>CM059604.1:95957783-97207783 GCA_030412105.1 Cyclura pinguis
GTATCTTGCATCAAAACAATGATGACTCTTGTGGGGCATTGAAGGCTAACTCAGGTATGATATAACCCTGCGTAGACTACAGTCCACTTCATCAGATGAAGAAAGTGTTATTCTTAGTTGCAGGCACGTGCACACGCAACATACACACAGGGTCCTCCTCCTACATTTGCAGGTTTGACTTTCGTGAATTTGATTATTTTCAAGGCACATACTTGCCTTCCCCTTCCCCGCTTTTCTTCCTCCCATCTCTTGCATTCCTCACTCCAGGCTTGCCAGGTTTGTGTTTTAAATGGATGTTTTTTTACTTTTGGATGAGCAAAGCCCCCTCCCACTGCCGAAGGCGTGGCCTCTCTGCCATGTGGTTGCACATTCTGCTGTGTGTTGGTTAATTGGTCAGGTGCTTCTTTCTCGAGATGACCTCCGAAAGTAATTTGAATTCCAGAACTCTCCTCTTCTCTGACAGAGCGGAAAGACCTTTTGGGGTGTCTTTTTTTCTCCCCTCTCCCAATGCTGGGTCAGAGGCAAAGGAATGGGAAGAGGGAAGCTCCAGAGGGGAATGGGATCGTGAGAGCGGTATTCGTTGTTTTTCCATTTTGGCGAGGGTTCTGTGCCCTGAATCCTCGTGAATGTGGAGGAGCTACTGTATACAGAAGGCTGGTGGGATTGTAAGCAGTGAGGATGAGTACAGACAGCCACAATTTGATTAAAAGTTAATTGTATGCAAAAGAGCACAATGATTCTACCCTACAGCAATAATGTGTTGTAACACAACTAATTTAGAAATGTTGTTAATGCTGTGTAGTAAGACAGGAAGCCATTGCCTCTGTTCAGATTCCAATAAATAGAATTGAACTTGTTGGAATTTTAATTCACCAGTTTCACATTGTACCCTTTCCTCTGAACATTTTTTTGTTCTGGTACGGCCACCTGAAGATCAGAAACAGAGCATAATGGCATCCTTTACCCCATGCCCTCCAGACTTCTTGGACTACTCACCCAGCACAGTCAATGTCTTTGCTTTTCTGGGGATGCTGGGCATTGTAGTCCAAAATATCCGGAGGGCAGTGGGTTGAGAACATCTGTTCTGGTTTCTGAATATTGCCAATATTGCCATTTCTGTTGTATTCTGCAAGGATTGGCCTGTTAGTCTCATGCAGAATGACGGAAGGCTTTCTTGGTGGATGACAACAGATTGCTGCTTTCAAAAATGTGCATAGGCTTTGGTATATGAACATTTTTTTAAAATTTGCAAACTTGTATATTTCTAGTCCATCAGATTATGAGTTTAGTTTCAATATTGCATAGAGATTGCTGAACGTAATGTCAGATTTCTGAGAGAGGGAGAAATCATAACCAAAGGTTATGAAGCAGGACTTCAGAACTTTCATAGCTCCTGATCTTTTGCATTGCCTGCTGTCGTAAGTGCTGTAAGAACCAACTAGAAGAGGATTGTTTGAATTGGTCCCAGAGAGTGGTTTTTAAGCAGGATTCACCTATTGGACAAAATTGAGGTACTGTACCTGCTCACATATAGCCCACTTCCTAAAGCGCCTATTGCATTCTAAACTTTATTCAAGTGCACTCTTTGCAAACTCTGTAGTGCCAAGGATTAATGTGGCAGCCCCAGTTTTTTATTCACAGCCTTACTGTTGAGCAGAGATATAGCTGCCTTTAAGAGAACAGGGACAGCATGGTGTAGTGATCTGAGTGTTGGACACTGGGAAACAAAGGTTTTAATCCTTACCAAGTCACAGAAGCCCACTGGGTGACCTTGGGCAAGTCACACTCTCTCAGCCTCAGAAGAAGGCAAGGCAACTCCCTCTGAACAGATTCTGCCAAGAAAATCCCATGATAGGTTTGCCTTAGGGTTGCCATAAATCAGAAATGACTGGAAGGCACACAACAACGGCAACAACAGGAGGAGGAGGAGGACACGGTCCAAAGATTCTATGAGGCCCAGCAGTAAGACAAAATGGGATTTGAACAAGTGGACTTTCAGTTTGTGTGCTGATGCCCCTGATTGTGAGTACCTCAAAGCTGTGAAGCGGAGGAAGAAGGGGATAGTACAGAGCTGTTGTGGCATAGGATGGCTCCATACCACCCCTACCCCCATCTTCAGCAGTCCATTGATTCTTTCTTGTCTTGTCTCACTTGCTTATAAATAACATCCTTGTCAGACCTGGACATTTGCCTCAGCAGCAGACCATTTGAGTTTGGGTTTGAGTTGAGGACTTCCTGTCCTGTGGATGCAAACTCAGAATCTTCTACATTCTATACCTTGGGCAGAATACCTGGCTGCTAAACATAGCTGTGGTTATGCATGGTACCTGAAGAACTTAGAAAAGTTACTTTTATACATAGTTCTCAAAATTCCCCCAGCCTCTGGCCACATTAGCTACAGGATTCTGAGTGTCGTAATCCAAAAAAGTAGCTTTTCCGATCTTAGTACTGGCTGTGGTTGCTGTGCTTAGGCTTTCTACCAGGCTGTGCTCTTGTTTACTTCTGTCTTAGCTTCTGATCTCCCTAACACATGGAACTACGTCTTTCCAGCTCCTTGCAACCCAGTACTGGCACATTTTTTCAACTGAATCAGTGAGCAGTTCACTTGTTTTTTTTTCATTTTACATTATCTGCCATCTCTTTCTTTTTTCTTGCGTAATCTAACATCCTTTTTCAATAGCTGATGATGGTGACGACACACAGATACCCCTGTTATAATTTCTTTGGGGCTAAATAGATCTATTTTGGCATTTGGACCCTTCATCACCTCTGTTTAAAATGACCCAAAGAAATTCCCCCCAACTCCTGGTTTGAAATTGTACTTGGGGTCTGAACCCCAGCTTAAAACACTCAGCTGTAGATAGGGTCAGTGCAGCAAGGTTACCTTTAATGATGGAGCATGTGAGAGCCCAGGGATGGGAGGAACAGAGGTCCTGGCTTCACTGACAGCATGGAGTGGAAGGGGTTATCTCTGTACTGGGAAACTCCAGCGAACCAGCGAATGGCTTGCATCTTCCTCAGGCGCTGTGTATGCAGAGTGGAGAGGCTCACGTCTTGACAGCTGCAGCAGTTCTGGGGTTGCAGAAGCATGCCTGTCTTCCTTCCTTTGATGGCTGGATGTAGAAGATTCTCCTCATCACTCTAAGGGCTTTCCCCCACTTATTTTCTTTCATTCCTTCACCATCACCCGCCTCAATGCAATTTCTTCTCTGATAGCAGGTCTCCCTCGCTCTCCCCCCAATCCATTTCTAGATGATCGCTCTCTCTGACTATTTTTCATGCTCTGCTGAGTGCTGTTGCTTCCTTTCACGGCCCAGCTGCCTGTCTCGCTTTGCCTTGCCTCATGAAGATTTATGGAACTGCAGTAATAAACTGTGTTTGAGCGATCCTCTTTTCTGATAATCCTCCGGCGAGTGCCCAACTGGGTGGGTGTGATTTGAGCAAGCCTGCAATCATGTCCAGTCTGGGACCCCTCCCCATCGTGGTAGTGTCAGTAGCTGCCATTGAGGCACTGGCAGCAGTACGGACCTAGCCAGGTTTTCCATGATTGTTTTTTTGGAAGGAGGAAGAAGCTTCACAACCTGTCCTGTTTTTTCTTGCAAAGACCTGTCACATATCTTTCTGAAAAAGAAGGCTCCAGCTGCATCCTCTTTCTGTATGTGGTAGCATCCTCAGGTGTGAATTCCACAGAACAGGCAAAAAGCCTTTACTGCAGGTAAAAGGGTACTGAATGGATGAATCAGCACAGGAGAGCTTTAATCCATCACCTGCTTCAGTTAAGCCCTCCGATACAATTCTCTTTCTGGAAGGATTTTACCTTGAAGTTTCTTCAGCTTTCTTTCTGATTGTGGATTGAGGAGATTCTGAATTTTTCAAGACAAGACCTTTCGTCATCTTCTTGGGCTGCAACTTAGGAACTGTCTACACTGTGGAGTGGCATTGTTCCATCGCTTGGAGCTCCTCCTGAATTATCCATAGGGTAAGGAGAAAGGGAAATATTTTCATTAGCCCTCTGGACAAATTTAGGCCCTTGTGCTTGTAGTCTTGTGTTTTTTCTCTGTTTTTCCCTCACCCACCTCTTTACTATATCTTTCTCAATCTGATTCATTTATACATCAGTTGCTGCCAGTTTTGAGTCAAGGTGGGGTACCAGAAGCTACTTGGACTTTCCCAGATGTATTTAGTTGCTAGGTAATTGCTACCTCCACCCTTTTTTTGGCACAAAATGGCTGGATTTGGTGGGACAGAAGGGTAGTGCAGCCCAGCTTCACCTTGCCACCACTGAGTTAGCATTCACTAAACCAGTAATAGGGCATATGCAGCTGTGTTCAATATCTGGTGGAAGGGTGCTCCCGTGGGCCCAGCATCTTAGAACAGGGGAACTCTTTCTTTGATTCCTAGCTAGCATGGCCAGGAACCAGAACAGCAGGCTGTTGAATGACAACGCCGACAGGGCCACCCATTTCTCTACCTCTTTCTTAAAATATTGCCTTCACTCTTTTTAATTAGCCCCATATAAGCACTGTTCCAGAAATTACAAATTCAAGTTCTTTTTCCCTTATGGGTTTTTGCCTATAGGAAGCCTTAACTAGACAGTAGGTGTCTGCATAGCAAGTATGTCTGAAGATGCTAAATGCTGCATCTGTAACTTGCAGGAAACAGTTACACATTGAAACAGGGTAAAAAGAGCCCCTGTTTTTATTGGCTTTTAAAAGCATGGGACCCTGAGGGTGAATATTCTTTTAAAAAGTGCTGCAGCCCATATCATCTCTCTGGCATTGAAGAGGATAAGCCCACTGTAGTTGGAGGAGGGGGAGGAAATAAACTAAGGACTGAAATGATAATGCTTCTCCTTTTTTGGTGCTTCTGTTGCATTGTTGTGGGGAGGGGAGGGAAGGGAGAGAACATCCATCTCTTTGGTATTGAAATCACTTCTGGCAATGCACACAGAGCCTTGGCCATTAGCCACTGCTATTGATGCTGAGCCTGGTGAGGGTGGTCTGTAGGTTGGGCAGAGCCTCGGGCAACTTGCCATTCTTCATAGAGCATGATGGGACTCTGAGAGCTTTTGGCAGCTAGAAGGGATGGGGGAGGAGAAGTTGGCAAAGGTGGACAGTTCCATGTGAGAAGATGGAATGGGAGAGTTATATATAGATAGGAAGCTGAAGGCTGATATGGTGTGAGAGAGAAGAGGGGAGAGGAAGGATGGATAACTTGTGAATTCAGGCTCCTGGATTATTTATGACCTTAACATTGTGATAGCAGCAGTTCATTCAACTGCACCACTGAAGTTAGCTTCAGCATTAGATCGCTTCATCAGATGCAAGATAGTTGCCCCAACTCTGGATCCTATCAAACAATCTTCCATATTTCTACCATGTCAATTTATGCCCATAGCATGAAACGGGAATCTATTTTAGTAAAGGCACACTCAAAACATTTTGGTCCCTAACATGGCACCCTCCCCATTCCTTCCTTTCCAATAACTAACATGGGATACAATCCACTGGGAAGTACTATTGTGCAAACTCCAGTACATTGCATATGTTGGGTTACATCTTTCTCTGCTATTTTTAATGGTACCAGAATCCACCATATTAATGGCCAATCTAATCTAGTGGTAGGACTGCATCTGTATTGAATGTGCAGATATTCCAAATCGTCTTTGAAGAATGTACGTTCTAAGTTCTTCCCAACTCTGTATCAAAAAGCTGTTATTGTGTGTCTTCGGGTCATTCCCGATTTATGGTGACCCTAAGATGAACCTACCACAGGGTTTCCTTGGCAGGATTTGTTCAGAGGCAGTTTGCCATTGCCTTCCTCTGAGGCTGAGAGATTGTGACTTGACTAAGGACTTACCTCAGTGAGGCTGAGGGTCACCCAGTGAGTTTCTATGGCTGTACAGGGATTCGAACCCTGGTTTCCCAGAGACCTAGTCAAACACGTAAATCACTATAACATGCTGGCTCTCAGTATCCAAATATGCATGCATATAATTATATATACACATTTAAGTGTGTATTTCTATGCCCAAAGCAAGCTACAAAAACGAAGCAGAGTAGCATACCTATACATCATTTGTTTTGCTTTCAGGTTTTAAAAGAATAAAGTACAGAGTTGGCCAAAGGTTTAGAATAGTGGTTCTTAATCTATTCCTTACCAAATATGTCTTGTAATATAATATGTTGCTGGTGACCCCAAAGATTTAACTAAAGATGTAAGTATTTAAATTTAGATTTAAATATTGAAATATGCATTCAAATATTTATTTATTTAAGGTTTCTGAAGACTAGGATTCAAATCCCCGCTCAGATACTGGATGACCTTGGGCGACTCAGATTCTCTCAGCCTCAGAAGAAGGCAAAGGCAAACCCCCTCTGAACAGATTTTGAAACAAACAAACAAAAATGTGCGGTAGGTTCACTTTAGGGTTGCCATAAGTCAGAAGTGACTCGAAGGCACACAACTACAAAGAACTTCTGACGGGGAGGTTCTTTCTAGCCATCATGTCTCTCCCCTTTGCAAACTGACTTATGGCAACCCTAAGGTGAACCTATCGCAGGGATTTTCTTGGCAAGATTTGTTGCCTTTGTGTCTCTCAGTGTCCACACTTCCTGCTGCCACATCCCTGATTAAAGGGAGACGATGACAGGCATGTGCGTGTGCCCAAATTGCTCCCTCATTTGCAAATGAGAGGGAGCAGTTTCAGCACCCTCCCCCATCCCCACTGCTGCTTCCCTGTTACTGCCACTGCTATTGGTGCCCAGCAGCAAGTCTTCACAGACCCCCTGTGAGGGCTCCATGGACCCCCAGAGGTCCCTGGACCCAGGTTAAGAACCACTGGTTTAGAGGATAGAGAACATAAAAGATCTGATTTATAAGGTTAGAATAGGATAATAAGGTGGTATGGAGAATATTTCTTATATTGTTTTTGATTGCATTCCAGCATACAACTGTTTCTTCAGGAATTAGAACTAGCAGTGCCTGCTGCACACAGGGCATTTCATAATTTTAGTCAAAATGCATGTGCTTCTAGGCCTAATGGCTGCTAAAGAAAATAATAGACGTAATAGCTGCTGAAATCTCCCAAGGATGCTGAGCAACCTGAATGTCCATAGTCTTCTGTATTTCTCTATAGACAGTTGATGGAGGAAAAAACAGTGAAATAAACCTGTATTTTCCTTAATTGCATAATTTATATAATTCATTGAAATTGCCTTTCTTGATGAACAATTCAGGTGATGAATCCTGAGAACTACAAAACTGGTGCAGAACAGGAATTGTGTTTTTTTAATTGCATATTATTAAAAACACAAAATATATGCAAAGAGAACAAAATAAACAACAGATTACAACAGCAAATAGTGATGAGACAAACAGAAAAGGAAAAGGAAAAGAGTGCAACAAGAAGAAACACTAAATACTCAAATTTAAAGACAATAAAATAATAAAGATATTTTTAAAAAGGTAGTTTCCAGGTTTCCTAATGCAGACTATTGATAATTCTATCTAAAAACAACTTCTCTAGCTACAAATACCATTCAAATGCTCCAACTGTTACTTTTCCAGAAATGCTAATGATCAAATCTTACTGTAATCTTAGAATACTCTTTTTCTGTGCAGAAGTGAAATTCGAAGCAAGCACTTACAATCCCTCTATCTTGAAGGAGTGAAACCATCTTGTCTTGTCATGGTTGCTGCTCTCTTTGCCAATAGAGTACTTAGGAGTGGGGTCAGAGTTGATTTAGAACCCTGGAAATGAGTTAGTAAAGGAGCCAGTCAGGCCAATGATAGGTCCTATGGCATAGTAGAGGAAGGTGAGTCAGACTCTGTATTCAAGGCTATCCACTATTGTAGTCAAAGGCTTTATTCTTCTCCAGGGCCAAGTAGGATCTTGGAGAAAAGCTTCCTTAGGAATGCCACAGTGGGTCATAATCAAAAGCCAACGATGATTGAGATATGGCACAGCAGTGACTGAAATGACTTCCTGTGCAAAGTTGCATTGAGCTGTTCAGGAAGTCACATAGAATGGCATCTTTGTCTTTATGTTTCAAGGAAGATACGTGCGTGTGTGTATATTATACATAAAATCAGCATGTTCATATTTCTTTATACTCTACAGTGTGTGTGGAGCCACATAGGTTCATGAAATGCAACTCCCCCTTCCTTGGAGTATCAAGGCTACATGTTGTAGTCCTCCCGGTAACCATGATTGTGATAAGCTGCCAGTCGTTAAATCTCTGCAATGGTTTCTTGTCACTTTTTACATGAACTTCAATCTTCTGCACCTCAATTTTAAAAGTCTCACCTTTCTGACCTGAGCCAGATCTTCTCTCTTCTCTATAACAATTATGTTACCTTCCTCTGCTGTTGATCTCCTCTGCTTCTACCCTGGCATCTTCCCCTGTGCTGCTGGAACAGTCTCCTTCCCCCTGTTTTTCTGGATAACTTCTACTTTATGAAGACCATCTTCTTTATTGCTGTCTTAGCTATGACTACCTGTTTTCCACTTTCATCTTCTGGCCTTCCTCTACCACTATTTTAGTCATCTTGTAGACAGTGGCAGCTTGTGGGTTTCCTGTCACTGTAGTAATGAATCTGTTTTAGTCCAAACTTCAAATGCATTATTGACAGTGTTGAACCCAAGGCCCCAAATATATTCATGTGGACTGCAACTCCTAGCATTCCTTAACTTTCACTGTTGTGACTAGGCTTCCTGGGAGTTGTAGTTCAACATTCTGAGCCCTGATTTAGGATTTAAATCTGTCTTCTGCTTTTTCTCGGCAGAGCTTGTGTATCTCTTTTGGCAGGATTTGGGGATAGCTCCTTCTTAAAAAATTAGCTGTTGTATGGCATACCATAACATGTCATTAACATCTACATGAAACTGTTGGGAGAGATCATCCAGAGGCATGGGGTGAGGTGCTATCATTGCTCTGATGACACCCAAATATCTCTCTCCATGCTTTCAAAAATAGTCTAAGTTAAGGAGAATATGTCTCCTCTGAATGAATGCTTGGAGGAGATAATGGATGGGATGAAGGAAAACAAACTGAAACTGTATCCAGACAAGACAGAGGTGCTTACTATTAAGGGTCCTAATCTGGGGTTTGAGGTATGTCAACCAGTTCTGAATGGGGTCACATTTGCTTTGAAAGACTCTGTTCACAGTTGGGGAGTGCTTCTGGATCCATTTCTCCAAATGTCAGCTCAGACAGATGGAACAGTCAGGAGAGATTATAATCAGCTTCGGCTGATACGCCAACTGTGCCCCTTCCTAGAATTGGAAGACCTAAAGGTAGTGCATATGCTGGTAGCCACAAGGTTGGACTTCTGCAAAATGTTGTACGTTGGGCTACCTTTGTACAAAGCTTGGAAATTCCAACTGGCCCCAGTCTGTTTTAAACTATGAATGTTAAATTGGTATATTCTTAAGTTTATGTAGAGAGGATGTTAATGTATAATGGCTGTGTTTTAATCTGGATTTATGTGTTTAAATAGTTTTGTGTATTGTATTTTAATCTATGTTGTACTCTGCCTCAATTCTTGGAGAGAGATTGGTAAAAATAAAGTTTATTATTATTATTCTATTTTACAGTTATACAAAAGGAGAGGGACTTGGTAAGTGGAGTGTTTTCCCACTGCTGTCATTTTTGTGCTAGAAAAAGCTTCACTTGCCATGTTTCTGTTTGCCATTCAGCTTTTGAGGTGGGTTGAGGAACCTTTGACCCTCCTGATATTTTAGCCTTCAGTTCCCAGAAAGCCTAGCCAGGATAGTCAATGAGAAAGGATTATGGGAGCTGTGATCCAAAACATCTGGAAGGCTAAAGGTTACGCCACCTGTGTTCTGTGACCTAGGAACTGAACTTCTGCCAGAAAACGGGGCAGTGGGCAGCCCTGTTGGGAGGAATTTTCCTCATCTGTGTGCCAAGGAACAATATGTTATCTGTTCTATGCTGAATCTCTGCACTGTAAAGCAAAATTGCAGTCATACAGCATTTCTAGAGTACTCTGCTCTCTCTCCCTGCTGGAAGATTACAGATTAATTCTCACCCATCTTCAACTATACTTTTATCTTTCTACATCAGATGCCTGAGCCATATACAGTGTAGGAGGAAGGAAGCAGCAGAAAAAGGAATTCTTGCACTGGTTAAATTTTCATCTCAAGATCTTACCGACAGCTGGCATTCAGTCCAAGTTACCTTCCCTTGCAAGACTTACTTCAAACAGCCATCCAAGTGGTTTTCAGGTGGGGAATCATAGAGGGTGTCAGTTGCTCCACCTGTCCTGGTACTTTGAATGACAAGCTTGACCACTGACAATGAGAGTGGCTTGTGGGAAAGGAATTTTTGAAAAAAAGGCTAGAAGCAGCACCGCAGTTGGCTGGTTTTGTAGTTTGCACAAAAGCCCTTTAAAAAATCATTCTCTTTAGCAGTCGGGAGAGCTGGCATGTTTCACCATTGGAGCATGTAATTAGAGAGAAGGGAACTGCATGCTGATGGTCTGGCTACAGGGGTAAGAGGGGAAAAGAAAGAAGTCTGAGCGTCGTCCTCCTCTCTAGGAGCATTGCAGCATGGATTCCTAGGCAGATTTCTAAGCGGGGAAGGTTGCAGCAGCTACATCCCATGATCCCTCGTCCATCCCCACCCCACTGACGAAGCTTTATTTCTAGTAGGATGAGCTTGCAAGCCTCTGTATATATGTAATGTGGAACGTAGTGGATCTTACTTCTGAATAGGCACACTTAATGTTTGTAACAAAGGACACGCAAGGACTGGACTGGGATTGGACAATGACACTGCCACTCCCCACCACCAAAAGCACCGGCCAGCTGAAGCAGATGCCTCGTTCTGCCTACTGACAGGGACAGCCTTGACCAAGCACAGTATTTCAAGGCTGATCCATGTAAAAGAATATCACCGATTATATTATTTTACATGGATCGGCCTTAAACCTTGAAGTGCTGGGCTGGGTCAGGGCTGTCCCTGCCAGTAGGCAGAATGAGGCATCTGCTTCAGGTGACAGGTGCTTTTGGTGGTGGGGAGTGGCAGTGTCATTGCCCAATCCCAGTCCAGTCCTTGCGTGTCCTTTGTTGGCAGACAGAGCTATAGGTGCCACATGGACTATCATGCAACCCGTGAATTAATCTGCTACCCTCATGTGTGGGAGAGGGGGGGAAGTTGTTCCATCATCAATGCTGAAGTGAAATTCAAACTTTAGTTTGGTTCAGTTCTGTTCATGGAATAGGAGCAGGTACGGATTGTGCTCTTTGCCTCAGGAAACAAAGCACCTGGGTCTGGCCCTTTGCTGGGGTCATTTGTCTTGGAGCATCTGCTCTGCAGGGCCCTGTGCAAAGTACACTTGAGACCCAAGAGACAGGAAGCTGACGTTGCAATGATAAGATCTGAGTTAAAATCCAACTTGAGCCATGGACTTGGTAGCCACAAGCTTCTATGATGAGAGAAGCTGAAGGCCTTGCCTTCTGGTTTTGAATGTGGGGTGCAGATTTGGAGATATTAAATGTCTCCAAATGATGTCCTTCCTTTTGTACATTTGATTTGGCACAACCATAGCTGTTGAAAGTGTCAGCTAGAAGTGTTCAGTGATGAACCGAGTGCTGGGACGGCCCACTAGAAGTGTTCAGTGCTTAAACAGGAAAATATGCTGCACCTGTACAGAAATACTCTGTTCTCTGTTATTACATCAAATCTTCCAGATTATGCATTGGAATGAGACTTTGAATTGGAAAGATTTTCTAGAATTAAGCCCTGGAAACACACACACACCTTGCCAATTCATTGGGTTGTTGGAAGCTCCACTTGGAGTAATGTGTTGTCCATTGTGAGAAAGGGCTTTCTGGCATACATGTTCTGAGTTTAAGTCACTGAAATCAAGAAAGAAGGTATATTGAGGCAGGTGGAATAATGTGGACCAGGAATAGTGTTTGATTATATACTTCAGTTAATGAAGTAGATGTGTTCCTTGGCATTATTTCTGTAACAGAAAATTTAGTGTCAGAGGCAGAAATAAGATGAAAAGAAGAGGGACAGGCTCCTTCATCATAAAAAGGAAGAGCAACATTGTTTCAGAAAACTTTCTATTCAAAAGTAATATGCACCTGTGAAATGAAACAGCCAAGTCAAGTAAACCTTGTATAATTTAACAAGAAATGTTTCAAATCCTCTAGAGATCACTTGGAGGATTTTTCCAAAATGCATCCAGCAATGACCTTCTCTTTCACTGGCCTTCGCTTTTCTTATGACTTTCGTTTTGGTATGCTTTTTTAACATTCTGGGGGTAGCTGATGAGGCAGGCTTATCTGCTTTTCCCTTTTCTCTCTGTTTTGCTGTTCATCACACTAGCAAGGGATTCTGGAGGCAGCTGCAGTTTACTTTTCCTGTTGTAGGCAGGCACTAACAGTACAGGAGGGTCAGCTACAGCAGAATCCTATTCTTTCCCACTTCAAGCTTTCATTGCATTGTTCACTGTAGACAGACAGCTGAATCTAATACCCAAAGTCTGTGTTTCTCCAGCCCTTGTTCACCATCCTCCTAATGCTGATATTGCTGAAAATCTTCCAACTAGACACAAAGCAAGGAGGAAAATAAGAGGGACAGGAGGGGCGTAACAAGACTTTGTAAAAAGGAGCTTCTTTGTCAGAGAGTTTATTAACTGAGGTGTGCCTGTACTAAATTTTTGACTGATAGTTTTTAAATCTTTGCAAACACCTTGGGCAGAATGATTGTAAAAAATTTGCACTGAGTCTCTCAGATTCTGTATCAAGAAAAGCTTAGAATGTCCTTTGGGTGGGAAACCAGCCCAATAATTTCCAGTAGTAGTACTAGTAATGATAATAATAATATATATGGTTTTTATTTTATGTAATTTGTTTTGTCATATTCACTGCTATACTGCAGTTTTGTTAACCATGGGGAATGGCAAGGGCCTTTGTGTGGAAGATTTTCCTAACCTGGTTCCCTTGAATTTTGTTGGAATATAACTGATTGATGATAATAAGACTTGTAATCCCAAATATCTGAAAGGTACTGGCTTGAGGGGGGGGCACTAATGGAAGCCCTGGAATTCTGTCCCTAATCACTGGCAATCTTTTTTTTTTCATCTTAAAAGAGTTTTTAGGATTCCTTATCTACTATGGAGAGGTTCTCTATGAATGCCAATGACTGCCAAAAAGAAAAATAAATGTGTCTGAAAGTAAATCACTCCAAAACTCTTCCTGGAAGCCAAAAATGACTAGGCTGTAGCTGTTGTACTTTGGACATATTGTGAGATGTCATGGTTCGTTAGAAAAGAGGATAAGGCTTGGTAAAGTTGAAGGCAGTACCAAGAAAGGAAGACATGTCAGGGATTCCAGGCAAGGAACCCTGGGAAAATGATCAGCCCACTGCACAGATGCTGCATCATGCTCCAGCTGTGGGTGATTGCAAGGTTGCATCAGAAACTGGGGTCGTGTGCAGATGGTAGAGGGAGGTGTGCAAAGCTCTACCTGATTGGTTGTAAATGTGTATATAAGAAAGCAATCCCCAGTATGTAGTTGTCTGTTGACCAAACCGGTGTCTGGCGCAAGCCTTTGTCCGTCTGTTCCATGTTGTGTACATATCGGAACGTTGCTACAAGATAAAGTGCCTCCTGTTTGGAAGAAACTCCTCCGTGTGTGAGTATCCTTACTGGGGATCAAGGCTGCTGCTGTTGGCTCGCTGTCCTATGGTTATTCCGCTGCATCTCTGTGGGGCTGAAACTCCTATCATCCCCCAACAAGACAACATTACAGCTGGATAGACTCAGTCAGGGAAACCACGGCCCTGAGTTTACAAGACCTGAGCAGGGCTGTTAGTAACATGGTATCCTGGAGTCAACTTGACAGCAATTAATAACAGCAACTGTCTGTAACTTTCAAGTATATGATCACAGGCATAAGGGCTAAAAACATGCTCATTAAAGTAAAATTGAGAGCTAGAGAGGTGCTCTAGTTCAGTAATAGAACACATGTTGCCAACCAAGGCAGTTCTCATAGGCCCATGATAGATGTGACACTAACTCTTAAGTCCAGTCATTTAAAAATGGGTGAAGCACAGGGGCGTGGAAATTTTGATCAGGACGACAGCATGGGAGGACATGAGCTTTAGTCCTTTCATCTCCATCCATGCTCCTAGTGAAAACTGTGCTTCTGTTAACCTTGGTGTGTGTGTGAGTGAGAGAGAGAGAGAGAGAGAGAGAGAGAGAGAGAGATACTCCAGCAGGTTCTAGCAGCCTTTTTTCCCAACTAAAATATTGTGGATGGGGCCCACTGTAGGAAAGAACAAAGTTAAAAGTCCACTGCCCATGTGCTGCAGTCCTGATGAAAATGCAATGTTATTGCTATTAATTTTAAAAACATTGAACAGTTTCTTAATAACAATGTTAGTATCAGTTTGGCTCTGACTTGGCAAGGCCGAGGGGGGAAATTGCCTGAGGTCTTGCAGGACTGCTGTCAGTCAGAACAGGCAATAAATCACAGACTAGATGGTCTAAAGCTCTAATTCAGTATAATGTGTTCTTCATATAATTCATATGTAGCTGAATTATGTGCCTGATATATTCTCCACTTCTGTGGAATTATTACATTAATTTTGCCATGGAGCTGATTTTGCTGCTGGGGGATTGTGGGAGTTACAGTCCAAAAAAGTAACTTTCTGCACCTTAACCATAACTCTTATTCTGTATAAAACCACTTATTGTTTGTTCTGTTCAACCAGTTGTATGCATTCAAAGAGAGCTAGATGGACTTTATGTTTGCACAGACAGGCCTCCTGGTTTATTGCAAATTCTTTTTTTTAAATGGGAAGATGGGGAGAAAACGATATGCAAATTCTGCTGTCGCAAAAACCAGTTTTGGCAAGCAAGCAGAACAAAATGGTGCAGATGTTTTCCATTATGCAAATGTTGTTTGAATGTGGACAAAATTGCTCTTCAGCGTCAGTGGAAGTGGCAATTGTTTATCATGCTAGCTATAGTACTTTGAAAGCCTTTGGTCTCTTCACTGCTTAATCAACTTTTTTTTCTCTCATACAGTTTCTTGCTCCAATGCATTGCCCGGCTTAATCTGTTATCAAACTCCCATTGTCTGTCATGCCAACATACATACCCGAAAACATTTCCCTCTACTGTTAGCCTGCATCTCCATTTACTTTCATCGCTACGCCTTGTCCCCACCGTCTAAATTTAGATTGTTAGTTCCTTGGGGCGAGGACCTGTCTTTTGTGCTTTTAAGTTATTCTGTGATGTGCTGTGGACAATTGTGGCATTGTATGAAATAATTTCTTCCAAAATTACAGCACATTATAATGTGGCTAAGAAACAGACTTCTGGAAAAACTGTGTGTGGGTAGTAGGAAAAACAGGAAACCTTCATTTTCAGTGGCTGGGTTGAGCTGTGGGGAGCAATTTTACTTCCCAAACAATAGTGGCTCTGAGAAGAATGTAGAATTTCTGGAAATGCTGATGCCATGGAGTGAAAACCAGTGAAATCTCAAATAGAAGTGAAATTACAATCATAGAACTAAATGAACCATAAACCGTCGTATGTTAAGATTGCTTATTGGTCCATCTAGTTATTATTGCCTGCACTTAGACCTGGACTACAAGCTTGTGGGATTGACTTTATTTTCTTTTTACTATAACTCATAAATTCTAACCAAGAGCAAAATCATGGTTAGGAGAGCAGGTAGATATTGGGGATGGAAAGAATGTTCACAGAACATTTCAAATCCCATATGAAACTTTGGGGTCTAAGGTGTCAGGAAACCCTGATGAGGAAAATCTTGGACAGATGAGAAACTTTGTACTTTGGGCATTATTGTGCATGAAAAATACATGGCTTTTCCTGCACAAAAGTGTTATTTTCTGCACAGAGAAAACACAGTCTATTTCACTGTTAAACAGCCGGTACCACTGGGAAGTTCTTCTAACTACTCTATGCATGCCACTGTATATTCCCAATCAATCTGAGGAAAGCTGGTCTTGCTTAACCAGCTCAGACCAGAAACACCTGTTTCAGTCTTTCTTCGTTGTTTTAAGAACTTGGGACAAGATCTGGTATCCCACTGAAGCTATTTCCTCCCTTTCCATCTTTTGTATGCTTCTCTTTTTGTGTGGAAATCTCTTCTACTTTTCTTCAAAGGTTAGAAGACAGCGTGAAAAGTGAGGATGTTGCCCAGCTTTCGGATTTTCTTTATTTCTGAAATGAACTGGAGTATTATTGATCTATTTCTCATTCTAAGGGAACAAATTGGAAGCAAATTGGAAGCAATTTGTTCAAGAAAAGGAAAAAAGCAATCAAACTCTGGCTGGATCAGCTGTCTTGGATATTGAAGGTTATCCATGATATGCCAATAACTTGAAATATTTTTAAAAGTAATTTGTTGTGCCTATTAATTTTTCTAAGTTTGTTGCCCAGTACTTGTTAATTTTTAAAAGTAGTCTGTTGATTACACCAGTATAATGGTTTTGTTGTTCTTGCATAAATAACATTGCTATGCCCAGATGGCCATTGCCATCTCTTCCAAGTCTATGCTTCCCATCTCTGGACCAATCTCCTTTCTCACTTAAGATTTTCTTTTGCTTCTATCCATGCTTGGTACAGTGCTGGCTTCTCTACTCATCTAGCCATTTCCTCAAGACCCCTCCAAGAAAATAGTTCCTGATTCATTCTGGAAGTCACATATTACACTGCACAGGCTCCTGAGCACCCCCTAGCACAGTTAATTCCGCTTGTTTGAAAGGTGAAACTCTTTGGTAACACAAATTTTCAAACATTTTTGTCATATTCACACATTCTGTTTTTAGGCTGTTTTTAGGTTTTCAAAACAGTAGATGTATGCCTTTAAATGTAGTGTGTTATGAAGTCTTCCTCAAGGTCCATTTTCACATGACATCCACTTTTCCTGGACTTCATCTCCTTAGGCTCAGATTTTAAAGTATTGGCTTTCCCCATGGCCCATTTCTCAGTTTCCATTGTGCTGTTATACTTCATCAGGGCAGAGAAAAAAATGACCACTCTTGCATGTACACATTTTTGCTGTCAACTAAAATAAAATGGGGGTGGTTAATACAGAATACAGAAAAATAATCTCAAAAGTTAATTAGGTTGGATAATTGAATCCATTTAAATCTAAAGAAATGTGTGTATGAGTGTGTGAAGCCATAGCTATGTGGTAAGGCACATGCCTAGCATGCAAAAATTCTGGCTTCAGTCCCTGGCATCTTCAGGGAGGTCTAAAACTCAACAGAGAGGCTACCAGTCAGTGTGGTTTAGGACTAGGAGTCATGTGGCCCTCCGGTTGCTGTTGGGCTGCAGCTTCCAGTAGTCTTGCCCAGCATAATCAATGGTGAAGGATACTCAAAGAAATCTAGCAACATCTGGAGGGCCACATACTGATTGTCCCTGATGTTGACCATACTGATCCTGATGAACCAGTGAGTTGATTTAATATAAGTCATTTCCAGCATTTTCTGATGGCTTCCATTCAATGAACACAAGAGTATCAGTGTTCTCTTGTATCTATATTCTCAGTAGAACCCTGCTGGGTCTTTCACTGATTAAACAGTACCTATGTAATTGTAAGCCAAATACAGTTTTTAAAAACATGTCATAGATATAGATATTAAATAATATATGACAATGGCATATTGTCACAAATACTAAGAGAATTCATCCTTGAGCCTAACCGTGTATGTACCAAAGAATGCCTGGATTTGCACTCATGACTTATTAACCAAATCTGTTCTTTGATTTCTGCTCTTAGAGTTTAATTTGGAGAACAGTGGAAACACAGTGCTTTTCTAGCAAAAGAAGACCTTTTTCTATTAATCAGAATATCCTGAATTTCATGTGAGCCATATTTGAGCTGTCGTATTGCAGAATTACCTTAATGTTGATTGATACCCTCTCAGTGAGGAAGTAGAGTAAGACAGTGAGGGTCAAGCATTGATAGATAGGAAACCACTTATTGCCCCATTAGTGAGATAGGAGAGTTTCCCTTCAGACAATCTTTCATGTCATTGAGATCTCTGTATTTTCCCTCCTCTTCTGGATACCACTGTCTGATGATCTACTCTGATGGATCATGAGCCACTGAAGGTGGCTTCAAATGTGAGAGTTTAAAACATGGAGCAGCCTGCAGAAGCTTTTGGCAGAGTAGAGGGTAAAGCACAGAAGCAGAAAAATGGGAGATACGTGAGTTTCCTTCTTGTTTGGCGATGTGGTTTGGCAACATTTTTCAGCATACAGGTTCTGCATCTGAACTTAGTTTTGTCAGACCGTCAGCAGCATCAGAAGGCCTCATGGTGACCCACCTGGACTGGCCCAAGAAATTTTGTTTCCTGCTGCAGAGAACAAGATAGTCCCCCCTCCTGTTTCATATACAAAAGCTAGCTGGATTAGAAGTTGAATCCACAGTACTGGTGGTGAGACAGCTCCCTCTCTCACACATGAAAGCAGCAGATTGGCTTAGCATGGATACGACAAGCTGCATGACCCACAGCTCTTTCCCTCTACATCATGTTGTACCTCAGTCTGTCTCATGCTGACTCTGTTGCCCACAATGTCCAGGCTGCTTTGACTTCCATTAACTGTATTGGCTGAGAGACTTTTGCCACCCAAGGGCCTTGGCTAGTTATTATATTTGGGATTTTCCTTCTAGGCAAGTTGATTGCTTTCGACTTTTCCTTGTAGCTTGGCTCACTTGCTTGGAGTTCTTTTGAGCTATTTGCTCTACAGGGATGTCCCTGCCATGCACCCACCCTGTATTTATGGCACTCTGTGATCTGTCTTAAGAGGACTGGGTTATGGGTGTCTAGATAGGTGGGCAGTCCTTCTTGTGGGAAAAGATAAGAAGTGCTGCATGGGATGGAACAGGTTTTGGGCTTGTTTTAACCTGAAATTCAAATTCTTGCCTGTCTCTCTAATTTAGGTGCTGTTGGCAGCTTATCTGTTAGTCACCCACCTGCCAGATGATGCTTTGCTTTGTAAGGATGTTTATTTACTGCCCCAGCCCCAGCCTGCCAGATTTGCTGCTATTTCTGGTTCTTTCTCTCGTGAGCAGCTGGGTGCCAATTTCAGAGCCAGCTGGGCCACTGGGCATCTCTACAGATAATAGCTCCTGAGAAAACTGCTTAGCTTGTGAGTTTGTTGGCTGTTTTTAATGAGCATCACCAAAGCAGCAGCTCACTCCAGCCACAAGAGAACAAGTAAAGTGAAGAGCAGTTCCTTCCCCCTGCAACCCCAATATTCTTGACTTGATCCCAGACAGCTGGCAGCAAGCCTAGAGTTGCCACTTATCTGTGTTATTATTCTAATGCACTTGCATCCCATCATCTGTGTAACCTGAAGAGGAGAATCACCTGACTCCTGAAAAGGGAAACTAGCTGTCATTATAATTTACACAAAAGGAGAGAGGGAAAGGAGATCCACACATAATTGGGAAAAGTTTATTTTTTGAACTCCATTTCCTAGATAGGGAGCCTGGGAACTAGAGTTCAAAAAGTAAATTTTCCAAACTCTGGATCCAAATGTGCCCCTGTAATTGCACTGAAAAACACAGTGCAGAAGGTGTGGAAACCCCAGCAGCTTGGGAAACACAGATGAAACAGGTTGGAGGTAAGACAACAGGCAATTGTTGTTGAAAGTTGAAAGTGGTCTGAGGAGAGGCGTTGCTGCTCATGATGTGTGCATGTATCCTGTTTTTGCCCCAGTAAAGAGGTTTGGTGTGTGTGTGTGTGTGTTGTTTCAAAAACCTTTTTGACCAGAGGAGCAGATGCCTGTAAAAGTTATGAACTACAATAACAATATTATATAGAGAATCATTTTTGTCCATATTTTTTTAAAAAATGAAGCCACAAAGTCATTGCAACCAAGAAGGAAAAATATGGCTGGGATACAGCAGTTTTAGGGTATCGAATATGATTAGTGGATGGCTGAGCTTGCTTCTGTAGCCCACCACCTCTCTTGTACTTGAATTGCCCTCCTCTGCCCTCTCTAATTTATACAGGTTTGAGCTGGGTCTTCAACACTCACATCTAGTTTTACTCTAGGAAAGCCAAAGTTAAGTACCTTTTAAAGAGATGAAAGATAACCTAGTTTGCAGAAGCATAAAGCCATGTGTTGTTGCTGTGTTTGTCATTCTTGCTCTGCAAACTGAAATTGTTGTCCAAGCTAATAAGGATCTCTCTTATAACTGCTATGACCTTTTTAATAATTACCAGGAGGTGACTAGATGGATACACAGGATTCCTGTGGTCTCAGTAATTCTCTTTGATGTCCTGTTTGTTTGTTCCACTGAAGTGGTAGATATCTGAACTGTCCATAATTTATCAGGTTTAAAGGTGGCAACACTGCTTTCAACTCTCTTAAAAACAATAATCTGTCTCCAGCCCTAACTGATGAGGGCTATTTTGCAGAGTGCCAGTGATTTAGTTTCTAAGGCATTCCTCCCTCAGGGTGTAACAGAGGTATGGGTATAGAGGGGTAATAAAAGTGGTGGGGATTTAGGACCATTTATAAACTTAGGCATGCATCAAGCAGAAAGGAAACTGAAAAGGAAGTACATAGTCCTAAGGAGGGCAGTACTGGATTTCCAAAAACAAGACAAAAAGAGGACATAGATTTGCATCCAGTTTAATAATTAGCATTTACAGATGCAGACTGATGACTTCAGATGGAAACACTATACATCTCACCGTAACTGAAAAGAATATGACCTGATTATCTGGATTTCTTGCTTGTCTGATGTCTGGGGGCTACCTGCTGATGATCATTTTCAAGTCTCTTCACTGAGCTCTTCTGTCTTACAGTTTTTAAACTTTAAACTGGACTTGGACTTGATTAAAGAGGACAGCCTTTCAAAGAGTACAGAGATGGGAATCATGCAGCCTTCCAGATATTACTGAACTGCATCGCTGAGCAGCTGTAACCAGCATACCTAATTGTGAAGCATGTTGGGAGCTGCAGTCCAGCAACACCTTGAGGGCCACATAATTCCTACCACTACAAAAGAGGGTGCCTTCAAAGAGAGCACTGTCCTCTGACAATCCTTTAAGCATAAGGACTGTCAGCGGTAGTGTAGGGCACAAGGCCAGTTTCCCTATTCCAAGCCGCTTACTTCAAGTGGGGACTCGCAGTATTTCAGTGGTTTTGCAGATAGGAAACTAGGCTTTAAATCTGATGGCAAATCCCAACTGAAATAGTGCTACCCCAAAACGTAGGTGACACAAGGGCCACTCTGTGATGCCAGTACCTCTGTGCAAAAGTGGCGAATTAATTAGCTCAAAGAGGAGGCTTTCGAGAGGGGGATAACTTAATGAGATCTTTCTACCAATGTTTACAGGCTGACACAGGAAAAGAACCAGCCAGAGATTCAAAAATAAACTAAAAATGTGTTTTATTGAGGGGAATTCATTCATGCATGCACAAAAGATACACGCAGTCAAACATTCACACAAGACCTAACTGAAGGATAAAGAGAGGAAAAATTATGGATAGAGAGGCTGAGGTTTTTGGGTTATAATTACCAGTCCAGAAGAGTAATGAAGAGCTGAAATGTGGCTTGGCATAGGTAGGACCTAAGGACAGTTCTCGTTCAGGAGCCAGACAGACAGAATGACGAGTAGACCTTCAAGAGATTGTGCTGGGCATCCTGGAATCGGGGGTATTTGTGCCCAAAAAATATCCTATGGCGGTGGAAAATATGTGCAGTTCCAGGTGTGGAACAAAGGGAGTTGCAGCACAGATAATGGACTATCAACACACTAATGTTCACAGTGTTTGGATGACAAAGACATAATGTGTGTTGTAATAGCTGTCTATTATGGGTGCTATGAGGGAAGAGGAAGGAGTCCAGGTGCACAGGGGATGGGTATCTGTCAATCAGTGTCCTGGTGGGCTTCTCACAATTGCGTTCTCTGGGAAATTCCAGCTTCTACTTAAGTCTGTTATCCACAGGAACAGCATTTATTTGCCTGACAAATGGCCCAGTTGTACCTAGAGAGTGTCTTAGGCTGACCAGCCTTTCTTTCTCACATTCACAGTCAGAGTTTTCCCTCTGTTGGTTTGACCTCTTGGTCATCTTCAGGTTTGATTTTGATATCAGTGCCAATTAAAGTGTGCTGTCAATTAAATATGATGCCAATTAGAGATGGTACCCATCTAAACCATACCATTACTGGTATCCAGACGTGAGTCCTAACATTAGGACCACTGAATCAAGAGGATACATATAAATATTGAATTAGCATTAAGCAACTGGTTCAAAGGGCTTACTCTAGTAGCAGTTACAACTGCAGTCTATTGGCAATTAGATTTAGGCCTTGATGTCTAGCAAAACGTTGTGAGTGTTGATTTGGTTTGGGGATGAGGGCTGCCTTTTGTTTTTATGTAGGTTTTCTGTCTGCCAGGGATTTTTAAAAATAATGAATGTGCAGGACAGTTGTCATTCATTCAGTTATTTGTACAGCTTTATAAACAATTCTTCAATAAGCTACAAGGGAAGTTGACAAAGAATTATCAAAATCATTGAAAATAATAAAACAATTGATAAAACAAGACTAAATGTGAGGAATAAAAGAGATCCATATGTTAAAATCCATATGTCACCAAATGTTAAAAGCCAGCACAAATGAGAAAGGTTGGTAAACACCTGGGACCAGAAATGCATTATTCATTATTTAAAGTATTTATAGAGCACCATATAATGAATTTCACAGGGCAGCTCACAACAAGATTAGACCAATTTAAAATTCAGTACTGATAAAAATGAGAGACATACGCAGCATAAAAACAGTAGCAGAGAGTACAAAACAGCTTAAAACTAAGACAAATGTTTTGGGAAAATAAGAGTCTTTGCCAGGTACCAAAATGGTGGCCAGGTAGATGCCACAAAGACCTTCCCTGGCAAGAGGATTTCATAAATACCACAACTGAGAAGACTGTCCCCCCCCACACCTTGAGCCAACGGTACCCTTGGAAAGGGTATCATGAGATTGGAGATCCTTTCACACTGCACAATTATAGCAATCTGATACCACTTTAACTGCCGTGATTGCATCCTAAAGATTCCTGGGATTTGCTGTTGCTGAGGCAGTAGAGCTCTCTAGCAAAGAATGTTAAATACCTTCTAAAACCACAAATCCTAATGCACATAAAGCTTTAAAACAGAGCTTGGACAAGTTACCTTTTTGGATTGTAAGTTGTAGAATTTCTCAGCCATGTGGCCATTTTGTTCTCCTGTTTCTCACGTTCTGGTCATTTTCTGCACCTCTTTGCTTCCCTTAGTTCCCAAATAAGCCTTGGCCAGTGGTCTGCATAGAATAGGTCTCTCTAAATTAGAGTTTTCTATGTAAATAAGCAGACTCAACTGGAAAAAAAGAAAAAAGCTTGGAAGTGGGGAAGGGGGGGTTATTTTCACTTAAAACTTTAATAAAAATATTTCTAAAAAAAAATTAGAGCTTCTGAGTTAAAGTTGGAGGCATCCTTCATTGCTACATCTTTAAAAGTTTCTTAGAGGGGAAAATTAGGGCCATATAGCATCCTCCCCTTTTTTTTTAAAACAGCTATGGATCAATCATGACCATAGTGTATATGTGTGTGGAAAAAGCATGATTCTTTGCCCCAAATGTGCTGTCCTCATCACGTGCATGCACACACACACCAGCTCTTAATCTCACTGGGAGAGAAGCTTCCATTGATATCAGTGGGAGTTTCCTTCTCATATTAAGTGTGCATGCACATGCGTGCACATACACACACACATTCATTCATTTGGCAGAGGGGAAGTGTTTTTCTCCTTCCCCCTTTAGTTGGACTTAATTTTTTCTTTGTCTTTAGATTTTTCTTTCCATTGATCCCAACATGAGATGAAATATGTACATAAGCTCCACGAATGGCATTCTCATTGTGGAATCATGCGAGATGAACTGGTAGCCTTTGGAACCTGTAGATCCCAGGCCTCCTCCAGCCTCTGCTCCTGCTCTTCCTTTTTCCTAGCAGAATACTCATGATGGCAGAGCAAGTGTGGCAGACCCATGGTTCAGAAAAGTCACAGCTTTGAACTGCGGTTCCCAGAATACCCAACCAGAAAAAAGAATCTATCGTTTATTTTAGGCATCTTTCTCTGGTTCGGCAGTGGGGAGAGAAAGAAATGGAGACAGTGGTGGAGCTTGGAGTGTGTGGATGGGGGGTGGGAGACGAGGGGCCATGGCACAGAGGGCGGGGCCAGGGCTCATGGGGGTGTGGCTACGGCCCAGGATGCCCTGAAAACATTTCCGCCCAGGGCAATTCGCTCCCATTGTCCCCCCCCCGTCCCTACGCAACTGAACGGGGAAGAGAAAGCACTTGCATGACACAGTGAACAAATTAGAAAGCGAAGCTGTCTGAAAAGAATCTAAATGGATCCTTAAAGTTATTTTTATAATTTTGGGAGGCTCACTAAATAGCGAAGGAGAATCATATGGTTCAGTTGATGGCTTGTGCTGTACCTTGTGCTACTGAATAAGAAACATTAAAATAGGGGGGTTAGTAATGGAATATAAATCATTTTTAATATTTAAACTGTTCACATTTGTCATCTACTGTATGCCACCCTGAGATCTCTAGACAGAGGAGGTATATTAGTATTATAAATAAATAAATATAAAATAAAGTCACTGTTGAAATAGAAGGAATGAAGAGTTACTATAGGGAAAAAACTGTAGCTATAATAATGAACCAGCTTCTAGGCATAGGGACTGTAACTATAATTACTATTTCAAAGTAACTTTCCAAGCTCTGGATAGAATTTGATGTGAGATGTCATCTAAAACACTCAGAAGGTTATTTGGTGGCTTACTCTGAAACGTAGAGCTTTGGGAAGGGAGACTGGAAGGAAGCAGGGGGAAGTGTTAAAAGCCCCATAAAGTCAGGCTGAATGGTGGAAGGCAGAGATTCAAGCACTGGAAGGAGCCAGAGGAAGCATTTCAATATACTGAGAATTTTTGGTCCAGGAAGCAAATACCACAAATGGTTTCTGGTCTGGAAAACTGCTTTGGACGCCAGCGTTCTTAGAGTCCAAGGAAGCAGATTTCAATTTCTCAGGAGCCAAGGATGCCAATAGTTCTTGTCTGCAAACGTGAACTGCCTGATAAGAGTCTGCCCTTCAGGAAGCACAGGTAGAGTTAAGATGTGTGCTGTATCTTGGATGAAATTGTTTGGACAGGTTTACTTTGCTGTGGGGTAAAAGTGTAAAGAATAACAGCATTCTGGGCAACTTTGTTCCTGGACCTTACAAGGAATAGCATTTCAAAGGAAAGAGCAGGTGGCACAAACATGTTTTTCCTATGTTGGCAACATTTTTTCCCCTACAACAGACTGCACAGCCTAGCTGATCTCCTTTTTTTTTTTTAACTGCCTTGCTAAATCTCTTTTTAATTTTTTCAGTTCTTGTTCCTCTGTTTCCGCATAACAAGATCCCATAAAGTATTTTTATGGAGAAGAAAGCTTGTCTTTCCTTTCCCAGTCCTTGAAACCATACTTAACACTCCACTGGTTCTTAATAGTGAACAGTCCAACTGAACTACTATATTATTACAAAATGACCATCTCTACAAAGCTAAGCCTGTGACTAGGACAGTGCCATTTAGAGTATTTGGAGTGCTGATCTTAGGAATAGGATCTTGTGGATTTTGTGATCCTGAACATTTGAAACAAACCTGATGTTATTAGGGAATTCAGCATACCAAAGAATACTTGCTTCTGCAGTGTCAAAGGAATACCTCACTAGCCCCATATTCCGATGATTCAGTATTCTGATGATGATCTATAAATAAAGACACACAGCGTGCCAGTGGAGCCAGGGGTCATAGTGCAGATGTGCTGAGATTATTTTGATTAGCAAAGACAATGGCATACTCTGCCACCTCTTCAGGTTTCCTTGTTCCCTTTAAGTTGCAATATCTCTGGGGTACAATTGAATTTCTTAGCAATAACGTATTGTTTAAAGCTATTCCTTTTGTAATGCAGAGAATTTTGGTGTGGTTTGGTCATGGACGAGCAATTATGACCCATTTGTTTTAGAAACCACCTGTTCTTGGAATAGATGAAAATTGGTATGGATCAACACAGTTGTCTGAATTTCTGTACTGTCCTTTGTGGGAGTAGCTACAGGGAGTGCCATGCTGGGTCTCTTTACTTTACTTCTTCTTCATTCTTTACTTCTGAATTTACTATTGTACCTCTGCCTTCACTATTTAGAAACCATCCTTTGCTACCCTAACACATAAAGGCTTCCTTCTTGTAAAAGCAAAATAGTTACCAAGAGAAACTGAAGTAAAAATTCACTTTTGCAAGGGCCACCAGTAGTGATGCTTGAGAAGTTTGTCTGGTATGCATTTTTAAATGGACTAACCTAACCTAGGAGGGTATGCATCAAGACACCCTTTTTTGTTGAGGATGAGAAAATGTGCAAATATTCTTTATGTCCCTAATTTTCCTGCTGTTAAAAATATTGTAAAAACAAAGGACCAAGCAACTTATGGTTGAATACATAAGAAGTTCACATCAGCTAGAAACAGAGAGATGCAGCCATCCCTGTTCAATACTGTCCTGATTAACACTAACCTGTGGTGAAAAGCACATAACTGTGTTGGAACAGGAAGAGATGCCTAGTTTTGATGTCTTCAGCTGACTTGCTGTTGATTTTTTAAATTAATTTACTGATGCTACTATTCAGGAAATGCCACCTTCTTTGCTCCCACTTTGTTCTCAAAATACTGTACTGGGAACTAGTTGTAGATTTTACCATACTAACTGACTAGTGGAAGCTGTTGGCTTCCATGTCAGTGACTCAGTGAATGCATGTTGGGTTTTAGCCCAGACTTTAAGGGAACTATCAAAGCTGCTGAACTTTCCCCCACAAATAGGTCCAACATCTTGGAGAGCTCCTTCAGTTCATACTTCTTTAGTTCAGAATCAATCTTAAAGTGGATTCACAATAGAAACACCATTTGCCATTGTAAATGATCTCTTCATGAAGGTTCAGGTTCCATAATAAAGCGGACTTCAAATAGCAGTGGATTTTTGAAATGGAGGAATAACAGTTATGGAGCCCAGCTCACAGAAATCTAATACAAGTTCCATAACAATATTTCATACTATTTCTGTTAAAGAAGAGAGAGGGACAACAAGCAAACTTCCCTTAGGAGAGAGATCCACAGATGAGAATGTTCCAGAGAGCAAGTTTTGTTAAGCAGCATGAACTGAGCCTCAGGAGGTTCAGCAAACCTGGAGATTGGGTAAGACACTCGATTTCTGAAGACTAGGGTCTACTTGTATTATTTATGAATTTGCATAAACAAAGAAGGTTATGCAGAATATGTAACTTGAGTGTGCAAATATATACTGTTTTGCAGGCTCCAGTTTGTTTTATTCTGTTTTTTCTCGTGTGCAGCATTCAGTGGGGAATTGGATTTCTCTCTTTAATTTAGATTATATATGGACAACCCATGCTTTGGGGGATGGAAAAGCTCAGCTAATGTGACTGTGACAGCGAGACCATTACAGGCTATTGAGGGGTCAGGAATGGCTTCAGGCAGTTTCACAATGTAGGGGGAGCATGGAAAGGTTTCAGGCATGTTTGGCTGTGAGAGCTGTTTCGTTCATTTTACTGCTGGCAGTGAGTCAAAGTGTCTGAGCAGGTAATGTGTTGGTTTTTTTTGAGCAGGGCTTTTGTGAGGTGTTGTACTTCCTTTCCTTGGAGCAGGCACTGGAAATGGAAGCACAAATTTCTTGTCTTTTAGGTGATGGCAGCAACTTCAGTTTCAGAGCAGTGTTCCACAAAAATTCCTTCCCCTGTGAACCAATCTTCATTTTTGTTTTCTTTCAGTTTCTTTCTTTACTTATTTACTGTTTCAGAATGTTTGTCTGTCTTCGTCCTCCTGTCTGTCTCTGCTTGAGACCAGGGGCCCCTGGGCTGTCATCCTCCCTTGACTGTCTTTTGACTGTTTATATTTAATTTTGGCTCCTCCTGGCCAGTTTTGATGTCTCTGTGGTTTCCCAGTTATTGTCTTGATATATTTATTGTCTCGTCTTTCTCCTGGATGACAGCCGTTTTTGCCCTTCGCCTTAATCCCCAACCCTAAACACTACCCCCCTTTCTCCCTTTTGCACCCAGAAACCTTCTGGAAATCACTTTGGAATCAAAAGTGATTGGAACAGACTTCTGTCTCCCCATTTCTTACCCACCTTTATCATGCTTCCATGAAGCCTAACCTCCTTCTAAGGGCCTGAAATTTGTGTGACCTTGTTCTGAGGCTCAGTAAGGAAGAAAAAGCAGAATGTAGAAGTAATTGACTTACGATTAATACTCCTCCCCCCAGTAATAAAGATATAACCAAGTTACATTATCACCTTTTGTGATATAACTATAATGTTTTTAGCTACTTTTAGATGGGAGAGTGACCTCACTAATTGTCACATGCTTCAAGTACAGATTTGTGCCATGCCTTATGTGTATTTTTTTAAAAGAAAAAGTAACTGGGAAAAAGGAAAGAGTTACTGTTTTAATTTTTAACTATATCAGCTACTTTAAGAATTGGGAATTGCAATCATAATGAATTACTTTCAAAAGTAACTTCTAAGCTTTGACAAAAGCATATAGAATTGGCTCAGTTCCCTAAGGAAGAACAGTTGGTTATTACCAAAGGGAAATTGATATGTGGGATGTTCCCACCCTATTTAGTAAGACAGGTCATCCAATGATGAGAACTGACCAGTATCTCCTCTGAGCCCATGATTGGTTTCTTCCTCCCAGCCCGTTCAAAAGAACCGCTCCCTATCTTTCCTATACCTCCAGCATCCCCCCCCTTTTTTTTTTGCCACTGTGAGGTAAGTAGAACAGTGCCCTGACTTCCTCTTTGCATTTCTTCCCTCCTCCCAAATTTGCGTAGATCCCGAGAGGACTAGCGCCCACATGATCTCGGCAGATGATGCAGAATATCCACGGGAATACCGGACCCTGGGAAATGGCACACGCCGCTTCTCCAACGTAGGGCTGGTGCATACTTCAGAACGCCGGCACACTGTCATCGCCGCCCAGAGCCTGGAAGCTCTCACAGGGCTCCAGAAGTCTGAGATGGAACGGAAGCGGGATGCCTTCATGGACCACTTGAAGAGCAAATACCCCCAGCATGCCCTGGCCATCCGAGGGCAGCAGGAGAGGATCCGGGACCAGGTAAGTTTTCCCTTTCTTCCCTTGATGGAGTTCCTGTGACAACACAAAACTGATCATTGGACTGGGGACATGGCTTAATAGGAGTTTAAAGCAACTTTCCTTTGGGGCCTAAGAGAGACAAAGGACAATGTTGTTTAATTAGCATGTTCTAAAATTTGCAAAGTTCTTCATGAATTCAGTGGAAAATATGAATTTTTTTAAGACTGAATGTTGGAGACATATGAATCTTATCTTGCAGGCAGAGAGATTCAAGGGCTTAGCTCTTAAGGGTCTGTTTTTGAATCCCTGTGTATTCAGCCATGTTTGGGATGCTAAATTAGAGTTGCTACCTTTTTTTCCTGACAGGCTTCTCATCTTTGACCATTATGTGGCTGAGAATAGCTGGAGCTTCTGATTTTGGCTTGTGGAGATGTTTGAAAATTTCACTGGTCTCATTCTTGAGAAGAACATTCCAGAATTAATGAATATCTTCATTACATTCAAATGAGAAACTTAAAGATTTTTAATAATTGAATATGGGGAGAAAATCAAAATGGATCTGTGTATTTGTCCTTATTATCTAGGCTGCCTGGCTGATAGTGTCAGCAAAGGGAAGCACTGTATATATCTGAAGTGAAAACTCACTCTGGTTTTGAGCCCCTATCAGAGTTAGTCTACATTGCAAAAGGCAGTCCTACAGTTTTGTGTGGCCTTTGGAATCAGACCCAAAAAGATATCCCTGTGGCTTAGCACGTGGATCACAGAATAGAAAGTACTGAACATTTGGAGAATTCTGAATGACATACTAAAAGTTTAAGCAGAAATTAGTTTTAAAGTGTGCTTTTTTCTAAGAAACCATGTTGTGAGAATTGCTTACTAAGAGTATGCTGGCTAAATGTATGTTTGCCCAATAACATCAGGAGGTTTTTAAATGTCTCTGTATTCATATATGCCCCAATAAATATAATACAAAGTGGTGGGGAAGGGAAAAGTATCGTGAAGTTTAATTTGAGCTAAAGCAGAATCAGTCTGTTTGCGTAACATTAATGACGAGCCTTTCGTGGACCTACACTCACTGTCATCTAAACATCTAAACCTACACTCACTGTCATCTCAGGAGAAATTGGTCCCTCCTGTTTTGTGGAAAAATTGGCTGTGAGGAATGGTAATTGGTTGGCCCTTGTAACAGTCACAAAGCCACCTTCCCCCCACCCACGGCCAGAGTACAGGTTGGCTGGCCTTCCTGACAGACACAAGACCAAGATTCTACTGCTTTTCCACCTGGCTGTAGGGATTGTTAATTGGCCGGCCTTTGTTGTAATCACAATGCCACCTTTTCATTTCTGCCCTCAGCCTACAGCCGTGTTCTAAATCAATTAATGTTTAAAAGAATAAAGAAGTTGGGGACTGGCGAAAACCCAAAACATACCTAAAGCACAGTGGAGAATGAAAAATCAGAGCTACATACATATAGTAAAAGGAGTGAAGAGAAGCAAAGCTAATCGCACAGCAACACACACACACACTTGCACACACGCATGTTCCTGAAGGGAAGTATACGCATACACAGTTTTAGTGAACATGCATGCATATGCTGTTGCTGAAATTCAGCATTATACATTAAAAAAAAAAAAAGAGGGAGAAGGCAGTGGCTCTAAATAGTGAAGGATGAAGAAGTAGGGCAGTAGCTGGGAAGAGTGATAGCATGGTATGGTTTCCAGGCCTGTCACAGGAATGTTAGTAGTTCATCCATAAAATTGTTTTCATATGAGAAATTAAAGGACAACTATGAGAACTAAATATTTATAATTAGATTGGGAATTTAACTTTTAGTGTTCCACTCCCCGATGTTCTTTAGGTGAACATCAGAAGAGCATGGTAGGTATAACTGACTTTAAAAGAAAAGTGACAGGTGTTGCAGTATATAGTATGCTTGATGTGATCTGAAACCTGTAAAGTTGGATGGATGAAACAAATGGGAGAAGAGCATGTAAAAGTTACTCTTTTAGATAACAACTCCCAGAATACCGTAGCCAGTATCCATCCTCACTGGGGAGTTCTGGGAGTCGTCCAAAAAAGTAAAGTGTCCACTCAACAAGGGTGCCTGAACATAAGAATATAAGAAGAATTGTTCTGAATCCAACCAAAGATCTGTCTAGTCCAGCATTATGCTTCCACAGTGACCAACCCAGACCTCTGGAGAGCAACATATGAATGCAGTAGCACCCTCCTTTTCATCTTTGCCAGCTATTTGGTTTCAGAGCCAGTATGCTGGAGGTAGCGCATAGGCACCATGACTGACATCCATTGATAGCTTTACCCTGCGTGAATTTCTGTAATCTCATTTTAAAGCTATCCAAGGTGGTGGGCATTACTAGATCTTGCAGTAGCAAATGCTGTAGTGTGACTATGCACTGTGTGAAGAAGTACTTAATTGGAGACTGCAGAGAATGCTGGAAAAGATCAAGAAGAAAGGTGGTGAGGTCACAAAGGGTATGAGGACTGATGCTTTGAGCTATAGCTGTGAGGCTTAGGAAAGGAAGAACAATTTATGATTGGTTGGGAAAAGACCCAGAAAGTTAGAGTGAAAGGTGAAGGTTTTGATGCTGAAATTGGGGTAACATTTACTGTTTCAGAACTACCTATGACTGCACATCCTTCCTGCTGAATTTCCTTTTTCTTTTCCAGTATTTCTCCCACATCTTGCACTACGTCTTTTGACATACACACACACACAGAATTGACATCAATATGGCCCCAGTAGCATGCTATGTACTTTTTAGAACATGGAGGCAGCCATCTTTTATTGCTGAGAGTCATGTCGTCATGTGGTCATTCTCAGTTCCATTGTGAAAAGATTTGGGAATCATACAATGAGTGTCTGTGGTGGTTTGCCATTCTTTAAAGTTTTGAAAAAGCAAGGAAAAGAGGGAAATGCCAATAGCCATCTTGTACATTTGTAAGCATCTCACTCTACTGAAAATCTTGTAGCCCCTGCAGAAATCCCATGAAGGCTGTAAAAATTCTTCATGCAACTATTCTAGTACAGCAAAGATGGGAAATAGACCTGCATCTAGCCTTTAAAACAGGAAAGCCTTGGGCCCTATTCTGAGAACAGTTCTCTGTTTGAAGTCATGCTGTCCTAGGGGTAGCAACTTTTCACCTTCCAGTTATTAGACTCTGCCCAGTGTAGCTGGGGTGAAGAATGATGGGAGTTGCAGTTTGATATCTGGAAAGCCACAGATTGGCCACCCTTGCTCTTATTTGAAGGGCTCTGTTATCCTGTGTACTGGGAGTCCCGGGAGGGACACCAAAATGTGCTCAACTAAAGTTGGGGAAAATTAGCTCAGAGCACTGCTTAGCGTTACGAGAGGCAGGGTAACTTAGCGAGATCTTGAACCCTATGTCTACGGGGTCGGGTCGAGTCAAGGAGCACACAAAAATTCAAACAATAAATATGTTTTATTAAATACACAAGCAAAACAGTGTATGCGACACACTCATACAAGATAACTAAAGAAAATAAAGGTTGGAGTGGTGTAGAGGGATTTTTAGAGGGATTGCTGGTTTGGGTGATACCTCACCTATCCTGAAGTCCAGAAAAATAGAGAGCGAGGCTGGGGTGTAATGTAACTCAGCACATGGAGCTGAGGGGAGGCTCACCAAGCAAAGCGGCAGCAAGGCAGGATGAAACTTGGGAGCATTCCGAGGAAGGTCTCGGAATCAAGGGTTTTTATAAGGAGAATTGTGACTGCAGGCTATGCCGTACTTGGGGGAAAACAATAGATTTGGAGTTGGAGACAAAGCCTCCGAAAGGTCGGAATCTGAATGATTGAGTTATCGCAGAGGTTCTCAGTAGAGTAGCCAGTACGCAAACGCAGAGTACTTGGGTATTGTATAGGTTACCCATCAAGCTGCCAGCGCGGGGCAGAGGCTCTTTTGTAGGTTGTGTGCATACTTAATTAGAGTACTTGCCTGGAGGTCTCCTAAAGCAGCGAGTCAGCTATTTTCTGGCCTACCTGTATTATCTAGGAATATTACGGCAATTAACGGCCAAGCTTGTTTACGTGCTTGTCCGGTGGCCTCGCAAGCACGTGGAGGGGAATAGAGAAGCGCAGCCGAATTGTGATATCAAGAGGATATCTTTTAATATCCCCAAAGCTCGGACTAGCCAGGGCAGTAACAGCTGTCCAGTCCAAATCTGGTTTAAAGATACAGAATTTGGTTTAAAGATACAGAATCATAAGAAAGGAAAAGGACTTTGAAGTTGCCCATCAGCACTGAGAACCTGAGAAGCAACCACACAGTTCGGTGAAATGTATTCTTTATGTAATTAAGTGGTAGTTTATATATGAATTTGCATCTATGCATGTGCAGTAATATTGATAATATGCACAATTTATGCAACTCGGTACATTCTTTAATCTTAGCAACACAATTCTTCTTTTTAGTTGAGACACGAATGGCTGCCCTGTTTTTAATACAGCCTGGTAAAGAAGGCAGCCATCTTTTCTTGTTCTTTCCAGAGTTGTTTAAACTAGACAAGGAGGGGGCCATGTGTTTGCCTTTAACTTGCCACCAGCCATCTGAATCTGCAATTGGAAAAGAGCTGATGTGGACACCAGCTCCCTTCCTCTCTCTTCTCTTTTTGCCCAGTAGAGATGTCAGAACCAAAGGCTTTAAGACATGCAACAGGAAATGATAGGAAATGGAGGGTGGAAATCATGGCCCATTTTGTGCGAGGTGCCGGGAATGAGGCTTCTGCAGCAACATCTATTCTGTATGCTCAGTGTGACATCTTTCTATCTATGTTCACCCAGAGATAACTTGCTGCCCGCTTCTTTTGGCTAATAGCTTGGTACTGAGCTCTGGATAGTCATCATAAAAGGCAGATTCACAGGCTCTGCTTTTAGTTTTAGTTTCTCTGTAGTATTTTTGACTATTTTTGTTTGCAGCACACAGATTATGAGATTTTAATGTCTTTGCATAGGCATTACCTCTTTAAAAAGGACGAATTCCCCCACTCTTATTGAGTTTAAATAACTATTTGTTTCTCAGGAATGAATGGGTAAGGGAGCTGGCATGGTGCACTTGTAACAGTGTGAAGGAAAACCATTCAGGGGTAGATAAACTGGGGTTCTCAGGGTCAGCAGGGATTTGAAGCAGGAGCTTTCTGATCTCTATCCCAGCACCTGTACCCTACGTGTTAGCCAGAGCTTGAGAAAGCTGCTTTTTCTGGATTACAACTTTAAGAATCTGGTTGGAAGGTTCTGGGAACTGTACAGTACTCTCTCCACATTTGCAGGGTTGACCTTCATGAATTTTATTATTCGTAAGGCATGTGCTTGCCCCCCCCCCCCATTTTCCTCTTCCATTCCCTTGCATTCCTGACCCCAGGCTTGCCAGGCTTGTGTTTAAATGGGCTTTTCCCCTTTTGGGTGAACAAAGCTCCCCTCCCACTACTGGAGGTGTGTCCTCTCTGTCATGTGGCTGCACTTTCTGCTGTGTAGTGGCTGCTGATTGGTCAGGTGCTCTCTTTGCTCCTACCTCTTTCTTTTCAAGATGGCCTCCAGAAGTAACTAGAAGCCAAGAACTCTGCTTTTCTCTCTTTGAGTGTAAAGTACTGGTAAGCCCTTTACTGTGCCCCCCTCCCCCCCGGCCCAAGGGCCAGGGCCAGAGGCAAAGGAATGGAATGGAGGAGGAGACAAGGCTAATTCAAGCTCCCCCGCCCCATTCCCTTGCCTATTGCTTTTGTGTGAGATGTTAGCACCCAGGGCCAGAGGCAAGGGAATGGGAAGGGGGCTCCAGAGGAGAGAAGCAAGGTTCATGTGATCCCCCCATTCCCTTTCCTGTTGTCTTGGTGCAAGTTCTCAGTGCCAGGGGTAAGGGAATGGGACGGGGCAGCTCCAGAGGGGAGAAGGAAGATACATTCCCCCTCCCCATTTCCTTGTCTTTTGTCTGGAAGCTTGCCTTCCTTCTCCACGCCCAGCAAAATACAAGGGAATGGGAGGAGGAGAATGAGGGAGAGAAAGCACAAGTGTGCCTTGCAAATAATCAAATTTATGAAGATCAAACCTGCAAATGTGGAGGGAGGACTGTATCTTAATTATTGATCTCTAATGTTCAGTACACAGTGGCATAAACTCATTGATTGAATGGGTCTACTTAGTTGTGAATAACCAACAGAATGCTAACCAATGTGTGACTCAGATGGATTTATTTTAGGGAGGAGTGTTTCTATACCTGAAGAAATAAACGCGGTTTCACAGTTTATTTTGAACCCTGAATATTATTCCAGAAACCAGAGTCAGACATTGGACACTTGAGACCCATTTCACAAAACCCTCATCAGTGTGGTGAGACTGTGGGTTAGACTGTACCAGCTCAGCTCTCTTTCAACAGCTTTTGTTTATGCCACAAACGGATGTGTGTTGCCTGCAGTCTTCACAACTACCATAGAGTTAATAATGGCGCTAATTGCTTGTTATACAGTAAAAATTCTTTTTATGTTAATTTTTTTTCATGTTGGTAGCTTGATTTTATCTTTTGCTGGAAGAGAGTGAGAGTTCCTTTTTGCTCCTGAGCAGAATAGCAGTGAAAAAGGCAAGGCTAAAACAGCAGATGGAGCTGCAAGTCAGGAAGAAACCTTTCCATTGCTTCGGAATGGATAGAGAATGGATATTGACCAGTGATCAGTAATGGGGGTCTCCGGCTGGACAGTGAGGAGCTGAAGACTGAATTAGCCAGAGTTGCGGAAAGGCGTGGCTTCAACTGCACCACATCCATGGAGCTTTCTTCCTCACCAAAACTCTACATGATCTGCCTCAGTTTTTGTTTTTATGTCTTCAGAGCTAGAATCAGGTGAATGCATACTGCTAGCAGAGAGGCGATTATCTCGTCTTGAATACAGGGGAAACTAAGACATTACTGACAAGGTATATGAATAGCCTTTACAGCTTCCCCTGCTGTACTTTTTATTCGGAAACTGGGAGGATATGGAATTTATTTGTGCTTAAACTGCACAGATTTAAGCAAGACTGAGCATAATTTCAGCAAAGGGACTAGAGAGTTTAGCCTGAGAACGTCCATTTAATTCCATAAATCAGCCCTGGTGAACATTGAGAAAGAGTGGTAAAAGAGAGGGACCCTTAAATGCAGGGTGCTTGCTGATAGTTTTCTGGAGTGGAAACATTTTCGTGTCTCCTGTGTTCTACTGCTTTTTAAACAGATTATAGAATTGGAAAAAGTATTGGAAGTCATCTAGTCCCCTCTGCTTGGTATAAAAACTACAATGAAAAATGTAGTTAGAGCAGTCCGGTCAAAGATGGACATCAAGCCACTGCCTAACCCCTTCAGCAAAGGAGAGCCCCTCACACTTCCCAAGGCAGACTGTTGTATTGTTGAAACTGTTCATACCATCAAGATGTTTCCCATGTTTTGATACAATCAGCTTCCCAGGAATTTTGGCCTAGTGATTTTAGTCTTACCTTCAGTGGATAGGAATTCTGGGTCTTAAACTGGGAACAACATGACCTTGTCAGTTTGGAGCCTGGAAAAAAAATCTTTTATGAACTAAAATTCCTGACCATATTGGCTGAAGTGCTCTGGAAATTGTAGTCCCCAGCCAAAAAACAAACAAACAAATAAAAAAAAAACCCTTCCTAAGCTGTGAGCCGGATGATCCTCTTGGGGCAGGATGTGTTTGTGGCATTTTCAGGAAACAAAGAGAGTTTGGCTTTGTGGTATCTACTTCTATAACTGGCAATACAAGGCCTGAGGATTGACTAGTGATTGGATTGACTAAATATTAGGCCCTTGTCCATCTGCTGTTCTTTGGGCTTCAGGCTCCATCTTATCCTTCTCTGGACTTAATATATTTTGCTTCCTGAAGTAAGATAGTGCCCTCTTCCCCTTTCCATGATCAGAAATAAACTAGATTGACAGTTGAAGTTTTTTTTTTTTTAAATGGTGATGGAACTGTATCTTTCACCATAGTTGAGGGCATCTGGCTAGCTTGAGGGGGGTGCCTGACAAGCCATGTGGCACACACAGGTCTGTTCTGCAATACAGGGGAGTAGCTGGGAAGGCTCAGAAGAAATGGCACTGCTGGCCTCCAGCATTTGACATGCAAAGTGGTTGCCTCACTTTTTGGAATGGTGGGGTAAGTCTTGGTCTCTTTCCAGCCGTATCTCTTAACAACTGATCTCAGGGAGTCGCAGCCAAAAACCCCCACTGTTCCCAGCCAAGAATCAGGTTCTTGATCTTGCTCTTGGCTACCCTTAATTTGGAGTTTGGGGGAAAAATCCCAAAATTTATATAGAAAGAGCAGTGCAGGTTATGCAAAACCTCCTATTTTCTGGACAAAATGTTTGTTATGGGGCAAAGCCAGGTTTTGGTGCAAATTTTTCACACACAAACATTAAACTGCAAAATCTTGTAGAGAGTGGCCATTTTTTCAACAGTGTGTCTTGGTAAACCAAGACAAACTTTCTCATTAGAAAGAAGTGAGAAAATTTGTGACTATTCTTTATATCTGACTTAGCTCAAACTACATTCCCCCTGGTGCTTGGGAAAGTAATGAGGAAGAGAATGGACAAAAACACCTGTCAGGATTAATGCAAACAAGGGATCCTGATTTAGCTTCTCCTATTTGCATCCGTGTAAACATTATGTATGAGATGCATATTATTCTGGACAAAATTCAAGGTGCTAGTTATTACTTGCAAAGTCCTAAATGCCGTGACACACTATTTTAGCCTGAGCAATTATGCTCAGTTGTCTTATCCTTGGAGTCTTGTTTTGTTTTGTTTTGTTGCGGAGGGGGGTGCTTGTTTAGATTGCTGTGCCTTCAGGATAAGTCAGGCCACACATCTAAAGAAATAAATAATATACTGTCTTATTTTGTTTATCCATTTATTTTTCTCTTTTTAAGACCATAGTTTTCCTCAAGCAACTTATAGCCCAGGGGCATGAAATATTTTATATTTATAATAAAAAAAGTTTTAATTTAAACTAGTTTCAGTAAAATACAGAATATTTTGTAATATTTCAAAATATCTGTCTGCAGTGGATAAAATGAAAGTTTTCTATTAGAAACCGGGAAAAACAGAGGAGTTTTAAAAACTCTCTTAAAATAAGCGAGAAATGGGGCCAGCTGTATTTCTATGGGAGGAAATTCCATAAGGCAAAGGCCAGCTGTAAGATGAGTGATCACTTATATGTCACCAAGAGAGAAATAATATGTCACCAGAACAAAGAGGGCTGAGATCTACATAAAATATGTGTATGCTAATTTTAATATATAGTTACACATGTGGAAAGAATTACTATAGTTTAATTAGAAATGCAACAGATTTAAACATAGGGAGGAGGAAAGGCTGTGATCAGGTGACCTGCTTGATTGCTCAGTCTTCTGTCAGGATTCTAACTCTTACATATCGTCCAACTGAAGCGATTTGGCAGGGACAGTTCCAGCTAATCCTGTGTCTCATTTCAGCTGCTTTTAAAATGTCCCAGTTTCTCTTTCCCCCACTGAATTCAGTTTACTTCAGTTGTTGAAAACTGGGCTCAAAGTGCAAAAGTAGTTTGCCCCTCAAGAAGAGGAGAGGACTGAGTCTTGTCCTTACCAGTAGGCTCAGGCAAAAGCAACTTGCTCTGCTTCTCTTGGCTTGTTTGTTCTTCCTCTTGATAACTTCCGCCATCTTGACTACACTCTAGGTATCCTGGTTGTCATCTGTGAAATGTTGGAGGGCATTAACTTAATGGAAGGTATTAACTTACTGGATGTCTTCATAGGCTTCTGTTGTCCTAGTGCTTTATCTTTCAGCTGGACTTGGCCAGCCCTTCAAACAGAGAAGTGGCTTTGACAGCTTTTCAACTTGAGGACAGCCCCCTATTAGTAGGGCCACATGCCCACCCTATGCTGAGAAGGCCCTCTCTTTAATACATTTGGGGGCCTGAGAATACAATGAACTTTCTGACACATAAATATCAGTTCAGTTGGCGAGGCTTTCCCTCATCATTACAGGTATATCTCAGTTAACAAAGTCAATATGTTAACTGGGCATTACTTCTTTAACAGAAAATCTGGTACAGAAGGAGAAATAACACAGGAAGAATAGGGTTAGTTTACTATTTCAAAAAAAAAAATCTTCAAAATGATTCAGCAGACTTTTTATTGAAAGCTAACAATATGCATGAGTAAAATGAAACAACCCTGTCAGATAACTAAAGAAAAGGCATTTTGCACCTTCTACTTGAAAGTTTCTTCCAAAATGCATCCTGGGATTACTGTTTCTTTCACCAGCCTCTACTTTTGTTATGATTTCCATTTTGGTGAGCAAATTTGTAGATCTCTGGTTTTTAAAAATATTTGGGGTAGCTGGTGAGATAGGCTTATCTATTTTCCCCCTTTCCCTCTGTTTTGTTGTTCATACATGTTCAGTAAAGAATGCTAGAAGCAGCTGCTGTTTTACCTTGCCTCTTGTAGGCAGGTACACACTGCTACAGCAGGATTGGCTAGAACAGAATCCCATTTTTTCCCAACTCAAGCTTTATTGCATTGTTTACTGCAGACATGCTGCTGTAACTTGGCACTGAAACTCTGTGTTTCTTCAGCATTCCTTCACCATCATTCAGATGCTGATGCTACTAAAACACTTATAGGTAGACAGAGAACAAAGATGAAAGCGGTGTCTGGGCAGGTGTAAAAAGACTTTGTCAGAGGCTTTGTTAGCTGAGGTATGCCTGTATTATGTGATGGTTGGTGCAAGAGGTTGGGAAAATAAGTTCTTTTAGGCTAAAACTCCCAGAATTGCATGTAGGGAACTCTGGTAATAAAACAACCCAACCTTTTCTCAGTTTCGAATGATGTACACTCAGTACTGGATGGGACAGTACACTCCTGTTAGTTCTGCTGGGCTCTGGAACTCCTTTTAAAGGGAGACCTGTTTTAATCCTCATTAACAATCCTCTGCCAGAGAACTTCTTAAAAAAGTATTCAGTGGGTAATTTTAAATTCCTCTTTTAGTCACTCTCTGTCTTAAATATTTCAATTATTTTCATGGCTGGTATGCTGTTGCATCAGCTGCTGTTATGTTGTAATGTTGCATCTTCTGCTGTTACTGGTTTTTCATCTTACTTTACAAATTGGAAGTATCTTAAATTACTGACTTCCCTAGAAACTTCAGGAGATAAATTGGGATATAGATATTTCTATATCAATGTATAAATGTCAGGTTTGGATCAAGCCATGATCTGAAACCAGACTCTGATATTGATTTAACCATGTTCTGAATATAGTAACCATACTCTTCTAGTTCATATATAACAACCTGCCAGTGTGGCATGGTGGTTAGAATGTTGAACTAGAATGCAATTCCCTAGAGACAGTGGAGTCTGACAATTCCAGTAACAGCAGGGTAGCGAGTTTAAGTGCTAAAGGAACTACACGAGATATTGTATAACATATTTTGGAAACATTTCCTTGGATAGCTCCTTTAAAGTTCTGGCTAAAGTCAGGAGCAGATTTACCATCCCAAGAACATCAGAGCCCCTGCTTTCAATTGCTGGGCAACCTTGAGCTGGTCAATCACATTCAGTCTGACCTAGCTCACAGGTTATTAAGAGGATAAAATTGGCACAGGGAGAGTCATATGTATTGTCTTGAGCTCACTGGCTTAAGAAAGGGCAGGAGATATAAATGTCAGAAACATGCAGACAAACAGGCAAATTGATATGACTACAGTGCACTCTCTGTGTATGTGGAAGTTCTGTTTCAGGGACCCCCGCATAAAACAGAAACCACGAATGCTCCATCTCATTGTCATCAACGGGCACAGCGTGCATGCATCTGTGCAGGCATGGGTGCACACCTGGCATGTCCATTGACAATAATAAGATGCGAGGTTTTGCGCAATCTCGCATTAGTGTTTGCAGAGGTCCTGCCAGCAGAGGGCACACTGTAATAGAATTCCAGGTATAATGGTAGCTTGCCAGAAAGGGGAAGGGGGAGGGAAGAAAGGGAAGAGGAAGGATACAGCCTGGGAGATGTGTGTGAAAAGCTCTTGTATATTTTCTCTTATTAAACTAAGTTACGGTCATTAAAACGGATTCTCTATATATGGTGTATATGGTGAGATGCAAGTCTTGCTCATGTCTCCATGTGCACAAACTCTTTATTTTTACACATGCATAATTCACCAAGCTAAACCATTGCTTCATAGCACACCTGGGATCCAAGCCAAAGTTTAAACAACAGAGTACCATTGGTGCTGGTCACAGTTCTATATCATGTCCTCTTTTGACTGCAGACAAATGTGTATTTGATTGTCACATTTGGTAATCCACAAGTGATTTTCATGCTGTCTTCTACCCAGACATGCTTTCTGTGTAAGGAATATATAATGCTAGCAGAGGAGCAAGATGCTCCTAAGAGAGGAAACAGGAATGGTGATTTGGGAGAAAATCCATTGTACCCTCTCACCACTCCATCTGCCATCTCTACAGGATATGGTGTTTGAACACTGACTGGTAGATTTGAGGCCTGATTCCCAAGGCTTGCATGAAAGGAATCCTGTAAGAACACTAACAAGGTTTCTCCCAAAGGCATAAAGGTGACTCAGATCTATAAAAGTGACTTGAGCGGAAGGGGAGAGAGAGAAAAAGAGAGCGCATCTTGCAGAGAGCCCCTGCAGGCTTCTTTCTTCTCCATTTATAAGGTTGACGTGCCATCATCTTTCGATACAGAGTTGTTCACACAGCTGCTCCATATTCAGCAGTCTTTCTTTTTGTACCCTATGACTGTGAGGTAAGCTGGCCTTCTTGCCTTCTAGTCTGTGCAGGCTTTTCCTTTCCTTCTCTTGAAAATCACCATATCCACAAATATGCCAGAATGAATGTATCAGTTTTTAAGGTGCTGCAAGGCTCTATGCTGTTGTTGTTGAAGGAGTAACGGAAACAGATGATATCTTTTTAAATACGGGATCTAGAATACTAACTCCTGGAATATTTAATATTTAATGTTTTAAAGAAGCTTTGCTAGTGTATACGTATGTGGTAAAATCATCTGAATACCTGGCAGGTAGAAGAATATGTCATCTGAAATAGAATTCTGGGTCCTTAGGCATGAATTTCTTTTTTTAAATGTACAAGTACAATGTGTTTATTTTCTTTATTAAACGTATCACTTGTTTCTATCTCTCAGGGCTTGAGAATGTCTCTGCAAAATATTAAAATCTATCAAAGGATCTTCTGCTGTTGTCAATCAGCTGCACTTGGATTTGGGTTTTCAACTCTCATCTCTTGTCACTGGCCCCACTGTACATGTAGCAAGCCTTTCCAGAGCTTGTGCTGTTTAATAGTAACTGCTGGATATTAAAACAACTAGTCTTGAATCTGGCAGAGCTGTTGCCAAATCAGCATTGCTCTCATTCTTGCACTGCAGGCTCTGTTAATTTTTAATGACTGCTTCCCCATTAACAGACTGTTGTTAAGGTTGCATTAGGCCACATTCATGAGAGATCTCCCTGGATGAGCCACCAGGACTTGTGCAACCTTTTAGAAACAGTCTGGGCACAATCCGCAGGATGTTCTCCAGAGCAAGCCCACTGAAACCAAATCATGCTGCTGTACAGCTGCCATTCATTACAACAGGGCTTGTGCTGGGACTAGGTCTTCAGTTTTCAGCCTTCTGGCTGTGTTGGAAGACAGAAGCAATATTATTTCTTTTCTTGATTAATTTTCCTTTATTTTTAGTAAATTGTTTTAAACATCCAAGCTATTACGATAGGGAAGCCTGTATTTCTCGTATATCCTTCTTTGTGTCTGTGTGTTTGTGAGTAAAAATTATAACCAGTAAAGACAAATATAACATCAGCATCCATAAACTGATAGGATTTTGTTTTGATCAGGAGGGAGTATTGTCTGGAAGTCAAAAAAAACTCTTTCAGAAAAAATAATTGACTGTGTAAATCTATTGCAGAGAGATGAAAAACCAACACCTGTGAAGGTGCCTTGATAGAAGGATTATTCTCTGCTTAAATCCTGCATTGTCCCTGGCTTTATGTGGGATAGCATTATTGTTTTTTTCTATTTTATTTATTGACATGTATTCTTTGAATATATTTTAATTGCATGGGTGGGCATACAAATCTAGCATATTTTTACATACATGTTGCAGGTTTATATCATTTATTTCGGAAACAGAAGTGGGGATCTGGGGTTGGATACTCAAGATTTTTCATCTCATGCCACAGAACTATGGAAAGAACAAGAGACTTTACCTATCCTTCAAAATTTCAGAGCTGAAAACCGGGACACATGTGCCAAGTGACATCTGATCGTTGTCAAGATGGCACAAGTTATTAATGAGGAAGAACATACAAACTAGGAGAAGCTGTAGTAGTTTGCTTTTGCTGGAGCAGACTGGGAAGGGCAAGATTTCCCCTCAACCTCCTCTCCTTTCCCCTCTGCTGAGTTAACTGAGTGCAAACTACTTCTGCATGTTGAACTCAGTTTGCAGCAATTGAAGTTAGCTGTGGACTAAGGGAGAAAGTGGGAGGAGAAGAGAGAAACTGCGACATTTTAAAAACAGATGAAATAGTGGGGTGGAAAAGTGTTAATTAGGACTATCCCTGCCAAATCAGGACAAGAGTGTGTGACTTTACAAGTTACCTTCTGGGATTGGCCAACAGCATCAGTGTAGTTATGTGTATAATTTTCCATTGCTGGATTGTGGTGTGTTGTCCCTTCTACGGTGGGTATAAGCTGATCTGGGATAACTATCTATGTTACTGTCGTGGAGGAACAGAAAAAATGGGATGAAGGTGCAGTGCTGGGTTTATGTGCAAATTAAGTAAGCTACATTTTGAGGCCCCAAACTATAAGAGGCTTCTAAATAGAAAAGGAAGTACCTTCCTCAAATCTATTAGAATCCCACACTTTTCTTGGTAATGGTCTGCAGCTTTCCATATTTGATATACTGTAGGGATACCTCAGCATATCTTAATCCTGGCCCTTGAAGGAGGAGATATAGCACAGGAACCTGTTTAAGATGCCCATGTGCCAACTTCTGAGTCCTCCTGTTCCTTTGGCTCTCTCACAGAAGGAATAAAAAACCAACAGCAATTGTGTCAAGGAAAAAAGAAATCCTGACTGTGTTAGTGTAATACTTTCTTTTCACTATCCAAAAGTGTGTAAAACTTTTCAAGATCTCCAGATCCTTCTATCAGGCAAGGTGGCACAAAAAGCAGTTGGTGAGGAAAAAGCCTTCACTTGAGGTTGAAGTGAAGGTATCTGTATTACATCCTGAAATGGAATGGGGGAGGAGGGATTCAAATAAGGCAATAGGTGATCATATGATGGGTTTAGACTTCACCTAGGCTAACCCTCAAAGAATACTGTGAGGACATAAGGCTGAAAGATTTAATCCTCCATTTTTTTAAATAAATAAATTTTTAAAAATCCAGCTGTAAACTCAGAAAAAAAAATCCACTTGTAAATTCTGGGCAAAGCAGACTGGCTCCTTTGTAGTCAGAAAACAGAGAGAAACTAGTCAGTCTTTTTATTAATTCCCCAAAGAGATAAACCATTTCTTAAAAGCTAAAAAGTATGTTTGACTGAGATCCCCTGCAAGTAAGAATATTTGGACAACAGATCAATCCCCTCACCCAGTGCAGAGTCAAAATATGGGCCTCTTCTTGTACCTTCGCTTCCACTCAAGTAAACTCTTGCTGAATCCCCTCAGGTACCCCAGTTCCTATATCATGCATGACAACACTACTAGTCTGGAAAGAATAAGATGAAACACAAGTTTTGCTTGTGTCAACATCTGTAAAAAGCAGGTTTGCGATTTAGTCCAATTCACAGTTAGACCAGCTTTATTAGACCAGTCTGCTGTATCTATATTTGGAGAAAGGAAGTATCATTGAGTTCAATGGTCATAGCCCCAGGTGAGCCAAGTATGTAGAATTCCGTTTATAAATATGGTGCAACTAAAGGTTCCATGCCACCTTCTGTTCTGTTTTTAACTTTTTTTAAAAAAAGTTAAGTTTTTTAACTTTATAACTGTAGTTAAAAATGTAGATATAGTGACTGGGATCATGCTCCTCACATGACTTCACGTGACCTAAAACGTAAGCGGATGGGCCGCATGGATTTGGTCAACCCCTTACAACTTGAAACAGGACTGGCTAGTCAGTTATTTAATAGTCAAATGCCTCGTCATCTAATTAATGACACGCATGAATGGATGAATGAGATTCCCACTGAAAATATATATTTATACATACATTTACACAGAGAGAGAGAGAGAGAGGGAGAGAGAGTTCTGTTTTTAATTATAAAAAGCTTCATTTGAAAACGGAAGTTTAGTGGTCGGCTTGGCAAAGCTAATAAATCTATGCTAAATGTTTTGCTACTCCACTTATAAACACTGTGGTCTAGAAGGTAAAAATCACACTTCTAGTACTGACACAATGAGTTGTTTGACCCTGAGTCATAAAATTTCATAGTGTCAGGCATTGTGACTATATCCTTGTTTAGAATTGGCTGGGGTGTGTATGATATGTAGTCCAAACTTCCTTGCTTTTGGGTCAGAGCCTTCCAACTGAAACCTTAAGTCTGGCTTTTAAGTCACAAGGTTTTCTTCCTCTTTAGAGAGTCAAAGAAAAAAAACCCACTTCTATTAAATTCCCTATAGAAACCAGACAACCTTCTCCCAACCAGTTCTGGTTGATGTTTTTTTAAAAAAGCATACCCACTCACAAAGAAAAGGATTTATTACTAATTAAACCTGAGTCTTAAAGAGGCAGGTCCTGGATACTACAAGGTACTACTCATCACATCTCCCTCCACCAGATTTTGATGTGCTGCTCAATGTTTCCCTCTGCAGAAAGAAGACAATTAGTCGTATCCATGGAAAGGTGGTTTAGAAAACCATAATTTTGAAAGTCTGCATTGGGTAAAAGGCACAAGTAGAGACATGAAGCTTTCAAAGAAGTGGCAAGACTGACGAGTAGAACTGTAGCATTTGTGCATAATAGAAGGAAATAACTGGTTGGCCAAAAAGAAAACATAGCTCTTTTCTATGAAAGAGATAACATGGAAACATTTGTCATCAACTATAAGTACGCAGTGGCTAGAGTCAATCTATGAATAAAGTTGGAAATAATTTTAGATGATGAACTAGATTAAAGAGTCAATAGAAGCCTAATGGTTGGAAAGGATGAACCCATGGGGGAGATATTCTGAGCATATGGTCACTGAGGCTGGTCTGCAGAACCTGTTTTCAGTAGATCTGTGAAGACTTGGCTTGTAATCTAGGTCATGGTCCATAATTTTAGTTAGTTTTTAAGATGGAGTCTTAAAGTTTATTATTTAATAAATAGACCTCTAATACAGCATTGCCTTATAGTTCTCCGTTCTGTACAAGGAAGCATCAGGACTTGATCTTAAAAACTATCTTTAATGCCAAAGCTTGTGTTGGCATGTATCTATACTATACTCTAAAGGCACCAGATCTTGGAAGTAAGCAGTCAGCCTGGATTACTACTTGGATGGGAGACCACCAACAAATACCAAGTGCTATAGGCTATAGTTCAGAGAAAGAAAATGGCAAAACTACCTCTGAGTATTCCCGAGTAAACCCTGTGAAATTTATGGGATCACCATAAGTTAACAGGTGACTTGAAGGCACATTTACACACAGTGAAGAAGAAGTTTTCCTTACACAGTTTCCTTTCCCCTTCCCTTACTACAAAGAAGCAAAACCAATCTCCTCAGTAACACTAACCTACAATATGCTCTACCTTCATGACATACCAACTCAGCTGACTAAGATCTCTGCCTTACACTGCTTAATGGTAGAGTTGACCTTGGCCGGAACATACCTTTTTGCCCATGGCAATTTGACCGGCTCTTTCCATGTTCATTTAAAAAAAAGAAAAGAAAAAGGATAAACTGAGATACTTGTTATTTTAAAACAGATCTACTTTTCTCTTTAGAAAATTGTATCTCTCATGATACGACATGATGCAGATGTCTAGACTTCCTGCCCACATACCTGTTTCATGTAAAGGAAGCTTATTATCTGAATTTTAACAGGCAAGGAAGCTGGAGGCAAGAAGCATCTTTAGAGGGATGAGAAAAATGCCAAACACACAAACAATGACTTTCAGATTTGCAAATCCAGTTCGAGAATCAGTTTCCCTTTGATTAGTGCTTGAAACCTGAGCTTATTCCCTTTGAAGGCGTCAGCCAGGTCCAAGCATCGGTGATTAATTAATTCCTGGTTAGCAGTCCATCTGATTTCACAAAGTCACACTGTGCAATTCTGAATTTGCATCACGTCTTTCCACCATGGCTGTTAGTTCCCTTCAGTTCCTGTTTTACAAATCATATTTCCATGGATTCACAGTTTCCAATTTGTATACCTCAGCCCTTCCACTTGGAAATAAAGGCATCTTATTTTACATATTCATTATTTCTTATGGCACCTGTAGGATGAGAGCAAAAAGACATGCATTTTTTTAACAATCTGTTTGTGATCAAGCAGTTGTCTTGTAGATTATTGCAGCAACTCTGTGTCTTTTCTGTCAGGCTGTCATGATGCTTAAAAAGGCTAAGACCACATGGGTGGGGCCATTTATATGTCCTCTTTCCACAAAACTAATTCTTATTCCTTCCTTCTCCCTCAACCTGGGCACTGACTGAATATGAAGAGGACTCACTCTGGCCCCACCACTGATCCTGGGTTTGCAAATAACTGCAAAGAAGCAGCTTTGGTGTGTTTTCTCCATTACAGATGTGGGGAACCAGTAGCCCACCAGATGCAGTTGAACTCTAACTCTCATCAGCCACAGAGCACATGGCCAAGGTACTAGGAGGATGGCAATTGTGATTTAACAACACCTGAAGGAGCACAGATACTCCTTGTGTGGAATGGGTTCGAGAATAATATAGTTGTGGGGTGTGTAATCAGTAAATAATCAGTGCTGGAACATATAAGAGTCATTTTTAAGAATCTCTATTTTCCAGCAAAAAAAGTATCTGGCAATGTTATTTTGGCTGTGTAGGGAGATACAGGAAGTGATATAAATCAGTCACTCTGTACAGCAGACTCCAGAGAAGACATTACCTTCTGCCCCTGTGTCCCTGTTGAGCAAATAAGGATGATATTTTAATTTTTCATTGCTTGAAAACACCACCACATGTGTCTACCTCTTCCTAGGAACTGATAATTTTTTGGTGACATAGATGCTTAGATCTTCAGGTCACCATATTTGCCATGGAGTAGTTTGTGTGTAGACACATTTAAGGAATCTTGAGGCACCATTGCAAAGTTAGTACTATGCACAATTCACTAATCCATTTCATTTTTGCTATAATACCATGGTTTCCAGTGCAAACCGCATTTTGCAGGGTTTTTCTGGAAGAGCCTCCAGAAGCTTGACATCCACTGCCACAATTATGTTTATGTCACAAATATGTTATGTTTAACTCTGTTGCAATTACGCATTGTATAGTCCCCAGTATTAATAACTTGCTGTCCATGACTGATGGGGTACCATTTTTAGTCTAATTCTGAGCCACAGGCTAATTCCTCCTCTGCCCTTCAGCAGAGATAGCCTGACCAGGTAACCTTAGAGGATACAATGTGACGTGTCTGTGCCACACATGGATGACATGGTGGGATCATGTTGTATATCCATTTAGGGTAAATCCTGCTGGAAGCTTAAAAGCAGAATTTGAAGTCAGGCTTTGTTGCCTAAGAGTACATGGGGTTGCTGTAAGTCAACAGGTGACTTGAAGTACGTAGACACAACATACTTCCCACTCAGATATATTGGATTCCGTTGTTGCCATCTAGCATGGCTTTGTTGGCCAGTAATTATGGAGGCTGTAGTCTGATGTGCCTGGACAACTCCAAGTGGGCATAGCCTGATTTTAAAGCAATGTGCAATAGACGTTCACTACTTTTTCTCTTGCCTGCTATTGTTATCTATAAGCACGGTGCCTCTGAATTTGGAGATTCTGTTTATCGCAGCTGATGCCTATTGATAGACCTATCTTTCATATAAGGACCAAGGCTGCTTTAAGTGTGAAAGCTCGATGCTTGGAGAAAGGTGGGGTATAAAATCAACTAATTTAATAAACAAATAAATGAAGTTAAGTTTCACATTAACCCAGCACAGTGTTGTGAATAGAGTCTTAGACCAAAACTTGAGAAATGTAGGCTCTGGCTGCCACTGGTGAAAGCCAGGACTCTGGGAGACCTGGGCTCAAATCCTGACTTTGCCATGGGCGTCTCTTCCTCTTTCAGCCTCAGAGAAAGGCAACAGCAAGCCATCTCTGAATGAATCTTGCCAAGAAAACTCCATGATAAGTTCACCTTAGAATCACCATAAGCTGTAAACGACTTGAACGCACATAACAGCAAGTCTCCACTGAACCATGATACTCACTACATGATCTTGGGTCAGTCACTGTCTCAACCTGACCGGCCTCACAAGGTTGTTGTGAGGATAAAAGGAGACAAGAGAGCCATGTGTTCTTTAGAAGAAGTTGGTTCAGAAACATCTAGAGTTAGGCCCTATCTTTAGGTAGGAGTTCTGCCCTTCATGGCACTATACAAAGTATGCTTGTCCTGTCAGTGCCTTGCCCTGCCTTTCAGTTCTTTTTGGACCACCAATCCTGCTATGTATGTTCTGGAACTTCTCTACCTCCACAGCTTCAACTTGAATGTAAAATATGTTGTCTTCTGTTACGAAGTTCTTACTTTCCTCTTTTATTACCATTGATTTGTTTTCTCTTTAATTTATTTTATTCTGTCACCAAGTTTTTCTTCCTATTATAGAACTATTTTTTTTCCAAACCAGTGTAAACCACTGTTTCCAGATTGTCAAGTGAGCGTGTGCATGTGTCTGTGTGTGCAAGATGGCTGGGTTCTTGGGGGGGGCATCTTGCACCTCCCATATGGCTATCTGAAAGCAGTATTTTTTGTTCAAAAAACCAAAACATTATTTATTTTTGTACTGGAAAACCCACATGTATCTCTGTGCAGAAATATTACCCCAATCACTTCAGGATGTATACATACTCTATGAGAACTGCACAGAAATATTTGTTGCCTCTTTAGTGGGGAGAAAACTGTGAACATTATTTGTCCTAATTTGTGAGCATGAAATAGCTGAATATTTTTATCCCCAGTAGGGCAACATCATGTCCTCCTGATTGCAGCTTGACTCTTGGCTAAGGAGGGGGTAACAAGTGCCATTTGGTTGATGTTTAAACTGGCTTACAAGCCCTTACTTGTCAAGATGCATGCTACTGCATTCCTCCATGGACAGCCACATGCGCCACATTGTCTACTTTCATGTGACTTTCACATGACATTACAGTCTGGATGCCTGGGCTCAGTGAAACACTGGTTTTGGCTTTGTTGTTCTTTCCGTAGGAATCCCATGCTCTTTGTTTTCCTAGTGTGTTTAGCTTCCTAATCTTTCAGTCTAGAGAGGACAAAGTTGCCTACCTAGAATCATAGAATCATAGAAATGTAGAGTTGGAAGAGACCACACGGGCCATCCAGTCCAACCCCCTGCTATGCAGGAACACCCTCAAAGCACTCCCGACAGATGGCCATCCAGCCTCTGCTTAAAAACCTCCAAAGAAGGAGACTCCACCACACTCCAAGGCAGCATATTCCACTGCCGGACAGCCCTGACTGTCAGGAAGTTCTTCCTGGGGTAACTACCTGTAACTATGGTTCTTCAAATGGTCATCTGTCAGCTCACACTACACAGGCACACTGTATGGCCTCTTCTCAAACACATTACTCATTTGAGTAGTTTCTGAACCCATTCATTACAGGCTTAGAACAACTGATGTGTGTGATTTCACATATGACTGTTCCAACAGGACCAATTATAGGTAAGCAACCTATTCTTCTTCTTAAGAAAGGAGAAAACAAGTGTGCATGCGCACTGGGAACAAATTTAGCAATGAAGGAAGAGAAGCTGTACCTGCACAATTACACGCCCTTCAAACATCAATGTGTCTTTCTGAGTCACTGATTAATCTAGAGTGGAATGTCATTCTGCAATTAAAGCTTTTGATTGATTGAACCAGCAGGATGAATAAAGCTTCTAGTCCTGATTGCTAAGCACTTTGCCCTTGAATGGACCAGTGCAACTAGTGATCCTTCAAAGACAGATGAATGTGGTTGAACGTTATATTATGGTAACCTATAGTCAGAATCCTCTAGAAGCCTTCAGCTTTTGCTGTCTACGGAAGCAGACTTAGTGGGGTTTGTCACTTGCTGAACCTGAGACACCATTGGCTTGGTGGGTCACAGGCAGTGGAAGTATGCACCTAAATTTTGACCAATTTGGGCAAAATGGAAGCTCAGTGAACAGCGACTTTTAAATGATATTGCCAAATGAGTCAAAAGGGCAATTGAAACCATTTTTGTGGTTTATACTTGGCAGAGATTTTTCTTTAATATCAGTCTTTTAAAAAACATTTTGTTATGTTAAGAAGAAGGTTGTCAGGAAGCTGGGCTTTTTTGTTTCTGAGGTAGTCTCTTGTTGGAATGGATGGGGGGAGGTAAAAAGGGCCCTTGACGTGAATAGAAACGCTTTGCAAATGTCAGAGCTTTGCTCAACACGGCTCTTGCACTGCTATAATATGCGACGCAATCAGAAAACGAGTGCAAAGTTAATTTTAATCGTGCATCTATGTAACTGGTGGAGGGACAGGGAGGTGAAAGCAAGGGAAAGGTATATGTATAATAGTGTAGAAATCCATCAGGCAAATCGACAACAATAAAAAAAAAAAAAAGGAAAAGAAACGCTCAGCTAATTTAAGATCCAGATGGGAGAGAGATAATTTGAAATGGGAATGTTTAACAGTAAAAGACTCTTCTCGTTGCTTGAGAAGGAGAAGGGTAGAAGGGTGGGGAGGGAGATGGGATGAGGAAATAAGATATGAAGTCTCTGTCAGAATCTTATGTTCTGACTCAAGTTGTGCACTTCCAGCTCTGCCCCTGAATGGAGTCACATTTGGGGTGCTGGAGAAAAAACTGAAGATAGTGGAGCTCACAGATTCTGTTATATGTTGTTTAATAGTCATACTACAAAGGCCAGCTCTGCTATAAGGTAGAGGGAGGAGACTGCTTAGAAGATGATGAGAAGGGTGTGGCTGTTTCTCTTTAGCACCCACTGATCTTCCCCCTTTCTTATGTACCACACAGCCTGCTACTTTGAGTGCAGCAGAGTACTATCCTGTCATCTCAAATGAAACATGATTTTGCTGCTAGTCCAGTCAACTTCTGTACAAGGACCGGGAAGGGAAATTTCCTCATCCTTCACCTCAGGCAGCTAAATGTCTTGGGACTGTAGAGTCTTTTGTAATGATCTGGTTGTATGGGAATTCAAAACTGAGTGTTAACCAACAAAATCTTTCTGGTTTTGTTTATTCTTTGGCAGGAATTGGCTTTTCATCTTTTATTGCCCTTCTACAGCTCATTGAGAAAACCTCCAAGTTCCTGACATTTCTATTGGCGTATGAAGTGGTTATCTTTTGCTGAAGAAAAATTTAGACAGATACAGAAGTATGCAATCTTTTGAGTTTCACTGAGGTCCTCATCAGGCAGATGAATCAAGAGTTTTGCATGCGGAAAGCAGATGTTTCCATGCTTTTCTCTCCCACTGTCAGGTTTAGGACCTTATGGTAGAGAGAGGTTTTTCAAATCAAAGTCAAGATGCTTCAGGTGTCAGATTCTGCCTTCCTCTGAGCCTTAGACCACGTATTGCTGGAATTGCATCCCCATTAGCTCCACTCAGCATGACCAATGTCAGGGACAATGGAAGTTTATAGTACAGCAATGTCTGGAAGGTTGCAAGTTCCCTATTTCCCCTTTCCCAAACTCTGAAAATGAACAATTTGCAGGATATTTTAAAAGGGTGAGGGAAAGGGGATAACATGACTGAAGTTTAATGAAAGAATGAAATAAAAGAGGAATTTAGCTCTAGAGTAGGAAGCATGGGCATCTTTAATATGAAAAGGAAAAATGGAGGAAGCCAACCACAACTCACCAACTCTATTTGTGTGTACATCTGTATGTTCTCAAAATTTCGGAAGTGGCCAATGCTTTCTAACAATCTCATTTTTCCCCAGAAGCTGAAAAGCAGTCCTTTTATCATGCAAAAGGACTCTCCATCCTTCAAATGTCCTTGGTGTAATCCAAACTGTTCCTCAGTGGGGTTGAAATGGCGTTTGGAAAAGGCAGAAAATACTGTAATTTTAAAATGCTTGGACTATCTTTCCCCTCTGCTGTCCTTGTTGCCTTCCGAGTAGTTAAATTGGTTTTAAAGTGTTCATGTCAGCTGAGACCTGCGTGGCATGTGCCAGTCTGGGATTCATTCTAGAATGAAAAAAGTAAAAATAAAAATAAAAAATAAAAATAAAAAAGCTTCATACATATAATTATAAACACTGTGAAGTGGGAGATTACAGAGGCCCGCCTGACCTTAACCTCTGTAGAGAAAATGTGGCAGCACGAAGACCTAAATTGCTTTCCATATCAACACCCTTGGAGGGTGGAAATGGTGGATATAGTGGAAGGGGTTAGGGAGGGTTGTCGTGCTGCAGGAAAAACATATGACAACAACAACAACAAATCTCTATACTAACTACATAAAAGCACGTTACAGTTGGAGGAATTTATAGCGGGGTGGGGGAGGAAAAGAAGTATACTTGAAAAGGCCAAATGCAGAGGGTTAGTGTGCCTTTTGACAACTGTGTCTTTATAGCTGTCAAGAAATTTGAGTATATAAAATGAAAAGGAAGAATTGGCTCCAATCAAATTTAAAACAACCCTTTAAAACTTCCTCTTAAGTGGGAGCCTGAGGTCTCTCAACTAACCTCCCAGCTCCCTGAAGTGTCTGCTTGCAAAAAAGAACCCGCAGAAATATTGTTTTCATTATATTCCAGTTAATCCCTGCAGTTCCTATAATTATTCATTTATATAGGCTTTTTAAAATGTGCAAGTGTTTTAGAATTTATCATCACCTCTATCTATCCAAGTGGACTAATGGTCAGAAACGAGCTTCTGTATGAAGATTTCCTCCTGGTTCAGGGCCCCATGTATGCAGACAAGATGCTGCACAGTATCCTTCCTCTGTCTGTCTGTCTGTCTGTCTGTCTGTCTTTCCGTCTTTCCTTCCTTCTCTATCTCTGTCTCATATTGCTGGACTGGAGCTGCTTTGTAAGTACTCAGACTTCCAGTGTATGGGTCTTGAACCAGAAATAAAAAAGGGCTGTCTATTTCCCTAAGCCAGCATGTAGCAAGACAGCCCAAGACATTTTGGCACCTGAGGTAAAAGACGAGGTAGCACCTTCTCCACTGAAGTGGACTACTGTTGAACATTACATTGATACTGAAGATAGGCTAGCATCCTTCCCCACATGTAAGGGGAGGAGGCCAGTTTGGGGGATTACGAGAGGACATATGGCCCACTCAGCTCTGTGCTCAAATAGATTAGACAGGCTGGAGGGCTCAAAAAGAAGAGTTAGGGAATTGTCACACCAGCATCTGCCACCTTAGGTAGTTTCCCCACTATGCCTAATAGTAGGACTGGCCTTGAACTGCATAATAACCAGCCAGCCCACCATTGAAGCCTCATGGAGAGCAGTGAGCGAGAGCAGGACATGCACTAAAGTCCGATTCAATTTTAAGGTCAGGAGTATGCTGAAACTGGAGCAATAAGGGGGCTTTGTTGTACTTTGCCCTCCCCCCTCTTTAATCACCCTTGCCATGCCTTTCTTATCATCTCGACTCATCCAGCTTTTGGGGAGAATCTGTAGCTCAGTGGCAGAGCACATCCTTTATTTTCAGCTGCTCCTGGCTATTATGCCTGACATCTCCAGGACGGGCAAAGAAAGTCTCCTATCTGAATCCATGGAGAGCAGCTGTTCAGTCAACTAAATCAGATTTGTGGAACACTATGTTGTTGGATTGCAACACCTGTCAGCTTTAGCCATCAATGCTGATGGTGAGAGGTGAGGGTAGTTGCAATCCCAGCAACATCTGGAGAGCCTCACATTTTTCTTCCCTAAGCTAGATGGATTGACTAATCATTAGGAGAAACTTCCTAATGCAGTTTGATTGTTAAACAGACTGCCTTGGGAGGTAATAAACTTTTACTCAGTGAAGGCGTATTGGGGTGGTTGGGCAGCCATCTGCCAGGGAATCTGAAATTAGATCTTGTATTCCAGACCTCATTTAACAGGAGGTTGGACTAGATAGTTTTTATGATCATTACCATTCTAAGATTTCTGTGGTCTGAGTCTCAGGCTGCTTCCTAAATTCATAACCACAGTCTGGCATTTACTGAACCTGGCACCTAAATGCTGGTGAAGGGGGCATTCCAGGTGTTGCAGTTCCCCCATTCCATAACTTTTCCAAGCTCTGGTGGTAGGTAAGTGGCTCCACGGGTCAGGTGACATTTCAGGGTTCTTAAAGAAAAACAAAGCTGACTTCACAAAGGTAAAGTCTTGCCCACAGCTGGGTTACATGAACCTGTGTTCCAATTCAATATGAGACAGTGTCATAGGTCCATATTAAGTAGCTAGAAGCAAAGGGGGAGGTGTTTAGTTCTGGTACTTTGGAAGACAAAGAAGAGGTGTCAGGTACGACTTCTCTCGCTCAAGAGTGACATGCCACATCTGCCAGAATTCTTCCTTTTGGCATTGTTAAGTATAGAAGCGGTAGTCCTTTATATCAGGATGTCCTAAAGGAGGGCTGGGAATCATGTGGGTCTGCAGATGTTGTTGGATTGCAAGTTTCATCAACTGCAGTTAGCATAGCCAGTAGTGAGGTATTCTGGAGCTGCAGTCCAAAGACCTTTAGGGAGCTAAATAATCTCCACCCTTGCTCTGAAGGTACTATGTGAAGTATCAAGATTAAAATTATAACTAGGATACAAAATCCACCAATAAATGCGTCCTACCCAGATTTAAAACAGACAGAGCCATTTCTTTCAGCAAAGCCAGCCAGCCCACCCATCCTCCCTTGCTTAAACAACTGCTGTTTTCATAGATCAGAAAGTTAAGTTTCCTGTCACAAAACTGATTTCTGCCACCATGGAAAGCTGCATTTGTTCCAAGTCAGATCATTGATCTGTCTAAGTCAGTATCCAGTGGTTCTCAACCTTTGGTCTTCCTTCTGTTTTGGACTCTAGTTCCCAGAAATACTAGCCAGTAGAGCCCATGATGAGGGCTTCTGGGAGCTGAAGTCCAAAAAAACATCTGGTGACCGAAACATTGAGAATCTCTTGTCTAAACTGTCTGATGGTGGCTCTTCAGTTTTAGGTGTGTCATTCCAGTCCCACTTCTGTGTGCTGGCATTTGCAAAGGGAACTTTCAGTGGTCAACCACTGATCCATAGGCCTTCTCTGGACAAAATAGGAAATTTTTACCATATGCAAACCAAAGATGCAGCCCTTCTAGTTCTCTCCATCTATTAACAATGTACCTTGCAGGTGGCTTGTTGCAAAACGTTTTAGTACTATATGTCCTGTTCCAGCCAGGGGACATTGTGTGTGATTTCCAAAGACCTAGGGCATTTGGATGTTTGGTGAAGAATTAGTGGACCCCACTGCAGGATAGCTTTATGCCTGTGTGTGTCTATGTGCTATATCTGTACTGTAAAATATAAGTGCAATGAAGGCTGGACACAATGACTTATTTGAAATTATATCATGATTTGCTCTAGCCATCATTTAGAACCCATACTGTGGTTTCAACTTCCAAGTTAGTTAAGCAAGATATGGCTTAACGCTCCTGGTCTTGTTAGGGGTTTGGAATTTTCATGTAATATTTTGAAGATGGAGGTAGGAAAGAACAGTTTTTATTACCTTGCTAATGGTATTCCACAATCAGTTACTTAAGGCAGCTGCTTCATCTTGCCTTATGGCAGTTTTCTTTCCACCAAATTCCCTTCAAAATTCTACCTTTTCCCTATGCAGATTTTGACCACAAAGACCTTAGTCTTCATTCTAAACAGTAACAAAAACCCTCATGCACTTAGCTCATTTGCTAAGATCCATTCCTTTCTACTCTATATAGTTCCTGATGAGGCCTTTATCACACCGTTGTCTGCTTCATTCACTGAATTTTAATAATGAACAACGAGGCATACCAGATCACTGGGCTTTAATAAACCCCACAGTCCATTACTGATCCTTCCTTCTTCTTTTTTTCAGTAGCCAGTGACATCAATGCAGCATTTTGTCAAGGCTCCTTGTGTGACTCCTACTCCTGTCAGTCCCAGCCAGTACAGCATAGCTATGGTGATGGGAGATGTAATCCAACACAGAAAGCATTGCAGATTCTCCCTCCCTGTCCCCAAACCTTGCATCTGTTCAGAGATTATAACATGTCTCACTGTCTCCACATTGAAGCTGCCTGGTCTTTATGATTCCCTGTAGAGATAGATAATTCACGTTTCAAATGTTTGTGCCAACGAAGCTTAGCAAGTAAGCATAAAAAGAAGGCAAGTGAAGTAATTCAAAGGATCTCACAGGTAGAAGAGGTTGTTATGACCTCTGCCTGAGGTCCCAGAGAACCATTGCCAGGAAAATTCCACCTTCCAGATTTTTTTTTTTTTTAGCTTTGGTCCCGAGACGGCGTGACCTTAAACCAGTGACGATCATGGGTATCGTAATCCAAAACATCTGGGGAAGAGTGATCCGGGGCTTATACCTGGCCTGGCATAAGATTGCTGGATCTTACCTTACTGTAACTGGCCCAGGCTCAGTCAAGGAGTGTAAAATTCCCCCCCTTCCGGCACCATCACCGTAAAGAAACTGGGTCCAAAGCGTAGCTGGGGGCTAGACTGGAGCCCCTGTCCTGTGCGGGAGCACTCCAGCCGGCACGTTTCTGCACAGCCTCCAAAAGACAGGTGGAGTCCTGGTTGCCACGGAGACGGTGTCCTTATAAGGGAACCTAGAGGAAGCTTGCTCGCATTGCTAAGGTCAGACTTGGGGGATGGGGGGTGCAATGGCAGGCATGTAATGGAGGAGAGGGGGGACTGCACTTGCATTACTCTCCCCTCCAGGGGGTGATTTCGCCCCTCCCCCCCCCAAACCGTGTATCTTCTCCTCTCCACATCACCTCTGCATACCCAAGAAACAGCCCTCTCCGGCAACAGCAGCGGCAGCTAACGGGAGTGCGGAAAGAAGGCGACCGAGAGAGCTGCTGACGGATGAATTTATAGACACTGCAGCCTCCCATTGTGTGAAGCTGGCTGTGCTTGGGGATGGCGGAAACAGAAGGCTCTTTAAGGTGGCCCAGCTGGAACTAACCTGTGGCAGGTAAGGAGACGGGCGAAGAGACAGGTGGAGGGAGGAGATGGAAGGAGACGGCAGGAGTGCCAAAGCTGGATGGGGAGGGGGAGAGGGATGTACCAGCAGCAGAGCTATTGCGTCGTTGACACTCAGATTCTGGAGGGGAGAAAAGTATATTCCTCCCCCTTGAATATTTGGAGGGTGAGTTAACAACCCCTCCTTTGCTTTTTGTAAAGGAAAGGGTTTCATTTTCTTCCCAAGCTTGTCTCATCCCCAATCTCTCTTGTAATTTGATCATTGCACCAAACTGTATAACAGAAGAACTGGTCGATAGCCCACCCACCACCACCAACACACACACACACACACACACACACACACACCCCATCCAAAATCTGAAGAAGCCAAGTCTAAATTAAAAGGACACCACAATATGTCTATGGGGCCACAGATGGCTTGTGGAGCAATGAGGGGCAGTAAGGGACGGCTGCTTACCTTATAGAGCCATGTACATGCACACAGTTTTCCCAGAGGTTGCTTGGATGTGACCAGTGCATATAGAGAATAGCATGGGATTGTTGACCCCCCTTTTTCATTGTGGGGGAAGGAAGAAATGAAGAGAAAGGGGGAGGGTGTTAAGCCTGTGTTTGTATCTTGTCAGTAAGGCAGAGCAGGGTCAAGGCTCCAGGATTTGGCTTATATTTTGGTGGCATTTGGAAGTTGGTAGTGAAGTGGGTGTGTTTATGTGTAGTGGTCTTTTCTTTTCCCTTCGTAAGGATATGCAGGAAGAGACAGGATTCTTGAGGCTGAACAGCTAGATCCATAATGTATATTTGTTATGTCACCCAGCCTCCTAGGAGCTCACAGTGGAGTATATCATTATCATTTTATCCCTACAACAATCCTGTGAGGTAGGTCAGTGCTGCCTGGTTTTCAGGAACTAATCCAAGGTCACTCAGTGATTTTTACAGTTGATGAGCCAAACAATCTGAACACTATGCTATACTCACTCTTAATTTTTTAAAGAAATGTAATATAAAAAGAATAAAAGTGGTGGCAAAGAATCTTGTTAAAAAGACTGGGACTTATTTCCCACCATACCTCACTTATCAGAAAAATAGAACCAGCATTAAGTGAGTTTTTAATGGTGCCAGGCTTAAATCTACGTGGACCCTCTAATATGTGATTCAGCCATCTCCATCTCTCCATGTGGTTCTCCAGCTTCGCATTTTCAGTGAGATGTTCTTCCCAGTGATCAGACATCCTCTTTATTATGTTCCATGTGTGGTAGGGATGAGCTCTAGCATTGAGAATGGGACAGGATTACGAGAAGCCCTTTCTCAATGTCAAGACCTCCCTTGCTGACCCTTTTCTTAAACTGGTCCCCAGGATCCCAAAGCTATGACCATCCATTCCCCACCTGTTCATTCCCTGTAATCTCTTCCCAATTTAATGCTTTTGACCAGGTAGATGTGGGAAAGATTTTTGCATCAGACTTCATAGTCAGAATCTCAGAAAATCCATTTTTTCTTCTCACTTCTTTCTCCCCACCCCCATATAGCCTTTGGCAATGATACAAGCTTTGCCTCATCTGCCCTCTTTTAATATTTCTGATCCCCAAATCTGCACAACAAGAATTGTTCTGGGATTTCTATACAAAATATTTCTCATTGCTCCCCCCACACTATAATTAATTTATCCAACAATTAGGCAATGTGTGACTACACGTCCTGCTGTTTAGAGGAGTAACTCAGTGAAACAGAATCAGCAGTGTGACTTACTCCTAGTTCTCCTAAAGGTAGTAAACCTGCCTTTGGGCTTTGTCACCTCAAACCACACATGCAGGCTCACATGACACATGGTCTACTATATGCAGCAAAATGAGACGATAGAGTTCAGACCTGGTAGACTCAGCTGTACAACTGTAGAAAGCATCTGGTAGTTTCCATTTTTGAATCCTGCATTGCATTATCGTCAAACAGAAAACCATGAGAGCAAGGAGTAAATTATTTTTCAACATTCCCCCTAATATGCAAGGTTTCCACTTGCAGGTGGTATTTTTAAGAAAGCCCTCAAAGGACTTTAAAAATAAAATCACATGCCCGCAACTTAAAGTGGCAAAATCTACTGTACTAGCTCAAGACTCTACCATGTCATCCTGTACCAACTGCAGATAATTCATCTTAAATGTCATCCAATGATGAATGAATGAATTATTCCCTGCAGAGGGAAAGCTAGTATGTGAGGGACATGAGTAGGTTAGAACTTGTCTCCTTGATATACTGGTTTCTATGTTATTTATTTTTTTAAAAAGGAGGAGTATTCTATAACGCGTTCTTCAACTTGTAAACTTAAACTGCCAGTCCAGATTTATCTGTCCTAATCAAATCATATAATGTTACAATTCACTTTGATTTTTTTTCCCGTACTAACTCACCCAGCTTCTTCAGGTGGCAGGTGTTCAGAGACAGTAGTGGCAGCCCCCAACTTTTTTCCCTCTTCACTTGTAGGACATAGATGTGTGTATCCAGGGTTGGCAAACCACCCTCCTCCATACTACCATGAACCATTTTTATTTTTTAAAAAAATGCTTCCAACTTCTCTAGAAAGCATAGGGGCAGTTTTGCCACATTTTTATCATTTTAGGCCCAGGATGTGAGGGCGATCTGGCTGCGACATCCATCACCCCACTGATTGCCAAGATTGCTTTGGCTGGTCACACTGGCTAGGCAAGTGTCCCCTTCTTTCCTCACTGCTCCATGTGTGTCCCTCCCCGAAGCTGCGCACTCAGTGGAAGAGGACGACCATCCTAGATAGAAGGAGTGTACTGTTCTTTGGTCAAGAGTATACAGTAGCTGTGCTCCCCTGCTAGAACCTCCAAACAGGCTCAAGGTCCAGTTATGGGAGAATGTAGGGTAAGTATACTAAAAGTGAACTATTCTTTGCCCATTTTTTAAAAATAGGTGCTCCCTCTCCCCTAAGATGGCCTGGGAATCTGTATATCACCCATGGACTGCATTTTCCCCTTCCTTGCCCTAAACCTGCTGCTCAGGTGTGCTGGAGGCCATTCACACCCCATTACCAAGCCAAGTAAAGTTTAATTGTTCGGCTCCTACATGTTGAATAGAGGAGAGAACTTCTTTTCCTCTGCTTAAGACAGTAAAGAGAGCTGGCGTGGTGAAGTGGTTTGAGCATTGGAGACAAGGGTGCAGTTCCCTGCTCAGCTGCATAAAACCCACCAGGTGACCTTAGGCACATCACAGCCCCGGGAAACATCATGATACGGTTGCCTTAGGGTCACCATAAGTCAGAAATGACTTGAAGACACACAACATTAACAACAAGAAGACAGTAAACCATTTTGATCTGGCCTTGATAGGATGAAATGGTACAATAAATTACAGTACACAATACAAGCTCCTTTCCTCCACACAAATAAGCAACATTCTTACAGCACTGCCTGTGTATGAGGACATTACATAAAACAGAAAAGAACCCCTCTCCAAGGACTTAGCAATGCATTTTAGATGGGGAAGCCAAGGGATGGAAAGAAAAACTAGGAATCGATTAATCAATAGTGAAGCATGAGGGAGAGACAGATGGTGACTGAACAGGAAAGGGTTGCCAAATGGTTTTGCTGAAAAAGTGGACGTAGGGAGGGATCCTTCAATAAGAAGAGAGAAGCAGCTGAGGGCCCTCCCTCATTCTGCACACTGCTTGATCAAGGCTAATATGTCTGAACATGTAGCGTGAGGATGGTTAGTCTTCCAGTGAAACCTCCTGTGCTTCCCCACTCAACACAGAAACAGATCAGAATGCCTGAAAAAAGGGCATCTGTGTTGTTGGCTTGAGGTTGGCATTTGTCTTGTCCTCCTGTGGCACCCCCATAAATACAAGCTGGCTATGTGCTTGCATGATACCCACTTTATAACATCCATTTTTCTTCAGTGCCTCATCTTACCAGTTTGGGGCTTGTTTTCTCAGAACTGTACATTCAGATATTTTGGAGGTGATGTTAATTCTTGGGAGTTTTAGTCTTTACCTTTTTAAAATGAGATAATGCTTTGTGTTTTTCTGCACTTGGATCCTTTTGTTACCTTTTTTCATACAATAGTACAATATATAGCAAACCTTTGTGATACCAATATCCTTGGTATCACAAGGGTTTGGTTCCAGGACCCACCATGGATACCAAAATTTGTGGATGCTGAAGTCCCATTATCTACAATGGTGTGGTAAAACAGCATCCCTTGTATAAAATGGCAAAATCAAAGTTTGCTTTTTGGATTTTTAAAAATATATTTCAAGGTTGGTTGAATCCATGCATACAGAATTCATGGATACAGAGGGCCAAATGTACTTCAAAAATCATTAAAATTCCTTTGTAACGTAGATATCAGCATTATCATTTAGAGGGCTAAGCCAAGATGAACAAGAGATTTTTTATGATTTTGGGTGTTTTTAGTGTTGACTTTCTAGCATCATGACATCATCCTATGCACTGTATGACTCGTGGTTAGATGCTATTGCCCTGTGACTCACTTAAGAAGCATTGCTTCCATTCTGAATGGGTTTATCTCGCCCTCTGTTATATCAGCACTTAGCCAGATTTGATTGGCTGTGCAGCATTGTGATGTCATCCTATTAATCAAAATAACAAACATTTGGGTTTTAAATTAGTAGAGCATGTTATTGTGCAGAATGAAATCATATAACAGAGTAGAGCAATAGTGGAAACCTTGTGTCCTCTATATGTTTTGGATTTCAGGTTTAGAAACATCTGCTGGTATAGTCAATGATAAGTGGTTGTGGGAGTTGTATCCCAAAATATCTGAAAGGCCCAGAGTTGTCTGCTCCTGTAGTGTGAGACAGTGGCTATTACTGATATATCTCTGTTATCATCTATCAAAAGCCTTTATCCAAATCTTGTGACCACAGTTAAATCCTGTATGCAATACTGTGCACCAGTCAGGTTCCTGCAACTCAATAAGCGTATTACACAGCTGGAAAAAGTGCAGAAGAGTTACATTTGGGGCTGCTTAGCTTTAAAAATCCCAAGTATTAGGGGGAAAGATGACATGATAGAGAAGTATACAATACACACTATGGAGGAAGTTGAAAGGGAGATGCTTTGCTCCCCTTCTGATAATTCTATAAAGTTTTAGTCATCCAAAGAAGCTAGTAGGGGATTCAAAACAGACCAAAGGAAGGACTTCTTCACAGAGTGTATATGTAAATGATGAAAATTTGCTATCACAAAGTATGGTGATGACCACCTATTTGAAAGCGTTCTAGTCACATTTGTGGAGGATAATGCTAGCCATATCTACTACTCTTGATAGCTGTATATTAACCCCAGAATTATCATGGCTCTGTGTATCAGTCACAGAGAAGCACAAGCAAAAAATGGCATCTGCTTGCTCCCATGCCTGTGGAATGTGACTCTGCTCTGGGTTTTGGTCTCAGCTTTAAAGGGACTGTCCAAGTGTTAAACCTAACTTGGGTACTACTGTTGAGAATGGCTTCAGTACCTCACTGACATGGAAACCACCAGCCACCACTGAAAGGCAGGAGGGCTCTGTTGCCTTCATGTCCTGCTTCCCAAAGGGGACTAGTTCATTTGTTTGATCCTTCAAGGCTTTCCTTGCATTCTTATGAGGTGTTGGAGAGTATGGTCTCAGTGTCCACTGCCTACAGCAGTGCCTCTAGCAGTGTTTCCTTACCCTCTTGGCTCTCTGCTTGGGGTTCTCTAACAAAGTGATTTCTGAAAGCAAAGTTTGCAACCTACCAATCAACCAAGTTTCTGGTTAGTATAGGCAAACTATATTTGCCTTATAGTTCCCTTTGTAATTCCACAAGAAAAATCAGCCATGCGTTCTTTAGCCTTCATCGAGGCATTTACATGAAGCCTGTTGGGTAGTGATGCCCAGTAGTGTGTGACTGTGTCCCTTGGTGGTATACAGATCTCCAAGTACAATGCTTGTGGGGTGTTCAGAACCAGATCAAGGGCTGGCATCTGCACATGAGAACCTAAGGTAACTTCTAGGGCTTGTCAGCACCCCATAGGACCCTAGCAGATTGCCTGCCTCATTTTGCCCCCAAATGGGTGCCAGTTTTTTTTCTTCTCTAAATAGTCAGTGGCATCCCCCTGAGCCTCTGAAGACTTCCACTGGCTCTTTTGCTGCGTTTGTGGGGGCTTCTTCCCTTCTTCAACTGTTTCAGGTCCAGATAGGCCTTTGGTCCAAGTAGTTTGGGGAAGAAAGCCCACTTCTGGCCATAAACACAGTGAAATAGCCAGTAGCTTCTCTCAGAGGCTTTTCGGGGAGGAGGTGGAAAAATGGGAGGGTATGAATTTAGGAAACGTTCTTTGAGCATTTTTTCACCATGCTTGTGCTAGAGCCACAACTTGGTAGGGGTGCCTATTGATGCCCACTGTTACTTTTTATTTTTCCTGCCGTAGTAAGTGAAGCCCAGCAGCTGAGTCTAGCCGCCATTTTGCTTCCACAGTGTACCTCCAATGCAGTTGAACTGTAGGAGATTAAAGTGATGGTGAGACCCAGTACTGATGCAGACAAGAGAACCACCCGAGAGCAGTTCGGCCTTGAACTGGGAACTGCCCTTGACTGGAACAGCTGCATAGCACACTGCAAATGAGCAGGTTGACCTTTTGTAAATTTCCCTTAAGGGTTTTTAAAACAGATAGAAAAATCATGTTCCATCAGCAAAACTGATTCTTGGTCCTGGGAGGGTGTTAACAAATGATCTGTGGTGCTGAATGGGGTCTGGCTAGAGGCAAGGAAAGAAAGAATGTGAACAGTCCTTCTGGAATTCAAGCTGACTTTATTTGGGTGACAAGTGGATGCAATAAGGAAGCTTTCATGGTGAGAGTCAATTGTTTATTCACAAGGATCACCATTTGCAATGTGCTGATCACACAGTGATGATAATTTTTTGAGATAATCTTTTATGCAGTGAGTTTAGGACTGGAAACTAAACATGACAGCAGCAAAACTGCTCGTTCAAACCTTGGTCTTTACCCATCATATATAAAATAGGCAGGGTTACAATTTTAGAGAAAAAGGCAAAAAATGGGTTCACCAGAATGTTCTGTTTAGGCCATTTTGTAATGGGTGGAATTAAGCTGATAGTAGGAGATGGGCAATAGGCATGCTAGGATGTGCTAACGTGACTTCACCTCACATCTAATTAATGCAGGCATTGCAACCTTGTGTCGCAATAGTGACTAACAGGCGTACTTAGCAAGGGCAAGGATACAACTCTTATTCCTGTCTCTGGTTAAATGGGATGTCAGCTGTTAAATCACTAGGTAATCATGAATAAGTCACTGTTTCCTAACAGATACAATGCATCTGAAGTTAAGAAAACTATTTCTTGTCTGCCTATCTGCTTGTATATTTGTCACTTTATGTTAAGTCCAAAGGAGGAACATTATATTTTAATAGATAGTTGATGTATATTAATTATCCCGCCTGCACCCTTAAAAGGAAGCTGGAAAATAACCAGCCTGCAATTTCTGTTAAAACTGTAAGTGTTTGGTCTCTTCTGGTTGTTATTTGTTGTCATGGCTGTTCCTGAAATTTGTTCAGCTTTGCTACTTGCTGGTCATTGCTGTTCCCATGGCTCTGTTGCTGAGTGGAAACCAGGGAGAATGGAGAACTGTTAGGGTGAGAAGTGGTATGGCTGCACGACAGCTCTGTCTTATCAAAGCCCTACACCTGCTATCACGTCAGGTTGTTACTGAACCAGAATATGGTTTGCTGAGATGCAGATTCTTCTCCTTCAAGGATCAAGGATACCCGAGAAGCTTATGGTATGGTGATGAACAAGACAGGCATTCAAAACAATCAGTATGCATGACAGCCAGCAGGTCCTGGGGTGAAGATTGCTAAGAGTTTCTGCAAGGAAGAAAACACATTTCTGAAATATTAGGAGATTACTAATCTGCCTCTCCAGATGTGTTAGTAAAGGATGGAGGTTAATTTCAGTGACAATCCACTCCAGGTTTGCATATCTGATGTTCTTACTCAAGAGCCATGACTGCAAAGCAGGTGGATATGCGCAGAAAATGTACTATACCCCCTGCATGCAATTTTCTGGTGCTGCTCATGTGCTAAATAAAAGGTAAGCTAAGTTTGGACAGGTGGTTTGTAGCCGTGATGACTAGGCAGGTAGCATCAGTGGATGGTTTGGAGCTACCATACAAGAAATTGTATTTCCATATTGTGGGTTACTCTAATTCCAGATGTTGAGGCTTAAATGAGGGATAACCAATATGCCCACTACTTCCTCTTGAGTTTCCAGAAGGTTAATATTGGAAATAGCAATGCAAAGCTAGATGGACCTTTGTTTGATTCAGCATAGCAGATTCTTATTCAGTAGATCAGAGGTGGGCAACATCCCCATGTTGGAGGATGCATTGCCCTGCCAGAAGCCTCCGGGGCAAACCTTGTACTATCACTGTTTCCACTGCTACCTAAGCCTAGCAGCTCTCCTGGGAAACATGGTGCATGGGATACATGCACCTTGTTTCCCAGAATAATCTTACCTTTAGTAGCCTACTCTAAAAGAAGATGCATGCTTCTCACACTCTGTGTAGTGGTGGTTGCAGTGGCAGCACGTTCAGCACTGGGGACACCACCCACTCACCCACCTAACCTGTGTCTCAGGATACACTTGTGGCATGTCAGCTATGTTTTTGTTCACTCCCACTCAGAGCTTGAAAAAGTCACTTTTGGGGCTGTGTTCCCAGAAGATACCAGTCAACATAGTTAGTGGTCATGCTGTGGGATTGTAGGCACTGTGGTCCAAAAAAGTAACGTTCCCACGCTCTTGCCCTACAATAAACTAATAGAAAACCTATTTCCCAAGTGTGAGTTATTATATAGCACTATTTACATGCAATAGGACGGTACTGGGAAAAGAGGAACAAAAAAAAGAGGAAGGTATCAGCATCATTCAGGGAACCCTAAGATTTGTCAAAGTACCCCCCACCCAAAAAAGGGTTTAGTAAAAAATAAACCTGGAGACACCCTAAGAACTGTTCAGTGAGGACTGAGCATGCTTCGTGGCCATAAAATCTGCCCGTGGACAGAAATGGAAAACTAAGGGTGGGAAGCAGGGGGAAAAGGATGCAGTATGGTGGTGAAGGATGAGGGTCTGGAACCCTCAGTGGGTCTGTTCCACACTGCAGGATTGTTTTTTCCTCCAGGCCCTACTTTTGTTCCTAGGAAAGGCACTTTGCATGCTTTCAAAAGGATGCTTTTCATTTTTTTAAAAAAAACTTGACAGTTTTTGGTCCCTCTCCTTGAAATAGATTTTGAGGGTCATATAGCTCTGGTTCAATTTGCTCAAAAAACAGTCTTCACCTGTTCTGTTGCTTCATAGTCATGAGGAGATGCTTTATTTCTCGTTGCAATCGACTCTTCAGCCTTTGCCATTCTTCATACCGCCCTTTCCGCACCATTTACCTTGCTTTTATCAGAGCTAATAAGCCTCTCATTTCAAACCCTCTCACATAGCCTTATCTTGTTTTGATTCTTCCATACAAACAGAATGATATTAATTGTGCCTCTCCGTCCTGCATTTTGCTTTGAAAAAAAATGGGGGAGAGAATCTGCTAGTGTCATCACCACCCCAGCCTGCTGCAGTGCAATTGATTTCCCTTGCCAATAGTTGTACTGAAAGGTGTGCACTGGATAGCTTTGGGAGAATTTGTTGGATTTCAGTCCACGGGGTCAACAGTTTTGCCAAGGAAGCAGGTACAAAGCATGATAAGTGCAATCAAATATCCTTAAACCAAGAGGCCAAATTTCACTGCCCCCTGTTATTGCTACAGCGGAGCTAGCTTGCCTCAAAGGTTATCTAGCTGCAAGCTAGGAATGCCAAATGAACATGTTCTCCATTAATTTGACTGTAGGCAGTGTGGATGAATCTGTGGATTGTCCCCACACTTAAATGACTGCAGGTACCTATGGTAATGCACCATGATGCAGGCAGAGCATCTTCTGCAAGCAGTAGGGTGCAAATAAACTGCTGTTTTCTTCAGTGACTCATCTGCATGCCAAAAGAAACTGTTCCCTGGCAGCTCCATATGGCACATGCAAGCATGAAGGAGCAAGCCCATAGGCATAAACAAGCAGCCATTTGACAAAACATTTTTCAAGGTGGTCTAGATGCATGTGTCTTGTTGTTGCTCACTGCCTATTAGTAGGGATTTGGTTTGTTTAGACCCTGCTGTATGTGGGGTCATATTCCTTGCCTAAAGCTGCAGAAACTATTTTCATAGAATGAGATGGGGGAGATCTGTGATCAAGCTCTCCCAGATATTTTTAAAAGCTAATTGTCAGGGTGATGGATGTGGTGAGATCGGGTCAGAGCTTGGAAAAGTTACATTTTTGGACATTCACTCCCAGAATCCCCCAAGTAGCATGACAACAATCAAATGAACATGCTAGGGGAGTGAACCCTTCACACGTTTATACAGATGTACTAGTGTTTTTCTTTTTCTTCTTAAATTCTTGCCTAAGTTACTATTTGTCATGTAAAACATATTAGTATAACACAAGTAGTGGAGAGAAGTTCAGTTTCAGAATTTTGAAGCATAGCGCAGAAGCATTCTGATATCATAAAATCTCTGCCCATTGAAAGCCAGCGTGTTAAGGAGAGGGCCCCTAGCTAAGCCTCTTCCATGACATGGCAGTCTTCTAAATGCAGGAAGGCAGATAGTTGTTTTACAGCATACTGTTTTTCTCTGAACAGAATGCATGAATGAAGAGACACGTTTCAAGATGCTGTGAGGTAATGTTTTCTTGTTAAAAAGAGGACTTTTTATTGTTAAAAGTGGTCTTTTTTACAATAGCACCTCACATAATATCACCTCATATTATCTTGAGACATGTCTCTTTTATTGGAAACTCTCTGGTTTTTGTGTTTTCTGTTTTCTGAATAGATCCAGCAGCTTTGATGACATCATGCATCACTCACCTTTCCCTTCTTTCTCCTCAAGAATGCCTATATGAGTGACTATAAATTCAGTCCCATTTCTTAATAAAGGCCCATTAATTTCATTGAGGCTTGTCACATGTAAATGTGTAAACATTCTTGGCCTCATGTCCTGGTATGGCCTCATAACCAGAAAACAGATGAAATAATAAGATTAATAAGATTGTATCCACAAACTCCAGTCCATTGGCAGTATTTTCAGCAAAGGCTTTAACAAAAACAAGGGTTTCCTGGCATACTATACATCTTATAGCACTTGTTGACATCCAACCACAAGTAGGCTTTCATGCCTACTTTATTTCATCTCTTTTCTGCCCTCATCAGTACATCAGACCAAGAACTTCCTCCACTATTCACATGTTTACCTGCGCATCTTGGCTTTATGTAGATCCTGTCTCCCACCTTTGTCCCCTGTAAAACTAATCTCAAATTCTATAGACCCAGCTTTATGTTAAGCTGTTCAGCTAAGCCTGAAGCAGGCATCTCATGCTGTTGTTCAGACATCATGTGCATGCCAACTTTTCACTGGTAAAGGAGGATGGGCAAACTAGCCTTCCAGATGTTGCTGATCTACAACTATCACAGTTCCTCACCATTAGCAATGCTGCTGGGGCTGATGAGAGTTAAGGTCTTACAATATCTGAGGGCTTTCAAAAGATGCTTCTGGTTATTGGGCAGGGGCCAATCTTGTGCTGCTATAGAGAGGCCATTTCATTCTCATGATAGATATGACCCAGCTGTTACAGTACTATGTACATCCAAATTTCAGGATGAAAGTCAATGTCTGATGCAGACCTTGCTTTGAAGAGTCAAACTTCAGGCAGTGGAAGTAATTATAAGAAATGACCAATCACATGCACATACGTGTGCATGCACATAGATTCCTGATTTGCATATTTTCTGGGTGAAAATATTTTCCCCTCTCCATACTAGAAAGAGGCAGTTTAATTTGTTCACTGGTATGCAGATTGACCACACCTTCCCTTAAAAGACCCTTGATGCCATTTGTATGCCATTTGTGGTTTTTTAAATCTATTTCTTCTTGCAGTGAAGTTTCACATCTATGTCTACCTGTTTGAAAGCTTTCCAGTGTGACACCCATCAGCCCTACTTATTCATTTTATTGAATTCATTGCTTTTGTTAAAAAAAAAACCATTGGGAGGGGACTTTAAACAAACCAACTAAAATTTTACTTATTACACAGTTTAAAGTCAACTGTTTTCTCAAAACAGAATCTTAATGGTATTTTTTTTGTTCTGTTTTTGTTCTTTTTTTTTTTTGTTCTTTTGTTTGTTAGCAACCCAACTACTGGAGCTTTAAGGTCAGTACTTCCAATTTTTCCCCCCACGCTTTTCTGTAAAACAAATGCATGCGCTTTTCCACCCTTTCTCTGTATTTTTTCTGTGCGTGCAGACAAGTTTGGGAGGGGATTTGAGAGGTCTGCTTCTTTTGCTCCTTTTTCTTGCTTCAGATTTCCAGCTTCTAATACTTAGTTCTTGCATTAAGCTTCTCAACCACACATGGTCAACCCTACTGCTAGGCAGAGAGTAGGGTAGCTGTCTCATGCAACAGATGTAAAGTATTTTTTTTTAATTCAGCAAATTGTTACTTGCTGGTCTAGCACCAAACTGTCACCCCAGCACTGTGGGGAGGATCACAATGGCTCACACATGACATGACAGCAGAGAAAATCACCATCAACTTTGTTGGTTACAGCTGCTGAGTGTTGGCATGATATGAAGCCAGAGCCAGGCATTGGCTAACCCATCTGTGATCAGATACATTCATCTTCCTTGGCCCACATGCTGGAGAAGGAACCTAGAGAGATGACAATTTGGAATGTTGTGGGCGCACTGCCACTGTGTGGTTCCCTGCCACCTGGAAGTGAGGCTGGTCATTGGCCCCCATGTCAGGCGTAATAATACTTGCCTGCACCCTCAAGGTCCCGTGAGGGACCCCAAACAGGGAATAAAGGGGGTTGTAGTTTTCAAAGAAGTAATTGTGTTAGTGTCTTGCAGCATAAAAAGGAGGAAGGAAGGGGGAGGGGAAAAATGTGTTAGCACACCTTTAATGCTAACTGGTTTTTATTTTTGCATGAGCTTTCATGGATATAAACCCACTTCTTCAGATGCAGTGCTGAGTGGTGTTAGGGCCTCAGGTATACGGCATATTTATACAGTTGTAGGAGTGGGGTAATATGCCCTCCATTCCCCACCAAACTGGACCCTGCCCCATGGCACACTGCCCCACCAAGTTGTGAAGATTAATATAAACCAGAAAGAAATGCATGCCAGAAAGAAAGAAAAAATAGGATGGTTGGGTAGGAAGTAGGGCTGCTGGAATTGAAACCAGATATGCCTCCTGTGCCTTTAATGGTTGTGTAGAAGAGAGAACTTCAGCAGATGTTGCTTGAAAAACAATCAGGTAACAAGCACCTGCCGGAATTCCCTTTTCTACATATCCATTAAAGGACAGGAAGTATCCCCAGTTTTCCCTCAGGCGACCCTAGTGGGATGTCCACTCAGGATGGCTGCTTACATCCTCCTTTGCTGGACCTGACTGCAGTCAGATGGTCAGGTCAAGCGAAGAGCACCCTGCACCCCCACTCATGACTGGACACCCTTCCCAAACGCCTACAAATGTCACAGAGGCTTTTGCGAAAGAGATGGATTCTTCACACCACAAAATAGTCATTGTCCAGAGCCATGTCACAGCTTGCAAATGGGCTTACTGGAAAGTCAGTGCCCCTGCTTATTTAATGTATTATAAATGTGTTTTACTGCTAGGCACTGGCACTTACCAGGAATTTATGACTTACTAGAGTATATGCCCAGGTAACTTGAGAAGCCTTGGGTACTATGTATGTTAACTTATACAGGGTATTGTTGGCTGCTTTGCCTCAGCAAATGATACCCTGTTTAAGTCACCCTCTGTAAGATAGTATGCTCACAAAATGTCTTGGGCTGGTCCTGAAAATGCAGGAGTATTTCAGCAAGTTGCTCCACTGTCCGGAAACTCGGTATGGAAGTTTTCATGGGCCAAGAGAAACACACAGGTGTTATACACAGATATGTATTTCTCTTGTCTCCCTACCACCCCCCCACTTTTTCTTGCAAATGAAAGCTATTCTGGGAGGTTGCCAGTGGGGTGAAAGGAACAGTGGCAGTTTTAGGTGGGGATGCTTAAAACTTTGTTCCCAACAGCCATTTTTCTGACAAAAACTGATCCCAAGATGAGCTGAGCACCATTCTCAGTCTTCCAACCAACCTTACAGCATCTTTAAGTTGCTTTACATTTAAAAAAGAAAAAGAAAACAGGAGAAATTTACACAGTTCTGTGTATATTTACACACATCTGGTTTTACGAATATGCATGATTATAGTTGGGAATCTATATGAATTTCATATTCAGCCAGCATTAACTATCCTGCACATTCTTCTGCTTGTTGAAGTGCTGTGTTAAATCTAAAGTGCTGTGCTAGGCATACTAGATCATCCATGCCAGGAAAAATGACCTGTTGCTCTGTTTTCCACCTGTGGAAACTGGCACAGAGGAAATGAAGGCATTCAGTAGACCACTAGATACAGATAATGGGGGTAGATATAGATTTTCCCATGCACATGGTACTTACAGAGTGCTGTAAGCAAACAAAAGGTCTGTGCCCCAAAGAGTCTGCAATTAAATGCCACAGGGCAGTGTACATGCAAACAGCACCAGACAGCACATACTAAGACTGACTTTGTTTTATTAAAAACAGTCAGCATCTCAGGCATAGGTCTTTATTGTTCCCTGTTCTCTGCACCTTTTACAGGAGATGCCAGGAACTGAACTCTGGGTCTTCTGTAGGGAAAGCATGTGCTCTGCAGCTACATCAATGACCCCTCCAAAGTTTGACAAATGTTCTCCTCTGGGACTACAACTCCCAGAATCATCTCAACCAGTAGGGCCATTGGCTGGCCCCTGTTGGGATTCTGGAAGTTGTATTCCCTCAAAAAATAACGTTTCCAAGCTCTATCTTCCTCACCCAAGGAGAGGCAAGGATATGAAAATTGCAAAGGAAAGGCACAGATGCAGTGCAGTGGGTGGATAGTTGTGTTGTACTGCTGCACAGGCAATGCACACCTGTGAGAATGTATAGCTGCAACAAAGCCTTGCATGCTGGCACTAATTAAGCACAATACCCTTTTTTACATGAATATCTGGAGCATTCACCCACCCCTACTTCATACTTCCCAACAAAGAAAGTGAGTACCATAATTCTAGGGCTATGCTAGAGTATTCTTCTGAGATGGCAGTTTACAAGATTATTCAGAGGAAAGCATGACAGTAAATCACATTTCAAGCTAGTTTTTAAATGATTATTCTGTCTTTATGCAGTGCCATCAGTGTACCCCATGCTTTGTGGAGTTTCATAAGCAAAACAGCAGGTCCCTAACTCTAGGAAATTACAGTCTAGATGCTGACAGTGAGAGGTGAGAGGCTAGGTAACAAAAGAATGCAGCGTAAATAAGCACATCTATAGAATCAGCCAGACTTCCATTTCAGCTGTAGGTGAGAATTAAGGCTGGATCCTCCTATGGCTTTGCAGAGCTGTAAATGCTGCACTGTACAGTGCTATAAATGCTGCACATTGCTGAAATTGCAGCTTTCTTGGATGTTGTGCAGGGGCTGGTATCATACCATGGTGCAAGCATTTCTACTGTCTAGAATCTAGATGGTGCAGTAAGCGCAGTGGCAAGGAGGCTGGAATTACTGTTGTGCAAAAGAAGAATGTATAGCTGAACTGCCTGATGTGAAACCAGCTGAGCAAAGGTACAACTTAGTGAATTCAGCATCATTTCAGCAGTGCAGTTTTACTCTACACAATCTGGGCCTACATGTGCAGTATAAATTTAAAGAGTTTAAATCTGTGGTGTATCCTTATGTCCTTAATTTACACCTAATTTTAACTCATTTTGACATAGTGATGCAGATGGTCATGTCAGCTAAGCAAATTCTGTCTTTTACAACAGAGTCAACTAGTCACAATCAATACATCCCCCGCAGTACATTTTCAGGAACAATTGGGGTATTGGGATATAGTCATATGGCAGCAGCTCTTACCTCAAACCTTAGGTTTGATTTAGGAGCTGGGGAAGAAAGTTTGGAATGTTAGGCCCAGTTAAAAATTAGGGCATGGCAACAACAAATATCAAACCCCAGAGAACTAGATGAAGGTGCAAAATGCAAAACAACAACAGCAACAAAACCAGGCACTCTTTCTGGTATATACTGCCTGAAGCCATCACTTCATATTGTTTTGTGGTAAAACCAGCTCTGTGTCTGGTACTCCAGGGCTCAAATTCTGGATTGCTTAACAGGAAAAATGGACAGAAGTAGGACCTTATTCCTCCTTTGGTGATATTCAAGGAAAGAAGAAATCCGGTGCCTGCTTGACTGGATATCAGGGCTTAGAAGTGAAATAAAGGGAAGGAGTAATTTAGAACAGGAGTAATTATTCTACTTAAGGGTGGTACAAGTTTATTCTGTGCCCAGGGGCCATATGTCAGTGAGCATCCCATGCTGGGGACTGGCACAGCCCTACAACATGGAGCTTAAAATCAGCTCCAATGACTTTCTCATTCTACAGATGTATGCTACTTATATGATGCATTTGGCTGCTGAACACTGGATTAGTCAGTTCCTTCCCAACTTCCTCCAGAGATCCAGGAAATTGCTGGCTCATGCAGTTATCTCCAGTAGGGGCCTGCAACCACACACATATACTCCAACATGGGATGGTCCTGTGGATTAGGAACTGGATGTCTATGCATGTCCTTAGCATGAATTCTTGGCAGCCTGCAGCCTCTTGCTCTTGTGTGGAATAGCCAAATGATGTTCTTGTCTTTAAAAATATCAAAATAAAGGAAGAACATGAGAAGTTACCTGACTTTATCCTGCTGTGATGAGATAGAAGCAGGGATTGGGCTTCAATATCTTTTATAGTTGTTTAGAAGAAGGGATTCCAGAAAGTGTCACTTACAGAATAAGCCACACCTGCTTAAATTCCCTTTTCTAATGCAGTTAAAGGTACATGAGCCCCAGCTTCTGTGGCATCTGGCCATGCTATTTATACCAGGTCAAACTTCGAAGCTATCTAGAGAAATGTAATATATTCTGTCTGGCAACAGTTTTTCAAAGTCTCTGGCAGAAAGAGATTTTATGTGACATTTGGCAGAATTTTGTCAGAGGATGCTAGGGACTGGATGTTGGCCCTTTTTCTTGTGTGCTGTCTACACCTGAGCTGTGCTCGCTCTGGGATCTCGGACAAACTTGGAGCATTCAGAATTCTGGTCCAGATGCTGAACTGCAGAATACCCACAGTCCTGGACAAAGGCCAGATAACTTTTCAGGCAATTTTGCAAAGATGGACCCTGGGTAATGGCATGTGCTTCCAGCTACAGATTTTTAAAAAAAAACTTGAAAAAAATAAATGGAGATCTTCTTTGTGGTATCAGAGTGATGTAGCCTTATTCTCATGTGATTGTTAAACCTGTGAGTTAGGGGTATCACTTCAGACTCCAGGCAAGGAATCATATTTTTGGAATACTTCTGCTACTTCTGTGCAAAAGAGTTCCTGCACACAGAAAAATTAGGATGTCCAAGAGAAGGGTGCTGGGCAGCCAAGTATATTTCCAGACATGCTGGGGTTTTTTTGTATATGGGCATGAATGGATGAGTCAACAATTCAATCTGTGTTCAGCCTCTGTCTGCACCTGGGAGTCGTATAACACAGGCATAGGTTTGCCATCTTAGTGAGAACAAAGCCAAAGTCTTGCAGAGATCATACAGACTGAATATATAATCTCTGTGTGAAGATAACGACAGACGGGTCTGTTTGATGGCAAAGACCAGAATGAGGAATGTCTCTATGCTCACTGCTGTTTGCCAAATAAGGCCACTTTCAATAGAGAGCTATAGGAGGACAGTTGTCAGTATCTTAGAAGTATCTTTGCTTTCTGGGATTTCTTGGAGGGAGGAGCTCATGAAAGGTAAGCTGATTGATTTTGTAATTCAAATACTCTCCTTGTAAGCAGTTTTGATTTCTGTTCTGAGTGTAAAAGATTTCCATATATAAATTCAGGAGATGATGTATATCGCTATGTTGGTTGCAAAAAAATAAATAGTATAGGTCAAAAGGTTTTGGAGAGTGCCCTGTTTAATTTGACCTATAGGTATAGCAACTTTCATAGTCCAAGAAATTTCTCCGATAAAATAAAGACTTTTTGAGACTCAAATTTTTACATGATTCTGCTAGTTCATTAAAAGAGCTCATGCTATTGGCTGCATATTCTTCTGCATGTGATGGGTCTCCTTTCACTATAATGGCTTATAGTTATTGATTTATTTTTATGAATTTGCTTGTTGTCTTTTTTAAGTACTGTATTTGCCAGCATATTAGACGCACCGGAATATAAGACTCACTCCACCTTTCAAGGGGTATTTTTTAAGAAAATTTTTTTTAGTTCTCTGGTGAGGCAAAATGCACAGGAAGGGAGGGGAAGGAAAGGAGTGTTGCACCAGGCTTCCCCCACCCCTCCTTTCCTGTTTTGCTTGGGCAGGGAAAACTCCTAGCAGAGTTAAATTGCACAGGAAAGGAGGGGAATGAAAAGAGTGCTACACCAGGAGAGGAGGGGGATGAAAAGAGTGCTACACCAGAAGAGTAGGGTAATGAAAAGAGTGCTGCACCACCACCCCTTCCTTCCTGTTTTGCTTGGGCAGAGAGAGCTCCCAGCAGAATAAAAATGCACAGGAGAGGAGGGGAAAGTAAGGAGTGCTACACCAGGCTTCCACTAACCCCTCCCATCCTGTTTTGCCTGGGCAGGGAGAACTCTTTTCGCTTCTCCTCTTCCCTATGTTTTTAGCGTTATTGTATTTGCTAGTGTATAAGACGCACCCCATTTTCAGAGGGTATTTTTTAGGAAGAAAAAGTGTGTCTTATATGCCAGCAAATACAGTACCTTGGTGGCCATCACCATATCTTGTGGCTAGGAGTTCTGCATGTTAATTGTGTGTGCAATCTCCTCTCAGTCATTGTCACTGAGTGACTCTACTATCTATTGCAAATGGAGAGGTATGAAATTATGTCCACGCACTCTCTTCAAATCTAGACCAGTTGGACTTCTGTAGTCTACATCAGCTCATCTTAGAGGAAGAGGCGGATCTAGTTAAAGCTGAGTGGTTGCCCTGTGGTTCATTCAATCATTCACAGCTTGAAAGTGTTTTAAAAATTAATACATTCTAAAAATCAACCTTGATTTTTGCCATTGTATATAAGTGTTGCCATTTTATTATGCCATTCTATATAATGCGACTTGAGCATCCATGTATTTTGGTATCCACTGGGGGTCCTTGTACCAACCCCTAGCAGATACCAAGGATCTACTGTAGTTTTTAAAAAGGCAATCACCAAGAATGAGCCTTCACATCCTAGGTTTCTAAGTGCATATCAGGTGCCCCCAGCACAGGCATATATCTTTTATATTTAAATTAGTATTGTTGTTGTTATTTATTTTATTCATTTGTATCCTGTATCCTGCCTTTCCTGCAATAATGGGACTTAAGGCAGCTAACAACGTATTTAAAAACAATACAAATTAAAAACTATATGAAGTCATTAATAAAAGTATAAATATGAGACTTATTTTAAAAGTGATGAAACAATTTATAAAGTTAAAACATTAAATGTAAAAACATTAAAATTCATTAGAAGACTACATACAGACTTTGAAAACAGCTGTGCACAGCAATAAAAACCCACCTTGGTCAGTTTCCGAAGGCCTGATGGCATAAAATGTTTTAACCTACTGACAGAAGAAAACAAGGGCTATCCTGACCTCTCTAGGGAGGATGTCCCAAAGACTGGGAGCTGCCACTGAGAAGACCCTCTCCCTTGTTCCCACCAAGTGACCCTGAGAAAGTGGTAGGACAGAGAGAAGGGCCTTTTCAGATGATCTTAGAGTTCTAACAGGCTCATAAAGAGAGTTGTTATTGTTGTTGTTGTTGTGTATTCAAGTTGTTTCCAAATTATAGCAACTGTAAGGTGAACCTATCACTGGTTTTCTGGGGCTAAGAGTATCTGATATGCCCGAAGTCAGTGGGTTTCCAGGACTGAGTGGTGAATCAAATCCTGGTCTCCAGGATGGCAGTCCAGTGCTCAAACCACTATGCCAGACTGGCTATACGTTCCTTCAAATAATCTGGACAAAACTCCACAGGACTTCATAGGTCAGAATTAACACTTGTGCTTGGGAATGGACAAGGGAGTTGTATGTTGTCTGTAGCCAGTCCCAGTTAATAAAATAGCTACAACTCTTTGAGTCAACTGAAGTTTCTGAGCACTTTTCAAAGCTGGCCCAACACAGAGTGCATTACAGATGTAACCAAGTCATGTATTACCGTGGCGAGAACTGACTTCTCCAGGAACGAGTGCAGTTGGCACACTAACTTTAATTCTTCTTTGCGGTCTCTGTGACTCACACAAATGGGTTTTGCGCCTGCGCAGAAACAGCATTCGGAACCTTCAAGGGCCTACCATTGGTGTTTTGGCGGTTGATCCATCCCCCATCCCCTCATGGTATATAAGCCCCTGCCTTGTGTAACAGTCAGTTCCTTTTTATCCGCCACGTGTGCAGCGTATAGGAGCCTCTTCGCTAGTGTGAACGGGATTTTTCCCTATTTTCTGGTGTTTTGGACTTCTTGTTTTGGCTTTGAACCGGATTGGACTTGGTTTATTCTTCGGGATTGTGTTGTTCGGCAAGTTGTATAGCAACTGTATTTAAACATTGCTTGACCTGTGGAGGGAAAATACCTGATAAGGGCGGACATTCAAAGTGCCTCCTTTGTTTAGGTGAGGACCACAACGTGGGAGTTTGTCATCATTGTCAGCTATTTACTCCACAAACTCATCGAAATAGGGCTGCTCAGCTGAAAGCCCTATTGTGGGAGAACGTGCTGACTGCTTTAGAACTGCCCAAGCGAGCTGAATCTGCTCCCTTACCATCCAGTATGGCCCACTCTTCTGCTTCCTCCACTTCCCGATGGAATGTGTCGGTACCGTCGTCAAGACCGAGATCTTGTTCGATGTTGAGGCCTTGAGATCAGGCATTGTCTGGTCATGCTGATGATCATCGAGACCGTCCTTCTCCATCTAGTACTGAACTGCCTAGGAAGGAGAAGGATCGGAAGAAGAAGAAGCTTCAACAGAAGCTAAGAGGCAGAGGAAGAAGGATAAGACTAAGGCACATCCTTCATCTCCAGTGAGGAAGCCAACTCCTCAAGTGTCTGCCTCAGAGGAAGTACGGGCCCCTCATCATTGGGGATCCCAGGAGGTTATACCTTCTGAGGAGATCGAGGAGGTGTGTATTGGCTCAGAGGAAGAGACAATGGAAACCTCCCCTCAAATTTCTGTTGGGTCTCCTTCAGACCACGGAGTGCTGTCTCCTGCTGTTAAGGCCTTCTGGGTGCAGAAGATCTTCAACCGAGCTATCTGGAATGCTTCGGCGTACTTCGCCTTCGCCCCCAAGGTCAGCTTACAGAGACGATCGGTCGATCAGCACTTCCTCATATCAGTATCATCATTATAGGGAAAGATCTCCCTGTCAATACCGTGATGATGTTTTGTATGATTCGAGGGATGTGTCCCCTTATATGGACGAGTTGGAGCGATATGAACGACATCGTCGGTATCGAGATGTTCATGATGAATGGTACCATCGTGTTACTTGTTGCTCTCGTTCTTTGTCGAATACTCCTCCATGTTGGCGGGTGACAGCGTCTTCTGGCCGCACATCTAAGTCCACCAGGTGGGATCGAACCGCTGTTGATAGGTATCAAGAACACCTTCCAGAGGGAAGGAGGAGAGAGTCTATTGTTATGTCCCCTCGAGGTCATCGGATCCGATCTCCATCGGTACCATCCTCAGTATCCTCAGCAGTGTCTCACAGACTAGATACTGGGTACAACTTCATTTCCACTACCGAAAGAATTTCACCTACTGATGATGTGCAATCGTTTTCGGATCTTGTCCTCTGGCCAGATCATAGGACTTACAAATTGAGGACCACAAGGAAGATCTGAAAGACCCGATCTTCCAAGATTTGCAGGACCGCACTCCAGTACCGTCTGTAATTGCGCCGCTTCCATATCTGTCGCAGACAGCGAAGAAGTTATAGTCGACACCATCTTCAGTACTGTCTGTGTCTAAGAAACTGGAGTCTTTGTACCATCTTGTGGAGACTGAGGATGACTGGTGGGTCCAACACCCCAAACCAAACTCTATTGTGGTGGATGCGGCCCAGTCAAAGCAGTCGCTGCTGTTCCTGCTGATCATGAGGGGAAAAAAATTGGATAATATTGGTAAGAAATCCTATTCAAATGCAGCCTTGTTGTTTAGGATTTCTAATTATGCCACCTGCATGGGCGCATACCAACAGTTCTCGTGGGGTAGAATTCAACTCTATCTGGAAATGCTTCCTGATACTGAGAAGAAGACCGCTACTGCATTATATGGTGAGGCTTACCTCTTGTCATCTCAACCAATCACTATGGCAAGCCAATATGATGATTGAAGACTTACCCTTTGATTCTCTAGGGTTGTTCAACGCTGGTACCAACAAAAAGCAGGAACATGCCCAGAAAATGCGTTTGACAGCTAAGAAGTATGGGTTCCCAGCGTGGACATATCAACAGAGTTATTGGTACCGTCGGTATCAGCCTTTTCAGAGAAGAACGTTGAGCCCAACTCCGCCTCAACATAGACAGAGCAGACCTCAACAACTCTCGACAAGGAAGTTTCCGTCTGCAAAGTACAAGCAGCCTCAATATAAGAAACGACAGTCAGACCAGAGCAAACATAGGGTTTGACAACCAAAGTCACGAGACCTTTCTGACGGATACCAGCCTTCGACCAGGACAACACATCCTTTCTGTTGCGAACTTGCATTCAGACAAGCATCTAAGTCTCCATTCCAAACAACCCTTTGGGGACAGACTAAGCTGCCGTACCGAGGTTTGGTTGATGATCACCTTGGATTCTAGGGTCCTAGACATAAAGTATGGGTACGCCATAGATTTTTGCCGTCTACCACCGACAGGTCGAATTTGGAGGACTATGCCGTCTCTAGAGCTCAAAGAGGAGATATCACCCTTGCTCCACAAAGGGGCAATAGAATCACCACAACTCAATTGAAAAGAAGTTTCTCTTCGAGGTATTTTCTGGTGAAGAAAAAAGATGGAGGTCTCTAGCCCATATTGGACCTGAAAGGCGTCAACTACTACATCCAATCAAAAAGGTTCAGACTACTTTGACTGCTATTCTGCCTCTCTTGAAAAGGGGTGACTGGTTTGCAACCTTAGATCTAAAGGATGCATATTTCCACTTAGCCATAAGACCGGAGCACAGATGGTTCCTTGCCTTCATCATCGGCAGGCAGGCTTATTGTTTTCACGTCCTTCCCTTTGGCATAAGCACAGCTCCAAGGGTCTTCATGAAATGCATGTCCGTTGTTGCAGCTTTCCTTCATCAAAAAGGCATCGTGGTGTTCCCGTACATAGATGACTGGCTAATAGTGGCATCTTCTCAAAAACTGCTATCCATGCATCTCAGGACCACCATCTGTCTTCTAAGAAAGTTAGGTTTAATGATAAATTACAAGAAGTCAACCTTGGTACCATCGAGACAGATCGAATTCATCGGGGCAGTATTGGACTCCAGTCGGCGGAGAGCCTTTCTTCCACGGGACAGATGGGAGAAGATTCTGCGATGTCTGACGAGAATGCAGCGACTTCGCAGAGTGCGAACGAAGGCGGTTCAGATTGCACTAGGACTGATGGTATCAACTACGCTTGTCACACCATATGTGAAGCTGAGGATGAAACTGCTGCAACAGTGGTTCATACGTCAGTTCAGTCCTCTTCGAGACCATCATCTCAAGTACCTGACGGTACCGAGGAATATCCTTGCATCTCTGGATTGATGGACAAGACCAGAGAACGTGTTGAAGGGAATGCCATTCCTTCCTTGACCGCCGTCGCTGTTGGTGACAACAGATGTGTCAATGGAAGGCTGGGGTGCTCACCTAGGAGCACTTACGATACGAGGTCGGTGGACTTCTCAGGAGAGGAATCTCCATATCAACATTTTGGAGTTCCTGGCAGTGCTGAAGGCGCTGTGAGCGTTTCAGCACTACCTGTGTGGGAGGTCAGTCCGAATCGTGACAGAGAACACCACAGTGATGTACTATATAAACAAACAAGGCAGGATTCAGTCGCATACATTGCTGGACTTGTCAGTACAACGATGGGAGTGGTGCATGTCACGATGGATTCTTCCTTTGGCGGTCCATCTGGCAGGGGACCAGAATGTCTTAGCAGACACACTCAGCAGGACTCCATGGTCTTCCCATGAATGGACGATCAACAAGCACGTCATCCAGGACATGTTCGTGAAGTGAGGGTTTCCTCACATAGATCTCTTTGCATCGAGACTGAACAGCCAATGCAGACTGTACTGTTCCCAACATTCGAAGGGGCATCGAACTCTGGGGGATGCCTTTCTGTTCAGTTGGACAGGATCAAGGGTCTATGCATTCCCACCATTTCCCTTGATAATGAAGGTGATTGTCAAAATTCGCCAAGACAGAGCGAAGGCGATACTCATAACACCATGGTGGCCAAGGCAACCATAGTTTGCCAATGTCCTTCAGTTATCGCAGAGGACATACCGTCTGCTGCAGTGCAGACAAGATCTGCTCAGCATCCACAATGGTACCATCTTGCATCCTGACGTTCAAACACTGCGTTTGACAGCATGGAATCTATTGCAATAGATAGCCTGCCCGATGCTGTGAGACGTGTCGTGTTGGCTGCACATAAGCCCTCAACATTGAAGTCTTATGCATATAAATGGGGTAAATTCTGTGATTACTTGAAATGACAAGGTGTTTCCCATACAGGTTGTGACAATATGCATGTCTTGTCCTTTCTAGCAGAGTTGTCGATTCAGGGTTTGCCTTTATCTTCAATGAAATGTTATTTAGCAGCAATTTCATGTAATTTTCAAAAACAGGGTAAACCATCTTGTTTTTTGGACCCCCTGATTAAGAGGTTTATCCAGGGCTATAAACAGTTGCACCCTCCAATCTAACCACCTCTCCCAGGATGGAATCTGAATTTGGTGCTAAAACACCTGGCTGCTAGGCCCTTTTAGCCTATGGCAACCTGTGACATGCGACTGTTCGCATGGAAAACTGCCTTTTTGTTGCAATAACATCTGCAAGAAGGGCTGGTGAGCTATGTGCACTCAGAGTTGACCCTCCTTATTTGAGATTCCACAAAGATAAGGTGGTGTTAAGACCAGACATGGTGTCATATTTCCATCTGAACCAAGATATAGTGTTACCAGCTTTCATGCAGAATCCAGGTTCAGACATAGAGAAAACTCTGAACTGTTTGGATGTTAGAAGGGCATTGGGGTTTTATGTTCAGTGCACGTCTTCAATTAGAAAGTCAACAGTATCGCCTCAAAGGCTCTCTAAATGGGTGGTTTCTACTATTAAGTTGTCCTATGAGCTGGCAAAAAAAGAAACTCCCTGACTCTGTTCGAGCTCATTCCACAAGATCTATGGCAGCTTCTGCGACCTTTTTGCACGGGGTATCTATTTATGAGGCCTGCAAAGCAGCTACCTGGTCTCAACCTCATACATTTATCAATCATTATAGAGTTGACAACCGTTCTAGGAATGATGCATGTTTGGGGAGAGCTGTACCGTTTTCCTCTGTGGGATGAATGATACGATATTGTCTGTTTTGTCAATAAATGTTATTTATTATCTTACATCTTAGTGTTGATGAAAAAAAGAAAAAAAAGAGAGAGAGAGATAAGGAAATCAGAAGGAAAGGGGGGAGCCAGAACTTGACATGAGTGTTGTTCAGCAGCATGACATACCCTCCATCCTTCAGCTTGCTAGTCTCCCATTTGTGTGAGTCACAGAGACCATGAAGAAGAAGAACAGGTTGCTTACCTGTAACTGTGGTTCTTCGAGTGGTCATCTGTGAACTCACACAACCCTTCCCTCCTCCCCTCATCTGTCCTGCTGTGCGGTGTTCTGTTGCTGCCACACGTGCGGCGACGGAACTGACCGTTACACGAGGCGGGGGCTTATATACCATGAGGGGATGGGGGATGAGTCAACTGCCAAAACACCAGTGGTAGGCTCTAGAAGGTTCTGAATGCTCTTTCTGCACAGGTGCGAAACCCATTTGTGTGAGTTCACAGATGACCACTCAAAGAACCACTTATAGGTAAGCAACCTGTTCTTGTGCAAATGCACTCTTGGTCACAACTGAAATGTGGGTCCGAACTGAATCCATTATTATCTCCAAACTGTGATCCTGTGTTTTCAGAGGGAGTGTAGCCCCATGTAACATGGGCTGAATCCCTACTCCTAGATCTGTCTTTTGACTGACCAGGAGCATTTCTGCCTTGTTTGGATTAGACTTCAGTTTATTTGCCTTCATCTAGTCCATTGCAGCTGCCAGGCACCAATTCAACACAGGAAAAGCTTTATTGGAATTAAGTGGAATTACAAACACAGATTTGAATACCCATAATACATGGAAGTGAGGGAAATCTACCCTTGTAATGTTCTTCAGTCACATAGAGTGACAATGCTAAAGAATGCAATGAACTGGCTAATCTGTGCCGATATGTTCCGGATTATGCACTGTTTGTCCACCCTGAATGGAATTAGAAATCCAATTCATCTTTCCTGCCCCCTCCCCACTTCTTGGAAAGTTCTAGAGAATCACTGAAAAATTCTTGCCAATACACAGGACCAGACTAGAAATGATGGCAGTAAACACATGTTTCATGGTTGGGTCATTGCCCAACTTTAAAGCAAAGTTTGGGTTGGGACTGAACTTTGCACTGCCCACGCATGCCTGCTCTTCATTCACTGAAACCACTTTAAAAATATCCTTTTTCTCCTAGAAGTGTTCCGAGGCCAGAATTAAATTCTGTCAGGAGACAGCTGCTCTCTCCTCTCTGCCAGAGCCTAGAAAAGTTGCTTTATGAGCTACAGCAACTGGAATTGCCCAGTCGGCATGGCCAGTGACCATAGTGCCTAAGGGATTTTAGTGTATACACACAACCACACACACACGCACACACACACACACACACATAAAATTTTCCCAGTCTCTGGCCATGCAGTATTTTAAATCTCTTGTATCTACCACCTTCACATTTTAGAGCTTTGGCATGACCCCAGTGGAAGTTATATCTCCTCATATCTAGGTTCGTCCTTGTATTCCCAGCTCATCCCAGCTGCCCCACAAATGCATTCTGTCCCCCTCACCTCATCTTTTGTCTGATTGAAGCTCTGCCTCTGATACTGCTTATCTGCCTACCCACAACCCTCCTCCACAGTTGTCAAAATAACTTCTGGTCCCTTTGTCCCATTGCAGGTTCCATCATCCATCATATGGTCCAGCTTGGTACCCACTGGCCTTTCAGTAACCTAGCAACAGCAGCCGCAGGAACAGGGAACGGAATAAATTGCAGGATACTCAGCAATAGAATTTTTAAGTAAATTGGGAATACATCTCCTTTGTTTTCTAAAATTACTAGGAGATTTTTTTAAAATTGTGTTTCTCTTTCCTTTTTTGTAGCCATGCGTTTTCTTGACTCAATTTGCATGTGTGTGCGTTTCAAACAGTTTGAAATAAATGAGATTCCAGTATGCTTGCAAGCTGCACATTGTGCTTTTTAGTAATCTTTTCACAATCCCAGAAATTTACTTTTAGGCACTGCTAGCTGCTGCTGAGAGAAAAGCTTTCAGTACATGTCTCAGAGGTGCTCTGTTCATTACTTTAACAGCATAATTTCTTGGGCCTGATGCTGACAACAAATTTGTAGGCCAGGCCCTAGTGGAACCCTGTATCCCAGATGCAAGTAAAAGTAGTTCTTCTTATTTGGTTAGAAAGAAAATCCATTCTTCCCATGAGAACCACTTTTTAATTGAAATATGACTACTCTTCAACTCAGTAAAGTCTTCATGGGAAAATGTTCTGATGGATTTTGTCCTCTTTTAAAACACTAGAATGCCATGTAGCTTTTCCATCACAAACACTACAGTGTCTTGAGCTAGGCTTAGAACCTGGAAGGTTACTTAAAAAAAAGGCATTAGTCACAGTTAAAGGCCCTTCAAACACAAGGCTTTAAAGTTGCAGTTTTGTAAACGTAATGAGTCACTTGCACATTTCTCAAAACTAACTAGTTACTTTTAAATTACATTAAAATACATGTATCTGAATAGTATAAGCTACAAACAGTTCTTCCCTCAGCACCCACAACAGAGCATGAAAGAGCAGCATGAGGCAATACTTAAATTATGGACTGTTCGGTCTCCACCAAGACACACCCTTGTAATTACAGAAGTAATATAACTATAGAATATGAATATTACATTTATATTTAAAAAAGAGTGACACTATCCTGTCGTACATTGCAATCATAATACAGCTCAGATAAGCTTTAGTTAACAGAAGAGGAATCAATTGCAAGTTACTATTAATTGGTAACTGGTTACCAAAACCTGGTTAGCGCTAGGCAGCAACATGTGGTGGCTGTGAAGAATTAGTGGGCTGCAGCTTCTGGGAAGGCAGCTTCTTTTTACCTTGCAGATCTGTTTGTTTTCGTCCTTTCAGCAGGCTGGGGAGTTTGCCAAACTGGCACTGGGTACATATCAGAGATGTTTGCTCTGATGAGTCAGGCAAATATCAGGCAGGCTTAGGGCCCGTAATCCTCTGCCAAAATGCAGCCTGCACCCTGAAGGCCAAGCCTGCCAGCAGCTTTAAATAACATCTGTGCCTTCCCTGCTGCTGGTACTACTCTAGTTGTTGTTGTTTTGGAATTTGCCCTCCGAATAGTTAGAAAAAAAAGGTTACATTTTGCTACGCTTGGCACCCAGGCATTAATTGGAGCCAAGTTTCATCCCTAAAATTTTTCAATGCCATGGCTTAGCTTTGAAGTAAGATAGGAAAGAAGATTTCAGAGGCATGTGCAGAATGCATTTTCCACATTTCTGAACAGCTGTACACCTGAAGTCATGAGAAAAAAGGTCCAGAGTCTGGTGTATCTATATTATTTTTGCTTGGAGCAATCTTCTTGTTAGCAAGTGACTGTTTTTGCTAGGGACATCTTAGTTTCATATCTGTAAAGCTTTCACAAGTCTGTATTGGGTAGGAGTTTGCAACACATGGAAAATAGATGCATATGATCTTTGGAAATGGTGATGACTGTAGGGTTGTTCTTGCTTTCCTCATAGCCAAGCAAATGTATAATAGCTGTCTGCTTTAAATCACATCCAGAATTGCCCATTTAGCCCTGCATTCTTTTCCAGTGTGTTCAGCCAGGTTCAGCCAGAGCATCATGGAAGTAACCATCCCATATTGCTTGTTTCCAGATTCTGGCAAGCAGAGTCTGGATATGAATGACAGGTCCTTTCCTTCCCTTCCATGACCGTTATGACTGCATCCTATGGAATCCTTAAGGTTGTAGTTTGGGGAAACACTAGAACTTTCTGGCAGAGAATTCTAAATGCCTCTTCCTAAATTGCAAATCTTATAGGATAAAAATGGAATTACAGTATGTTAACTATGTAATGAGGAAGGAAACTGTAATTCAGGTCCTCCCCTGGAGTCATAGTGGAGCACTTGTGTAGGAAAGGGGGGCGGAGGGCGGTTTGCCCCAGGGGGCAATGTTTTTGGGGTGTCCCAGCCCGTAGCCACGCCCCAAATGCCCTGGCCATGCCCCCATGCATCTCGTGCTGTAGTCCCTCCCCTCTTGCCCCCCCCCCCACACTCCAAGCTCCGCCACCGAAATGGAGTCATAGTCCTTTATCTGTGTTGTGTATTAGGATTCACAGTCTTCCTCTCTTCCTCTGAAATTTTTTGTTCTTCTTCGTCTGAGATTTTTAAGGTAGTTTGAAAGAGAGATTACTACTTGCGGCATGCATACATGTCTTTCCCTCCTGTTTAGTCTCTGGTAACATACATCATCTATCTGAAACCTCCCCAAAAAACTGTATGACCAGAAGAGGTGATGGAAGAAAAAGAAATGCATCCATAAACTAACATCCATCTCACACCCTAATCAGATCTTTAAAAAACTATCATAGGGCTCCTGGTAGAGGAATTCTCAATCTGAACATCAAGATTTTAGTTGCCTTGGATAAAAGCCAGTGATAGATTAGTTCTCCATGAGTTTATTTATCTGAAGTATTTTTACCTTGCTCTTCAACTGGGAAAAAAACCCACCCTAATCTTTTCTTTTTAAGCTATGTAAGCTATTAGAGACCACTGCTACCTCTTGTGGTAATGGATGCCATATGTTCAAATATGCATTGTGTGAAGCACTTTTCCTTTTGTCACTCCTGAATCAGCTGTCAGTCTGTTTCATTAAGTGACCTCGACTTCTAGTATTACAAGGAAAATGAGGGAAGCGGGGGAACCATTTTCACTCATTACCATCATGAGTGAAACAACACTTACTGTGCTCTTAACTATGTAAAAAAAGAAGTGAAGAGACTGAAATGTGTTTAGGGTGGAGGGGTCAGCGTTACTACAGATAAATATTTTCATGATCTCTTCAAATCCTTCTATGTACAGTTCCCAATTATGTCATTAAATGTTTGTTATTTAATTTACTGTTCTTGAATTTTTATGGCCTGGGGTGGAGAGAGGAGTCTGTGAGCTTTTCAGCCTCGTGTACCAAATACCTGGATTTGGGTATTATCACCTTGTCTGGAGGGGCTTTGCTTCTGTGCCTCAGATAGCAAATTACATGGTGGTTACAATTCTGTACCCGGTTATCTGGTGATAAACCCTGTAGAAGGAGAGGGCCTACTTCTGAATAGACAACTATAGCATTGCATGGCGAACCAGCATAAAATAGTTGAATCAAGTGCAGAGGCACTCTTCTGTAAAGGAAACATGATACTCTTACCTTATTAAGTTATTTATATATCTGATGCATTCTCTTGGAAGTTCCCATGTGTATCTTCCGTGTATTCCCCTGACTACACCCCATTCTACCCGTGCACACACACATTAACCAAGGGGGTACAGTCTACCCGCTAATCCGATTTCAACATTAATCCTGTTAGTGTCGAGATCGGGATTAATTCTGGGTTAAGCGGGATAATCCTGACAAAATGGTGAGCATTTTAAACATCAGACAGATTAATTGTTACCCTAAGCAACACACAGGTTTAATGGAAGGCTAAAATTCATCATGGAGATCTAAGCTGGGTGAGAACAAGGCCAGGGGGTGAGGGTGAAAGAAAGGCATTAAAGTCTTTGTAAGGAGGGGAGCAATGGAAACACATTTTTGGAGCTTGAGATGGAAGCTTCATTCGGAAATGTATAGTACTTGAGCCTGTCTCCATCTGAGAGTCAGAGCAAAGGGATTCCAGAATGACTCACAGCATCTGTCTTCTTCTCTAAGCATGACTTGAAGTGGATAGTACTAAACATTTGCCTTTCTCTGCAACAGTTGGTTTGGCTGGTTTTCTGAAGCTCTGTTTAGAGAGTTTTCTTGTCTGGATTCTGTCGATTGATCAGTGAAGGCTGGCAGGGAGATCAGTTTTTGTACTGGAAGTGAAAAATACAAATGATGGTTCCCTTCATCCAATTAATATGAGGCTCAATCCATTACGAAATTCTCTGTTGATAGAGAAAGAGAAGCTAGGTTGCTCAAGGCTACTTCAAGTCTAAAACTACTCCTGTTGTATATATGTAAGGAGGGAAAGAGAAAATGAGAAGTTTATTCAGTGCCAAGAACTTCACTAAAAAAAAGATGGACTCTGTTCATCTTTATGGCCCCATCCACCATATTTACCACCGTCCTGTTTAATTTCAGTGGCCAATACCTGGAAATCATGTTGAAAACAAGTGTCGAGAGTGCATAGTTTGCCTTGGTTTAAAGCAGAATTGCACCTCCTGAAATATGATTTTCCTTTAAAACAAGGTATACCCGCATGCCTTTTTTTAAAGAGGCATTTCCAGATATTTTGCTACTGCCACACCATCAAGTGGCATGATGGTAGGAGGGTATGCACTCTAGTGGATTGGGAGGCTCATTGTCAGCCCTCTTCTAACATTTCAAAGATTTTAAGCTTTTCAGAATCTTCTCAAGGGAGACGGAAGGAGTTCTTTTTTTTCTTTTCTTTTTCTTTTTAAAAAGGGGGTATAGTTTATTTTTCAGCTTGTCCGGTCTGAGGAGTGGATAAGCTGCCTGCAGGATTGAGAAATGCCATTTGTTCTTGATATTCCTGTCCTTCGTATTGAACTTGGCCAATATTTAGCTTCCAGCCTAGACCTCATTTCAGGCCTCTTAGAGGCAGAATTTGGTTCTCTATTACTCCTAACAAGGAAGGCAGTAATTTGATATTGGCTGAGGAAGGGTCTATTTAGGGGCCGTACTATTCTAGATAATCTCCATCCAGTTTTGAACTACCATTTCTGACCAAGTAACTGGAGATGGTGGTAGCCTCTCAATTCCAGGCAGTTTTGGATCAACTGGACACAGAAACAGTCTTAAAAGTTGCCCTGATGGACTTCTTATCCTGGAGTAATGCAAGTAGAAGAGTATGACCCAACTGGCTCTTCTAGATATCGCAATGCCTTTCAGTACTATCAAGTTGCATGCTGTGCTGTGCTATTGGAATGGGAGTAAGAAGGCTCAATATTGTCCTAGACCTTCCTACTGGAATGGAACTGGGAGGCTAAGTATTACAGTGGCTCTTGTCCTTTGAGGAAGAATAGGCCCAGAAGATTATGGTGGAAGAACCTGAAGTAACCATTGGTATTTGGGGAAAGTCAGGCTTCTCTCTTGTTCTCCATACCTAACACCTACACTAAACTGCTGGAGAAGTCATCTGGAAGTTTGAACTGCAGCAAGGATGAGAAATATAGAACCTTTTGAAGTTGTTTGACTACACCTGCTATCACTGCAGACCGTTCCCCTTGCTGGCTGTGCCCCATGGGAGCTGCAGCCCAACAACATCAGGCAGGCTAAAGGATCTATACTCATAGATTAAAATGCCTTTGGTAGGTAGATAGAAAGTAGCTCTGAACAGTTGCAAAACTATTCATCTCAGGGAGTTTGTGGAAATCCTGAACAGACATCTAGAAGTAGTTTGGGTCAGATGTGGACAAACAAGCTGAAGCCTAATTCAGATGGGACAAAATTATTTTGAACTGGAAAGTGCTCGTCTGGATAGGTGTTTGTTTCCTCTTCCATTTTCGAAGGGGAGAGTTACAGTGCCAATAAGATAGCATGTTCATGGCTTGGGTATTCTCCTTGACTCAGCTGAGGTACTGGTGACATAGATGGCTAGAAGTGACTTTTAACAGCTTAAACTGCTGAGCCTCCCTGTCCCAGTTTTACCAGCTTAGGCTGGTAAACTCTATCTACAGAAAGTTGGCTTCCATCAGACAGAATTCTGTTTACATAGAAATTAGACTACTGCAGTGTGTTTTATATGTAGTTAGCTACATAGATAGTTCAGAAACTTCCACTAGTACAAAACACAACAGCTTGGATTCTTGTGAGATGGAGCCTTTCAGAGCCTGTGATAACCTGTAGTGTTCAGTTTAAGATGGCTGTTGTTCAGGACCAGTAGCAAAGGCTGATGTTGATGTTTAATGCCCTCAGTAACTGGTATATAGGTTAACTGAAGGGTTGCCTTAACCAATATGAACTTTCTTGGGTCTAAACTTCAGTCTTTGATGTCTTTCTTACAGGCCTGCCATCAAAGTTCATCAGCTTGGCAGACACTAGACACAGGGCCTTTTCAGTGGTATCCTCATATCTGTACAAATCCAACTTGAAATAGGTATACATTCCTCCATTTTTATGAGCCTGTAAATGGGACAACCTTGAACACTTCTTTTAGATTCTTGTATTCAGAAGGAGTGTTGTGGACTTGGATTTCTGTTCCTTTAAATTGCTGTTTTTAGTTTTGAAGGGAACTGTTTTAAAATCAACCTGTTTTATGCCATGTATATTTTAAAGAATTATTTATGTTTTTAATTGTCCAGGTAGGTCACCTTAGTAAGGCTCTCCCTGAAAGGTGATATACAAAACAGAATTAAAAAATATTTTAAAAAATCAAATCATTCCCAAGAGGAAGAAGAAAAGGAGTGCCCCAGCAGTGTTAATAACAGTTTATTTATTTATTTATTCATTCTAAAACCCTAATTTCTCTTAGTGCGAGAACCAAAGCAACTTATAAGTTAAAACAAAACAATAAAAGCAATATGTGGTGCAAAAGTTGAAAAAGCATTAACCAATTAATCCAGTTAAAACATTATTTTAAAAACATTAACTGAAACAATTAAAAAGACATAAAACACCTGTTGCATTTTAAATAACAACCCACTCATTGCACATCATTTTACCACAAGAAGTTAATGGCTAAAGGCCTGCTTAAATAAGAATGTCTTGACCTGGCAGCAAAAACAGAGCAGAGGAGAGGCCAACCATTCAGATTCTAGGACACTTTTCAAAATAACTTTTTTCTGAAGCACTTTACCAAAACAACAATACTTAAACACAACACAAAATTAAAAAGCAAGAACAATCAGAACTTGGAAAGTTACCTTTAAAATTAATTTGTTTTGTATTATTTTACAGGGTTCAAAAGAAGTAATTCATTGACAAAGCAATAAATCTTAGGTAAAACATTACGTTCCTCCTTGCTTTTCCCAGTTTCTTTTTCCTTTCAGTTAAAAAAAATATGTATATCTTGGGGATGACATAAACCTGGAAAATTTTGAGGAAAAATGCCTCTAGAAATGTATTAAAATATTTTTAAAAGTAACTTTTAAGGAGAAAATGTAAAAGTTACCCATTAGGGCCTAATGTTCCACTCATTATGCTGCCCTTGAAATGAACATCTTGATGTCCTTGTACTTCCCCAAGTAAGTGCAGCTTTCATTGCAGGCAACTTATGTTAGTTAGAACTCATTATTACTACTCATTACTGATTGCTTTGAGGACAGCAACTATTATGACTCAAAATATTAAAATTTATATTCAAGGCAGTTGGATATGTGATAAAGGGGAAAAACCTCAGTAAAAAACAACTAAAACCACTCCACAGCCAAAAGTGCTATGAAATAAAAAATGTTAAGGGCTTGTCTCAAAATTAACTGGGAAGAGCCTGGTTGTAGATTGAGGATGGAGGGGCCAATGATGAGAAAGCCTTCTCTCTAACCATTGCTAACAGTACATGAACCACTCCTCAGTAAGGAAGCAACTTGGCTCTGTTGATATTCTGCGAATGCATATGTAGACTTGCATCTGCAACTGTTCTACTGTCCAAAAGTGACTTACGGGGCATAAGCACCATTGAACGAATAAGAGCAGTTCCTTGAACCTTCTGCTTGTGTGGCATCCTGCTATTACCTACCCACCCCCAGTTCCTGGCATAAAAGATAAAAAGTCAGCAGTGAGTGTAGTCGCAGGGTCTGTTTGTATTTCCTCCCTCCCTCCCAAACTAACCTATGTGCCTGGTGGCTTAGATTTTAAAGACCCGTTTTCAACCCTGCGTTTGTACTTTCCAGACATTCTAGTTTCAAGAAACCATTTCCAGATTAGGTAACCCACTGGGAAATTCTCAGGAGAACTGAGAGTGTGTTCTTGAACATATCCACTATTCTTTGGCAGCTTGTACATTGCAGAAGAAAGTGAGTAGTGATGGGCAGTTTACCCTGCAGAGGAGATTGTCCACTATTATTAATCTGCTAATTGAGGAAGCCCCAAAATTCCACAGAACATAGCACAGAACTATAGCTTTGTATATATTGTAAGAATCAAAACTCTTTACCCTTTGGGGTGAACAACTGCATCATACACTTTATTCATTTCCCCCTTTTCAAATACCTTAGAAAGGGGAAAAGGAATGGTAACTGGAACCAGCGTGGTACAGCAGTGTGAGGGTAGGATCACAGAACACCAGGGTTTGAATCTGCATTGAGCAGTGGAAATCCACTAGGTGACCTTGGGCAAGGCACACTCTCTTAGCCTCAGAGGAAGACAATGTCAAACCCTTACAGGACAAATCTTGCCAAGAAAAGCCATTATGGGGTCATCTTAGGATCACCATAAGTTGGAGATGAGTTGAAGGCACTCAACAACAACAACAACAACAAAGTGGATATATCAGAATGTTCCCTTCCAATGTCAAAATACAAAGTGGGAACAGAACTTGGAATATTAGGTGTGAAAAGCAATTCAATAGTGTTAAACACTGGGAACTGCATAATTAATTCCTTACCATGGGCACTAATAATTGAAATTATTTAATTAGAGGCTTCATCATCAGTTAATTTGTTGTCACTTTTAGCTATAAAAATATACCATGACATGGATATTGTAACTGCTGATCCAAGGACAATGTTATTGTCTCCTTCAAAGTTATTTTCTTGTTTTATTTAAAGATAACTCTCCTCCCACTCAGATATTTTTTCCACTTGAAGTAGAAAGTCCATAACATTATTGTTGACCGGGAATGGTGGGAGTCCAGAATATCTGTCAGGTTGAAAAAGCATGGGATCTCATATTACAACCTCTTCAATTACCATAATTACCATATCTCATTCACCTTCAGTTCTCTTTTCTTCCCACCACACACAAACGTGCATGTCTCACTTATTCTTCCAGTGCCTTGTTTGTTAAAAGTTAATAAGGAATTATGTAGTTCACTTAGAGAATGCAAGTGCAGCAATATCAGATAGCTACAAGATCAGATAGCTACAAGATCAGTCTTTGAATCCAGGGTGAAGAATTCTTAATCAGATATGTTTTGAAAGCCCCTCTCAACATATGCATTTTTATGCACAATCGAATCACTGAATTCTTTTTGCCCTCCCCCCTCCCAATCAAGGAATGTTGTCTTCAAAGACCACTGGCAGAGCACATGTTTGCATGCAAGAGCCAGGGGTTCCCAAATCCAGTCTGTGGGATCTTTAAAGGAACAGATATCTAAGAAGCCCACTATTCTCTCTATCCACCTACCTTTATTCTGTAATTAAAAGGAGATGGGTAAAAAAGAATGAGAGGGGGAGGGGGAGGGTAAAAATCAGAATAGGAAGTGTGGAGACAGACTGGGACAAGTCAAGAGAGAAAGAAGTGGAGAGTAAGGAAAATGTTTCATCTTATTATTCCGTTTCATAGTACTGTGTAAGCAAAATAAAATTACAAAGGGATTCACTGTGGCTTATCCTAAGTAATATTATACAAGATTGGATATTATACAACAAATATGCAGTAGACTCTATTCCGCAGTACATTTAATAGAAGAGGAGCCTCATCCCAAAAGTCTCCAAATATTTTTCTGTCACATAAGCTGTGGGTGTCTGCCTTTCAGGCCTAAAGAGCCTGAAATTCTGAAAGGGTACTAGCTGCTTAAGGACCTTGGTCTCCAAACAAATCACTTCGCCCGCTGCTCCTCTATTCCATTTCAAGGCTCACTTTTTTCTTCTTTGACTTGTATATTCATCTGCTTTGATTTGGATTCCAGAAAGTTGCATTTCTAGCCTGCCTAACAGCAGAGCCATGGGATGCAGTTCTTCTCCTAATACTATGACTTCTGAGGCAGCGGGCCTTCATATTTTATTGAATGTGGCAGAGGAAAAGGCAGTCACCTGAAATTCTCAAGACCTAATTCACTAAAGCATATTTTAACTTCAATATTAATTGCAGAATTTAGAAAGACTGGTGAAATCACTAGGAAATTCTAGTGAATTATTAACTTAATGAATTAATGAATTAATTAAATAATTCCAATATTTGACTAGAACTTTCATCTGTCAGGGTCTGAAAATTTTACCCTTTGGACTACAATACACAGAATTCCTCACGTTGGAAGATTCTGAGAGTTGTAGTCCAGAAGGTAGGTCTCTGAAACTGTGTATCAGCACTAGCATTATATTCATTCATGAAATGAGAAGTCTTACACACAGACTCAGACACATTTTAAAAATCGACGACATGTATGTGTATACGGATGAAAACAAACCAGGTGACATACAAACATACAGTAGAGTCTCGATTATCCGACATTCGGTCATCCGACATGCTGGATTATCCGACATCGCGGCTGCTTGGGGGCGTGGCTTTAGGCATTTCCGCGCCCCCAGACACGCCCCCAAACATGGCGGCCGCGACGGGCAAGGAGAGAAGGGCGAGTGAAGCCTCGCCCCAAAACACGGCCCCGAGCGCGGCAGCGGCGGCAGCGAGCAGGGCGAGTACCTCCAGGCCCCAAAACAAGGGCCAAAGCATGGCAACAGGTGATTTCAAGGTGATTTCTTTGACCCTCCGGATTATCCGACATTTTCGACTATCCGACTATTAGCCTGCCCGTTTATGTCGGATAATCGAGACTCTATTGTAAATACATAACACATGATCAATCACATATACTGGTGTTCTCTCTCTCTATAAATCCCATTAACATATAGCCATCTGTACCTACCTGCACCAGTGTGTAAAGAGAGGGAGATACTTTTCATGGTATTTAAAGAAAGAGTGCTGATATGAGTCCTTCAGTATTATGCTTAATAGGGAACAAGAAGTGTGAGCCACTGATATAAAGCTCCCAGTAAACCTTTGTACAGTTCTGGGAGAGGAGCATCTGTCACTTTTAACTATAAAGAGTGACTGTCACAAAAATGGCTGCATAATGGAGAAGACAGCTTTGGCGCTGCTGGTTCTTTCAGCTCAACAGCTGTGAGATGTGGCATGGAGGGGGTTGGCATCACCTGCAGCGAACAAAGAGTGAGAAAGAGCTTGAATGGCTCCCTTCCAGATGTGTGCTGATGTCACCTTCTGAATGGTGGAAGAGAGCAGAGAAGCCACATCTAGGGCTCAGTGCCTGCTGATGGCGGTTACCAAGGCAACAGGGCAAATCCCAGACCAGAGTGTTCCACACTATGATGCTACACTCTGTGCCTAACTAAGGAACGGGTATCTGCATGAACCACTTGCTTCTGTGTTGCATTTACAGAAACAGGCTAACTTCTGCAGGGTCTTAAACTGTAAGAAGGATCCAAATGAAGAGCTAAAGCAAAAGGGGGAAAAAAAGAGACTTTTATGCTCTTCTTTGTTTCATCTTATCGAGGGAAGGAGCAAAAGGGGATACCACCAATGATGTCATTATATCTATTTACAAATAGTGGACATTTTGATACATTCATCTAAATATGCAACTCAAACATATCTTAGTTTATTGTTTATCTGAATTTCTCATATTTGCCTCCTAGCATATGTACTATATGCTTGTTTCAAAGGAAGGAAGGAAGGAAGGAAGGAAGGAAGGAAGGAAGGAAGGAAGGAAGGAAGGAAGGAAGGAAGGAAGGAAGGAAGGGAAAAAAAATAAAATAAAACAGAGAGAAGAAATCCCACTGTAGTAAATCTATCCTGAGAGGCAAGATTAGGTAAGGAATTAGTGAGCAGTCCAAGGTTAGGCAGTGAGCTTCAAGCCCCATCCACATAACCCTGCGTACACCGTTGCTAAGGCCATCCAAGGGAAATGAAGCAGCGTCACACCTTCAGTGATGCATGGATCTAGCTCTTGCAGAGAGTCCCACTGGTTTGCTATCACTGGTTTGCTATCACTGAGGCCATCTGAAGGAAAAGATGCAGCAGCCCTTCTACTGTACGTCGATCCAGCTCCATGACCTGTGGTATTGCTAGGACCTCTTTAACTTTCAACTGAGAGTAGGTTCCTGGAGCTGGTTCTTCTTCCTGTTTCTTTTTGACTCCTTTTCCATCTGTGTCATATCTTTTACACTGTAAGCCTAAGGACAGGAATGATCTTATTTCGTATCTTTTTCTATTGAAGAGCTATCTAAAATGCTCAAAATAGACAAAGAATGCATAAACAATAATAAAGCCTGAGCAGGGAGTTGAAACCAAGTCTTGCTGGTCCCCCGTACATCACCCTGCCTTCTAAAATGCCATAGTGGTTCCATGAGCCCAAAGGAAGTGGCAACACTTACTTAAATAAAATCCACATGGCAGAAGAATGCTACATCAGAATCATCTCAAGGCACCCAAGCAAAAACTTAACACAGGCATCCAGCAGAAAACCCAACATGCTTTTTCAGCACTCTTTGTCCTTTGTTGGGGAGGAGGGGGAGATAAAATATTCCTCCAGAATGCAATGATATTATAGTAGAAAATGAGGTTCACCTCTAATTTTTGGCAGCTGAACAAATAATTGAGAAAGGCAGTTGTTGGGCATGTTTAAACATCAGTTTCTGAAAACTCTGACTGGGCTTGGTTTTTCTACAATATGTACATTTATTCTTGAGAAAGGTACCTGTGTCTGTGTTTATGAGGCCCAAAATTAGTTTGTAACTGAAAAGGCTAGTCATTTCCTGTAGACCTAATGGTTGAATGGTTTACTTTGGTGTTATGGATTCTGAGTTTAGTGTGCTGTTTGTCAGTTTGTGTGTGGTTGCAGTCGGAATATCGTTGGCGGGGAAGATGAACATTGCATTACTGCAAAGAGCCAATGTGAGAAAGTGGGGTTGCCCTTGATAGTCACATTTTTTCCTTTGGAGAAGTGATTGTATTTTGCAGGCTAGTGTTCTCTGCTGAATGCTGGGCAGCTCCCCCATGCCTATCATTTGAATAAATACATATTTTGAAAGGCATCATAAGTCTCCTGTGCGATCTCATCCCAAAGGAAACTAAAGGATTTTTTTCAAAGCTTGCAGTTAATGCTTCAGAGGCGTGTGGACGGATGCGCATATCATCTGTTGTGGAAACCTACTGACAGTCTGAAAGTCAAAGTCACGTACTGGATTACTAGTAGCCTCCAGGGCAATTCATTCCATTCCCCTGGTGTGAAGCTCTTGGGAAAATATGGAATGATCAGGTTGCTTGTTCATTTTGTGTCCCTCCCAGCTGCTAATCTTTGCTTCTTTTGAGTTCTGTGCTTTCTTTGCATTTGCTGCATCAGCTGCCTTCAAAGAAAGCAGTAGGCCAAGAATTTGCTGGCAAATTGATCCCATTTTTATCGATTTCACACTGAGTAGATACCACTGATTTCCCACACCTCTGCTAAGAATATGCAATCTAATATGTGTCTGTGGCTGTCTAGCCTACCTTCCGAATGATAGAATGGTGCTGATTATCTGAAACAGTCCTGATTTAAATCCTCTTCCATTCTACTTTTTCACTTGTTTTTAAAATGTCCCAGTTTTGATCTTTTCCTCCCACTTTCCCCTTTTTTCCTTGGCTTGTTTCCATTACTGCAAACTGAATTCAAAGTACAAAAGTAGTTTGCCCTCTATTAACTCATCAGGGTCAGAGGAGAGAAGGGGATAGAATCTTGTCCTTCCACATAAGCTTGGGGAAAAGCAAACTGCTGCAGCCTCTCCTTGTGTTTTTGCCCCAATTAATATTGTTTCCCCATCTTGACTGTACTCTGAAGTTGCTTGGCTATACCTTTTCTGGCTTTCATTTGTGAAATGTAGGATGGTCTGTTCCTGCCTCTACATGAGCAACTGATAGGAGGAGAGCAAACTTTGCTAAGGGACAGCCAGTTGGTGACTATTACAGGCTGTTTTTAAAGGAGGATTACATTAGATTAATACAGATCACTGGCTCAACGTCAGAGTTTTATTTATTTGCCAAGTACATGTCCGAACCTACTACATCTCAGAGTTTGTCTCACTTTACTATTGGCTGTATCAAATTCTGTGCCTTCCCACACCTCTTGCCCTTGGAACCTTAAGGTCCTGGGTGATACTTGGAATCATCCCACCAACAAAGATCGCTGGTAGGCTTCCAGTGGAACAGTGCAAATTGATTTCTTGGCATATTCTTCAAAGGGATGTTATTCATCTACACAGAAGGTTGTTTCTTGCCAGCCCTCTAGTTGCCTTGAAAACATTCCAGACTATTATCTTAGCAAAATGTGATGGAACTGGCTGTGAAGGAGGGATGACGGGGACCCCACAGCAACTGCTGAGCGTTTTTCACTGTCTATATTGCACTTGGTGGTGGCTTTACTGAGGAGCCTTTTCTTTGAAAAGAAGCTGAAGAGCTCCAGCTTATAAAATTCATCCTTTGGGACAGGACATGGAAAGTCTTACATCCATCAAATGCGAGGTCGGGGGCCTATTCTCATCATAGGGTGTGCCTGGGGTTTCCTTTTTCAATATTAATTTGGTTACAGTTGTTGGGACTCTTGGATAGATGCTCAGATTCAGGGTGGAAGTACATTTGGGCAGTGGATGTGTGATTCCTTAGGTCATTGCAGATATTGTAAACTGCTGCAAAGACATTTATTCTGTCTTGGGATGCTGAAATGTTTTGTGAATAAGCTGCCATCTGAAGTGACATTTTGATTTTGTTCCTCTCTTTCATCGCAATTTATAGTGGAATGGGATTTGATGTGATGGCAACATGGGAGTGCTGAATAGCACTAATTTCAGTGTCAAAATCTTGGTACTCATGTTCACTGTAAATGGGAAGAATATTTCTTGCATTTGATTGGCCAGTGTTAAAAAGTGATGAGCACAAGTGTCTGAGTTACACAGAATGCTCTCTGATGTTCAGAAAGGAACAGGGCACAAGTCTGAATAGAAAGCAAGACCAGCTCCTGTACGAGCAGGGGATTGCCTCATCCAAACATTTCACAGAGGAGCAAGCTCACCTTGCTTTGGTCACAAGCTGTTTATGACTGACATAATGCTATTTCTCTAAAAGGGTACTATGCAAATTCAGAGTTTTTCACTGATTGAACCAAATACCTTTTTTAGTGTTCCCAAGGCATATTTGTGCAGTTTGTGAAAAGGCTCAAGGGGCATTTTTGAAATCGGAGGAGAATTTGCTTGTTTTCTCAACTAATTAGCTTTGATGAGTAGGTTTATGGTGTCAGTACATGCTGAAGTACTGTAAAAGTAAAAGAAAAGCCTGTATGGGATAGTCTGTATGGACTGAGGATCGGTGTGCAATTTGGAAGTATGGTCAGATGGCATGTTTCCACAAATTGAGAACTTCGGTCCTAGGGAGAGACTGGGAAGTTCAGTTTTTTTCAACTTAGGGCTCTAGAGCTGCTTTGAACTGTAGTTCCCATCATCTGCAACCAATATGACCAACTGGAGGATAGTATGTTGGGATAGGCTTAAGTAGATGATTGGTTGGGATAATAAGTGCTTTTGATTTGGTAATGTTCCTCAAGCCATTCAAGAGGTCTGGGGTCTACACTTGTGAAAGTGTAGCCTTTCCCTCTTGGAGGAACATTTCTGCCAAACTAGAAACTGTGGTCTTTTATGTTCCTCTGGTAGTGGAGCTCACCAGTTTTTGGCGTCCCAAAAAGGCCTTCTCCAAAAAGATATGAGATCTGTTTTCTTCCTGCATATTCTTTCTGCATGTTCAGTTTACCTCTCTCTACAGATGTGGACAGATTTCAGTCTGTGTCTCAGTCCAGGACATTGGATAGAACCCATCTCAACTAGATATGCCTCTTGGATCAAGATTGTGACTTAAAAAGCTGTTTTACTTGTTAACTGCTTTGTTTCACTGACTGTGTTGAGTCTGTGGCTTTTAGCAAGCAATTTTGACAAAGGATTGGGAGGTAGAATTCAAGCAGGGCTGAGTTCAAGCCAAAGAACCAGTTTTGAATTTATTGTTATGTTTCGCATAGTATAGCTTCTGGACTGTCAAAAGCTATGTTGCAGGCAGAATTTCTGTAGCTGAAACTTTCCCCATCCATTACATCTCTGTACCAGGATTATTGCCCATAGCTGACTCTGAAGCAAGTGTGGGCAACTGCAATGGATCCGAAGCCAATTTTCTGCTTAGAAACCTTTGGAGGGGCCACTAAAACTTTCTGGTTGTGAAAAATGAGTATTGATTTAAAACAGTGCAGGAGTTGTCATTGCAATCTGTTTTAAAAGGAGAACTGCCACTCCTGAAGGCTTCCAATAAAGGCAACTTGCCCCCTTTTTTTAGGCTAGTAAAAGGGGAGTCTGGAGGAATTAAGGGCCACAGTAAAAGTCTTGGGAGGCTGCATGAGGTCCCGGGGCTGCACTTTGCCCACATTTTCCTTAAAGACATAGGAACTCTGCTAAAGCAAATATAACAATATGATCATCCCTGAAATAGTGCAGTCTGTCTTGTCTCAAGAAAAGCTGAACCGTCCTCTGCATATGTCTGCATGTGATGGGCATGAGGACTGATATCTTCCATTTTAGAAATTAAAATTTAAATATTAACTGGAATCGGGGTAAGACTAGGGGGAAAAAAAGTAATGTTAAGCGGTGATATTTTTGGCAGAATTTTTGTGTACCACAAGAAATGCGGAGTCCCTGTTCTTTGACTAACTCATATAACCCTTCCCACTTCTCACTATAAGCCAATTTTGATGCCTCCAGCTACAAAATATTACACATGGCAGACTTGGCAGGCATAATGTCAGTTGACACAGTGGCGCAGAGATGTGGGAGTAAAGACGAGGGAGACAGGCACATGGGGAAGCAGGATCAGAAAAGCTATCTTATCTAACCAGGCAGATATAATGAAGTTATTTCTCAGCAGGCACAATAAAAGCAATTGTTGGATGGGATTTGAGAATTGCTTAATTGTTTCAGGGTATTTTCCTCTCCCTTTCTGTGTGCTGAGAAGCAGCAACTTTTTCTGCTCCTTTCTTCTATGCTCTGCTTTTCAAAAACATATCCCAATACAGGGGAGACAGGATCATTTTAATTTCTCAGAAGAAAAAAAAAGCTGCAGGGTCAGAAACCTGCCTAGAAGTCACATCCTCTGTTATTGAAGCTCTAGTCCCTAATATTAGATACTAGTGTCTATACCTACCATTGCCTGGGATTTTATTTTCTCATAGATAATACTTGTTAGAAAGATTTGAGATCCAGTGTCTCGTAATTCCCCAGACTGTCTTGTCCAGTACCTGTCTTCTCAGGTAGCCAGTCATATGAAGTCTTTGCCTCACACAGACAAACCAAACATACAAACTTTGACTTTTATATAGTAGATGATCACATGGACCACTTTTGGTTACTAAGGCTTGTTCTACACAAAACACAGAATAAATGGAGAGGATTCTGAATTGTACCATTCTAGAGTGCAAGTATGTGTCAAGTGTTGTTATTTTGATTGTGTTTCCACCTAAAAGTTCACTATATGTCACAAACTAGTACAGAGGAAGTAGGCATGTGAAGAATCTCATTAATATTTGTTTCTTCAGTGAAAAAGTTTTGACAATTGGGATACCCCACTGAAGAAAAGGAGACTAGTTGCAGGATTCTTCACACTTGGGACTTGGGTGAAATTCATACAGGGAGTTTTAATGTGCAGAGAACATATAAGTGTATATAAAATACACTTGATTCCTATGCAAAAATATTGGGAGTTTGCAGAGGAGCATTTAGAATTCTCAGCCAGAGTGTTCTGTGCCTCACCAAACCCAGGGTTTAATAGGATGTAGCCATGATAGCTAAATTAGAATCAGAGGCCTTTTCTGCACTATACTGTTATAGTGGTATTATTCCATTTTCAACATCCTGTGGAATTCTGGGATTTGCAGTTCACTGAGGCCAAAGAGCTCTCTGGCTGAGAATTCTAAATGTCCCTCACTAAACTTCAAACCCCAGGATTCCATAGGATGTTGAAAGTGGAGTAATAGCGCTATAACAGTCTAGTGTGGAAATGGCCATAGTGTTACTTTTGTGTGGTAGGAAAGAGTTCATAGATTTCTGGAAAGAAAAATCTATTCTTTTACAGTTTTTTTCTGTGCATACTCCAATATTTTTATGTATTCTTTTACAGTTTTTTTCTGTGCAAACTCCAGTATTTTTATGTAGAAGGAATTCCATTTTATACAAAATACATATTTCTTGAGCAAAAGCATTTTTTTTTTTGTACAGGAAAGCCTTATATGTTGTTCAAATGAGCTTCCACATGAAATTCCTTTAAATGTGGATAGTGCTAGAAAATTGTGTTTGTTGTTATCTTCAACAGTTTGTGCCTTCAAATTGTTTCCAACTGATGGTGACTTCAAGGCAAGCCTTTCACAGACTACAAGCTCTCACGTTCTTGCAGAGTATGTAGAAAATGCTGAAATTATCAGCCCAAAAAAGGTAGTAGCAAAATAAGTGAAGATTAACAGCTTTAACAGACAATGACCTGTGCCACATCTTTCTCTCCACTGTTGTAGTTTACTACATGGAAGGTGCTTTTTACATGAATGGGTTTGTGGGAAGGAAACCATTCACAAATATGATACACACCACTTAAATTTTTGAAGTGGATTTGTGAGAGTTTGGGGCACAGGACCTTTGTGAAAGTGGAAAAAACATGAACAACTTCTCATGCCGCCCCCCTCCATTCTCCAGAGCTCCTCTCTCCCATTCTTCTGCCTCTGAACCTGATGCTAGTGCTGATGTTCTAGCTATTTCCAGTCACCATTTTGAGAAAGGAGTTTCCTCCCAGAGAGGAAGGTTTGGAGCAAAGAGAGCACCTGACCAATCAGCGGCCATTACGCAGCAGAATGTTCAGTCAGTGGCAGGGAGGACAAGCCTCTGGGGGGGGGGATTTACTCATGCAAAAGGAAAAACTATCCATTTTAAGTGTAAGCCTCACAAACCTAGGGTGAGAAATGCAAGGGAATGGGAGGAGGAGAATGGGGTGGGGGGGACAAGCACATGCCTCATGAATAATCAAATTTGCAAATGTCAAACCCTCAAATTTGGAAGGAAGACTATAATTCCTTCCAGAACTCTGCCACTCAGGTTCTCTTTTTACATTAATGTTGTTGCATAGAAGCTGGTGCCGTGTGGCTCCTTCTCCATGCCACAAAGATAATGTGTGGACATTGGGGTTCTTCTGCATGCTATCATTGTGTCAGTTAATGTGATGTGGGGCCTAGGAAACTGAGGATCAATGAAATTATTTCCAAGCAGCCTAGAATTCCACATGTTTGCTTTGTGCAGGAGAAAGAGATGTACTGCCACAGCAAGAACCTCCTGTATTGCCAAGGTGAACCGGGACCCTCAGTCCACCACCTCATTTTGTGCAACATGAAGAATAGCTTTCAGAAGTGCAGATCTATCCATTTTTTAAGGCCAGGCTGAACCTCATCTCTGTGGTGACCAATTCTACAGATACAGAAACCTGAATGGAAGTAAATTAAAACCTCCGAGGACTATGTGTGTGACAATGGCTGTACTTATGTTTTCAAGTATATATTTTTACTGACTGGGCTTATTGTAGCTCTGTTTCACAACGTCATGCATATTGTGACAGAGTGCCAGTAGCTATCCCTATTTGCTTATTAGCAAAATGGCCCTGAGAAAGTTTGCCACGTATTCACTGGTCTGCTTTCTGAGAGTATTGTTCTGTAGATGAGTGCTTGGTGCTGAATCTGCCTTGTGCACCATTGGCTCTGTAGCACAGCCTACCCAGTTATTAATAAATACAGACACGGAGGGCAAAAGGAAAGGAAAGGTACTGACATAGGTATGCAGACACTCTTCAGGTGCTCCCTCGGGCGAATAGCATATCCATAACACCTGTGAAGACAAGAGAGTGAGCGGAGGAGGGACTGAGATGAGGTATACAAAGATATGACTACAGAAACTGTAGGTGCAACAGTAGCTCTAGTGCACACACACTTCTTGAGGACAACTGTCTAGACAGGAACAGCAGATAAACAGAAGAGAACAAACTGTAAGTGAAGAGATGAACCCATAGCTGTGAGCCACAGAAAAGTATTCAGGGTGTTTGAAAAGCACTTCTGAATCAGTGATTATGCCCTCTTTGAATTGTTTGATTTAAAAAGGACTGGAATTCTTCATGACCACTCAGCTCAGCATGTGCATCAGTGTCTATGAGCCAAGTGCAAGGATACAGTTGATCTAGACTGGGTCTGAAAATGATCGTAATGCTTAACATCCCCATTTCAGGCTCTAGGGAGTTGGGAAGAGAATGTACTTTGTTCTTTTCCTTTGGGCTGTTGGGAGGGGAGAACTAGATATTCTTCAACTTTTGTGAGCAACTGTTGATTTACAGGTTTGTAGGCTGAGAAATAATTGGCAAGAGTGTAGCAGACATTAAAACTAACACCTGTCCATTTACAGATTTGCACTTTGGGAATGTATGCAAAAATGCAACAGCCAACAGTTGGAGCAGAAGTTGCAGAACAGAATCTGTGCTAGTCCCAGAGTTAAGCACATGCAAATCACATTAAGCAGCTTCTTTCAAGCCTAGATATGAACAAAGCCATACCAGAGGAATTTCATTGTGAATTCTGTTGCTTGAATTTGAGCAGCAGATTTCCATAGAAAATCCAATTGTCTATTTGTATTCTGGTGTATTTTGATTGTCCATCAATTAATGCAATATTGTATGCTAGAAAATTACAGTTTTCTGTGCTTCTCTTGTAGTGAGATGGTAGATTTAAAATGGATAAAAAATATTGTATGATTTCAAGCTGGCCAAATAAGATTTTGAGAAACAGCTGTGCTTAGATGATGAACATTCAATTGCCAAGATGTGTAAACATTTTCTAAACCTTGAGATGGAAAAAGAGTTGGTTAGGAATGTATGATAAAGTGGACACAAAATTTTGGTCATAATATACAATTGGAACAATGGGAGAAACTGTGGTCAAAGGGAAATAAATTTATATTATGTTATGATCTCAATAAGAACTTTTACAAGATGATGTATTGTTGGTATTTGACACCAGAAAAAATTTGCCAAAATGCATAAAGGGGTTTCTAACATATGTTGGAAATATGAACAAGTTGGCTCCGTTTACCATATGTGGTGGACTTTGGAAAAAGGCTAAGAAATTCTAGAATCAAATACATTCAATGATATATAAAATGCTGAAACTTAAGATTCAGTTGAAGCTGGAATTGTATTTGTTGGGTTTAGTAGAAGATCAACTGGAGAATTACTGTGATATATGACTACTATTTGCACAGAAGTGGAAGAGCGCAGATATCTCAATGAAAGATGTCTGCATGATAAAGTTGTTGGACTTAGCTGAATTTGAAATGTCGGAAAAGTTCTGAGGGTACCATGGCTCTCATACAGAGATACTAATTTGCAATTGTGCCCGTAGAGGGAGGGCCTGATATCAGCTAACAGTTATATCTACTACTTTGCTAATTTAAGTTTGAATCCTGCAGTTGGTTCCAACCACAGTAGAGGTATTGAATCTCTACAAATTTCTATTTAAGTTCCTCTAAGTGTTGACTTATTAAATTATTATTGATTCATTGTGCTTATATAGTAGTTGGTACTGACAGTAGGACTGAAGCCTGATTATGGGGAGGGTGGAAGTACAGATAATTTCAAATCAAAATATCAGAGGTTAGGTTGTGCTGTAAGGCTTCAAGTTCTAACTATAGAATACCAGCAACTGTTGTTGTATTTAGAGACTATGAGAGCATTACAAAATTGAAGGCATGGTGGGTGGTCTTGTTGTTCCTTTCAATTCTAGGAAAAGGAGAGAAATTATGGTTTGGGGCTATCTGAAAATGATCTCTTCTAATCTGGAGTCTCTGTATCGTTCTGCCTACTGGGAAACCTTTGAACTTAAGGGCAAATTCCTTCTATTTTACTGGAACTCTGTTTCCCTTGATTTGCAGATATTGGGGGCATTTTCCCCTTTACTGAATGGTGAAGACTACTCACATAATGGTGTGGCAGGGATGGAAGCACTTTATTCTTCTCAAGGGCCAAACACTGTAAAAAAAAATGTTTCTGTGCATTCACATTAGAAATGGCTACTCACAGCATTTGCAGACCAGTGCTTTGTAATATGAAATCACCTCCCTTGAGCTCTTCTGCAGCATTTAAAAGTGTTCCATTGCATTTTAAGACAATGGATGAACAGATAAATGAATAAGCTAGTGCATAGTGGCATGACCCTTTGGACTTTTCTTTGATCACTAACCATTGATAACCATCTTCCTCAGCTTTTGGCTTTCCAAAATAAGTTGTTTTGGAAGACAGCTTTTGTAATCACTGACTATTGGCTATCTAGACTGGGACTAATGAAACCTATGATTCATACAACCTGGAAAATGCTAGAGTGAGGAAGACTGATCTATAACCTCTGAAAGAGAGTAAACAAATTCATGATAATGATGCCTATGAATGACTATGTTCCATGATAGCAAAAGATCTGTAAATTCCAGTTGTTGGCATACACAGTAGAGCAGGTATGTTGCCTTCACATTTTCCTGATAAATTTACCAGAAGCATCTCATCAGCTATTTTGCAAAAAAGGATGTTGGACTAGATGGTCCACTGATCCTATCCAGAGGAACATAATTAGGCTGCTTATCATTTCGCATTTCTCTTTACACTGCCATACTCTTTGTCATAAATCAAAATGAAGAGCTGGACCTGATAGAACAGACCACTGAAATTAAGGGAACTCAAGTCACACTTGAGTTCCGTTTATGGAACTCCAGTTATGGAGCTGTCCGCAAATTACAGAGAACCACGAATGTGGATGGATCTTTCTTCCTTCCTTCCTTCCTTCCTTCCTTCCTTCCTTCCTTCCTTCCTTCCTTCCTTCCTTCCTTCCTTCCTTCCTTCTCCCCCTCCTTCTCCAAGTATATTAACTTACGCAAAATAAACAGGTATGAGTGTGTTGCAGTGAGTTGTATCATTTAGCTAAAAGCGCAGAATGTTAATTTTTTTATTGAACATTTTAGACATGATTCAGCAAAATGCTGATCTCTTTTAAGTCCCACTGATTTATCTGAAAACTGTGCAAGCACATGCTTAAACCTCCCACTGAATGCAGTAGGTGTCAAAAGTCCTTTATATTGATTGGCTTGAGCTCTACATGGTTATCTTTTAAGTTTTTAAAACAACTCCAACTTTTTTTGGAGAGCTAAACAACATTGAGATTGTCACAGTTAGGAAAACAAAGCATCTGATTTGCATAATATAGCATTCATTTGCATAATAAAACCATTTAGTGTAATTTTTCTTGGAAGATAATTTGGACATCTTTAGCTGAAGATGCTGTCAGCTAGGGAGACCCCTCACTCAAAATCCTCCCTTGATCTAAATTCCCCTAAGAGTTCTTTTTCTTCTTTCATCAGACACGCAGTGGCTTTTAAGCCCTCCAGGTAGTGTCATAGGTGTGACCTGTATTCCTGCGCAGGTGTAAACAACCACAGGCTTTACTTTCAAATTTCTTGACATCTTATCGAGACATCAGATGATACAGATAAAGCCAGAAGGCTCTCTTGAGTAAAATGTGTTTCATGAATAGAAGAGTATTTTATTAGCACTAGTGTTTGTTCAGATTTCAGAGCTCTCCTCCCTTCATATGTCTGTGCCACAAAATAATTCATGAAGTGTAAGAAAATGCAAGGCAATTCAGTGTACAAAGTTAAGTAGGAAAGCATTAAGTTTCATGGGATGCTTCGTCAGGCAGAATGGAAAGGGAGTAAACCTCTCAGGTTTAATTATATAGAGAGAGCAAGTGACAGTGACAGAAAATATTTGCATGGCAGATAGTGGATTTACCAGGTAAATAAAGATCCTATTTACAAAGCTAAAAATAAATGTATGATTAATAGTAGGGTTTTCAAAATCTGCAGTTGCAACAGATTGAGAAGATTTGCATGTTAAAAATGTATTTGATAAGAGTTGGAACTTGGAGTCAGAGCAGCTTGGAAGATATTCTTCTGTTGTTTGCATCCTAATCACAGATGTTGTTTTAAGGGGCAAGGAGTAATTTTGGTTACGTGTCAGTCTGGGAAGACTCTTTTTGTGTCTGTGAGGTACTCTACAAACATCCTCTGTTCATTTAGCACAATTTATTACTGCATATTTGGAAGACAGTGATTACTTTGAAATATACCACTGTTTACAGCCATTTGAAAAAAAAACTCCCACGAAGAATGGCACCTTTATTTTAATTATGCAAGCTTTCATGGACTTTAGCCTAGCCATTCAGTTCCTGACAGTTCTGCCAGATAGCAATAGCATTAGCATGTGCATTTCTATACCGCTTATCAGCTAAGTGCTCTTTAAGCGGTTTACAATGTGCTAGCTAATTGCCCCCAACGAGCTGGGTACTCATTTTACCAACCTGTGGAAGGATGGAAGGCTGAGTCAACCTGGAGCCCAACAGGATCGAACTCACAACCCTTGTGGCTTCAGTACCAGCATTTAACCACTGTGCCACCAGGGCTCCAGATGTTTCTGGTAAAATGATGCATCTGATGAAGTGGGATGCAGTCAAATAAAAGTTCATGTCAAGTAAAATATGTTAATCTTTAAGTTGCCACAAAACACTTCATAGTTCTCACTGAAAAAGGAATGACTAGCCCCTCCCACAGGAACAACATTAAGTCACACCTTTTAGTCTGATCTGGAAGGATAGAAATCTCAACCATGAGATTTCCATCCTTCTGGTCTCGTTGTTAATTGCTATAAAGTCAACTTCGACTTAATGGTGACCTCATGGATGAGACACCTCCAAGTCACTTTTTCATCAACCGCCCTGCTCAGTTCTTGCAGATTCAGGGATGTGTCTTCCTTGATCGAGTCAATCCATCTGTAATGCACTCTTCTACCTTACCAAGCATTCTTGTCTTTTCTAGTGAGTCATGTCGTCTCAAGATCTGGCCAAGTATGACAGTTTAGTCACCTTGGCTTCTAGGGAAAGTTCAGACTTGGTTTGCTTTACAACCCATTCATTTACCTTTTTAGCACTCCAAGTTATCCGCAGAACTCTTCTCTAGCACCACATTTTGAATGAGTTGATTTTCTTCCAGTCAGCTTTCTTCACTGTCCAGCTTTCATAGCCATACAGAGAAATTGGAAATATACAGGCATGGATAATTCTAAGTTTAGTATTCAATGATATATTTTTACACTCGAGGACCTTCTCTAGTTCCTTCATAGCTGCTCTTCCAAGTCCTAGTCTTCTGTTTCTTGACTGCAGTCTCCGTTCTGATTAATGACTGAGCCAAGGTATGGAAAATCTTGAACCATTTCAGTGTCTTCATCTTCTCCTTTAAGGTTGTATAAATCATCTGTGGGCATTATGTTTGTTCTCTTAATGTTCAGCTATAAGCCTTTCCTCCTTGACTTTCTTTAATAATTATTCTAAGTCTTATACCCCTTGTAAATTCTGATTTTTCCCATTTTCCCCCCATTGTTTTAGACCCTTTCTTCATCTTTATATGAACCTTACTGATGCTGAAGTTTTTAAAAAGATGAACATGCTACATCAAAGCAAACTACTCTACAGCTCAACTTCCTTGCAAGTACCTTGCAAGTTACCATCCTAGCACCTTGTAAAGCACTTTGCTAATTGACTTGTACAGGAACCAGCTATTCTGCAAAGTTTACTGCACAGTACCACCTGAAATGTGCTTTAAATCCATCTCAGGTTTGTTGCAAAGTGCTTTCTTTTGATCTGCCAAGCTCTGCTCCTAATAAGCCTTGTTGAAACCAAGCTGATAGATCAAAGTAGAACTTTTTACAGAGCAGCAGCCATTTTGCAAATGAATCAAGTTAAAATTCTCTGATCAAAAGTTCAACCAAATAACCTTGTAAGAAAAACCTAGCACAGAATTTGGAGTGGAAGTAAAAGCCATAAATCTACTTTTGAGACCTAAAACATGAACACAAGAAGTATCCCACAAAGCTTTTAACATAATTTAGGAATACAGTGTGAATGAGTGAAACTATAACATACATGCAGGTATAGGATGACTCACTTGGCTCTCACCTGCATCACCAAAGACTGAGTGATGACAGTAAGAGCATATGGACTTCAGGGCTATATAGCACAACCCAAATCTTCTAATTTTCTTTTTGAATTGTCCTTAGATGACAGGTACTGTATGGAGAATGCATTTAACGGCACACTGTGCTCTTTGTCTTTCTACTGCAGTGGTATAGATATTCCATATAAATGTGGAGGTTACATTTTAATAAAAAATATATATAAAAAAATGTGGAGGTTACTAATATTTGCCTATGCCAAGGGCATATTTTTTAACTCAGTGGTAGAGCTTAGAGTGTATGGAGGGGGGGAGGGGGGCTGCAGTGCATGGGGGCATGGCCAGGGTGCCACAGGGGCGTGGCTATAGGGCGGGATGCCCCCAAAATATTGCTGCCTGGGGTGAACCTCCTCCCTGGCTGCTTTTCATGATGGAAGCAAAAGATAAATTAAAATGCCCCTTTACAATGTCATGAAAAACTTGGGGCAATTTTCAGTTTGTCTAAGAACAGCTTGAAAAATTTACCTCTTTGGAGTAAATTCCCAGAATCCCCCAGCCAGCATGCCCATAGGATTCTGGGAACTGCAGTGCAAAAAGTAACATCTCCAAACTGTACTTTATAATCTTTTGGTTACCCTCACTTAGTGTCACACTTTCTGGTCTGACCTGTTTCTTACATCATCAGGAACAACACGAACTGCATTAAGCAAATTTATCTAGGTGTTGTTTTTTTTTTAATATTGTTTTAAAATTCATGCAGTAGGGACAAAAAGTAAAACAGGGCCCTGGAACTCAAACTTTCTTACAACTGAGAAGGTTTATGCTATCAGTCTTTCCCTGTGGTCTCCTGGATTTCTCCAGAACATACATTTTAAAATGTATTTCCTCAGGTCCAAGACTTTGGAAAAGAAACTTGGCTTTTTGTTCAAATGACAAACTACCTCTGGTGGTGTATGTTTGACTGTCATGGCTTCTCCAAAAGAACCATGAGAATTTAGTAAGGGTTTCCATAATTTGCTAGAAATTCAAAGCCTCCTCTCTCACATGCAACAGGTGCCATTGTTTCCTGTGGACATGGAGTGACTGTTAAATTGGGTTAGTCTTGTTGCATAGTTAGGCTCTCTATTTTCAAAAAGCCAACTTTCTCCCAATATTTTCTTTTTCTCCTCTGTACATTATAATGCAGTTGTGAGATGTAGTGCAAATATAGCCTTTCATCTGTTTTCTTTAGTGGCGTAGGAGGCACTTCTCTGAAGCAAGAATTCCACACTGTGGCAGAGGTGACCATATACAAAAATGGCACAGGCAGGACAAAATTCATGCCATCTTCTAATCATATTATTCAAAAAAATAAATAATTTTGGGACTACATCCTGCAGAAACACCAGCTGGTGATCATGCTGCTTAGGGTCTTCTGAGAGCTAGCACCCCACAAAGATGACTGATTCATTCCATATATAATTTCCCCCCAAATGTGTGACATAATGGCTTCCATTTAAAGAATGTGATGCTGGTTTGAGCTGTGATTTAAACAAAACAAAACAAAAAAAACTGGTAGCTGATGGTCTCTCAGAAGTTGTTCTTACTCCAGACCCCATTGACTTGATCCAGCTCTGGTCACCCAAGATCTCCTCTGCCTTAGGGTGCATTTTTCAACATCACCATTATCGTTATAATGTTTAATTGATTCTATGAGGAAACAGAAAGACTTTTATGTAGTCCTGACAGCACACATGGCTTGAGGGAAAGGGGGCAAATTAAGGAAATTATTATTTAATTAAGGAAAGTGGGTAAATTGATTTAAATGGGTAAAAGGTGCTGATTAACTTAAATGCAGTTATTCAGCTTAAGTGACAAGCTTATAGAGGTCTTGGTGGGGAGGAAATAGCTGATTTTGCATTCATTTCTTTGAAATGTGACAGCCTCCCTTGGAAGGAAGGCTGGCTATGGCTCTGATTGACCAGTTGAGAGAGATCTACACGACTGCTTCCACCCAGATGGTCCAGTATATAGATAGATGCTTGCAGCAGCCTCGTGGGATTGCCACAGAGAAGCAGTTCCCACACTGCTGGGGTAGCAGGAGAAGGAACCTCATCAGTACCAAACAGTGTCTTCTGTCACTGACCTTGAAAAAGTTCTGTGCCTGAGCCTTAATTTAAATGTTGAATCCTAGCGTAAATTAAACCTTACTCTCTGCTGGAGTCTCACCTGATAAAACTGAACAGTGGCACTTCTGTGAAAGATTAACTTACACTGATTTGAGAAAGTACTTCAAGTCAGCTTACCCAGGCGTTCTGACATGTACATGCTCTGAACCCCTTAGCAACCAAGTTGACAGCATAGCAACAACAGCCATCTAGCTGAAAAATCCCATGCCATCGTCAAAATATAGCTGTATCAGCTTCTCCTCCTCCCCTTTTTGGTCAAGTCAGTTGTGTGTCCCCCCCCGCCGTGTGTGTGTGTGTGTGTGTGTATGTTAAGTAAGCTACTGAGAAAAGGGGAGAACAACAGATTGCTCATCTGATGTAGACTGACAAAGCTTTGTCTCGAATTCAAAAACAGCTGCTGAGAGATAATCTTGAAGATGGTTTGATGATGGGAGATAAAATGCCTGTGGGACATGCATGAATTTAAATATCTGTATTTTTTTTTAAAAGGGAAGGAACTATGTAAGGTTTCAGTTCATTTTTTAAAGGATTCAGAGGTGAAAACTGAGGGTTGATTCCAGATATGATAGACCTGTTGGAAAAAATGAGACTTGAGTTAGTAATGAATTATTTAAATCTCACAGATTTCAGCAGGCTAATTCTAGCATTGATAAAGACATCAAGGTATAAATTCTATTTGAAAAGTAGAACTTCTGAACCTTCTGAAACTGCAGTTAATATCATACTGTGGCATTGTTTATCCCATGCCATCAAAGGCAGCCCTAGCATGAGGTAGGATGAGTTTGTAACTTCTAGAAGTAGATCTCAGGCACTTTAAAGGCAATAAAATGGGAGATAGTTTCAATAGTAGTCCATTTGCAAAGTCTACACAAGCCTCATTGAAGTAAACCAGATATTTGTGAGGAAGATTTTGGGTGGAGCCTTGTGATAATCTGTGAGAGAGAGATGCCTTTTGGATTTTCCACATCTGGCACCAAAGTATTTTGAGTCCTAGCGCTACCATATGTTAGAGTTATGCGGGTGAACTGGCTGTATTCTGCCTTTCTCACACATGGTATAAATTTCAGACATGCATGGTGGAACTCACTTGAGCACACATTCTGTACAAATGTCTCAGGGTACCTTAAGTGTGTGGTCTAATTGTTTTGGAGCAAGGTGCGTGGATGTGGAGCAGTAACAAAGGCCATTTCCGCACTAGACTGTTATAGCACTATTATTCCACTTTCAACATCCTATGGAATCCTGGGGTTTGCAGTTTCGGGAGGGGCCACCTGGCCCCTCCCGAAACTGCAAACCCCAGGATTCCATAGGATGTTGAAAGTAGAATAATAGCGCTATAACAGTCTAGTGCAGAAATGGCTGAAGTAACAGCAGAAAGTCAATTATGTAAGTTGGAGAACTGACTGATTTAAACTCAGCCTTAGTCCAGGCAAAAGGACAGGGCCAAAATTATCAGCATGTTTTAGCTTGCGGCTCTTAATTGCCAGTATCTAAGACCTATGATCCTTTTCAGTCTTTGAGGATCCTTTTCAGTCTTTGAGGATAGGGGAATCTCATACAGAAGCTAGGAAACTACTGTGTGATTATGTCATAGGGAAGGGTGCAAAACAGTCTGGGGAATCCAAGGGGGCTGGATTGGGACTCCTGGAGGCCTGGGTTTCCTCAGGCCTGTCTTTATCATAAGAAGGTGAAGGTAAGTAATCTAAACTTGTTCAGTATCTTTCCTCTCATGCTAAAACAAACAAGATCCAAAGTTTATCCCATGACAAACCACTGAAGGAGTTTCGTTCTCTCAGCCACCTACAACAAGCTGTTCTCTGATGGTTCGAGAATTTTAAAGCTATGCATTGCCAACATCTTTAAGAGAGTGAAAAAAAATTTACAGCCAATTTTATGGTAAATTATTTATGGAGAGAACATTTTCTGTGCCACCCCACAGGACTAATTAAAGTCTCCAATTAATGCCTCATTTAAATGATGATTGTGGCTGTTATCATTTCAGCATTGATTTCTGTCCTCATCGTCATTTCTTTCTTCTTTTAAAACCTAGTCTCCCCCCACCCCCACAGCCACCGCCTACCTCCTCAACTTTGCTTACTTGAAGAGTTCATTGTTCTCAACTCCAATTTGTCAACATGAAAGAGCCTCTGTTGGGTGTGTCTCTCCGTGTGTATGTGTGTGTTTTCCAAAGATAAAAGGGAGCAACCCAAGCATTTTATTTTCTGGGTGCTGAACGATTTTCCTGCCAACACAAAACTTGGGAATATATGTGAGATGCTTGTGTGTTTGCTCATAGAGGGCTAGTTTAGCACAGCAAGAGATTTGGACTACATTCAGACTTGAGAAATGATATTATTCAAAAATACTAGAACGGTCTCATGAGGTACCTGTGGAGACTCCTAAGGAGTTACAGCAACTTTAGACCTAGGCACAGTTGTAATGTCCAGTGGTTAGGGTTACCAGTTACATGTTGCTTGGTTAGGTGACAAACAATCCATGCTGATATTCCCTCTTCTACCCTAAAAGCGCCAGTTCCCCTTTGATCTTGGAAGGTAAGTGGGGTCAGGCATGGTTTGTACTTGGATGGGAGGATGCCAACAAAGATCAGATGGTGTAGGCTATATTTCAGTGAAAGGAAGTGGTAGAACCTCCTTGGAGTATTCCTTGTGTAAGAAAACCCTATGGAATTCATGGGGTCACCATAAGTCAACAAGCGACTTAAAAGCATGGACGCACACCACCACCACCATTAACAGTACAGGAGTCCTCTCCAGTTTTCAGTCTCGTAGCCTGCCCTGTGGTATACATCTGGTCCAAAAATTGAAGGTAGAGACATTTTTTGTTTACTAGTACATAGAAATGGCAGCCATGATACTGAAGATGATGCCCTTTCACAAGTGTTACCTTCCTTCCCAAATAAGATAGTATTTTAAAAAATCAGTACAGTGCTGTTTTAAGCATTTGCTTCCTCATGCTTGGAGAATGGAGCTTAATTTGAACATGAGCTCATCAGTCCAATACCTTGTGCATTACCCATTTTATCATTAATTCTATTTTATACATTGTCTCGTGTGGATCTCTCCACACCCCACTGCATTTATTAGCTCTCTGAGACACTGTGTGAACAGCATATAATGCAGCATTTATAAATAAGGAAATTAAATAACTTCCCAGAGAATCTGCTCTCAATACCAGAAAGCTCCAAAACATGAAGAATTGTAAAGGAAAAACAAGATTGCCTCTGCATATACATGCCATTTTTTTCACTCATCCTGAACCCCTTCCCACACATTTTGGATCACTTCAGGGTAGGCTTGAACTCTGTCTCTTCTTCTTCTTTTTTTTTAAATTATGCTCTGTGAAATTCTTCATTGATCATTCACTTCAGTCTTCTTAAATGTATTAGTAGTCTTATCAGGACAAGGAGAGATGAAGCCATTTATGCAACTTCCTCTTTCTTAAATTGAAAGGAAAGCATTCCCTATCCTTCAAATGGTACAGCTTGACAACATAGTGAGAGCGTGAGACCTAGCGTGGAGGGTTTATTACTGTATTCCTAATATCATTTGACAGCGCCCCTGGTATGACACTGAACAAGAGCAGCATAAGACCCTGCAACATTTCAGATGAAAACCAGAATGCATGGGACCAAGCAACATCAGAGTGTGTTAAGTGGCGGAGGTTGGCGTGTGTGGAGGGGGGGCGAGAGGGGGCGGGGCCACTGTGCATGGGGGCATGGCCAAGGGGCATGGGGACATGACCAGGGCACATGGGGGCATGGCTACAGGCCAGGACGCCCCAAAAACATTGCTGCCCAGGGCAACCAGCACCCCTGCCATCCCTATGTGACTGTGTTTAACATGGAAAATTGTATTAATGTGGAAGAACACATGAGTTAGGAGAGGCTGCAACAATTTGCTTTTGCCTGAGCCTACTGGGAAGCCCAAGATTCTGTTCCCTCATCTCCAAAGTGCAAATGACACTGGCAGCAGTTGACATATACTGAGGACAGAGAGGGAAAGTGGGAGGAGGAGACAGAAACTCGGACATTTTAAAAGTAGCTGGCAATGTAGGACGGTAGAGGATTAATTAGGTCTGGAACTGTCCCTGCCAAATCAAAACAGTTGGAGAGTATACAACATTGATGTTATGTGCTTACATGTGAGGCACTCAGTCTTATGATGCTTCCAGATGAGGCTTCTACAGAGCATTCACCTTTTGTCTTTCACAGAATTTTGTCAAGGTTCTGATTATGTTGTCTCAACATCTAAGCCTCTTGAGTTTGCCCACCATTTCTTTTGTCTTTTTTTTATTACCAGGAAAAAAAGGATCTTAAGAGGGAAAAGACAGTATAACTATACAATACGTTTTGAGTGGGAGCACTAGGAAGCTCCCTCTAGCGTACCTAGAGAGACTCTGACTTAGCTAAGACTCCTCATGGACGTCTTGTTTGTATTAGTCTTTGACTTCAACCACTTTGAATATTTTCCTCTTTGAAGGCTCAAGCTTTCACAAGACGATATGTTTTCTTTTCACTCTTTCTTCTCCGCCCCCTCAAAGTTCTACATCTGTTTCATCTGCATGGGGCAAGTAAACAAAAATGTATGTAGTTTTATAATGAATAGCAAAAAAACTTTGTATGTAATCCAGTGGTCTCCACAGAGTGAATCATTCTAAAATGTTGTCCCAGGCAGCAAAGAATGACCCAACAGCATGTGCTACTGTCACATTGGAAAAGTCAAGCCAATTTCACCCTCATTGGTGCCTAGATAGAAAATGGAATGAGAACTCCACGTTAAGTTCTGTTGAGTTTTACTCAACATATAATAAAAATAGACGCCAGAGCCATAATAAAGAAAGTAAGTCCAGATAGGCTCAGGGATGAGAGAATCCAATTTCCGCAGTCTAAGACTGCACTATACTAGTGTGATACTATGTATGAAATGCATAGCGCTGAAGTACACTGGAATAATGGAGTGATTCCAGACCGATGGCTTCTAGTGCTACCAGTCAAAAGACATGCTGTGATTAACTATTTCATCTTTACTTCCTTGACAGATTTTCTGTAGTAGAGAAAATGATAGAATAAGTCACGGGGGGAAAACACACAGGTCATAAATGAAAGGCAGCATCTTCTGGAAGATACTCAGCCCAGTAAAATTCCATCAACAAGGCAAGATGGTTGCATAGTATAAGCCTCATCTGGATGCACTGCTATTGTAAATGGTTGTCGAGTAGAGTCACCAAGCCATGTCTCTCCAGCAATTCCATCAAGGGGGTAGTAACTAATAGCAGGAGATGGTCAGCTGGAGCCACAGTAGAGCTCCCTTGGAGTATGCAGAAATATGCATAGTGACTCTCCCCTGCAGATTTTTACAGTGTTTCTCTCTGAAGGGGTTTCAAGGCTGACTTCTAATGCTCATTTTTAAAAGTGACTCTACGTTCTTATATAGATTTGTAGGTAAAACCTGTACTCATAGGGCTCAGGAATTCCCCAGCCAGCCCTGTGTGTAATACACAGAAGGACTGAGTGCTTCTCCCCGAAAAGCTAGTTTTTATGTGTGCATGGGACTGAGGATTCTTTCTAATTAACAGCAGCAACATTCAAACAGCCGACTGTCAACCTGCAGCTCAAGTTGAAACGGTCTCCTTAAAAGCATGAATCTGTTCACTATATAAATTGGCTCTCCACACTGACAGATTCTGACAGAGCCATTTTCCTTTCACAGAAATGTGCCTAGAAACGAAACCACACAGGAAAGTTTCCGCCAGAATGCAACTTCCACATCAATTTTGCAGAGGGGACTCCTGAAGCTTCCTATCTGCTGCCACTCATACAAAAATCCATGTGTATTCTGAGATAAAGGTTATGTACAATGGCTTTAAGCTGGAGAAGGCTGGGCCACTCTAAATTTAAATTTACCCCTCCCACAAATGCACACCAGCACTTTGTCAAATGATTTCCCGTTTTCTCAGCCATGGTGCTGGTATGCAATCGTTTTGTCCTATTTTCTTTTAAAACAGCTATGTATAACGAGGCCTTTATTTAATAATTCCATGACTATACTGGCTACTCAAGTGCAGAAACTGGTACTGGGTCTGCAGTTTAAGTTCTTAGGAGACTTAACTTCTTGCATAATTAGAATTCAATCTCAGAAGCGGGAATTTGATGGTCAGCCTCTAGGCATCCTGTATACTGCTTCACTTTTTTAACCTCCTCATGTGTAGTAAAAGAAGAATGCTATGCAAAGTTAGCAAGTTTGACACATGCTCATTTTGCATATAAAGGGCACAGAATATATGTATAGTCTTCATTTTGACTCTGTCTCTTTATACACAGCTTAAGGTAAAAAAACTGAACTCTTAGGCAATTCTAGAATTTGTAGTCTAGGAAAGAAAATTTTCCAGTCTTTCATTACATCTGCAGGTGAATTACAGAGGGGACAGTGGATCCATCTTCCTTGCCCTTTGTGATGTCCACCTTACAGTGAGGGCATGATCTGACTATGTTGGGGAGTTAATGACTTCAGCTTATAAATTTGAGGGTGGCCCTACTCTTTACTTATAACTTAAGCACTATTCTACATGCAGCCTTCACCCCCAGACTGGAATGAATCAGGCCAGGTTACCTGTTGATTCTACTGACTACCGAACTGGCCCAGGGGTAGACAAAGAAAGTTATTTACTGAGCAAGTATACTATTTCAGTGCAGTGCACACAGCAGCAGTCTTACTCCCTTGTGACTGTCTGGGCCAATGGCACCTCTATATTGGGAGGATATATGGTCATTCATGTGAAATGGGACTCTTGGCATATTACTATTTTTACTGCTGGGATTCATGTGCATTACTTTTGCCCACTTCTTGCAATCATAAACCTTGCTGATATTTCTCTTCCAGAATCACAGTAGGTCCCTTTATGCCTCCCAGGAGCTGTTTTCCAGCAATGGTGGATAAGCAACCTCCTGTAATTTTGAAAGTTATGCCAAAGCTCTGACTTGTTTGTCTTCTAACTTTGCTATTCATATTGTTATCAGTGGAGCAAGAGAAAACAAGTGCCAGAACGACCAAGTTATCCACAGATATTTGGGCTGATCTAGGAGACAGAAATCTATTTCTCTGTGCAGTGAGAAGAGGTGATAGGGCATATTTTTCCTGGCAACAATGAGGAGGAAGCCAGACAGACAGTGAAGAAGCAGAAGAGCAGTTTGCTTCCTTACACACTCATTACTTTTGTGTGCGGAACAATTCACTCTGCAGCCGTTTACTTTTTCCCTCTCATTGCTTCTAATACTGCTGGGAGAAAAAAGGCAATTTTAGTGTCCAGTTGGTTTGCCTAATAAGAACATAATAGGAGCCATGCTGAATCAGACTAAAGGCTTGTCTAGTCACACATTCTGTTCACATATTGACCCACCAGTTGCATTTGGGAAGCCCAGCAGCAGGCCATGACTGCCACTTCATTCAACAACATGCATTCTCTGGCAACTTAAATACAGAAGCATACTGCCTCTGATGCTGGGCTCTGGATGTTGTTATGGTTGTCTTCCATTTGTAACTCTCCTGGGTTTTCTCACAGCTTCATCTTTTTTCTTCTTTCCACAAAGAAATCCATTAAAGATATAAAGAGGGAGTAGCTGTGTGATGCCTTTTGATTGGTACCAGCAGGAGACATCCATCTGGAAGCATCGAAAGTGCCCTGCACCTGAACAGGGCAATGTCCTTGCGTCTCCAGCAAATGGCTGCCAGTGCTTTGTTTCCCCAGCAGGAGAAGGAAAGAGGGGAGGTAACAACCAAGCAGCCAGTCAATGCCTGCAGCACAACAGCATTCAGTGGGCTGCTGTGCTTCTGATGCATGTTCAAAATAGAGCTCAAAGTGCTTTCACAGTGCAGTGAGCCTCTTTTTGATGTATGTCTGTCTTTGCCCTTAGAGAGCTACTCAGTTCCCCTGCAATTCTCCTCACAGCTTCAATGAGGCTTTGATGAAATTTCAATAAGGGACATAGAAATGACAAGCTGGGCTGCTTACTTGCAAACAGATTTGCACTTCATCAACTTCATCCTCTCCAGTCTGGTGCTTTAAGGGATGAGCTGAGTTGAACACAGATGAGACCAGACACAGAAAAGCTTCTTGTACTCCAGAAAGGTGACTTTTTCATGCTCTGCAAGAGGTTGGATGGTACCTAGACCACAGCATATCGTTAATCTGTAGAATTACAGATTAGTGAAGATGTAGTAGATTAGTGAAGATGTAGTAGTTGCCGTAGATGTAGTTAAGGCATCTACCTTGTGTAGGCTTTTAAACAAATTAATGGAGGAATAGAAGTTACTAGTCATGATGAAAATGTGCAGTCTCCAAATGCAGCTGTTGTCTCCAGGTCCTGCTTTGAGGCTCTCCAGAATCATCTGGTTCATGTAAGAACAGAGCAAAAAATATTCAAAAATTGTTTCCAGATGGGAGTTTCTTGAGTGTTGAGAAATGCTGGTGAGGAATCCTAGAGTAATAAGAACATTTGTAGTTTGGCTTTCTTGCCGTTGTTAATTGTCATCAGGTTGGCTTTGACATATGGCAACCTCCAAGACATTCTGTCCTGCAGACTCAGGACTGTGGCTTCCTTGATGGAGTCTATACAACTATAATGTGGTCTTTCCCTTTGCCTACTGCCTCCCACTTGACCAAACATTGCTGTGTTTTCTAATGAGTCAGGTTTGTCTTCTTCTGTGCAAAATGCAGAGAACAGCATTTTCAGAGCAGTGACAGAGCTTGGAGTGTGTGGAGGAGGGAGGAGGCGGGGCTACGGTGTGAGGGGTGTGGCCACTGTGCACAGGGGCATGGCTGCGGTGCATGAGGGTGTGGCCAGGGCACATGGGGGCGTGGCCAGGGCATGCAGAGGCATGGCTACAGGCCAAGACCCCCACAAACATTGCTGCCCGGGGTGAATCGCCCCCCCCACATCCCTACGCAACTGTTTCAGAGCAGTTTCCTTTACAGAAAATGCTGTTTTCTGCGGGGGAAAAAATGTGCAGATTTTGTGCAGAAAGTCCAGAAATGTAAATACACTTCAAAAACTACAGTTTTTGGATCACTCCTTGCTTCCTTAAGAATGAAATTAGTGAACAATTGTATTCCCATGATGAGAAACAGGATTCTGCACTTCCAAATAACCATGGGAAAACCTGCCAATTTGATTTTTTTTTTACAGTTGATTTTATTTTTTTAAAGAAAAAGTCTAGTACTTTCCGTCTCAAATATGGTAAAGTTTGCAAATGCTAAATTCTTTCAGTTGAAAGCAAACCAAAACAAACTGTTTATACATTTGTTCCGTCTAGATTCAACAGGTACAGTTCTTCACAGCAGAAAGAGATCATATTGCACCTAGGTGACATAAATGTGTTTTATATGAGTTAGCAGCCCTGTTTGGCGTTAATATGACTGAATATCAGTAGGTTTCAAATCCAGACTTTTATGAAGCCCAGGACCCGGTTGTCCACAACTGTCATTTTCAGTTTGCTTTTGTACATTGAATACATTGTACATTCAGGTTGTACATTCTTCCCCTTAAAGATATTCTCATTGCAAGTATGAAAAAGGCACATTTTGGCAAGTTCTTATGAAAAATGAACAGGATATAATCATAGACCTATTTGTAAATGCAGGCTGTTTAAAATCACCTGAAGCATATTAGAGAAGGCATCATTGCCAAAAGGCAGTAAGGATGTTTTAGCAACTCAAAGGGACTTAAAAAGAGAAGAAAGAGGACCTGTGGTAGTTGTGCGGGCTGATGGCATATTTGAACAGGTTGCCGACAGGTATATGTGTGTAATCTTTATCACCAGGTGGCATTCAGAACAAATTGGGTGATTGCTTGGCTACTAAATTAATTTATCTGGACTCTCTCTGTGAAGCAGGATCCCATTATGAATAAGGGTTGTTGACCAATTAAAGAATCCTGACTTGATTAGTAATCTGCCTTTTAATCTATTAGTTGTCTTAATTGATTACATTTCTATAAATCTGCATCAAGCCAGACCTCAGTATACAGTACTGTTTTTGAGTATCCTTGAGATACTGAAGGCAGCATAAAATGTAGAATTGATTTAAACAGCAAGAACTCCGATTTTTTTTATTTTTATTTTTTTTGAGAAAAGCACATCTTTATTCTTTCTGAGTCCCTATTATAGTGATATACAGGAACCAAACAACCATGCTGTTAATGCAAATCCCCACTGATTGAAATTAATCATCCCATATCTATTAATTAAATAAAGTGTTAGTTGATAAATCTACCAATTAAAGTAGTTAGAGCTTGTATCTTTATTTTGATTTTCAATCTCAAGGTCAAAGATTAGGATATCTCTGAGTTTTGGGGGTTTTGTGTGTGCATGGTTTTTCCAATTTTTTTTTTAAGGAGTCCATTCTGCTTCTAGACTTTATGACACTTTAAGTCACTTTACAGTCATGTAAATAATTATATTTACCTGGCAGGGGAGATACCATGATCATATAACTAAGGGTGCTTCCAGACAGACCCATGCTTCACATTCTTAGAGAAAAGAAACTATGCAGCCATTCCATCTTTCTGTCAATCACAAATGTTCTGTGGTAAGAAAAAAGAAAAAGCAGAGGAAATCACAGAAAGGTATTGTTGCCAGAGTGAAAACTGGATAAGACTTCTATACCTTTAATGGTTGTGTAGAAGAGGGGCTTTCAGCAGGTGTTGCTTGTCATGCTACCAGGTACCAAGCAACGCCTGCTGAAATCCCATTTCCCATTAAGAGCCCTTTCCAGTTTCTACTCCACCAACCCTAGCTGTGACAGAGCTTGGAGGAAACTGTAGTGCACTGTAAAATTGTAGCGCACTGGCCACGTAATGCAGTGAATTAAGAAAATGTGGACTTTTTTAGAACCTGCATTGCCAAATATTGTAAGATGGGCCTGCGCTGTGGCTAGCTTACCAGGCAGATGCAGAGAACAAACTGGACACAACCTGTTTAATTCTGAATAGCTCTACCACCAGCAGCCTGGCATACAACGGCAGCTGGTGGCTTCCATGTTAGTGGGGTAAAGACTCCAGTCTGGATTTTAGTTCAAACTTTAAAGGAACTGTCCAAAGTGCTGAGCCTATTTTGAGGGTAAGTTTAAGCACCATGGATAACTCCTTTAAAAACTCAGAGTGAATTCCACCACCATTTGTGACATAGAAACCACGAGAGACCAGGGCTTGTACAGCAACAGACTTAAATCCAGTTGTTAGTCCCAAGTAGAGTGGACTATTGAATCAATGGAACGTATATATAAATGTCAACTTACTAAGTTCTCATAGATTCATCTCAGGCCTATTCTAGTTGAGATGAACAACTGAGTTTAGGTCTTAGACTAGGACAGAGAAGTTATGGGGAAATGATGACATGTTAACAGTCTGTACTCTCTGCCACTCATTGATAGAAGGTGTCCAGTCCTATCTGTACTCATCTTTCTTTCTCTGCCTTTCAGACTCGAAGCTCCCGGCACTCACAGGGTTCTCAGCCCGGCCTAGCTGATCAAGCCAAGCTCTCCTTTGCTTCAGCAGAATCTCTGGAAACCATGTCTGAAGCGGAGTTGCCCATAGGGTTCAACAGGATGAATCGGTTCCGGCAAAGCTTGCCGTTGTCCCGTTCTACCAGCCAAACAAAGCTTCGATCACCAGGTAAACTCCTTTGAGAGACTGTTTTCAAGTGGGACTAGCCCTGATATTAGACAGAGTGATATAGCAGCCTGAGGCAGCAGATTCTGGAAGACAGTAACTGCAAACTCCCTTCTGTCCTTCCTCACCTGACTTCCTAGGCATTGCCCTCTCCTGGAAAACAGTACCGTATATACCACACAGTGTCCTTTGTGCCTGTAAACTAGCTTGTTTCCCTTAGTTGTTGTCAGTGCCAAGGTAACATTCAAGTGGCAATCTGTTGGCCTCCCATACGTGGAATTGAGGTGGTCACCATCTTTCCCTTTGCCTCAGGTAGCACGATGGCTAAGGCCAGCCCTGTGCTCAAGCATTCCTTTCTAGCAAAGATGTTCTTGATGTAAAGAAGAGATATCCTTTTCATGAAAGAAGACCTTCATCCTACCCTTGTGGAATCTCTTTTGCAGTGCTCTCTCAGTGATGATAAGCAGTTGATTCCACTTTGCTCTAAGCACCTCTTGTGGTGCACCTGTCCTCTGGTACTTAGGCTTCCTAGCTCAGTTGCCATATGTTCTTATGATGTGAAGTACCTCAATTACAATACTTGGGGAAAGTTACTTTCTTCTGGGAGCTAGATTCTGGGGGCTGTAATCCAGAAAAAAAAATTCTAAGTTCTATAGCAGATTTCATACATTAATTGACTTGTTTATTTTGTTTTATATTAATAATTGTAACTTTTATTAAAAAAAATTGTCCAGGTATTTCTCCAAACACATTTGTGTGTGTTTTTTTTTTCCTAAAATGAATCCTCAATTATGGTGCAAATGAAGAACCAATTAGTACCCCTTTTTGAACTAATAGCTGCAGTAAGACCAGAATGTCAAATTCACTCTTCTAGCTACTTCCATGTCCCTTATGAAATTAAAATATATTTAATTATCCAGAACCTAAGGAGAGATGGGAACGCATGGAGTTGCTTTGGGGGAAAATCTCAGAATCTTGGCACAGATTAGGCTCTGTTACATGTTGGCACTGAAGTATCTTCGAGATAAACTAAACATAAGATCACAGTGATCATGGCATTCAGTGAATGTGACTTTTACATTCAAGGGCAGGTATTTTTAACTGTCATTCTGACTCAGTGCCTCTATATTTTAACTCTGCTAAACCCAAAGAAGAATCATGCATTACTGAGAAGGTTGCATTTCTACCATTCTAAGCATGAGTTGAATTAAGTCAGTGTTTTGCATCTCCTGACCTGGTTTCCTTTCTGTGATCTCATAATCCTTCATGTCCCTAGGCATCCTTTTTCTGCAGTTTGGAGATGAGACCAGACGGGTTCACATCACCCATGAAATCAGCAGCATGGATACTCTGCATGCCCTCATTGTCCACATGTTTCCCCAGAAGTTGACAATGGGAATGCTCAAATCTCCTAACACTGCCATTCTGATTAAGGACGAATCCCGCAATGTCTTCTATGAGCTAGAGGATGTCAGGTGAGAAGTATGCTTCAGAGAAGGCACAGGTTCTGTGGTGGAGGCATGACAGTTACTGTCAAAGAGCTTAGAACCTTATTTGCTTATTTAAAGGATCACATTAGATATCACTCGTTATTTCCCCCCTCTACTCCCACTTCTTTTTTTATTCTTTACTTTAAGAGTAATGTGTTACTTTTTTAAAAAAAGTCATTATTTTTACAAATATACACTAAAAGTAATGTCTCCCTTTAAAAAAAATATTATTGTTACAAATATAAACTAAAAGATACAGGAAAGCCCCCAAATCCACCCAGACAGATTTTGATGCAGAAGCAAGGTGTGAACATTGCTTGTTACACTGGGAAAAAGTACCTCTGCCACGATTTGTTGCATTATTTTATAATAGTGATGTTGTTGTGTCCCTTCTTGACCCATAAGTAATTCTTTGCAGGTAACATGATTGATTTTAATGTATTAAATCTACATTCTGCATTACTGAGTGAAACACTGTCTGGCCAGAGTCCTGCCTATCACATCAGAATGATGTAGTCCATCTAATCCAATTCTCTGCCCCATTTAGGAGCTAAAGTATCCCCAACAGATGGCTTTCCAGCCTTTGCTTGAAGATCCTCAGCTAAGAAGACCCTGTCCCCCATAAGTGTCATTAGTTCCATTGATGATTAGCTCTAACCATAGAGAAATTTCTGCTCATCAGTGCAACTATAATTTAAGCCCATGAGATCAACTCCTGCTCTTTGGGGCATCAAAAAGAAGTGAAAAATGCTATTCACCCCCTTTCCTTCTCCAGGATAACTACACCCAGTTCGTTCTTAGTTTACTTCATGGGACTCCTGTCCCCCTCCATTGCCTTGATCATTTTTACTGCTATTTCTGAGCCAGTTGCAATTTGCTTGTATTCTTACTAAATTGCTGAGCACAGCACTCCAGAGAAAGTCTGACTAGTGTAGGATGAAATGTTGATTTTATTTTCATTTTAGGAGAATTGTAGGATGTTGGATGTAAGACTGGGAAAACATTGTATGTGTTACAAAAAGATCTTTCAATACAGCATTAATTAAAAATTCACTCTGTTTAGACACCTGTTGTTTGTTAGACATAGCTCTGATTTTCTGTTTCTCCCTGACCAAATTGTTGAGAATATAAAGCTCCTGCTGGATTAAACCATCTGGCCCAGCACTCTGTCTCTTAAGTGTGTGTTTGTGTGCCTTCGAGTCATCTGTCAACTTATGGCAACCCCATGAATTTCATGGGTTTTCTTAGGCAAGGAATACTCAGGAGTGGTTTTGCCAGTTCCTTCCTCTGAAATATAGCCTATAGCACCTGGCATTCATTGACATTCTCCCTCCCAAGTACTAACCAGGGCTGGCCCTGTTTAGCTTCCCAGATCAGATAGGATTTGATGACTTCCGGGTATTTAGGTTCTATTGCCTGAAGTTCACTTGTAGTAGTTTGCATGCGTTCCCTCACTCTCATCACATTCTTGGATCCCACCATCTACTATTCAGCTGTTCACTGGCTCTGAACCTGGAACGTCTGTGAAGCTATTATAGTTAGCAGGCAATCGTAAAACTGCCTTCCATGCATGGTTTTGATGCCTCTCTTAAGGCAGGAGCCAGTACCACATCTTGTGGCAGATAATTTCATCCATTAATCATGTGTTGTTTGAAGCACTTCCTTTTGTCTGTCCACAAGCTCCTGGCAATCAGTGTAATTGGCACCGCTGCTGACTTTTAATATTATGATAAAGGGAGACAAATGTTCCTCTAGCCACTCTTTCTCCACACTGAGCATAATTGTGAGAGACTTCTGTCAACTTGCTCCTTAGTCATCCCTAGTTTGTCATTACCCCTTCTATGAACCAACAGTGTATCCCACTAAGCAATTTTGATAAATCAGAGAGCAGCCACACATCTGCCTTTGGGAAAATGTGTGTTTGTAGTCATACAGAATTCTTCTGATGTGAGGCTTGGGGATTCAGCCTCAACGTTTCTAGCAAGTGCTAGATATCTGTGCAATTCATAAGGAGAAGTGCTGAACCCCAGCACAAAATCCATATGCAGGAGCCATAAGAGGAGTTGTGTGGAAAAACCCATATATATAGTCACCCAATTTTTGCAGTAAATGTGCAGATCCTCTGTATTCTTTTCATAGGGTTGGGGGTGCTCATTTGCACATGTGTGAAGGCTTCTAGCAGCTGGCAAAGGCCAGTGATGTGACCAGATTGCCTCTGTGCAGCTGCCAGTGTACTTGTTTCACCATGGCTGTATAGTATCTGGCTCTTGGAATAACAACCAAGGTATTTGTCTCATTGTTTTGCCCTTCTCCTTGCAGGGATATCCAAGATAGAAGCATTATCAAAATCTACCGGAAAGAACCTCTTTATGCCTCCTTCCCCGGATCTCATATTACCAATGGTGACTTGCGGGTAAGAGCACTCATCTGCACAGGAGTTGCTAACCCATTTTTATTTTCTTTGGGTGTCTGTGTGTGGGGGAAGCAGGAGGGTGGGCAGAGTACTAGATTCCATTCCAGTAATCTCTATATCATAGAGCACAAACCAAATGAAGGGCTCCTAGAAAGCCATCCTTCCCTCCCCTCCATATGTTTTGGTCTACAGCCCTCTTCATCCACAGCCAGCATGGCTGCTGACTGTGGGTGATGAGAGTTCTGTTCTTATGCATATGGAAGGCACCACATTGCAAAAGGATGTGGCCACCAGTACATTTCTGCAGTCATGCAGCAATGTTTTTTTTATACTGACGACATAGTTTTCTTTCTTTCTCAAGACCTTGTGCTCCCCAGACTAATAGAGGTGAGGAGGATTTCCTTTCTCCTTTTCCCTTGCAGCATGAGGGCTATAGATGTTGAGCTACAAGGTTCTTCTTTTAGATTTTGAGCTAGAAGTTTCTTCTGCCTGCCAGACCTCCAGAAAGTGCAAGTAATTCCCTGGAGTCCTGTGGAGGTTCCAGTTCTTTTTCCTTTAATAGGATTGAGAAACTGGAATTAAATGCACTCAAAAGGCAGTCCTGGTTTTATTTGAGAAAATGTCAAATCACCCTTATCCTTTGTGAAGATCCAATACTACTGGTGGCTGTAGAGAAAGGTGATGTCCATAGGAACAGGATTTTAACATGAAATTTGCATATCTGTAGGTTTGAATCAAAGTCATATCTTCTGGGTACACAAAATCAATGCTACTCTTTAGGTGGACAGTTATATACAGAGCATGGGAAGCTCTTTTAAAAACTAATTAGTTATATAAAGTTTAAAGGACCTCCCAAAAGTGGTCAATTACCCTTATAGTACATTTTTCTTAGAAGTTGCTCCTAACTTGATATTTCCCCAAAGCAACTAAATTAATTACTTCTAAATTACTTCAACAAAAACCACCTCAGTGTGACAAGCTGCTGTAGTGTGGTACAAAACACACTCTCCCCCGATGCTTCTTTTACTTCCTGAACACTTATGAGCATGAAGCATAGCACAAGCCTGCAACTGAACCATGTGACATTCCTCCTCTACCATTAAGGGAGGCCACATCACTTTAACTGTCATAGTTGTTACTATTCTTGTTGTTATTATTATTATTTTATTTATTTATACCCCACATTTCTCCTGATGGTGGGGCTCAAGGCCGCTAACAAGAGTAAAACAGAACAAATTAAAACGTCTATAAAAGTATAACATTTTAAAAAAGAATTAAACAATTTATATTAAAAAATATTAAATAATTACACATTTAAATATTAGACACATGAAAAACATTAAAACTCCATCCCATTAAAAGCTGCACAGCATCAAGAGCCTACATCCAGTCAGTTTAAAAAACCTGCAACAAAAAATGTCTTCACCTGCCTTTGAAGGGACAGAAGAGATGGAGCCATCCTAAGCTCTCTAGGGAGAGACTTTCAGAGTCTTTCAGAGATCAGCCACCAAGAAGGCCCTCTCCTTTGTTCCCACCAAACACAGCTGAGAGGGTAGTGGCACCAAGAGAAACGCCTCTCTGGATGATCTTAAAGTTCTACTGGGCTCATAAAAGGAGATATGGTCCTTCAGATAACTTGGACCAAAGCCTTCATAAGCCAAAATCAGCACTTTGAATTGGGCCCAGAAATGGACCGGCAGACAATGGAGCTGTTCCAACAAGGCATTTGTGTGCTCCCTGTACCCAGCCCCAGTTAACAACCTGGTTGCAGCTCTTTAGGCCAACAGTAGTTTTTGAGCACCTTTCAAAGGCAGCCTAACGTAGAGTACATTACAGTAGTCTAAACAGGATGTAACCAAGGTGTGTACCACCATGGTCAAATCCAACTTCTCCAGGAATGGGCACAATTGGCACACTAGCTTTAACTGTGCAAAAGCACTGGTGACTGCTGAAATCTGGGCCTCCTGGCTTAGAGCTGAATCGAAGAGTACCCTCAAACTGCAAACCTGTGTTTTCAGGGGCAATGCAACCTCATCTCACACAGGCTGAATCCCTGTTCCCCGATCTATCTTTTGACTGATCAGAAGCACCTCTCTCTTGTCTGGATTAAGCTTCGATTTGTTTGCCTTCATCCAGTCCATTACAGCTCCTAGACATCAGTTTAGCACAGGAACAGCTTCCCTGGAATTAGGTGGGAAGGAGTAATAGAGCTGGGTATCATCAGCAGACTGATGACACCGGACCCCAACATTCCAGACAACCTCTCCCAGCAGTTTCATGTTGATGTTAAATAGCATGGGGAACAATACTGAATTCTGAGGGATTCCAAAGGCCAGTGACCAAGATGTCAAACAGGAATCCTCCAGCCTCTGAGAATGCCCCTCTAAGAAAGAACAGAGCCACTGTAGAACAGTACCTCCAAGCCCTATCCCAGCAAGGTGACTCAGAATGATACAATAGGTGATGGTATTAAAATCTGCTGAGAGGTTCAGCAGAACCAACAGGGACATGTTCTCCCTGTCCAGTTCCTGAGTGGGTCATCTAGCAAGGTGATCATATCTGTCTCTGTCCCATAACCAGGTCTGAAGCCAGGCTGAAATAGATCTAGATAATCCACTTCATCCAGGAACCCCTGGAGTTAAGAAGTGACTACACACTCCAGTACCTTGCCCAAAAATGGAAGGTTAGAGACTAGCCTGTAGTTATCTAGTATAGTAGACTCCAGGGAATACTTTTACAGAAGAGGTCTTACCATGGCCACTTTCAGGCATGTTAGAACCCTGCCTTGCTGTATAGAAGCATTAATCACTTCCCTTACCTACTCAGCCAGTCCCCCTCTGGCCTGTTTAATTAGTCATGAAGGGCAAAAATCTAGTACACATGTGGTTGCTCTCACTTCTCACTAACAAAATGTTATCCTTGTAATGGCAAGAATTGGAGTTGTCCCTTATTAAGTTAGAATCAAAAGGGAATTAATTTCAAGAAACTACTCACTTGTGATTAGCCATTCCAAGTGTATACCAGGGCGTGTGAAAAGAAAAAAAACATACGACTTGTACGTACACACAGCCATGACTGTTTGGGGGATTAGATTGGACAAAGGAAGTAATGGACAAGGAAGTGATGGAAACACAGACTGAGGGGAGAGCATTACAAGAGACAATTTCTCACTCTCCCTCCCTCCCTCCCTCCCTCTCTCTCTCTCTCTCTCTCTCTGTCTCTCTTTGTGTTGAGGGAGGAGTGATGGGCATGACATTGGGCACTGCCAGCAAATGTAGGTGCAGGAATGTGAGTAGTTAGAGCTTTGGCACCAAATATTAAAGATTCTAATCAGGACATTGTTCAGAGGTAACATGTTCCAGAAAGATAGAAGGATAGTGTAGGAGAAAGTGAAGTAGAGAAGTACTGTTCTCTGAGGAGGGAGCAAAGTCCGACCTGAACAATTATGTTAAGAGTGTAGAATGGCAATCAAGTAGAATTTTTGGCCTCACCATCTCAAAGGCACTCTTGGTGTTTTTCTATACACTTCTACTGTTATTCCAGGCCATGATAGAATTTGGTACTTGCCTGAACGTTCCAATATCCTAAACCTTCCAGGTTTCATTTTTTTTTAAATGCTGTAGTTTTTACAGCTAATAAAAGGTTAAGTTTGAAAAAGTGTAGCCATGTCCTAGGAGGATCCAGACCAGCCAGAAAAGAGCGATTTTCACTTGCCTAAGAGGCAAGTTTCAGCGTTCCTTTGCCTGTCCTCCCCTGGTTAATAGAACTTCAATATGTGAACCATAGAAACAAATGTATGTGTGTTGTTTAATATATTCTTTTTGCAGAGTGCAGATAATGATGCAGAATTTGAGGTATCCGTGCATTAGATTAATACTGCTTGACTCATAGGCCTAATTTACACATCAGATGAATGGGTAAAACGCTTCCAAGATTATACCACTTTCATATTGCAAGCAACGGGCAATATTTACTGTTTTTCAGTAAATGAAATTCATGGCATGACTTTCCCTTACGTACTAAGGTTTTATGTGCAGATTTGTAACTGTTACTGTTACTAGTAGTATTGAGAAGGATCCATGTCTTCCACACGCACAGAACACTCAAGTGGGTATAGTTTAGCTTGGCCACCTCATTTTTTCTTTGCATGTGTTAGGCTATAGGAAGAACGGATGGAACTGGTTTTCATTTGTTTTTATCTATCCCCTCCACCTCTTTAACTTAATACCTTTTCATTAATGTCACATGTTTACTTGGGCAGACTGGAGTCCTAACATTCTCATCTTCTCTGACTTGTTGTCTCTTCAGAGAGAAATGGTCTACACTTCCAGGGAGTCCTCTCCCACCCGACGTCTGAACAGCATGTCCCCTGCTTCCCATCTCACCTCTGGTTCCCCTCCACCAGTACTCCAGTCCTCCTCACCATCCCGGTCCCGTATGTCTTACAGTGGAGGGCGCCCACCCTCCTATGCTGGCAGCCCTGTACACCATAGTGAACGCCTTTCCAGCCTGCCTCCGGCCCAGGGTGTCTCACCAAGCCCAAGTGCTATTTTGGAACGCCGGGATGTCAAGCCAGATGAAGACCTGGCTGGGAAGAACATGGTGCTGGTGAAGAATGAAGGTCTATATGCTGACCCTTACAGCATGGTACACGAAGGACGTTTGAGCATTACATCCACTCAGTCACTGGCTGGGATGGGAGACCCGTTTGCCTATCCTGGGGGTCTCTATAAGCGTGGCTCTGTCCGCTCTCTAAGTACCTATTCAGCTGCTGCCCTGCAGTCAGAACTTGAAGATAGCTTATATAAGCCCAATGCACAGATATATAGTGATACTTATGGTCCAGGGATGGGCTTTCGCTTGCCCCCATCGTCCCCCCAGAAAATTGCTGATGGCCGCCTAGTAGATGTTCAGCAGAGCCAAAGCCCCCACAGCCCTTATTCAGGGCCTCCAAGCCGGTCTTCACCAGTGCGCCAGTCTTTCCGCAAAGACTCTTGTTCCTCAGTATTTATGGAAAGCCCTGTCAACAAGCCACGGAATCCTAGCTCTTCAGGACCTCCAGAGCTCTTCCCTGGTCCTGGAGAACGCCCCCTTTCTGGATTCAGCTCACCTGTGCCTGCCAAGGATACAGAAACAAGGTAAGATGAGGAGGAGGTTTCACTTTCTGATGGCTATGGCTAATAACTCTTGTAGTAAGACAGTGTTCAGTGTCCTGCTTAGTATTTGCATATCATTTGAGCTTAACAACCACATACAGAGCCTATTGTTCTGAGTATCATTTGGCACTGTGCAAAATATGAGGTTTATAGTTTAAAAGAGGACATTTCTACTCCTCAATACCAAAATGTCTAGAGTGGTTTTGATAAATTAATTCATTCTAATTACCATGAATTCAGCAATCACAGATGAGTACACTGCCTGTTTAGCCTTCTTATTTTCTTTATTCTTTACGTTTTTAATGGAGTCTCCAAAACTACTTAACCTACATCCTTTCTGCTGACCGTATGCAGTCTACGTGCCCAAGACCAAGATAAACAATCTTTTGTTCCTCAGATGTCTTAGACTGCAACTCCTATTATTCCTAATTGTTGGCCATGCTGGGTTTATAGGTGCTTATAGGGTTTATGGGAGTTATAGTCTAAAGTATCTGGAAGACATGAAATTGCTCATCTCTCTCCTATGGTCTATGTAACTTCCTTTCCCAGCTTTTTGGGCCTTTCCTCAGTGGGACTTGCTTCTAAGAAAACGTGTTAGAAGAATCTTCACCATGGGGAATTGCATTTCTGGATAATACAACAGTATATTACATGTTTGATGGAGTTCTATTTTAATTCCACTTCCAGCTGATGAGAGACAAATGATGCCTTCACAGCATCTAACGACTGAGTAGACAACTGTGTTCACCTCAAGTAGTTTGAGTAGTTTGTGCATTCTGTGTCCACACAGGATTTCACCTATTTCCCTTCTCACTATTTGGAACTTGTGGGTGGCCTTCTTCTGTTCTTTTCAGGAGGCTGGCAAAAGGTGTATTCAGGCAGATCACACAGGAAAAAAAATCATGCCTTATCTCCTGCTAATCTTCCTGTGTCTACATCCCACAGCCAGGATAGTTCCTGAGCTGTCAGCTGAGTTGTCTGGGGGAATGATAGGAACAGAGCTCATTAGGATAACAAAAAGATAGAAATAAAGAAATGATTAGAAACAGCAAGAGAGGGAGAACAGGGGAGTGAAAGCCATGCAGAGGAGGTCAAAGGAATGACAAGCATGGTCCTGTCAGAAGTTAATGTACTGGAAAGTGTGTATGAGAAATTTTTCCTCGGTGAAAAGCCTTCAGGGAAGGCTGACTGAGGAGCACCTTTGGGATGAACATTTTCAGGAGAGAGGAGCCAAACAAATGAACACACCCACATTTTGGAACAGATTCAGGATTCTGCCTTACCTTTTATCAAAGGTGCTTTTTATCAAGCGCTGTGGCCCCAAAAGGGAACCATTTGCCTCCTCACTTTAGCCCAAGAGCACTGACCTTGACAGGATGGCATGACCAGCCCTGTTATTAGGCAGGGTGTAGCAACCAGGTCTGGAAGCAGATGATGGAAACCAGTAGTGGGAGCCACCTAGCCATTTCTCATATGGCCACTCTTTTTTGGTGAAAGACAGAGTTCCTTATGCAAAACAGTGTGTCCTATATCCCCTAAGATAGGATGCTGCCCTCAATGGCAATGGAAGACACTGTTCTGTTATTAATGTTGAAATAAGATTCAGCTGCCAGTCTTAATTGTCTTTGTATACGGAGTCTGTGTGTGAATGGGAATATTTTCTTGTTCTTTTCCTAAGGCAGCAAAATATATTGAGCCAGCTATAACCAACAGGATGATGATGGTGTTTGATTCTTTTCCAGAATTCTTCCACCACCACCCCTGCCACCTAAAGTGATGACTTCTTTCCCCTTCCATATATGCAACCACAATCTCCCAGACAGATTAATGCCCAGACTATGTGTTACAGAGAGACTGTGCAAAGATATTGCTGCTCATCTGTGTTTTTTGGGTTATGGCATGTTACTGAGATGGCACATGCTTCATTGCATTGATCAGCAGTGCCCAGGCATGCCTGCACCATCTTCATAAGCAGCGCATGAGTGGAGCAGGAGCCACAGAGTCCCTCATGCAGTAATACTTTTTTTAATTATTATTTTTGGTTTTGCAACTACCTGTTACCAGGAAGACATAGTCAGGCAGGGGATGGGCACCTAATAATGGGTTTATAATGCTATTGAGTACCTTATGTGGGTTCAGTTTGGGTTTAGGAATACACTACACGTTTATCAAAACTGGGAAAGCAGTAACACATTGAAAGCTATTCTTGGTGGCTGTCCAGAAATTCTGAAAGTTCATTTTGATGGAGGCATGCTTGAGGCCACATTTCCTTATCATGGAACCAAATTTATGGATCATGCACACCATTATAAATATCTGTCTTGTGAGCAGGTGAGCTCTCCCTTATTTAAACTTTGCTTTTCCAAAATTGTCCCTTTTTCCAACATTATCGTTGTCCTTTAGTCTGTTGCCTGTGTGGGCTTCCCAAGTTGCTCTGGTTGTTCACTGCAGAAAAACAGGATACAAGATTACATGCTCCTTTGGTCTGATTTGGCTAGACTCTTCTTGCATTCTTACATTTCTTATATCCTCAGGAAGCTTGTTTTGCTTCATTGCTCCTCAGTTTTCTTGCATTAAGAAGATGCTGCTCTTCCAGAGGGCTTTGGAAAGCATGATAAACTGAGCTTTCCCAAATTCCGAGGCTTTTTTTTAAAAGAAACATTCATTGTTCTGCTCAGTTTTCTGGAAGATTGTGTTGTTTCTTTAATACTGTTTTTTTTTTTAAGTCGTGGGAATTTTAGCATTTAGGCTTTTTAAACTGTTTTAAGTTGCCTGAGATGTCCCAAATAAGATAGAGGTGCAGGATGAAATGTTTTTAGTTGAAACCGGATTAAATGCATTAGGATGCTTACTCCTTACTTAGAGATAAGGGAGAATTTAGTTTGGTCCATATTTTTAAGCAAACTGATCTACATTGGACTTCCTAGATTAAATAAGTGAGGTGGAACATAGTTATGCTTCAGATTGCAGAATTCTTTGAATTTTTCATATAAAAATTGCATACCAAAACACAAATATCAGCGGCAGTTGCACTCAAAATGCATATATACTGTGGAGAGTTGTGTTGTGTACAAAAAAGCATGAGCTAAGGAAAGATGCACAGAAAGTATTTACATTAACCAAAAGTTCTTTATGAGCGTAAATGCAAATTTTGCACATGCTCTCCCCGCTCCTGCAGATTGATGTAAAAATTGCTTGGAAATGACTTATGATTGAATACATCTGAAAGTAACATCTACCAAATATAGACTGGTTGATCAATCTCTGTCATTCCTGCTGCCATGCTATTAGCCAGAGAAAAGAGGGAGAAGCATCTGTTCTATTCTGCCTATGACTCACTGGTTGTCTTTCTTCCTCCCCACCCTTTGTTTTTAAGGGAGCGCATGGAGGCCATGGAGAAGCAGATTGCCAGCCTTACAGGTTTGGTGCAGAGTGCATTGATGAGAAGTTCTGATGCAGAAAGCACTAGGTGAGAGATAGCTGGGGTTGGAGCTGCTTATTCTTGCTACTCTTCCCTTGCCACTTGCAGATTAGGCTTTTCCCTACAGGACATGAAATGGAATTTTGGTGTCAAACTACACATCCATTTCCAGCAATAAGTTTCACCAGGTCTGGAGGTATTTGTACTAAGCTAAACCGAGGATGGAGAGGGCAGAATGGGATAAGAGTTAAAATAGGAATCTGGACCAAGAAGCTTAGAGTTCAAATCCCCAATCAGCCATGAAGCTTATAATAGGTCTGATTTGAAAGAGGACAACACCTTTAATAACCAAGCAAAAAGAAAAAGAAAAAAGAATTTTCTCCAGAATAGTTTGCAACACTATACCTGCCAGAATTCCCTTTTTAAAGACAACTACTAAAGGAGCTGTCTTCTTTTGAATTTTGGCAGGGGACTAGAAAACTGAAAGACTAGAAGACTAGGGTTTGAATCCTGTGGAAACCCACTGGGTGACCTTTGCCAAGTCACACTATTTCAACCTCATAGGAAAGCACTGGAAAAATCCCCTCTGAACAAATCTGGCCAAGAAAACCCCATGTTCGTTCACCTTAGGGTTGCCATAAGTCGGAAGTTACTTGAAGGCACAGAGATACAATGAGCTTGCAACAAGAGAACCAGTGCAGCGTAGTGGTGTGAATGCTGGACTCTAGGAAAGCAGAATTGAAATCTCCATTCACACCCAGTGGGTGGCCTTAGGCAAGTCACACTCTCTCAGCCTCAGTCTCAGAGGAAGGCAATGGCAAACCCCTTCTGAAGAAACCTTGCTGAGAATACCTTGCCGTAGTAGGTTTGCCTTAAATGGGAAATGACTTGAAGGCACACAACAACAACAACAAACGTATGCAACACCTGCTGAAGTGACCTGTTCTAGATGCTTACTAAAGATGCAAGACCCCTGCCTTCTTATATCACCAGCTGTCCTTTCACTTTCACATCACTCACTTTCAGCCTAACATATCAAATGCTTCTTTCTGAGAAACAGTGGAAGAGCCCACACCCATGTACTTAGTGCTTAGTGGAAGAAGGTACAAATGTGAACAATAATATAATGACTGTAAATGCTGCCATGTTGTTCACATAAGCTTTGCCTTCTGAAGTTAAACATTTCCCTGGAGGAAAAAAAAGGTGTGAAAATTTTATGTCCCTCTGGGGAATGTAAGTTTTGGTATCATTCTTGCAAATGAAAATGAAAATTTTCAAAAATTTTATCTTTAGAGGGTGAGTTTATAAGAATTTTTGTGAATTTTTCAATTATTTTCCACATTTCAGGTCTTTTAGAAATTTTGCTGATGGAAGAAAAGTGTATCTTATGTGAAATACTTTTTTTTTTTGCAAACATTTATTTTGTGCAAATACAGCTTATTTTTCCACTAAAATATTTTTCATAGAGTATTTTTTTCCACAAATGTATTTGTTCAAAAAACACAATGCTTTTTGGGCAAAGAAAATTTTCATAGAAATCCCCAAAATGTCCAAAATGCACAAGTCAGGTACCTTTTCTCAGTGAGAGCAGGGAAAAATATTTCTTACATCCCTAGTCTGTCTATACTTTACACACATGGTTCTTCTTACTGAAAACAGCCCTCATCAAAATGTAAAGACCATCCCAGAGATGCCTCTTAATCGCATCAATCCTCTATGCAGTTGTACCCCAATTTTCCAGCCAATTCCCCCAAAAGAGCTTTCATTCCTCCCTTGCAAATTACATACACACAGAGTCTGAAAACACCCATCTTGCTGACTATAGTATTTGGAGTGCAAAAAAAGGACTGAGATTCCAATTTTAAACCCTGTAAAAAAAAGTGAGAAACCCACCCTCTACTTAATATTATTTTACTTCCTCCCAAAAGACCGTTCCTTTTCTCTCTCATACCATTATTCTGGTGTAAGTGCCCAGGTCCTAGTAATGGTCACTTTTAGAGAAAAATATTCATTTATTTGAATGATAGGTTCTTGTTCTCAGTATATTCCACAGATTTAGTTGAGTTTGGCTGCAGAAAGCAATCTTATCAACAGACCATTGTGCTAACTAGGCAAATTTTTCTTGTCAGACACTGTCTGTCAAGCGCATGCACAACATATGTGCTGTTACAGGGTTGTCCTATCATTGTTTTTCTCCCTTCCATCATGCAAAAGTGGAGATGCCTCTGTAATGTTTTTTTGTTTGTTTGTTGCTGTTGTTGCAGTGAGAGGGCAGAAGGAACTAATGGAGGGACACCTCCATCAGCACGTAAGTGAGCAGTTGTCTTTGTCACCCAGCATACCTTACCACAAGGGAGAGAGAACTGATCTTGGGTTCGTCCATGGAGTAGGAGAGCAAGAGGGATTTCATCTTCAAGGGCTATGCCTAATACACCAGCCTAATACAATAGATGAACATTTTTGGCTTGACAGGTGGGCCCACCCATCCATTCACTTTATTCTCCACCCTCTTACTAACTCTTGGTAGTCCTGATGGTGGCAGCAACTACTTCTTGTTCAGTCTTGTATTTTCATCTTTGACACAATGGGGCAGTGGTGCGGAAAGAGTGGACTGTAGATTTCATGTGCCTCCCCAGGCCCTTTTTCTATCCTAGAAGCCAATTTTTTATTTTAGAAAAGGGGGGGGGGGAATGGAACAAAATGGAAAAATGTTTTTGCCTCCAAATGCCTCTTGTGAAACGTGAAGGGAAATTGTTGGCCCCCTCTGGGTTGTTCTAGACTCAGGAGAGACCTTTTTTTAAAACAGGAAACAATCTTGTCCAGACAGATTCAAAAATATGGAGAAAGTCCCTCATGCCCCTAGGGGTGGGGGGTGACATCTGGGGACAGTTGGCATTTTTTTTTTCAAAAATATTTTTCTGGGGTGGCAGAAGAGCTGTGCCCTCATGGGAGGCCAATGTGGCACCCTTACCCTCAACAGTTGTGCATCCTTGGAGAAGGGGGAGGAAGCAGTACCTTCCTCTGGTTTGCCTTCACACTGATACTGCACAAATAATTGCATCTGGCTGTAACACTGCAAAAGTAAGTCAAACTGAGGGGTTTTGCAATCACATTGAATTGACTTCCTCACAAAGCTAAAATGGAGTGAGGCGTGCATGACACAGCCATCAGATCAAACTCTTCAAACAGAACTTTCTTATTGCCTTGCACAGCCACAGATATAATCCTTTTTAACCGGAGGCAGTTTACAGATTTGGCTGCAAACCATTGATTCAGTAAATCACTGAAAGGCAAACATGCATGTCTGAATCAGCTAAGAGCCAGGAGAAAAGAAAAGTGAAGATTTTAAAAAGAAATTCCAAGTTTAAAATTAATCCAAACGCCATGAATCCATGTATTTTTTTGTATTGATTCCATAAGCTACTTGATTAACTTTGCTAATTGACAGTTTCTGTGCATATGTAGAACAATAGAATACTATGATCTTAAATCCAGAATGGTTTACAATCTACATTAGTTGCACAAGATGGGGTAGGAGATATGATGGATAAAAATTTGAAGAATGGTGTTGGAGTGAACCATCTTGTGCAACTAATGTAGATTGTAAACCATTCTGGATTTAAGATCATAGTATTAACATAGTATTCATGGAAGGGGGGGCTGTACTGACCTTCCATGAATTACAGTCAGCCCTCCACATTTGTGGGTTTCACTTTTGCAGATTTGATTATTCACGGATTATTTGCTGTCACCTCTGCTGCTTCTCTATGCCATTTTTAATAGGGACTGCAAACCTCGTGAGACTGAGAAGCTGCGAACAAGGCTTGTAAGTCCCTCTTAAAAATGGTGCGAGGCAGCAGTGAAGGTGGCAGTAAGCCCCCCCCCCCAACCACCCACTTCTGCCTTGTGAAGGAACCCTGATGCCTCAGAGGAATCCACGGTGGGTTGAATATGGTGATCATATACTTATATCATATACTCATACTTTTTTGTGTGTTAAATATAGTTTGAGAGGGCCTAGAGTTATTCACAGTTTTTCCGCTTTCACCGGTGTCCTGTGCCCCTAACCTTAGGGAATGTGGAGGCATGACTGTCTTGATTTTTTCATAAGGGAGCTCAATGCCAAATCTGTGATAATAACTGAAAGCTGCTCTTGGCCACAGTTCTTTATGGATATATAATGATTTTGTTCTAGTTTCTGGCATTGCTATGATGAAAGCTCATAGTATACTTTAGACTGGCAAAACCAGCTCCAATTTAGCATGCAAATTTTCAAAAGGTTTGCAGTATTGTATGACTAAAGGCTTTTGTTTTTTTAACAATGACTGTGGATTTTAATCAGATTGTGATTAGAGTGACTGTATCTTTGCTATTATCTCTCTTTCAGCCCCCAGCAGAAGCAGTGGAGGGACCCCAGTTCTTGTCCCTCCACCCCCATCTGCTACTGGTACACCAGCTGGGCAGCCGACTGCCATCACACGTCTGCATATGCAGCTCCACCTCCATGACTTGCAGCAGAATGCCAGTGATCTCCGCAATCAGCTGCAGCAGCTGAAGAAACTACAGGTATGCTGGGTTTGATGGTTGTGTTTATGCCACCTTTTCATGAGTGCACAAAAAAATAAAGTTCAAAATATTATATTAGGTGCATTAGGGGAAAGATACTGATTTTTTTAAAAGGGCATGTTCTGGATGCTTACGTTATGCTTTGAAGGTCAATTGAGATGCCTGTTAAAATTTCAGAAGACAGTAGGGAGATTAGATATTTCCAGTGCTCAGTGGGTTCCCGAATGACTTGCTGCCGTTCTCCATGACTAACAACACCAGAATAAATTATTCAAAATAACAGAAGTGATGCAAATTTATAAAAGTTAAATGAATATATATGCACAGGTCTCAGATGTAGCTTTCTTGAGGCAGATTTCAGGTTTCCATCTAATTATAGAGCTTGTATATTTTTTTACTATTCGGTTGTTTTGTAAAAGGCAAAATATAAAACCTTGGATTGGAGTCTTTTTCTGCTCTCAGCTAAAAATGATTTATGGCTAATTTTTAATTTTATCTTTTCCCATTTATTTCATATTTACATCTTTTGTTGTTGTCATTGTTGTGTTCCTTTAGTTCCAACTTATGGCACCCCTAAGGTGAACCCATCATGGGGTTTTCTTGGCAAGATTTGTTCAGAGAGGGTTTGACTTTGCCTTCCTCTGAGGCTGAGAGAGTGTGATGGGCCCAAGGACACCCAATGGGTTTCCATGACAGTGTGAGGATTCAAACTCTGGTCTCCAGAGTCATAGTCTATATGTTCATACCACTATAGCAGGCTTTTAACATTCTAATATTTTAATGTTTTGATACTGTTTGACATGATTTGTTTTGATTATAAAATCTGTGATTTTATTGATCTCCCCATATTTGTAAACCACCCCAGAACATTTGCCACTTGTGTGGTATATATAAATATTGTAAACAAACAAAAGGTTCAGGAAGGGTTGAACAGAAGTCATTTTCACTACAAAAAGTAGTTATCTCCCATAGTTCTTTTTTAGGGCAGAAGCAACCATATTTATTCAGCAATTCCCCTCTTTCCATCTTCATTGCATCCATTCTTTCCTGATCCCTTACCTCCCCCAACACTTTGGCACCTTCTGACAGGCAAGTTCCATATGACCTCTTTTGTGAGCAGAAGAAAGGAGGATGCAGATGTGACAAATGAAGGAGGTACTCTAGCAGAGGGGGTACAAAGCAGGGTTCTGGCAGCGGTAGAACACAGCTGGGACTGAAAATATACCTGGTTCATTTTTGTTGCCTTTCTCAACACACCACCAACATTCTCTCCCTGGTCGAGTTCTAGACTGAGTTGCAAGATTTTTGTCTTCTTCTTTTACCTGGGATGTTTGCATGTAATTTTTTCTTAATGTATGGATTTTAACACATGTTCTCCAGTTCCTGAAGCATATTTGTGAACATTATTCATTTTGGTTTACATTTTTAGTTTACATTTTGGTTTACTGTTAATCATTTAAAAAGAAAGGAAAACACTGGGCACCCATAATTTGTTTTCTGTAATGGTAAGGTGAAAGACACAGGCATGCTTTTTAATATAGTCTTGCAGACCATGAATTAGGGAAAATTATTTAAGAAATTCAGCTAATGTGAATTTCTAAACATAGCACATGCTTTGCATACAGAGGGTCTTAGGTTCCATTTCTGGCATTTTCAGGTAGGCAAGAGAGCTTTGAAAAGCTGCAGAATTGCTCAATAGTAGTTATATTATGCCAGATGGAACCATGATCTGATTTGATACAAGACAATTTTCTTATTTCTACTTAGGCTTTGCTTCAGTTGATAAACAGTTAACCTTAAAATTTTCCCTTTTTTGCCTGCCTGCCTGCCTACAGTGCACTTTCTTCTGCAATCTATCGGAAAGCAATTTATTGGTTTTCCCCTGCATAAGAAATGTGTTTTTGTAGCTTTTCACCATGAATTTATTTTCCCTGTTCTATTGACTTTTATCCTTGTTAGCAATGCTCACCAAAACAAATCCTCCTTGGTGATGGCTGATATTATTTTGGAGGATCTGGCACCAAACAAAAGACCAGATGGCAGCTGCACATCCATAGCCAGTGATCTGATCTTGCCATCCTCAACTGTGGGGCGCACTTGAGTTTTCCTCTGAATTGCTTAGCTCCAGAGATAATTAACAGTGACAGCTTGTTGGAAAATAGAAAGTGGTGAATAGAGCAGAGTAGTGGAAAAGCAAATGGCTCACATTCTCTCATCTCCTCTAGATGTTTCTGAACTTTGGAAATCCTGCCATGTCATTTCTGAACTGCCTTTTTCAGTCAATGTCAATGATGTGTGGAATGTGTCACTCTACTGGGCATGGAAAGAACACCCTGAGAATTTAGGTTGTGGATACTTCACCTGATGGAAGGCATACCTTAGACCAAGATACATAAAAGACATAATTTTATTAACAGCACGTGTATTTGTGCAGAGTTCCTTTTCTTTGAAATTGCAAATATAAATAGGTGGGCACAGGTTGAGTAAAACAAACCTCCAGAACTGTGAAATACTGATAGAAATTCCCTGGAGACTGATTCTGAGACGTTCTGTCTTGTCCTGTTTTTGTTATTAGGACTTTGTCCCAAGACAAAAGGATTACAGTGTTTCAGTCATTCTTAATTTTGAAAAAAGAGTTACTGTTTTTTCCTGTATAAAACAGAAAAGAATACCAACATATGCATATTCCAATCCAAGTTCAGTTTGTCTGTGAACACAAAGGAAATGCTAAACTGGAACTTTGTCAAATCTTGTGCTTGAAACACAATACCTTGTATATCATAATGGGGAGGGGGAGTCAAATCACTCTAAAATAACCCTGAGGTGAAAGCAAGAAAAATCCAAGACTGAATAACTATATATTCACAGACTTCATGTGGAGGTGGTTATGTAGGTTTTTACCTCCTCTGCTTGTGTAGATATGAATTGGTAACTTGTGACAAGAGGTATGTAATGCACCTAGGCTCAATTTATCTGATCATTTCCTTTACCCTTTCATGAACACTACAAGTAATTCCACACTACAGTGAGCCATTCACTTTTGAGAGGGTTAGGGCTGCAAGACCCCCACGAAAGTGAAAAAAATGGGAATAAAAATAAAAATTGTGGATGCCTTTTTTTTAAACCTGAGAGCCATATAATCATGCTGTAGGACCTACCAATGCCTTGATAAATGTTCTTTCTAGGAATCTCAGAGTCCTCCAGTGTGACTCTGTAGTCCATGTCCAGCAGAACTGGACCATAATTACCATGGAGGACCTAGAGATTCCTAGAAAGAACATCTTTTTTTTTTCTGTGACAGAGCAAATAGATTAAATAAATTAAATAAATAAAATAACCTGTGGGTAATCAAATCTGTCAGTGCTGAATCCATGAAAGTGCTGTATTTTCAGAGAACTGTAGTAAACTGAGGGTTGTTGAAATGCTTATGCCCTACTAACTAGCAATATGGAGATCTGTCAATTTCTCTTTCTTTCTAAGATTCTTCCCATCCTATGTAGTAATTTCTGGATATCTGTAGTTTCTTTTTCAAATATTAAAAATCCAAATGAAATTTCAGCTGTCTGCACTGCCCAAATTCAGTAGAGAGAGACACTGCCAACTTGGAGTTATTGCCAGCCTAGAGAGAATCATGGTGTACCTGCCAAACATGTAATTATAAAACATGATGATATGATGATGATGATGATGATGATGATGATGATGATGGAGAAGGAGGAAGAGGAGGAGGAGGAGGAGGAGGAGGAGGAGGAGGAGGAGGAGAAGAAGAAGAAGAAGAAGAAGAAGAGGAGGAGGAGGAGGAGGAGGAGGAGGAAAGTAGAAACCTAATTTAGCAGCGCTACAAACATGTACTGGGATTCATACCCTGACTTTTAAGAGGAAGCACTCAAAGCACTCAGAGATCTCTGCCTGAATGAAAGAACCTCTCTGATTCCCGTTCTCCAAAAATGTTTTCCTCTCTTCATGAAAAAATATGTGAATTCTAGCAAGTTGTTATCAAATGTTGTAGTGCACACTACAGGGAAGCTGATGCATGTTGGAGGGAACTTCAGATGGTTTGGAGTATTCTCCAGATACATTCTAGAAAAGGTTGCGTTCAGTTGTGAAATGTTTTCGTCTTCTCACTCTCTAAGTGTCTCTTGTACATGGTGACTTTGATGAGGAAATTAGGCTAAAACTGCTTCTCTCGTAACATCTGGTCTTCTTTTCCCTCACCTCTACTTTGTCCTTTTCAGCTTCAGAATCAAGAAACAGTGAAGACTATGCTGCGACGGACAGAGACTGAGATCAGTGTGCGAGTGACGGACACCATGCGCAAACAGGAGGATCCCTTGCAGCGGCAGCGTACCCTGGTGGAAGAGGAGCGTCTCCGTTACCTCAATGAGGAAGAGCTCATAACCCAGCAGCTAAAGTGAGGCTTCTGCCAGGGAAGAGAGTGTGTCTGTGTGTGTGTGTGGTTTGTACAGGACAGAAAGCTGACCAGAGTGAGCAACTTGTCAGAGCCTATTGGGTGCACTTTTCTTTGTATGCTCTGCTGCTGGGTCTGGCGATGAGGTGAAGCTTGAACTTTCACAGCGCATTAAACATTACTTTTTTGGCCTCAAATTCCTTCAGGGTTGCAGGATTCTGGGAACTGCAGTCTAAAAATCAATTTTTTGCAAGTTCATATCCTCCAACATTTCACAGATATGGCCAAGCACCATCAGACTGTGGCCAAAATGCCAAAAGTTATTCAAAAGGAAGAACACACAAACTAATAGAGGCTGCAACAGTTTGTTTTTGCTTGAGCCTACTGGAAAGGTCAAAATTCTGCCCCTTCCACTTGCTCCTGCTGATCTAATTGAGTGAAAACTACCTTTCCACATTGTACTCTGTTTGCAGCAACTGAAGTGTGCTGAGGACAAAGGGGGAATGTGGAAGGAGGAAAGAAAAATTGGGACATTTTAAAGGCAGCTGAAAAAGTGGGACAACAACAGATTAATAAGAACTGTCCCTTCCAAATCAAGATGGAGGATATACAAGCTCTGGAGTTTATTATCCTGATAATTCAACTCAGTGATGGCAGATACTATGCTGGAATAAAATAGGTTTTGTCCCCTTGAAGTGCTTAGAATAGAGATTTTGAAAGGTCTGTTGAGCTTATGAAATACAGGCTGATGAATGACTTTACATTGTTTTTCATTTTTTATTGCAACACAGTTACAATTATAACAAGCAAACAGATGTTTATATAATATCAAATAAAATAACTCAGGCATCCCCTCATTATCAAGAAATTGAATTTTTGTTTTAAAAAGAGACAATTGAGAAGATGTTAGGTAAATGGAAGAAAGGAAAGGGGGAAATAGAGGATTATCCAATGCAACAGTCTGGGGCTGCAATCCTGTGTACCTATAAGGGACAGCAGATGAGAAGCATTCTATCTTCGGTTACCCCTTCTAAAATTATGCTAGTTGTGCTAGATGTGTGTATCATCCAAAAATAAGAAGTATGTTTTTTGCTTCTGAAGTAGTGCCTCACTCATATGCAAATGCAATTAATAGCACAATCAGCTAAAATTAGTGTGATTTGTTGATTAACATTTTCATAATCATGTTGCAGCTCTTAATTGTTAGCCCACAGAAGAGTGCAATTTAAGCATAACATTTGCACATACTTCTCCCAGATGCAACCTATAGAAAATACAAGATTCCTTTTATATGAAGTTAAGATTTATTAGCCATGCATCATCCCTGGAATCTTGGTTTGTAAAGGGAGAAACATGCCAGGATTCCAGATTCAGATGACAAGCTAAACAAACAGTTTCAGGCTTGTTTTAGACTATTGTACTAGGGAAAGGATCCAAGCAGTGGTGAATAAGGTTCTTGCACCAACCTGTAATCTGTTATGGTAAGCTCAAATCAAGGAGGAACAAAGTGAAGCTATGAGGTTGCACAAGGCCCAGTGATGCTGTTTTTGATGTCTTGGCTCTTCCAGACTCTAAGGACTGCCTTTTTTTTTGGCTAATAGAGAAAACAGGGTTGATTTGTCTCTCATATCTCCCCACCACTTTTTATTTTATCCAGAAAAAAAAGAAAAAGAAGGGCAATCCAAGGAATTTGGAGGGGGCAGAGTTGCATGGAGGGTCTGTCCTTACTGGATCAGCCTCCAGGATTGGAAATTTGCCATTCAAATTGCTTACAGCCCTTCCCTCTGCATTGTTTTTGTTTGTTTCTTTGTTTGTTTTTCAAACCAGAAATGAACTTCACAGGTTTAGTTTTTCATTCATTTTGTTTTGTTTGGGGTAGTTTTTCTTTTATATAAATGATTATCTATACAGCCCCTGGAAGGTCTTGAAGGAAAGAACTGACACCCACCCCCGCTGCAGTTTCTCAGCTGCGGTCTACATTTTCTAGAATCCTGGTTTACTGCTTCATGCAAATGTCACTAGTGAGTCTGCATTCATAGGATTGCACCGCCAGGAAATTATTTTACCTTTTGTAACATCCCAGACTTTTTTTTTTCCGTTTTTAATTAATTTTACATCCCAGACTTTTTAATTACCCTGACAGTCTTTTGAGCTTTAGTACGCTACCTTCCCCTCCCTCACCTCAAATTTATGGCACACAAGTTATTTGAGCCTGTGTTTTAATGGCTTTAAATTACCTCCAAGCCTTGCTGAAGGGATTTGACCTTCTAAGTTGCACCTTTCAGCTTCTTTATAACTAATCTCCTCATTTACCAGAGAAATCCTCATTTTTGAAATTTAAACATGCCTGGGTCAAACTTCTGGTGCAATTGCTCACATACCAGCTTCTTGTTATAATTTAGGATTAAATCAAGAGAAGCTTTTTTTTGTGGCTATTCAATGGCTAGCTGTTTCAAGGTGCAATCATTAATTGTATAGTCAATTTGAGGGCCGGTGAAGTCACTCTTTATTATCACCGTTTCTATTTTTGTAGTTTCTCTCATTTCTTTCTACGTCCCAGAGTCACTATAGAATGGTGGCCTTTATGAAATATTTTTCATTTTCCAGTCTGATCCTCTGTTTGTATGTATAATGAATGCGCATCAGCCATTCACTGGGATTCAGAGCAGCTTACAACACAATTAACAATATGTATAAATAACAACAGAAAAAGCCACAATATGAAAACACTGTTGAAATAAAATTAAAACAGATTAATAAAAAAAGGACATAAAGCTCCTGCTGAAAGGACCTTCTTCAGCAGCTTATCAACTCCAAAAGCCAGTCAAAGAAAAAGGGGTTTGTTGCTGAGAAGAGTAACAGGGAAGAAGTCAGCCTAGCCGCCGTTAGAATGGACTTCCACAGCCTGGGAACAGTCACTGAGGAAGTCGTGTTAAATCTCTTAATTCCAACCCTGCCTATCTTGTTTGCTTGTGGCCATTATGGCTTATGACTCATTTATACACACATTTCCATACAGTCAAGCACTCTGACTTGCTGTTGCAACAGGTTTTTTTAAGTGTCTGGAAAGAAGTGAAAGAGAATGAACTTAATGCCAACAATGAGGAACCAGCAGTCATCTAGGTACAAGACGGTGAAATCTTCCAGCGTTGTTCTGTCCTCTTCTCTTATTAACCTTTGGAGGAAGAAAACAAATAATTCCCAAGCCTGCAACCTTTCTTTCTCTCTGAACTCTTTTTTTAATGGTGTCTTTGTATGTTTTCAGTGACCTAGAAAAGTCAGTGGAAAGGATCCAGAAAGATTTGACCCACAGTCACAGACTTATCTCCACACAAGAGCTAGAAGAGAAATCCCTGGTGCTGAAGCAGCTGGGAGATACCTTGACAGAGCTGAAGGGTGAGAGTGGGGTGAGGATGGGGGAAGGTCAGGGTTGCTCATACAGCCGTGGCTGGGTTGGGAGAGGGATTCTCCATGGACAAAATATCCTGTGTAATAACTAGTCCAGAATTTAAGCTTTTGAAAATGTCAGATGAAAATTTCAAGCCTCCATAATTATTTTCAAGATGGATTTGAGAAATCTGCAGTCACTATGTCTACAGAGTTTAGGTCTTCTGTTCTCAGCACAAGGCTCCAATCAAATGAGTTGATCTATTTGTGGGGTGCTGGTGAATGAATGATTTTCTCTTGTTTGGCCTTCTGGTTTGTTCTAGCAACAATTCTGTGATTCCATGTTTTGCATCCCACTGTCACTTCCGTCAGCTGTGTTTCCCCTGCTTCATGTTTCTCTGCTGTCCCTCATTCTTATCTTTCCTGTGCCGTCACCATGCCAAAATGAGTTCTCAGCTCAAAGCCCAAATCTTAGCTTCATAATAGAAGAGACTTCAGACAATGTCTTTGAGAAAGAAATTAAAAAATAGAAGTTAAACATTGTAGTTTCCTCTGGGATGCAGAATTTTTGAGGGGACTATTTTTCACTCCAGATTTTTTAACAGCCTGTTAAGAGCCTGTCATAATGAGTTTACTTCCAGCCTCCCTCCCAAGCCTCACTTGTACCCTTGAAAAGGAGCAGGAAATTCCCCAGCGTTCACTAATTTCGCATGCTGCCACCACCCACTGAATTCTGAATATATTTGTAACTGAACAGGACAGTGGGACCCTGTCAGTGAATTGCCAATCTCTATGCTTAAGGACCTTTCCTTTCCCTCCTCCTTCTGAGTGAGAGAAGTTCTATCTAAGCGTGTGCCGAAGAATGGCGTGGGAATGGGGAGGAAACAGAGGTTTTACAGAAAAGCATTTATTGTGAGGCATGCAAGTAAACAAGACAATAATACACAGGAGAGGCTCCCCCCTCCCAGGTACGCTTAAGTTACAAGTAGTTATAACAACAGATACATTCTTAAGATCAACCAACTATAAAAATAATAAAAAGCCCTAACGCAACTAACTACCTTATTCTAGTTACTCACATTTGGGTTCACAGGCTTAGATGGTCTAGGAGAGGAATGAGACCAGGAGGCGAGGCCTAGGGCTTGCAGCCTACGACTGGCACAGATCCCACCTCCAGGAGGTTCCTTTGTTGTCTGTCTGCCACATGGCCTCTCAAGGATTTTTATAACTTCCCCTTCGAAGCATCTCGAAGCATCTCGAAGATGCTCACCTCTCTTCCCTTGATTGGGCCATTCTCCCCCTGTGACCTGTGAGGCTGACCCACAGTAAAAATGTAACCTAACCCCAACACCTCATTAACCCTTGGTTTACCTGAAGAGGGAAGCATCCCCCTTCAGCCAAGTCTAGATAATGGGAAGCCCCATTATCACAGAGCCTGTCTGCAAAAACCTCAGGAAACTATGGGCTTCCCAAGATAATAGTCAGAACAACACATGAATCACGATGCCAGCTCAGAGTAAAGGTCTGCTGAGCTCAGCATTCCAACAGTGACCAGCCAGCTGGCTTGAGATGCTCACAAGAAGGGCAACATTTAGGCAGCGGGCTCTCCCTGTTGCTTTGTATTTGGGAATCCTCCTGCTTAGTGGGCCTTGGATTCTACCCAAAAGTCCTGTCCTAATGACATCATATTTCCAGTAGCTGTCAGTAGATGCATCCTCCATGAATCAATATATCGTTTGTTCCCTCAGATCTTTTTCTATTGATGTTAGTGGCCATCATAACATGATATGACAATGAGTCCAGTAAACTGCTATGTGCCTTGTGACATGACACTTAGGTGAAAAGATACTTCTTTGTTTGTCCTTCTGCCTGTTTTTGTTTATAGCTCAAAGGATTAATTTTAGGTGTTTTGAGAATGAGAGTGTGGCTTGTCAATTCAAATAAACAGTTACCAAGAGGTAGGTTATTGGAAATTGCATATGTAACAGCTTTTGTTACTTTTGTGTTTCTACTGAGTGATAGGTAGTACCTGTACCTGATCTGAAATCAAGAGAAGATAGGAAGTGTTATCAATTCTCTTTGCACTTTAGCAAGACAATATAGATGAACAGATTACAAGGGCATATTTGATAAGTTGCCACATGATAAATGGTCTGCATTCACTCAGCGTATATGAATAATCTAGAACCAGGGAAAGTTAGTTTTTTGACTAACAACTCCCAGAACTTTCAACCAGCATGCCTAGTAGCCATGTTGGCTGGGAGATTCTGGTAGCTGTAATTCAAGAAGTAAATTTTCCCAGCTCTGGAATTACTTTCCTGCCATACCTCATTCTTCCTGCCATACCTCATAGTACTTGTACATTTCCTGCCATACCTCATAGTACTTGGTGGCAGCAGCAGTGGTGGTGGTGATGTTACAGCTTTTACTTTGGAATGCCAGATGAAATAAGGGCTTCTGTCCCTTTAACTCACTGTGCAGAAGAGGGAATTTCAATAGGTGTTGCTTTTCATGCAAGCAACTGCTTCTGAGGTTCCTTTTTTTATACAACCTTTAAAGGGACAGGAGCCCTTAGATGGGCAGAAATGGACCTTTGTTATTTATGTGGTGTTGGGGATCCTATAGATCATGTTATCTGGGTCTGCCTTGGTTATAGGGAAGGGAAGGAGGAATTTCTCCATTTCCTGTCTGAAGAAGGAGTTCTTTGGGTGATTTAGGCACTTGTCTTCACAATTATACTTTGTGGTCTGAATTATTATCTGCTCTTTGGCATTCTTTAGAAATTGTACTTTTATGGGGTTACTGTGGTTTTATTGGGGTTGAGGTTCTTTCCACTTTTGTAAGCCCTTTCTGTAGATGCTAGTAAGTGGGAGTATAGGGCTGCTAAGACCGACTTCACCAAAAAAAAATCCTGTGGAAGAAGAAGATAGAAGCCCTGGCCCTTGCTTCACCTGGCAACTCTAGTTTTACTACTGCTAATAGAAGTACTAGTACTACTACAGCTACTGCTAAATCTGTTAATTACATTTTCATTCAAGTGGTTGCCTACAAATATAAAAATTGTATCAAAAATGCAACTTTTGCTTTTGATAACAAACAACTAAAGTCGCTTATACCAGCCTACAGTATGGTATGCAGCAAGGGCCTAAATACCCTAAAGGCACCTGATTCCATCTGCTCTTGAAAGCTAAGTAGGGTCAGCTCTGGTTAGTACTTAGATAGGAGAGCACAAATAAATACCAGATGCTGTAGGCTATATTTCAGAGGAAGGAAGTGGGAAAATCACCTCTGAGTATTCCTTGCCTCAGAAAACCGTTTGAAATATGTGTTTGTGTATGTACGCGTGTGTTGAATTCCCTTTGCATGCTGCTTGCCAGTGTCCCTGTTTGCACTGCTGCTTGCTGTCGGATCATATTCTGGGAGCTCTATCTGATGTAGTGTGACAGTTCTTGTTTTCTCATTTGCCCCTTTCTTCCATATATAGATGGGCTCTTAGCTTTCCCTTCTCCTGCACTCTCAACTTCCCCTTTTGCTCCGCTTTATATCTCCCTGTGTTCTCTTGTCATTGTTTGGAGATCTCCCTCTGTACGCACTCACCCTCATTAGCAGAGGTGCATTTGATTTACATACCCATGAGAAATTCAAGTGGTCCACCTTTGTATTTTTATTTTTAAAAGCTATTTATGAATGGCTTTTGTTCATTGTTCACCAGAGCCCCCAAAGTGATGAACAATGAAATGTAGTAAAAACATTAATCAACAACAGGTAAACAGAATTTTAAAAGCCGAGACAGAATAATACATTTTTGACCACCTACCAGAAGTTCAGCAAGGATGACTCCAGGCTGACTTTTCCTGGGAGAGGATTCCACAATCAAAATGGTGCCACAGAGAAAGCTGTGCAGGTGCTGCTATAAGTAATGCCATGGTCTCACAGGATGATGGGATACATAATGAGGCTTTGGCTACAGATATCAAATTCGGATCAGGCTTATACAGGGGGAGGCAGTCTTTCCAAAAGCGTGGCCCTTAGCCATTAAGAAAGTTAGTTTCACTGTGGGAAGAGAGTAGTAGAAATTAATGGTGTTTTTGTGATATTTGAGAGCCAAGACAGTGTTGTGGTTTGAGCTTTGGACTATGACTGGAGACATAGTCAGAATCCTTACTCGGCCATAGAAGCCCACTGGGTGACCTTGGGCAAGTCATACCCTCTTAGCCTCAGACAGAGTGGAAGTCAACCCCCCACTGATAAATCTTGTCAAGAAAACCCTGTGATAAGTTTGCTATAGGGTCGCCATAAGTTGGAAGCAACATGAAGGCACACAACAACAATGTGGTATTTATTTGGAGATACAGACTGTGATATATGCATGTCTGTTTACTATTTTTTGACTCTTAGTGCCAGGCAGGCACTGTTTTAAACCTCTGTGGGCATTGTGGGAAATTTAAGTGGCAACTTGCTAGTGCTAACCAGTTGGCTGGAAGAGACCATGAGAGGGTTGAGAGTCCCCTGATTGTCTGGAGTCAAGCCAACAGTTGAGCTTGAAAGCAGAAAGAAAAATAAGTGGGGGCAATTCTGTGTCAGAGCACAGACTGAGCAGTCTGTGTAGATTTGACACCTTTATAAATCCTTTTTAGGAGGTATTAAATGGTACCCGTGGATAGAGCGTTTGGTGGTGAGCACTGGACTTACTGCAAAGTCTCTGCTCACACTAGTTCCTCAGAAGAAAACCTGAAAGGACATTCTTCGCAGTCAGCTGACTACTTTTACAATCTTGACCACCATCAGGAACTCTGGACCATTGGCCTGTTGTATTACTTGATCCTGTTGAGCTGCAGTGCAGCTATCTGAGCACCTCTAGCAGTGGTGCTCAAGCATAATGGGAAGCAGGCAAGCTGCCTCTTCCTCTAGCAGACCTACCAACATAGTTCTTAGAAAACAAGGCATCACAATCCAGCTGCCAGAGATTTCCTGCTTCAAAATCCCTACCTACATTATCATACTTCCAGCATTTCCCAACTGTAAACCAAGACACAGGTTGCCAAGTGAGGACAGGGTGGCAATTAAAGAGGAAGAATACAAGCTAGGAGAGGCTGTAGCAATTAGCTTTTGCCTGAGTTTACAGGGAAGAGCAAGATTCCTCCCCCTCCTCTCCCCTCACCCCCCCCCCCGCTGATTTGAGTGCAAACTGTTTTGGCACTTTGAACTCAGGTTCCAGCAATTAAAGTGAACCAAGGACAAAGGGGGAAGGTGGGAGGAAGAGACTGGGACATTTTAAAAGCAGCTGAAAAAGTGGGATGACAGAGGATTAATCAGGACTGTCCTTGCCGAATCAGGGCCATTGGGAGTCAGCATTAACAATATGTTTGAGGTGGGAGATTGTTTTGTACAGACTTTCAGATAATTTCCATTGCTAAATCTATAGATGTGCAAATATGTCATGGCTGTCTCATAGGTCATACCTCAGCACCACTCCTATGATATATCTGCACTGGGTGAATGTCACAAAGTTAGAAGCAAAAATCCACATATCCTGTGTCATATGCTTGATTAATTCTGCATTTGTGGATTTTGTACTTGAAAGCTGGTGCTTCATAAAACAAACTCATCACGATGCCTTTTATCCTCAAACAAATGTTCGTGGCATGCTTTGTTGTAGTCATTTTTCCATTTCCCCTTCCAAAAGTTTTCCCCCTTTTAATTTTTGTTTCAGTTCATGTTCATGTCTCCACCAATAGATATTATGTCTGCAACCCTGTGCAAATTGACCTAGGAGTAAGGACCATTTTTGCTTTTGAATGAACATGCCTAAGATTATGCTTTTTCTTTTTTCAGTTTTTTTTTCATTCATTCACTCAAAAACAATTATTATTTTAAGGACCAACTGTCTGTGCATATATTGATGACAAAAATCACTCTGGTGACATGTTGCACGGAGTCAAAGCTTACATGTCACAAATAGTTTTTTGTGTTTTTTTTAAATCATGCCCAACCCAGTAATCCTGAATGGAAAGTACTGTATATATTGTTAAAGTAAATGTCAAAAAATATGGCAGATATTAGCATTTATCTGTAAGTCTAAGGCTTTTGATAGGACCAAGGGGATATTTTGGAAACATCCAAATGTCAGTTTCATTTCCCACTATTTCCAAAAATGAATGCTCCCCCACCAGTGCATGTAGAAGTGAAAAAAACAGATCTACAACACAAAGATTTCTGACATTTCTTGTTGGATCTAAGATTTCCCAAGTCTATGTCAATATACATTATGTTTCTGACATTTACCACTAAAGAGAAGCAGAGGACAAACCTTAGCAAAAGCAATAACAAAGAGTTGGTACAGATGTTTCCTTAGGTCCCACAAGGACTTGGGCTTGATACTTTTAGATCTGAGTCTGATTGCAATTTTTAAGGGCCAGAGTTACACATACCCCCCACCCCCACAATGTGTTAAGAGTACATTTTGTGTGAGAGTGTTTACTGTGGTTTTTAGCAGGGATAAGGCCATGTTGATCTTGCTTTCAGTTTTACCCTCTTTCCCTACCAGCTGCCCAATTCTCTTCATATTTGATTACTCCTGATTAAAAAAAAATAAATCAATGGCATTTCAAATTTCATTTATGTTTCTTTAAGTTGCTAGACTTTATGAAATCAATCTTCACAGATATATGTCAACACTTGAGGGTAATTCAGCCTTGGCTTTGTAGCTCTTCCTCACCCTCTCCATTAAAGCAAACTCAAGTGCTTACCTTGCTCATAACTGGCTGTGCTCTTGGTAGATGGGAGATGCTGTGGTGGGTGTTTTATAGAGTGTGGGATGTCATCTCTCCTCTGAGACAAAATAACAGTAACAGCCAGGGGAGGCCTCACTTGTCACTACCTGAGCCTCACCATCATGCCCGCCTGCTTCCCTTCTTGGCTCCATGCCTCCCTTTCCCCTCAGATGAAAGCCTTCCTTGGGCCTGCTCTGACCCCCATGCCTCTCCCTTCCCTCTCTACCCATCCCTGGCATTGCAGCTAATTTCCCCAGCCTGCAGAGCAAAATGCGTGTGGTCCTCCGTGTGGAGGTGGAGGCTGTGAAGTTCCTCAAGGAAGAGCCGCACCGGCTGGACGGCCTATTCAAGCGGTGCAAGGCAGTGACCGACACCCTGATGCAAGTCCGCAAGTGAGTGAGCCCCTCTTGAATGAGAGGGAAGCCCTGGGGCCTGACAAGCTGGGGTGCTAGTCTCCTTCCCCAAAGATGCTCACAGCTTCCCATTAAGATGCCCTGCAGGTGCACCTGGAATCACAGAACACCATATGTAGTGTCCCTAGATGGTTTCCTTTCCAAGCACTGGCCAGCTTCACAAATGGAAAGAACCTCAGGTATCTTCAGACCATTCTCTGAGCAATGAAATTGGGGCGTTTCTTTCAAGCCTTGACTCCTTGTCAGCAAGGCCCCCTCCCAGTGGTTAGGGTTCCACTGCCATCATCGCCCCTATTGCCATTGCATCTCCATTTGCTTCTTCCCAATAGCTAGGCCTCTTCTTGTCCTCACTGGTACCAGGCTTATTAATGCTGCAATTCATGCACATGCATGTGCAGTTTTAAAAATGGTCCCTGCTAGACAAACAAAAAAACAGCAAAACAAGATGGCAGCCTCTTAAAAATCTGCTGCCAGGCATGTGGTTTTCTTGTTCTTCATTCTTCTTGTGCCTTTTTCTTGGTAGGCAAGTTGATGAAGGCATCTGGGACTCATCAAGCAACCTCCTCACTCAGTCTCCAAAGAAGGTGGAGCCAGAGAGTGACTTCAGCAAGGGCTTGGATTTTGAGGTACCCACCAGCCCCCCAATGAACCTCCATGACCTAACCTCTTCCACGGATAGCCTGGGCACGACCACCTTTGGACAAAGTCACGGACAGAGCCACGTGTCCAAGAGCAGCAACCCATCCCGGGGTTCAGAGATGGTCAGTGCCAAAACCCAGACAGGCTCTGAAACCCCCAGCAAAAGGAGTGTGGACAGATCAGTTTCTGTGGAGGTAAGAACAGCTTATGCTTACCACACATCTATTTTAATTAATTAATTAGTTTTTATAACATATCTTTCTGCAAAAATGGTGGTGCTATTTTCCTGGGGGTGGGACATCATCTTGCGGATATCATAGTTTCCCCATTCTACCTCCAGGATTTCCTTTAATATTTCTGTATGCTTTCTGAAACACAAAAGAGGAAAGAAAGGAAGGAAGGAAAGAAAGTAAAAAAAAAAAAATTAAAAAAAAAGCAATTCACATTTGTAATGCATTCAAAACACTAACACATTGTTTGAGGTCCCTGACCAGTGCTCAGATTCTGGTCCCTGAACAATACTTACCTTCAAATGTTAGTTCACAACAAATCTGGAGCTTCTCCTAAATTGACTGTCTTTGGTAGCAATGGTTGCACTTCAGTATTACATTTTTCCTTTTCTAGGCTGTAAGTGTTACAGGTGCTTTAAACCCATACTACAGTGTATCATTTTTGAAGTCAGAAGTTGATTGGTATGAATCCTAATGCACCTTCAGTTCTCTTCTTTAATAGCAGCAGCAGCAGCAAAACCTGAAAGAAGATAGATAAGCCACTTAATTCCTCAATTTAAATCCATTTATTTCCAAAAGTAATAATCAAAATCAAATAGCGTACTAAAATAAACAGATCTCTATAGGCATTTGCGCTTATTAAAACACCTGATGTTGAAATGGGGATGACACTCACCTACATGCATGATTGGTAACTGTGTATGTGGTATTTTAATCTCCATCATGTAGGCTATATTTGGAATAATTAATACTGCAGTGAAATCTGCAAAAATCTACAAAAATCTGACTTAATTTTATGGCAGTCAAGCATTTCTGTTCTTTTGGGGGAGGGATCCAAGTTGGATGATATCTGTCTGCAACTATAAAAATATTTTAATATAAATTTGCTTTTAAGCCAGTTTTGAATACCCCATCTTTCCCCTTACCCATTTCTCTCTCACTGCTCCCTTCTCCTTTTCCACAACTTGTCTGTCTGTCTGTCTGTCTGTCTGTCTGTCTCTCTCTCTCTCTCTCCCCCCCTCCCTCCTGTTTCAAATTCCCGTTCATCTCCGCTGTTTCTTCTGTGGTATAGAGTCTCCCCTTGTCACTGCAGTACTTCTTAAGTGTCCTGTGGATGGACTCCTCCTCTTATCTCTCTACATGTCTTTCTATTTGGCAAATGTTTTATTGTTACTTTCTTCTGTGTGCCCTCTCCAACCATTGTGTTTCTAGTTTTGTAGGATTCTCTCCCTCTGCTCTTTCTCTATATGCCTCTCTTCTCCTGCTCCCTTTCTTTCATGTTGCTTCATCTGTCACACATCCACACTTTCTCTCCTTCTCTTTTTCTGCACAGGCTGATCTTCCTTTCTCATGTGCACTTTTGAGACAGCATGCTCCAGGCTTCCTCTTCCTGCTCCTTCCTCTCTCCCCCCCAATATCTTGCTCTTGCTAGTAGCCATTAGCAGCCACTTGCCATTGAGGGAGAAATTCTAGTGAGGATGGCAGGGGAGGTGGGGCAGGGGAACAATGTAGCAAATGACAGTGCTACCCCCATGTATTTCCTTACAAAATATCCTTAAAATTACATAAAGTTTTCTTGTGAAAAGAGGTACTTTTGCTTTGGCTTAAAATCCCCCCCTCCTCAAAAATGTAATAACACATGAATTCTGATCTTTGTTCAGTGGGCTCTCTGTCTCTTAGGGCCAAACTGCTATTTTTTTTTTCCTTGAAAAGCCTCTTTGGAAGGAGTTTGTGCAGTGTAGAATGGTCAAGTAGTGACAGAAGCCTTTCAGCCTTCCTCCACTCAGAGTTTTGCTATTCCCTCTAGTCACATACACCTTAGCGCTGTTTTACCTATATAGATCTTCAGATGCAACTGTGCCTCTTAAATGCTGTTTCTTCTAAGAGCTCTTCCTAGTTCTCATAGTGCCTCACAAAACTACCCCTGTCCCTGGAATCACTGCAAGATTATCACCTCACCCAGAACGAAAGCTTTCACTTTTTGCAGAGGAGCTGCATTGCGCTTGCAGAGACATTACGTCCTGAACTGCTGAAAGGTTTGTGAACATCCCATCCCTGCTCAGCTGATCAGAGTTAGAAATTTCACTGTCACAAGCATAATACAATATAGATTTTTCTGTGAGGGAAAAGAACCAGCTCAGGAGACCAAGATTTCCTCATAGCTTGGCTTGGAGTGGGCCTTCCTCCCTATATCTGCTAAAGACCAGGGAAAGGGGAAACTGAAATCTTCCGTCTCCACTCTCTAAACGGGGATAACACTCCTCACACAGTGAGAGCCTTTCTGTTTCCTCATCTTCAGCCTCTGCCATTTGTCTGTGGGGCCCTGCTTTAGAGTAATCACCATAATAGTTAATCCAGACCTGCTTTACAGGCTGCTGAACGAGACTGGGAAGAGAAACGGGCAGCCTTGACTCAGTATAGTGCTAAAGACATCAACCGCCTTCTGGAAGAGACTCAAGCTGAACTGATGAAAGCCATCCCCGACTTGGAGTTTGCAGCCAAGCACAAGCAGACCTCCAGTGGTGGTGGAAGTGGGAGTGCAGCCTCAACCCCAGAGCACAAACCCTCCAAGCCACAGCACGGCCAAAAGACCACAACCAAAATAGAGCCCAGTGGCCGCCGAGGATCAGGTAATAATGGTACAAACAGATTCTTGTGTAAATATATTTTTATTGAATTTCACATAAAATAGACCAACACATAATTTAAGGTCCTTACACACAAAGAACAATCACCCCAGTAACCTAACATAAATAAAAAAGCCTTACTATACGTATTATACCTACCATATAAAAAGTGAAAAATAAAAGGAGAAAAGGGGGGGAAAAGTGGCAAAAAGGCAGGGAGGGGAAAAAAAAAAGAATTACATAAAGGAAAGTAAACTATCCAGACAAGGAAGATTGTAGCACAAGACAAGAGAGCAGAACAAGAAAGAAGAAACATACCGGTCATAAGACAAAAACACACAAACTCTTGCATCTACAAACAGGTTCTATGGGTCTCTCTCTCTCCTTCTCCGAGTATGTATGTGTCTGTGTGCACAAACACGAGGCAGAGGAGGAGGAGAATGTGTGTGCGAGAAATTTGAATTCATATTGTGCTCTGTTTTCAAAGTTTAAGGCAGGTTACCGTTTTACATATGCAAGGAAAGCTTAGAAAGTGAAGCAAGGAATGCTAACGTGTGGGCATTAGTGTTATCTGCAGAAATATGTTTGTGTTTACTGTAAAGTCGAAGGCTTTCACGGCCAGAATCCATAGATTGTTGTGGGTTTTCCGGGCTTTGAGGCCGCGTTCTATTAGTATTTTCTCCTGACATTTTGCCTGCTTCTGTGGCTGGCATCTTCAGAGGATCTGGTGGCATGGAAGTAGGACAGAGTATATATACTTGTGTAGCCCCTGACTAACAACTCAATCCTGGGAAATATTCCATTTAACAGTAGGTCATCACACAGGCCAACTTAACATATGCAAATTGGGAGGATTTTTTTATTTTACATAATGCATGTAATACATATGATATACCATATACAGGTATGTATTATACATATATCCTAACATATACTATGTTCCTTAGAATATCTATATTGCACAATCTTTCACCAGTAATAATATAACGTATAATATCTTAATCAGCATTTATACTTATTACACATATATAATCATTATTTCAGAACAATTTTTGAAGTATTCCCCCATTTCTCCTCTAAGTAATTATATAAACAATTCCAGTCCTCTCTAAATTTGTCCACTTTTTTAACTTTTAAAAACAGTCAATTTATCTTTTTCCATAATATCATATAATTCAATAAGCCAATCCTCTATTTTTTCATTTTTTTTCCTCATTTTTCCATTTTCTCATTTTCACATTTTTTCATTCTTTTCTCTTTTACCCCCCGTTCTTTTTTTTTTTATTTCTCATTTTTCCATTCTTTTGCATCTAAAATCCTGGCCTTGTTAATCATATACAATAGAATTTTCTGGTCTCATTTTTCAATGCTTTCTAATACCTTACCCATATTTAATAGGTAAAATTTAGGTTTCATTGGGAATCTTTTCTTTAATATCTTTGTAATTTCATTATTGATATTTTTCCAGGAGCTTTGGCCCTCTCACATTGCCACCAGCAGTGGTAAAAGGTTCCTTTTTCCATTTTCGATTTCCAGCATCTATCATCGTATTCTTTATAAACTTTAGCTAATTTTGCCAGAGTCGAATGTCAACTATACAATAATTTATCATAATTCTCTTTATGTATTGGCTTCTTGTAAATCTCAGATTTGTCCATGTATCGGTCCAATGATCTAATTGGAGTATGTCCAATGTTTTGGGCCCATTTGATCATGGGGATATTTTTATGTGCAGAAAATAGAAGACTAGGTTCCACATGCTTATGGATGGTCCAAGTTTGTTCTTTAAAAAACCCAATATCTTTTGGCCTGTTGATAAATTAATTGGCCTTCTTCAGGGACATAAATCCAATCTACAACAGAAATTTCTGGAGTTGCTGCTTCACTCTCTTTTTTTCTGCTGATTTATTACATGTGCTTTTGAGTACTTATTCCTGCTTTGGGGTTTTTATGTATGCTGTTTTTTTTAAATACAGTGTGCCATCCAGATGGTTCCACACCACTGCTGCTGCCAAATCACATATTTTGTTTTGTTGCATTGTTTCTTTGTTTGTTTTAAGCTCTGCCTCTGCATTACATGTGTTAAGAGGTGAGAAGAATGAAATACCTGAGTCTTAACACTGACTTTGCCATTTCTCTGTAGATGAGTTGACAGTACCCAGATACAGGACCGAGAAGCCCTCCAAGTCCCCACCCCCACCCCCACCCCGTCGGAGCTTCCCATCCTCCCATGGTCTTACCACCACCCGCACAGGAGAGGTGATTGTCACCAGCAAAAAAGAATCCAGTTTCATGAAGGTATGATGACTGTTCTCGTCATGAGCAGTGGGTAGGGTTGCCGGGGTCCCTTATTATAAGCAGTGTTCCTTATCTGAGAGCGGAAAGCTTGTCCCGTAGAGGGCCTTTATTACAAGGGATATTGCCTATTTGAAGATTGGAAAACTTTCCCTTTTGTATAGACGGAATGAGATGCCAAAAAATCGCATATTTTGGCATGTGGGCCTTCCATAAAGACAAAAATACATGCACCATGCAATCTATGAATGTGGATAATAGGTTAGTTTTGCAGAGAAATACATACCAAAGCGAACTGAAATCAATGCTTTCATTTGGTGTTTAGAACACAAACTTATTAATAGCTGTTTCCTGATTCTAAACTCTACATGTCATGAATTTCAACTGTCCCTTCTTGCAAACCTGTCAGCACTGAGTGGACTAGTGTCAGGACGGAGACACCCACTGGACTAACTTTGTCCCATGCCTCTTTCCCCTTCCCTTCATTCACAACCCAATTTCTGCCTCCTTCTCATTCACCTCTCTCTTGTTTTTGTTCTAGAAAGCTGAATCAGAAGAGCTAGAGACTCAGAAGCCACAGGTGAAACTGAGAAGGACTGTGTCAGAGGTTGCCAGGCCTGCCTCAACTCCCCCCATCATTGCTTCTGCCATCAAAGATGATGACGATGAAGACAGGATCATTGCTGAACTGGAGGTAGGGAGAGAAAGTGTAAGAAGGGGCCCTTGAGCAGTGGCTTGCAAATTGTGTTCGGAACTGTGGCTGCATCATGGTCATTTCCTTACAAGTCAGTCATTGCCACATCGGCACACTACATTTCCCTTACAGCCATACTTGAGAAATGCAGTCTTAGTAGTATGTAAAACCAAGAAATTAACTTCTAAAAATTGGATACAGTCACTGAGAAATGCCTCAGAGTAGAGATACCCATAAGAGGTGATTCACTTTATACATTATGTTGGGCTAAATGTCAGCAAAAAATTCGGTACATTAAACGTGTCCTGTGCTCCTAGACCGTGCTGAACTGCTTTGCGGGCCAAATGTTGGTCCCTAAAGTATTATAATCTGGGACAAATTCCAAAACTCTGCTTAAAAGATCAACGGGTCACTGTTATTATTATTTTTAAATGAATTATTTCTCTAGCAATCTGAGGCCCTTTCCGCACGACAGGACTCAACGAAGTCCTTTCGCTGCAGCCCCAGTGGTTAGGGAAAGCACACTAGGAATGCTCCTCTCTGCACTTCGCCAGTTCGCTGCAGTGGGGAGCACTCTGGTCCCACCTCTTCCCTTCTGCAGTGCAGCCAGGCATTTGCCATTGCTGCGCTGGGGAAGGAGGTGTCGCCAGCGCACTTCCACCCTTCCGCATGGCCAGGAGAGGCGGCAGTGTGGCGTGATGGTAAGTGTAAAACAGATTTTTTTACAAATATTGCACTTGTGCAATGCACGGGGACAAGATGGTGGTGGGACCGTGACGATGTGGAAGCACAACCCTTTGGAGCGCTGCTGTCATGTCCCAACTACGGGGCAGTCACACCGTGCGGAAAGGGCCAGAGACAAACAGCCATTGGATCTCCTTCTGTCACCAGCCAATAAAACTGAACAACTAGGGGCTAAGCTACATGTTGTATGCCAATGTGTGGGTCTACAACAACTAGGACCATTGCCTTTTATAAAAAGCAAAGCTGCTTCTATAAGGGAGCAAGTTTGGAGGCGAGAATCAGTGGGAGAAGGAGGAATTGCTTGCTCCTATTTTCACAAGCTCTTTTGGTGCTTCAAAATGTGCTGTTTGTCCAAGATTGCTTTCCCCCACCATCGTTCAAATATTTCTTTGCCCCTTCAAATATACAAAGTGGCAGCGGTGGAGGGGTGGGGAGAGAACAACTTTTCAAGTATCTAAACTAAGCCTCCTTAACAGAAGAATAACAACAGTGACAATACTTTGTATCAGACATTTTTGTTAGTCTTGTTATAATGTCAGTATACAGTAAACCACCATCATTTATCAAGCAATGACTGTCTTGTCTCATTTTGCCCTTCGTATCAATATTTGTAAAAAGGTCAACTTGTTCATAATGTGGCTTGCCAGAGTCTTTGCAGCCATTTCTCTCCTGTGACACAATTCTTTTTCCAATACATTTCTGAGAGAATATGTATTGTTATTATAAAAACTTATAAAAGCATTATGTATTTTCAGTATATATGTTTTCAAATAACCCAGGAGTATTAATAAGAGGTTTCATGATATATTGTAACCTGTTGTATCTCTGATCTTTCTAATAATCTTGCTCTGGTATATTATGCTCACTTTGTTACAGGACCACCATGTATATATAACATTACCATTGTCTTGATTATGCCACTGACAAGTACCAGATGTATTTTCATACATTTTTCTAATACTAGATGGAGTAGACTATCAATATGACAATTTATATATATATATTTTCAGAAAATCTCTATAGAGCTGGCATATAAAGGTTAACTTAGTTCTTCTTTACAGATGTAAGCCTTCTGTGAGTTTGAAATTGAAACCTATACATTCCTTTCTCCTCTATCCTTGTAATTGTAACCTTTAAACTTAATCTCCACTACAATCCCTTCGAGAAGACCTCTTTATAAGTAATGGAAAATAGGATCAGTGATTCAAATATTTACAAGTTTCCTGGCACAACAGTTCTCTTTTCATGGATTTGCATGGATTTGATTCCTAATTTCTAAAATATGAAAGATATCTCCGGAAGCAATTTTGCGTTTTAAATTTTCCTTCCGTATAAATAGTGATTTTTCCCACACTTTTAAAAACATTATGAAGCTGATACTGTGTATTGTTCCCAGAGAGTCACTCAGCTTCTTTGCTATTTGAAAACCTTTACATTTTATAATTACAAATATGTTTACAAAATCTTTACAGTTCCGGATATAAGTTCTAATTGTGGCTATACATATGGCATTACTTTGTGATCTGACTGGGTCTCAACCAAATGGATATTTATATTACACTGTTATGTGGCAGTTGGTGAGTTCCATGTCAATTGAGTTCTGAGCTTTAGTGTGAATTTTAAAAGAGCTGTCCAAGGTGCTGAACCCTGTGATCAAAAGTCCATCGTCATTAAAGTTAAGACTAAATTCCGGAGCGGATTTACTGTGCCACTAACAGAACGTCAACTTGATGTAAAAAAAACCAATACAGTTAATGCAGCTACAGTGCAGTATTTGGATACATATGGACTACCCACATTATCCATAGAAGGTACCTTATGCTGCATTGCTTTCCTGGAACCTTATACTTCCAGATAAAATAGTTCAGACAAGACTGAGTATATTCAAAGCTATTGTCTCATACTCGCATGCCTGCAAATATCCCAGTAAACTCAGTATGGCTTCCTTCCAAGAAGGCATGTGTGGGCTTGCTTGCATTGTAAGTTTCCTTGACCAGAGAATTATTAAAGCAAGTAAGAGAATACAGCAAGAATGTAGGTATGTTTAAACGTTATTTTGGAAATAGTATTTATCAACAGAAGTGTTCCTGGTGCCTGGGCATATTTTAAATATTTGTTGTATCTTCTCATTTAAAGAATAAAAATCATATTTATTAATAAAGATAGGTATGATGGAGGAACTTGTTCAGTTTGCATTTAAACTGCAGCATGAACATTCCTAATTTCTACATCCTGAACCAATATGCAAACTGAAACACAGTTATAGTTTAGTATTTACAGTTTTCTGAACCTTGCAATGCAGTTGAATTTGGTTAAACCAATGTTGTTTTATCAAATAAATTTCAGTTCCTTAGATCCTATGAAGAGTAGAGGAAATGGAATATGTTCCAGAACATGCATCAGCAATGCAGTTTTTAGGAATTAATGAAGTTATGAATTACTGTTATAAAATGCGGATAATATTGTATGAGTCACCTTGGAAGGGCAACCAAAGTGAGAATTGAGAAGCAGTTTGTGGATAAATGCTGCCTCCTGATGGACATGCTGAAAACTGCACACATCCAACTCAGTTCTAAATTTTATGGTTTAAAACTAATCTATGCACTAGCAGGTGGTGATGGAAACAATTCTGATCTTTCAAAAGGGATTTGGAGACTTGAACTTCAGCCTTCCTACATGAAGTATAAGATTTGGTAAAAGTTACTGATAGCAGTGACCATCCCACCCTGAACATACCAACTCTTATCTGATTTCAGAAACTAAGCAGAGTCAGGACTGGTTAGTACTTGGGTAGGAGCCCACCAAGAAGTATCAGGGGCTCAGTAGGGCGGAATCACTCCTGAAGGCTGAACAGTTAGTGCCAGTTCTGTTGATAATGCTGGGCTAGAGGTACCAATATTAAGATCTTTTATTTCGTCTTTATTTATTTATTTTGTCTTATCAATCTTATTTTATTTTTATCCTGACTTTTTCCCAATAATGGAACTCAAGGCAGCTTGCAACTCATTAAAAACAGTACAAATTAAAAACTATACAAACATCCATAAAAAGTATAAATATAAAAGTTTTTAAAAAATTCAACAAGTTGTACAGTTAAACCTATTAAAATTCATTGAAAGACTCTGTAGAAACGAACAAACAGCACAGCACACCGTTAAAAGCCCATCCAAGACCATTTCTAAAAGCCTGGTGGAAAAAAGAATGTTTTTACTTACCAGCAAAAGGAGAGCAAGGAGGGAGCCATCCTAGCCTTTCCTAGGGAAGGAGTTCCAAAGTCTGGGAGCAGCCAGTGATAAGGCCCTCTCCTCTCCCTTGTTCCCACTAAAATGAGCCTACAATTTCCAGTGTTCCTGTGCTTGTTAATATAGCATCTTCAGTTTGCATGATGATTTTACAGGTAATTGCAAACAACAAGTCTTGGAAATCTAAAGCTTGACTCAGAAGAGGCAGTTGAGAGAGAGGAAGAAGAGGGAAGCAAAGGTGTATCAGGGAAGCTTTGTTAAATGTATTTACACTCACCCGGAGCCAGGAGATTATGTCAAAGTTTAGGTGGTATTCAGAAAAAGATTAGGAACATGCATGGTAGATGGTTCTATCAGTGTTTCTTAACCAAGATGACCAAACAGAACCTCAGTGTCCAGAGGAAGTGTACCTTCTGCATATCTGATATGCAGGACCAACAGGGGGACCTGTTTGTCTCCATGTCCTTCTTGTGAGTTTTCTAAAGTCTTCTGGCTAGTTAGCTACTGATCAAAACAGCGTCTTAAATTAGCTGGAGCTTGGTCTGACCTAAAAAGGCAGTTCTTAGCAACCAGGTCTTGCCCAAAGGTATCTTACTGCCTGAGGCAAAGAACAAAATGACATCTCCCTTCATTCTATATACAGAAGCTTACTGGAATGGCAGTTGAATCTTTATCCAAAACTGGCAAAGGAATTAGTCCTCTATACCTGAGCACACATACAATAGGAGCATACAAATTTGCCCACCAAAAGGGGAACATCTGAGAAACAATCATTCCCTACCTCTCCTAGCATTTCTTCCCTGAGGCAGTTGCTTCGCTTTGCCTAATGGGAGAACCAGCCCTGTTAACAATGCTTTTTGGATTTTGTATACTGCAGAATTAGAAGCCAGGGGAAGGGAACTAAAAGGGACCTCAAAATCACTAATTTTCCTCTGTCTTCCAAAACAGTACCACAGTAGCTTTTGGGTAAACAGCCATTACAGGTGGGTCGAGGCAGCCATTGGATAAATGTGTGTTTTCATGTGGCAGGATTTCAGCTCCAAACCACAGTGTGAATTTTTGAGAGTACAGTTCTCCCTCCACATTCGCAGGTTTCACTTTCACGAATTTGCTTATTCGCGAGGTGGGCTTGCCTCCCTCCGTCTCCCCGTCCCATTCCCTGGCCTTTTGCCCAGCGGCAGAGAGGGGGAAAGATCATTGCTCTTTCTCTGGGTGCCCTCCGCCACAGCCACTGTGGGCGCTCCAGAAGCAGCCTGCAGGGACGTGTACAGTGGGAGATCACCCATTCTCTGCATGGTGCCATGTGGGCACACTGGCAGCAGCTGGCAGGGGCGTGCAGAGTGGGCGATCGCCCATTCTCTGCACACCCACCACCACTGCCCGTGTGGGTGTGCTGGCAACAGCCGGCAGGGGCGTGCAGAATGGGTGATCATCCACTGCTGCTCATGCAGGTGCTTTGGAGGCAGCCTGTAGGGACGTGCCAAGTGGACAATCGCCTGTTCTCTGCACCCCTTCGGCTGACGCTGGTGCGATCAGGCTCGCCATCTGCCCACTGGCAGTTCTGGCGGGATCACCCCAGCGGCAGGGGGGGAGATGGCAAGGAGGGAGGAAAAGATCTCTTCCTCTTGCTCGCCTTCTTCCTGCTGGAAGCTCTGGGAGTGATTGCCCCAGCAGCGGGGGGCGGGGAGGGCGAAAGGGATGAGAGATTTTTTTCTCCCCTTCCCATCTCTCGCCTGCTGCTGGCAATGGCTGCCATGGGCAGGTGTGCAGGGAAGGAGGGGTGCTGGGGGAGAAGTTATTTGCAGTTATTTCACTTTCTCAGGGGTTCTCTGCACATATTCCCCGCGAATGTGAAGGGCCTACTGAACTTATTCAGCAATTTCCAGTGCCTAAAATTGTTGTTTCTTGTGACTTATTACTGTATTCCTCTTTGTTGTGTATCACTGTTACCAGTCATTTGCTTGGAACAATGTACTTTAGATTTCAGAAGGGATATTCTCATCATTTTGTTACAGATCTTGTGATTTCAGCCATTAACAATTTTTTGTAATCACAGACCTTTTCTAAAATGAAGTTAACTTTGTTTTTCTTTTGCATACCCCATTTTTGATCGGTTGTTTATGGTTATCTTCCTTGAGCCAATAATAGCAATCCAAACTATTTTGGTTTTTGTCTGTGTACAGCCCCTTGAAAAACAACCACCTTCAATGTTCTGACTTCCTCAGGTATTTCAAAGAAGCTCCTCATTTATTCCTAAGTTTCGTTGCGACCAGCTTGTGCCAGACGCAGACATGTGGTCCATTGGGGCCACCATAGCAGCTGAAGGATGGAAGGTAACAGCCGTTGCTTGGACGATCGCAACTCCCTCCTCCTCTTCTTCCCCTCCAACTGGTTACCCACCACTGCACCTCTAACAGGATTCCTCTTCCTCTTCTGCAGCCTTTGTTAACTCTTCTTTCTCTTTCTCTCTTTACATTAACCAACTAACGGCTCTTTCGCTCTTTCCCACCTCACCCTTCTGACACAAAGTGGCGTGCGTTGTACTGACACAACATGGGACCCAGGGAGCACTAACTGTGTATGGCTCTTCCAGGAGGGTTTGTCAGCGTTCTAGCCCTCCACTAGATCATGCTGGAAAATTTGGATGGGGGTGAATTCCAGAGTGTTGGTCACTATTAGTTGGGAGTACCTCACTTTTTCTTTTCTGCATTTAGATTCTGCTTGCACTTACAAAAAAGGGGGGATTTCTTGATTGCAATGCATGCCATGCCCTATGGCAGAGCCTGGATACTCATTTCCACTGCTAGTGCATGTCTCCTAAACCAGAAAGTTTCACGAGGTTCAGTCAGGGCCTCAACCTTCTTTTGTTTTTGTTTGGTTTTTTCCTCTGAATTTAGGATCTCTGCTTTGGTGTTAGTTGCAGCTTGACAACCTGCTTAATAATTCCTGGAAATGGAAAGAAGTTGTGAAAGTTGGTATTAGAGGTTCTACAAAATATTCCTTGGAAAGTTTTGGAAACAAAGAACCTCACTGGCTTCAATGCTATGTTGGAAAAAAAGTTAAGAAGAATACCCGTTAGTTCATATGCATTAGGTAGGAAGCAGAGGATCTTGGGCAGAGTTTTGCAAACTTAGTTTTGAATGACAGATCTCAGGATCTCAAAGTTCACTGAAGAAGGGGAAGCTTGTTATATGGATCTGCCCACAGAATTATGGAAGGGGTCTACAGAGTCAACTAGGGTGACAGCTCTTTGCTTAAAAGGTAAACAGAACCAACCATGAGTGACTTTCACAGATTTGTGCCTACAGCTTGCCAGTTGCCACTGAGAGCACCCCAGGGGAAAAAAATCAGAGCTTGGAAAAGGTGCTTGTTTGTTTTGACCACAACATTTAAAAAGTAATTTCCAAGAGCTCTGGAAGAAAGTAGATCAGTTATTTTAGATTACCTGACCTGATCACTTAAGCAAATGACCAAAGGTATATGTAGGATGAAGAAGATCCCCCAAGGTGACTGTCAGTCTGATCTGAGCAAAATTTCTTTCCCATTGACCAAAATGGGATGTTGAAGTAAAGCCATCCACTAGTTCATGACAGGATCATTTTAGCAGCTAGCACTTAGAGAGGGATCATTTTATTTATAGCCCATGTTAATTTCACGTGTGTTCATTTCTGAGAAGACTGCTAACTGAGGTACGTGAATTATTGCTGGGCCAAAGTATGATTTCTGTGGTCCTCAGGGCTTGGTGAAAACTTAAATGTATTAAGAGGGGCTTACATGGCAACATCAGAGTTGGCACAGTGTTGCATGGCTAATGTTTCTTTTAGCACTTTTTAAGAAGGCTACTGTGACATCCATCCCTCCCCGCTACATGGACCATCCTCAAGGAAGAATACTGTTGGCTCTGTTGTCATTTCAAGTAGAGGCAAAAGTATTTTTAAAAGCAACTGTTAAAACAAATATTAGCTAGCCAAGCCTCTTCCACCTTGTTTTAAAAACTGTGAAGATTGAACCTCTCCCCTGAAAAAAAAAGGGATCAAGAAAGTTGGAGAAGGAGAAGATTGTTGGCCCAGACTAGATTGAAGAGGTATTAAGGTATTGTTTTACACAGAGAAAATAACATCAACAGGGGTGTTGTGTGTGTGTTTAAAAGCTTCTTTAAGAGGCAGTCCAACTAGAAGACAAGGTCGTATTGCCATTTCAGGGGTTTGGTTGCCATGAAGGGCAACAGGATGTGAAACACTCAGAACTGACTCATAGGCACATCACGCTGTGAAGTTCTCTTGTGTAAACTACACTGCAGTTAGTGAGCAGCACCTATGCCCTGCCATTATGCCCCCTCCCAATAATTAGAGGCAGAAAGGGTACCACTAATGTCTTGAACTGATTCTATGGCCGTTTCTGCATTACATTGTTATAGTGCTATTATTCCACTTTCAACATCCTGTGGAATTCTGGGGTTTGTCGTTTACTGAGGCCAAAGAGCCCTCTGGCTCAGAATTCTAAGTGCCCCTCCTTAAACTGCAAACCCCAGGATTCTATATGATCTTGAAAGTGGAATAATAGCACTATAACAGTGTAGAGCAGAAATGACCTATATCTCTGGACAGCAAGAAATTAGAAACAAAAACACTCTGGATGTTGCTTATGCAAAGGTCATTCAAAAACTATACAAATATATAATCAAGGTTACAGTTTTGTACCCACTTAACAGGGGTAAGTTTCATTGCTCTCAGTGGAATCGTCTAGTGAGTAGACCTATATAGGCTACAGGTTTGCACTGTAATTCTGGAGTCAGACAAGTTTCTAAGAAAGTCTTAACATGGCCCAATAGAAACATCATTGCCCATGATGCATGCATTGATTTTTTTCCCCTTACAATATGCCTCCCTCATTTCTGGTAAAAAAAATGTTTCACACTTCTTAAAGCACTTTTTAAAACTGTGAAAAAAGACAATAATAGGTTGTCAAGGTTTTTGGTGAGTAATTTAGACCTCCTCTTGTTATCCTTACATCTCTGAAAAAAACCCAACATCCTCAGGAAGAACTATAACTGTTGGACAACATACCCTTGTCTTGGAATACAACTTACCCTCAAACATGTGTAAATCATTAGAGGAAAGAAATTTCAAGTGGAAAAGCAAGAGGCAGGAAAGAAGTGCTTAACCCCTCTCCATGTGCCATTTTCTCCCATAGCTCTTTTTCTCAAGTTGTTTCTCCTACCTTTAATCAGACTCATTTTCGTTCATGAAGCTGGGGTGACAGAAAGGTCAATTGTGGAGGAAGTGGGGAAAGAGTTAATCAGCTTCTACCTAACATTTTTTCCATTTCAAATCATGACACCACCATGTAGGAGTATGGTGGTGACTCAGAGACAGAAGTCTGCCTGTATCACAACTTGTTTGTGTTCAACCTCACTTGGTTGTCCTAGCTTTTCAGGCCATTTCCAGGTGTACATCTGCAGGCAAAGCAATGATCCAACTTGGCAGAGAATTTAATCCAGATGGAGGTGTAAGTCTTCAACTATGGTACCTTTGCACATGAGGATGAATATTTACCTTACATTTCTCCCCACTGTGGGAGAAAATGATTATTCCCAGTATTCTCCCTGTTTGCAAATGTCCTAAAATATTGTAGGGGAATTATGCTGCAGAGAAAAACTCTTTTTCCACACAAAACCATTTTTTGTGCAGAAAACGGGTTTTCTGTACAAGACACTATTTTGTGTGCATGAAACTCATTTTCTATGCAGAAAACAGGGGGCTTTGCACAAAACTCCCACATTGCTCTCCTCAGAATAACTCCTCTACAACACTTGGAGAAGCTCAAGTTCCAGGGAAAAAAACTGTGAAGAATTCTTGCTGGTCTGTTATTCTTTCCAACAGGGTTTCTTGACTGTTGGGGAATTCTTTTTTTTTTTAACCTAGGAATGAATAATTACAAATGTGGGTCTAAATCCTATTGTTAGTCAAAACTAGAGTACTGCCACTGAATCATCTGGATTTACCTATGTGCTGACTCACCATTCAACAGCTGATTCAATGAAGCCACTCTAGTGACTAACCAACAGGATTCCAGCTTTTCTTTGCATCTCTAAAGCCAGGCACATTGTTCAAAATTAATTAGAGTCTTGAATAAAGACAATCCTGACTCCATTCACTCTCTCAGCAAAGTCTCCCACTTCATTAATAATTGTCTGAATTTTCTCTTAGGAGTCAGGAATCTCAAAACCTTCATCTGGTAACAATTCCCACCTCTCTCATATTGTCCTTTCTGAATTGGCGCCCAGCCTGCCACTTCCTGAATTTCAGCCAGAAGCAGGGTTGGAGCTATGCAATCCTTGGACTCATAACCACCGTGAGACTGATGGAAAGTTGGGAGTCATTGGATGCACTAGGATGGATGTTAAAGCGGGTCCAAAGGTCCTGTTGAGCAAGCTGAGCAAGAATGAAAGGAAGCTGAAATCTTTGATTCATGCATCCTCGAGTCTCTCCAATAAGGTGTCAACATATACGCATTATCTACCAGCAAAACTGAGGATTCAAGGATATATTCCAGATTCTATGACTGGGACTTTTTCTAGCACTGATTATGGAGTAAAAGGTAGCACAGTGACATTTGAAGCAACAAAAACATCAGTGGAAGATAAAATGGTTCTGCTTGGAGGAGGAGATGTATTGGTTATGAATGATGGGGATAGGCAACCAAGTAAATTACAGACATCTGCCCGAGGAGCAGCAACCCATACATCAGAAAACCGAGCTGCTGTTACCCTGTCAAAGGGCATACATAGTTGTAAGACATTTTCTTCATCAAATGAAGATGGTGAAACATTCATGGAGCTGGATAACAAAAATGGCACTGCAGAATCAAAAAACAAAGAAGCAGATCAAGCAATAGAAGAGGTCCCGATAGCTCTGAAGGACTTGGATGTTCTTTCCAAACACATGTGGAGAGAAAGTCTGACAGATGTTTCAAAATTTTGTTTGCCTTTGCAAAATCTCCCATCCACTGTGAGTAAAGAAGCCACTGAATGTGACAAAGTAAGTAGGCAGCAGACCTTGAGTTCTGATGGTCCAAGCACAGGAGAAAAGGAAATAGATGTAGAGGGAGAACTATTAACAGATCTGGAAGAGAAACAAAAGGAATGTGGAGCTGTGACCAAAAGGAGCCAAGAAATTTGCAAGGATACTTACCAAAGGTTGGACAATTTAGAAGAAACCATAAAAGACCTAGAAATAGCTATCAGTCAAATTAGTAATCAGGCATCTACTGATCTAATATTTCCTCAAAAATTATTTGGACAATTGGGATTCAAACATGTCCAAAATGGAAAAAGAAAGACAGATGAATCAGACTGCCAAGACTTAAGACAATATGATGCAAACAACAGCACAACGAACCAGAAGGTACCATCCAGCTCCAAACCATTTTTGGTGCCCAAACCACGGTTCCTGCTGAACGGTGATTCACAGGTTCACTTTTTTGATATTCCTCTTGCTCTGATGTGCCAGTCTAGATTCTTCCTGAAAATCTTCTCTACTGTCTGTCCTCTCAAGATTTCCTCTTGCTTTTAAGAGACAAAGTTTAAAAGAAAGCTGGACTCATGGTCTTTGCAAGACTACCAGAAGTGGGAGTTCAGGTCCACTCTTACTGACGAACAAAATAAGACCTTTCCTTCCTTCCACTATTCTTTCTGTCTGGCTTGAGTATTCTTTGGAATGATTATTACTTACTTACTTACTATTGGTTTCTTTACTATGATTGTTTCTGTCAATTTCCTTTCTCCTGGTTGTGTTATTTTTTTTTCCTTCCTCACCATCCCAAGCTTTCAGTAGAAATGGGATAGCAGCACACTCTTTGCCATGAGTAGCTGTAAACTACAAAAGCAGACTAATTATACAAACCTGTTTGCTGAACTGTCATGGATACCTCTTATCCCCAAAATCTTGGGAAAGTAGAGTTACATGAAGGGGTTCCTGGGTCTCTAAAACAGACTTCTCAGCAGTCTCCTAAAACTGCAATTCTTATAATTACTTGGAGAAACCAATATAGTTAAACTGGCTTCAGACTGGTTCCAGTGTTTATGAATATTATGCCATTCAGATATAGCATTGTTTCTTTTGGTGGAGTTATTGATTATCGGCTCTTTCTAACTCCCTCAAGTAGACAGGGTTCTCTCTCTGTGTGTGGATCTGTTTATCTTCCTTTCCATCTCATATAGCTGAAGGGGACATGAAGTGGTGTTTATGCTTTCAGGCTTGGATTTCAGGTGCGTCCACTTCTTTCCCCCTGGAAAATAGTGAGCTTTGTGACCTGATCATGAATCTTTTTCCCCTCTGCAGTGGGGCTTAAAACACAATATGCTGACAGCCAAGGGCTCAGGGATCAGCACTTTGAGTAGCACTGTTCTAGAGCATGTGTGGGAATCACGAGGATCTCCAAATGTTGTTGGACTGCAATTTCCAAAATTCCTCACCATTGACTACACTAGTTGGTGTGCTGGGAATTCTAGTTCAGCAATGTCTAGATGGCCCCACTCTTTCTACCTCTCATCTGAAGCTAGAACCTGAAAATGTTACATTTTTGGACTACAAGTCCTAGAATCTGCAGTTCAGTGTACTACAGCTGCCAGAGTACCCTAGCTGAGATGGCTCCTATTCATGTGGTTTGGGGGAGTAAGTAATCTTCCTGTGTCTACTCTAGAGTTGATTTTGTTCACCACAGAGCTGGTTTGTATTTGAATTTTTCTTCAACTCACTGTTAGAAGGGTTGAGAAAATGAGCTGATTTGTTATTTGGAAGTCTGCTGAACTACTAGAGGAACTAATGTTACATGACGGACAAAGGTAGCTTGCACTAACACTTATCTACCAAAACCATTTTAATTAATCAGTTAAATGAGGCATTAGATTCAGGTCTTCATTATATCAGCTTTCTGTTTTTGAAGCTTTTCTCTTAGTCCTAAATATGTGTAACTGAACTATAGTCATCTAAAGGTGGGAGAATAACATTTCCTACTGTTCAAACCTCTTTTTTCTTCATTTTTTTTTAAATTTCTGATGCTTCAGGTCCAGAGTTTGAAACTGAAAATAGGGAGGGAGGGCTGCAACTTGACCCTCCCTGTCCCACTTTTCTATCAGTCAGTAGTAAGTTTTCAACAAACCCGTTTTAGATTTCCTTTCTAGCAGAAAAAAATGAGTTTTAATTGTGCACAGTTAATCTTGTGTAATGAGCATGCTTCTTTTTTATTTTGGTTGTTTCTACATACCAGCAGAGTTTTTAAGTGCATAGTGTCATACATAATCTATTCCTACATATAGAGTGTCGGTACCAATTGTGGTTAAGTGATGTCGTGTTGTGGGAGATCCTGTTCCACAAGCACTGTGCCTTGTTCAGTGATCTCACTGCAGTACAGTAGTATCTTCTGGCACTTCCATGGTTCTTTGGGTTGGGGCCCAAGTGGGTATCATAACTTAAGGCAGAAAAGTGGAGGAAGGTCCTTCTCCATTCTCAGCTAAATCTTAATGCCCTTCTGATCTCTTTAAGCTGTGAATTCATGCCTTCCTTCCTTCCTTCGTTCCTTCCTTCCTTCCTTCCTTCCCTCCTTCCTTCCTTCCTTCCTTATTTATTTATTTGAAAGATGGAAGCTGGGGTGAAATGTGTTTGCCTAAAATAAAGACTGAGACTTTATGAATGAATAACTCTTTGATGACTTGTTTAACCATGAAGCCACAGCAAGACGCTTAAAAGCATGCATTAGTGTCAGTTCACTCCCTTACTGAGTTTCTTTCATGCTGTCAGGAACAGTGAATGAGAATGAAGGTCATTAATTTGATGAGTGCCTCCCAAAGCCGTTTACAGAGCGGCAGTTGAAAAAACAGAACTCAGAAAAGATGTTTGGCAAATAGAATTTAACCTTGATTTCTTGCCACCCTTTCAGTTCTGCCACATGTAAGGGGAAGGATGATGCCAAGGGTTGTAAGAGACAAATATGAAACATAAAAAGGAGAATGTGAGGGAAGATGGTGAACAGACTGATGTCTATCTGTGTGTAGTGTACACACATACACACGATAGGTAGACTGATAGACAGAGATATAGTTGCAGGGAGCAAAATGAGGACGCTGCATCTTCAAATAAAAATTCTGCTCCCCAGTGAAATTTTCCTTCAGTCCCCAAGTTTCTAGCATTGCAGTAACTTAAAACATCAGTTGAGCATTTAATATTATACTTTAGGCATCCAGAGAAAAGCGACAGGCAACATTACCAAGGGAATGTGACTACAGTGGAATTCTAGGTGTAAATCATTTTCAATCTTTCATTATCTCCAATGCTAGAAATTAGCATCAGCATTAGCAAAAATAAAAAAATCATTTGGGGAGTAGAATTCTTATTTGGGGGGCATATTCTCATATTGTTCCCCTTCTATGCATATACCCTTGCAGATAGATCAGACAAAGTATGGGGCGTGAACTATAGAAATTGACTCTGATTGACTGGTTAAATACCTGTTTCTTATTACCATCTTTTCCTTAGCTGTCAAGTGATAAGCTGTGCTGTCATTGACTGTTTTTCAACATTTTGCTGTCTGCTTAGTGGGAGACCATTTGGCCATGAGATACTTGTTTGATGTTAGAAGTTTCAAGTGATGAAGCTGAAGTTTGTTTTCATTATTTTTTTTCTAGGAGTTTGAAAGTCTGTGTAGATAGTATCAGAGGAGAAACTATGTGATTTAGTAGAGCTAGGGCAACTAATGAACAGTAGGAAAGGGTTCAGAAAACAGGGGAAATGCTGCCAAAGTGAATCCATATTGATCTAATAAAAGTTTTGGAAGAGAAGTGGACTTCAAGAAAGAACTAAGATTAGAACTAACGAGAATGCCTACATGACAAGCATGGTTGCATGACAAGCAACACTGAATTTCCCTCTTTTATACAACCATTAAAGGTTCAAGAGTTCTTTCCAATTTTCAGTCCGGCAATCTTAATTGAAGCAGAATAAGGGCGGGGGACTGTTCCAGGCACAGAGACCAGAATGGCAGAAGATCCAGGGGTGGAATGGGAAAGTGGAGGGAATGGAGTCAGTTTGATTGCACATACCTCTACCCAGTATCACCTGTGTTGAGCTGGCTGATAAATAATAATAGTAGATCATCTCAAAACTAAGTCTAATTAAAGCTGGGCTGGGGAGCCTTTGGCTTTTGAAATATTTTGGCCTACAACTGCCATCAGCCCCAACAAGACTAATGGCAAGAGATGGGGGAGTCCAAGACACCTGAAGGACCAAAGCTTTCCCAGTCGTGTCCTAAAGAGACTAAAGTCCCTTGATCCCCTTGATCTCAGACAATCTAGTCTAAGTCTCCATCCCACTTAACAATAATAAATAATTTTTTATTGTTGTAATACATGAGGAAGAGTAAAGAAAAGGTCCTTGTTAAAGATTTCCAGTCTCTTAAATACATGGAAAAGAGTAGGAAGTGGCAGGGGAAAGAAGAAACGATTCAAATAAAAATAGTGTGGCAGGTGTCCTGTGGTGTAGGTGAAGGCTTTTAGCGACTTCTAAAACTTGTCAGAAGTCAGAAGAGAAAGACCAAAAAGAAAAAGGTAGTTTTACAAAGACCCATACAAAGAGGCAAGCATAGCCATCAGCATGATGTATATTATTAAAGTGACAAAGAATTCCAATAGTCAAAGAAATGAAAGAACAACAGATGGCATAAATGCAGGAGGCAGAAATAAGTGGCTTTGGCAGCAGAACAAGATTTGGAAAAATAAGGAGAATGAGACAGAAATTAACAAGATATCATATAAGTAAACCAGTGGGGATCAAGATCATTTCATGCTTTAAATATAAGAAATAGAAGCATCTATGGAGGGACAAGGTAGAAGAGATGACTGATCTACAGAGAAGATAAATGATGAAATTAAGGAACATATAAGGATCTGAACATAAAAACTAAGAACAGAAATCAAAGGTCAAACATGAGAAAAAGGAATCATTTTTGCAGGATAAAAGAAGAATGACACCAAGCAGATTGCTTTTTTTTTTAAAACCAGAAATCACATTTTCAACAAGAAATTGCTGTAGGTAGTATTTTCCTAAAAAGTTCTTTATGGGCAAATATTTGGATTCTCTAGATTGTATCTAGAGAATTGACTAATCGCAGATGATCAGGGATTATATAGGAAATTAGATGGTATTACAGTACTGTGTAGTTTATTTAATTATGTAGCTAAAGTCACTGAGGACAATGATAAAATCTGGAAAGAGAAAATGAGAGAGACAGACAGTAAAAAATAGCATAATTGAAGAGTCAAACATTTTCACAGCTGGTGCCAAGAGCAGGGGGAGTGTTTTCTGACATTGCCAAAAATGCCCCCCCCCCCACACCGGTAAATAAGTGCTAATTAAATGAATATTTCATGAATATTCTCAGTCTCAAGAAATGCTTTCCCCTTGATTTAATATCTTGAGTACTGTTTTGTAAGCTTTCACAGAATAAGGGCATTTTTTTCCAAGTGATCCTGAAAATTTCCATGTGACTTGAGGTGCAGCTTAAAAGTGATTGTTAAAACGTAAAGAGATTACACGTGGCTGATACCATATTTAAACTGGGTCATTGGTTTCAGTGCAGGATGCACTGACATGTGGGTAACAGAATTCTTGGATGTTACAGCTGTACATGTATGAAACAGCAACCAGGTTTAAGCATGGCACTGGCCACATGTAAACCAACAATGGGTACTTTTTAAAAAACACATCCAGCTTTACTTTTAAATTGGGCTTGAAATGTCATTTAAGAAATGTACAATATTTGCTTAAATTCCAATTAAAGCTTAGAACTGTGGAAACTTCTTCAATGAGAAATGCATTCCTTATGGACATATGTACTCGTAACCTGGACCAGATTTTGAAACAAAATCATAAAACCATAAAAGTTGGGAGGGAAGTGGGCTGCTCAGTGCAGTATCTGTAGCTTTTCTTGATAAATAGCTGTTCAGCCCCTGCCTAAATACTTGCAAGGAAGGAGAGCCAGGGCAGTCTGTTCGCTGGTCAAACAAGTTGTAGTCATATGAACTTTCTCTTAATATTCAGCCATAATATACTTTCTTGCAATTTCCACCCAAAAGAAAAACAGAAGTCAAGAGTTATGTATTGACAGCCCTTCATATATTTGGTTATGATGCTTCCACGTAATCTTCTCTTATCTAGACTAAGTCTTGTTTTATAATTTTTTTATAAGAATTAAAAAACAAGGTAATCAAGAGCCTGATGATACCTTGTGATGAGTCACACTCTGAGGACATCACCAAGCCAAGCTTAAATGTATCTAATCCCTCTAGTGCAATGGAAGATAATTTTCCACCAATATTAGTGGGTAGAAGCGTATCTAGGGTGGGGCCAGTGGGGCACGTGCCCTAGGCGGCAATGTCAGGGGTGCAAAAAAGGATTTAGCAGCAGCAGCGTAGGAGGAGGAAGCAGCCCTGGAGGTAGGGGTGCAACTTTCACACTTGCCCTAAGTGCTGTTCTATGCTAGATAACACCTCTACTTCTGTAGGCTAGTCCTAGAGTTTCAAGGTCCAAATGGAATACTGCTACAGGCAGGAGTTAGTATCTAGATAGTAGAGAAAGATCTTTTAAAATGCTGAGCTAATTAAGGGCGGGGGAGAGAATCTGGATTTTGCTTCAAACAGCAAAATATATTGGGCTGGCACTGAACTTCTAACTTTTCGAGCACTTCAAGATTTTTGGAGGACAGTAGAAACATTGCTATTCTTCCTAGACTTGAATGGATACATTATGTTATGAGAGCCCTTACTGACACTGGCTGCTATTTTGATTTTAATAGTTTGGTACTGCTTTAGACAGCTTTATTTAAGTATATTGCAAGTCAAATAGTTTTTAACATTTTTTTCACAAGTGGTTGTTTGTAAGCTGTTTCAAGTCCCTCCTGTGAATGTGTGTGTGGCAGAGAGTTTATATGATTAACTCCTATTATGATTATAAATCACAATATACTTGCTTGTGGGAATTCTACAATATGGATCAGGGCAAATGTGTGAAGAAACCTACATGCTGAAAATAACCCTTTCTTGTTCTTTTCTCATTTTCTGCTGTTCAGCTGTGATTTTTTGACTCTTCTCTGACCTTTCATCCAATTCTTTCTGCTCCCTGAACCTCTTGTTCATTTCCAGACTAGCAAAGAAAGTGGGGTGGAGATGAGAAAAGGAGCAAAGAGTCATTTAAAAATAAACTCTGTCTTGATTCTGGAAGACTGTAATTTAATGAGCCTCTGGCATCAGCAGCTAACATTTCTTTTTCTGGCAGGTCAAGGGGGGGCATAGCCATGAAATGCACAGTGGGGTACCATGGGCAGGAAGAAACTTGGCTCACCTTTCAAAAAATGCACAAGCCGAATTTAAGGAGGTCAGAGTGAACAAGAGCCATCTCTCCTTCATCTGGACCCTAGGAAAAGATAATTCTCTTGCAGGCAGATTCTTCTTATTCTGAACAGTTAGATTATCTGGGAGCTTTCCATGATATATTCAGTCAAGTAGGGCATTTGGCATTTGGCAAGAAGCAATAGGGACCACCCATCATTCTGTGATGCTGAAGCAGCACAGCCAATGAATGGCAAGCCATGCAGAGAAAAATACACATTTATATTACCTGTCCAGAGTTTTGTTCTTTAATTTTTCTCCAATACCATCTTTTCATCTCTTCTTTTTGCAGAGTGGTGGCGGTGTTTCAGTTCCAGCCATGAAGATGGTCAATCCAGCGTCACGACTGAAGCAAACCCAGCAAGGCAGCCCAGACAAAAGCAAACATATAAAACAACGCATGGAATACATGCGCATCCAGGGACAACAACAGGTAGTCTATCTGTAGGCAGCTGCACCAATCTGTTATCGCTGCCCCAAGGCATAAACAGGATGAATTTGAACCTTTCTTTCCTTCATCTAGACAGAAACGAGTGAGGGCTTGGCAGGAGACAGCTGACCTGGTAGGTGGGGTGGAGGTGGAGAGAAGGCAGAGCTTGGACAAACTACTTTTCTGGACTATAGTTCCCATAAAGCCCCAGTCAGCATGGCTAGTAGCCAATACTGGCCAGGGGATTCTGGGAGATGTAGTCCAAAATATGAACATTTTCAAGTTCTGAGAGCAGCAAACCTACATTATCCTTGAATGCCAATTTGTATTGTCATTTTTGAGACAATGCTTTTAGAAATTATGGCTGTGAGTATATCTTCTTATTGCCTTTAACCACCCACATCAGCTGCCTACCACTGGGAATCCCTGTATAAAGGGAATACTTATTTGTGGTGTGGCAGTGACTTTGCAAATAGAGGAGAAAGGTAGGAAGTTGTTGTCCATAGACATATTTGTATCAAAATCCAGAGCCATACCTGACAAAAATTAATTTCCCATACATGTGTGTGTTTGTGTGTGTGCATGTGCATGTTGTGCAGACAGAACAGGACTTGCATCTTCCTCAAACCTTAATCCTGTTCCTCACTCGCTAAAGTTCCATGTGCTTGTAACTTCTGGCACATTTCCCTGAATTCCAGGGAATACTAACTGGAATTCACCTCCCTGACAAGAATAAGGCATTTTCCTAACCATTACCCTGATCATATAAGCCTAAGCATTCAGTTATTCACCTTGCTATTTTATTTGTGGTAAGATAGCAGTTCCCCTGCCTCTGGGGAAGTGATGTTATTCGCATGCCTGTGTTTAAGCACACATGCTTAAAAGATGCGGTCCAGCGTCTTAGCAGAGTCTCTCATCCCTTTTGGAAAAGGCAGCGGCATTAGATGTGATGGTGATCAAGTTCATTTTCAAACCCCCACCCTGCCCTCAGTTTCACTACGCATCCATGCGCGTGTGTGCCCCAGCTCCTTCCCTGGCCACGGCATACACAAAGAAGTACCGTCTAAAGAAACTACAGGAGAGGGATGCTTTGTGGGAAAGGGGAAAAGGAAGGGAATTGTATTGGCTTAGGTGAACTCTTTTGAATGGATGAGACTTAGGAAAATCATAAAAACCACAGGAAGCTTGTTGAGGAGTTATAAAAGTTCTAATGCAAGTGTGGTACTCTCTTTTTCACAAATGACAATTGCCTCATGTGCAAGAGAGGGGGACAGCTCCATACACGCATCCTTCCACATGTGGAAAGTCAGTCCTTTCTGTTCAGCTGAATGATCTGCCTTCACAGATAGGGCTTCTGTGTGCATGTTAGGCATGCGTAGGGGGTTCTGACTAGGAATAATGGATACCAGATAGAAAAAGACACCTAGAACGCCTCTGTATTATTAGGCAGTTTCTCCTGAAAAGTAGTGTCTCCAGCATACTTTAATAATCTGACTTCACTAAAGGTGGGATTCACCAGAGAAGGAGTTTTCAAAAATAAATTTGGCAGAGCTGCTTAAGGAAGAACAGGTTTCATTAATTATGTGGTAGACTTCTTGGCCGGAAGATGCAAAGAAGAACATTTGAGCACTTGCATAATTCAAGAGATGCATACCAAATGGTTTGGAAAACCATGTGCCTCTTCTGCCAGTGTGTCACTAAAATACTATTTTGACTACTTACAGCAATTACTATTATTATTAGTAGTAGTAACAATAAAAGCAACAATAATTTAATTAATCCATATAAACAACAGTTACAGCCAAATGGGTATTATTTTTTTTAAACAGGGAAATACAGCTTTTGTAAAATATTGGTGGATGTCATGCAAAGACATACTGTTAGCCACTGCTCGTATACGTGCAAATGTTAATGCATTGGCTTTGAGTTCATATGTACAGTGGCAACCTGTCTGTGAAAACAGCCCAGTCAGGATGCATGTGCACTTTTAGCTTGTATGGCACATGCAGTTCTTCCACAACTTTTGGAATACTCATGAATACTATGCAGTACATGCATAGTTCATACTTATTATATTGTGTGCATGTCCATCTGTCAATATAAATGAAGATTCTCTAAAGCTATTTCTTTTTTTATAAATATATTTATTAAGAATATAACAGAAAGAAAAAAAATTAAGATAAAGCTATTTCTAAACATCCCACCCCGCTTTACTATCATTCCTTCGAATTTTAGAACAGGGATGAAGCGTCTGTGGTTCTTCAGATGTTGCCAGATTGCAACTCTTAGCATATCCCAACATTGTACCTAGTAGATGGGGCTGATGGGAGTTGGAATCCAACAGCATCTGGCAGTCCACAAGTTCTCCATCTTTGTTTTAGAATGACCAAGATGCAGAACCGGGATACCATCAAGCTGACTTGAACGGTTGGAGGTCACAGTTAGAACACCCATTTTTCCTTCCTCTCATTTAAGCGGGTGGCTATTATTCATTCATTCTTAGGCAGAGAGAAATAAATTGCTGCCCTTGGGAACACAAGAGAGCTGACAGCAAAAGCTGTTCTTCCTTGACACTAGCCTAGCTTCTGTTGCTAGGAATCTCATCAGAAACACATGTACCATAGGCATGGAGATGTTACCTTGAAACCTTTGTCATGTACATGCCCACCTTCCTTGTAGAGCCCAGCTCTCATGTTGACATACTATGAGCAGAATTTTGTTAGGAGTATCCAAACATGTAACTTTCCCTTATATGTGCAGATGTCCTCTTTTGGACACTGCAGGGATTGGTCTTCCTTTCCTCCTTCTGCAGTGCCCAAGGCACCCCCCACAATACCCTTGCCTAGTAAAAGCCCCTGAAGCTGCCCTGCATGGCCATTTTGTGCTTTGTTGACAAGCTGGCAGGCTTGGAGAGGCATCTGGCTACATTCCTATAGCCAAATGTGAAATAATTACAGCAGCACTGAGTCCCTCAAAAAACTGGTGGATCATAGCGCTGGTGTCATCATTTTGCATCTGGCTGTGGGAATGTAGCCAGACACTTCTTCGAGCCTGTCTGCTCACCACAAAGCATGGAACTGCCATATGGGGTGGCTTCAGGGGCTTTTCAGAAAGTTAGAGGGACAGTATATGTCTCAGCACAGCACAGATCTGCCTGTGGATATTTATACTATGCTGAGAATATGTAGGATTGAGGCCAATGTGTTAACAGAATTTTTAAAATATGCCATATAATTAAAAATTACAGCAGTCATTTATTGACATGGCTGTCCTGTGATGAAATGCAGAGATGCTGCTCAAGAGACTATTTAGTTATTTTCAGTGGAACTCGAGCAATAAATCTATCCAATAGATTATATCCTTAATATCTAATTTGCATCTTTAGTTGCATATTGTCATTATTTATTCAACTGTCCTCAGTATTGTTGTTGTTATTCTGTGCAGTCCTCCATGTCAATATATACTTTTTTGGTCCATCTATTTCTCTCTGAGACATATTCCAGTGGAAGTAGCTGTGTTAATCTTCTGTGGCAAAAACCCAAGATTCTTGTGGTATCTTAAAGACTAACGGTGCAATATTATGCATATCTACTCAGTAATGTGTATTCAGTAGGGCTTAAAGCCAAGTAACAGGGTATAGGACTGTGCCATTATCGCTGATTTACTGTGGCTTAAATTGGGGTGAACCAGAAGGTTCTGGTCAAAGCATATGCTACCATAAATTTTTTAGTCTTCAAGGTGCTGCAGGACTCTTTGTTGTTCTTTTTTTATCAGACTGAGGGTCTAACCAGATGTTTTGTTAATTGTGTGGCTTACAGTTGCATTTCAATATTCTTTAAGTGTAATACTGCATGTGCCCCCAGCCCAATTTCTGTTGGGATCATCATATGTGTATATGTGGTTAGGTGAAGTCTGCAACTGTAATCTTAGTGAAAACTGTCTGCAAGATAACAGAAAAAAGCTGTCCAGTTGAAATTTTGAAAAAGGAGCTTTTTCATATCAGTAACTATACCATGAAAGCAGGCATTCCCCTGCTCCCCCATTTTGCCAGGGTTAGAATTGGGTGACCTTGGGCAAGTCACACTCTCTCAGCTTTAGAGGAAGGCAAAGTCAAGCCTGCTCTGAACAAATCTTGCCAAGAAAAACCTATGATAGGGTCGCCTTAGGGTTGCTCTAATTTGGAAACAACTTGAAGGCATATTACAACAGTTTGGTCAGGAAAAGTACACATATGTATGCACACATAGACACACACTTACAAATGTATGCCCTGGTCCTGCTGACAAGCCCTCTCAGTTAGGATTGCATTTTAAAATCCTTAAATGTGTCCGCAAGCCACACAAAATGAAACATGTAGTTAGACTCCTATCTATATGAACTTTTCTTCTGTCTATCTCAGCCTCAGGTAATTTAAAACATGTAAATTTGATATAAGTATTTGCAACTGTGCACTGGAGAGGAACAGACCTCTATTCCTTATGCAATCCTTGTCCACACCATCTGTCCACCTTCCTCTGCCACTCTAGAATATCCACATACATTAGCATTGTTCAGGGTCTTAGTGGTTAGGCCAGTACAGTTCTGCTGGGTTTACACACTTCTGTATTCTTGCTGATGCTAACAGTGTGCCCAGTGGCTGGCCAGCTTTCTGAGGCCACAAAGCAAGGTAACAACTGCCAGTTTTTCATCCTGTAAATCACAACATTTCTATCTGTTCCTCCATGCTTTCTTTTTCAAGGCTTGACTTGATTTCTACCTTCCACAAACCCTGTTATTTTCTCCCCCCATTGCATTCTCCCTGGCACATTTGATATGCTGGCCCATTTACCAGTATTCCCTGCTGATCCTGGATTGTTCTTTGTTTTGTCATGCCAGAACTGTATGATAAATGGCAATGCTTGTGGATGCCTCCTTTCTCCTGTTCCCAGTGTCTCTCTACATCACCCTCAACTTTGCTTGTACATGTAAATGCAAAGAAGGCCATCCCTGCTTCCCCAAAACTGTAGGGGATGAATGGAAGGTTGTGAAATTGATCTCCCTCCTATGGCTTTTCAGTTTATTTTGAGATCTGCTTGGTGAACAAAATGAGACTGTAACCCAAAAATGCACAGTTTCCTGCACAGCCCAGTCTCCTGCACAGCTCCTTTCATCCTAAGCCTTTGCACTCCAGTTCTAACCATATCCTGAACTGGTTTGCCCCAAGCACAGGTGCTGTTTGGCTAAGTGGTAGTTGTGGAATGCTTTTAATTAATTAACTTCCCTAGTAATATTTTCGTTGTTTCAGTTCCATCTGAATGCAGTTGCCTGGAAAGAATCTCATCCACATCTCAAAGTCAGTGCTGAAGCAGAAACCATGATGGCAGACCAGGAACAGTAGCCTGCTGTGATCTGTAGGTGGTTGAAGCTAAGAGCTTCCCATGACACATCTGGGGCTGTTTCCCAAGTACAAAGTAGTGTGACTTTTGCTCTTGGTTCCTTTCATATCAAAATGTCAGCAGTGAGAGGTGGAGATATAATTGGCACATCTGACATATTTTTAAAGAATTAACAGACTGGCAGCTAACATAAAAGTATTCCTCCGGTGTGGAATATTCTTGGAGGAGCAGACACGAAAGACTGTGGAACCTTCATCTTGAAGGTCTTTTAAGAGTAAGTTAGTTTCAGTTGCTTTTAGCTGTGAAATAAGAGGCTTTCTTAGAATCACTTCAAGTCATAAATCCAGGCATAGTAACCAAACTAGAGAAGTAGGTGGATGGATGAGTAGTAGATATGGATTTCTCCTGTTGCCTAGCACTGTATTGAATTTTAACCATTAGTTCCCTTTCAACCCATTTATCTTTGAACTAGATACATGTCTGTTCTTGCTCATGGATCTTTCATGCAAATTCTACAAGTGCTTTCCGCTGCTTGTGATACTCCCTTGTGGAGGAAAAACATTGTGTTAAAAATGTCTTTAGGCAAAGACCTTCAAACTTTAAAGGCCAGCTTCCAAGTTTTCTTAAAATAATAATTACAAGAAGAAAACCTGCTTCCGTAATTGTTTTATATTGTATTCTCATGTATCTTTCCCATTCCGTCCCCCTTTGGCAACTATGAGAACTACAACCCTAGCAAGATTTGTCATGAAAAATGAAAAACACTTTCCTCCCTCTGTGCCCAAGCTAAATTCGGGATTACAGGTTGAGGGCACTACTGAAAACGAGATGGTACCTATCAAGCTCTCCAACATGGTTGATCAACAAAATTACTTTTGAGGCTACCTCTGATAAACAGCACCTCTGCACTAACCTGCATTCAATCCTTTCCTCCTGCTATCTCCAAATCCCACCCCCACCTTGGCTTTTTTCGGCTAAACAAATAGTGTTGTTGTTCTAACACAGTGTACATGGCCACAGACTAACATTTCAATTCTTGTCCCTCCCCATTCCCTTGCCCTCCCCTCCCTTCTGTTGCCTGCCTACATGTTTGTTTGTTTTCCCCTCTGTCTCTTCTGGTGGTGGTGGTGGTGGTGGGTCTTTTGTCTTCTTTACCTCCTCTAACAATCGCACCTTCCCTTTGTCTAGTAAACCTATAGAAACCGACTCATCTCATACTGTTTTGTCACATGGACTTTTTGCCTCAGGCCTCGCCAATGCTACTGCTTCTGATAGAAATGTTCCTAACTAGTCCCCACTCTGTCTCTTTTTTTTCTCTCACTTTCCTTCTCTTTCTTTTTCTCTCAGCTTTGAGAAGAAAATGTTTGGTTCCCCCCCCCTTCTCCTTTTCCTCCCTCCTCCTTCTTCTTTTCCCTGAATCTTGCTTTTCTTTCTAGGCCGCTAGATCAACCAAGGATCCTAGCACGATGAATGAGACTTCAAGCCCAGTCTCAGAAAAGCCTACTTCGGGCAGGACCTCCATCCCAGTACTGACTTCCTTTGGGTCACGGAACTCTTCCATTTCATTTTAAAAGTTCGGTTGCCAAGTTCTCAATCTGTTGTTTTCCTACCTACTGCTACTGGGGGACTGGGGAGGGTTTGCATCTCTCTTTATGGTTTCCTCCTCCTCAGATCTTACTGAGGCTCCTAAAAGCATGTGCCCCCCCCCTCCATTTTAAAGATCCTTCAATGTGGCCAACCGGTGCTCTCACTTCCTGCTCCAAAATGACTGACCTACAGACTCGATTCCTGTTCTCCAAAGGATCATTTTCTGTATCACAACAATGTACTCCAGAATGCCCAGTTTATTATCTCACGTGCTTTTCCAAATTGACCTACGTAGTCATTCTTTTTTTCTTGCTGCAATATGGCTAACTTGGTGTTTTCTGTTTCTCCTCAAAGCTTTCCCCACCTCAGTCCCCACATTCCTGTTCTGTTCTAGCAATTTACTCTGTTCATGTACAAAGAGTGTTAATTTTTGCCAGCTCCACAGACTCCAGGCAACAAGGCTGTGGGGCAACGGTAGTCTTTGCTACTCTGTTAAAGGGATGGTGGGAGGGCAACACTGGAGAAGCATATAGAAAGGAGGGCAGGAAACCCACTCTGAAAATGCCTCAGAACCCCATGGATATTTGCTGCTATTCATATTTCCTTATGTTAATATATTTATAAATATATATATATACATATACATATATACATACTTGTAATTAATTGATTAACATGGATCCTTGTAGGTGTGTGCTGAGTCATTCATGAATCAATGGCGTTTTGACTTCGGAGCATGTACGTGCTTCCATTTTGTGGGTTTCTGTTGTTTACTTGCTGTATCAAAGACTGTTTTTGGAGCGGGGGGTATATGTGTATGCGCGTGTTTCACAAATTGATCTATCTGTTCTTTTCTTCCAAGTGATTGGATTAAATTTGGAAGAAGAGCAAAGACTTGAACAAGCACTGAATTTTCAGCCCGTAAAAAACCCCCCACCCCAATCTTCTCAACCATGCAGAAGCAGCCCACTGTTGAAACAGCGGGGAGGAGACTGTTATAAGGAGGGACACAGCCAAAGTAGGTAGCAGGTGGTTTATCTGAATGACACTGACAACAGGGTCCAGAAACAGAAAGTCACGCTTCCTGTGAAATTAATACACATAGATGTAGCACTTTAAATATCTGTTTAGTTACCATGCGTGTGTGATTCCAAAATATGTGGATTACCAAATAGGAGGCAGAAGTCAGGGAGATGAGGGTGTCAGGGTATCTAAGAAGCTGGGTAATCAGGGAAAAGGAGAGTTTGGGGTGAATTTGCAGAGGATTGAAGGAGCTGTAAGGATGTTCTGTCATTTGTCAGCTTGAGTTTTTGGTTGGTGGGAATGAAGGTGGGTCACCTCATGAAGAGGAACCTTTCCTTTACTAAGTTGCCCTCCAAGGTCAGGTTCCTTCATGAGAAGAAGGCAGAGCCCCATATGAAAGCCAAACCACTAATGTAGCCTTTCATTTCACTGTCTGTCACCTATGAAGGCCTCAAACCTGGTAGGGGAGAGCGGTAGGGTAGTGGAAGGAAGTAAAAAAATGCCGAGAAATCTTGCATTTCAGTGGGATGTGTGTACAGGAGAATTTCCAATGAATTGTGCGTGTGCGTTTGTCTGTGCGTGTGTGCGTCCCACAAACGAGACTGTGTCTCGGAGTAGTGGAAAGGCGCAGCCCAAGTGGATGGATCTTTACTATTTATGGAATGATTTAGCTAAACATTTAAATTTATCTCCATGCCTCTGGAAACCTTTATCCTGGATTCAAACAGCAAAGTCAGCTTTGTGTGAAAAGGCAGATGGATTGTTAGGGGTACATTCCTTCTTTGCCTGTGAGATGCACTCAAGCACAGCAGGCAATCAAAAATACAGAAATACTGCACAGTGAAGGAGATACATAAGATGTGAGACAGGAGGGGTAGGGGGTGGGAGTGTTATGTGATAAAGGCTGAGTCAGTTACTGAGTTCTGAATCATTGGTGGGCCTAGCAAGAAAGATGAGAAATGGTTTGTGGCAGAGCTTGGAAATTGTACCTTTTGGACTACAACTCCCAGAATTATCCAGTGAGCATGGAAGTTGTAGTTAAAAACCCAATTACCGTTTCTAAGCTCTAGTTTGTAGCATGAAGGAATTTCTTTTTCAAATAAATTTGTAATATCCACATGTGTTTTCAGACTGGCAGGCCAGGATGAGGAGAGGAATGTTCCTTAAAAAGAGAAGTAAGGGCACAGCCCAGGGGAGGAGCAAGTTGTCTTGCACAGTTGCCGTTAAATGAAAGAGAGCTGCACAAGCACAGGGCCATGTTTTCGCACAGCTCCCATTTTTTCCAATTATGTTGGTACAGGAAAACTTACCCTGGGATTATGTCCTCTAATATTAAGCACAGAGAGTAAATAAAGAAATATGTGACCTGTCATGTGGGCACATGCACAAAAATGGCATTATATTGTGTTTTCTTAAAAAAGGAAATGGACAGTCTGTATGCAACAACAACAAACTGTAATCACTCCTTGTTTTGTTGATTAGCTTGTCATTTTTATTTTTATTATTGGGATTTTTTGGTGCGGGGGGATGTGGGTGTTTGGTTTTTTTATGATTTTTCTTCTTTTTTTGTAAATCAATCATTTTTGTATAAAAATTTTAAGAGAACTTTTTTTCAATAACAAAGTTTTTTAAAAAGTAAAAAAAATGAAATATGTAACAGCAATCCAACAAACATGAAAAAGAAAAACAAAAATAGCAACCTCTTTACGTTTAAGTGAAGTGTCTTAACATTTTATATATTTGTTTTAAGAAATATATTTACATATTATATATATATAATATACGTAATATAAATATATATATATAAATATTGAAGAAGAAAAGAAAATGAAATTCTTGTTGTGTCTAGTATATTTAGGGGGAGGGGGAAGAAGGGTGATCGTTTGTTTTTCCCTGGATCAAATTATGTATGTTGCTCTTTGTGCTATAGAAACTTTATCAAGGCAGTGTTGCTGGTGGTGGTGATTCAAATAGAGCTAGAGGACACAATTTGCTGGGTAACTCCTTGCTCTTGAGCAGCTCCCATTCTTTTTGACAGGATCTGCACAGGAGATGTTTCCAGCCAGGTTATGTCCTAATGAGTTTAGAAATCCTTCTGCTAAGCTAACATTCTGTCTCTATGGCTTTTTGTGTCCTGTTTCCCATTGTCTGTCACTTCCATATTTCTTTTTACGTTTGCCACTGGGCAGAAATGAGCTTTGCACTGCCTGCTGTCTGTAATTCTGTTCCCCCCCTACTCTTGAAAGTCTCCTGTTTTGCAGCAGAAAGGGGCCAAAGGTAGAGGAGGAGGAAGGAGAATAAAGTATTCAGCCACTCATATTGTGCTTCAAAAGGCACATCAAATTAATAACTGGCTTCTCAATAGTGACTTTTACTTTCCAAAGAACGTTGTGAACTATTGTGATAGAAAGTAAACTGTGCAAAACCCAAGCAAGTAGTTACAAAAAACTGATGGAGATACTTGGTGGAGATCTTGCATTGGACACAAAGCTACAATATTGTGGCTATGGTCTCTCTCCTGATCTGATCCCCTTTCAATCTTTCAAACCCACCTTTCAATCTAGGCAACCATACTGAGGGATGGCGCTATGCAGCGATGGTGAATGGGACCCTGAAAAATGATGTATCCAGCTCCCTCCAGCAATCAGTAGTGGTGCAACAAGGAGTTGTGGCAAGACTCTGCAGGAATCCCTGCTTTTGTTTATTACATTACACGTTGCTAGTGGAAGGGGGCTGGATGCATCAACTTCTAGTGCCACATAACTCCTTCACTGGATACAGGTGCTTGGTTTTTAAAGTGGATTTTAGCGCATTTGCGGTCATGGCAATGGTACCATGATTGTAAATATGAATATCAAACACTTATGAACTTGCAAGCCTAGCCTATAACATCGTAACTGCCTAGAAGGATGTCAGCCAATGTCTTTTTTCCAATAGTAAGGGTATAACTAAGCAATAAACCTAAGGATAAACTTGCTGATTACTTTGCTATGTACTTTCAAGTTACATTTATAGCTATAGGGTTGGGGCCTCACTAGATGGTGGAGGAAGAGGAAGAAAACTAGGACATGGCTCAAGAGCTGTTTTGTGTTAGACGTTTTGCTCTGCCGTAGGTATTGACAGGAAGAGAGTGCATTCTATCCCTCAGACCAGCTACTTCTAGCATTCAAATTTTTAAAATAACCTAACAGGAAGTAGCCATTTGAGGAACTGTAAGAAATTAATTATAACTGCAACTTCTTTGACATCGGGACTGACTAATTACCTTTAAAAGTATTTTGAGTTCTGGAAATATTGCTGTCAGACTTCTCAGTACTTTTGCAAAAAAAAAAAACAAACCCAAAAAACCCAAATCCACCCACCCCCACCCCGTATCAAATTACAGCTCCCAGGATTCTTGGCGAGGAGGGGGGGACTTCAGTCATTTGCACTGTGTTTGAGATGGGATGGGATGCCATCTCCCTGTTTTTCAGATGGACTAAGAGTATGCCACTTATTTTCAACGGCTGTAAAACTCACTGAAGATGCTACACAAGAAAGGATTATGGAAGGCCTCTTAAGCCAGACCAGAACTATTTGTGGAGTTGGGAAAAACAGGCGGCTGGAAAGACAGTTGCCTTTTCCTCCAACAACTGAAGCGGTAAGCCCAGTAAAGAATCGGGCTTGGCAGTAGGAAGGTGTCTATCCAAGTGCCAGCCTGCACCTGAAAGAGTAGTTGGGTCTGGTAACGAATCTCCACTCCCCCCTTTTTTAAATATATGTATGACAGATCACTGACTGTAATTATTTAGAAATATGAAGCTTCAAGCTTGTTAGCAAACAATGTATTTATTTGTAAGGATGGTGAATTGACAAAATGGTAATTTGAGTCCTCATCTGAAATAAAATTACCCCATTTTCTGCATTCTTCTACCTCTTTGAGCCACAGCCATTTGAGTTGCTACTTGTATTCACAGAGGAGGGGAAGAAGGTTTATTGTGAGGGCCAAACTTGCCTTCCTCCCAGCCTGCTAAAACACCATGTCCCCTTATACAGCCCTGCTTTCCCCTTTAAAACCACCACCTTAGTGTATGAAGAATAAAGCCTCTCAGTTGTTATTCAGAATGATTTACTGATCTCTGGTGGCATGCTAGTAATTGATTAGAACTAATAGAAAGTACTCTACTGAGTACTTTATATATAATGTAATCTTTATTAAAATAACAAACACAGAAAGGCATTGGGTGTCTTAAGTACATCCAAGCAGTACATAACTTCAAATGTTGTTTATCCAGTATCTTAGAGCTTCACTCAATATGCAGGCACAAAACCTTCATCCGCCCACAGGCCTTTGGCTTCTCTTTTGCTCAAAGGCTTAATGCCCAAGTCTAGGTCACACTTTCTGACACAACTCAGGAATGGTTTGGTTCCTCCTCAGTTTCTCTCCATACCTGTGAGAAGACAACTATGCTAATTCAAACAACCCTGCCTGGCTGACTGAAGGCTCTAACTTTTAAAGCTTTCTCTCTCTAGAAATATCACTGGAGGAATCTGAAAAATCCAAGTCACTGTGCCTTATATATAAGCTTTCTCCTCTCAAGCCTCTGCCCCTCCCTCTCACCAGTGGGCTGGGTTTTTCTCATACAGAGCCACTTTGCTTACCTGGCAACCTGTTGTCAGGGCTGCCCTGCCGTTCAGGTTAGCCACATCCCAAGGCTCCGTCACAGACATAACAGCATTCTTCTCTGCAGTCAGCAAAATTTTTAAATGTGTGTGACTAGGTATACTTTAAATTAAAAAGAGAGAGAGAACAAGCCCACTCTCCACCTTATACCTTAGACAACACCAGCACCCCATACAACCCTTTTTACAAATGAGAGAAAATGAGTTATTGGGTAGGCAGGTCTTTCAATAAGTAACATATATTTATTTTTAAAAAGTAAAATCCCAAGGTAATTATAGCCATCTCTCCACATTTGCTAAGGGTTAGAGGCACAGGATCCCTGTGAAAGTGAAAAAACCGTGAATAACTCTAGGCCCTCCCAAATCGTATTTAACAGACACAAAAGTATGTCACCATATTCAACCCACTGTGGATTCCTTTGAGGCATCAGGGTTCCTTCACAAGGCAGAAATGGGTGACTGGTGGGGCTTGCTGCCCCACACCGTTTTTAGTAGGGACTTATAAGCCTTGTTCACAGTTTCTCAGTCTCAAGAGGCTTGCAGTCCCTATTAAAAATGGCATAGGGAGCCAGCAGAGGTGACAGCAAATAATCTGTGAATAATCAAATCTGCAAAAGTGAAACCTGCAAATGTGGAGGGCTGACTGTATTCATTTTCTACTATTATGGGATTGAATGCAGACTTGGTCATACTTGGAGAGGACCTGTTGGAATCAATATGACTTAAATCTGATTTCAGTATGACTAAGTGTGACTAAATTTGGATATAACTAATTATTTTAATGCAAAATTCACACTCTCTGACAGCTGAGTGCAGTTAACCCAAACAATTTAATTCCATCTCATTTAATTCCATCTCATCACTCTGTCCATTCAAAGACCATGGAACGGAGCTACAATTACTTTTTGGAAGCTGGGAGTTTATCTTTAATTTCCCCATATACTGAAAGATCCCTCGTGTCTTTCTGAGGCGATATCTTACAAACACATTTTTATGGGTCCAGAGAGACAGATTTATAGACAGATGGCCTCAAAAGAAATGAGCAGATTTTTCACTTTGTAATGAACTTCCACTGTAGACAACACAACAGACTTTATTCCTGTAGTGTATCTTTGCTGAGAGAGCCATCATGTTATAGTGGTTAAACACTGGATGATGACCCTGGAGACCAGGGTTTGACTCCCTGCTTGGCCGTGGAAACACACTCTCTCAGCCTCAGGGGAAGGGGAAGGCACCCCGTGCCCCAACAAATCTTGCTAGGGCACACAACAAAAATCTTTACTTCATAATGTTAAAATTGGCTTAAGAGTCATTTTTCCTCCTCAGCAAACTTTGGGAGCTGTAGTTTTGTCAGGTGGACTAGGGATCTCAGAGATTTCTTAGCATCTCAGCAAATGACGATTTTTGTGGATTTGTATGAGGAAACTATGGCAAGTCTAAAATGTGTGAGAACAGTGGGGAAACCTCTGCCCCTGGTATCCCCTCTCTGCCAGGATTGGCCTGAGTAATAGGGCACTATCTAGTTTTGTTTTTCTCTCAGGCAAATGCAGATTCAAGTCACAGAGTGGTAGATTTGTGCAGCCCAAAATGCATCTGATGCTGTCATCCTAACTTATACCTAGAGGGCAGAGTTCCAAAGCCAGTTAGCATTTGAACAAAAGATATTTGGAGAAAAGGGCACCTTCTATTAAACAATAGAAATTGGCGCTTATCTTGCAGCGCACAGTCAACTGTACATTGTATATTCTGCAACAGAGGTATAGCTCCTTTCTCTAAGGACATAAAAGGGTCTCAAGTAACATGTCTAGAAATGAAATTGGTCAGCTGGTGTCTGTCAGAGTAGACAATACTGTGTAGTGTGGTGTTGAAAGTCAGCTAAAACCATATAGATGATCTTGTCAGTGGTTTGGTGCTCTTGATATAACCAGTATCTCTGTTTGATTCCTATCCGTATGATGGAAATGTGGAAGGACTGGTATTTTGCTTCCTTCCCAAGCTTCACTCAATGGCAAACCCTCTCCCCTCTGCTACTCTTATCTTGCAGTGCACAGCCACTAAGACTAACCAGTGAAATGCCCTGCCTGAACTCAGGCCAGTGAAATCTCTCTCCTCCCCGCTTCCCCCGAGACTCTCTTAGATTTTACACAAGGAGGTATCTCATTCCTCTTCATGTGACACTTTCTTCCCCAACCCTATGACCGTAGGTGGACAGGTCAGACATATCCCAACCTAAACAGCCATTGCTTGGGCAGGAGGGTGAGACTGAACACCATTTGGCTGCCATTACAGGAGAGGAAGAGCTGACTTCATCTTTCCATGCCTGCAATGTAACTATGCTGGTGGACCTTGGTGTGAGTGTGCACCCTAAAATATCCTCTCAGAATCTTATGGAACACAAGGATTCCACAGCAGGCAAAAATGTCCCTAAGGGCACACAAGTTGATTGTGGAAGCTCAAGAAGCTGTGAATAGAAACTTCCCTAGCATTTTTTTCTGATCTTTTGCTTGCAGTGAATAGGGAAAGCCACTGGTTGCAGTGCCACTCACACTGGATGCTACTGGTAGTTTTCTGGTTTGCCGATGTGACCTAGGAAGAGAAAATGCTGTAGCTCTGAAATATTTTGTGGCCTAGGCCTTTTTGTGTTTTTAAAAATCTTAAGCTGCTTAAGGTCACCTTATATTAGCAGGATACATTTCCACAGATAAACCAGGCGTCTGAGTTGTTGCCGCTGCATCGTTGCTCAGTTGGGCATGGACTTGATTACAAGCTTGGATAGGAGATCATGAGAACAATTTTAGATATATATGGCCAGAATCCTGCTGGGGACTGGCGTCCTTGTAAGTAGCCTTATATCTGTGGGAATTGGAATTGGGCAATTCCATAACTTCTGTATCCAGTAAAGGACTCCTGTTACATTATGTGGCTGATGCACTTTGGGACCAATGCATGTTGGACTGAGTGTGTGTTGGGACACCAGCTAGGGAGTGCTAAGGCACATCAGGACATTTTTGCCAGTGTCCCATTACACACCTTCGCAATTCACCAGCAGGGTTTCTTGGCACCTCTGCTGCATAACCAAGTGTATGTAAAGTTATACAACATACACCATGATAGAGGATTCTGGCTTATATATTTAAAACTCTCCTTAGATAATCACCTTAGAATTGTAATTGCCTCTTTTCTGTTTTGGAATAAAAGATAATTGCAGGCATGCTGCTGTGCTCGTGTGTCACTCCTAAGCAGCTTTCTCCAAACCAATGCCCTCCAGATGTGTTGAACTGCAACTCCCAGAAACTCACAACCTAAGAGCTGTACTCCAACAAATCTGAAGAGCACCAGTGAGGAAAAGCTGCCCAAATGGTGCATAGATAGAGGCTAGTCCTGTAAAAAGGCAAAGCACAGTGAGGTTTTGGATGACATTAAGAGGAGCAGAGTGGGAGACAGGAAGAGAGATGCAGCTTGTTCTGATGGCATGTCCCTTTGCATCTGCTCCACTGAAATGAAGGATGTTTGTAAGAGCACCTCCTGTTCATTTCAGCAAGCTTTGTGCAGAATAATAAACTGCTGAAACACTTGTCATCTTGCTTAAATGAATGAAGAGGGCTGCCATCTAGATACCCCCTTCCCCAGTTAGGAGCAAAAATGAATCTTGGATTTGCATAGGCTGTTTTGCCTGAAGAAACAACAACCTTTTATGCAAATTCAAAGATCAGAAGGGGAAAAAAAAGAAAAACCTGCCAAAGGAAACAAGCTAATCTCATCTATCATTTGTAAATGCATCCTTAGGAAAGAAGTAGGAGACAGTGGTCTCAGGAATCATTCCATTTTAGCTCCTTCCAGTTTCCTTGTCTAAAACACATTTTTTTTTCCTTTACATATATGTTCTTGAACTCAATGGGTGTGCGTATGCCTGTGTGTACACGAGAGAGTGAGTCACTATCATGGCATTATCCGACTGCTGTGTGAGCAACAATCATAGAGAGTTTATTTAAAATATATATATATATATATATACACACACAGATTAAATATATATATATATAGCCCACACTTTATTGACTTTTTATTTAAAACAAAAAAGTTTTAAAAAAAAGTTTCAAAGATGTAAGTTAGAAAGCACCAAGCTATGCATGTGTTTTTGGTGTGTATGTGTATGTGTGCGTGCGTGTGTGTATGTGTGTACGTATGAGTGTGTGTTGGGGGGAAGCAATCGCCACTGCATGCCATGAGCCTCGCTTTACTTGTGTGGATGTTGTTTTAAGAGAAGTTTAAGCAATTTTGAAAGGTTTTTTAAAAAAAAAATTAAAAAGAGAAACTTTTAGGTACTGTGTAGGGAGGATTGATGATGTCATGTGTCTCTTTCGCATGGATTTTATTGTGAACTGTTTTTTTTCCGAAGGAAAACAAAAACAAACCTATCAATGACACCAAACCAAACTGGTCATAAAAACAACAGTTCTGAAAAATCTGTAACTTTTGTAAATCTTTCTGCTGCTATCTGTAGGTAGAGTTCTGTGTATATAAAAAAAAAATCTATGGATGCCATGTTTTCTTCTGTGACAAATGTGATCATTGTTAGTCAAGATTTCCAAATGAAGGAAGGTTGCTTTTTTCTTTAATCCCCCCTCCTTTTTTGTTTGTTTCCTATAAAGAGTGTCTGACTTTAATAAACTACTCTTCTCCCTCCCTCTGTGACACTTACTTTCATAATGCTTTATTTCACACCATTCCTTTAAAAGAGACAAACTGCTGGGGGTGTTTGCAGGGAGCTGTGTTTGTTGCAGGACTCCTAGTAACCACAAAACATGGCACTGTGGGCAAGAAGTACGATGGCCATCTCTTGCTTTATAAAAAGACAGCCCTTGGTTTCCACAGCATCCTCTATTACAGAGCTTTCCAAACTTTTCATGTTGGTGACACACTTTTTAGAGATGCATCATCTTGCGACACAGTAATTCAGCTTTACTAGCAAAAGGGAGGTTAAACTAACCCCTTATAAGAGATACAGACACACTGGAATAACAAAATGTACAAGGAGATGACATATCTCATGAAAACCTTTTGTATATTTTTAAAAATATATGATTTATAAATAATGACATACATTTCCAAGATAACGTGTCACAGCACACCATTTGGGAAGGCCTGCTTTATTAGAAGGGCTATCAGAGGGCAGTTCAGTAATTGCTGTTCAGTGCAATTCCTCTGAATGATAAATTGCTCTACGCATGGGGCACAAAGTTACTCAACAACATTTAGCCCCTCGATGGCAGACAAAGCAGGCACACAGGTCATCTGGTCATGGTCTTCCCCTGTTTAGCTGAAAAGTATTCTACATCTGCTGTAAGAGTTATTTCAAACTCTATAACTACACATCCAAAATTGCACAGGTGGGACGGGCAAGAGCTTTAACAGCTACCAAAGGATATGAGACAGTTGCACAAAAGAATTAGCAGAAGGGGAAAGGCAAAGGTACTCCCTGTCATGCAGCATTTCCTCTTCCATGTGTCCCAGCCCTATAATTCTGGGTTACCTAATGTTTTTCTCCCATTTGGCCTCAAGTGTGCTTGAGAGGGGGAATGTGTTTTTTTAAAAAAAATTCTACACTTAAGGGTTGCAAAAGTAATCTTAAAAATATGAAGATGATGTCTGATGTAAGTTCTAATACTAGGAAGAAGGAGGAGGATTATTTTTCAGTGGCTCACGGTATGGCATTTTCAGTGTCTGCTCTGACATCTTAATGTTTCATAGGTAAAACCAAATAAACTACAGAGTGTGGCGTTTTTGCTTTGATTTGCATCACTGATAAGGTTCGAGTTACCTTATCAGTGTTTTGTTTACTGCAGTGGGACAGGAGCATGAGTGCCCTTATAAAGCATCCCTTTACACAGAATTATAAGGAGCTAAGTGAACCCATTCTAGTCTAGAAAGAAGCAGAACCTCAAAACTACAGGCTAGAATTCAGCATACTACATTCATCTTTGTAAGTAGACTTACATCTGTGAGAAACAGCATTAAGTAGTTTTGCAGCATCCATATTCACTCAAAGGCTGCAATGTCACATTACAGTGTACAGGCATCCATTGCATCATGGTAGTTAGCAGAGTGACTGATGCAGCAAGATGCACTCCTAATGCAGATCCAAACACCAGCTAGGAAGTGCTAGAGTGAAACAGGTGTGCTCAGTGCGCATCCAGTGTGCTCAGTGTCCATCAGTAGTGTCCAATGTACTTTAGAAGTATTGGATGGGCACCAGAGCTATCTGATGCTCATCAGGAGCACTTCATACACAGTGGAACAGTTTTGCCTGTGCCCAGATGAGAATCTTCACAATTAACAAGGGTTTGTTGCATGCCTGCAATGTAGCTATGGATTCATGAAGTTATGAAATGTGGACTGTGATGTAGAATCTTGGCCTCAATCTTTATAACTAGCAGTTATGTTTTTAAAAACGCTAACAAACATGTTCGCTGAATAAGCCAGTTTATTTCCAATATATATATAACTGTAATTCTGAGGCTATTTTCAAAGCAGATCTTGGGTTTCTTCAGTTGCTCTGTTGACCATACACGTATGTCTGACATAGTACAACACATGTAGGAAGAGGGACAAACCATGCAGGCAGGCAGGGTTTTCTTTAAAAAACCAACACTGTTGTATAACTCCAGCTTTTAAAAGAAGCCAAACAAAAACATCTCGGTTTTCTTTGTTTTTTTTTAAAAAAGGATCTTATAAACTCTTTATCATATGTTACACATTTAAAGGCTATTTACAAAATAAAGTGAAAAATAAACCTTTACAGCAAATTGTTGCATAAAAGGATAAGAACAATGCATAACAGTACAGCAAATAGTTTAGTTTTCTTCAGTTTTCAATTCACACCTTCACACCACTGCACACCCTTTCTCAAGGCCTCAACAAAATGGCTGAAAGATGCACACCAGAACATGTGGAAGTACAGACCATAGCAAGTTTCTTGCTGATTTGACTATCAAAAAAATTCTAGGCAATTTACAAATTTAAGTTTTTGATGCTGTGTTGGTGTTGTTAAACATTGTTTTATGTCCCTAATAGGATGAACACAATATCCTCTGTGCCCATATGTGGATTTGCCTTATGAAAACTGCCCCTTTGTTGAAACCCTCTTGAATCCATGAATATGTCAACAGTGGAAGGCATATGGCCTAGTCATCTCTCCCATCTAAGCAGGGAAGATTCTACACCATCTGACAAAAGAGCAGGACTATGTAAGTTTTCAAGTTGCACAGAATTCTTCCCCACACAGATCATGAAGGTTCCTTGTGAATTTTTGATCTCTGAAAGCTTGTATGCACTTTTTAGCTGCAAAGAGGCAATTATTTTTGCACACAATGCATTGATTAGACTGTGAGATTACAACTACAGACCAGAAGGCTATAGTGAAGAGATGGGAGGGAGGAATCTCTTCTTAGAATAGAATGGGGGGGGGGGGGTTAGTCCCAACTAAAGTAGACCCATCCAATCCCTTGTTGAACAGTGATTCAAGACATAGGTAAATCTTACCGATTCAGTGGCTCTATTGTAGTCAGAATAAAAAATGAGGCCAATAACTGAATTCCAGTGAGATTCAAATACAGATTCCATATTTGAATCTTATCATTCTTGGCATACCACATATCACTTGGATTGACAACCAAATTCTACCTAAAATAGATCTTGGAGCAAAATTATTACTTGGTGGCGTCAATCTGCTAAATGTGGTTGGGTGTTGTTGAATCTACATAGCATTTGAAGGATTGCAGTTAGTTTCTCTTGTGTTATACAGGTCTTTTTCCACTTATCTGACAGCTTATCTGACCAGAGCAAAAGATGGAATTGGTTGTGGGGTACCTGTGAAGGACTTAAGGAGGTTCACTTAGGACCAACTGGGCATGCACTGCTTACAGAGTCTCCCAGCTGGCTCGGTGCCTTTTCTCCCCTCTTAGCTTGCTTTGCAAGCAGCAGTCCCAAGTGAGCCTCCATAGGCAAGAAGAACTGGTGAAAGAGTGAAACCACCATTGAATTATAGGAACTTGTCCTTAATTTGGAAGTATCAAAAGAGCGAGTCATCAGATAATGGAGCATCAAAAAGTGGAAGCTTCCTGTAATAATTTTTAACATTAGATAATCTGCAAGTATCTTTGTGAATGTGTGCATTCATGCTGAATCGCAGACCATGTAATCTATACAGTGGGCATATTCATGGTGTTCATGTGAGAATTGTCTAACGTTAAAAAAGACTACAAGCCTGGAAGAAGTAGAGAGAGCTTTTCCTGGGAGCCAACAGGCCAGATGTTAAATCTGCCTCTCAAAGTAAACAGCAGACCCTATGGTGAATTCGTTTCACACAGATGCTCAGAAATAATTATGAGAGTGATTATGAAGTTAGAACAAGATAATATAAAGCACTTTGAAGACTCAAAGGCTCAATATAAATGCTAGGTTTTTAAAAAACTATATCAGTGACTTGATCGGCAAGCCATCTGTGCCTTCATTCTCTCACCAAATGAGAAAATAAAAACAAGGAAGCTGTGTATTAACTCACACATTTGCAATCCCATCACTCACATACAGATTCAGCATATCTCTTGCCCTCAGAGGTCATGCTTCACAAGCATGCCCATCACCTGATTTCTCACTGAAGCACTTGATGACTCACAGTTGCACCTTTGAATAATTTCCACTGAAACGCACTGGGCAACCTATGTGTGGTATTTATAAGCACAGACAAATGAGCAAGCCTACAGTTTGAAAATACCATCAAATGTGTGCAGCACTTGCCATCAGTGTGATGTGATTAAAGTATCTGGAGACCAGACTCCAAATCCTCATGCAATCAATACAGCTTGCTGTCAAGCCAAAACACTGGTTCAGATAATCTTTCCTCATTTGCCCTTCCCCTTGCATGCGTACTTTGGCTGTTAACTTGACATTAAACGAGAGACCCTCACTTTGGACATAATAGGGAACTGGGAAGGGAAACTCTGTCATAAACCATGGTTTATTAAGTCTGGAAACATAGTATGAACCAAACAACCACCTTCGAATCCAGCCTATCTCACAGGGCTGTTGTGGAAAAGAAGAGGCCATACAAGCTGTCCTACGGAGAGGAAAAATGATGCAAATATGTATAGGGGGCTTGAGGCCTTACTTCTCACATAAAAAAGCAGCAATTATCATCATGAGAGTGATGTTTCTCTTTCTTCTGTAATGAGAAGCCATTTTCAAATGGTGAAATTCAGTTTCACAGATTTCATCTACTATATTTGAATCTTGTTATTTCTCTAGACTAGGCTAGCAACTTCATAACAGGGACAAGGCTGGTGTAACCTTGAAAATTACAGAAACAAAAGTATTTGACTCAAATGTGGCTAATTATTTACATGACCAGATGGGTTTACTGTTAGAAGAAAGCTTCTGATGTCAATTGCAAAGTGGCTGAGTGAACGAGGTGGCAACTTAAAACACTTCATAGACTTAAGAGTCTGAAAATGTTAAACAGAGCCTCCCATTATTATTCACATGTCCCCCCTTTTCATCATGTGCCTTAAACATGTGAGATTCTACAAAAACAAAAAGTAGTGGGGATGTTCTATGCTCACAAAGTGGGGAAAAAATCCTAAGAAGTCTTCCACTTCAAAAGACCCAGAAGCAAGAGAACTGTGCCCTGATGTGGAAGACAGAAAGCCAAGAATGGAAGACATTGTTAAAAGCAAGTTTAGCACCAGTCAGTTAAAATGCTTTTCTTTTCTGAGAGAGTGACATTTGGAGAACAACTGCATAACACAAAATGGTAGTATTTGGTATTTGAGTCATTGCTGGAAAAGGCCAGAATGGAATCCTTATAGATTTTCCTGTGGGAATCCTAAAGGCCAAGTTAAAATAATCTTTTGGAGTCTGATATGACATAGCTGTACAGAGGCACTGGAAAGGGAATCAGAGGTGCCTGTCATCTGGATCTTGTTGTCCACACCCCACCCTGAAAATCACACAGTCCCTATACTTACCCCACACTGATCACTTGCCTTTCTGCACTGCAGTGGGTTGACAGTGGATGGAGTGTACATGGAAGTGTCATGAAGTTACCATGAGATAGTTTACATGTGCTGTGTCACCCAGGGCAAGGAAAGGTGGTTCACCCCACACATCCTCTTTAGCACCAAAAGTAATGAGCTATTACGAGTGTTGACACAGCCAGCTAAATTCCCATTTGCACAACAACCATATTTTCTACTCCAAATGCTGCATCCCTTTAAACTGTACATAGGGAACCTCACCGATCAGTTTCTAAAACTACTCTACTTCTCATGGTCTGTACGAAACTGCTATGAGAAGAGAAAGGACAGGGAGCTAGTTCATTGCTTGGAAAGTCTTACTTCAGGTTCTGAGCAGCTGAACAGAAAAGTTTTAAGAAGATTCACAAATGCTCAAGGAGACAGACAACATACTCTTACCAAAGGATTTAGCACACTTGTAACTGAGGCTACCTGTGAAGATAGCATAGTCTTAACTGAGGCTTCAATCATCTTAAAACTATTAAGAATACAAGGAAACCAAGGGAGGAGTGTAATTTCAGAAGTATACATCTTTAGAGTGACATAAACCTTGGAATCCTTGGAAAAACAAAGGCTATGAAAGTCATGCTGGAGAACAGCAAAGCCTTTTAAGTGTGGTAAAAGCCATGTGCCTCTTGACAGGCCATGATGTCTCTACTTTTGGTTTCTCCATCTGGAAGATGGCCTCTTAACAGCCAGCATGGTGTAATGGTCTGAGCACTGGTCTATGACCCTGGAGACCAGCGTTCAATTCCCCGCTTGGCCATGGAAACTCACTGGGTGACCCTGGCCGCATCACACACACAGAGCCCCAGAAAACACTGTGATAGGGTCACCCTAAGTCAGAAACAACTTGAAGGCACACAAGGATGGTCTCCATGGGCCTGGGGGGGGTGCACTGCGACAGAAGAAGATTTGTCCTCACAGCACAATCCTTGCAAAGACTTGGTGGGGAATCTGGGAATTGAGTACCCATTCACTAAGCTTAGGGAAAGGCACAAAGTGGACAATGGGTGTTTTATGGTGACCCATTAACTGCCCTCAATATTGATACAGTTGATTACCATTTAAATATTAGTGAGAGGAATGGGAGTGGGGAGGAGGAAGAAGAGGAAGCTCATCATAAAAAAAGGTGGACTCCAGAGGCAGAATGGCATGGAACAGGTTTGACTGGTGACATTACTTTGGCAGTGGTCAAATGGAAACATGGGCTTCCAGCCATGAAAATCTCTGATCTGGTTTCCCCAGCTCCAGGCCCTACCTCGCTTCTATACAAAAGATGCAAACTAGACGGTAGAAATGAGGCAGAGATGAGTATTAAGTGACTCTTGTTGAGTAACCTGGAGCAACTCTGACTTCTGCTCCTCTACTTGCTTTCTCCTTCAAAAATATGCCCTGAAATTCATGTGCAGTGGAGCAGCACTTGGAAGCAAGAATGGACTTGGCTACCACATCACCCAGGTAATCTCCCGGCACCAAACTAAGACAAGACCTTCCTATGGGCCAAACAGCCCTCTCCATGTCCCACCTACCGCAGCTTTTCTCCAATAACCACTCTGAGGGAATAAGGGGGTAGGGGAATAAATAAATTCACAAGTCACAAAAAAATAGGGGACCATTAAATTAATAGCAGGGAGAAGGGGATCAGAAAAAGAGGCCAGAGTAGGTCAGGGCTGGGAAGAGACTCTGCACTGAAGACTGAGGTACTGAAGAAAGCCAGGCAGGCCAGCAGTGGGAGCTCAGGTGAGGAGCTGCATCTGTGGTTGCCCACTTCCATTCTCAGGTCGAGGCTACTAGTGTGGCCAGGGCTCCTTCTCAGCCATTCAAACAAGAGCTTCCACAGTAGGCTAGAGACACTGGTGAAAGCGTAAGGAGGCTGTACGTCGGGGAGTTGAGCACCCCTCTGAACTGCCCCTATGGTGCTGCTGCTCGCCACTCCCCTGGTGGCTAGGAGCGACCATGCTCCCAAGCACAGATGAAGAAGGTCGAGCTTTTGTTGACTCCAAGCTGCTAAGTCCAGAGTCCTTGTTGTCCTTCAGGGCATCTCTGCTTGGGGAGTCTAGCGGGCAAGCAGCCTCATGAGCCCCCAACACGTGCTGCTCCTTCCACTCATTGTAGTTGAGGTCCTTCAGGCTGCCGGGCACCACCACAGTATGGCGTCGCCAGCTGTTCTTCTTGCGCCGCGTCTCAGGTGAGTGTGGCTTGCGGAGGCGCACCGCCAGCATGTCATCTGCTGAGCCGCGGAAGCGACGGCGCAGTTGCTCTGTGAGGGAAGGCCGGACGTGGGCCTCTGTGACACCTACGGGCTGCAGCGACTCCTGGCTGCCTGGCAAGCTTGAGCTGGAGGCTTCAGTGCTGCCCTTGGAGGAGGCCTCGCTGTTGCGTCGTGGCCGTGAAAGCTTGCGGCGCGCCAGGGTATCACACTGCATGAGGTGATGGGAGCTGAAGGAGGCACGGTTGTGGGATTCCTTGTCAGACACAGTAGCTCCCCCCTTTCCTGCCGCTGCCATCCCAGTTCCTTCTGGGAGCAGCCCTGCCTGCCCCAGTCCAAAACCATTCTCAGTGTCTGTCTCCACATGGCTGAACTCACTCCGCTCATCATCTGCCTCCTCCCCACGGCTCTCTGCTACCGACTGCACCTCAGAGCACAGGCTGCGATCAATGGTAGACAGGGTGGAGTAACCTGACACGATGGAGCGGGCATCTGGCGCTGGTTCTGGAGTCACCCGAGGTGCCGCCAGCTTCCTTTCTTCCAACTCTGTTTCCAGTTTTGCAGAGCACTCCAGGACAGTCTGCCCATCAGACACTGGACCTTTGCCCCTGCTGCTCCTGAGCCCCTCAGCCTCTCTTTCTTCCTCCTCAGCCGCTGCCTCTTCCTCCCCATCTCTCCTGGCAGCCAACTCATGCTCAGAGTCATCATCTGTGCTGCTCCCAAAACGCTTGGCCTCCCTCCGCTTCTTCCTCTTGCGGTTGACGGCTGAGATGAAGGAGATGGCAAGCATCTCCTTGTGGTAGTGCTCCTTCCGTGAGCCCCAAGAAGCCTGTGATCGGGGGCAAAAGCAGAAGCAAAGTGGCCAAAGAGAAGACACAATAGAAGTATTTCGTACTACTAGCCTTGTTTGTATGATTGGTTGACCCTAGGATAGTAGATCCTTAAATCAAAAATATGTTCACACGCCCAAGTGATAAAACAGAATGTACCATGCTCATAATCTTTAATGCAGATTTTCTACCCCTAGAAATAGATACTGTTTTGTTAAAAAAGACAAGTGGATAGCTTCGCCCTCCCTTTTTGGGAATATATTTGCATTTAGAATGGTGTTTCTAGCCCATCAGATAATGTGGCCACAAAATCCAAAGTAGCAGCTACTCTGGATGCAAGGGTGTTATCCTGTACCTATAGCTGAAGTGAGCTTGCAAAGGAGGGCATAATCTTGTTTCTTCCTTCTATCACCCTTGGATAAAAATGGCAGGCAAACTGGAGGTGGAGAAAGTGTGGCCCATGGGTCACATCTCCTTCCAGACCCCCTTTTGTGGGCCCTGTACCCCTCAGTCCCCCAAAGCCCCTTGGACCTCCCAATTTTTTAAAAGGCACAATTTTGGGGTAAAATCACCTGAAAATCACACCTGAAATCCCCCCCAGTCCATGCAAAGACACAAAGATCTCCTCCCTATCCCTCCACATACTTTCATAATTCCCACTCCTTTCCAGATACTTTCCTTTCCCTCCATGTTCCCTCCAAAATGGCAACAGGAAGTATTGTGACATCAGGGGTGTCACAGGGTTCTGTCCTGGGCCCAGTGCTATTCAACATCTTCATCGATGACTTGGATGAAGGAGTGGAGGATATGCTGATCAAATTTGCAGATGACACCAAATTGGGACAGGTTGCTAATACCCCAGAGGACAGGATCAAATTTCAAAATGAACTTGACAGATTGGAGAGCTGGGCCAAAGCTAAACAAAATGAATTTCAACAGAGAGAGAAATGTAAAGTCCTACACTTAGGCAGAAAAAATGGAATGCACAAATATAGGATGGGGGACGCAAGGCTGGATAGCAGTACATGTGAAAGGGATCTAGGAGTCTTGATAGATCACAAGCTGAACATGAGTCAGCAGTGTGATGTGCCAGCCAAGAAAGCCAACACGATCCTTGGTTGCATCAACAGGAATATGGTGTCTAGATCGAGGGAGGTAATGGTACCACTCTATTCTGCATTGGTTAGGCCTCATCTGGAATACTGTCTCCAGTTCTGGGCACCTCAATTCAAGAAGGATATCGACAAACTGGAACATGTCCAGAGGAGGGCGACCAAAGTGGTGAAGGGTCTGGAAGCCATGCTCTATGAGGAACAGCTTAGGGAGCTGGGGATGTTTAGTCTGCAGAAGAGAAGGTTAAGAGGGGACATGATAGCCATGTTTAAATATTTGAAAGGATGTCATGTCGAGGAGGGAGCAGGCTTGTTTTCTGCTGCTCCGGAGACTAGGACAAGGAGCAATGGATTCAAGCTGCAGGAAAGGAGATTCCACTTGAACCTCAGGAATAACTTCCTGACGGTCAGAGCTGTCTGGCAGTGGAATATGCTGCCTCCGAGTGTGGTAGAGTCTCCTTCTTGGCAGGTTTTTAAGCAGAGGCTGGATGGCCATCTGTTGGGAATGCTTTGATGGGTGTTCCTGCATAGCAGGGGGTTGGACTCGATGGCCCCTGGGGTCTCTTTCAACTCTATGATTCTCTGATTCTCTGATTCTCTGATCATTTCCAGACACTACTTTGGAGGGGAAATGGAGAGCAAAGAATTTCCTTTGGTGTACTTGGCTGGGTCTGCCGATTGTTAGGGTCTGAGGAGGTAGAATTTGGGCCCTCAGACCCTGCACAGTTGTGCACCCCTAATGTAAACATGGAATTATTAACTCTCATATACACAAAAGGGATAAAGCAATCGTAACAACAGTAAGCAAAGAAGCTATGTGACTGTAACACTTTGGCCCTCCTTGTGGATAGAAGATGGATTGCTAGTAAAAATCTTAAATCAATATCCAGAACCACGGAAACATCTAGGAATTGCTTTTTTAAAACTGAACACAAAAATTAATTATGTTCGGCAATCAAAATAACATAACCTTGCAAATTTGCTAAATTACTGCTTTTGTGTAACTCCTTCTTGCTTCCTGCTTCCACTGGCAGTCAGCACTCATATGCAGAACTTGGAAACCTTACTCTCTGGGTTATAGCTCTCAAACGACTTTCTTTGCTATGCTAGCCTAGGGAATCTGCAAGCTGTATTCTGAAAGATAATGGTTAGTATTCTGTATCAGCTACTTAGTTAAGTGTATTTAACTTAATTAACTTAACTAAATCAGCTAAAACTTAACTAGCTTAGTCAACCTAGTAACTAGGTTAAGACACCTAAGTAGCTAACTAGGTGGAGTATACTTAACTAAGTAAGCTATATTTACTCATCTGTAATTGTTCTATATTCACAACTGCTGCTCAGTCACGATTATAACCCTATTATCATGCTCATAATTCCTTCCCAACCGACTTTACCAGGCATCAGTTGCACAGTAATGAGATGCATTCTGCTGGTGTTCAGAGCATGGGTGAATGATGTTTCCTCCAGGTTTTTTGGGGGCGGAGGGGGGTGATCAGAAGAGGTTACTTAATTAAGTATACTAAGTTAAGTATGCTTAACTAAGTAGCTGATAACAGACTACTGGCCATTGTTTTCAAGCTCTTCCCACATGCTTTTAAGCAAAGCTCTGGACTATAAACTATTTTTAGGGTTTTTTTAAAAAAAGAAAGCTGAAATTCACCAAAAGCTGGATTCACTGCCACCATTCCGTTCTTTTTCTGCATTGCAGCAAAAGTGGACACAGGCAATCAAATTGAAAACAGAGAAGAAAAGTGTCTCATGAAAAGATGGGTATGATTGCATTCTCTATGAGAGACCAGTGAGATGAGCTGAACAGTCCATGTTGATCCTCACTGGATGTGCATTTAGTGTTACTAAAAAATCTTGTCCATCCGGACGATGAGAGACTGAAAGTATGAAAGCACCACCAACTTGGGGCAGGGGTGCAGTCTGAAATCTCCTGTGCACAATCATCCCATTCTAAGCCTTTATCCAAAGCACAGAGGGGCTCTTACCTTTGATTTAGCTGAGCCACTGTTCGTCGAATCTGCAAGGATGAACAGAAAAACAAAAAGAGAGAGGAACGTCTGTTAGTGGTGGGACAGGGTTGGGGAAGTATGGAAGGAGGATGCATGGCTACCAGAGCAGATGAATACTTGGTTCAATGACTTCCTATCAACTTTTGTGCACTTTAAAACATGTCAAACTCTTGAGTTAACAGAGCACAGCTAAGCTGCAGGGAGATGCCCACAAAAGGAAGGGTCATTCAAGAGATTTTGCCTTGTGCTGCCGTCTGCTTTTTGACTATGCAAGCAATGCGAAATCTCTACAGTGGCTGTCTGGGCAGCAGGCAGTGTAACAGAAGGGGCTGATCCTACCTTATTCCCCCAAACCTGGCTATGATATCATGTGATGACTATGAGAAACCTTAATAGAAACCTAAAATGGTCCTTTCTCCCTAACAACCTAAAACAGAGTGCATAGAATGTGGTCCCCAGACATTGTTGGATCAGAACTCCCATCATCCCTCACCACTGACTATGCTGGTTAGGGTCGATGTCCTATAACATTTAGCCATCTTTGACTCAAAAGGACACATCTAAACCAGAGGTTTATGTAGACAGAGGTGTGTGGGTACGATTTTACGTCAGCTCTGAATCTTGTGCTGAAACTATTCATTAGCTCATCAGATTCTTAAATTTTGTGAAATTACACTACATTGTCCTGCACTATATAAACATTTCCTTGGCTATACACATGCGCCTGCCACATTTCTTCCTCACTCAGGTAGAGAGCAGTCAGAGACTCATGGGCTCTCACATACGGCAGTCCTATTGTTTTCATCACAACCACTACTCTGGATATCCCGGTGGCTACTTATGACTGTTTATGGTTCCATCACCACTGACATACAGTGCCCCTCCAATTTCACAAGGGTTTGGGGTGCAGAACACTCACAAAAGTTGAAAAACCACAAACAACTCCCCCCCTCACCTGAGTAAGCAAGTGAGGGAACGCACATGCGTGCCTCTCCTCCTCGCGCTTCCCTTATCATTCCCTTCAAGGGCTCCCCCTCTCCTTCCCCTGCCTTTTGCCTGGGTGTGCATGCCTGCCTTCTCTGCATCTGGGCAAAAGGCAAGGGAATGGGAAGTGGGAGCCTTGGGCGTGGGGAATGTATCTTCCCTCCCCAGGCTCCCCACTCCCATTCCCTTGCCTTTTGCCTGGAAATGGGTACCTTCTCCACATACAAGATCCCCCCTCCCATCTGCTTGCCTTTTGCCCAGGCACAGGGCAGGACAACATATGCGTCCAGGTAAAAGGCAAAGGAATCGGAGGGGAAGAAGGGGGAGGGAAGAAGGCACACTCGTCCCTTCCTTCTCTGTGTCCGAGGTTCCCACCTCCCATTTGATTGCCCTTTGCCCAAGCACAGAGAAGGAATGCACGCACAGCTGTGTAAAAGGCAAGGGAATGGAAGGGAAGGCACATATATGCCTCATGAATAATAAAATTCATGTTGCTGGCACCCCCTGGAGGTGACCTGTAAAAAGTCATTTCCGATTTGAGAGTTAAAATGATTTTTTTTTTTTTTTAATATTGGGGTTCTTGGAATCCCAAGGGCAATCTGGTCCAACCTCTGCATAGATATTTTGATAGACATTTAACTAAAATTACCCTTTTTTCCTCTCAGCTGATTAATGCAGACACGTCATCTGCTGTTGGGGGGAAAGATTTTACAACACTGAATCAAGAAAAATGTGTAGATTACAAGAGGGCACTTCTAAGAAAAATGGAAAATATTCTGGGCCTTTACTGTAACAAAGTCACAAACAAACATGTCTACATGTATTTTCGGGTTTGTTTGGGGTTTTTTGGTTGAATAGTTCAAGGAAAGGAAGCTCTCTCCAAGTGTCCATAAACCTGCTCCCCGGGACAACATGAATTTGAAACAAACAGATGGAGAGACAGGCAGGCAGGCAGACAGATAGGTCAATACATTGCTTTGTGTTGTCTTGCTTTGATTTTTTTTATATAAATCAATGTAAGAGTAGACAGCCAAACAAAGGAAAAGTAGGAATGTACAACACATCAAGCATCCAGGAAACAGAGAATACCTTGAAGGAATGAAAAGGCAGGGACATCTGCAATGTTGGTGATCCCTTCTAACCCCACCCCTTGGTATTCACCCCATCTGACAACAGCAATGCTGTCAGGAGTGTTAGTGGAACAAAGCCAGTGAAATTTAGTGAAGGACTAGAGGATGGGCAGGCCAAGCCAAGTACAGCAGGTGGAAGGGTGAAGCCAATGGAGCCCCTGTTTAACATCTGATCAATCCCTACCATTATTACTGCTAGCCCTTGCAAGGTGGTCTACAGAACTGCAAAGCATACAGTGTGAAACCCAACCTCCTGGATGAGCCAGAAAAGAATATTTTAATGTGGCTTTCCCCAACTTGACACTCTTCATACTTGTTGCTCTCCATTTCCCATCATGCCCAATGTCTTAATGTCTCTGCACATCTGTTGAATATTAAGGGAACATGCCAGAGATCTGCCTAGAAGATCAAGCCAAACTTGTGTGGCCTGCCAAGAGAAAACTGACCTAGGTCAAGTATGGAGATCCCGGGGAGGTTTAATAAGCCCTTGGTTTTGTTGCCTCTTGGAAATGCAAACCAGACAGATTGTCAAGTGCTCACACAATATGTAGTTTGTGGACTGAATTTGGTTTGAAAGGCTGTAAACTGTGCAGGCCTCCGGGAAGGGGGGGGGCAATAACAGGCCTTAGAAACATATCTTTTTAGAACTATAATTCCCAGAATCCTTTGGTGGCCATACCGTTCAGGGAATTCTGTAATTTGTAATCCAAAAAGAAGTTTCCTTGCTCTGGACAATAGGACATTCTCTGAATGGCACTGCGGTGTGCAGAGTCTACGATAACAGGAAAAAGGATTGAGATGTTCTCTAGTGACAACTGTTAAACAGAAATCTGTTGCCTACTAATGGTCACGGAGATATCTGTGACCATGTCCAAAACATAAGAAAATCATGGCATTGTTGCCGTAGCAAACTGTGATGAACATGGTGTTATCAACTTTTTCAACTCCAGTGTACTGAATGCATAAACTCAAAAGAAAACAGAACTGCTTCTAAGTTTAAACCAGGTCTGTGCAGCAGCATCCTGAATAACCCAGAGCATACAAAAACACAGTTATGCCTACAGGCTATTTCAAAAAGTCTGTCCGGTTCCGTCACCTCGTATGCTCTATGCAGCTGCCTTGGAAGAAGTGTATTTTAATTCAGAAGCCAGTTACATGGCAATGTGAACCAGCAATACTACCTAGATGGAGCCTTGCTTCTGACAACCCTAGATAGACCTTGCTCTAGTTGTTCATTCTATGTTAGCCTCACGTTTGGACTACTGCAATGTATTGTATGAGGGCTACCTTTGAAAATGGTCTAGAGAAATCCCTTAATCCAAAACAGGGCTGTCGATTGTTACTGTAGTTTTCAATCACATTGCACCAAAGATTTGATCTCTGCACATGCTTGATGTCAGTTTCCATGCCTGACTCAAAGCACTGCTTTTGACCTTTAAAGTCCTTACTGACTTGAGCTCAGTTTGCCTGGAGGCATAGCTCTTCCCCACCTGACACCTGAGATCACTTTGGGTGGCCCTCGTCTTGTTTTCCGTATTCTGGGAGCCCCCACCAATTGAGTTGCAACAGATTGTGCAAGGCTGGACGGCCCACAATGCAACATCTTATGCAACAACTCATCCATTTGTGTGTGCAAATATGTTCTGGTGTGTGGAGAAGACTGTGAGGCTTCACAATTGTCCCATGTGACTGAGCAGTGACGACCAGAAGAGATGGCAGGAATCACACAGGACAGAGAAAAAGCACCTAGGATAAACTGAATGGAGGAAAATAAGCAGCCACCACTTGTGGACACAGAAGAAGGATCAGGAAATCTAACTGATTCATAACCATTAAGAGTAAAGTTCTTCACAAGGTTCTGGAGGACCATGAATCAATCAGGCCATAGGTATAAAGTGCTGGCTTGCAGTTCTGACAACCCTATGAATTTGAAACCTCCAGCTGTTCATCAATAGCCCAGAGATTATCAACAGACCTACTCGGGACTTGTAATCTCTGGACTGTGGCTTCCTTCACTGAATCTATCTATCTGTAACATGATCTTCCTCTGTTCCGACAGCCTTCCACTTTACTGAGCACTATCATCTTTTCCTGTGGGTCATGTCATCTTATGACATGTCTAAAGTACAAAAGCCTCACTTTAGTCATTTTGGTTTCTAGTGAGAGTTCAGGCTTGATTTACACTCAGCAACATTTATTTGTCTTTTTTGGCAGTCCATGGTATCTATAGAACCTTTCTTTAGCTTTGCATTTCCCAAATGAGTTAACCTTTTTCTCATTTGCTTCCTTCACTGTCCAGCTTTCACGACCATACACAGATATTGGAAATGCTACAGCATGAGTGATGATTGCTGTGAGTCACATTCCCCCAAGTTATTGTGCAGCTGGCAAACAGCACTTACCTTAAGGACAGGATGTCATTTTTAGATTTTTTGCTTAAAGAGAAAGCTGTTCCCTGTCAGAGCTGGGAACCGCCAGCTATCTCCTCCCATCGTTGCATAATCCTTTTAGAAAAAAAGGTCATGTAGCATCTATGAAGCTCTCACCTTTGGAATACACTACAAAAAGGCCTGGGCACCATTGTCTGCTGTTCTTACTTTTTTTGAAGTTCTTTTATTTCTGCCCTCTTTATGTTCTTGCATTCCTGGGGCTCCTGCTCTCTCAACACTCTACACCATTTCTTTCTCTGAAATATCATGAAATCACTTGCTAAACTAAAAGCACTCTGCTCAGTGCTGAGCCAAAAGTTACTTTGGAATACAGAATGTAAAGTATTTGCCAGAAGAGTTCACTAGCTTGTTTCTAAAAGGTGGGATGGGCAACTGCAGCAAGTCTGGGGGCCACTTTTCTTATTCTCAAAAATGGTTATTTATTATGTTACAGAGTGCGAGGATGCCTTACAACCTATTTGAGAAGTAAATTTTTGCACTTGCAGGCATCCAGAAGTAGTAATTCATCCTCTTGTTTGGCTAGAAAAAGGCCAGTCTGAGAATTCTGGAGGTGTGGAGGGCCACAAAAACAATTTTGGGAGATGACCACATGCTGCCCAGGGCTGCACTTTGCCTCCCCTGTTCTAAGGCCGAAGTTCTAGTAATCTGGGACCCATCCAGCCAGAGACCCTTGACATGCCTCTCCTTCTTGCAGCAATCATTGGGCTTCATATGCTCTTGAGCTGTTCTTCTGAACAATATAATGAGGTCCAAGGAAAGCTATCTGTCCTTCAGAGGTCCTTCCACTACAAATCTCAGCTTCCTCTTCTACAGTGTAAGAGTTGTCACTCTCTCTTCTGCTCTGTGGCTATTAATGTGCAATTGTGTGTGTGCCTTCAGATTGTCTGTTGACATATGGTGACCCCATGAATTCCATAGGGTTTTCTTAGGCAAGGAGTACTCAGAGGTGGTTTTGCCAGTCCATTCTCTGAAATATAGCCTACAGCACCTGGTATCCATTGGCAGTCTGCCACCCAAGTATTAACCAGAGCTGATCCTGCTTAGCTTCCAAGATCAGGTGGGATCTGGTTCCTTTACTGAAGGATTAATCATATCTTTAAACCAATTTGTGGACATGATCTGAGCTGTTTAATACGGCCTTTGCCATATAATCTACTAGATTATCCTTGCAACTAGATTCTCTGTTAGGGTTCAGTTTTTCCCAGCTTCTTCCCTAGTACTGCAAATCTGCTTTGCCACAGCCTCTCCTACTTCCCAGAACCATAATCCAGCTCACTATAACTTTTGCTAGCTTTGCAATCATGGCCTTGCTTCAAAAGCCTCATAGCCTTTCCTTTCTGCTATGAATGAATTCTTTGAGTTTGTATCCTTCCCTTCAGCAAAGCCTGATTCATGGAACTGTATCTTGTTCATCCAGTCATTTTATTTGCTTAGTACAAGTATGTATGAGTTTGTCATTTATGAGCTAATTGACTCTCTGCTGGAATTTCTACAATAATATTGGCTGATCTCCAATATAATTACTCTGTATATTTTGATTATATGTTAAATAAATTTTAAATATATAAATAAGCTTTGAGAAGTAGCCCTGTTTGAGTGTGAGTGCCTAGGACTGGTCTGTCATGGCATGGTACATCTAAGGCTCAAAGATCCCTTATAGACGTGTATTCTCAGAAAATGTGTGAGCTCATATCTGTCCTCAAGAGCACACCTTGCAACAAGGTGGATATTGGGACAAAAGTTATCACCACCCTAAACCGGGAGGGGGGTGATGCTTACCCCAGAGATGCTGACGGGCTCCTCTTAGCTTTCAAGACTTATGAAAGTGAAATATATATTAAAACTTGCAATAGGTCTTCCAAATGTTAGTGATGTTGCTTGTGTTTGAGAATGTCATTTTGATGATGTCTGTTCTTGTGTATCCTTACTCTTATGAGTTATAACTATTATAAAGATTTATTCCCATTGCAAGCTGCCCTGAGACCTTGGCTAGAATCCTGTGATTGAGTTTGTGTCTTCATTAAGTGGACTTAAGTCTGTGTGAATTAGAACTGGGTAGTTCTGTACTGTCTGTATCCAGTAAAGTATCCAGTATCCAGTATTATGTTACTATGTAGAGGAGCTTGCAAAATAACTCATGCACACTGGAACCAATGCAAAATTGGGCCAATGCAAAATGGGACCAATATACATCAGGACCAATGTACATTGGTCCCACTGTACATCAAGATACCAGATAGAGAATACCGATGTACACTGGCACATTCTTGCTGGTGTCCGGTTACATATCTTCATAATTCACTAATAAGGTTTTTAGTGCCTTTGCTCAGTGGCGTTTCTAGCATAAACAGCACCTAGGGCAAACATGGAAAATGCACCCCTACCTTCTTACCCCTACCCCCACCCCCCACCACTACATATGCAGCTTTTTGGCGCCACCCTGGCATTGGCACCCAGGGCACGTGTCCTACTTGTCCCATCTTAGATACACTTCTGCCTTTGCTACATAGCTAAGTGTACATACAGTTACAAAACGTACACAATGAAACAGGATTCCAGCCTTTATGTTACTGGGCAACATATTAATACTGTTAATAAATACATACATAAATCAATGAAACAAAAATACTCCCTCCAAAAGGACAAGTAAACCAGAAGAGCAGCTAGCAATGCAACAGCATTTTGGGGTTCTCAGTGCTTAGTCTTAGAGGGCAGCTGCCACCAATGAAGTTGGGGGGCCCATATCTTGCAGCCCACACAGCCATGAAGAAGAGGGAACACAAGGAGCGGTGAGAGTTTTACGGCAAGCTCAGATACAGAGTCTGATTGCTCTGGTTAAGTTATTATGGCATATAGAGCACCACACCAAACAAATCTGCTAGCAGATGTTGCCCAGATGTTTGGGGTGTCCTGAAATCCAAGTAGTGGCAATGTAGGCTCACCTGGGCACCTCTGCTCATGTGCTCCTTAACAAAATCAAAAGCCAGGGCAAATACATCCAGCCAAGAGAAAGCAGAGGGCAAAGAGGGAAAGATCCCAAGCAGTGATGGGTATGGCAAGCCCAAAGGGATAGCAGCACAGGTAGAAACTGCAAGAAATGGGTCAGGCATTCACCTTTGCCTTTTCATACTCATAGAGCAAAAGGGCACAGGACCAGCCAGGCTTTTTGCACAACAGCTTCCCTGCCTTAGCACACAAACATACACAAAAATCACCACAGCAATGTCAGTGACAATGAAACCAATAGACAATATCATGGATGGCCCCCACAGTCCACTATGTCCAAAGCCTGCCCCCCCCCATGCCCACATGGAATTAGTGGCTGGTGATAACGAGAGTGAGGGTAAGCAGAGAGGCAACTCTAACTCTGTTCCCCTTTTCTGAAGTTGGGGACGGTGAAACATTTCAGGGTTGAGGTAGCAGCACTGAGCACTTCAGATTGAAAGCTCTGTTTAATGGGGGAAACTGAAGACAAGATAGCTAAAGCAGATTGTTTTCATTGAATCAATATTTGTTGGTGCAAAAACCTCAGGTCTAAATCTAACTGTTAATCAATGGCACAGCCATTGAACAAATGGGAAATGTTAACTTACCATTTAGCGACAGATTCAGTGGGTCTGCTCTACCTTGAACAAGCAATTGGATTTAGGCCTTAGGCTTTCAAGTCACACAGAACTCTTCCTCTGACAGGGAAGAAAGACAACTAAAGCTCAGATTCTGATGTTCCACCAGACAAATAAGTAGATTGTTCTGGCCAAGGAAATTTGGTTTGCATATATTGCTGTAATTCAGTCAATAATATGTTACTTGACAAACCATTCTAGGTCCTTTTAATTGTAATAAAGTGTTTGTTTTATTTTACTCTGTTCCATGCCTCCTACAACAAATTTATGCCTGCCCAGGAATAAGCCCGGCTGAAACCAAATGGATTTACCTCCAGGTGAATGTGTACTGGACTGCAGCCTTTGGGTGTGATCTATTCTGGTAGGGATGGAGAGAATCTATTCAATAATTCATAAAATTGTTGCAAAATATGTTTCTCGAAGCTCTGACAAGATGCATCCTGCAATGGCAAGAGTCTTTGCTGTTTAGAACTTATTGTATGCAAAATTCACATGTGGTTGTTTTGTGCAGAAAACAGCATATTCTGTGCAGGAAACAGTATTTTTGGTGCAAAAAATATTTATGTGTAGAAAATGTCCCCGGGGATGTTTCTCTGCAAAATTCGCACACACAGTACTTTTGCACAGGAAATAGCATTTTCTGCACAAACTCACTGTATATGAATTTTGTGCAGACAAAGCCCCAAATTGCAAAAAAATCTTCAAAAAGTGCAAATTTTTGCAAATTTTGTCACAGCCGGGAAAAATCTGTAAACTTACTCATTCCTTCGTTCCAGAAAAAAATTAGCAAAGTATTAGATCCCTATTCTTTCTATATGAACTGTTGGAGTTATCAGACATATCAGAGATAAGAATGAGCTACCTTTTCTCTCTGCTATGTGTTGTGCATTGATTCAGAATGCTTGAATACTTCCACACAAAGGGTTCCTAGTGCTACCAGCCAAAAGACATGGTGCACCTATTCTGTTTTTACTCCTTGATAAGATTTTTCTTTTTGTCATAAAAGAGAAATATGAAAGATATGGAAGGAAAACACACAAAAAAGGTCACAATTGGAAGATTACATCTTGATCCCCTGCAAAATTCTATGAATGAGGGAAGGCAACTGCATGGTAAAAGCTTCATCTAGACGCAGCCCTTCTCAGTATTTTTGTTATAAATTAATGGTGAGGATTCCAAATGGCCACAGCTCAGTACCCAAAACTACCTTCAGATGGGCTTTTCCAATGACTTATTTTGTAGATGAAGGGTCATACAGCCTTGACCTTTGTTCCAAATTAACAGAAAGATGTTCAACTGGAGGAGCAAAAATATTCCCAATATTCTCCTTATGGCATGTGCCATAATTGTCATTGGTCAATATGGCTGATGAGGGACCAGAAACCAGCTCCTTCTTTTCCCCTCTCTGCCTGCCTCAGTCTCTCGTAATCATCCAATGGAATTAGTGCATAAACACCAGAGCACACCCACACTGTACCAGCTCTAGAGCTCCGGCAGATCCGCTGGAGTAGGAACGAGAAGGAACAGGAGGAGAAGGAAGATGAAGAGAGAGAAGGAAGAAAGACAGCAATAAAGTTAAGGAAGTCCATAAATAGCAGGAGGAGGAAAAAAAACACTTAAACAACACCTCCCTGTCAATATTGGGAACTGCAACTGAAATGCAGCCAAGGTCCCCCTCCAGTGCTGGGTTTTTCCTCTAGCAAGTTAAATGGTACTCGGGTAAAAGTGTAGACTAGATGAAAATAGCTATGCATGCCCTTTTTAAAAAAGAACTATCCTTTTATACTGGGGGTGAGCAGTGAGAGGGTGGATTTTGTTGCCAGCACTGCAACCAGAAAAGCTCTGGAGGACAACAGGACACATGGAAAGGAGATTTTCTGTGTAAGTTGCACAACACATGGAATTCTCTTCCTTTGGAGAACAGCCCAAGCATGAACATTTTTCAGAAGGGGCCAGAGCTTCTGTTTTGCCGTCTGAGGGATGACCTAGACAACAATGGGTGGGATGGCAGGCCAGCTACAGGAAGCCTACGGGAAGGCCAAGAGAAATCAGAGCTATAGTCTGAGAGGAGAAAGCAGAATGTGAGAGGTTTGACTGACAAATGAATAAATAAATAAGGAAGCCACTAAGGAGGTAAATTCTAACAAACAGACCAAGCTAGACATCCCTGTTCAAGATGAGCTCTGGGAATTCCATGGTATTCATTTATCCCCAAAGGCTTCCCTGTCTACTCACCTGAAGCATCCCCTGGTGCTGCAGTCCTCCCAATGTTAGGTAGAAGATACTCTATATTTGGCACTGATTGGGCCTCTTGCTCATCTACGGGGGTCTGTGAAATGGACACATATGCGGTTAGGAGGAAAGGCGTCAGTTTCCTGTCAGAGATGTAATACTCCCTGGAGCATCCCCCTTTATATTCAGACAACTCTCATTGAAGTGGGTTGAAATACACTGACAGAGCGCAGTATCCTATGATTCAGAGCTCCATAGTTTCCTCTCTTCCTTCCCACACTCCTTCCCCACTACTAAAGAGAAATTGGAGTAGGGGACGACGATGAATGAGACTTGCTTCTTATAGATTTTCTTCTCCCACACCCTACAACAATACCATAACCTTCCTCAATACAATACAGCTCAAAATATCAAAGAGAGTGTCTTAGACGACACTGGGACAAAGGGGCAACTGAGGCCCCTCACAGTCCACATGGATCAAGTCTTTCTCATCATGAGCCTAGCATGCAATAAGCAGATAGCAGGTGAGTTGCAAATGTGATGCCTCCTGACCGAACACTTCCAGATGGTTCAAGCAAGTGACTGAAGCTGTATTCAGCAAAAGGAGGCCTCACTAGCCAATCTGACAGAGGGGAGGAGGGGAATGCCTCTACATCTCAGAATATGTTAACTCATCAGACTTTGGGTGTGAGATTTTCCCCTGTCATTGACCCTTGAGCTTTGCTGCTGTTGTTGTGGGCCTTCAAGTCAATTCTGACTTGGCAAGATTTATTCAGAGAAGGTTTTCCACTGTCTTCCTCCAAGGGTACAAGAGTGACTTGGTCAAGGCCACTCTATGGATCTCCATGGCTGAGTGGGGATTTGAATCCTGGTCTCCCAGCATCCTGGTCCAGCATTCAAACCACCATATCAAATTGGTTCCTGAGCTAGTTAAGGAAAATTCCACGGGGCACATCCCAGTGCCAACTAGTTTTCATCTCATGACTGCTTATAACATCCCAGTGACAAGGAGGACGTAGTGGGTAGATGCATGTGTACACAACTGAATTCTAGTGAAAATGGGGATGGGTCATATTTTTCATCAAGACTGTGTGAAGAGCACAAAACAAAGCTACCTCTTCCTGAAAAAGTGCTCTTAGGGTGCCTAAAATGTTAGACTGGAGTCAAAAGAGATTTTTTTAAAAACTAAAGATGATTTAAAGAACCAAAGCTGGTGGTATATTCATTGAGAAAGCACAGTCCACGGCCTGCAAGTGGCACCTAGACCTCACTTTTGAGGTCGCTGACCCCCTCCCATTTAAAAATGTGATTTTTCAAGTAATTTTTGCCCCTAAATCACATAGAAAGCCCTTCAAACAAGCAAGCCAAGATAGACAAATGTATACACCCCAGACCCCCTCAGACCTGTTTTCCTCAGAATACTTCTCACAACAGTAATAGGAAATGAGATAGCATCACTTCTGGTCACCACTCTGAAAGGGACTCCAAAGCAGAAAAGGGATTTTGAGCCGCTGGTGGTGTGTGGCCTGCATCGGGCAAGGGCTGAAGGGAAATTCCCCCACAAGTTGCCCATCCTATTGCATGCTCATTCCCCTTCCACCACTGGTAAAACAGGCCCTGAAGCTTCATATATTATTTCAAAAAGAGTGAGCATATACATTCATAGTGAGGGAACAGGCACACACTGACCTCAGGGATTAAAACCTGTGTCAAACCAGCTTTGCGCATCTTAGGGAATGTACGGCCATAGTCCTCCTCTTCTGCAGTGACCCATAAATAAGGATGCCCTCCTCAAAAACCATCAAGAGTCAGAAGAAGCAGCTTATAACATACACATTAGGTCCAGGATAATCTGTCTCAGCAACATGTTTCCCTGCAGCCAGAGGAATCAGCAACCACCACAAACTGGGCATTTTATTTTTCTCAGTTACTTACCTTCTCACCTTTGTCTTCCTTGTCACTGAAAAACCAGTCTGACTGTGGAAGAAAAAGACCAGGAGAACAATCATAACCACATTCAAAGTGCTACTAACATTTATTTCAACAATCAATTCATATATATATGACTTCAAGGATGAAGACAGATGTATCATCTAACAAGGAATTTGCAGCAGTTTCTTCAAACATGGCATTGGTGCAACAGCTCTGATTCTTCACGGCTTTTCAAATTTCTATTAAGACAAGCGCTGTCTTTGTCACTGGACTTTCCCTTTTTCCTCCATGCTGCAACAAGACTGACTGCTTCATACAATTTTTTAAGGGTGGTAGATATCCACACACCACCATTTTGTTTAAAATTTGAATAACAGAAAAACTATTTCAGTTTTTTTTCCCAGATATTGTAGTATGTTTGTGACAACATGTCAATTAGCCAATTGGTGCTGTCTTGCAAAACTGAAACTTATGCTACAAGGTTGCAGAACCCTATCTACCCTGTACAGTATAGAATTCACAGGATTGGAAAGGACTGTAGGAATAGACAGTTAAAGCACTGCCATCCAATTTTTATTTAACGTTTCCCAAAGTTGGGGGGTCCACCACCTTGCAAGACAGACTATCCCACCGCCAAACATCCCCTACTTTCAGGAAGTTTAGAAGGGATGTTTGGCCTTGTAATTTGAATCCATTGATTTGTGTCAGTTTCTGGAGCCGTAGAAAACAAGCTTGCTCCATCTTCTGCATAACCCCTTCAAATATTTAAAGATCACTATCATATCATCTCTCAATCTTCCCTCCTCCAAGCTAAACATACCCAGCTCCCTAAGCTTTCCTCATGGGGCTTCGTTTCCAGACTTTTTATCATCCTTCTTGGTTTTCTCTGGACATGTTCCAGCTTTTTAATATCCTTCTTGAACTGTGGTGTCCAGAACTGGACAAAAATTCCAGGTATGTTGAATTTATTGATGGAGTTCTAAAACTACCCCTATCCCACTCTAATATCACACTCATCCTTTTTTTTCAAGCCAAGGCTTCCCCTAGGCTGCTCAATAACAAGTGGCAGGACTCACCTTACTCTACCTTACTCTATTACTCACTTTGCCCTCTAAGATCCAGTTCAACACAATGGATGAGTTAAGTCTGAAAAGTTTAGTGATGTTGCCAGAGTTCAAAAATATGAAGATGTGCATGTGAACCAATGCAGCTTGGCCAGAACTTGCAAAAAACAATCATTAAAAACTATTTTGTTTCCCCAATGCATTTTTAAAATTATCTGAAAGTTGTTGATCTGAAAGTCTAACAGCATTACTTTTTAATAGCTGTAAGTGGTTTCCATTACTTTGTAACTAGCCATTTTCTGTCATTTCAATGTAATTTTTTAGAAAATTAACAATTTAACAAATTAATCTTACAAAAATATTTAATAAAATAAACTTATTTGGTACCTCAGAGTAGCACATTAGCACTAACATTATGGGGTACTGCGATCTGACCTTGCAAGACTGATCTCTTTTAACCCTAACAGTAGTCTCTTGTTTGCATTCATTAGGAGGATAAGACATGTTTGCATGAAGATATTGCCCACTCATAGTCTGTATTTCTCAGCCTAGCTGCTGCTTCACTGCTTGTTGATTGCTGAAATTGATTCAAACTTTTCAAGTCAGATATGCAATTTGTAAACCAATCTCCTCAGCTCCTGATTACACTTAACCCAAATTTCCAACTTAGAAAAAATGATGTAAGTGCCAAAGGTAGAGTATATAACATACAAATGTAATTGCAACCAAAGCAAATCACTGATCCAGGTGGCAGTGGGCAGGAGAGGGCCAAAGGAGCAGCAGTTTCCAGCCATGGGCGTTTCCACATCACACTGTTATAGTGTTATCATTCCACTTTCAACATCCTCTAGAATTCTGGGGTTTGTAGTTTACTGAGGCCAAAAAGCTCTCTGGCTGAGAATTCTAAATGCCCCTCCTTCAACTGCAAACCCTAGGATTCCACAGCATGTTGAAAGAGAAATAATAGCACTATTATTATTATGCTGTGCGGAAAGGCCCATGGTTGGAAACTGTAGAAAGTTCCCATGATGCACAATGCCATGACACATGAGCTATGAGGAAGGAAAAAGAGGGCTTCATGGTTGCCTAGGCAACAAACTCCTTTTCCACTGCAGTATAATTCCCAAAAGTCAATGCAAGCATGCACAAACAGAGATTTGAGAACTCTTTTTTATGAACACTCCCTGCTTTTCAAGTTGTCGTCTCAGTTTGTCATTGTAATTGATGAACCAATTGTGATACTGAATTTGCAGATCATTAAGTACAATTAGAGAAATGAGTCAGAGTCATATGAAGCTATAGTCTTCTACTAAACACTATCCTTTCTTTGACACTTGTCTCTAACATTACTTCCAACCACTGATATATTTGTGGGTAAATCTGGACTTCTAGTGTTAGCTCCCTTCTTGTAATCTTTAAAGGAAGTAGTGTTATCCCTCTTTCTCTCTCTCTGATGGAGGCGAGTTAAATGGAAAGCTTACTGGGCATGGCAACCTTTGAAGCATTTTGGAAGGACATTACAGAAATGATCAAAGCTATACTAAGCAGCTCATTACCATTTATTCCCTTAGGGACATTATGATCTTATTAGAAAAAAAATGTAAGGAGAAAAAGGTGGGGGAGAGAAGGAGTTTGACACTGATTAGCTGCTACAAACTACAGAGAACTAAATATTGGAACAATCAGTAGCAGTTACTGTTGCCCACTTTATGTAAATAGGGTCATATTCCCTGTATCACACACAGTATCTTATATGCTTAAACTGATATGCTACATCAATTTGAGAAATGTCAGATGCTATCTCTCCAGCAGTGGGAGCAATGATTTTTTTATTTAAAAAAAACTGAAATGTGCAAAAATATATTTACTATTTTATAATGAGATTGATTTTGATTTCTGTGTGCATTTCTTTGCAAGCAGATAATCAGAATTTAAGAAAAAGTATAACGAAACAACCAATATATTTATTTATTTATTTATCTCTTATTCTACACAGCACATTTTTATATAGCTCAACAGCTAGGAACTTTCTGGGCAGTTCACAAAACAAAGCTAAAATCATTAAACTGCAGAATAAAACAGTTACATAAAATGAGAAATAGATTAAACGACCACAGACTAAAACAAAATGAAAATGAATAGTGGGGGACAACACCAATCTAACAAGCACTTTTTTGAAACTGAGATACTAAAAGCCTAGGAAAATAAAAAGGACTTCAACCGGTGCTTTAAATTCCAGAACATAAACCAGGCAAACCTACAATCTCAGTGCCACCACTGAAAACACAGTGTATACCTTCTGAAATTTCACAGATGAAAACTGGAACCAAGCAACATCATAGTGTAATTAAGATGGCCAAAATTATTAAGGTAAGAAAAACGCTCAAAGAGCAGTTTGCTTTTGCTTGAGCTTGCTGGGAAAGGCAAGACTCCACCCTCTTCTCTCCTCCCAATTGAGTTAACTGACTGCAAAGTACCTGTGTATTTGAGCTCAGTTTACAGCAACTGAAATAAGCTGAGGACAAAGTGAGAAAGTAGGAAGAGGAGAAAGAAACTATGGGCCTTTTTGCACTATGCTGTTATAGTGCTCTTATTCCACTTTCAACATCCTGTGGAATCTGGGGTTTGTAGTTTACTGAGGCTGAAGAGCTCTCTGGTTGAGAATTCTAAATGCCCCTCCCTAAACTGCAAATCCCAGGATTCCACAGGATGTTGAAAGTGGAATAAGAGCACTATAACAGTGTAGTGCAGAAAAGCCCTATGGTATTTTAGAAGCAGCTGAAGATGTGGGATAAAAAAGATACTCAGGATTGTCTCTGACAAATTGGGACAGTTGGAGGATACGCTAATGGCCATCCGCTTCTTACATGGTAAAGTTATAAAGAGAAGGACGTTAGAAGATATTCCACATTCTTAGCATGATGGTTCAACCTTCAGCCTACTGCCCTGTGTATCTCCAGCCCCCACAAGCACCTCCTCGCCCACTTACATGTTGTATGAGGGTCTCCACAATTTTGTAGCGGTCAGGCATATGTGTCACCATGTCGGTCATGTTGTCCTCCGACGTCCTGACGAGGGTAGGACCAAACACCAGAGCAAGATTTCGGGGCTCCATCTGCAAAGCAAGCTTTTGTGAGTCATTTTTTAAAATAATCCCAGCATTTGGCAACAAGCTTGTGTGAAAAGCTACAGAACTGTCTCCCACCAACAGCTTTGGCCTTAGATAAATCCTCATTAAAGTGTTAGTGCAGTTAGAACTGTATCCAACAGAGTAGGAAACAGAGCGCTAGCTCTGTGGCGATCCGTATTTTAGAAGGCATCTTAAGCTCCTCTTGATTTTGAAGACTGGAAAGAGAGAGTTCTCAACCATGCAGAGCAGAACCACATAAGTTCAACTGGTGGAACTGATCAAGGTCCTGCAATGGCCCAGGGAAGCCATAGATTGCTTCATTTTCTGACTAGTTACTTCCTGAACCTCTTAAAGTTTCTGTTATCCTCCACATTTTGTATAAAAAGGCATAGAACAAGGTTGTTAGTCTCACTGATGTTCCACAAAACTGAGTTCCCACTTCAAGATTTCTGTAGTGCTGTCCACATTACCTTGTGTTTTATTCATCATTTACACACTTGTTTATTTATTATCCATGCCATTACTTCTACAATAGCTCACACACATACACCAAGGGATCTAGACGTTGGGAACTGATTCAGAGCCTCAACCATCTTAAACTGGCTTTCCAGAGAGCCTACAACAAATAAAACAGTCTCTTCAGCTACAGTCACCATCCAGGACATACAAGATGACAAATGGTAGACGAAACCAATGCTCATCCCAAATCTCCCTCATAAAATATGGAATTTAGAGTGCCTGCACAAGGCTAGTATTTTGGATAGAAGACCAAGTCCCCTTCCCTGTTCTGCACTCAATCTTTTAAAAGCTACACCTTCAAGGAAGGTTTTCTATCATTTCCCCTTCCCCTCCACCCACTGTCCCCCATCATTACATGTTGGCCAGATATTTCAGAATTGCATTTACATCACGACTTTAGATTTTACTATCTAACCGAATTTAAAACACAGTGTGAACTAATTATCTAAACAACCAGGAATCAAATCATTTGAAACTGGAGCTGAAAGACTGGCTTTTTTTCGAGCTGTATTTCCTAATCCTCTTTTTCTCCTTGGCTTGTTACACTTCCTCCACTTGGCCCATTCTCTATATTTTTAAATGGCACCTACAGGTTGAACCAGGTGTGCTAGTATACTTCACCCCCTCAAGTGGCATGCTACTTCTAGAGATAACTTTTTGTGTGTATGCTTCACTGAAAACTGGAAACAGATAAAAAATATATATATTTTCAAAAATAGCTGGCAACAATGCATGTATAATAACATTTTCTTCTTGTTGACCATATGTCGCTGATTGGCAAAATGTATTCTTTATTACCAGGGCTCCAATAGTAAGTAAGAAATATCCCCATGGTAACTGTATAATTTGCAGAAAATGAGGTATCCGTAACTCAACTGGAAAACAGGCAGAAACAGAGAATTGTATCTACTTGGCTTTACCCCTGGTGATGTTGCAGCTCTGCTCTCTGTCTATTCAGACTCAGTGGGCAAACGCAAAGCATGGCCCTTCCCATGTTTTTTGACTGAAACTCCTAGCAGTCCTAGCCACCATAGGTGAGGAATACTGAGAGCTATAGTCCAAGAACATTTGGAAGGCCTCATTTGCCCATCCCAGCCTCAGGCAACCTATGATACGTAGGGTCAACTGATTATAAATGTATCTTTTTGTTAAGCCTTATTTACTTTTTATAAATGTCTTTGTCATTACTTTGTCATACTTTGTGTGGATTATTATTACTATGGTACAAAATTCTTAGGATGAAATTTGCAACAGTCAGTGAACACATGAAAGGCAAGGCAGACAATAATCTTATTCCCAGGGCCCAGTCATACACGGTTGCCAGTGCAACAAAAGCAATTTCCGGCCCAGTTTGTAGTGAGGACAGCACTAACCAGATGACTACAAGAGAAACAGGCTGGGCATTTTGTTGAGGAGTACCCCACAAATCATGGATTTATGGAGTGACTAACTGCACAATTCTATACATAAAGAAAAGTTAAGTCACATTGTGTTCCATGGGGCTTACTCCCAGACGAGTGAGTTTAGAATTACAGTCTGTAACTGGAGTACTAAAGCAGGCTTCTCCAATCTGCCACTCTCTAAATGGGTGAGACTATAACCAATGTAATCTCCTAATAAGGCTGATAGAAATTGTACTCAACTCTATTTAGGGTTACCAACTTGGGCAAACCTGCTACAATCTATAGAGTAGATGACATGAGATGGGACAGAGTAGATGATGAGTATTTGAAGATGGGTCTTCCATATTTAAACTCAGTCTTCTACTCTGTGTGTGTGTGTGTGTGTGTGTTGAAAGAGAAAAGGATACCATGAGTGGGAAGTGTCAGCAAGTGTTACCTTATTCTTCTCAGAATGATCTGCAATTGTTTTTAGATGTCCCACCAGGAATTTCAGGGTCTCGTAATAATGGCCTGGTAAGTCCCGGATCTGCAGTAGAAGCAGAAGAAGAACAGCAAGAACAGATTAATTCTTCAGACTTTCATGCAACGTAGGATTAATTTTTCAATCTACTCTGCAGCCTATATTCTAGTTTTACTTAAGATCTCTCCATAATTTAGTGGCACATAAATTGTTTCACAATGGGTATGGTAAAAATATACAGGAATATGTATGCTTCTGAATTCCACTCCTCTTCTTCAGCTGATGAAAGAGTTATGTGAAACTCAAAAGTCTGCAAGCTCCTACATTAACTTCCATTTTCTCTCCCCACAAGTTATAGTTTTATCTGCTTTAAAGACAATATGACAACATCGATTTACAACTATTCTCAAAAGGACCTTGAGATGCAGATCAGTAAAACCTCCAGGTTACCTATAATGACCCCAGAAAGTGCCTTACACCAAAATTACTTACACCGAATCAAACTGAAAATCAGTGGAAAAACTGATTTTGAGTTGGATTAAGGCACCAAATCAAAATCAAATAAAAAAATGTGATGGTTTAAAATGTATATTTTAATTCAAAAATTTTTAAAACTAGATTTTGCAACGTTACCAGAACTGTTCTTGTGGGGAATTATTAATAAAAAACTGGATAGTAAATATAGACTACTTCTTCAATACATGTTAACCACTGCAAGAATGCTGTTTGCCCAAACCTGGAAACAGATGCAAACACCAATGATGGAAGAATGAGTTATTAAAGTTATAGATCTTGATGAAAATGCAAAATTGATATGGATTTTGAAAGATAAGACCAATTGAAGGTCTGTTTGTTTGTTTGTTTTTTTGAAAGACTGGAAACTTGTTACGATTTTTTGGAGGAATAAGAAATCTAATAATGTAATAACCTGTGGTTATGATCATTAGTAATCCTAATAAGTTCTAGGTATACAGATCTGTAATGGTGCAATAAGATATGGGTTATTAATAATTGTTTTATTTTCATTACAGTTTGCATGGAGGGGTTAGAGTTCTTTTGCAGTTTAGTTAGTGTAGGTAGGATGTGTTTAGTGTAGTAGATTTAGTCTTTCAATAATGGGTTTTGTTATTATGTCTTAGTTTTAGTTTCGTTTAACTTTGTTTAGTTTTAGTTATACATGTATATTGTTTATGTATAGTTTGTTTCCTTTTTTTTTGTTTCCCCTTTTTCCCTCTGTAGTTGTGAATTAGTCTGTTTGTATCTCTGAACTAAAATTAATAAATATTAAGTCTGGAAAAAAAAACAATCAGTGGAAGAACTCAGGCTTTGCATGCAAATACTCTGGATATTCTTTAGGAGACAGCAGCAGAAGTGGGCGGGACTTTCATTCAAAGTAGTAAATCAGTCTTTTCCAGCCCTTCCTAGAGATTCAAAGGACAGAGGCTGGGATCTTCAGTATGCAAAACATGTGCTCTGCCACTGGCCTATAGCTTTTCCCACAATGATTTTCACATCTATAGAAGTCCACATTTGTAGATACCTTCTCTCTTCTGCTTCCATATTTGATGCCCTATGCCATGCTGGTGTCATTATCCGGTCAGATCTGTACCTTTCCTTGATTATGTCTTCAATATATATATAGATATACAGATATGTATGTATGTATATGTATGTGTGTGTGTGTGCGCGCACGCGCATATATATGTTTTAAACTGTTGACGCCACTTGAAGAGCAGTGTTTTGTGCTCATCTGAAACAGGCCTATTTTCCTATGTCCATTTTTCTATGCCCACATTTCAAATGTGCACATTTTTTGAGATATCTCCATAAATCTCCATCAACATGAGGATTCTGGAGCACAAACTGCATCCATCCCCTGGACAGCTTGGCAAAGTATGAATACGAAAAAGTTTATGGAACCCTGGAATGAAATTGGATTTGTCACACATCCTCATCCTTCCTCACAAAGCTTGTCACACAGGGCAAATGAACAGATCCTCATCCTTCCTTATCCTTCTGTGTTTCTGTTACCTTGTGAAGGAAAAAGCAGTAACTGAGGGGGATGTTTCCCCTTCCCCAGGTACATACCAGTTTGCGCAAGGTCTTCATCCTTTCACTGGCATCTTCAATCCGGTTGGCTTCAATAAAGTCATTGTATTTATCTTTTTAAAAAATGGGGAACAAAAGAAAAGAAAAAAGGACATTCATGATTGATAGTGCTGCCTGACTACAGAAAAGTAAGTTGTTTTTAGAGATGTATGATGACAGCTTTACTCAGAGAGGGCGACAGGTGTAAAACTATAGTACAAAGAAGAAGAAATGTCATATTTCTACAAATCTGGACCTTAACAAAGACTTTAGAGATGAGGGATCCTTAGAAAGTGCTTTGAGAAGTTGGTCCATAATCAGTGAATATCAGTCCTGGAAAAGTGGGGAGCATCACTTCAGTTCAGGACATCTGGGATCTAGGACATTTGAAAAACAATGGCGCAGAGACTAAAGGTTCTTAGATATAGCTAAGCCCCCAGAATCTCTCACTGTTGTTGGTGCTGGCTTGGGCTTTGGGAAACTGAAATCCAACAATAATTGCAGATGAAGAGTGTTGCTCTAGCAGAACAACTCTCAAATTCAGATATTACAGGGATGAATAACTCCTGCAGACCCACATCTGTCTGGTAATATCTAGCAGAATGCAGATCATACTATGACATCATTATGTTCAGCCAGCCTGTATAAGTGGCAGCCTGCAAGGTGGAATCAGAGGCAGGGAAAATCAGAGCATGATGGTGCCTCTCCATGTGTCATCATTTGCTAGACATTACTAGGAGGACATGGGCCAAAGACAATGGCTGCGGTTATATATCCCCAGTAATGGCTTGTTTGGGACTAAACATCCAGAACGAAAAGCAGTCAACGTAAAGAACAACCAAAATGTACTTTGAAATGATGAATGCATCCCTGGGAGGGAGGAGCTAAAGGTTATATGCCCACCTCTAGGTTAGAAGATCCAGAGGGCCTTGCTCATCCCTGACTTACAGCAAAGCCTGATTTAGGCTTGTATTTATAATTTAAACTTGTTGACTTGACACTGCAGAGAATATAAAAGGTTGACATGTAGACATTCCTGCACCTTGGGGAAGAATGAATGACCTTTGACCTTTTTTTTCCCAATGCTAGAGCCTACCCATCTCATTTAAATGCAACAATTTTATTTGCACTACGAAAAAGAACACCAGGGCATACATTTCAGGTACGCCTGCTTTCTGCTTTGATCAGACCCCACCTGGAATATTGTGTCCAGTTCTGGGCACCACAGTTCAGGAAGGATATTGACAAGCTGAAACATGTCCAGAGGGTGGTGACCAAAATGTTAAAAGGCCTTGAAACCATGCCCTATGAGGAGTGGTTTTGGGAGATGAGTACGTTTAGCCCGGAGAAGAGAGGGTTAAGAGGTGAGATAATGTTTAAATATTTGAAGGGGTGTTATATGGATGACAGAGCAATCCTGTTTTCTACTGCTCCAGAGACTAGGACACGAAGCAGTGACTTCAAACTTCAGGAAAAGAGATTCCATCTAAACATTAGGAAGAACTTCCTGATGGTAAGAGCAGTTTGACAGTGGAATATGCTGCCTGGGAGTGTGATGGAGCTCTGTCAGTTTTGATGGTGTATTCCAGCAAGCCAGGGGGTTGGACTCAATGGTCCTTCTGGTCTCTTCCAGCTCTATGGTTCTATGATTCTAAGACAATATAGGAGGGAAAAACTAGACACCCGTAATGATGTAACCAACTTGAACAGCCTTCCTGAGAACTCTGCTACTACAAAGCCACTCGGCCTGCTGGCCTTTGAGTTGTCCTGTTTTCCCCATGTCTGTCTCTCCACCACTTAGATCAATTTCATTTGCTAGCTGTCAAATGGCGCTGGAGGAGGACACACATAGGCTGAAATCAGCCCAGTGAATTGCAAGAACAACATTTGACATATCCCATCTATTTTGTCTTTTCTGTTTGAATTCTGATGGGAGAGACATTTTGGTATTTCCACTGCTGAGGGAGACCAAAAAGGGTATTAAAACATAATTACTTACCATCTGTAAACAGGGGTTCTGGAAGCTTCCGGAAGAAGGACTTCAAGAGACTACTGATGACGTTCAGGTCTTGCCACCTCTGGGGATAGGAAGGGAAAGAATGAGAGAGAGAGCGAGACAGAATTGCTAGGTTAGGATAGTTATTCCTTATTACTAGAAAACACGTATCTGAGCAGAAATATGGGCTGTATCTCAGGTTGCAAAAATGCCACACTTCCATGAGAGAGCACAAAACTTACAACATGTGGCACTGAGCAGCAATTTCAAACCTTTCCTCATCACCAGCAAAACAGTACATGGAAGCTTGGGAATTCTGGAAAGTGTAATATGAAAAAAGTAACTATTTCCAAGCTCTGATCTGTATCTATGACATGTTCATACTCACTGCTTGCAGTACAGCCAAGTGGTAACTAGGGGTTGGTGCTACCTAGTAATATTTTTTTTTCAACACCAGTCAAAGTGAAGAAGATGAGAAGGGGCAGGTTGGACAGCAAGGTGAGAGTGAAAGAAGACAAGGAGCTCCACAGGGGCTCTATCCTCACCTCATCTTGCAGGTTGATGTCTGCAGACCCTTTGTTGAGCTGATCCTGCAGACTGGACACCACGGCATTGTTTCCAGGGACCCGATAGATGCCCATGTATTCCAAGCCTTTGTCTTCCACCACCTTACAACAGGCTTCCACAATCAGGGGGACCTTCTGCAAGAGGCAAAATGCAGCAGTGATGCTGGCAACAAATTCTGACACATTAAAAAACAGAGCTTGGCAAAGTTATTTTTTTTCCAGACTATAGCCACTATGGTTGTAACTTTGCCAAGCTCTTTTTAAGAAAAAGCTGTTTAAAAAGCTCTTTTAAAAAAAGCAAACCACCTTTTTATATGAGAAGGCAATGACAATTGTGGGAGCAAGTGAAATGCTTTCAGGTGCTACCTCCTCCTCTTCCTTTTCAGCTGGCTAGCCCCCAAATTTTAACAAACACAACAAGTTAGTATCCCATTGTAAGTTTTAATTTCTGGCAGGTCAATTTTGTCTGCAGTCAATGCACTCTGAAATTTATTTTAGATCTGACCACCAGTGAAATCAGTGTGCCAGCAACCTGGATTGTCTTTTAAGTAGGCATAAGACATAGAAATGACTGTCTGAAAAATATACAAACAATATCATTCCATCATTAGGTGAAAGTGCTGTTTTAGGCAGTGTGTTCCATATTTTCTAAACAGAAATGTACTGCACAGATGTGGCAACAAACTCCTTAACTCATTATGAGGTCCCTTAAATGCCACATCATGGAAGATTAAGCTTTGTCATACATCAATAAGCCTCTTTTTCCTTCCCTGACACTCCCTATTTCCACATACCCACCTGCAAGATCTTGGTCTAACTAGTTGCAAACAACTAGCTACTTAAATTAATTGCTTTCCCCAATAACTAAGGTATAAATACATCATATTATGACTGTAACATGATGAGGGATTCAAAATTCACAGAAGAGCAGAACCTTTATTGAACACACAAACTACCTCCAGCACAGGTAAAACTCTCTCATTTGGACTACAACTGGCAAGTTTTATCTACACAGCACCCAAAAGTTTTCCCGGAATTAGAGGTACAGGGGCTTCTTGAGAAATTCAGTGTTCTCTACCTACGAAGGAGGTAGTTAAAGTTGCACGGGACAGGGGCAGCCTGGCTCTCAAGGGAAATTACTTTTCTGTTGCTAATGGAGTTGACATTTTATTGCCTGCCTTTTACTGCCCTTTGTCCCTGGTACCACATGGCCAAGAAGGGGAGTGGCGTCTGCCTGCATTGACCCTCTTAACTGATAACAGACACAACATCTGATGCAAAATGTAGGCCTGTGACTCTACAATCATTACTTTTCTTCTCCTGTACAATTTTTAACATCTTTGCCTGACGAAGAAACCAGTGAAGATTCAAAAGCATGCATGATGTATTTTCTGCATTTTCGTCGATAAAGATATTCCTCTTTTGTGGATTTTGGATTTTTTTGTATTTTGCTATATGACCAATATGGCTACCCATGGACATGTATCATGAGGGATGTCACTGTTTCTGTGGCATGAATGTAATTTTAAAAATCACACATATGGTTCCCAAGTGTGTAGACTGACTAATGGCATATAGTGCGAGTGTTGTCTCATGCTGTGCCTTGCATTGTTACTTTGTGCTTTGTTGGGAGTACTGGGGTGACAACATGGTGGAGGGCATGAAAGCATTTTAGTGCAGGCTAGCAGTTTGTGGCATTCCAGGCTTCTCAAAGACTGTTTAGTTAATTTTAAGAAGTGTAGAAGAAAGTGTCATTTAATATTTTTCAGATTATTTTTAATTTTTTTTTTATAAAAAGGACATAGCCTTGAGTTTCCAAGACCTGAGCAGGTCTGTTGTCAGCCTCTCATTCAGAGGGTCACCCTAAGTCAAAGCCAACTTGATGGCAAATAACAATAATTTTTTAGGCCTTAGAAATAGAATAATGTTAAAAATAATTTTCCAAGTTCTGCCATCACATACATTTCTCTGTTGTATGCAATGACTATGTGTACCTCGTTGCATGTGCTTGTTATTCTAAGAAAACTGTGGCCAAATCCAACTGTTAGTACCAACTGGAGTAGACCCATGAGATTAATGGAATGTACATAAATGTTGATTTAGCAATTTTACATTGAATCAATGGATTTATTCTACTTTCAAATTAACAGGATTGAAGCCTATGCCTTTGACTAAGCTAAGTGACAAGTCTGAAGGATAGGCAATGGGCCTTAAAAATGCAAAGTATCAGTCTGATAGTCCTGTTTACCACAGAATTAGGTAACATGCTAGTTTTCCACAAGAGAGAATTTCATCTAAGCCCTACCTTGTTGTCAGGGGCTGGCTGGCAGTCTTCTAGCCTCACCCCAAAGGCCCTCGGAGCAGGTTTCTTGTTCTTCTTCATTATGTTGATACCCCAAGGAGCTTTCTGATGACCACTATCATCTGTGTGGGATTTTAAAAAAAAAGACAAGAAGACAAGTTCAATTGCTAAGAAAGGAAAGCAAATGAAAAGGAAAAATATTGCAGGTTCAATCAGATGAAAAATTATCACTGAAGGCTCTGTTTAAGACAGGTTTATGCAAACAGGCTCGGCAGGAAAAGAACACTCTATGGTCAGCCTTTTCCCTATCACGAGGGGAAGCAAAGAAGGAGGCAGTTTGGAATAAAGAGCAAACAGCCCCGAGATGGCATGACAGAAAAGAACAGCAGTGGGACTGATGAGAGATGAGATCATGGAGCACGAGAGTGAGGGGGAAGACATGGGGCTTCATTCTTTTGCTTCATTTTATTTATTACACTTGTACCCTGCCTTATGACAACTCTGATAATAAGGAGCCTAATGACAGATAAAAAAAAAGGTCCAGTATATGAAAACCAATTTCATTACATGATATCAAAACTGAAAACAACAAAGCAGCTAAAATTCTGAGCAAGTAGAATCTTCATTAAACAATAAAACAAGCTAAAAATGCTTTCAAGGGCCACTTGAGGAAACAAAAATAGAGGGGGCATGAATAACTCTCATGGGAAAGAACTGCAGAAAACACCCTGTATCTGCTAGCTGCCAAGGCTACAGTATTTCTTTATGGTGGAACCTCACATGCATGTAGGCTTTTAGACCAACAATACATTTCTTAACATAGCAATCCCCAAGCTGACACTTTCCAGAAATGTTAGACTGCAACTCCCATAATCCATAATCTAAACTTGGCCATTTTGAACACGCTACCCCTGTGCTGTATCAACTGCACTGTTTGCAGTCAGTTTCTAGGCCCGCTTCAAAATGCTGGTGATAAAATTTAAAGTTCTATATTACTTCAGACCAATCTGTCTGAAAAATCACCTGCTCTCATTTGTCCCTCCCTGATTACAAAGGTAATCTTTGTAGGGCTTCCTCTGTTACAATGGGTAATTATCAGAGGAAGAGACTTCTCAATAGTGGCTCATGATTTGTGGAATGCCCTCCCAAGGGAAATCCACCTGGTTGACAGGAGACTTGAAGACATGTACTGCACATCCTCATCAGTAAAATTTAGACTCAAAAGTATTCAGTCAATGATTCTTGTTCTTATTTTGGCTTTTACTATTTAATTTTTAATTCTTTAATCAAATTTTAAATAAATAATAATAAACAACAACAACAAAAATAACCAGTATAGTCAGTGGCCATGGTAGTTGGAGATGATGGAAACTGTTGGCCAAGCATTTCAAGGACGTCATGTTAGAGGTGGCTCCCTTAATGTCCTGGTCACATTACTGACTTGCTGTTGAATCCTCTGTCTCTTGCATTTGGTATAAAACAGCTGTTGCACATGTACATGCACAAATACACACACACACACACACACACACACACACACACACACAGAAGTCATGAATGTGTGCTTGTGAGTGAGTGTGCTTGTGCGTGTGTATGTGTGATAAACAGCAAGACAGACAGACAGAAAGTCAAAACTGATCCACATGGTACTAAGTTCCTCCCAGCACAGGCCTAATATAAATTGCAAGTGGAAAGTGAACATACGCATGCTCCCAGTCACACTTTTAAAAAGTCTTACACATGAAAAGTTTGCCTCTCAGGGTGAAGTCTGGCAGTGTCCCTGCCCCCATCGGAACTGACTTGGAATTAAAATACTGAGGCTGGGAACAAATAGACGACCAGATGTTTTTTGGGCAGTTTACAAATATGTTTAAAAAAGAAGTAAGGTATTAAACTGCAATAAATGGCATAAGATAAAATAAGCATGGGGATGTAAAAATGTTGTTGTGTGCCTTCAAGTCCTTTCCAACTTATGATGACTCTAAGCTGAACCTATTATGGAGGTTTCTGGGGCTGAGAGTTTGTGACATGCCCAAGGTCACCCAGTGGGTTCCCATGTCCGAGTGGGAAAATGAATCCTGGTCTCCAGGGTTGTAATCCAACACTCAGACCACTATACCAAGCTGGTTCTCACAGTGTACCAGACAGCAAAACCAGCATCAAAGGGGACAAAGGAGAGAGGACCAAAAGCACCCATATAGCATGCTTGGTTTGATAAAAAGATTTTCAGCAATTGACAAAAGCGCAAGAATGTCAATGCCAGGAAAGCCACTCTATAAATGGGGTGCCACAGGATTTACTCTGCTTTGAGGACATATTAAATTAAAAAGAGGGGTAGAAATTAATCCAGCAATTCAAATAAATAACCAACTCCTCTATGTCCTGAAATTAAGCAGGAAGACCTCCAAAAGAGAAAGCAGAAGATCTAGGAAGATTTGAATCCTACTATGTGCCAGTTTAGTTTTTAGATAATGCTCGCATATGTACAACTCCCATCTAAATCAGTGCCCTATTCCAGAAGTGATGAACTACAACTCCCATCATGGTCCAGCAGAAGAAGACTGGAATCACAGTCCAGCCCATCTGACAGCACACCCAATTAAGGCTGTTTTAGATGTTTAAGGTAGAAAGAAGTCTTTTAGAATCTCCACTTCAAATGTGAGATGTAAAGATAGAAGTATAGGTGTAAAGCCACACACAGACTCACCCAAGGCCTTCTTACCTCTCATCGTAATTGCATCCTGCCGTGGGGAGCGGGGTGGGCCTGTTCCTACTTGCTTCTGTAATTCTGACTTCACCCCTGGGACACGAGAACCTTTTGGGGAAGAGTCTGGTTTGGTCCCAGAGGAGCTGCAAGAGAATAACCACCAACCAGTTTTAACCAAAGTTATGGGTCAGGTTTAACTGCTGTCTCCTCCAGTCCAATTCACTGAGAGGTCTTTGCCACCAATCAAAGCCAGAGACAATTTTCAAAACTCTTTTTGGTTTGGTGGACAACGATGAAGAAGTGCAGTATATTTTGGGATGACTAAATCCACTGCTCCAGTGGTGTCCACAGTTACATCAAAACTCAATGCTGGAATACTCTGCCAACACACTTCATGGTTCTGCTATCGCATCTGGGAATTTTAGCACAGATTTGGGCAATGGGAGCTATCTTAAGAACTGCCCTGTTTGCAGCTCTGAAGCATGCACTGACTACCATTCTGTTGCCTCCTGGCAGTCATTCATATCACAGTTTTTGATCCTATCTGGGGACCCTCATCTCTGAGAAGAATCAGCTGATGGGGCAGCTGAGTGTAACGTAACATGAATGTTACTACGGTACAACTGGACTCACTAAGAGTAAGGTGTATTTGAGGTGGAGACCAGACAAGTGAGACAAATTATTTTCCTAGAGAGCAGCAGTGTTGGAACCAAAACAAAATCTGTATGGATGTTGGGAGGGATAGAAAAAAATTCAAAAATATTTGAAAAATTGTTGAAAATAGGTTTCTTTGAGTATTGGGGAAACCTGACAACAAGAACCCAAAGTAGGTCAGAACTTTTGCAATTTGGGATTTATTCAGTATGAAAAATGCTTGTGGCCTTTTTACATAGAAAATGGCATTTTCTGCACAAAAAACCCCACAAGTTTTCATGAAGAAAATATCATTTTTTTTCCATGCAGAAAAATGTACTTTTTGCACAGAAAATTGCATTTTCAGCACATAATACAAATTTCTTGCGTAGAAAATTCTATATTCTGCACAAAAATGGGGGGAACTGAGCAGAACAGGAGGGGAACATTCCTGCACAGAAAACAACATTTCTGGACAAAAAACAAGTTTCCAGTACAGAATAAGAATTCTTCCATGAAACTTGTTTTCTGTGCATAAAATGCCATTTTCTATGCTAAAATGTATTTTTTGCACAGAATAAGTCCTGAACAGTGAATATTCTTCAACAACTGAGCAATTTTTTGAAGAGTTACTCACAGTAAGGAGAAAAACAATAAAATTATTTATTCTTATTTGTGAGGATAAAATTGACAAATATTTATATAACTTGTGAATCGCAGTCTATTGCCCTGAATACTGGGATTAGAACAATACTAAGGCAAACCTATCCCAGTGGAAGACAAAATACTTATGATGAGAGGAGTCCTGTTGAATCAGTGGGGCACAGCAGTTGTAAAAGAGGAGGAGAGAACTTTTTGGGAGCAGATTGCCAGGTCCCCACTCCTCCGTGGGACTGAAGAAAGTACAGGGCCCGGCTTACATAAACCCCAAGACACCTTTTGGCCCATCCAAAGTGCCAATTGGAGCTTCTCTAGACAACATCTCAGCCAGAGATCTATTTTTAGAGATCATGATTTGAAGGCTGATCAGACTGAGAACTGCATTCCTCTGAAAACAAAAATACATAAGATGTCTCTGAATCCATGTTCCAAATTATTGTCTGTTCCACTTCCTTTCCACATCTGAAATACTGGGGGCAGCATAAATTCTGCAAGATTCTGGAACTGTGCTTTATCTGAGCTGCAGAATTTAAGACAGCAGATGGGAGCTGATGGGACTGAAACAGTACCGTTGAGATATAGGGTCATCACTCAAGAGAGAGCTATAACTGACTGTAGACAAGGTACAGGCAAAGTACTGCTCTGGGGCTGCATGAAGTCCCTAGAGCCTGTTTTTGTGGCCTCAACACCCTCAATTCCTTCGTGCACAAAAGGCGGTACCACCTCTCCTCAAAATCCCCAGGGGCAGCAATTCAGCTATTAAATAGCCTGAAGGCCTTCTGGTGCTCTATTTTTATAATTTAAAAAAAATTCTTTTTTAAAAAAAACCATAAGCAAGCCATTCTCCATTTCGGTTTGTTTTGTTTTCAGTTTTGTTTTTTTCAGTTTGTTTTGTTTTCAGTTTTCAGACTTCTGGCAGTCTGCGTGGCTCCAGAAACCTGGCTCCTGGAACTACTGCTGCCCACCCCTGTTCTAGAGGGACAGAAAACCCCAAAGAATGAAAGGATGTATAATAAGACATTTACCTCACTTTCCTGTAATCATTTAGCTTCTTATTGATCAGTGCTTGGCTTGCAAACCCAGGGTCCTAAAGATAACAAAACAAATACAAAAGATAGGGATATAACGAAAAGATTAACTGCCAGCTCAAAGTCACCAAGTCTCTCTCTCTCTTTCTTTCTTTCTCTCTTCCGCTGACTACCTTCTTTTTTCCAAAGACTGAAAGGCAATCCAGCCACCCCTTGAACCAGCTGTCTCCTGTGTATGGTAAAAATGCCTAGACAGTTACAACCACCTACTTTGTTTTTTTTTCTTTGTGCAGGCCAATTTATACATTCCAACTGAAATCAAGAGGAAAAACATTTGTTCTGCACAGAGCAAAGGAAGATGCATGTTCTCTTCTCTTAATATTTACACGGATGGGGTCAGTTTGTCCTGGCATTTGCTTTGCAGGGCCTGAGGTGCATGCAAACTGCTACTTGCAACCTCAGGGCCTGGAAATGTCACTTTTCAGACTATGACTTCCAGAATAACTCAGCTTGTGTGATCACTAGGGCTGCTGGCTGGGAGAATTTATATCTAAGAAAATCACGTTTCCAGGCTCCAGACTTGAGAATGTTTAATATGTAAACTGTGCTAACGGCAGCAAAAAGGTCTATATAACCTTAGGGCATTAGATTCCATCTGATCTTAGAAGCTAAGCAGGGTCAGCCCTGGTCAGATCTTGGACGGGCGGGTGCCAACAAATACCATGTGCTGTAGGCTATATCTCAGTGGAAGGAAATGGCAAAAAGCACCTCTGAGTCTTCCTTGCCTCAGAAGACCCTATGAAATTCAAGGGCTTGCCATACATAAGTCAAGGAGTAACTCTGAAGGCTCATACACATGCACACCGCTGAGTTTGATTAGTTGACCAACAGAGGGCGTTGTAAGCCTACTGGAGTTTCCAGAAAGGATTCTAATTCCTAATGCAATGGACTTCTTTCACTAGCCAGATATGGTCTAAGTAAGGGAGCTCATGAAATCAAAAAATCTTTTTCTCCCTCTAGAATAGTTTATTCTCTCACATCACCTCTAGCTAAAGGAAGCAAAAGAATCCAGCTAGGCTCACTCTCCCAATATCGCCTAAAACCAAGAGGCCCAAGTATAGGAGAAAAACTGCTTTATCAGTACATTAAAGTCACACACTAGTGTGGACGGGAAATAACTCAAGCAGAGAAGTATTACACTTTGCTCACTAAACAACTGGACAAGGAGTTTAATCCAGCAAGCACTGGACATGCCAAATGCTAAGACCAAATTGAAAGTTTCTCCTCTCTTCCAGTTCATCTAACCAGCCCCCAGCAGATTTTGTAAAAAAATTCTCCTAACTCAACAACTTTCAGTAGTTATTCACAGAGGTTCTCAGCAACTGCTAAAGCAGGTTAGAAAACTTAGGTAGAACAGGAGAGACAAACTTTTGGTCCTTCAGATATTTTGGACTGCAGTTTCCACAATCCTTTTGACCATGTTGGGTAGGGTTGATGGGAGTTTTAGGCAAATAAAAAATAAAAATAAAAAATGGGAGGATTTAAAAAGTTTTGCAACCCCTATTCTACACTCCAGTGTGCTGTAATGGTTTGAGTGTTAGACTATGACCCTGGAGACCAGAGTTCAATTCCCTGGTCAGCCACGGAAACCCACTGAGTGACCTTGGGCATGTCACATACTCTCAGCCCCAGAAAACCCTGTGATAGGTGTGCCTTAGGGTTGCTGTAAGTTGGAAATGACTTGAAGGCACACAACAAGAACAACAAAATCTGACACCACACTTATGTTGTTGGGTCAACTACAGAAGAACGGCAAGCTGCAAATCAGAGGTTCCTTGAAGCAGGCTGCTTTTTAGAAAGAACAGTGGCTTGCTCCTGACTACATCCACATCACTCTATAAAGACTGTGCTTCTTTAGAACATTTCCACTGGGTGGAGGCCATATTTCTATTTAGCTGCTGCAGCACCACAAAGTAGTGCGCCATAGGATGTCTGTGGCTGCTCACACAGCAAAGCATGCCAAAAGAAGGCTCACTGGGAATTTCCAATGGGCCTCTTCTAAGCTCCTTGATAGAAAAAGCAAAGAGAATGCTGCTAGCAGAGCAGAACTTAGAAAAGTTGGGTTTAAGGGTACAACCCCCAGGATCCACCAGCTAGCACAGTGGCCATGCTGGCTGGGAGACCCTGGGTGGTATAGTCCAAAAGGACAACTGTTCCCAGTTTGGTAACAGAGGTGCATTTGAAGAGTCAGTGGCCCCAAAATCCAGCCACTGCCAATTCTCACCTCGCCCTCGGCTTTGCTACTCTCCCTGATGACTTTTATCCAGGCCAGCATGTCATCCCGATCCTCGGCCTGAAAGAGACATTCACAGAAGTCAGCGGTCGTCAGCCGGAAGACGTGCTTCCTCTTGGTGTCACTGTAGGAGATGTCTACCAGGCACGCTCGGATGCTGATTGGTGGCTGCTCCTGCTCACCTGGGGGCGGGGCTATGGCCACGGCCTCACGCCGGTCCTTGCACAAATAAAGCGAGTGTGCACGCAGAACGGCAAAGACCCGCTTCCACTGCCGGATGCCTCCGCCAACTTTCTGCAGAGGGAATGGGAGGGCAGGGAAGGTACAAATTGGGGATGTGGAGTGATAAAGAAGACAGAAAGACAGAGAGGGGAGGTGAAGACAAAGCAAAGAGACAGCCGGTGAGAGAATCAATAGGGTTTGCTCATCGAGACACCTGGTGCCACTCCTGACAGCCAACACATCTATCTCCCTGGATGAAGAGACATCGGAATTAAAGGACAGTTCAAATTTGGATGATCTCAGGCTATGTGAACTTGGACAGTTTCCCATTTGGTCTCTCTTCTTTTGCACTGTTTACAATGGCACTGGTTCTCAAGGCTTTTCAGGACATTTGTTTTAAAGGCTTGCCTAGAGATGCCAGAGGTTAAATGTGGAACATTTTGCACACCAATGAATGATACGTAGAATCTTTAAAATGCTTAACACCAAGTTTAGATTAAAACTCAGAGTTTCCACTAGCTACAATATTATAAAACATTATTTATTTCACTGAATTAAGATTTTTTTTCTGAATAAGAGCTTTGAAGAGTTCAGCCTGTGTTGAGATATTTCAAACCTTCATGTTTGTACCTTGGCTCGATTTAATCTTCTTGATCTATAACATTATATTTTGAAACTTGGAAAAAAAATAACTCAAACTAAGCACATTTTTATGCGTTTGTTTCACTGAATGGCTGTCTTCCCAATATCATGGCTTCCACATAAAAGAAAAATCCAAAATCCGTATTAGGGTACTATCTTTGGATTTCGTTTTACAGCCAACACAGCTGCCTCTATGTTACGTAAAAGCAAAAGGCTGCCAAAACTTCAACAGAGCCATCTTTCCAAAGATTATGAAGGAAGAGACAGCGGCACAAAGCTACCACTCTTTGTTAGAAGAGAAAGCTGTTTTTAAACTATATTTTTCATCCTTTTGGAAAGCAGTATCTGGAAATGCTGGCATTCCACACATAGTTATGGTCCAGAAGCAAACTTTTTTTTTGTCTTGTTTCTAAAAATCAAAACTGTATTACCAATGTCGAAAATCCCTTATTTTAAAAGTATACTGGAATTGACTGCCCGTGAGCACTATTAGTGCCACTCACCTGTGCTTTCATACTGAAAAGAAGCATGGAATAGATTTGAATTAAAGATCATATCAGGTGTGACAGATGCTGGCCCATGTACCTGTATTGAGATTTTACCAAATGAACAGAAAAAAAGATGTGCAGTTGAAAGTCCATTAGGAGTGATAGCAGGGTATGTCTGCGTTACTGAGACCTTTCCCCATCCACTCACTTCTTCTGTATGTACCTCTGCTCAAAGCTATGGAAAATAAATGATGTAATGTAAAACAATTACAAATTAATGTATACATATAAAACATATAAAATATATGTTTTTCATATGAATATATGTCATTTCTGTTTTACCCGTAATTATTGTTTCATTAATTTGTAATTGTTTTACATGACATTGTGTATTTCCCATAACTTTGTGTATTTTGCCCTTCTATTTGTTAGCATTACTATTATAGAGGATTCTTGCGTTGGAGTTGTTCGCCTATTTTTTCAAGTATCTCTACTCCTGGATACCTTGAACTTTTACAAGTTTTAACTTTTACAAGTCACCAGGAAACAGCTGGGAAGAAACGTTTTGCAAGGAGGGGTGTACATGTTTGGGTATTAGCAATACAACCTGAGTTTACCTATGGTACTCAGTGAAATAATTCATGTATACAGAAAAAACAATGTTGTCTATGATGCTGCTACCTACGTACCTTATGACATTCAAGTGCTTTCCTATCAGCTATGAAGCAAGTAGGGAAAAGACTGTGTGTGTTTAGCGACAGGAGGGGAGAAACGTAACACTGTTAAATTTGCAAAATGGCATCTTCTTAGCCCTATCATGAACTGATCGGGAAGTTTTGATTTTAGATCATTATTCTAGCCATTAACTTTATTAAAGCTTCCAGTTGCTTATTTTATACAATCCTTTCCTGCTGAGTAAAGGAGAAGAATGACTTAAAGCTATTATCAACAAAGTCCATAGGTAAATTAAGTTCTAGTATTATGAAAAGGAAAGAAAAACACCTTTGCCAAAATGTCTTTGCATCAATGGATCAAATGCCAAAACTGATTGTGTTAATTGACCAAATGTCTATGCTGATTAATCTTTGCCCAATAAATTTTATTGGATGCCATCAGGCTCTAATAGTATGAAAAGGGTAGGAAAACATCCCTGTATATCCACTTTCTTCATACTGAGTGATCATAGCCAAAGGATGAGGATTGATGTATTTTGTAGTTGACTGGCAATCTGGGAGGCATAAGTTCTTCCCTTGTGTTCTAAACTGAAAACCCTCTCCTATGTACATGCTAGATTAGGAAGGAAGAGTAGATTTGGCTACATACTTCAGACTTAATGTAACATGTAGTTTAGCATGTAGTTCCCAATGAACCCAACAATGCTCTAGTTACAAAAATAAATCTTTGCCTATTTCATTCTTGCACACAAGTACAAGTAATTTCAGAAATGTTCACCTTGCTGTGTGAAATTATGAGAGTTTTTGCATATTTGAGGACAATTTTTCACACTTCAGAATTTTTTGTGAAAAATTTGTCCAAAATATGGGGGGGTTTTCCCCAAAACAACATTTTTGCACAATATTGCAGACAGTATATTTGTTTCAGAATGCTCTGTTTTCCATGCCCCCCCCCAACAAATTGCACAAACCCCATGCACACAAAAGTTGTACAAAGTTTTAATGTGGACTTTTTTTTTTTAATGTCTTAAGCTTCAAACAATCTTGCAGGAATTGTTCTTTTTTTCCCAACAGGGTGTCTCAATGTGTTGAGTGTATGTCTCAATGTGTGTGTCAGTGTGTTGACACACACCCATTCTCCTTGAGGATGAGAAACATTGTGAATACTCTTTACATCCCTAGCTCCCATTAAGACAGGACTTATTGATTTACCCCATTGATTTCAATATGATGCAAATGACTCTATCTTAGTACAAATACAAAGTACACATTGTCCTTGGTTAGTCACTGCCTGTTCAGATAACATCAATGTATATGTGAAATTCTTTTTCCTTCACCCCGTTACATAAAATAACACAGACAGACACAACAAAACCATCTTAGAAATAGCCTTGCAAGACGTTACATGCATACCTTGCCTTTCTTGGTGAGGATTTGTTTGTAGTGGAGCCAGCCCTCTTTCCTCACATCACTAAAAGTGACATCCGACAGGTCAGATGTCGAATGTCGCTTTGATCGGGTGTCTTCAGATGTACCCAGGCTATCCAAGGACTGTAGGGGAAAGGGAAAACAAGGATAGTTTGATAACTACCATCACTGAACAAGATGACCATTGCTCAATTATAGAGGGAAGATAGAGAGAAAGAGAAAGAATTATACATGAATGGAGGAGAAAAATGGCTGCACCAATTGAACTGAGGAATGGAATGGTCTCCGGAGCACGGGCATATGCAGACCCTGGAAAATGTACATTTTGGACCACAGTTCTCAGAATGCCCTAGAGATCATGCTGGTTTCAGCACTCTGGGCATTGCAGTCCAAAATAAAAAAGGACTCTGAGCTCTGAGCATATGCAAGAAGACCTACAGCCACTTCACAGCAACACCTGATAAAGTTCATTGAAATGGAGTATTGCCAGACACCTAGTGTGTATTTTCCTCTCTCCAACTATGCTTTTGGATGTCAAGCATTTTGCCTTCTCTCGTGCTTCTACAACTGTGCTATATGCATGGATTTCATGTGGAATTAATTGCTCTACATACTTGACTCTAACCCTCCTCGGGTCAAATTAAGTGCCCTGCATACTTGACTTTAACCCTCATTTGGTGAAATTAAAATAAATTTACACTGAGTGACTTAATTTGTGGTATCTTCTGAAACCAATAACAACTCCAGTGTATTGTGAAGTATAAAAAATTCCCCATGTCCACAGAGGTTTGTGAGTGCGGAATCAAGGGTATTTCACAGTACTTAGCCAAAGCCAGAAGTAGCTCTCAGGCCGAGTACTCCTTGTTTGGCGAGTGGGGGAAAGGAAGAAAAAAATAACAAACACAAATGCAATAACTATGTTGGGACAACTTTTGCTCCAGCTGTTTTTGTTTATATTTATTTTTAAAAAACACAAAATTGTACATGGCAGGTGGCTGAAACATGGGGACAATGTTTAAAATTCTTCAGGTGACACTGTTATAAAATATTGTAGCTACTTTGTAGCTCTAGTTCTGTGTGAGTTCTGGAACAAAATGTGACTCTAGCGGGCTAAAATGGCCTGTGTGTTGATAAAATATTCACAGAACTTTTGTACCTGCAATAAAAGTTATTTAGTTATGCCAGTTGTGTGCTTTTTAGCACTTTTCCAGAATGCCTTTGCACCAGAACAGTGACAAGAGATTGTCTGCAAAGGTGTAGGTGAGGAAGCACTGATCAAGCAGAAGACAAGTAAAGAGAAGATCTTTCTGGCACACCAGGGAGCAGAATACATGATTCAAGCATGAGGAAGAAAGTAAAAGTATACTTGTTCTGACTAGAAATATAATCCTAGAGAACAGAGGGGGATAAAGAAGAAGAAGAGGAGAATGAAGGGAAACCTAGATGAGCAACGGCACTCATGAAATGTTTCGGCCACGTCATCTGAACATCACATCACTGAAACTATCACCTAAAACCAGGTCATATTGCATATTTATGTCTCAGGTGTAGGACTGCCTGCCAGTGCTGAACTGTAACCTCACCCGTCAGTTTCTTGAACAGCAATTTATATGTATATGTCTGCAATAAGCCCCATCATGCATACAGGCAAGGACATCCACACTCATCTCCCATACTTTTTAAACTGCACACGAAGAGCTTGAAAGGTGGTGCTTTGGTGCAGTATTGGTGGAACTTCTTAAAATGTGTATTCTCTCTTTAGATTGAGGGAGGAATTCTGCAAATTGGCAGCTACAGTCCAACTGCAACTCCCAGCATTCCTCGCCACTGGATATTCTGGCTAGGTCAGATGGAAGCTGCCCTACAACAAGATTCAGAGGGCCACACAATTTAGTTTAGATACACAAGAAATATCTGGGATATGTGAAAGAGGCCGGCAGAATCTACAGATCCACATTATTGCTAAGAGAGAGAGAGACAGAGAAGATCACAGAAAATAAATACTTACACCATCAGTGAAGAAGCTCCGTAACATGCGGAGGCTTGGGACACGGCTTGGCAACCTCCTGAGAAGAAAGCATTATTACAGTTGGCATGCAGTTTAAAAAGAGAACTACGAAGTTCTGTACACTTCCAGACCCCCTCACTTGGTTACCTCCCTCAGCCACCTACACATGCCAAATGCAAGAAAACAACTACTTTAAACATTTTCAAAGCAATATGGAATAATACATTTTATCAGATATACTTGATCAAAGTGGGTTCTGTCTCCCCTTCCCGCCAAAAAACCTCATCCATCATATCAATAATCAGCAAATATGATGAAGAGTTCTGCACGTATCCACTTTGAGTTCCAGTATTAGGCAGAAAGGCATAACTGTCCTCCCTCTACATTTGTGGGTTTGACCTTTGCGAATTTGATTATTTGCAAGGCATGTGCTCCTCCCCACTGCCCTTTTCCTCCTCCCATTCTCTTGCATTCCTCACCCCAGGCTTGTGTTTAAAATGGACACTTTGCCTTTTTGGGTGAGCAAAGCCCCCTTCCCACTACTGGAGGCATGTCCTCTCTCCCATGTGGCTGCACTTTCTGCAGTGTAATGGCTGCTGATTGGTCAGGTGCTCTCTTTGCTCCTACCCCTCCCTTTTCAAGATGGCTGCTGGAAGTAACTACTGCAGAAGGGAAGAACTGTGTTATTTTCCCTTTGAGGAGAAAGTACCAGTAAACTCTTTACTGTGTTTTTTTCTCCCCTGCCCCCCAGTGCTGGGGCCAGAGGCAAACAAATGGGAGGGGGAGCTCGGGAGGGGAATTGCACAGGGGGAGTTATTCACGATTTTTCCACTTTTGCAAGGGTTCTGGGCCCCTAACCATCACGAATATGGAAGGGCTACTGTATATAAATAAATGAAAATCCATTTGCCTTAAGTGATGGGGAGCTCAGGAGAAAGACTCTGGTATGAATTGTTACCTATAGAAAATACGCACATAACTGCATACAGCACACATGTATAAAAGAAGGACCATAGTTCAGTGGCGAAGCACATCTTTTGCAGGCAGAAGCTCTTTGGTTCTGTTACTGCCCTGGCTAGTCCGAGCTTTGGGGATATTAAAAGATATCCCTTGATATCACAATTCGGCTGCACTTCTCTATTCCTTTCCACGTGCTTGCGAGGCCACCGGACAAGCACGTAAACAAGCTCGGCCGTTAATAGCCATAATATTCAAACTACAATACAGGCAGGCCAGAAATAGCTGATTCACTGCTTTAGGAGACCTCCAGGCAAGTAATCTAATTAGGTACGCACGCAACTTACACAAGAGCCTCTGCCCCCGCTGGCAGCTTGATGGGTAAACTATACAATACCCAAGTACTCTGCGTTTGCATACTGGCTACTCTATTGAGAACCGCTACGATAACTCAATCATTCAGATTCTGACCTTTCGGAGGCTTTGTCTCCAACTCCAAATCCATTGTTTTGCCCCAAGTATGGCATAGCCTGCAGTCACATTCTCCTTATAAAAACCCTTGATTCCGAGACCTTCCTCGGATCGCTCCCGAGTTTCATCCCGCCTTGCTGCTGCTTTGCTTGGCGAGCCTCCCCTCAGCTCCACGTGCTGAGCTACATCGCACCCCAGCTTCGCTCTCTATTTTTCTGGGCTTCAGGACAGGTGAAGTATCACCCAAACCAGCAACCCCTCTAAAAATCCCTCTATACCACTCCAACCTTTATTTTCTTTAGTTATCTTGCGTGAGTGTGGCACATACACTGTTTTGCTTGTATGTAATAAACATCATTTATTATTTCAACTTTTGTGTGCTACTTGACTGGACCTGACCCCATAGACATAGGGTTCAAGATCTCACTACGTTACCCTGCCTCTCGTAACGCTAAGCAGTGCTCTGAGCTAATTTTCCCCACCTTTAGTTGAGCACATTTTGGTGTCCCTCCCAGGACCCCCAGTACACAGGGTAACAGTTCAACCCTTACCATTTCCAGTGGAAGGATCTTAGGTGGCAGGGGAGCCACCTAAGAAATTTTGGGGAGCAGCTGCCCAGTTGGACCAAAATTTTTAACTCAGTATTGATACAGCTTTATACATTTTATCTTTCCTTAAGCAAGCACAAGTTTTTGCATTTAAGATGGAAGGAAGATGAGAGCATCCTGAAAGGGCAATCATACTGCTCTCTCAGAGCGTACACAATTTCACCTCTGGTAAACTGGTTGTGCAAGATTTTTATACAGCTCCCAAAACCTGTTTGCCCAGAGATAAAATATGTGTATATATCATAGGAATCAAAGCTTCTTTCAATGCACTTCCTCAGAAATTATTGTCTACTGTCAACAGCTACTCTTCTGGAATTTCCCATCAACTCTGAGGAAATCAGAATAATTCACCATAAAGACAAATCAGATTAATCCACAATCTTTCTTCCTTCACCCTACCAAAAAAAAAAGAAAGAAATTGCTAAGGTTTTTATAAAAAGGAGATGGCAGACAGAGATGCAAGGAATCACACCAACCTGAGAAGCTTCCCCTCATCCCGAAAAGTGTTCAGACCATCATCACATGACTTGGAACGTTCTGTGGTTATGGCTAAGAGGTAGGAAGACCGGCGACTGGCTTTGATGTTGCCTGTAAGGAGAGACGGCAGAGGCACGTTGCTGAAGGAAAGCAAAGATGAGCAGCAGGGGGTGAAACAGCTAAATAGAGGGGATCTATTCCAGAAGTGTGTATCTTCTAGCCTCCAGATTTTACTGAACTCCGACTGCCAGTAGCCCCAGTGAGTACAAACAATAGACATGCATGCTGGGAGCTTTAGTTAATAACATCTGGACAGCCATAAGGTCCTCAGTCTTGATCTAGTCCACCTCCTTGCCAATCCTCACTCTTGGCCCGCACTATATTGCCCATCCTGCTGCTGACAGGCAAAACATTTGTGTTCAGATGGGTTTCTGGTAGCTGATCATTGTTGAGGAAGAATCTTTTCATGGGTTGGTACTGTACTTTTTTATCTATGTGCTTTTAAATTGGATTTAATTCATAATTTCATAATTTCTTTAAATCATGAGTTGTTGTTGTTACTTCCTTGTAGTTTTATTTGTATTTCTTAAATCTACTTGTGGATTCGTTTCTCTGTGTCCCAGTTTTGGAAGAATGGCAGCAAATAAATCAAACTAAATGGATTAAATGCTCCTTTTTGGCCCCTGAAATTACACTGGCTGTTTTAACTGTCTGGAGTTAAATTGACTTTTAAGGAGTATTTCCAGTCTTTAAAAAAGTTTTTTTTTAATTCATTTGTTTAATCTGATATACATCACCTCACAGGCTCTGGCAGGCTGAGAAGCAAAACCAAATTCTATGAAAAAAGCAAACAAAACATTCCCAATCAAATACATGGGAGAATATGCAGACAGACCACACCAGATTGGGGGAAAACTGCCACTATACTCCATTCATCCTAGGTAGGCAATCATATTTTGCTTTCTTAGTTTTGACTAACATGATTGATTTTGCCCACAGAATTCAAACATTCCAGTGAGCCAGTCTCAATCTGCATAGCCCCACTTCTGTCTTCTATAAACCCTACCCAAAATCCCATTTCTTGTGAGACACAAGACTGTGATGGAAACTTTTAAGAACTGGCCTCTGAATATGTGTGGAGTTTAACAGCTGAGTTTAACAGAAAGAATGTGGTAGGAAAGTTACATAATATGCACCAGAAATTCATGTTATGTTCTATGTCAGTTTCCACTAACAAAATTGGTCACCTGCAATTGTTACACTCATCTCTATTTCACCAAATACAAAACAAGATCCTACCTTGGATTTTGGCATCCATTTTGCCTATCCCCTCTTAACAGACAAAGACAAAAAGCACCACTGGGAGAGGAGAGGTGCTGAGCTACATGGATTCTGGCCTACACGTTGATGGGCATTTTTATATGAAAGTGATAAGTTTTAATATCAATGTATTAACATCAACAGTCATATATTTAACACACTACCATGCCCTCAAAGTACTACTTCTTCAACCTTCTGATCGCTAGGAAGCACACTTCTGCCAGCACCTCCCTAAACAAAAATGGAAACACCAGCTCATGTTTATAACCCAGACAGTTTCATAAGGTCATGAAAAGTGGCCTGCCATTAGATGAATGCACTGTCTGTGTCTCTTTATGAATCCCTGCTCTGGGAAACTTAAAGAAGGGAAAGCTAGAGCAGTGAATGACACAGACAGACACAGCAGCTTCTTCCATGGATTAGTAATTTGAGGTCAGGAGAGTGCTTAATTATTTCAATCCACTGCCACCCCCAAGCCCAGCAGCACACTAGCAATTCTCTCACAGCACACAATCTGGGAATGACTGCCTTACAAGTCTAAAGTTTAAGACTGTTGGCTTTCAAAGGTTTTTTTCCCCTCTCTCATCATGATTCAGCTTCAATGGAATTTGTTATAAAACATACCACTGTCATTTTTTTTTATTTCTTCTTTTAACACAGCTAACCAATTTGGGGAGAACAATTCTCAAGCGAATTTCTCCTTGCTCTAATTTTCCTGCAATCTCCCCAAGCCACCAAAACCTACAGGTTTTTAAACTGGTAAAAATATATTTGCATTCTCTCCAGTTATTAGTGCTATGTGATTCTCTGCAATTGTGGAAGAGGAGACAAGCACAACCATTCACCAGGTGTTAGAAGTACTGAACTATGCAAGTTGCTCCCGATGGTGCCTTTGCCTCAAAATTCATCAGCAATAGTTCAGACTGAAAAGTGGGTTTCAAAAAGTTAATGTCAGATTTTAAATAAAACACCTTGAAGTGTTTGAAGCTTGGAGTCAGCTTTTGAAACGTCAAATGCTAAACTGTGTGGAATGCTCTTTAAGTTCTGGTTTTACAGCTAAACACTAGGCTAGTAGCTACAGGGGACAGGGAATTGAAACTGCATGCAACTCAGTGAGAGGGCCAGTGGAGGAGGAATGAAGGGCTCTGCTCCTGCCTCACACTCCAGACAGAAATGCAAGTGGGCAGTTAGAGGAAAGCTCCATCTTTGAAACTAAGGTTTCCAGACTGAAAACTGGAAAAAGTTCCTGTAGCATTAGTGACGGTGTAGATGAGTGAATTAGAGCAGATGTTATTTGTCACCTGGTTATGTGCCCGGCAACACCTGCTGAAATGCCTTCTATACAGGCCTTAAAAGTACAGAAACCCTCTCCTGTTTTCTACCTAACAATCCTACTCTAGGCCCAGCTCTCCATCCCTCTTCTGGTAGCCCCCAACACACTAGAAATCATATTTTGCAATAAAAAAAAATAAAATAAATACATTACTACTACGACAGTACTATTGCGGCTACTTTCACTACAAAACTAAGCATTTATGGGCTACTTTGCAATGCTGTCTTTCAGTCTACTGTAACACTGGGATCTGCCAACAGGCAAGGTTCTCTCCACAAGACAGGAATTTCAAGTGGGCTTATTAGCCCTCCTCAACTTTTGTTTGTCAGTTCTAGCCCAAGCAGGCTGATGTTCAGACACCAAGGTTCTAGAAATACTTACTGCAATCCTGGGAATAATGGCGGTTGACAGCAAAGGTGAAGGTAGGTGAGGAGGGACTAGCAGAGAGTACAGGTGCAGAGTTCATGGCACTGGAGACGACGGAGGAAGCAGGGATGTGCTTTGCCTTCAGGTCAATGCTGGGACTTGTTGGCTCATCTGGAACAACCGAGAACACCAAATAAATAACAAAACAAGAAAAGGAGAGCTGGACTGGCTGAAGGCATTTTGCTTTCTGTGGTGCAGTAGCAAATGGTACCCCCTCCACCTGCCCACTTATGTCAAGATGCAAAGTATGCAAAATCCAGCCAAGCTGTTTTTGTACAAGTGGCAGAAAATCCATCCAGCATTTTTTTTCTTCTCTTGCCGATCTAAATACAACAACACATTAAAAATAACAATTTGCCATTCTTTCTTAACATTCAAAATCTGTTTGAGACAGATGCCTTCCTCTGACTAAGGGTAGAGCTGTTTCTGGAAGCAGTGTAAATTTTTTGACAGAGGTCCCTAGATCAAAAAAAATTCTTCAAGAAATGGCAGAATCCTACACATGCCCATTATCTTCCTTTCCTGCTCATATTCCCAAAACGAGAGTGGACTAAGGACTGCAGATACGAGCTCTCACAGGAGGGAAGGGATGGATTTCTAGTAAGAGGCAGTGGAGTTCTTGCTCTAAATGCTACTGTCTATGACAGAAGACTTAAAATGAAACAGAAATGGAGGGATGGGAAAGGGAAATAGGCAAGCAACTAATACAAGAGTGATCTGAGGCAGAGCAAGAAAAAACTGAGAAGAATGATGGCAACTTAAGGGGCTACGATGGTTTACAATTAATAATATGAGAGTAAAGCAGGGGAGAGAAAGACACTAAGAAATGGGCACAAGGAGTGGCAGAGCTGAGGGCATGGCAGAGAGACAAGCTTACAGGGAGGGAAGCTGGAAGAAATCTAAGAAAAAGATAAAACAATCTAAGGAAAGGCTAAGGAAAAATTAAACAATCTTCCTCTGCTTCCTCAGCCACCCTTTATCCACATGGAAACTGGAAGGCGCAATGGGAATTAGTTTTGGAATAACTTTACGTAAGACCCAAGCCACATGGGAGTCCTACGTCTGTCAGCACAAGCTGCTTGAACAGTGAATACCTGATCCAACCATGTGGGTGGGGGAAAATTCTGGGAGAAAGGCAGCCTAGAAATATAATAAATAAATATAAAATCAATTATTCAAACCACAGAATCATCACCTTGTCACAAGATGGTGTTTGTTTATGCACTACACTTATGTCCTGCTTTTTCTCCCATGAGCTCAGTGGCCCTATTACTCCCCTCTTTATCACCATAACAACCCTGTAAAGTAGGTCAGATGGAAGGAGCAACAGGGCCACCCAATGAGTTCCACACCTCAGCGGGGACTAGAGCCTCGTTCCCACAAGTCTCAGTCAAACAGTCTAACCACTACACCACCCTGGGTCTTTCATTCTGATGTTGAAATTCTCTTATACACAATTTACACCACCTAACTACAATTCCCATGATCAAGTCATGTAAACATTTCTGGATTTAACTATCTAGAAATCACTCATCAAAAACCAGCTCCCACCTAAGCTAATGTTCCTAAGAAACCACAGGTTGAGTAGGAATTAGGTGACAACAGTTATCATGTAGGTGGTCCATCTGCAGCTCCACCCACAGCGTGAAGTGATGATATCCTGTTTTGGATTTGTGCTGAAAATCAGCAGGGCCAGGACCACACCAACAAAAACAGCTCTGATTACTTTTTAAAAAAAAAAGGTCTGTCATAGAGTGGGCTGCAAATATGGCGTGCAGTGGGAAGGGGCCGGAGCTATTATAAAAGGAGTACAGCTGCACCACCCATAGAAAACCCTGCCTATGCAGTGGCATTGGACTGTTTGGTGCTCCTCTGTAGATGCAGAGTGAACCAGCCAGTCTTTGGATATTGGTTTGGGCTTGATTTTGCTTCCTGTCTAAGTCCACACACAAACAACGCTGAAGACTTCTCTAGCCAGAACAACCTGACCACTATCCTCTTCCTACCTAACCTGAGCCAGAAGCCCAGTAGGTGGAGAACTTCAGTCTGCTCCCCACTTTCAGATTTTAGGAGGTCTTCTACGCTGTTTATAAACCATGACATTCCACACTTAGGAGAACTGAATGTTGGGTGCACACACACAAAGCATTGCAAATACTTGAAGTGAATAAGAGTTGCAATCAAGAAAAGGCAAAGAAGGCTTCCCCAACTCAGTACCTTCCAGATATGTTGAACTGCAACATCCATTATTCCTAGTTAATGTTGCCAAGGGGTTATGGAAGTTGTAGTCTAACATACATGGAGTTCACATATGATTGAAGACTGAATAAAAACAACATAGGGAGAGTCTCCTTTATCCCTTCCAAGAACCATGAAATACCACGTTTTTTACCAAGATGTATTAAGGTTCTGTTTTGCACACTGATCAGTTCTTGGCAATCTCGCTGGTGATAAATAGCTAGGACCAAGGCCTGTGATTAAAGCCAAAAAACTTGCAGATTTACAGAAAAGTATCAGTTTCAAGAATTTCCTGAAATTTACTGCCAGAACGCCAAGTGTTTGCTTGTCGAAGTGCAGTTCCCACAAATACAAATGACAGGCATCTGTATGACTCCAGTGCCCAATGTGCTGTACAGATGGGCACTAAACTTGGATATGTACTCCTTGGTCTCCTATCTGCATTTGGCTACCTTTCACAGATATTCATGGGATTCAACTTGTAAACAGAAATTGGTTGTGAAGAGACATGGCAAAATAGCAACAACCATGGTAATGTGTTGGTGGTGGAAGAAAATGCCAAACAAAACCAGGGCCAGCTTCTTCTGGCCCAAGTGGATATGACAGTTCTATGGCCACAGATCTGACTCAGATTCTGGTTCAACCAGCAACAAAAGAATAGATAGTGAGATGCAAAGATGGTGCACATCACAGATGGCAGTGTAGTCAAGCCCTTCTACTTCTTGCATATAAGATTTCTTCTTATCACCTACTTGCCTGTAACTCTCTCTCCATCCCATCCCACAGCCAATCCAACAGGCTGAACTCTGAGATAAAAGTCACATTTCAGAATCATGAAACCAAAAGGAACTTCAGACTTGAGCTACTCCTATCTTCTGCCCAGTATAGATTATTCACCAACGCTACTTCCCCAGCAATGGACATTTCACTCAGAGTGAGGAGCCAAGAATAAACTGTCTGTAGTACATCAAAACATTAAGGATTTTTTGGACTATAACTTCCAAAAAACCTTTAGCCAGCATAGTGAGGGTCATGATGGCTGGGTGACTGTGGAAGTTTTAATCCAACAAAATAACATTTTAAAGGTCTGGCAGTCCACTGAGACGTAAGAACTGCTTGTCCAAGGATGTTCCTGGGAAACTCAAACATCCTGGCAAATTGCCTCAACATTTTTTCACAAGGTCAAAACTCGGTGATACATCTACACTTGCTCAACTTGCAACATCTACTTACCGATAAATGGGATGGATGCTAGTGAATCCTCTGGTGTAGCCAGTGGGGCCACACCCCGCTTGCTGTCTTTACCGGCTGCCAGCGCCGGTGGAGGTGGGTCACAGATGTCTGTTTCCTTCATGTCATCGGGAAAGACAAAATTCATCTGCCTTGCAGGAGGAGGCATTTTGCGTCCAGTTGGAGGCTTCTGCCGGAGAACTACCTCATCCCTCCTCTCTTCAGCCTCAGGCTGCAAATGTTCTGCAGGCTGAGGTGGAGAAGCACGTTCAAGAGGTTTTGTGTCATCCTCCTGTTTGGCTGGTCTTTGGTCCACTTGGATCTCTGGGCTACTGCCCAAGGGAGGCTCTGGGCAAGGAGCAGGGGCACTGGGGAGCACGGCAGAGGGCAAAGGCCTTTCAACATAAGGTGGCTTTGAGTGGTTTCCTTGCCTTTGAGAAATATTAAAAGTTGGCAGATCACCAAAAGTAGCATCCCGGAATGAAAGGGCATGGAGCAAGCCAGTCCGGCGTTGGAATGAAGGGCTGTAACTCCGGTAACCGATATACCCAGAGTCATCGATGCTCTGAAGGTTGGGCTGGGAAGGGTGTTTTTGCACATGTGCAGGGAGTGGATCCCTGGAAGAGGCAGAAGGGATATAAGAACCAGGAAGATTAGGCTGAGCTCGGTTAATTTGCCCATGTCGGTAAAACCTGTCTGGTGGCCACATACACCTCTCATACCTAGAAGAAACCAAGGCGCCCTGCTCAAGAGCTTCCAAGGATCGTCCATATTTCACCAGATAGTTCTCTGACCTGGCCCGGTAATTCCAGCCATCGTGGACAGGGGATTGGATTAAGGTGTCCTGGGAAGCACTGTGAGGCCAGCCCCGGGAAACTGGGGCATCTCCCAAGCGGTCTTGCGAGACACTCCGGTAGCGAGGGGGCATGGCACAGTGGCGCTCCTCCGAAGAGCTGCGGCGTGGCACTTGGCTCGAGATCCAATTGGACAAGGCCTGTTGGCATTCTAGACGGCTGACAGATTTGGGGGCAGCCCCAATACAGTCCCGGGAGGGCCGGCCCTCACGGGAAGTGTCCTTCAACCCACCATGAGGGCGGTGGTCAGGCAGATGTTTGGAGGGCCCATAAGAAGTGTGGTTGGGCATAGAGGGAGTGGAAGGGACACAGTACCTTTCAGGTAAGGGGGCGGCTATAGAACCTGGGCAACTGCTATTAGAATAGCGAGGAAAAGAGACAGAAGGTGGGGTGGGTCTTGAGACAGGCACCCTCTGAGTCAATCCATATTGGACCTCCTCTGTGCGGTGGGCAGGGCTGGAATGGTTACTACTGAAGTTCTGTGTGGACTCAGCCCAAACACTTGGGGGGCTTCTGTGGACCGCAGTGCTATTCAAGGAAGATGAAGGGCCTGAGGATCCCGAGTGATATGGCTGCCTGTTGTCCACCTGTTGTCCCTGGTAGGTCTCAGCTGCTGAAACATCTCGAGGTGAAGGTCTAGACTGGAAGGGGTAGGTTTTGCGAGGATAGCATATGGGTGGTGGTTCAGGGATGCTCTGGGCCCCTCCAGAATATGGTTCGTTGCCCTTTAAGTATGCATCTTGAGAATATGCCTAGAACAAGCAGATAAGAAAAAGAGGAAAAATCAGTAAGGCTGTAGCTTAAATCTATGAATAAAGAGGCAACTCTGTATGAGTACAGGGAAAAGGCTGAAAAAGATAGATGAATGGTCCTTAAATCTGCCCTTCGAGACAGAGAAATGCTACAAGTATATGTAGTTGTGCTTGATGGCATTATGGCCAGGAAATAAGGACATCTAGGCCAATTCTGGCCTCCAAATTTACTGCTTGCTTCCCAGATGCCAATCAACGGGCGATAGGTTAGAGGAAGCAGTAGCTGTAAGAAATGAACTGCAGACAGGGTGTTTTGGGGAGTAGAGTCTTGGTTGATCAGCTCCCATTCCTTTCTCAAAGTCATCCTGCTAACACTTGGTGAGGTGGCTGTGCTGTTCATGGACTATGTGTCGCTCTCAAGAGGTCCTGTGTGGCCCTTTTCCCTCCAGCCTTCAATGCTCTCCCAAAAGTTCTTTTCCAGCTTCCCCTACCCAAAAACCCAAACAAACCTTCAGTGGTGTGCTTATGTATTTAATACAGCTTGGTGGGGGGGGGGCTACCCTGAAACAGCAAAAATCCAGTCCACGCATGGCCAGAATTTCACTTTTGATCATGAAAAACAACAACCACAGCAACCTGATGCAGCTGATGCAGGGATCAGAGCTGACCCCCTCCAAAAAAACCCTCTCTGACCCCTAGTGCATGCCCACCCCTGCTGCAATAAAACCAGTTGCCATCTGAGGCATGTGAAGATTTTTTTTAGTGTCAATTTCACTACATTTCTCCAAATCCCACCTCTATTTTCTTTGCATCCTTCCTTCAGATCAGACTGTGAGACCGTGTGTCTGTGGGGAGGAAGAGGGCTTGTATGGAAATCTGCTTACATTTCTAATACCGTTTGCTTATGTGTACATTTATTTATGCACTTCACATAATGTATGCATTTTCCCACTGACTAAAGCATTCCATCCATACTTTTCAGCCATGCACATGTGTAGTGACTCAACCTATAACATTATTTTTTCCACTCCTTCCTCCTCCAAAACACTCCATAAGTTTTGCAAACGCACAACAATCTACGTGAATGGGTCTTGGGAGGTGAGAAAAACATCTTCCATCGAAACTGTTGAATCCAATGCAACTGTTTTTCATCCCCCCTCTCTTTCACACCCCTTGCAGCTTGCTGTCATGTTTTTATGAGCAATATTCATTGCTTTGCAACTCTCTGCACTCCTTCTCCCCAACAGTATTCAGCCCACTGCATGCATTGTATGCAGCCCTTCATACCAAGACTTCTTGCTTGGCAAACAGCACTGCTCTTTAGCTCCCTGGCACTTATCCACTACTTTTTAATCCATTTAATCATGCCAATGCAGAACCTCTCAAGTTCGTAGGCAGAGTGTGGTGTTTCTGTCCCAGCCAAAAACATGTTCTACTTCCCTTATGGCAACCTTGCAAACTCACAAGATCCCATGCAGTCACAGCAGTTCAACCAATAGCTGGTATCAAGAGGGCCTGCCAGATTTTTAGTCCACACAGTATGTATACATGTTGTTGCTGTGTGCCTCCAAGTAGTTCCTGACTTATGGCAATGCTAAGGCAAACCTATCACTGGGGTTTCTTGGCAAGATTTCTTCCGGGAGTGTTTGCCATTGCCCTCCTCTGAGTATGAGAAAATGTGACTCACCTAAGGTTACCCAGTGGGTTTCCATGATCAAGCAGAAATTTGAACTCTGGTCTCCAGAGTCATAGCCCAGCACTCAAACCAATACACCAATCTGGCTCCCCACTGATACATTTATACAGAGAATGTATTTTTATACTGCATATGTCTTAGGCAATTCTTCCTTTGTCTCTCAAAGCAGAAGCTTGGCTGTTCAAAGTATGGAGTTGCATGTTACCTTAGTAAACATACAGCCTCAAATCCTCAAAGTAGGGGTGAAAATATGGCTTAACTGGGGAAAAACAAGCTGGCCTCTGAGTCCCTCCCATCCTCCATGGCCTGCCCACCTGTTCTGGGCAATAGAGCGACACTGGGAACATCAGCTAAGAGGAACCACAATACACTGTTTCCATCCATGACAGTTGTCTGGGTGATACCAAGGGGGAAAAAAAAACATTGATACCAAGGGTGGGTGTTAATTGGGCATTGTTATATTTTGCCCAAAGTCCTCCAAAACTCAAGAGGTAACATTGCTGAAAGTGCACTTGTTAACTTCTGTTGACATCAGAGAGGTGTCAGTGAAAAAGTTTAGGATTCAAATATGAGAGACAAACAACACAACTCCAGGCATATTTAACTACAAATCTGTCTCACTGAGTTTAATGAAGATTATTTCTAGGTAAGCAGGCACACGCACAGAACTTGTATTTCAATATTCTCCCCACGCTCCTGTCTTCAACTACACCATGATACAAACCTACCCCTGAAGTTAAGGAAAACTCCTCGTAAATCACCAGACCCACTGTGGCTGGACTCTGAAGGAAAATTGGAACATATAAATGGAGATTTACCAGAGAGTCAGTAACAGTTGTAATACTGGTAGAAACAGCTGCTGCATGTTTTCTTTAGAAATTTCCCGCAAATCCCTTCCACAAGGAAAAAAAACCAGTTGAAGATAGAGAAAATATTTCCCATGTATTCCATCTGAAACAAAAACTGATAATTTTATAGTTCTCCATCTCTTCATTGGGTGTGTGTGTCTGAAGAAAAGCTGTCTGACTCATGCTCACATCTGATGTCCTGGAAGCCGAAGGTTCAACATATACACAAAAGAAAAGCAAACTGTTCCTCTGTCAGACAAGCCTCGTTATAGTTGGAGTGGACTGAAAAAGGAGGTAGATATATCATCAATTCACTCCACCTACTCAGTTCAAGCACGTACAGCTGCGTCAACTTTCTCACCCACCTGCCTTAAACATGGCAAAACCTTTGCTAGGTAGTAATAATGCCTGGACACCAAGCTAAGAAGCAAAAACGGTTCTCTAGTGCTCCTCGCCCAGCCTCCCATCAGACACTGGAATCCTGCCCCCGTTAGATGAAACCACATTTCTGGCCAGAGTCTTGCCAAGATCCAAAAAAGGAGCTATGTCTGAAACAAGGCCTTGGCTTAAAGGAGCAGCAAGAGCTTCCTTGTTTAAAAAAGCTGACAGTATAAGAGAGAGAAAAAGGGAAGAATAAACGAAATAGTTAGTTTATGTCATATGTGTTTGTGCCTCTTACTTGAATGTGATGTGATGTTAATTAAATTATCAGACCCCATCCCCTCACTTGGCAAAGCCTCAGGCACTGTAGCTAGTAAAGTTAAAATATATTTTGCAACCCTATGGCAGATGTTGTAGAACATGGGACTCTCCTGCCTATTAGACATAAATTGGACCCCTTTGCTTATCCAGGAAATATCCCCCCACCCTCGTTATGGCTGATCTCTAGCCGATCGTGGATACGCAGAATGTCTTATCTTCAAAAACAACGGAATCCTCACAATATAAAATTATTACCTTTGCCTCCTTTGTCGCTCTGCTTATGCTCTGCTATTTTTGTTGTGCACTCTCTTTCTTCCCTCTCCAAAAAGACAGATTCTCCCTTTCTCCAGGAATCTCCAGGAGTCCAAGCTAATATTTCCTCTCTTTCTCAATCTTTCCTTTTAAGTTTTGCTTTTTTGGAAAAAAAAATAATAAACTGGGACGTCCCAATGTGGGAGGGATGAAGAGAGCTGAGAATTCCTTTCTGTGCATCCTGTCAAGAGTCGCTCTGTAACCCAGGGCACTCTCATTGGCTAGCCAAGCCGGCTTTCACACCACAGGAATGCCGACACACCCCTGTGAGGCACCAGGGCAGGGGAAACCCACACAAAGGTTCCTTTGCTGTACAAGATGTGAAAACACAAAAGCAAATTTGAAGTCCAGCTCCTTACACCTGGGCAGAGAGTTACTCCATCTGCAGCTATGATCTTTTCTGTTGAACATCAGCTGCTGATTAAGAGCTTGTTGTATGCATGCACCTTGAAGTTGCCTGTCAACTTATGGTGACCCCACAGGGTTTTCTCAGTTCTGAAATATAGCCTACAGCAGTAGTTCTTAACCTGGGGTCCACGGAGCCCTCACAGGAGGTCCTCAAATCCCTGCAGCAACAGCAGCAAAAAGGATGTGGCAGGGAGGTGCGGGTGCCGAAACTGTACACATCTTCACAGAATCATAGAGCTACATGAAACCACAAGGCCATTAAGTCTGGGCATGCACACACGCTTGTTGCTGTGTCCCTTTCACAAGCAATGTGGTGGGGAGGAGGTGGGTGCCGAGGAACATGGCAGTTGGTATGGGCATGTGCCCAAATTATGACTCTGGAGACCAGAGCCTGTATCCCCATAGAAACTCACTGGGTGACCTGAGGCAAGTCCCAGTCTCTCAGCCTCAGAGAAAGGCAAAGGCAACAAATCATGCCAAGAACGCCACCATGACAGGGTTTCCTTAGGAGCACCATAACTCATTTTTCAGAGGTGAAACACAATGCCTAGAAAGAACCTCCCCTGTCAATGGCACTTAGTTGTGGTGTACCTCCAGGTCACTTCTGACTTACGGTAACCGTAAGGCAGCCCCTATCACTCGGTTGTTTTGGTAAGATTTGTTCAGAGAAGGGGTTGCCTTTGCTTTCCTCTGAGGCTGAATAAACGTGCCTTGACCGAGGTCATCCAACATCCGAACAGGGATTTGAATCCTAGTCTCCATAAGCCTTTAATAAATAAGTAAATATTTGGAAATTTAAATAAATATTTGAGTATTAAAATCTAAATTTAACTATTTAAATCTTGGGTTAAATTTTTGCCTAGCAACAAATTATATTTACAGGGGGCTCCTAGTAAAGAAAAGATTAAGAACCATTAGCCTGCAGCACCTGGTATTCGCTGGCAGCTTCCCATCCAAGTACTAACCAGAGCTGACCCTGCTTAGCTTCCAAGATCAGATGGGATCTGGTGCCATTAGAGCACTTAGGCCAAGAGCTTGGTGGAATTCCTAAACTGCCCTAGGAAAACTCTAGAGGTTGCTTGGAGTACAGAGCATCTGTTCTCTTGCCCTTGCATTGCATCCCTGTTGCTGCTTGGGCACAATTTGAAGTGCCACTTCTGGCCTCTATACCCCTAAAGAGTTTGGGCCATGCGTACTTCAGACCAGCCCTCCCCAGTCTAGTGCCTGTGAGGGCTGTCCCTCTGTCCCACCAAATGTGTCAGCCTATAGCTTCTGTTATCCTTGCCAACATAGGACATTGGGGATGGCATATGGCTTGCAAGCTTTATCAGTGTTCCTTAACACGCCAGTAGGCAGACCTTGGAAAAGTTACTTTTTTGAGTACAATTTCCAGAAGACCTGCCTCATCTCTCTCATACATACATATGTAACCCCAATAAATTACTGCTTTGACCCACTGAGTCAGGAAAACCTTAGCACAGGCTTATCTAGGGTGGGGCAAGTAGGGTATATGCCCTGGGCGCCAATGCCGGGTGGGGGAACAGAAAAGCCATTCTGAAAGATTAAGCAGAGGAGGAGGAGGAGGAGGAGGAGGAGGAGGAGGAAGTGGCCCAGGAGGTAGAGGCACAACTTACGCTTGTCCTAGTTCTGTTTACACTAGATATACCTCTGACCCCAAGAAAGGGGCTGTGCTTGCTAGCTGAGTTCAGAATGAGAGGGACATCTGGAGAAGAGCTGTAGTTGTGAGGGCTAAGAAGCAGACCCTTTCACCTTGAACAAAGTAGTGGGGTTTTCGGTTACATATTTAGGAGGGAGAAGAGAGCCAGTGCAGTGGTTTGAGCATTGCTCTGTAACTGTGGGGACCAGGGTTTGAATCACCACTCAGCCATGGAAACCCACTGGGTGACCTTAGACATGTCAAAGTCTCTCAGTCTCAAAAGGAGGCAAAGGCAAACCTCCCCCTGAGCAAATCCTGCCAGGAAAACCCCATGACAGATTTGCCTTAGGGTCATAAATTGGAAGTAACAATTTAGGAGGGAAGAAAGGGTAAATTTTTGTAGTGAAACTTTTATATTGCATTTGCATCTATTCTGTATTTTTCATTTAGTTGTATAGAGCCTGTGGAGTGGAGTGGAGTGATTTGAGTGTTGCACTACAACCTTGGAGACCAGGGTTCAATTCCCACTTGGCCATGGAAATCCACTGGGTGACCCTGGGCACATCACACACTCTCAGCCCCAGAAAACCCCATGACAGGTTCACCTTAGGGTCACTATAAGTTGGAAATGACTTGAAGGCACACAACAGAAATCCCAATGTTGCAATTAACTGAATACAATTGGCAGAAGAGTACTACAATCAAGTTCTGCATTGGCACCTCACTGGATGCATAGGTACTTTTGGGATAGTGCATATGTGACAAATTTCATATACAATTTGTTGCACCGTTGTTTGTGTGTACGTGTGTGTACACTGTGTGGAATTAAAATGTGATTGTTTGCAATATTCAATCACAGTTGGCCTGACAGAACCCAGAAAGAGATATAGACACAGCATGATTATTTAAAATTTTAAACAAGACATAGGGGGAATGTTCTTACACTTTCACTTGCAAAGAAAAAGGAGGGGAAATTGGCATGTGTCATCCAGGTTTGGTCAGCTGCATCCAAGCTCTTACATGTGTTGGCCCTAAGGAAGAGCTTACCGAATAATGGCACAGCCTTTATTTTAGAGTCTAACCATCTGCTTCAGGATGTAGCATTAACAAGGACAGAGCAAAGGAATATAGACTATGTAAGCTATGTGTAGTATTCACACATTCACTGCAAACCTACTTGTGGGCTTCAGTTAAACACTGTAAGATATGTAAGGCAAAGCACCTTCATATAGATCTGTATCCACGCCTATTTATATAAACATGCACACATACAGAGAAAAAGCAGCTTCAGAAAGGAACTTAAATCAGAGTATCAATGAGGAACAAGAAAAGGAGGGTGCTTAATCCTCTTAATCCCCCTCTACATGTATTTGTAAACACATTGAGTGAAGCAAGGTGAAACCAACATGGTTAATAAGAAGTGGAAAAGTGGCAGGCAGAGAAAGACATATCCTGCTATTTCTCTAAATTGCCACTTTCCCAAGCTCCTTGTTCCTTTTTCTTTTTAAAGCAGCCATTGGGGTTTAGCTCTGTGTGCACGTGTCAGTCACTGAATGTAACCAAGTGAACTGGAACCCCATGCGTCATAATACAATAATGGGACATTTCAGTAAGTTTGATCTGCTGTGCAGTCAGCAAAGTAAACCCACCAAGAAAGCAGCCCTTGGCAATGGCAAAGCACTCACCAGCTGCAGAATATCCTCATCTTTGGGCATGATGGAGAGTTCCAAAGCATCTTCACTGCAGAAGAGAGAGGGAAGTTTGAAAAAGATTAGGTATGAAAAGAAACTTTCTGTCCCATCCCACAGTAATCACTTGGGGAACCTGTGGTCCTCCAAATGGTGTTGGTCCATAAGTTCCATCACATCTACCATTTCCCACACTATCTGGGTTGATCCGAGTTGGAGATCATCAACATTTGGAAAGCCACAGGTTCCCAGACCTTGCTCCAACCAACACACACACACACACACACACACACACACACACACACACACCTCAATGGTGTTGAGCTGGAAGAGACCACAAGGCCCATACAGTCCAAGCCTCTGTCATGCAGGAACATATCATCAAGGCAAGACCTTCGGACAGAAGTGAAGGGCTCAAGTTAAGCAGCAGGCACAGCTTACCACATTTTAAGATAAGCAAAGAAACATACACTGCTACCTAAAGACGAGATGGCTCCACTGCCCTCAAAGACTGGACTTAACAGTCTTTGAGGGCAGTGGAGCTGTCTCCTCTTTAGGCAGCAGTGTATGTGTAAAATGGCCTAAGTACACTACTGCTTCCAAAGTATCCTGGCTCTTGTGCACACGCTCACATAGAATCATAGAGCTGGAAGAGATTGCAGGGGCCATCTAGTCCAACGCCGTGCCATGCAGGAACACACATCAAAGCACTCCCAACAGCCTGTGTTTAAAATCTTCCAAAGAATGAGACTCCACCACACTCCATGGCAGCATATTCCACTGCCAGACAGCTCTGACCATCAGGAAATTCTTCCTGAGGTTTAGGTGGAATCTCTTTTCCTGTAGCTTGAATCCACTGTTTCTTGTCCTAGTCTCTGGAGCAGTGGAAAACAACCTTGTTCCCTCATCAATATGACATCATTTCAAATATTTAAACATGGCTATCATGTCCCCTCTTAACCTTCTCTTCTGCAGACTAAACATATCTAGCTCCCTAAGCCACTCCTCATAGGGCATGGCTTCCAGACCCTTCGCCATTTTGTTCACCCTCCTCTGGACATATTCCAGCTTGTCAATATCCTTCTTGAAATGAGGTGCCCAGAACTGGACACAGTATTCCAGATGAGGTCTGACCAAAGCAGAATAGAGTGGTACTATTACTTTCCTCAATCTAGACACCGTACTCCTATTGATGCAACCAAGAATCACATTGGCTTTCTTAGCAGCTGCATCACACTGCTGATTCATGTTGGCCAAGTGTAGGACCTTACATTTCTCTCTGTTGAAATTCATTTTGTTAGGTTTGCCTTGGGTCATTTTGAATTTTGATCCTATCCTCCAGGGTATTAGCAACCCCTCCCAATTCAGTATTACCCGCAAATGTGATCAGCACACCCTCTACCCCTTCATCCAAGTCACTGATAAAGATATTGAATAGCACTGAGCCCAGGACAGAACCCTGTGGCACCCCACTAGTCACTTCTCTCCAGGATGAAGAGAAGCCACTGGCGAGCACCCTTTGGGTTCAGTCAGTCAATCAATTACAAATCCACCTAACAGTAGCACTGTCTAGCCCACATTTTACTAGCTTATTTCACAAGAATATCAGGTGGAACTTTGTCAAAGGCCTTACTGAAATTAAGATATGCTACATCCACAGCATTCCCATCATCTATCAAGCTTGTAATTCTATCATAACAAGAGATCAGTCTGGCATAACTTGTTTTTGAGAAACCCATGTTGATAATGGTCACAGCATTGCTTTCTACGGAATTACAAACTCTCCCTTTAATGATCTGCTCTAGAATCTTTCCAGGTACTGACGTCTAGCTGACTGGGTGATAATTACTTGGGTCCTCCTTTTTTCACTTTTTGAAGACAGGGACAACATTTGCCCTCCTCCAGTCTGCAGGAACTTCTTGTGTCCTCCAAGAATTCTCAAAGATTAATGCCATTGGTTCTGAAATTACTTCTGCCAGTTCTTTTAATATCTTTGGATGAAGTTCATGTGGCCTTAGAGACTTGAATTCATTTAGAGTAGCCAGGTATTCCTGTCGTACTTCTCTACTTATTCTGTGCTGCATTTCCCCCACTTCTCCACCTGCTTCCCAGCCCCCAGATTGAATACGGTTTTCCTTTTGGGAGAAAACTGAGGCAAAAAAGGTGTTGAATAGTTCTGCCTTTTCTCTGCCCCCTGTTAGTATTTGGCCATCTTCTCCATGCAGTGACCCTATCATTTCCTTGTTTTTCCTTTTGCTGAGGATATATCTGAAAAAGCCCTTTATTGTTTTGAATCTGTCTGGCAAGCCTGAATTCGTTCTGTGCTTTAGTTTTTCTGATTTTCCCCCTACATATTGTGGTTATTTGTTTGAAGTTCTCTTTGGTGATTTCCCCATTCTTCCATTCCATGTACCTGTTTCTTTTAACACTTAGCTCAGTTGAGAGTTCTTTACTCAACCATTCTGGTTTCTTTAGACACCTCCCATTTTTCCTCTTTATCAGAACAATTTTAAATTGTGCCTTCAGTATCCCATTTTTAAAAAACTCCCATCCAACATGAACTCCCTTCTCTTTCAGTTTTCTTGACCATGGAATTTCAGCCAATAGTTCCCTAGGTTTACAGAAATCAGGTTTCTTAAAGTATATAATGCTTGTCTGGCTACACTCACATTCCCCTTCCCACTGAATAACAAATTCCAATAGAGCATGGTCTCTTCCACCTAAGGATCTCATCACTTCCACCCGATTAACAAGGTCATCCCTGTTGGGTAGGATCAGATCTAAAATAGCTTTTCCCCTTGTTCCCTCTTCCACCTACTGGATAATGAAATTGTCTGCAATGTAAGTGAGGAATTTGTTGGACCTTATGTTCTTGGCATTGCCTATCTCAAAACCAGTACAGTAGCATCAGGGCTACAGAAGAGGTACTGTCATGCACAACAGAGTACTCAAAGGAGTAAGTCTGCCTCCTTTAACAACACAACTCTGTCTTTATAACACATTTTGTTTAAAGAAATGTCGCTTCAGAAGGCTGCAAATACTTTTGGCTAGAACACAGACGTGGGAGGGATGGCGAGATATGGTATCGTCAACTCTTTACTAGACAACCACTAACTGCTAAGTGGTACTGTATGTTAAACATGTATGTTGTCAACTCTTTCCCACACAGATGTTCTTGAGCAAGAACATGCATCTCTGCACAAGCCCACCTGAGTTTCTCCCTATACAAGCTTACCTGAGTTTTAAGATCTGCAGAGGAGGGCTTTCTCTCAGACTCATCATCACCACAGGCATGCCTATGGAATTCTCTTCCACGAGATGGTTGGCTGACCCCCTCTCTGATCTCTTTTCACTGGCATGCAAAGACTTTCTTATTTAAACAGGCCTTTAACTTTTAACTGGTTGTGGTAGTACAACAGGTGTCCCAGTTCTTACAGCATAAAAAGTTTTAATGCTATAAGAACTGGGACACCTGTTGCACTACTGCACTACATAAAAGGTTTTAATGTGTTTTTAACTATTCTAAATCAATATTTTTAAGTGAATTGATGTTTATAGCCTTATAAAAATTTTATTTTACTGTTTTAGCTAAACTGTTTTAACATTTTTACATGCAATTCAGTTTGGGTCCCACATGGGAGAAATGTGTGATATTACACATACACATACACAGCCAGACAGCTGGATAGACAGACAGACAGACAGACAGATGAATCACCTACTATTTTGCACATAACATTCAATTTTGTGAGGAAGAGCTTAGATTGCCTAATCCCCTTCTCCATATCACTGAGTCAATATCTTTGATAAAGGAGCGGTTGAAGAGAAGTTACTAAGCTCTTAGTGTTTCCATCATTGTAGAGCAGAGAATGGGGCAGTAGAAATCTGAGTAAGGATACTTCTTTAGCTCCTCATCCTAAACCAGAATGCCACCTGCAAACATTTAATTGTTTGTGATTGTCGGCTAGAAACTTAAAGCCCATCCTCACAGAGGCTAACAATTAAAAACAGCAAAAGAAGAACAAAGCAACAATTGAACTTTAAACAGCCCTTGTATCAACCAGCCGGATAAATGCAAGCAACAAAGAGCAATTAAAATCAATGCAGCAGATGAAAACCAGTATCAGTTTTTAAAGGCCAGGGCAAATCAAAATAACCAGCACCAAACTAGGCAAAGGCCCTCTCGGTAGCTGGTATTTTCCTGCCTTCAGAAAGTGGAGGGACCACAAAAAGACCCACATCAGAGGTCTCAATACTTGGGCAGCTACACAGAAGATCGTGGATCTTTAGGTACCTGGACCTGGGCTATACAGGAACTGCTTTACCCTACGTCAGATTAATGTCCCAGCTGCAGGGCTGGGCTTGCCATTAAGCAAAATGAAGCAAGTGCCTCAGAAAGCAGAAGCTGGAGGCACAGGAAGATAGCAGAGGGGACGTTTATTGCCATACAACCCATCCTGTGCATTCTGAGCCAGCTGCTGCCTGAATTGCAGCAGAGGATAATTCCCTATCACCATTGTTGAAGAAATGTTCAAGTGCCATTCTGGTTGGATTTTGTACATAGAGTGAGAAAGAGCCATCACTCTGTATTTTGCTTCAGCTTGAAAAATATCTTGGGCCAGCCCTGCCACTCAGACTTAGCAGCAGTCTCTGCTGGTCACAAGAAGCCTTTCCTAGGTCTTTTAAGAGAGATCCTTTCCATTGGAAATTCCAGGCATTAAGACTCTTCCCTGACGAATATGATGACATCATATCATACGTTTCCTTTGCTCAAAGTTACCAAGGAGATGTGTGGGTTAGACATGAGTCAGAAGCAGCCACTTGGCTCCTGTAACTTCTAGGCTTAGGATGAAACTGTAAGCGTTGAACTCCTGGCACACAGCTCACACTTAGCCACCACATTACAAACTATCCGTTCAACGAGCAGTCCAAAACAGTTAATAGCTATTTAATCAATTGAGCTCACTGGCAAGAATACCTCATTGACGCCTGGCTACGGTTACTAGTTTCTCCCTTCCTAGGATCTGTCCGCCACCCTTATTTTAACCTCAGGTGGAAAAAATCAACTACTTCTTTCCTTCAAAGATCAATTTTTTTTCCTCAAATGGCTGTGGATTTTATAGCTATCAGGCTTTCAGGATCTTTCCACCTCCAATTTTTCCCATGAGCTACCTGCCAACTGGGAAGAAGGCCACAAACCAGGGTGACGTTTTCATAAACCCTGCAACTCCTCTGACAAAAAATATTTTCGGTTGTTTTTTGCAGCTTGTCTGAAGAGTTGTCTTCGATGTGTTTTCCTCCGGTTAGGTTATCTTTTTCCACACGCCTTTGATGCTTCTGGGCTAGGCATTATATATATATATAGTTCCCAGATGGATTGCTTTCACTTTGCACGTTCCTCATTGGCTATATTTAGGTCTCCTTCTCAGGTCAGGTTTGCCTCCCCACGTCCCATATGCAATTCTGAAGGCTAATTAAATACAGAGCTCAGAGCCACACAACAAAATAGGACTAAGCAGTGTCTTTTTATCAGGCCACTTTGTCTTTGGGTCAGGAATAAAGAAAGTTTTACGGTGTTAAATATAAGACCACTGCTAATTTGAGGAATAGAGAGCTTAGGAAATGGGAGTGTATGTGTGATTGCATTTGTATGCACACACACACACATGCACGCGCGCACACACACAGAGGTACTTAAATGCATAATCAGAAAAACAAATCAATCAACATATAAAACCCGATGGACTACAATCTAAAAATTATGACAGAATTATATGACAAACACAGGATACCTGCAAGTTGAAGTATTACCCCTTTAAAATGTGTGATAAAAAGATAACCCTTATTTCATCTCTTGTTTCGCTTTGCATCTGCCTGCCTATCAAGAGCAACTAATCATATCAAGCAAAGGAAAAGGAGACAGGGATTAGAAAGGGAAGAGTTAACACAGAAAGTTGTTTTTCAGGAGTAGTTCTGGGATTCTCATAACATGTATGCAGGGTGCAAGGGTGTGAAGCAGATATCACACTACCAACATTAATAATTTTGCAAGTGCCTAATTTATTCTAAGAGACTTGCAATATTGTGCAATCAATACAGAAAGAAAAAGGAATGAGGAGGTGTGATGAACAACTTAAATGCTCCCATGTAACTCAACAGTGCCACCTAGAGTGCCTGGGATTTCATACCCCTGCAGTGAACCTGAACGAACAAACTACCTGAGATTTACTCTGAAATAACAAAGTAAAACTAAAGCTTTTTCACAAAAGGCAACAGCCTCAAACCAGCTAGCAACCTTCACAGTCTTAAGTCCAGAGTTGTTAAGGAGATGGGAGTAGCATCTAAATAATTTCTTGATTTCCAAGAAATACAACTGTGTTACCTCACTGGTAAACCTTGTCCCGGGGTCTACAATTTTGATATTAAAATATGATTCAACATGCCTGAGAGGTCACCCAGATGAGCACGTAGGCAGCAATGGTTGAACGATCCAAAACCAGGTCAGGCCAGTAGAATCACCCGTCATGTAGCCCCAGGAGACCTCAAGCTGTGCAAACCCACAGTAGACAAAGGGTCCTCAGTCACTAAGGAGCCAACTTGAGGGGATTAGTGTGTTTTCCCCCAAGTTGAGCACTGATAGCAATAAAATCCTATCAGGCCAGGACCATTTACATAAATTCACACCACAACCTAAAGTAACTGAAGATCCTGAAACTTTGGTAACACCTCGTAATCTCAACATGCAAAAGGAGCTTCGTGGAGCTTCTTTTTCGTTACAACACCCATTGTTCTCCCCGGGAGAGGATTTGCCCTCAAGGTACTTTTTCCCCTACAAATAGTCCTAGTTTTTAAGCGTTTCTTTGGATCACTCCCAGTCATACCAGCAGACCGTTTCTCCGTCTGTCGAGTAATCCCCTCAGCCCTCTCTGTGCTGAGCACCACTTCTTCGCTGTTTTTCCCGGACCAAGAACTTCAGGAAAAGATGCAGTATTACCCCAGCTACAATCCCTTCAATATTTCCCCTATCTAGTTTCCTTTCTTTTGCTTCTTAATAGGTCTTGAGTGAGTGTGTGAGTGATTGTGTTGGTGCATGAGACTTTCATTCAATAAAATCATTTATTAGTCATCTTTGTTTGGTTTTTGGCTTGGTCTGACCCTGTAAAAATTGGGTAAAAAGACCCCACTAGGTTACCCTGCCTCTCGCACTGCTATTGCTTGTGCTCTCTTGAGTTCCCATTCCCTACCATGTGCAGCACATTAAGGCATCCCCCATGGGACCCCAGAAATCAGGGTAACAACTGTTCTCACTACTAATACAGAATGGCAGCCCATTTCCTCTAATAGCCCAGCTTTACTGGTCTTAGATTCCTATAAATATGTGAACCTGTAATGTTCCTGGAAAAATCTGATTGGGGTCCCAAGATGCTATATCTGTCTTTTTCTGATAGATCATCATTTCTGCAAGAACCTCTGCAAATGCTCTCAAATCAAAATTCCGCTTAAGTAGTTAAAATGTTGACTAGCCACATTACCTTGACTTTATTAACCCAGCAACTTGCCTGATGATCATAGTGAGGCAAAGTGGGATGGAAAAAGCATGGCAAATGGATTCCAAGCAGGAGTACTGTATATATGAGGTTGGGAAGGGAAATCTGGCAAGAAGCCTAGAGAAAGACCAAATGTGACAACCACACAGGCCCTTTTTAAATGTAAGTAAGGGGAAAACATGTATGTTTTTTTCCCAGAAGCATAATTAAATCATGTCAGCAAACATCTGAAGTTATACAGAACCCTCTGAGTAGGCCTGAAATGCTGTATTAAAAATGCGTCCTTTCAAAAGCACAATATAAATGTATAAAATGAGTAAGTGGTAGTTTTGAATTTTTCTTCTGCAAACATACAACCAGAACAAAAAAGAAGGCAAGCCAGCAACCTGGCTGAAAGGTTGTGATCTTAAGTCCAAATCAGCCCTTTGTTTTTATGGAAAACACATACAATTTTCAGACATCTAACTGGCAAGCATGTATTATACCCCACCTCTGTGATTAGTGGAGCTGTGAAGTCTGTGTGATAAACCTGAAACAATTATAAGAGATGAAAAAGAACAACTCACCAGTTCTGTATGAGGCCAATAACTTGTGAGTAGGTTTTCCCAATGATGCTTTCGCCATTCACTTTGACCAGACGGTCTCCTAAAAGAGGGAATAGCAGGTGGTGACAGCGTGGTCAACACAAAAACTAGCATGAGGCAAATAATTTTGTATGTATTTTGTTTTTTCTCCCAGTACTGAAGATGGAGGGGGGAAGATAAGAGAATACATGTTTTTAAAAGGGTGGGATATCTCAAATATGTGAGTCATCTTCACTGATTACATATGAAGGACCATGCATTAGTCCCTGCTAAGAACGAAATTCTGCACTGAGGTGTCAATCACAAAGAAAAGAGGGATTTTAAAACCAATATAAATTATGAGAAAAACAATTTCTGGTTGTTGATAGAATGTACAGTTCTCCCTTCACATTCACAGCTTTGACCTTCATGAGTTTATTTGCAAGGCACACGTGTGCCTTCGCCCCACCCCATTCTCCTCCTCTCATTCCTTGCCTTTTGCCCAGTCTGGAGAAGGAAGGCAAGAGTGCCTGGGCAAAAGGCAAGGGAATGGCGGGGAGGCATGCTCACACCTTCCTTCTCTCCTCTGGTGCCCCCCCTTCACATTCCCTTGCTTTTTGCCCAGCCATGAGAGTGTGTGCTGAGGCAAAAGGCAAGGGAATGGGGAGGAAGGCATGTGCGTGCTTTCCGTCTCCCATCCACTGCTCCCCCTCCCATTCCTTGCCTTTTGTTCAAAGCTGAGACCAGAAGGGAATGGAAGAGGGGAGATATTTGTGATTTTTTAACTTTTGCCAGGGTTCTGCTCTCAGAACCCTCATGAAAGTGGAGGGGCCACTGTAATCTATTTTTGTTAACAGTGAGGAAGTGGGGAAGGAAATATGCAGAAAAAAGAGATGCCTCTCTCTTTGCAATTAATAAGGAAAAGCCATCACTACTATCACTATTAGTATCATCAGGAGAATGAGAAACAGCAGAAACAGCAGCATTTTATATAGTCCTTTCACAAAGCACTTTTTGTAAGAAAGGTAGTATCACCCATTTCTCAGACAGAAGTAGAATGTTTCGGTTGGAGAGAAAGGGTTAACTAAGAGGCCCTAGTAAATGCGTTCCAAATTGAGATTTGGACTGGGAATTTCTCATGGCCTCAGTCATTTCACTATGCTTCATCTTTCCTACTGTATTCCTTTACTGAACAGAAACTAGTCCTTCTAGTTTTTGAAGTTTCATCAAGCTTTTTCTGAACATTTTCAGCATTTTCACATTCAGTTTTATGGTTTAGAAACTTAAGGTTATTTTAAAATAGTACATTTTCAGCGTGTCAAATTCTAAGCCCCATTCAGATTTCTGTACTTACTAAGTGTAGAATAGTTGAGATCAATAACTATATTGATTATATGGAGTATATATGGAGTAACTGTTGGCAGCGGAGAGCCAGCTAAGGGGCACAATAAAGGAGGAAGAGATTACAGATCAACTGGCACCTCACAGACAGATCAGAACTTCTGGGGATGCTGCTATGGACACATGGGTGGGCAGCACAGTCAGGTAGACTGTACTGTGCATGGCAGAGCGTGAATGTGTTTCCAAGCATACACAATACTAGGCATTGGCTTCACTGGAACAACAAATGGATCAGACCTGAGAAACCTGGCCAGAAGTCCACCACAAGCAGGATTCCAATTGGAATTTGGATGCAGTATCTTGTAGATACTGTTAAGAGAGCACTCTAAATAAGTGGGGGGGGGAGCCCCCTTTTCTTACCTGTTCGGAGGCCAGCCTGGTGTGCTGGTCCATCTTCCTTCACACTTTTTACAAAGATTGTGTCCATGGGTTCCAGACGGTTCCGCGAGGGCGCTATAGAAAGATGGAGAGAAAGAAAGATGGAGTCTTGATGTCTCTCATACATACTTCCATGATCATTCATGATACAGCTATACAGGACTAGGGGAATGAAGTCAGGACAGGTTCCAGACGTGGGAGAGCAACAAGCAGACAAACTGATTAGGAGACAAACTGGCCATATGTCTGGGGCCAACTCTTCCTGGAAAAAAAAAGCCATGGCTTGACAAAACCCAAGGGTGCATGGCTAAGACATTCATGGCTACTTGCAGTTCCCAGAGCTTCTCTGACCACAAGCCCCAGTGTATGCCCCTGAAGGGCAGCAGAGTGCAGCTCCCTGGAAAGCCAAAAGTTTCTATCAAAGATAAAAAGCAGTGATGCATTCCGACGGCATCAGATCTGCTCAGCTCAAAATCTTGCCTCAAGGCACTAGAGTTGCAGACCCGTCCTTCAGACAGAAAAAGGAGCAGGGAGTAGCATTACTAACCACAACTTAGCTGTTTTCCAGCTAAGCCACCTTCCAGTTACCTTGAAAGAAACCATGGGACTGCTCTTCAGACTCCGCTACCCAGCAGTCCTATCAATGCTGTCAAGAGACAAACCACAATGGACTGGGGTGTGGGGCAGAACCATCTCTACCTTTAGGCACAGTAACACAACTGCCTCAGGCAGTGGATTTGGGTTAGCAAGAAAGATTGCTAGTTACTTGATAGTTTCTTAACTTCTTATTACTGTATTTTTACCTCAAGGTATGAGAAATTCTTTCTCAGCCTCAAGGGTTGGTTTTATATACTATACTATGAAGGTAGTTGAACGGGAGTGTGGGGGCAGCATTTATTGCTCTGTCTCAGGCAGTAAATTGAGTGGTTCCAGTACTGGTAAAAGGAACATAGATCTGTGTGGCACAGGATATGGTTGCAGTAGTTCAAGCAGTATGGGAAGCCATAAAGGTATTTGGAGCTTTATAAAACTGCAGATCTGGAGTTTAACTGCTAAGGTTTCATGTTAGATGAGAGACTATAAGTTCTGTGGGGCTAAGCTTCAACATCAAATTATATGTTACCCTTTTTTAAGCTTAAAAAAAGGATATTCAGAACCCATTCAAATCTAACTCCCAACACAAGCAGGTTAGTGAATCCTAACCATGACCCCCACATGCTTATTTCACACACACACACACACACACACACACACACACACACACGGGGAGGGGGTTTGTTTTTTTGCCTGTAAAAGATGCGCATGGAATGTGTGCCTTTTGGGAGAGCTAATTAGAATGTTCCCAGAAGTTTCCCATAAGCACTAAGTGGCTCCCCAAAAAGTATGCATGTCCAAATGTATTCTGACATCCTCAGAAGAGGCCCTTCTTTCCTAATTTCATAGATATGACTGACAGGAAAATGGGAGATGGAGCTTTCATGGTGGGCTTTCATGCCCCTAGACTTCAGAACTCCCATTCTTGCAAGGCTAGAACAGCCTCTTCCTTTGTGTCCTTCTGTCGGCAAGACATTTTAATTCCAACTGGCTTTTAGAAGTGAAAATTTTTAAGGAAAGCACTTGCAAGAGGGTGTTGTGCTCTTTTAAATGGTTCTAATAGCATTGATAGTTCAATTCTGTTTTAACCTTGACTTCTTATATGTCTTTAGCTATACAGTCAACCCTCCGCATTTGCAGGATTCACTTTTGTGGATCTGATTATTCATGGATTATTTGCTGTCACCTCTGCTGCCTCTCTAGGCCATTTTTAAAAGGGACTGCAAGCCTCATGAGACAGAAACTGCGAACAAGGCTTGTAAGTTCCTATTAAAAATGGTGTGGAGCAGCAGTGGAGGTGGCCGTAAGCCCCACCAGACACCCACTTCTGCCTCATGAAGGAACCCTGATGCCTCAAAGGAATCCACGGTAGGTTGAATACGGTGATCATACTTTTTTGTGCGTTAAATATGGTTTGGGAGGGCTTTCATAGTTCTTCCACTTTCACAGGGCTCCTGTGCCCCTAACCCGAGGAAATGTGGATGGATGGCTGTACTGTAATCATTTTAATTTACAAACTGCCTTGAGTCCCAATCTTTGGGAGAAGGCAACATATAAGTAAAGATGACAAAGATAACAATAAAACATGGAAGTGACTTGTCAGAAGGCAAAACTGTAACTTTCTGAACCTCTTAAGAGCAATGTCTGGATGTCATGAAGTTGTCTATCCCTGCTTTAGGCCATTTCTGGAATTAACATTTTAACATTTTCTTGTTTTCAGGTCAACAGTGTAATTCTCTGACTTTGTGCAGTTTTACCAAGGCCAGAGGGGGTTCACCCCCTGTTTTTTAGCTGTATGTGGATTCCCTCATGTAGTCACAACAAGTTGTGGTTTAGACCTGAGATGTGCTTCAGCAGAAGGAAGGTCTTAAAAGAGATTTTGCCTTTTTATCTGAATGCATGGATGACTTGTGGGCCAAGAACTAAAATAGCCAGTCAGTTCCTCTGAGGGTTAATCAGTGGTGACAGAACAGGGCAGCCTAAGAAGAGTGGGAGTGGGAATAAGGAGAGAGGAGTGAGCAAGACATCATACTACATAGACCTTCCCCACTTCAAATTCATAGTGTGATGAAGGGGGGGACATCTCCCAGGGAACTTGAGAAGCAGGTACCACAAATGTGTCACTACAAGGTTGCATTTCATAGATAATAGCACAGATTTGTTAGCAGTAAGATACATAGGCAGGCCTATCATCTCCACTCAGTGCACCTATATCAGAGACAAGACAGCTTCTTCCTCCATAGGAAATACCTTTCTATGGACTGTAGAAGAGTTGTGTAGAAAATGTGTGAACACAAGCTTCAAAAAACTCTGGAGTAATCTTCTCCCAATAATTTTCACTGAACAAAATACTCAGGGTAAAAACATGCCTCTCTGTATATAATGTGTGAGAAGTACTCCTAGGACAATTTCTAAGGCAAAGGGTTGGAATCATGTGGCCCTCCCAATGCTGTTGGACTATAACTCCCAGCATTCCTTAGCTTACATATGCTGACTAGAACCGCTGGGACTTACAGTCCAACAATCAGGAAGGCTGTGTGATTCCCACCCTAATCTAAAAGAAAGTTTGCCTGGTTCATGTCAACATTGATACACAGAGAGAAACACAACTTCAGTTAAGGCAAAGATGAGTACACTGTTTACTAATACTGTTCAAAGTAATATCCGTGGATATCCGTCTATGAGCAATCAGCCACTGGTCCTTACCGCCAAGTTACAAGGAAAGAAAGAAATAATGATAGCCAATAGGCACAAATATGGTATCCGTCCCTGGCACATGGGGGATGTGGGAGAAATTGCTGGTTCCCACACATCAGACAGCTTGAGATTCAGTGTGGTAGACTGTGTTTCTCTCATGGGTCATGGACCAACTTCTAGTGTACAGCCTAGCAATCTACTGCTTAAGATACACACAGACACACACACAGGAATCATTTTTATGAGAGGCATGAGCCAACAATGGAATCGTTACCTTAACTCAGATGCTTGGTGTTAATGAGTTTTTGCCTTTTCCTTTTTGCAAAAGCAGTTTAAACTACTTCTATCAGCTAAATTGCAATATTACAGCTAGGGAGGGGACGAATCCAGAATTTTCCAAATCTGAATACCTGAAATGCTCTGGGAATCCACAAATCTCACGAATCTCAAATCTTTCAAATCCTTTTTTTAAAAAGAGTTTAAAAAGCAAGGGAAAGAGAGCACCTCTACTGAAAAGTGTTTCTGAAGCAGAACTAGACATCTCTGTTTAATGAGAAACAAATTAAATAATAGTTTTCACTTTCAGGAAAACGTTCAGGATCCTGGGCAGGATCGCACTCCCCACAACCTTCTTCTGCCCACCCCAGGCAGGATCATGCCGGTGGCGGGCAGGAAAAGAGAGGGAGAACGGGACTGCGCTCCTCACTACCTCTTTCCTCCCGCCCACCCCAGTCTGGATCGCGCCGGCGGTGGGCAAGAAAAGAGTGGGGAGCATGATACTGCTCTCCCCGCAAGCTTCTCCCACCTGCCCCGGTCTGGACTGCACCAGTGGCGGGCAGGAAAAGAGCAGGAAGCATGGGATCGTGCTCCCCACCACCTCCTCCCACCCATCCTGGGCTGGGTTGCGCCAGCGGTGGGCAGGAGGAGGTGTGGATTCAAAAGATTTAATTCATTATTTTGGTATGGGTATTCAGATCCGTGAATCTTGAATCCTTGCTGAGGATTCCAGGATTCAAGAATCCGTGGGTTTGGCTGGCCCATCCCTAATTTTAGCTGAAACATCTAACAATCCAGATTTGGCCCTGCAGCTTTAAGCGTACCTGAAATTCCCTTAATATTAGAGACATTAATTGAGGCCAACCAAATATCCAAACCAACAATTTACACATATAAATTTCTGTTATCTATTAAATAAATATGACATGAGAGGTTTACAGCAAGAATGGAACAGAGAATTGGAATATCCGGTTCTGACTAATCAACGGCAATTGGTTTTAACATCTATAAGGGTTTTAACATTTATAATGAGTATGGCTATAGATCTCTGACATTTTATACATTGTGGGAAGAAGTAATCACACAAGTAAATCTGGTTTTGGAAAGTTCCTTAATACTCTGCAACATGCATGTTCTTTCAAATTATTTACTTGTTTCTTAGAAATTAATAAATGCCAATGGAAGTGGACTTTTGCAACCTTTTGACTGCTAAAAGATTGACACTTTGTTACTGGAAAGACAATTTTTCTCTGTCTGTGATCCAATGGATAGAAGATCTAACAGCGCTTACATTTGAAGGAATGATGTGTGGACGAAATCTCCAAATGGACTTATTTTTGGACATTGGTCAGCTTTTATAGAAACTTATGACTAGTGTGGTTATTTTTCTTCTTTTTGTGTTTTTATTTTCCTGCTTTTGTTATACTGGAACATTATTGTATATAACTGAGAAAATTAAGTTTCAAAGAAAGTAAAAAACAATTTTTAAAAAGGTACACACACAAACATCCCACTCCTAATGTAACAGAACAGAGACACAGCTACATACCAGTTCTGTTTCCATTTTCTTCCTCCTGTAAAAGAAATAGAGAAAGATATTGATGATTTTGATCTGCAGAATAATTCCCGTGCAACACTTCAGGATGTCCAAATATGGGGAGAATGCTGCAGAAGAACATTAATTACTGTAGAGGGGAAGAAACTCCTTTAATTTTTCATTCCCACGTGTGAGAAAGAAATAGTGAACAAGTTACATATTGGCAGGAGGTTTTCACAAGGCAGACTTCTTACATTAAAGGGTTAAGAACTGCAACCCACTCCTGATTGCAGCCTCCAGTGACAGGATTTGTGTTTTTAATGGCTAGGAAGATCCCACGGACTATTCTATATACCGATAAAGAGGTATGTGAGCTTGCTTCTTGTTTTACATTAATTCTCTGGCCATTTCCACACTAGACTCTTACAGCGCTATTATTTCACTCTCAACATCCTATCGAATCCTGGTGTTTGCAGGTTGGGGAGGGCCTCAAGGTTTTTACAACGTAACCTCTCTTATAAATATTCATACTTTCAGCATTCTGTAGGTCAAAATACTCAAAAGGCCAATCTAGATTGAAATTATTATCCTTATTTGCTGATGCTGATGAAGAAAGGTCTATTATTATTTTCAGATAGTATTAGTACTTATCCCACACTTCCAGGACTGTATTCACAATAAAATCAGTTCCCATAAAAGTAATGCATCTGTCTCTTTTTTAAATCCATCCTAATGCTCTAGAAAAATATAGGACTTATCTTTAACTTCCTTCAATCACTTAAAAATCTGTTTGGTTCCTTGCATGATAACATAAGTATACCCTCGGCATTCCATAAACCTCATTTTCTTCAATGATTCTGCACTAGTTTTTAACTAATCCAGGTTTCTCATTGTGCCAGACTGAACGTATCAATATTTATTTTTCCTAATCAATAAATGTCATTTCAAGTATTTTAGCAGATAAATTTCACAAGAAAAATATTGTGGGAGAACATAATAGATCTTTATACATTATTTTCACTAATATATCCACGTTGTGTTCAGTTTTCCTCTAGAACACACAGATATGTCTGCTTTGTTGACCATAGAAGTTCATTGCAAAAGTCAGAGAAGTAACAAAAGGAAAGGTAAGTAGGGACATATTAAAATGCAAACCAAATGGAACTCCCATCTCTGTTCTTTATTTATGGGCATATATTTAACTGGACATGGAAACAATTTTTTGCCAACTTCAGTTTATTGGTATGCCTCTGGGCCCTCTCCTGAACTTGTACTATCCAAATGGATTTAGCTAGTGATGCAAGGAGGGCCAGTGCAGTGTAGTAGTTTGAAGCCCTTTTCGCACCTTACCTTTTTGCAGTGCTGGGGTGCAGGACTTGCGCGAGCAGCTTTCCAGAGAGAGGCTCTCGCATCCGGGGGCCTTCGGCTCCACACGAGCTTCCTGCTCGTGCAGAGAGGCCCACCTCTTCCTTTCGCAGTGCAGCCTGGGACCTTCCCAGCCTGCACTGGACAGGAAGCGCAACCAGCCCAGCCCCCAAGGCGCCACACGCCAGGTAAGTGCGCGCGGGGCCCCAGAGCGATGCGTGACCATGCACCATTTTCGGCTTCAAGCCGAAAATGAAAAAATGTGTGTGCTGTCCACGTCAGGCCCTTGAGTGTCATGCAAATGTGAGTGCGTCGTGTGGACTGCTCCTCACATGTGCGCAACGCTCAAGGGGCCCTTCCGCATTGGAAATGCTGTGTGAAAAGGGCCTGCGTGTTAGACTACAACTCTGGAGACCAGGGTTCGACTCCCTGCTCGGCCATGCAAACCCACTGCATGACTTTGGGCCTGTCACACACTCTCAGGACCCAGAAAACCCCATGATAGGTGTGCCTTAGGGCTGCCATAAGTCAGAAATGAGTTGAAGATGCATAACAACAACAGTAGTGACGGCAACCCTGTGATGAGAGTACCAGACAGTTACCAATCTAATCAGCACTGAGCAGCAAATAACCTTGGAGTAAATTCCATTCAGTGGCTCCAGATTTAGTTATATTTATAGAGGATTCATTTTAATCAGCAGGACTGAGGGCCCTTCTGCACTACACCGTTACAGTCCTATTATTTCATTTTCAACATCCTGCAGAATTCTGGGGTTTGTAATTTACTGAGGCCCAAGAGCTCTCTGGCTGAGAATTCTAAATAATCCTCCCTAAATTACAAACCCCAGGATTCCATAGGATGTTGAAAGTGGAATAATGCAGTATTAACAGTGTAGAGCAGAAACGGCCTTAGTTAATCATTAGTAACTTTTGCCACTGATTTCAACCTATTCCAAGTTCCTAATTTTGGATCCCAACTAATGGGACTTATTTCTGACTGAACAAGCAATAGGAATGCCCTGTTAGCAGGCTATGCTACTTCTTCCAATCTTATTGCAATGCTCCTTATTGCTTTAGCTTGTGCAGCTAGGGAATATTCAATTTGGTTTTAAAATCTTCAAAATTATCAGCGTCTGATGTGGCCATCTGAAAATATCTATGCAAGATTTAGCAAATTCTTCTGCAGTTTCTTTGTACATCACTGCTAAACTGTTATTCTTCTCTTTTGAACTGAAGATTGAAGGTTCTTACCCAAAAAATTCTTTGCACTCTCTGAAATCAAAATATTATTATTTAGCATATACCATGTTTTTGTGCATTTTAAATGTAACCAGCAGCATCCAATTTATTTTCCTCTTTTACGATCAGTACATTATGGACCCAAAATGATTTCTTTGATGTTGACTTTTGCTTTTAGCTTGCCTTTCTCTCACCCTCATGCTTTTTTCTTCTTTCTATTTGTTTGAGAGAAAAACTGTACTGCTTGATCTCCCATTTAATCTTCCAAAATCTTTCTTTAAAGAAAATCCTGTGACAGTGTCTGTTTTTCAAACAAATTCTGAGCATATAAAACTGCTTTATTCAATTCCTAGGGTTTAACAAAATATTCTCCTACTAATTGCAATCTAGTAGAAAATGGGTTACTATCAATAAATGTTTCACTTCTAATATGTAATATTCATCAAACTGGTGCCTCTAGGGACACTACCTTACAATTCCCATCACCCCTAGGCCAAAACAGTAAAGTCATGATGATTAGAAGTGATGGGAGTTGCAGTCCAATACATCTGGTGCTGGTGGGCACCAGCTTTGGAAATATTGGTCTACATTTAAAATAAAGGCTGTTGCCCATTAGTCAGTTATTGCTAACTTCACTTCCACTGATTTGAATGTGCCTACTATAAATATGACTCAGTATCTATGCAACTCAATATTTTTAGAAACTTCTGTCAGAGCTTAACAACTAAACAATATTGATGTTTATTGAGATACGTTTTACATTTTACCATCATCTTGAAATGCCTCCTTTTAAAACAAGGTTAAAAAGAAAAAGAAAAAGAACTTGATAAAGGCGAGTAAGTGGTAATTTATTACTATACATGTTGTTGTTGTTGTGAGCCTTCAAGTAATTTCTAAGGTGAACCTATCAGTTTCCTGGTCACATTTGTTCAGAGGGGCTTTGTCATTGCCTTCCTCTTAGGCTGAGAGAGTGTGACTTGCTCTAGGTCACCTAGAGGATTTCCATGGTAGAACATGATTTCGAACCCTGGTCTCCCAAAGTCCTAGCCCAGCTCTACACTGAGACAGGCTGTTGATCCATCTTGTCCCAGTATTGTCTGCTCTTGATTCGCATATTATCTCTCAGATCTCAGCCACATGTTTTTCTAGTTATGCTACCTCAGATCCTTTCAGAAGATGAAAACATTATTGAAAAAGCTAATGTAAAAAAAGTATCACATTGTTAGTAATGGGTTACCAATATATTACTTTAAAATGGTTTTTTAAAACACTTTTAAAAAATACAGGTTTTCTGAAACGAGTCCCAAAATCATTTCAAAACTGATGCTGCTGTTGTTGTTTCTTACCCCCCACTCCCTATAGTTTGAGGAAAGGAATAATAATGGATCAAACACGTAACACCAGCTAAAAGAACCTATAAGCCAACGTATTAAAAACAATCAACAATGACTTCAAAATTCATAATTTAAAAATAATCTGGATAGGAATAAGTAAAGCATAAAAGCTATTCATCATGCATTAAATGTGACAGGCACATCGTTGTTGTTTATTAAAAGCAACCTTGTCATCCTTGATCACATGGGCACAACAAGTAATAATGTTACTTTTAACCTGTTACTTCCAAACTCTTTTTAACTAGATCCTTTTAACTGAAGCTGCAGGGGCAGAACCAAAGACATCTTCCATGTAACATCTGTTTCTCTACCTGTCTCTGGACAACACTGATTGCACATGATGACAGTTGTAATCTAGCTTGTTTGGAAATCACCAAGTTGGGGAAGGCTGCTGTAAACTATGTCCCCTTTGCTACTGTACCTCCTTTTTGTTGCCAGATTTTTACATTAAGCAGTACAAGACAATAGTAAAGGTTACTACGCAACCAAAGATGAGCGCCTCCTAGTTACGTTGGCTAGGCAACCTTGTCTGATTAAAAATGAACAGTTAGAGTTGGACTGCACCTTCAATTTAGCACCTTTCCCCCAAAATTCTGAACCATAACTAGTCTAGAGAGATTCCCATATTAACAGGTTTTCGTCCCATTACTTTCCTCCATCCCATACATACCCCATATCCAAATATTTGCAGTCTGCAGTCTTCTCTACCACATGCAAACACTGGCCAACATTTTAAGATAATGTCAGTTAAGCTATGCACAAAATTACACATAATTCAAAGCAGCCCTAAAACAGGAGAGCTAAGTACTGCAAAAACATGTCATGATCTGAAAGTTCAACCACTACCTGGTCAGAAAATAAATCTCCCTTCCTCCAATTCTTATAACCCCTAACTCTCACCAAGAAACATTGATCTCAACAAAATTTTCAAATTTATGCAAATTTTGCAACTAACAACTACAAGTAATCCATCCAATGGCATGGTTTAACGTTTAGGACACTATTGGTCATTTCTGGACACACGGACCAAACTATTATGGTCATGCACAGTGCTGGATATGACCAGAGTTTTCAAGAAAGCAAATTTCCAATCGGTACTGCTAAATTCCCCCCAAATAAGTACAAGATGGCTTTGAAAACTGTCCCTACTCCAACTGTCCCATAAACACACATGTAGGTCACGGGAACAAAGCAGGCTTCCACAATGTGACCCTGATGATGTTTTATAGCTATAACTAGCAGAACCAGTGATACTTCTCCTATTTGATACACCTCCATGTTATGATATCTCTCACTTTTAAGATGTGCAGTGCCACTCAGTGCCCTGTTCTTTTAGAGAGAAGAGGCTTCCTGCCGAACACTCAAACCATGGAAATTTAAAATAAATAAATGGAAACGTACTTGTAATAGCATGGTATCCTATTAATGTATTTTTAGACTTTATATCCCAATCTTCCTTCAGCCAAAGTGTGCCACAAAAATTAAGTCCCTAAACTAGTTCTGTTATGATAGGCCTGTGTGGTATAGCGATTTGAGTGCTGGACAACTCAGGAGACAAGGGTTCAAATCCCTGCTCGGCCATGGAAACCCACTGGTGACCTTGAGCAAGTCATACTCTCTAAGCCTCAGTGGAAGGCAAAACCCCTCTAAACAAATCTTGTCAGGAAAATCCTGTGATAGGTTCACCTTAGGGTCACCATAAGTTGGAGATGACTTGGGGACACACACAACAGCAGCAGCAGCAGCAGCAGCAGCAGCAGCAGCAGCAGCAGCAGCAGCATGCATACTTACTGTGCGGGCTAAAAACCCGACAGCCCCCCTTGATACCAGCAATTGGCTGAACTGCCATGATTGCACAGGATTTTGTGAGTTTGCAAGGTTGCCATAAGGGAAGTGGAAGACATTTTTGGCTGGGACAGACATATCACACTGTGCCTAGGAACTGGAGGGGTTTTGCACTGGCGTGATTAAATGGATTAAAAAGTAGTGGATGAGCGCCAGGGAGCTGAAGAGCACTGCTGTTTGCCAAGCAAGAAGTTCTCGGCAGTCCCTCATCCAAATACTAATCAGGCTTTACTCTGCTCAGCTTCCAAAATCAGATAGGATCTGGTGACTTCAGAGCATTTAGGCTTCATGACCCCATCCATGCTGGACATGAACATTTTGTAGAGGGTTGTATAAAACAGTAGTAGCAATTAAACTAAACACTGTAATACATTATACACACACACAATCTTCTCACTTTAGAGTAAGCAAAAGCCCCATATTTCTGCATTCCCAAGCAGGATGGAGCTCAATTTCTCTGTCACTGTCTCAGGAAGAATAAAGGTCTAATCAGGCAGGTATCCTGATCCACACCCCAATGGAAAAGAGCACAGCCTGGAAAGATCCAAGCCCAATCCATTTGCTACTCTTGACCTGTTCTTAGAGGGCAATGACTGGAAGGGAAGAACAGAATAAAAACTGGGTAAATAATTTGCTAGCAGGACTGCACCTCTTATTTCCTATTCCAGAGCCCATCCATATAGGCACAGGCAAGCACAGTAAGAAAATAACAGGTGGGAGCCATTTCAGAATTACATTCCTTGGTCATTTTATTTAACTTTCACACCACAGAGGCTTCTATGGCATTCCACTCTGAATTACACATTGCTTTCTTGTACCTGGGTGTGAATCTCCCATCTCTATAGAACTGCAGAGTGAGAAGAATCAACTCCAAAAGAAAACACAAGAAAGACCCTCTCCTGAATCCTTCATGTCACTGTGTCTCCTTGCCTGTCACACAGGATTGGAGTAAAAAAAAAAAGAATCCTCCAGTCCCTGCTCACGACCCTCCTCCTCTGAGCATTAGATCTTGTCAGCTCACATCACACCAGAGTGAAGGCGAAATCTCAAGGACAGCTCCTCCAGCCAAAATGCACTCACACACAAACCCCATGCACGTGCAGGCAGCATTTGCCCTGGATAATAATTAAGGTGCTAAATATAGCCATGTTTGGGGTTTCTGAATGTTTCCAGGAAGACAGAGAGATGAAGGGTGAACATAGGCATGTCTTCTAGGCTTTTTGTAAGAATGTGCAGGGAACCACTTGCATTTCCTCTGACTGCATGCACCAATTTGCCAACAGACTCTGCGCTGAGAAGGGCAGGGGTGGGTAAAGTGCAGCCTGCATGCATCCCCAGGGCCACTTTATGACCTCCAAAGCACCCCAGGGGATCAAAAAATCACCCCCAAATGCCTTTTATGGAGTACGGGGGGCGCATTCTTTCCAAATTTGGGGCCCTTCTAAGCCAAGAAGAGGGCTTCTTTTAGAATAGGAAGTAATCTAGAAGGGATTTCCAATCATTTCTTGGCCCTCAAAATTCTACTGGGGGCTAATGCGGCCCCCTAGCCTCCCACAGTTGCCCATCCCTATGGCAGGGGGTTCTCTGGAGGAGAATAATGTTCTATTAATTTGTAACATAGCTTACTTGCTTCAATTGTATGTTGCTTAGGACACCTATGGATGTGACTGGCATGGACTGACTGACAGACATATAGCGGGCTGATGGGATAGATGTTGTAGGTATGTTATTATGAATGTGTGTTCTACATTACTGCTACTGAATGCTTGTTCTATGGATCTTCTTCTACTTAGCTCAGTTTTCTCAAGCTCTCTCAAGAAATATTTGCGTGTATTTTCCCTTCCTGAGAGGCCTCCAAAGTGCATAATGTTGATGTAACTGTGAGATTTCCAAGGTTAACCCATATGAAGAAACGGTAGGGGCAAGGAGAGCTAGTAGAAAGGGCAGCATCTCATCTCCAAGGTCTGGGTCTCCTGCTCATTACTCCATGTCACTAAAGAACCTGGAGGATGAGACTCCCCATGTCTTCTAGAGTTTAAGGATTGAGGACATTTCCGCACCTTACTGATTTGTGCCAACACCCCGTTGTGGCCCCGGCAGTGCCTTTGCTGGGATGGGAGTGTGACGGGAATGCTCCCCTCCACACGCGGCTGGTTGCCTCCAGAAAGGAGTGTGAGCAACAGATGCCTGCCTTCTGCAGCACAGCCAGCCTCTTTCCCATGCTGTGCTGGGGAAGGAAGCATATGATTGCGCTTCCGGCCCTTCCGCATGGCCGGTGGATGATGGGAGCATCTGTTAAGTGAATAACCTGTGATCACAATGGATGGGGACAGGTTGGCAGCGAGACTGTGACAACGTCATGCGAAAGCATGATCCATGGACCACTACCATCGTGTCCCCATCGCAGGACTGCCACATCATGTGGAAATGGCCTGAGTTCCAACACACAGACCCACCCCTCACGACCCTCTCAGCATTAATATACAAGCCTCCACCATTGCCACTCCTCCTCCCTTTGGCCATCCTCCCCACCTCACTTCACCAAGTATATTTCAGAAGAAGGGTTGGTGAGCAATAAGTCACAGCTTGTTTAGTTCTTAGCTCACCAGGAGCCCTGGTGGTCTAGTGGTTAAATGCCATGGAACCCTGTGGCACTTTGCAGTTCAGGAGCCATAGGGCTGAACAAGAATCCTCCAGCACTGGTGGCACAGTGGTTAAATGCCAGTACTGCAGCCACAAGGTTATGAGTTCGATCCTGCTGGGCTCCAGGTTGACTCAGCCTTCCATCCTTCAGCAGATCAGTAAAATGAGTACCCAGCTTGTTGGGGGCAATTAGCTAACACATTGTAAACCACTTAGGGAGCACTTAATTGATAAGCTGTATAGAAATACACACACTATTGCTATAATGGGCTAAGGACAAAATCCTGAATTCCAGTCCATTTTCAGAATTCCATTTGTCAGGAACTCTGGCACTATCCCTCATCCCTGGATTGGACCAGAGATCCCTCTAACTCCGAATTCTACCTCGAACATCAGTGTACACCAGGAAGAAACAGCTCAGGTTAAGGTAAAGAAATCAATCTCATGTCATTTGTCCCTAGTACCTAGTCAATCCTTTCAGTGTGGAACAAGTTTTATTTTCATCTATCCTAAATTTATCCCTTTTTTTAAAGTTAACAAAAGGCCAAAAAGCACAACTCTAAAATCATGAATGGCTCGTGGGGATATCTGCATGTCAAAGTGACATCCTGGATAAAAAACTGGAACATACACATTGCACAGCAAAGACTTTCATCTTTTAACCTTCAACCCAAAGGGTGTGAATGGCGGATGTTTGGAACTCAGCAGCTCTATCAGGTTCCCAGGCTACTGAGAAATTGCAGGCTTTTGCCAGCAGAGGGTGTGTTCTCACTTATCACACTGACCTCTCCCAAAGCTAAGGAGCTTCCTGAGGACAAAAGCTTCCAGGTCAAGCTCAGCTGGCCTTGGATGTGACCTTCCCTTATTGTCTTCCCTCCTGCCTTGCTCCTAGCCTTTGTCCAGGATCCTCAGTTCCTGTTCCCGGATCCTGTGGAGTGGATAAGCAGCACAGCTGTCCCTTGGTCTCCACCCAGACTTGGCTCTGATTCACTGTTGTGCTGGTTACTGTGACTGGACTATCTTCCTAGTTCTTGACCCTGACTCTCATCTGTTTCCTGTCTGCCCTCCTTCTTGGTCTCTATGAAACTGTATGGGCTGCAGCTTTGCAATGACGTCATGATATCCCTAAAGGCCTATAGAGAGCCTTGTACTAAAAGGTATGCCATATGCCAGTTTCCATGAATCTGGATAGTATAATCTATACCCTAATATTGTCGGGCATACACAGTTATATGGAGAAAATCCCACCCACCACATCCTGCAGGACATTAATAATATGCTATACAGATAAGTCATACAAAAAAGAACATAAAAAGTCTTTCATGTCCTCTGAGTGTTGCAGTGAGAACTTTGCCTTCTCAAAAATGATAGCAAACAAAATCTCCATGACCACCAATGTCCTTTAAAGCTACAAAGCAAGGTGCAGACTCAGGATCTCTTAACATGTTAGGGTTAGACATAACTAATCTATATTAATTAAGCAGTGAGTTATGCCTTTTTAATTAAGGACAACTTATCTGCATTAATATGAGAAACACTTTGCTGGGATCAACACATCCAGCATTCTCTGCAAGAATCCCAGTAACCAGCAGGCGGTAAGCGATCTCCCAGAAACTAACAGACTGCTGCCTAACTTGTATTTTCCCCTCTCATTCCCATCTAAGAGACTCCACTGGGGACAAGACATATTCAGTTCCTCAACAGTCTCTATAATGATATCGACACTACAGTTGTTTGACTATGTGGAATTAATGGCTGCCACCCTGGAAGATTTTAAAAGAAAAAAAGATAAATTCTTGAAAGACAGTACCATCAGTGGCTACTATTCAGGATGGGTATAGTTTCAATATCAAAAGCAGCATGGTCAGCTCAGCATGCCCTAGCGGTTTAAGCACTGGACTATGACCTTGGAGACCAGGGTTTGATTCCCTGCTTGGCCATGGAAACCCACTGGGTGACCTTGAGCATATCACACGCTCTCAGCCCCAGAAAACCCTGTGATCTGCCTTAGGATCGCTATTAAGATGGAAATGACTTGAAGGCACACAACAACAACCACAACAACACCAACAACATTCAGCTCTGGTTAGTACTTGGATGGGAGACTGCCAACGAATATCAGGTGCTGTAGGCTCTATTTTGGAGGAAGGAGCAGGGCTTTTACTGCATTAGCACTCTCTCTGCGGCCTTCTTCCTTGAAGAAACTCATATGGCTAGCACACTGAATATATTTAGGAAGAAATGAACATTGCCATTCAAGAAACCATTTGAATCCCTAATGCTGCCGTTGTGTTGTTGCTGCTGCTACTTTATATTCTGTAATGGACTTTATTACAGAGAGCTACAGATAGAGACAGAGATATATTCAATTTCTTTATTAAACTAACTTAAGAATCTTTCAGACCGATTAGCGGGATATCTTCTTTAAAAAAGGAACAGATCAAATCAAACCTGTAACCGGAAAGGGTGGAGGCACACAGCACTTGGGAGATATTCCCTTGAGTCAATGTTTTTCCCCACCCACCTGTTCTCTTAGTGGGTTGCCTCTCTTCACCTTTGGCATCACCTTTTCCTTTCTGCATTCCTCCTCCACGGATATGAGGTAACCTGCAGTGCCTCTCTCCCCATGGGGCACAACAAGACTATCAAGTCATCAGCTCACAGTTGCCAAAGAATGCTTGGCACCAAACTTGTGGCTCCCTCCTTCGTCCCAGTGAATCACCTCCATCGAAACCCAGCCCCCGGATCAGGAGCCCCACCCTGCCAGAGCTTCTTTCCCCTTGCCTGGAGACGAGGACGTCCTAATTAGACTGCTGAAATTCCACAAGCGGTTTCAAAGTTCCTTTGCTTTGCTTTCGTGACACCTGGGCTACTGAGCTTACATTGGTACACTGAGAAGAAAGGAATGGTGCTGTTAAATGTGCATTCTCACATGGGAACTGGATTTGCTTATATGCTTCCAAGAGCTTGGAAAAGTTGCATTTTTAGACTGGAACTCCTGGAATCCCCTACTCAGCATGGAGTTCTAGTCCCAAACGGGGAAAAAATAAATCTTCAAGCTCTGCTCCATTCTATATTATCTTCACCTCTCCTTTTCTTCCTCTGCTGACTTCTTTTGGATCTAGATTTATATAATGATCTTCATGGGGCAAGGAATGGCCATTTTCTTCTTTTTCTTACTCTACTAAGTGAAAAGCATATTGATGGTACCAATATAACAACAGAGGGATTATAAGGATTAGAATCATAGAAAAAAAATAATTTCTGAGCTGAAAAAATTTTCAGTTTTTTTCACAAATATTTTTAGAGTTTAGAAATTCATCTCCCTTTCTCAATCATTTTTGTATCTGTGAGAGGAGGCTTACTTCAACTGTCCTCAGTGACATCCCCATCTGCCTATGTGATGAATCTAGAAGAGAAAAAGAAGGGGGAAATGCACCATAATGACATCAGCCAGTGACACCAAAGAGGTAATTAAAAAAAAAAAGTAAAGATTTACATGTAGTTTTCTTTCAAGAATCACCATGGTATAGTGGTTTGGGCATTGGACTATGACCCTGGAGGCCAGGGTTCAAATCCCTGCTTGGCCTTGGAAACCCCTGGGAAATCTTGGGCAAGTCACACTTTCTCAGCCTTGGAAGAAAGCAAAACCAAAGCCCTCTGAACAAACCATTACAAGAAAATCTGGCGATAGGGTCACCGTAGGTTTGCTTTAAGTCAGAAACAATTTGAAGGCAAACAACAAAACAACAATAAAGTTTTCTTTCATAAAAAGTGTCTAATTTGCCAGAATAGTTTTAACCTGAAAAGAGACATTTGAAAATGTTGTTTGCTTTTCTTTAACAGATGTATATCCTGCCTCTCAACGGAATGATCCTCAAGGCAGTTTACAGTATATTTTAACACTGATATGTACGTATACAAAATCCCCAAAACTAAAGCTCCTAGCAAATCTTTGGTCCAATTACATTTTATTATAGCAGAGAACTGATGCTAATTAGGAGTTTACAAATGTTCTTGCCAGACTGCCAGTGGCAACTATATCTTTTGGTCTGGCAAGTGCCTAATGTGAGTTTCAGAGATACTTGGAAGCAACATAAAGTTAAGCCACTTAAAAGAGCTCAGCACAACTCCAGAGACAGCCATTCCTGCAGTGGGGCTGGGCTTTCCAAGCAGCAAAAACATCCTGGTGCTTATAAGCACCTCTAAAATGTTGTGCATCAGTGAGTCATGAGACCCTGCCTCTTCCTCAAATCAAGGCAAAGGGTTGGCTCCGACCACAAATTCAGGCTAAAGGACAGCCAAATGTTGTGGGCCCAGTTCATGCACATTCTCTGTGGTCTCAGTCATCTGCAGTCCACAAACCAAAGACCAAAAGCAAACCAAAGTGATGTTATTCCAGAACATACTTTGCTTTGTCTGCAGAGTGTGGAAAAGTTCCTTTACAAACGACTACAGTTCTCAGAATTTTCCACGTTCCTGAGGAATTCTGGGAAACAATCTCCAACATCTGGGGGATGTTTATTTCTTCTGACGATTGTACCAGTCCTATCCCGGATGCCAACTGTGGCTACAGCTCAATAGGGAGCATATGCCAGGAAAACCCCATGACAGGGAAATGATTTGAAGGCACACAACAATAATAATGCTTTACATGTAAATGTGTTCTTTGACCCCTTTCATCTCCAGGTATAGCTGGGAATGATTTCCTTCTGAAATCTCAGGGTGCTGTTGCCACAGCGTACAGATAATACCAAGCAAGATGAGTATAAAGCAGTTTCCTGTATTCCTATGCTCAGCCATCCCATACTGCTTCACTTCATGGTTCCCAGCTACTGACTTTTACTTGCACTCTTGTCTGAAAAGAAGCAACAGTACCGGCTCCTTCAACACCATTTTTTGTTCATGCCTGAGACTCTGATCAGGACTCCCTGCTCAGGCTTGTCTGTTTCCTGGAGTCTGTGGACAGTACGACCAGTATCGTGTTAGGGGCATAGCAAGTACAAGTCCACCTTATGCCTGTGTGTGTTTTTTTTCATTGTTTTTGTGGAGTTTGGTATTTTCTTTTGCCCTCCACAGTGACCAAGCCCCCCAGAACTCATGCTGTTGCTGCAATAGCCTTCATGAACAGCCATCTCATGACTGGTGGAAAGGTGGGGGGGGCAGAAGAGCATCTTGCTGTGCCCTCGTAGCCAGACACACAACAATTATATCATCGGCTGAGACTTCTGAAGAAGCTAGGCTAATCTCAGCAGAAAATACCATCATTCTGCATCTAGCCGTGGGGCATATCAAGATATTTCTCTGATTTCCCCTTCCACGTGTGATGGAATAGCAGCTATTCAGAAGGGCTATCACAGCAAAATTGAATTCTGGAGGTGGCCTGCAGGAAGTTGGAGCACCTGAGGAACTTCTACACTATGCTGGACAATGTAAGATTGCAGCCAACACCTGTTTATCTCTTTCACTCCAGACCATCACAAACATACACACTTGCCACTGTTTTTATGGGGTGAAAGGGTTCTGATTATACCTACTGTCATACAGTCTTGACCAAGACCCTCCCCCAACACCAACAATAAAATAATTTCTTGACAATTTGAGAGTTTCAGAATTCTTTTCATAGAGAGGAACCCTGGGTAAGAATCTGCTTATGGGATAAAGAGGGGGACTTGTAGTGGTATGGAGGAAGTCTAAGAGCCAACTTTTCCACGGCTCTCTCTAAAATGAGGATGAAGTGGAAAGAGGGAGGGAGGAAGACAGCCTTTTGTCTAGAACACGAAACACAACAGTCATCCTTTTGTACAGATGAAGCTGACGCTGCAGAAAAGGGACAGAGAGGGAAGCAGTTTAATGCATATCCCACAATCCCATCTCTTCTCCTCCCAGTCCTCCAATGCCTTTGAACTTATCTGGCAAAAGATCCACTCTCCCTTTCTGAAATGACAAAAGGGGAGGGGGGAAGCAGGGGGGTGAGGTCTCTGGTCTGCGAGGGCCGGAAAGCTGGCTCTCTCTCACAGAGACAGCATTTCCACGCCAGACATTTCATCTGAATGGAATGGGACATCAGCAAATAGCTCCCAGGAATTTGGAACTGTGCTCAGTGTATGAGGTAGTTATATGGATGGACAGGGGTGGGGGTAGGGTCCCGAGATCCCAAAACGGAGGCTGTTCGGTAGCCTCCATGGTGCTCTAAACTAGGGATGGGAATATGCGACCCTCCAGATATTGTTGGGATACGGCTCACATCATTGGTCTCTGGTGGCTATGCTGACTAGGGATAAGGTTGCCAAGTGAAGAACAGAAAATGGGTCCTTTACCTTTCATGGTTGTACAGGAGAGGAAATTTTAGCAGGTGGAGCTTCTGTGAAAACCAACAGTTGCTAAGATTCCCTCTTCTACCCAAGTTTGAAAGATACAGGAGTCCTGTCTAATTTTTTCACTTGACAACTGTAGCTAGAGAAGCTGGATGTTGTAGTCTAACATAATCTAGAACAAGGGTGAGAATATATAGCCTTCCAGATGCCGGACTACAACTCTCAGCATTTCCTAAAATCAGCTTTGCTGGCCAGAGTGGTAGGGAATTGCACTCCAACAACATCTGGAGTGCCACACTATTTACAACCCTCATCTAGAGGGCCACCACTCCTCCAGACTTAGAGAAATGTCAAATTTAAAGGCCTGCAGGGTATTAATCTGATGGGGCCAGAGAATCCAATGGGGTCACAGGTAGATATTTTGCACTGCAGTGAGCCCTCCCTTACTGCAACTTCCACATACACAAATGTGTGGTCACTCAAAGCATCACATCCCATTATACTTAATGGATGCAGAGGGCACCTGCATATTGTGTCCATTAAGTACAATGGGATGGGATGCTTCGCATTTTTTGATTTACATGGGGCTTCTTGGAACAGAACCCCCACATATATAGAGGGCACACCGTACTGAGTTTTAGAGGTAGACTTGGAAGCTCTATCTAATAGCAGAGCCTAGGAATGTCACTTTTTTGGATTATAATTCCCAAAATTTACAGACAAGCACAGGCAATGGCCATGCTGGCTAGGGAATCCTGGGAGTTGTAGTCCAAAAGAATAAGAAGATCTGGCCCACAGTGAGTGATACATGTTGCATCTCAGGTACAGATGGCACTATAGCTACACTTCAGAACCTTTAGGTCTTTAGGAACAATGATTAAAACTAGTTGCATATTTCTGTCACCTAGGGTAGGGTATAGAATGACCAAGGGTTAGCAAAGAATCTTAGCTCTGATGACACATACCTAACTGAGACTTGCACGAGGAAGCAGAGTTCAACTGACCTGACCAGCCTGTTTTGGTGTCAGAAAAAAAAACATAGGTCTCTCAGCTGACCTTTCAGTAGTCTGGACACCACATATTTTATTAGCAAAATTGCTTTCAAACATTGTGTTTAGTAGGCAAAAGTGTGTACAAAAATACCTGCAGAAATATTTTTCATTCAGACTTTTTAAATGCAAGATCATGCAAAAACTGGAGAAACTGAACTTAACGTTGAAAAAATGACAAAATGAGTGGAAGTCCTGATGGAAACCCAAGCCAAAATCCTTAACCTCCATAATGGCTTTCTTAATTAATGAATTAATGGCATTTATATATTGCCTCTCAGCCTGTCAGGACCCCTGAGACAATGCACAATGGATAAAAACATTTCAAACATACATAGATTAACAACTTTTGAAAACACACTAAAAACATTCCTTAAAAATAATTGAAAATCAGATTGTTAAAACAGCCAGAGCAGTTTCAAGCACCAAAGGCTGTGCAGCACAACAGCCATGCAATTTAATCAGTGGACTTGTTCACATTGAGGTGGTAAACTTCTGAGTGGTACCAGTTCAACTGTCAGAGGTTTGTGGGTGTGCTCAAAACTGAATATCTCTATGGTGGGCGAGGCAAAATTCCTACTTAAGAATAAAAGTGTGTCCATTAAAAGCCTTGGCAGCAATCCTTCCACCTGCATTTAAGGGCCAAATGATATGCAATACAAGAGGTCCATGACTGGATCTTCCAACACATCTTACTTTACTTGGCACAGCACACTGTCTGCACTCACTTTGAGCAAAACTCAGCCTTTCTCTCTAATGAACTTACCTGCAAGACATGTCCTTGCAAATCAGTTGGTGGAATCCATGATTCTAGATCTATGTTTAGTACATCCAATGCTAGACTTCTGCTAATCAGAAGAGAGAAAGACAGGCAACCCAAACTACATTTTGTTGTTACAGATCAGACTCCATCTGGTCCCAGGAATCAGTCAATTTCAGACAGCCGATCCATACTAAAAGAGGCAGCAGGGTATAGTAGTTTCAGCATTGGACTGTGAAGAACAGGATGTGAAACCCACTGAGTGACCTTGGGCAAGTTACACTGTCTCAGCCTCAAAGGAAAGCAGAGGCAAACCCCCTTCCAAACGAATCTCGCCAAGAAAACCCCACAATCGGTTCACCTTAGGGTCACACCATAACTTGGAAATGACTTGAAGGCAGTAACAACCATCTATGCTACTCCTGTAAAGTTCAAAGATATTCTGTAGCCCTTGTCTATGGACAACTTGTTGCTGGATGCAGCCAAGAAGCCCATTTCTAAAAATTCTTTCTCTCTTAAGAAATATTGGAGCGAAATACATAACAAAATTTGTGCTTTAATGAAAGCTCAGTTTGCTAAGATACCGGAATTGTATTTGTTAAATATGACTGATGTACTAGAGTGTACTGGTATAAAGAAGTATTGGAGAATAATACTGTATATGATAACAACAGCTCGTATCGAATATGCAAAGTTGTGGAAAACTCAGCAAATACCCACAATAGAACAATGGTGGAGAACACTTCTTGAAAACAAAAATGCTGACATGGTCTCTCAGAGACTAAAAGGGAAATCAGACGATGAGATACAAAAAGAATGGCAAATTCTAATGGGTAATTGCTGGGTACTGTCAGATGGAAATGAGTAATTCATGGTTTAAGATAATTTATGAGGGGGCTACTGGATATATATTTTGAAGCTGGAATATGGAGATGGAAAAGCAAGAACCAACAAGTAATATTAGCAGTAAAATGTAGTACAATAATATAAGCATGTTAAGAAACATTGAAAATGAAATCTAGATCAGTGTGGAAGATCAAAAATATTTCATTTAAGTTTACAGTTATAATTGTTTGTTTTATATTTGAATTTGAATAAAATGACTATAAAAAAAAATAAAAATTCTTTCTCTCTCACTATTACCTTCTCTGTTCTCAAGATATGTCACTTACTTTGGGATGAAGGACAATGGCTTTCATCAGCAGTTGGACCAGAATTCCTGGGAATGTGTAATCAACTGTTTTCTTTGTATCAGTCCAACTTCTATGTTTTTTTTAAAGCTTGAACTACCATCAATCCAGAATAACTTTAGGCAGAGATGAACCTTAACCAAAACTCCTGTTTCAGGAGACTGTATTGGATTAGATGTAGTGAGACAACACAGGCCAGAAGCTACAGACCTCAAAACCCAGTGCAGGTAACGAACACAATCTCCAGTTCTGCAGGTCAGACTGCCTAATAGATCACCAACAACATATTAGGTATAACTGGGATAGTTTTGGAAAGAATCACAGAAGCCAATAAAAGTTCTCCTCCAAAAAAGAAGGCAGGAAGAGATCCCCTAGAGGCTGACAGGTAATAAATTTTAAAAAGCTCTTAAATTCTTTGGCAGCTGGATTTGCTTTGGGAAGTTTGTAGCAACCCTGTGGAATTTGCCGCCAGTGGCACAAGGTACATATCAAAGAATTCATCAGATTTGTGTGGGTCAGAGAGGGTCAAAGAAAACAAGACGAAAAAACAAAGAACAAAACATGTGCAGTCAGACCATTAAAAACTAAGCACATTAACAGTAAAGAGCTGTAGAATAGACATAAGCTTTGTATGGAAAAGGTCCTAGGTGCAGTCCTTGGTATCTCTAAGTATGGCTGGAAAAGATTGGATCTCTGAAGACTAGCTGGTTAGAAAGGCCAATGTTCTGATTTGGTCCATTTATGGATATATTTTACCTTTATCCATGATGAAAATCAAGCATCATTTAGGTCAGTTCCAAGGCGGGGTCCCTTGCCCCAGTACTGATCAAACTGATACCTGCTAAGCTTCTGCAAAGGTACTGTACCGTATGTCTTGGTATATTATGAAATTCACAACTTTGAAGAAGAAACCCTATGCACCCACCAAACCTAGAAGGAACATTACCTTCACGTTGGAATGAACCGCTGACTCTGGGGGGTAGACAATGAAATGCCGGAGGGTGAAGCCATAACCCCCCTGTGAGTTCTTGTGCAGCACCACTGTTTTCGGCCCCACCCAGGGAAAAGATTCCACAAGGGGGGCATTTGCGTTCGTGGCCGTACCATCTCTCTGGCCCAGCTTTGGCTGTTGAGAAATAAAGAGAAAGATAAGGAAAAATTTAATTTAAGCTGGAACTTAGAGCAGGATGAAAACATCCTTCCCCATCTCTTATTCATGCACGCACTATAGGATGAACACAAAAAGCATTTCAGAAATTGGCTACAGTTGGTTGAACAAACCTGTCCAAAGGAGAGTGAGACAAACATAGCTTTTAAAGACACTGACATGGAGATTTTCCTGAAATGTATCCAGTTTCTCAATGCCATTGGCTTAGTAGGCCCTTCCTAAGACACAGTCAAGCCACGCAGGGGACCAAAGTGAAAGTGAAACTTCAGATTTTCCCGAAGTGTTTAATATTTTATTTCTTGGTTCCCTATAAGTTTGTGTAGCCCAGGCTGCAACTTAAACTCCCAAGGCAGAGAATATAAATATTGATAAAAACATTCTAAATCAACACAAAAGCACAATAAGTACCTTAAAACATTAAATACCGCACACAGCTTCATTACAAGAAGAAAATACAATCTCATCTTTTATCTACTTGCAACAACCTGGTGAAAGGTATATGCTCTGGTTTACCAATGAAAAGCCCTGACACAACAATACCAGAACTCTGGATCACATGCCACTTTTTCTAGAACAAGGAGTAGCTACAGCCAATCATAGCTAGGATCTGAGCATGGAAATTGGAAACAGCTCTTGTATCCTTAATGGTTGAAGAGAAAAGGGAATTTCAGCAAGTGTTGTTTGCCATGCAACCAAGTAACAAGCAATACCTACTGAAATTGTCTCTTCTACACAACCATTAAATGCACAGGAGTGCTCTCCAGTTTTCTCTCTGGCAACCCTAGTCCTGACTTCCTTTTTAACAATGCTTGGAAGAAATGGTGCTACTTATAATGCATTACTTTTTGGTAGCACAAGCATTATTATTTCTTTTCAAAAATGTAACAATTCCTTTTGTTATCACATTTTTAGCATGAGAAGATATCCTCCTGCAATGTTGCTTTTAGTGGTTCACTTTTTTTTAAGAGTCTGGGGCATTTTTGTATGTAGAAAATATAATTTTTAATGCAAAATAACTAAAAAGTAAAAGCATCAGTGACATGTTCCTGATGTGTCACTCCATATAAACAATTAATAAGCAACAAATTCATTTTTAAAAAATTACACTCCAAGCTCTGAGTTTTGCTTATCCTTGCTCCCTATTATACACAACCAGGAGCAGTGAAATTGACAAAGTGACAATATAGTCATGGCCTGGGACTAATTCTTAGTCAGATCAGGATGGGAGGATTAGCTCCTTATTTCATTACATGCCTATCACTTAGATTTTTAAGTGAAGAGGGACAGCAAGCAACAAAAATTTTTTTTTTTATTTATTGAATTTATATCCCACCGTTCTCCCAAGATGGGATTCAAGGCTGTTTACAATAATCTTAAAAAGTTCAAGCTAAAACATTGATTTACAAAAGTTAAAAACAATTAAATAACGCAGCTATTTTAAAATGATTTTAAAAGTTGAAACACTTTAAAAAACTTTGAAATACAGTTTTAATGAAAGATTAAAAAAATACAGCCCACCACTTCACACATACACTTTCTGCTCCCTGCCCTGGCGCTGCCACCATGGATAAAGAGATGGGAGTCAGCAGAGTCCCAAAACTATCAATCAGGCCAAACTGAAACTCATTACAAGTTCTGTTATGATTGAAAAGTGGGAAACCAATGTCTGAAGTCTGCAGTTATGAACTTGGCAATGTCATCAAACAGATCAGGTTTCAACCGTTGGTTTCACTAAGTGACACTAACCAGTGCACACTTGCAACTGAAGTAAAAGCATGTAAAAAAGTTGCTTTTAGTCACTTTTTCTACAGGTATTCTAACACAGCAGTATTCACAGCTGCCATTTCATATTAATCCCCATCTCTTGTGTTCATTTAAGTTCCAGTCCCTGTAGGATGGAAGGAAATGTCAAGAAAAGCTATGCTTGAAGACTGCTTCGTAAGCCACTAAGGCCTCCCTTCCCCTCTATCGCTGGAACAAGGCCCCAGCAGAGTATGGTGAGAGAATGCAGTGGAATGGGAGGAATGAACCCAGAGATATGATGCCTTGGAGGGTAAGAAGAAGTATGCTTTTCTAAACTACAGGGTGGATGGGCAGTGCTCCAAACGCACATTCTTTCATCACAACAGATCTTCTTAAAAACAAAGAGCTCTACCACCAGTTAATCCAGGCAGGTTTCAACGTAAGGAAGAAGCAAAGGAGAATTTCATACTTTCAAGTAAACCATGTTTCCAGTTCTTATGGTAAAAGTCTCTCTACCAGGACATAAGATATTGATATACGAGTCCACGCTTCCCCTATAACCACATTCCACTGGTAAACCATAGGTATGCAACGTTCAACTCCAACATGTAATCTAAAGGCTCTCCATCTCCCTCCCCACCCCAACTCCCATGGGATGCCCGAGGTTTGCAACATGACACTCTATACTTAAGAAGGGAATTATGCACCTCTTCGTCTCGCCAGCTTGAAACCAGATGGTTTTCAATTGCTTTGGGCCTTGCAATGAACTACACTGCAACAAAGAAGATCTCAGAATATGATTATTTGTGGTTAGCAGATTGCCTGTGCTAAAACAATCAAAGCTATGCACCAGCAAAAGCTGGATTCTATGATCAGCACGTTTATGTATTCATAACACTTATACACTACTTTTCAACAATTTCTCAAAGCAATTTGCTTGGATTAGAATACGGTGGCTTATATGCATGTCTAAGTGAAATAATTTACAGCTGCAGTTAGGGTAGATTTTTCACATGTATTGCTTTTACACGAGGATAAAATGAGAGACTCACTTTATGACTACTGAGATTCTGTCTTTCCTTTGGCAATGGGGCAAACAACAACTCTTCCCTGGAAACACATGTGTCTCCAGCTCTACCTAGAAGCAAGACAATTATAAGTATTCACAATGATTTGCTTGTTTAGCACAGCATCCTATTTGGTAAGGAACCTGAAGCCTTGAAATTCCTTTTTGAAACATGGTTTGGAATTTGGAAATTCACCTGATACATCAAAGTCTTCTTTCATAGTCTCAAGGACTAGAAAATTACTTCTTTCTTCTTGCTTCTTCAAAGCAAAAACTGAAATTTTCAGGATACTGAGTGGTAAAATTCAATACCAGGTTTTTTTCCTTAAAAATATGTATATCCCATCCTTCTACCAATTTGGCTTCAGTTTTTACTCTTGTAATCACTGGATCACACAATATCCATGACTCTGCTTATAATTAATGACAACACTGTATTCTGAATTGGTTAAAATACTAGTTGGCTGATAGTTATCTCTGCCCAGATTGTACTATCTTGTAAACAGATGTTCTAGCTATAGATTGAAAAGGTGTCAGCAGATGAATGCTAAGCAATAGTGCAGCTTCAGTAGGAAAAATTAATCATTTTAACCCAGAACAAGGAGAACAGGAAACCATGAGGACACAGGATGCAGACATAAGAGAGAATTCATGTAGAAACAGGAAGCCATGGCTTGTTGGGAAATGAGAGCTAGGAAGCAAAGGGAAAGGCAGACCATAAGAGGTTGTAATGGTAGTGGAGAAGTGAGCGCTGAATATTCATATACTGAATTAGCACAGCCATGTTTTCGGCTGGCTAGTCAGAGGACGTGGGAAGGGAGATCAGGAAGTGTGAACCTGTTACAGTTCTTCAGATGGAATTTAAACCATTTCAGCATCCTTATCTTTTGCCATACCAATGACAGTACTTTCCAAATTTCTCTCTCCTCTGATGTTTCTACCCAGGAGAGACAGATGGAACAGTCATAAATTTACCTTTTTGAATGTGGGAGCAGGTAAAACCATGAGTTAACAGAATGTTTCAAAGAGCTGCCAAGGGGCAGAGCAGTAGACAAGCAAACTTGTTATGTAATTCCACTTAGCAAATACATAGCCACAGGGATTTCTTATTGCATCTCTGCTGAGCAAAAATAGAAAAAGAAAAGAAAATACTCCCAGAAATCTCTGCTCCTCCAGGTTCTTTCCTTCCCATACAGAATGTATTGCTGGGCAAAACAACATCCTTTCTGTTCTATGCTCCATCTGCCTGATCCTTTACAATCCTGGATGTGTCTAAAGACTATCAACGTGTTACTAAACAAGTTTTAATACGTACATATAACATTGCCACATAATTATCACACTCCAGTACAGTCTACTATAATTAGCAGAGGATCCCCAAAAGTTCTTCTTCATCTTCACTTTCTGAAAGCTTTGAACTGGAGACACTTTCCCTGCCTCCTCCCATATCAATGAATGCAAGCATCTGCTATAGGAAAGCAGAATTCCCTGTCTTGTAGCTGAAGGCCCTTTGTGAATGGCAGAGGGTACTTCACTAAACAGAATGTACCCTCCCCATTAGACGCACACACACACAAACACACACACTCTGTGACCCATATCCTCTTTGAACCCTTGACTGTTCATTCCCTTCAACAGGATACAACACCTTTGGTTCCCATATCCAGGATGTGATGGCTTTTTGCATAAGCAAGTCATAATTTAATACCGTTGCTGAACAGTGTGGACACTATTCTGCAACATACAGAATGAACCAGAACTTAGAAGTCATTCCGTTTTGCAACTGCTACTCTCAGCTGGCCATACTGGTTGGGGGCATTCTGGGAGCGTTGCTTTTCCGGGTGTTAACATGGAAGCCCAACCTTGACTACTTTCAGTTTTAGTTAAATTGTTGTCCTATCCATGCAGCTGTCTGAATTTAATGACTAAGAGGGGGCATGACAAAAGGTAATGTGGTTGTGCGACACTCTCCATGCCCTCATCTATGCCCCAATAACTCAAGCACTGAATATGAGTGGATCAGTTTTGATGGCCTGAATAAACAAAGCAGTTAAGAGCTGGAGGCAAAGGCCCAGAAAGAGATCCAGTAGGGCAGCCAAATTATGCCCCAACATAGCAGCAAAGGAGACCATTGCAACAATTATGATGACCAGTGCTGTAATTTTAGCTCTGACCTAGAGCCCCTGCAGGTGCATTCACAATTAGCAAAGGCAGCAAACTTTGCTTAGTTCATGTTTTAATCTGCATTTTCCAGGCTAACATGTCATGCAATTATCCTTCAATTTTCACACATCTCCAATTTGGAGATTGCATCCTTCTGATCCTCTTATCAAAGCATGTATACAAATATGTATGTTAGGAGAAACATGTGACATATTATTAGGGGAAGGTGCCTGTAAAAAATTGTGTATTAGGAAAAGCTGTACAAAAATATGCACAAACTTCAAATATATAATCATCCATACTTTTTTAAAAAAATGTAAATTTAGACACAGAACTGAAAAAAACCTTGTGTCTGAAAAAAATGAAAATTAGAGAAAGCAGAACAATAAGAACAAAACAAACCCAAAAACCAAAGAAAGCACTTTCCCCCCAAACTGCTTGAAACTGTGAGAGAAATTGGAATATGAGGCATTAAATTTTATCTGGTAACCCTTAGAAAGATGCACATTTTCCTGCCCTTGGTAACTCATCCTTAAAGGCTTGCTTTTCAAGTTACCAACTGCCATCTTCTCTACAAGGAACATAGCATAAGAGAGAGGGGAATCTAAATGCTACATATAATACAACTATACTCTAATGGTTCTCTAAAGATGGTGAAAAATATTGACTGTTTTAAACACCACTGATGAAGATTGGTGTGACATTACTTTCTGCTTGTGCCCAAAAGCACTAAAACAAAACGGCTAGCAACTATTAAAATATTTTCAGTAACAACTCCCGAATAATGACAAGCAGTATCCAAGCCTTATGTGTGCTAGAGAGATGCTCCCCACTGACACTCAGCAGGTACAAGACAGACTCCTTTTGCAGCTGGAACATGTTGCTCATTCGCGCACAAAATCTTCAGTCCACTACCTGCAGCAGCTTCCCATGTGTCTCACAGGGATGTACACATTCACTCGTACTCACACAATGAGAAACCTGAAAATTCTTCTCCTTGTCCCTCAGACAGTGTGAATTTCACCAAGAGCACACAGCAAGTGTACTCATGCTTCTTGAGATCTGTCTTTGTGTGTGTGTGTGTGTGTGTGTGTGTGCGCGTAAAACACCACAAACAATTGCTATGATTGTAAAGACTTTTAAAAAGGATAAAGAATAAACTGGAGGGTCTTCTGCATCTTTTCAGCCAATTAACCAACCCTTCTGTGCTTTTTTTTGTGGACAGCCTTTGCTTCACAAAGGGGAGAGAGAATAGTTTTGTACAGAGGCATCTTGAGCTAATTGTGGAAACTCTGATGAAAAATACCCAGGAATGTGCAAGAAAACCTATGGGAGTTGTTGATCTCAATAGAGTGTCTCAGTTTATTGAGACATCCTGTTTTGTGGAGAATGAGAAATTTTGCGAGAATTCTTCATATCCTTAGCACAAGGAGATAAGGAAAAAGAATGGCTCAAAGATTATGCTCTAGAACAGAGCTTTCCAAACTTTTCATGTTGGTGACACACTTTTTTAGACATGCATCATTTTGCGACACAGTAATTCAGTTTTACTAGCAAACGAGAGGTTAAACTAACCCCTTGTAAGAGATACAGACATATACATAAACTGTAATAACAAAATGTATGGGGACACAACATATCTCATGAAAACCTTGCATATATTTTTAAAAATATATGATTTATAAATAATAACATACATTTCCAAGATTGTAGGCAACACACCTACACACTTCAGGTGACACACTAATGTGTCATGGCACACCATTTGGAAAGCCCTGCTCTAAAACGGCAACCATGCAAATGGCACGATCGCATAGAGGAATACGCCCACTGCCTGGTTGCAACGGATTGTGCAGGCCAACCATTAGCCTAAAGAGAAAAGACTGATCAAATGTTCCTGCTTGCGCCATCTTTAATTAAACTTAACTGTTGAGCTCTCGAACAACAAAAATACATTGTTTTTAGGAATAGAAGAGGGGGTCATGGCTTGTTGCTTCAATAACTGTCAGGCCTTGGGCAGCTGTCTGATTCTGCTAGGTGTGAATGCTAGCCACAGCCTCAATTCCATTATTACCTTAACTTGTTATGGCATTCTCTTTTTCTAATGGAAAGGGACAGAATATAGCACTTAAGCCATCCAAGGCCAGATGGCTGTAAAACCTATTATGAACAATTGCCTATGCCACAAGGGCTTTTCTCTTCCAAAACTCTCAAACCCTCCTCTCTTCAAAACCCCAAGACCTACCACACAGCTCTCTGCCACATTTCTGTATGATAATCTGGGCATGCAACACCTGGTTTCACTCCTGAATCCAGACAATTAGTCATATTTTGTGATTAACTGGCAAGGAAATGACAGGAATAGTGCAGAAACAGGGGTTGGGGTGGTTCACAAACTATGTTATGACACATAAGAGGGAAGACGTTAATGTCCAGAATCTGGTCTACATGTGTCTTGAACAAGGGATCTAGGGAATGGCAGGCATCAATTTAATCTATGTTTTAATACCCTAAAAAGGATAACTTCAGATCTAACAATCAAAGAAACCTCTTTACATCAGCAGGGAAGAGTGAATCAACTGATTCTTCATGACACTTCTTAAGGGTTACATAGGTTAGGCTTCCTCCTCAATCAGAGAAGAAATGTCCTGTTCGTTCCTTTTCCTCCCCCTTTTTCTCCTTTTGTTTTTCTTTCTGCTCTCAAGGGAGCCAGACCTGAGAGCTTGATGCAGAGAGAGAGTAAGGGAAAGACTACCCAATACTCCAATCCAGGGACAGCAAAATAATGTGGCAAGTTGCAGCATTGCCCAGATGTGGAGCCTGAAACCTTCTTGGAGGCAGATGAAGAGCAGGACATTGCAAAAGACCCTTTATACCAACTGACTGGCTGTAAGGACACTTGAGAGTCAGGCTTCTCTGTCCCAGGATTCGAGGTCTCCATACCCACTCCAAACTGAAAACCCACAGTGCAATGTTACTGACATGTCTGTTGAGCAGGTGCACAGCACCAAATAGCTTTGAAGCAGAGTCCTCCAACACCACCATCCCCCAGGGTCTCAAGCACAGGCTGCTTTCAATCCCCCTGGGGGAATTAAAACCAGCATATCTCCAAGATGAATATTCTAAACTAGTCTGGAAAGACAGATCAGGTGGAGAATGCAGATTCATAATCCCCTCCAGCCCCTCTGCCTCTAGAGAACCTCCACAGGGGACTCGCCAGAGTTAATGAAGATACAAGCTGTTTTATCCAGGGACACAAAGCCCATCAGCTCCCAACTCCTTCAGGGCCCTTCATAGTCCGACTGCGCACAAGCCTTATCTTTCGGTCACAAAGACACCCTACGTTCAGATCAGGATGCTAATGAGGATACCTCCTATTCACGAGATTAATCTCTCTCAGTATCATACCAATGCCAGCCGCCCCAGGCCCCTCTGTAAGCTCGGATCAACACTTTCATGTGACTAAAAATGATGAATATTGATGACTTCCCTTGCCTCTTTTTTTCTCTGGGTAATGATGATGATGGTGTGTGAGTGCATAGTGTTGTGTGTGTGCATAATTTTAACATAATAATGGCATACATTATGCCCCAATTTTACAAAAAGCACAGTGTAAGGATGGAACAAACCTATATGGAAACACAGAATGCTTCCTTACATTAGATCAGAGTTTGCTGTTGTTGTGTGCCTTCAAGTCATTTCCGACTAATGGTAACCCTAAGGCAAACCTATCACAGGGTTTTCTTGGCAAGATTTTTCCAGAAGGGGTTTGCTACTGTTTTCATCTGAGACTTAGAGTGTTTGACTTGCCCAAGGTCATCCAGTGGGTTTCTATGGTCAAGGAGGGATTTGAACCACAGCCTCCCAAAGTCCTAGTCCAACACTCTGGAGAGCGATGATCATTAAAGTAGACAATATTGGGCTGGATGGATATTTTTTAAAAAATTATTTTGCTATACAGGATTCTGAGTATTGGATAACAAAGTATGTTTTTAGAAAAATAGCACTTCCGGTGTAGTATTGTCTACCCTGACAGGCACTGCTTTCTAGAGTCACAGGTCTAGACTAAGGTCTTTCATGTGGCTTCTCCCTCTCTTTTTCAGCTCAAGACACTGAGGACTGAACCTGGGACCTTATGGATTCAAGGCATGTGTTCTGCTACTAAGCTGCATAGGGCCAAATCCAGGTTTCAGGTGAGGGCAAGACCAATAAATTCTGGTAGATCCCCTTCTGCCTTCTGGGTTGCAGGGCCCTAGGAGGCTTATTCGGCAGCAGTGGCAAGAAACAGCAGTGCTTTAAGCAGCATGTGGTAGCTGAAGGTTGCCTCCAATTTCTTACAATTCCTAGTATTATGCTATGCTGGAAACATCACAGAAGAAGTTAAATGTAGCCAGATACCACAGCAGGTGCTGCTAAATCACACTGGGCCAAGTGAAAAATGAATCGAGCCAAACCAGGCATCAGTAGCTAGCTACCAAATAGTGTCAAGTACTGATGCTGGAGCTATTGTTTCTCCCCAACAGTACACAGAAGGGACACAGAATTTATCCCACTTTTCTTCTTTCTCAGTAAGTCTGATATTATACCATTTTTGCTGTGGCATTGTCAACATGCTGTACTACCTGCAATCAACACTGTAAGGAGAGGAAATGGGCAATGGAGTGACACTGCATTACACGCTACATTCTACACAACATTATGAGAAATGACGGGGAAGAGGAGGAGGACACTGAACAGTAGGAATTCCAGTTCTGTTTTCAAACCTTTACGCCACACAGTATATCTACCTGACAATCCTTTCTAAGTGTACTAAATTCTTGCAACTGGAGATTACAACTGGCATCCTATTGCTGCTGCTGCTGCAAACGTTATTATTGTTGTTGTTTTTGTTGTTTACTATTACCTGACTTTTTCCTAGTCTGCAGTTCAGTTCAAAAAAATAAAAACAAACAAACATACCTAAAGAATATTGTATTGTTGCATGCCTTCTTTTTTGACTTATGGCGACTCTAAGGCAACCCTATCATGGAGTTTTCTGGGGATGAGAGTATGTAACACACTCAAGATCACCCAGTGGGTTTCCATGGCTGAGCAGGGAACTGAATCCTGATCTCCAGGGTCATAGTCCAATGTTCAAACCATTACGCTACGCTGGCTGTCACCTAATAAATATACCAAATACAAAAGTTAAAAATATCATAAAACTATCCATAAAATTAAAGCCAGTTAAAAATCATAAGCCACTAGGAACAACAAATAAGCATGTAACACATGCAAACCTAGCTGGATGTTGCAGTTGCATATTTGCTTTTTCTGACCTCACAGACAGATACATTCAATGCGTCCTTCTACAAGGTCCCCACCGCAATATGAAATAACAGGTGGGCTTGACTGATTGGCAGAGGGTGGGGCAGAGGTACTCCTTTTCCCCATAGTGCTCAATAGCAACTGGAAGAAGCTCGTGAATACCCTCACAACTGCTCAAGGGGCCAGGAAGATGGAACTGCACCTAACAGTGTTCCAAAGGTTGACACACACTGAGAGAGGAGAAGTAGCTGGATACAGGGAACAGCCTTTGTTGTCCCCTATAAGTATGCTGGCAAAGACTTATGCTCCACCAGTTTAATACATGATCACAACTAAAGCAGCATGAAAAATTCAGTGCTTCTTTAGCAAAAAACCTGCTCCAGCACCAAACACACTGAATCACCTCTTAGCTGTTCTTGGATCACATAGTCCCCACAGCTTTCCTGGAAGCTACATCTTTCTCCTCGCCTCCACCCCTTCTTAGCTCTGTGATTGCCTTTTACTGTCTTTCCCCAGAAAGAAGTCTCTCTTTCTTAATCCATTCACTTCTCTTCCTGCCACCTTCTTTCAATAACACAGTCTCACTTAAGTTTGATTTGGACATTCCCCTCCATGCAAATGTGACCGTGTGATGGAATAAAGAGGGGGCTGTGCATCACCACTGGCTCTCCTTCTGCTGTCATGTCTCTCACCAGCAACACCTGTTGACAGGGAACTTATGATGGGAAGAGCCAGTTCACATACAAAAGGTTCTTCTTTACAGATAAGCTCTCTCTCTCCATCCTAAGGACTGGCTGGCAATGAGGTGAAGAAAACAAGTGTGTGTGTGTGTGTGTATGTGTGTGTGTGCGCGCATTCAGGAAGTGCAGTCCTGTTTCAGATCTTGGAAAAGTCACTTTTTTGACAACAGTTCCCAGAATCTCCCAGCCAGCACAGCCACTGGCTAAGCTGACTAGGAGACCGTGGGACTCACAGTCCAAGGAAGTAACTTCGGAGGTCTGTCCTCTTTTCTGCCACCTCTGGATTATGAATGAGCAGAAGAGAATACCCAAATGGGCTTTATTTACTTCCTGATCTCTTTTTCTGATTCAGCCCTTAATCCCTGTGGCCTCTCCTTCACCCCCAGTCCTGTCAACGACATACAGTGCTCCTCGTGTCACAAAGCACAATGTGAAATTTTCCTCTAAAACTGGACTCACACAGGCATGGTTCTTTCTTTTCATGTTCAATTGCTGACACATTTAGATGCATGAGTACACAGGCAATTGACTGGTTTGGGCCAATAAGAAGTGTGGCTTCTGCCTGCATTGAAAGCCCTCAATACTATCTTAACTGACAACATCTCAGACAGAATGTAGGCCTGTGACTCTAACATCATCACCATTTTTCTTCTGTATGATTTTTTTACATCTTTGCCTGATGAAGAAGCCAGTGAAGCTTTGAAAGCTTGCATAATGTACATTATACATTGGAGTTGGCCCTAAAAATATATTGCTGCTTGTGGATTTTTGATTTTAGGTGACATAAAACATCACAGTCTCCTAGATGATATGTGATATCACTAACTACCATTTCTGAGGAATCCTTTTGGCTTAGTTTTGGGGGGGGGGGAAGCTAGATAGCCCGTGAGACATCCGTGACAATGGGAACTCCCAGTGTTTCATTCGGAATCAGCTGTGGGGTTCAGAGCTGGACCAGATCTCTTGGAAGGGCAAGTTTCACCTAGAAGTTAAAATGTTTACCTTCTCAAAGATCCTCAGATGTTTCCTACTACAACTTTCACCACCAATTATGATCACCCATGCTGGATGTGGTTGATAAGACTTATGAGCCAAAATGTTTGGGGGCAAAAAGTTACCAATCCCTAGATTGAACCTTCCTATCTGCTCCATTCTACAACTCATGTCTTCTCTGCAAATTTGCTATTAGGTCCACCAAGGTGGCGGGAAGCAGATTCCCATACTGCATCATACTGTATGTGCCAGCCCATTCTCACTCATCAGAAGAATAACAGCAACTCCAGGAAGACATCTTTAGTGAGACAATAGCATGAGGGTCATTATTACATCCCTCCTCCACCATGCTCATTACACTGCCACAATGAACCCTGGGTTCTAGCAAGTACTTTTAGAAATTCATTGGAAGAATGAATGCTAGTCTCCTTTCATCATATCACTTGGCCCTCACTGAGGTAGTCAGCTTGTGTCTGGGCTGTATCACATCTGAGAACAGATGAGGGGTTACTTGATGGAATGCTTACGTATTTACACACACACACATGCACACAAATTCCCTGTACAGAGAAAGCTAACATGTCAGGGAGATGGGTCTAGATTAACTATCTCCAATTATGTCTTAGTTTTCTATACGTTGGGATTTATTTTTGATTTAGGAACATTCCACTATGTGAGCCATCTGATGTGGCACAGCCAAGATATTACCATTAGAGAGGTAATAAAAGTGACTTTTGATGCTGACAGGAAAGGGTATTGAGAAGATGGCATAAGGTCTGGAATCTAAGCCCTGTGAGGAATGACTTAGTGAGCTGAGTAACTTGAAGAAGACTGAGAGGTGATATGATAGCCATAGTTAAATACTTGAAGAGACATCGTGTAGAAGATGGAGTTTGTTTTCTACTTCTCCAGAAATCAGAACATGAACCAGTGGACTTAAATTACCGGAAAAGATATTACATGTAAACATTAGGAAGCACTTCTTGACTATAAGAGCTGTTTGACAGCCTTGAAGGGTGGTAGACTTTACTCCCTTCCAACTTTATCATTGTGTGATTCCATGATTCTAGTAAGGATACTAGACAGTGTTCATCCACTTTTGGGCTCAAGAAACCACTGTTTCCTGTGCATCCTATCACAGCTTTGTATGAACAAAAGCATTCTGACTGTACAGAAAAGCGCAACCACCTAATCCTTTGCATTTTGGAATATTTCAGAATAATTATGACTTCACTTAGTCCCAACACAGTGTCCGGGGCTTTACAGAACACATAAGCACTACAGATGGATTGGAGGAAGGGAATTCAGAGACTTATGTGTGCACAGCATGGGTAGAGAAAACAAGAGTCAGATGGCAACAAGGGAAGTTGAAGCAGTCACCAGCTCATAGAGATATCATTCCAAAGTCACAACCTTTCAGGCTCAGGGAGAAGAAAAGCAGGCAACAATACAGCTGCACAGGCAATTTTTTTTCCTCTGACACAGTCTTCCTTCCTGCAACAGGCAGTGAGCTACACGAGTGAAGGGTTATGGGAGGTCAGCTGCGATATGGTAAACCAGAGTGGGGAGTAGTTTTTGCTGCTACACCGCAGGCCAAAGAATCTGTGCAGCGAATAATTGATCAATGAGGGAACTATGGAGGGGGGGGTGGAGAAAGAGAAAGTGAAGCAGGGAAGAAATAAACAAGGAGAAAGGGATTAGGGGAGACGAAGGTGGAGGGGACAAATTTATTCACACAAAGGGATGGGGAGAACCAAGTAGCACATTGTCAGAACCAGTCCTTTAAGGTTAAAGATGGTACATAATTTAAACTACCTTGTATATGTATATATATACACACAGAGAGGGAGGGAGGGAGAGAGAGAGAAATGGAGCAAATGCCCAGCATTTTCTTTTCTCCTGCTCTAATGAACTATAGAAATATGTAGGGAGAGTTTGTGATGAGGCATCATCTGTGACTGAGGCTCCCCCATCCCCCCGACACAATAGACTGCCTACAGCGAAGAGGAAATGCTTTTCAATGATAAAAGAAAATCAAGGCTAATCAACCAGACAGTACACATGCAGACACACATACACACACACCCCACCCCAGACAAAGGAACGCCATGTCAGACAACTCAGGATCTCCACACTCTCTGATTTTCCATAATCCTTCCCCTGTACCTTCATTCCACCCCAAGGGAAGCCTCTCACCCAAACATACACAGCTGCTCTGGATATAATAACCTAGGCAAAAACGTGAACAGTTCCCATCCGCAAAACTACAGATGGTGCCTCCACAACTAACAGGCAATTGCATTCCTCTCCAGGGAATACAGGATACACACACATTCCTACTATTTAATAATTTATCCCTTTTCTATTTACATAATTACACACTGGGGTGAGGAAAAATAAAGCTAGCTTTTTCAAATTATTTCCAGATAGACAGACAGACAGATATAGATGATTGATAGACAGCTAGACACACAGATAGGCATATACAACCACACAGGGCCATCCATATCAAGGTTTTTATAGGTCCTAGGCGCTCTTGCACTTGACTCCTTGTCTCACTTCAATGTACCACTAGAGAAGTTTCCACAGGCCCTAAAATCCTGTTTTCATAGGCCTTAAAATTCTTGTAGCCTCTGGGCATTGTGCCTAAAGTGCCCAATGGATAAGGCAGCCCTGCAACAATACCAGCATCCCTCTTTGCCTCAGTTTCAAGTTCCCTTTCTGCCACACACCCCTAGCCATGTCTCCCAAACTTCTTTTCTGGTCCATTGCACCCACCTTCTCTTTTATCTGTGCTTAGAAATGTTCCTTTTTAAACTACAACTCTCAGAAACGCATTAGCCATACTGGCTGCTGGATTATGGGAATTGCAGTCCACCGAAGTTAACTTTTCCGAGCTTTGCTTCTTTCTTTCCCACACTCCCCTCTTTTCTTTAGTTTTCTTCTTCCCCTGGCCCTGCTCCACGGAGCTGTCCATCCATCTTTCTTGAGCCTCTGGGTATCTCAGCTCACTTTTTACATTACACTGTTCTCCCTTATGAACACTCCCTCTCCTAGCTCCTCCGCACTTTGTACCCAGCTTCCCAGCCTCCTTGTTTTTGCAAACCACCTTCTTTGCCAAAAGAACACAATCCAGTTGCCCATCCCCTCCCCTGCCAGTCAGCTGAGATCAGCACTGTAAAATGTAAACAGAAAGACCAAATGGTATCCTGGGTAGTGTACAGGACTGAGAAGTGGGGAATATAAGGGCATCCTCTTAAGAAGCATTTTATAACAGCACCATAATTTATGCCTTTCTGTTTTGCAACGCCATTGGGTCAACGATTCTTGTGCCTTTACCAGTAGTAGCCAAGGATGTGGTACTGAAAGCAGACAAATGCACCATTTGATGATGTTAAAAGTAGCCATAGGTACGTCTATATACATGGCAGGAAGAGACCGGTCAAGAGACTTTCAGTTTTAGTGGGAGCTCTGTGTCAAGCAACAGAAACAAGTCCACCCTGAATTTAGGATGTGGCACTTAGGGATAGAGTTACTGTGGGATAGAAAGGGGAAAGGGGAAGCCATTTTTAGATCAAGTGAAAATTCTAGCCATTACACATTTTACATTTGAATTACAGGCACAGAAAAATGTACATAAATATATTACATATATTTAAGTATCACTTGTGAAAACAGCCTGAGAGTGGGAAACACAAGTCAGCCACCTGGAGCTTTTACCCGGTCAAGAAAATAGTAACGGCGGCAGTCAGTGCCTCACAGCCTGTGGAAACCATAAAAGGCCTGATGTTTATCATTCCTGGTGCCCAATTAAAAATGGAGAAAATGGCAGGTTTGGGGACCCTGGGTAATTACAACATGCTATATTTTACCACAACAGACAATTCAGTCTGCAAGCAAGCAGCCCCCATGGCAGTCACTATTTCTGCCACATCAGCTGGTCTGCCTCAGTCTGAAGGACGTCGAGAACAGTGCCAGTAAAACTAGACTGGGATGTGTGGGTTTAAATACCCTAAGGGCACTGCCTGATCTTGAAAGCTAAGCAGGATCAGCCCTGGTTGGTATTTGGATGGAAACCACCAAATGAATACTTGGCGCTGTAGGCTATATTTTAGAGGAAGGAATTGAGTATTCCTGCCTAAAAAAAATTATCTTGAAATTCATGGGGTCACCATAAGGTGATGAGCAATTTGAAGGCACATATAGGTATAATGCTTATTCCCTGCCCCAAATAGCTTTGTTGGCACTCCCAATGGCACAAACTGAGAGGGGGAGATAAAATGTGCTAAAGTTGGGATAGGTGAATTAAGAGGAAAGGAGGATGAAGCAATATGAAATGTGAATATGGAGTTAGATCAACCAGGGTGTCTAGGCTGTAGGAATGCTGAGTGATATGCTGAACACAGCTTCTTTTACGTCTTCAATAAAGAGTTACCTTAGCTAGTGTTTCTCAGGACCAAATTACATGTGGGGCTAAAGCCCCCCCCCCCCACATTTCAGAGTTGCCAAACAACACCAAAGTGATGGAGTAGATAGGAATTCCAACGGAAAACAGGTGGGAAGGATGCTGAAGACTTCGGCTGTCAATGGCTTTTCCCAAGACCCCTTCCCCAAGAAAATTTTCTGGCTCTGCTATTTATACATGAGAATAGAAATAAGCCTGGTTGCGAGAAAAGCAGTTTTGGAGAAACGTTTTAAGTTCAGAAACAACAGGAGGTAATCTGCGGGACCCTTCCCTGTTCATCCATTTTCTCCAGTTCAAGTTTATTTCTGGCTTAAAGTCTGGCCTGGATTACAGTGAGGGGGGGGAGAACAAAAGGTTGTATATAAAAGTGAAGAACGGGGAGGGATTCAGCAGCCCCTCTCCTTTCTATCAACCACTGCTGCTATCACCCACCCAAACAAATGTTTGACGGTGACTTACATCCTAAAATAAGTCTATGTGACAAGGTATGTTTTGGCCCTCACTTTAACCTGCCGCCATGTTAATGTGCCCAGAGTTTTGTAGATACAGTGGAAGAGAATTCTGAATAAAGCAGAAAGAACTCACCCAAGGATACAGGGAAAATCAAGTTAAGGGAAGAGAGAGCAAAACAAACTCTGAGCTTTGAAAAAAGCAGTCACCTCATTTGTTCTTAAATCTGGTATAGGCAGTATAATTAAGCAGGCTTTATTACTTGTAAGACAACACATAACCTTCCTATCCTTAGATCTAGAATTATGTTTCTTCTTCCTGCTAACCAACCTTTGGGTTTTCTTTCTGAATATAAGTCTTCTTTAATTCCTACCACTAAGCACTTACAATGTTAGGAATGCTCCATGACATCACTGGAAGTCAACCAATGGGGGGGTGAGTTTGAGTCCAACTAAAAGCAGATATTTTACACGGTACCATATATAAAATACTTGACAATAATAGCAAGAGGTAAAGCAATTGCTGCCTACCTCTGATAATGAACAGAAAGCCAACGCACACCAACGCATCTAGTATAAAAAGACTACATTCAGTTTAACCTACATTTACCTTCCTGTATTGTAGATTCTTGTTTTTAACTTCTGGTGTCCTCAGGGTAATTGTCCTCAGTCTCCTTTGTGGTTTTTAAAGATTAGAAAGCTGCTCTTAAGTCCTCCTTCAATTTCTTTCCTCTTGGCTCAACATAATACATAAATTGCTCTTTCCCCCTTTTCTCATCCATCTCAGTGTTTTAAACCTCCTTCTATCCTTCCACCAGTCCAGTGTTTTTCATTCAGGATGACTTCCACCCCTTTTTTAAAATGCAGTTCTTTGAACTGGCTGAAGCATCTCCAACATACTGATGTTTTCCATTTGGAGATCTGGGGTTGGAGTTGCCGCTAACACAAATGCAGCAGCAGGCTCAAGTCTACATCCTTGTTCCAGGTCCTCATCCTGTTTAGACAACTGATGTGCTGAGCAACCCTGCTTTGCTGTTATGTGCCTTCAAACTGAATCTGGCTTACTGTGACCCTTTCGTAAGGTTTCCTTGGAGAGATTTATTCAAAGGTTTGCCACTGCCTTCCTCTAAGGCTGAGAGAGCATGACTTATTCAAGGTCATTCAGTGGGTTTGCATGGCTGAGTCGGGATTCAAATCCTGGTCTTTCAGAGTCCTATTCCTACAATCAAAACACTATACCACACTGGCTCCTTGCACAACAAATCCTTCCAATAACTTCCTTGGTTTTGTTTTGTTTTGTTTTTTATCTTGTATAGAAATCCCCTTGAACCTTCTGAGAAAGAAGCTTGCAAGTTTAAGAAAGGGGTACTCATGAAGTAATACACCAATTAATCACAAAAATTCAGTACATTGATAGCTATTATTGAATTAGGTTAGGTTAGATAAGGGTTAAGACTGGGATGAGATACTTCCAGTCTATGCACCTAATTTGACCTGTAGAGATTCCCATCTTATGCCTGGAGCTTACTGAGGAGAAGAATCCTCTCTTATATACATGGAGCTTGGAAATATAGTCAGCCCTCCACATTTGCTAAGGTTGTGGCATAGGACCCCTGCAAAAGTGGGAAAATGACAAATATACACATGTGTGTATGTTTGTGGGAAGGAGGCAGAGGCATGGTGGAGGAACGGACACTCAGGAACCAAACCAGGGAAAGGAAAAGGAAAGGGGGTGGGTCAACATGGTGGCCCTATACTTCCTCTCACATGCTCATTTCCTTCCTTGGGTGTGGAGTGGGGGAATCAGGAGACGATTTGTGCCGCTGGGCAGGCCGGGATTGGTGGAGTAGGAGGAAGGAAGACTAAAGAGGGTTTCAAAGGGCTGTGTGGCTCAATCAGACCCATTGAGAAGAAAAGTTCCTCCAGAAAAGAAGCACCTGAGGTTGGTGGGAGGGGGAATGGTTGGAGAAACTCTCAAATAATCAAATCCATGAAAGTCAAACCTGTGAAGGTAGAGGTCTGACTGTGTAGCACAAAAAAGCAACATCTTATTCTTGGAGAAGGGAGGGCTAGAATCTTTTTCTCCCTGACATGTTAGTTTTTTGTGTGCATGAGTAAGGAAGTGATGGAGGAGATATAGAGGGGAATTAGATCGTCTGAGACCCACTTGCAAAATTTTTGTTATCTCCTTGATATGGTACTGTTCTGTCTGCAGCGCATTTTGTGCACATGTACATATGTGTTGTGGGCCATTTGATCACGTAAGCTCAACATTCCTAGCTTGAAATTATACAGACCACAAAGCTTGTGGGTTTACTACTTCAAACAAGAACTAGACTCTAGAGCAAAAGGCAATCTGAGTGGCATATGATCCTCTGTGATAGCTAAGACACGATTGGGCAGCTTAGCTCCCATGTAGGACCTACCAACTAAAGAAAGAAGCAAGCAGTCTAAGAAGTGCTCTCAAAATTCCCTGCAATGTGATCATGGCTGCTGGAGCACTGCTTCTGCCTTCCATGGAACTTTGTTGATAGCCACTGTGAACAAACTAGCATCATCTGAAACTCCGCAGTGCATCCTAGTCACGTTTCAACATTCTGCAGGTGTGGGACAATGAAATGACTTAGTCCCAGCCTGGGTGCTCACATCTATATCTTGACAATTCACGAAAGCCATCCCCCAAGCAAATGGATAGCAGGCATAGTTATGTTATCCAAAAGTCTTCAGTGCCTTAGGAAACAGCATTCATGTACCAACCCATGCCTGCTCACAGAGCCTTTTCACACATAATCTGAAGTTTATTAAGAGATGAACAAAGGAACAATATACTTATGTGTTTATGTGTCTTCAAGTCACCTATCTACTCATGTTCATTCCATGAATTTCATAGGGTTTTCTTGGGCAAGGAATACTCAGAGGTAGTTTTCCTGTTCCTTCCACTGAAATACAGCCTACAAGAATGGATATTCATACCGAGTCCAGAGACTGTAGATGCAACCATCCAGCTATCGCAGAGGTTCTATACTTTTCTGTGTAGTTTAAAGGAAATTCAAAGCCAAATGGTTTCCAAACAAACCTTATGACTAGGTGAGAGAAAAGCCCTCTATAAATCTTTTCTGGCACATTTTCTTTTTTGTTTGTTTTTAAGATATATGGCATTAACTCCTGGAATTGCCTGATGACCGCATCTCAAGTTCAAGAGAAGAAGAAATGACAGCCGACCCCAAAATAACAGTAGAAAAAGAAGGAAAACGGGCATCCATATTTGCAAGAGACATACGCTTTGGAACAAATATACATGGGGCACATTGGACACTCCACTAATATCACGGGAATTTACAGTGCTTTCAGGATTCTGTAGTTGTGTGGCTAAGGATGTCAGACTCAATTGTCTTTTTTTAAATCATTATTTTAATCTCATTTCAAAAATGCATACAAGATATAGGTGGGAGCCATACAGCAATGCCTCAGAAAGTTCAAGGAAAATTTTGTTAATGAAGAATGGGGACACGAATGACACGGAGGGGGGCTGAGGCAGAGTGGGCATAGGGAGACAAAGATTCAGGGGCTGGACAATGTCAAACAAGAGTAATGCTGTATCTCTAGTCCCTCAAAATCTGAGGACTGACACTGAAGAATTCAGACTTCTTCTCCAGCCTCATCTACCATAGGCCTCCAAATCCTGCATTGTTTGTTCTTAGACATTTGTTTATTAGCACTTCAGAATTTGCTCTTTTCCAAATCCCAAGTTAATGCCAAGTGACACAGTGAAACGAGGCACTCAGGAAGCAAACAGGCAGCACTGAAGATACAAGGACAGAAGACTATCTTCGCATGGTTGTCAGGGAGAATGACAAACAAGAAGAAGACTCCCAAAGGCATGAAAATGACTGATTTTGCTATTTTTAAAAAAACACTCTAAAATGAAAAAAAAATCCAACAGACCAGGTCAATTAGCATAAAAATCCAAATGAGAGAGATCCAAGTGGTGTGGGCTGCATATGTACTTTAATACACTCTCACCTTCTACCAATGACACCTAGTTTTTAACAGATATGTCCTGAATTGGCTTTGTGGGAAGGCAGCCTGCACTGATTCCCCCTCTTGCTCCTAGGCTGGCACATCCCTGGGCTCAAAAACGCGGACAAAATAAAATGAATCTAACCCTCCCTGAGCCTGCCTTCCAATGTTCCCTTTCTGTTCCTGGCCCCGAGGTCATTCTCCATGTCCATTTTGTCTGCTCTGCAGTTTGCTTCCCATTGTCAACCAACCCAGCGGCCCTCGGAAAGAGACAGCGGATGCGCTGCAAGCCAAGCACGCAGATTAAAACTTTTTTGCACGAGCAGCCTCTTGTTCATTCATTCATACTGAATGGCAGAAGCTCTAGACAACAGGAAACAAAAGATTTGCAGAGGAAGTACAGATGCAGGGCAAAATGTAGAGGATTTCTGAGCCCACATAGGCTCTCCTCATTTTTGCAGCAGCTCAAAAACTAAATGCCATTTCGTAATTAGGTTTTTAACTGCACATCTCTATCATACATATTAACAGTAATAACTTTGTTATTGACTTGTGTGGCTACATCATAATGTATTGCTTGCTCCAGGAGTTAATGTAAGAGAAATATATAGATCTCTACCCCAGTTTTAAATCTGACCAGGTGAGAAGATAAAAGGAAGAGAAGCAAAGGAAGAGTAACAATAAGAACAACAAAAAGGCTTTTACACATATATTTGATGTAGGCGTATGTCACAGAGACCTCAGAAAAAAATACCTTGACATTTTGCAATTGATAAATATCCAGGCATTTCCCAAAATGTTGGGAGAGAGGTTCACCCAGTGATAGGTCTTATCATGGTAAGTGCATGCTTTTCATCAGAGCTTGGATTTCTTTGGCTGTCTGCTCCCAGAATCCCTTAGCCAGTGATGACTAGGGGATTCTGGGAACAGTAGGCCAAAAACATGATGTTTCTAACCTCTGCTTTTAACATACCAAATCAGCCTTGCATATAAGCACAGCCACAAGGAATTCTATGCAGGTGAGTGAGTTGGCTGGTGGAGCTGGGAAAGCTCTGTCCAGAAGAGGGACGGCCCTTGCTCCTTATCTAGCAGAGAGGTCTAGTGGGCTCTCCTATCTCCCTCTACCAGGCTGCAGAAATGTAGTAACTTTATAAGCCAACACAAACCATTTCATTTGTAACACATATGATTCAGACAGGCCAGATTTGTCTTACCTCTCCACAGTATGCATCCCAGTGGGGTGGTGGTGGGGAGAAACATGCAGGTGCACACACACATAAGCTTGAAGGATTTCCTGAAGGATCACCTGAAACAATCTTTTCAAGCACTTCAGGAATAAAAATAAAAAGTGATTGCTTTGTTGTTGTTGTTAATACACTTCAAGTAGACTGTTGGAATAATGATAGTCAATTCCACACCGCTTGAAAGTGTAGCCGGCTCACTGTATACGTGGCTCCAGTCACTATTTCTTCATCACAGTGACTATTCCCTTCACAAAGAACCAATGGTAATTTATGTTAGCCACCCTGTAAAATGTGGCTACTTGTGGGTAAGGGGAGTGGTGTTTAACACTAGCTGTGGATGGAGCATTGCCACTCATGAATCCCGAACAAGCTAAATCAGTATGCTATAAAAAGAAAAGAGAGGACTCCTTGCAGAAAAGAAAAATGTATGCTCCTGAAGTATTTGTTCAAAGTCAAATCAGAACAGGAGCTCTTCCAAGAATGTCCCATATACCCAGAGAGAAGGCCCACCTTCTGCCTAAAAAGCAGTGCCAAGGAGAATTCTTGGATATCCTTTTATGGCATATGATCCTTCCTGTGTGAGAAAAATTGGAATTACGCTTTTCATGAAGAAGCTAGAGCACAGTGGAAAAGCATATGAACCTTGATGGTCTCATTTTCAGTTCCTGGTACTGCCCATTAAAAGGGGTCAGATAGGAGGTGACAGGTGTGACCTTATTTTCTCAGACACCTGGGAGAGCTGCTGGTTACACAGAGTAGACTGTGCTGGATTAGAGGAAGTGATGGCATAAGGGAATAAACTACTTCTGGTACACAGACTGTTTGCACAGTACAAGAGGTTCTCCCAGTACCTCCTATAAAAATGACAAAGATAACATTGCTCATAGTTATCCCAAAGATCTTTTCCTGTCATAATAGAAAATGAATGGAGCATCCAAGGTCAGTCCCGTCAATGCATAAACATGATCCAAAATACACACACAGGATGGTAAAAGACAATAGTTACTGTCAACCACAAGACATCATCAAAATCCTCCCACAAGTAATTTCCCACTGCTACATCTCATTCAAGTCCTAGACGATAGATAAATATCAACCCACCACACTACTACGGTCTCCTGCAAGAGTAGACAACCTGTGATCTTAAACATAATTTCAAAGGCCCTCAAAACACTCACAGTTCAGACCTCTGGAAAGAAGGAGCCATTAATCCCTTAGCAAACCACTGGGAAGGAAGGATAGAGCAGGAAAAGAGACAGAACAGCAGAAAAAGCAAGCAAAGGAAAGACAGCGGAATGCAAGTTTAGCCCTACCAACAACAGGATGCAAGCCTTGACAGATATGAGCTGTAATGGAATGTGGCACACGAAAATAAAACAATTCTGAAGCTTTGGTCTAGCAAGCCATATTATCTGGAATGATAGGAATTGTAGCCCAACACATCTGGAGGTTGAGGAAGGCTGGATGGATGGCTCAAACTAAAATCTGCTTAACCATACACGGCTCTTGTAACAATCTTCCAAACAAAACCACCTATAGTGCACTTAATATATTATTCCCAATTTACCCTTGCCTCCACTTCCATCTTCTTCCTCTGTTGTTTTCCTCATGTTTGTTTGTTTTTTCTGTTGTAAGGCCATTGGTGCAGAGACCTGACCTCTCATTCCTGGTAAGGGCTTGTATACATAGATGGCGCTATGTAACAATCAATCAACATTCAATGCCCTTAATACACAGCAGTCACATGTTCTGTAGCAGTCAATGCGCACATTTTAGAAGCGTGGGTAAAAGAGTAATAATAATCTATTATTCCAGAGTTCAGCCTTCCGCAGCATGTCCAGTTTTCCTTGTAACATCTGGAGACTGAATTCCATATACATGTTCAAACTGCCTCTCACTACAGGTTTGGGGAAACCTCCTACTGACGGTGTTGCATCCAGTTCTGGTCTTATGCACTAATAGCACCCCTGCTTCCAAGCAGTCCATTTTGCTTATTCCACCTACTGTTATACCTAAACATCAAGGACAGACAGAGAAGAATTCTCGGAAGATGCTCCATCAAAAGAAAACTAATTTCACTGGTGATCTGCAAAAATATGAAGACTGAGCACCTTTCATAAGCCCTCCGCTCCTTCTGGAATAATATTTGGTGGTTGTGGTTAAAAAAGTTCTTAATAAGGAATTCTGTTTTATTTAATCTGCTTCACAGGGCTCTCAGAACCAGAACTTTGGAAATGTACTTCATCTAACTGAATCTCCTGAGAAGAAGGAGAGAGGCAAACATACCTGGGATCAGTGTTGGTTCCAGGATTTGAAGAGCCCTGGGCCAAATGCCCTCAGATCTAGCAATCTGCCCCAAGTAGTTCTATTTCACTCCTGCCACCCATTAACTTGTCTGTCCTCTGGGCCTAATCGACACCATTGACTAGAAAGAGAGGCCAAGATGAGTGGAGATTCTTTCTCCTTGTCACTGCAAACTTGCTTAAGCAGGTCAACAGCCAGTAACAAGGATTAGAAATAAACTTAGGGAGCACTAGAGGCTGGCAATATGTTTTCTTCTGCAGAGATGATGCTGACTCTCCAAACCTAACTCCAACATATATATCAGAAACAGATAGCTCCAGTGGCTACAACCCTTGAATACTTTGGTTAAAAGAGACAATAAAGATATTAAGTAAACACACACACACACACAGAGAGAGAGAGAGAGAGAAAGAAAGAGAGGGAGGGAGGTAAAAACATTACTTTAAGTTATATGATTCAACTTAATGACACACTGTCAAACCTAGCCCTTGACGAGAGGGAGAAAATCATGTGTTTTCTAAAGTACAGTGGATAGAGCATTGCAGCTGAAGAGATAAGATATGGTTAATACTGTACGCATGCTGTAATTACACGCAGAAAAAGCACAGGATTCCACTTAATTTTCTCTCCCTGCCTCCCAAAATAGAGCAACTCTCACGATCGTGAACTTAGGCTGGAAAAATGCCTGCTGGAATGTTGAAGCCTGAGGGGTGGTGGAACACAGAGTCAGTAGCAGGGAGTAGGGCTTTTGTACATTGAAGTTTCTTGCTTGTTCCAAGACTAACAAAAGCAGGAGAAAACTATGCAAAATATTTTAAACACCCTGATGAATAACTTAAGTAAGATGGAAAATACTGTGAAAATTTTCTAAATTCAGGAATTTAAGGTATATCCCATCTCCTATCATCCTGGACACCAAGGGAGATATAATCACCTGATAAGTCTGAGCAAAGGTGTTGAACAATACTGAATGCCTAGAGTTCTCTTGTCATGCCAAGAACTTCAACACTATCCAAGTGAATGAGAGTCTTGGGCTTGTTCCTTTTGTAGGTATGAAAACCAATGTGTTTCTTGCTTCGCATTTACCCCTGTTGAGTCCCCCAACCAGAAGTTGCTGTTTCTCTCCTATTTTCTCTTCTATTACCTACCCAGAAAGAAAAGCAAATATCTGGAGGGTGTGGAATTAGCTGGGGAGTGTGGAATCCTGACAGTTAGCTGTCACCTGAGAAGCTTCTAGTCTTCATGATTGCTAATTGCTTGATTCTTTGTAAAGCAATTTGACTGCTATAATATGTGTCATTTTCACATATTATTTCACACAGCTGTTTACAATGTCTTATGACAGTGAATTCCAGAAGCCAACAGTGTGTTTGCATGTTTGTGTTGGAGGTATGTTGTCCTGAATCCTTGTCCTACATCGCTCTCACCATTCTTTAGCTGTGAGTTCTTGTACTGGTAGGGAGTAGAACTAGGTAGCTCTTGGGATCCTTTGCAACTTCAAGGTAGCAAAATACAGTTTTCTTCTATCACAGACTGGGTTTCCAAGGTATAGAAGTTCAATGTTGTGTTCTTTAAAATGCAAAGTACTCTTAAGCTGCAACATAAGTTCAAATCTCTGCTCAGCTGTGAATCACACCAAGTGACCTTGGGACAGTGGTTCTCACTTAGTCAAACTACCTCACAGGAAGGCTGTGAGGGTAAACTATGACAAACCTCCAAGCAAGCTGCTCTTGACCTCTTTGGAAGAAAGACAGGATACAGATTCCACACATTAAAAATAATTAATATATAAACCTATATATTATACATTTGTATACACACATAACTAGCATGCATATATAAGTATAAAAGATTTAGAACTGGTTACAATAGTTTTGGAAGGATTTGAAGCCACTTTCCCAGGTTCAGTTCTAACTTTCTAACCCTACACTGTTGGGCCTACAGGCTCACACAGCTACTCAAGGATCTTCTACTTGACAAGTATGCAATCTTTATCTAATGAAGAAATAACCTTATCTAATGAAAAAACTTAACAAGGAAGATAAGCTGTCATTAGTTTGTTGCTATGTGAAGTATTCCCATGTTGCAAACCATGAAAACTAACCCTGTGAGCAAGTAAGCCCAAGACCAAGTTGGTGAGCTTGATTATTTTGTTACATACAGTGGTATTTAGATTCCAATAACTAGCAGTCAACTCTTCTCTTGATGGCTATTCATAGACAGCCTATTTGCTATATATTAGCCAATTTTGCATCAACCAGCAGTTCCCACAATCTTGCTGTCCCTTTTAGTGCTCTGCTAAGAAATTCAGGATGATTGTACAGGACAGTAAAAGCAGTCATTCTTAATTACTAAAAGGACATATTAGACCTCCACTGTTTCTGGAGCTGCATACTTTGGCTTAAAAGCTCAGCCTTCACTCCAAATTTCAGAAGCATGGGGGCTGCCTGTGATTCATTGCTAGATTCATTGCCACATATGTTCAAGAAATTATTTTGAATGACTTTTCATTATGCTCTGAAAGGTAAGGAAAACATGGAATTGTCAGTAACTTCTACAGGGTAAAGCATTCTGAACAATAATAATTGTTGTCAATAACTGTCAATTTCTACAGGGTAAAGCCTTTAGTAATTCTCCCAAAGACAACAGCATAAGACAGATCACAATTATGCCTAGTTTCTAGTCTGAGGAAAAGAGACAGAGAAGGAATGACTTGTCCAAAGTCTCTCTCTGCAGTGTCTAGGTAAGTTGCACGTGCACACATATATACAAACACACACACATCTATACATGCACATACATGTAAAGAGTAATATGTCCCCTCACCGTAAGATTTCTGTCCATCCTGGGTCGTGCACGGCACTTCTGCCGGGCCATCACTGCCCCAGCGCGGCGCCACCGTTTCTCCCACCATTCCACATTGTCATTTCGCAAACTCGTCAACCAGATACAACGAGGTTCAGGCAAGCTGCAGTCCACCCCAACTGCTCGTTCAAAGCACCAGCCTTTCCCTGTTCGTGCCACGCTCCACACCGCTTTGCCCACCACTGAGATACCATGGTGCGGCGGGGCAGGAGGGCGTGGGGATCCCCGTGGCCCGCCACCACGGGGAGCCCGACTCCCCCGGCTTGTACCTTCTTCCACCATTCCACTCTGCCCTGAGGAAATTCCTGGCACAGAGACAACAAAGTTAAAAGATCAGACCAAACTTTGGTTGTAGCAAGAAAAAGGCTTTCAAACTGAATCTCAGTTCCTGGTGCCAGGTTGGTTCAGTTCCATTCAGGCTCTTCGAACAGTAAAACACAGCTTCTTCCTCGACTGCACTTTAAACTTCAGCAGAAACTCTACTTGCTTGTATTTTGTTCTTCCCTCTACTGAAAAAGTTGCTCTCCTTCAACTCTTTCGTCTCAGGTATCCTTGGACAAATTGTTGATTTCCAAGTCCAGGCACACCAGATATCTATGCACACACGCTCAAGAGAAACACAACAACTGCCCTTGTAATACCACGTCCCTCTTCCTCCGGCAAGCGGAAACAAAAAAGGGAAAAGCCCCGAGACTGTACAGAGAAAACTAATTACTTGGAGAAAAGTGGAGGAGGAGGACAAGGAGCGGCAGCAGCAAATTCTGCCCTTTGGGAATGAGATGGTTGCAAATCAGAGACTGGGTTGTGACTTGACAGCTAGGCAGACAGAAAGAGAATAGAGCTTCGCTGCTCACTCTGCACAGACAGCCCTGCAGCTGCTCTGAGCTATCAGGCCATCTCTGCCCCACCCCACCCCTGTGTGACCCAGCCCACTCCAGCTGACACCCATTTGAGTATTCATGCTGTGTTTGGTAGGGGGAAAGAGAGAAAAGATGTAGCTGCATTTTGTCGGTGTTAGGGTCTTTCAAACCCAAATGCATTTGCTCTCAATAACAGCATAAACACACAATTTCCCTTGCCTCCCTCACTGGACAGAGCTGGAGGGCTCACCAGCTTGCCAGGGATAGAAAGCTAGGTGCCCATTCTCTTTCTTCCTTTGTTTTTTCTTCCACTCCTGCATCCTGAGCACTGGCTAAACAGATTAGCCTTATTATTCAATCGGCAGCCACACACCAAATTGCGTCCATGCTAGTATCGACTGTAGCCTGTAACTTTCTTGCAGGCTATCATTTAGTTCATCCTTAAGCGCATTAAAACAATGCCAATAGAAAAAAATTAAGTTCTTCTGCTCCCTAAAAAACAGACTTTGACCTGTAACATGACACCACAGAACTCTTGCTAATACAGGAAAAATGGAAAGAAATAGTGTTCCAGATTTGCAGGCTACAGCATGTATACACCTCAACCTCTTGTTAGATTTATTTATATGGTGCCATCAGCATGTACAGTTGTAATGTCCCTCAACTGCACACCAGACTGGCCCTAAAAGATCACTGGGTACAATAAAGCAACTGCACTATTCTCTAAAATCCCAGCCTGTCCACTGGGTCCAGACTCACCAAAAGCTCAAGATAAAGTGCTGTCCTCCCTATTTACTTATTTTGATTAGTTACATTTATATCTTGCTTTTCCTTTAATGAGCTCCAAGTGCCACACATGATTCTTTTCTTCCCTACTTTATTCTTGGAACAATTCTGTGAAGTAAGGAAGGTTGAAAAAAGAGTGACTGGGCCAAGACCACGCATTAACAGCTAATTGGGGACTTGAACCTGGATTTCCCAAGTCCCAGTCCGTACTCTGGTCCAATACCCCACGCATGTTCTGACGTCTACAGAACTGTAGAGCAGTAGGACACTATTGAAAAAAGTTTGAAAATCCAAATACAGGTGAGAACAATATATTTTACACTGGGATCTATCCAGACCAGAACACACTTGAGTACCATGCTGTTGAATTTCTTCATGGAATAAAACAACCAGATACCTATGCCTTCAATACAGAAAGGAAATAGTGTTTCTATCTAACAAATTGACCTCAAAAATTTTCCACCAGCTATCTTGAAAAGGTAACTTCTCTATCCCCACTATTCTTTGTTCCTCAGGTCCTTTACTACTAATCCCACACAGACGTTGTAAAGTTACTTTTTTAAAGTAATGGAAAGCTACTTTTAATAATTATACTCCAAAAGTTGGTGGTTATCATCATAGGTACAATTTTCTAAAAGTAACTCTTTACCCAAAAATAAGTAAAACATTTCCTTTTCAGTTACTTAGAAGTATAGGTCTAAATACTACAAATCACTTGTCTGTGATAACAACATGAGCCACACACATTCTGTAACTGTAAAAGTAACTAAAATCAAATTACCAGGTTATATTGTGAAATAAGCACACTGTCATAATGTTACTTAGTTATGCATTAGTTATTGCAAAAAGGGAACTAATTACAAGTAATACATTATCTGTAACTAGTTACATCTTAGCTCTGCTCCTCTAAGCATCATTCTTCACTCTTGCTCCTAACTGTCCTTTTCAACAGATAACTCTTATTTGTCACTCACTCTGACTTTACCCATCATTCCATCTCACTCTCTTACCAATACAATGGTTTTTAAACAGAATAATAAGCAAATAACGACACATTCTTCCTCAAAGAGCTCACTATGCATCCAGACTTTTCTGCAGAAATTAGAAATTCAGGCCTAGCCTAACTGTGTTGCCCTTATGCTCAGGGCAAGGTTCTTTAAAGTGCAGGTCCAATCCAAGACATCTGGTTGCCTGGGGCAAAGGACAAGATGGTTCCTCCTCTCATTCTTTATAGAAAAGAAGACTGGACAAGGGAACTTCACTTGTCAACACTGTCAACAGGATAGGGTCCTTCATCACAACTCAGAAGTGTTAAGACTAGTTTACGGGGGGCAGGATAGGTTGTACGGAGCTCACAGGTTGTTCCTCCAAGGGGGCAGTGTGACCACAGAACTCCGTAATAGTTGGGGAGCTTTCACTGTTCACCATCAGTATCTTCAGATATCTTTAGCATTTGCCAACCAAGGCAGTTGCCTCACTCTTTTTTCCTAGCATACGGTAAAGAAAGGGTAATGGCACTTGGACTAATACTTCAAACATAATATGTAATACTAATTATACCTGAACCAGACCTTGGAAGCTTGCAATTAATCCCCTTTATCAATAACCAAGTGAGATTATGACTGAAAAAGCACAGTCATCCCTCCACATTTGCAGGTTTCACTTTTGCGGATTTGATTATTCACAGATTATTTGCTGTGACCTCTACTGCCTCCCTAGACCATTTTTAATAGAGACTGCGAGCCTCGTGAGACTGAGAAACTGCAAAATAGGCTTGTAAGACCCTATTAAAAATGGTGTGGGGCAGCAGTAGAGGTGGCAGTAAGTCCCAACACCCACCCACTTCTGCCTTTTGAAGGAACCCTGATGCCTCAAAAGAATCCACGGTGGGTTTAATAAGGTGATCATACTTTTTTTGTGTGTTAAATATGGTTTGAGAGGGCCTAGAGTTATTCACGGTTTTTCCACTTTCACGGGGGTCCTGTGCCCCTAACCCTGGCAAATGTGGAGGGATGACTGTAGTTGTATTTCTTTTGTTGGGTAATTTTTGTTGTTATTTTTTTATAGTTGCAGCAACGTGTAACCTCATTACTTATGTGTGCTTTGTCCACAGGTCAGCAACCTGTAACATTCTCATGTTTTTCAAAGTAGCTAAAAAGTTTTGAAAAAATTAAAAAAACAGTTACAGTAATTATAAATGCAACAATTAAAAAGGGAAGGCCTGATTGTACTGTAATTAATTACTTTTTTAAAGCAAGTTTCCAAGTGCTGATTCTTGGGAGAGAAGCATATACATTTTGAGAACAAAAACAGCTATATAAAACATGAATTCTGGATGAAATGAGCTTTTTGCCAGAGCATACCTTGACAGATCTCCGGCTCGGATCCACAATTGGGGGGGGGGGGGAGACTTTCACTCTTTTTTAATCTGATCTACCACAAAAAGTAATTAATAGAGTCAACTTCCTGCAAAAACACAGATAAAGTGGAAAACAAAGATAAGAATGGATCATGCACAGCCATACATAGTCTAGACAGGTTATAATGAACTAGCAGCAGACACAGGAGTATGTATAGGTTAATGCATCCTCCCCCACCATTTGTACAATGTTCAATATTATTAATGAGAAACACAAAGTACATGCATAAATGTCTCCACTTTACTGGCACCATCTGCCCAGAGTGAGAAAGCAATGGATGAATTGTGCAAACCAGGATTTATTCCCATATGTGCAAAAAGATTTATCCATACATTAATTGACTATGCATCACCAGCACTGGGATGGGTTTGGAGTTTGGTTTTGCTTTTTCAGCAGTCACAAGGCTGCCAGTAACACTGACACAAGCATCTCCCTTGCAAAGTGCCAATCCCTCCCGCTACAGAGGCTTTCCATATCTCAAGCCTCATTAATTTCAGGAGTACCATCACAAGGCCTTTCTATTTTGGCTGCTGTTAAGCCAAGAGAGAGCCACGGGTTTAACTCTTGGAGCCATTTTCTTGAGAATTTTTACAGGATATTTTAAGCAAGTAACACTTTCCATCCAATTTTTTAGTCCATCCAGTTCACACTGTTAGCCTTTTGAATTTGTATAATCTATCCCAGCCTCTAAAAGGTGGAACAGACTCAAAAATCAAAATGAAATCAATTTATCTGTACAACTGGTCACCGTAAGTTGACAGGCCATAAGTTAATGTGACAAAAAGAGAATATTAATAAACATTTTAGAAACATCACATAAAATCTTTTTCAAGAAACAAGAATAATTATATTCTACTCCTGAAAACAGTCCTAATTTTAATAAGGAATTTAAATGGGTTGGATAAGGAAAGCAAGATGTGAGGACAAAAGAAGAGAGTACAGTATTTTGATCTCCTCATTCAACATTTTAAGAGGATCAACAGCAATGGGGATTTCCTGTGTCCCTCTGTGCCCCTCCCAAGGCCCATATGGCAATGCCAAAGCTAGACAGGTGCAAAATGGCTGGGGGGAGCAGGAAGTGTTTCACTTTTTGGTGAAGCAAAGGGCATACAAAAGCATAACAGCCTTTCTCAATTTTGCCCTGTGCTATAACCTTTATCCCAGTGTATCAATACAGAAATAAAAACAGAAGTGGTTACTTGGAATACTGTCACTGGTAAAGAAGACGGAACTAAACTACCTTGCTCACCGCATCCACTGCTGCTTTTCTGTGGTATCAGCACCCTTGGGTATACTAATCTGAGACTAACAAAGAAATCCTAGTGCTGCAGGCGGGTGCAGTTCTATGGAGGTAATATTGCTTAATGAGCTGGAACTAGCTGGCTGGGTGTTCAGGACAGAGAGGGGGCAGAAGGAGAGGGAGGCAAATGATGGTCTCTATCTAACACCAACACAGTGTGTGTGGTTTTCTTTGATCCAAGTGAGGAGAAGCTATGGGAAACCCTAGAAAGACAAGGCATAAGGCAATATCTTCTTCACAGCTAAGATTTTGGGCTCCCCAGAATTAAGCCTGTTCCTTCTGCAAGGACTTAAGTCACAGTGAGCTACCAGTAAAGGAAAAGTTTGGCTTCCAAGCACATACACAGCAGTGTAGAATAAAAACTATGAATGCGAACAGACGTAAGATTTTTAGACCAATGAGTCTGGTGCAGGAGCACCTTTCCAACTTTCAGTCCAAACATACCTTCCTGCATAAGAATCAAGCCCTGTTTTTAAAGAGATCTTTTAACAGGAACAAAAACGAGCTGTGCACAGTCCTGCTTGGCTGGTGTCCTATGATGGCATTAAGAAAGTACTTCCATCCCAATCTCCAGAGCTGCCTAAAAGTTTACATAATAACAGTGATAATAGCAAGGAGGAGGAGGAGGAGGAACAAGAGAATAGATGTATGACAGGTAATACTGTATGTTTAATTTAAAAGAAGAGGAAGATAAACTAATCTGCTGAAACACTGGGAAAGAAGCAACTGACAGATGAATTAGCATGTGATTCAATGGCCTCAGTGGTAGATAACAATGCTACAAAGATGAGCCAAAGGATCCAAAATAAGTAATCTTCTTCTGTAACGCGTGTCTTCAACCTAAGCAATCACAAGGGGCTCCTCTGATTCAGGGCTGAAAGCACTATAGATTTCCAGCTTGTCAGAGCCCTAGCACGTCTCATTTTGTTACCTGAACACCCTAGGGGCACCAGATCCCCTCTGATTTTGGAAGTTAAGCATACTCAACTCTGATTAGTACTTGGATGGGAGATCACCAATGAATACCAGGTGCTCTAGGCTACATTTCAGAAGGCAGAACTGGCATTCCTTGCCTAAGAAAACTGTATGAAATTCACAGGGTTGCCATAAACTGACAGGCAACTTGAAGTCATAGGTAAACATGCACAATGATGGCGTTACATATTTCACATACATTTCACATTTACTCACGATGGTCCTCTAAATGATCAGTATGATCCCCAACTTACAGCTAGATTCTGAGGTTGAGCATCAGTGTTTGTGGCAAAGGTGAGATCTGAGCCAGTGACTTCCCACATTATGTCTCACACTCTTGGGCCTGACCACATCCCACTACATTTTAAATCACAGATGCTATAGAAAAGGTTAAATGACATGTTGATGGGAAAGGATAAAAAGGGGGAAAAGAACTCAAGTCCAGGATTCATCTTAGGCATCAGGCAAAGGTAACTGTGACCTCCAGATTTGTTTTGGCCCCTGAGGTCCATCAACTCTAGACAGCATAGCTAATGGAAAATGATTACATCTGCAGAACCGCAGTTACCCATTCACAGTATACATATTTCTCCCAGTTGCTCATAAGAAGCTATGCTCAAAACACTCGGGAGAACTGAGATCCAGGACAGACTGTGTCATGCTGCAAATTTTTATGTTTCATTTCATTTATGTTTCCATCCCCATGGTGGCTTCAAACTGCAGGGAGAAGGACTGTTTGGTAGTAATGAAGAGTCAGTGGATGAGGGGCTTAGTTTCCTAAATTTAAAAAAAAAAAAAGAGCTAGAAAGGTCCCACAAGTTAATACCCTGAGGAGAGAGAAATGTGTAGCAACCTGAAGATTTGTTAAAAATGTATTTCCCCATGTCAGTTTTCTAAAGAAGAACAAGAGTCAGGAGATTTCCAAACCCACCAATTGATTTAATATTTACATTGGGAACGGAACGTTCCAGTAAATGCTTCATTCTGTTCCATACACAGACACAAAGGCTGCCCCACGTCCTCCAACCACAGGGTGCTGTTAAAGGGAGACGCACAGAAGCATTCCAGCCATTCTAAGGACCTGGGAGAAGCACGCCTATACATACATACATACATACATACATACATACATATATATATATATATATATGAATGAATACACAAGAAGAAATGCCAGGAATGATTGGGATAGCAATTTCTGTCCTTGGAGAGCCTAGGACTTTTATCAGACACCACACATTCTCTCCCCATTCCCTACTATGTCCTTTTTGCCTTCCAATTCTCCAGTTTTACTCCACACACACACACACACACATGCTTCAAATACCAAAAATATCTGCCTATGAAACAGGATCTCCACCACCTATTCCCCTAGTCCAAATATAGGATGTCTGTGTTTTAGGTTTTTTTTTTAACAGAGTCTATATTTGCATAAATATTGTTTTAAATGATGTCTTAGCATTTAACTACCGGCATACCTCAGTTAAGAAAGCCTCTGACAAAGAAACTCATGTTTTACAAAGTATTTTTTATGTCTGCCCAGCTCCTGTTTTCCTCATCCTCTGTCTAGCTAGAAGGTTTTTAGCACTGGCATTGGGAACATAGTGAAGGAGGGCAGGAGAAACACAGATTTTCCACGTCAGGTTGCAACGGCATGTCTGCAATAAAGAATGCAATGTAGCTTAAGGTGCGGGGAACAGGGATTTACCCTAGCCAATGCTACAGTAGCTGTGTGTGCCTGCCTACAAAGGTAAACAGCAACTCCCTCCAGAACCCTTTACTGTGCACAAGAAAATTATTGAAATGTTTTTCCTTTTTTGTGATGTAGGAATCTATCCCTGTTCTTTCCACATTATGTCTTCCTCTGGTACCAAAGTTTCTGCTAAAGAAATAAAGCCCAGGAACACATCTACAGTGGTCTCTTGACTTTCACGAGCATCCGGGACACAGATCCTCATGAAAGTAAAAAAAAGTATCACAAATAACTCCTCCCCCGCCTGAGTGAGCTCTCCCCCTCCCATTCCCTTCTGGGGCTTTCCCCTCCCATTCCCTTGCTTTTTGCCTGCATAAAATACATCATGCAAGCTTTTGAAGTGCGACCGGCTTCTTTATCAGGCAAAAGATATTAAAAAATCCTACTGGAGAAAAAAGGAAGAAAAGTGTTTATCATATTTTGTCTGATGAAGAAGCCAGCAGACCTTCATCGTATAATGCATTTCAGTTGGCCAATAAAGGTATTGCTCCGTTACGTCTTCTGGATTTTGTTGTATTTTGCTGCATGGTCAACACAGCTGCCCCTGAATATGTTAACATACATATGTCACATTTCAAATGTTTTGAATGCTTTTCAGTCATTCTGCTCCACATGATTTCAAAAAGGAAGAAAGCAGGGCCTGAGAAGTCACACTGCTCAACCACACCCATTCTGTTACTTGTGAAATCTATCCTTATTATACGCTTATTAGCATAAAAAGTGGGGGCTCAAAACAGGTAACTATGTTGCTTGTAACTCATTATTTCCAAGCTCTAGTCTATATAACTGCAAAAAAAGAGCCAACAGGATTCCAAAGGAGAAAATCTAATTGCAGGTGTATGACCAATTTTTAAGCAGCATCCTTTTGTGCTATGTTGTTTGTTTGCCAACTTGTAAAAATAGCAGTGCAGAAGAAGATCTAGGCAAGTATCTCACTCTAACAGGCTAGATTCCTACATGAAGAAGGCTTTCACATAGAAATGTGTTCAAAATCAATGTCTCCCACTTGCCATCTATTCTGTCATCTCATTCTGTCACACAGATAGACCTGCAGTGCTAGTCATATTTCTCTTTCCATTGTTTACCTTATACCACCTCCAGAAAAGAGTGCCTGCTTAAATTAATGTCCCCTAAGGATTTGGAGACAAAGAAACAGGAAAAAATCTTCCGCTAAGTAGAGATGAGATATTGTTATTGTTATCTGCCTTCAAGTTGTCTCTGACTTACAGTGACATTATCGTATGGTTTTCTTGGCAAGATTTACTCAGAGGAGGTTTCCCACTGCCTTCCTTCTAGGCTGAGAAACTGTGTTTTATATAAGTTCCCCACTAGGTTTCCATGGCTGAACAGGGATTCAAACGCTGGTCTCCCAGAGTCCTAGTCCAAAACACGAACATCCAAAGGGGAAAAAAAAAAAGCCTCTAGCCCTACGATCTCTTCCAGCTTTACCTGTCTCCAGCAAGCCTCTTATCCCCTCTCTCCTCTTGCTGTTTTCCAAAACTCGCCTTTGCACACTGTTTTTCTACATGAAAGAAAAGATACATGTCTCCACCCCCCACAGGCAGAAAAGCATTTGAGGGCATTCTGGGAGGGACAACAGTGAGGAATGGAAAGAGTAAAGTGAAATTTTTGTTCCTGTCTTTCTTCCACTCCCAGTAACTGCCTCCCTCAGCTGCTTTTCCTTTTACAAAAGTCAAGCGATTGTCTAACTCGGCTCACTTGGGCCATACTCCTTCAAACCAACTGTGGTTCAGTCATGTGAGTGAATGTTCCTCTGTACAGTTGCCCATCCACATTTGTGCAATTGACTTTCATGGATTTGACTGTTTACAAGTTTCTTCAAACCCTGCCCGCCCCCACCTCACATGCTTCTTTTCTGGGGACTCTTCTCTCTCCGTGGCTCCAATCAGACCACCCAGTCATTTCACAACCCACCTCTGGTCCTCCTCCTTTTCCACCAGCCACTGCCCACCCAGCTAAGGATGGCTTACAGCCCAATTTCGCAGTACCAGAAACCGTCTCCTGATGCCCCCCACCCCATCCAAGAAAGGCGATGGTTGAGAGAGAGAACATACAGGGCCACCATGTCAACCCCCTTTCCCTCTCCTTTCCCTGACCTGGTTTGGATCCTGGGCGCCCACTGTCCCCACCATGCCTCAGCCCCCTTCCCACAGACATGCACAAACATTTTGATATTTGTGATTCTTCCACTTTTGTGAGGGTCCTGTTCCCCCGGCCCTAGCAAATGCGGAGGGCCAATGGTATAACAAAAAATATATGTATATATTAAAAGACAACCTCTCCACATAGAATAAATAGCATTACAGGTAAAGGATTAGGTGAAAATCCTCATCCCAGGAACACAGTTTTATTGGAGCAGGTCTTTTTTTCCCTTTGCTTTTGGTAGGTTCAATCATGTGAGGCACCACCTGCCATTTCAGGCAGGACAGTTCAGATACAGGCCTACCATCTCAGTGACACCTTCGCAAATGTAAGCTCTCTCACACATCCTAAAGTAACCTGCAATGATGGCTCCACAGAACCAAGCAGAGGGCTGTCAGAGTGGCTTCCCTCACAAAGCCACACACAACCACCCAGCTGTCATGAACGCAGCTCACGAGCGCTTCTTCTCTCTCTGTGACCCCCCTCCCCAGGTTTTCACTTCACTGCTACCATCAGAACTGTAAAATTCTCAGAAAGCACCATTTCCACATGCGTGAGGCCCTTCCCTGCCTCAGAACCGCAGCCTTGTGCCCTTCTCTAATGCACCCCCATTCTCTTTACTATACAAGTCCCAACAAGCCCAAGTGACGGACCTACAGAGAAACAAGACAAGGCTTTTTGCTTCTATGCAGCTGTTAGCCCTGACACACGAGGGCTCAGCAGGGAGGGGATGAGGGAGAAAAGCCTTTGTTTCCCCAAGTATCCAATAGGACTATTTAAAGCCGGGAGAGCAGCAGCCTCATCCAGCTACCCTTCCAAAAAAAAGGGGGGGGGGATCTTATTCTTACATATTTGTTGCTAGCTCAGGCCCAATGTTACATCCATTAGCCATTGAAAATTTGTGGTTTTCTCGTGAAGCACCAGATGCACACGTTCACACAATTTATTTAGTATGAGGACGGAAAGGTGAAAACTCTACCTGGAAAACAACCATGCAGAAGTTAGGCCGATGAGCGGTAACCCCCCCAAAAAACAGTGATTATTTATATTATGAATACTTGTTTTACAGAAAAAAGCAATACCAATCATTACGTACCAGTAGCAATAAAATAAAAGCTCTATAAAAATAAAAAGAAATAGATTATTTTATTATAAAATGAGGTCAGCTTGAGTAAGTATAAACCTAGAGGCCTTTTCTGCAGTTAACAGTAGGTACAGAAAAGATAGGAGTTCAAAAACAGCAACAGCAAAGTCACCTTTTTGAGTTATAGGAAACATAGGATCCCAATCTAGTTTCAGTGAAAGACCAGCCCGATGATCCATTTTGGATTATTTGTACTCACATGCTATGAGTTTTCAAGGTTGGTTCTAAGAATGATGTTTGATTCAAACCCTCTCCACTCCCTCCCCAGGTTTGCAAACTGAATGAAGGAACATAGTGATCCAAATATACGTTCATTTTTCAAATGGTTTCCTCTCACTTTCTATATTGAGTTAACTTTAAAAGACCCAAGTTCAAGTCCCTGCCATGCCATGAAGGTCACTGGATGGCCTTGGGCTATCTACTCAGCCTAATCTATGTCAAAAGGTTACCATGAGGACAAAATGGGGGAAGTGGACTATGTATGTCAGCCTGTGACCCTTGGATAAAGGATAAGATAGGAATATCATACCATTTGTATTTCCAGAGCTTGGAAGTAACAAGTTACCAGCAATAGTACCTACAGATGATGATGATGATGATGACGACGATGACGATGATGATGATAACAACAACAACAACAACAACATGTTGTTGTTGTTGGGTTTGGAGCAGGGGCTTGGTAACAGGGCATAGTGAACTCACATTTTTCAAAACTATCATCTCAAAAATCCTAAATCCCTCCCTCAAAAAAAAAAAAAAAAGTTGGGGGAATGCAGTTAACAACTACTGTTTGTGTACATTCAACTCTAACAAATTACCAAACAAATTACAAAGATAATTTTCTAAGTTCTGTACATTTCAGAACTGACACAAAGAGCAAAGAGACCCTATTTGTTTCACTTGGAAAGAAAGCTATGTGTGCTTAAATTCAGTCACAAGTTTGCTCACCCCTGGATTGCAGATGGAACAATTTATGCAAGCCATTTTAGTCCTGAGAATGTGGCTTATGGAATGCTCCTGTTGCTGGACCAGCACTTAAAACATGTAACTGCACTAGTTATTTGCATTCCATCCCCCTCACAAGGCACACAGTGAAGATGTGCAGTTCTCTTACATCACAGTTGAACAAAAAGAATATACTCTTGCACAGAAGAACACAGCTTTTACTTTCACAACAGTCTAGACAACTGGGCAGATATTCACGGGAAATCTACTACAGCCACATATCAAGGTCTGTATTGGGTTCCTAGAGCTAAGCAATACTTGCACACAGGAAGACACTGTACAGGAAGCCCACTCCTTTTGATGCTCCATTATCTGACAACTTGCTCTTTTGGCACTTCCAAATTAAGGACAAGTTCCATTAATTTCATGGAGGTTTTGCGCTTTCATTTTCTTGCCTTCAGAGGCTTGCTTGGAACCGCGCACGTGCATGTGCTGCTTGCAAAGCAAGCAGAAAAAAGGGGAAAAGGTGCTAAGTTGGCTGAGAGACCTTGCAAACAGTACATGTATGGTCAGTCTCAAGTAAGTCCTTCATTCTCCCTACAGTACAGTACAGTACATGGGTTCCACTTTTCAAACCATTCCATTTTCTGACTGTGCTCCAATCTTTAACCGGTCAGATAAGTGGGGGAAGCCTGTAATCCAATATTAAACTGCAGATGGAAACAGTACCTACAGCAGACTTCCAAGATATCAATGACACTTTGCTGTGGGAAACAAATGCCTCAGCATAACTGCCAAATGTACCACAACCTATTCCCTACCCACTCAAGTATACCACTTGAAATACTCAGCCATTTTTTAATATAAATCTTATTTTTCATCCCCCTGCCAATGGCAGCATGCACTCATCTCCACTGCTAGAGATTATAACAGAAAATTAAAGAAACACAACCCCAACTACCCACCCCCTCTAGCAATGAGACAATTCCTGTTTATTTCCATTGCATTGGAATAAATTATCTGCATTGCTGCACACAACAGGAAGGAATTGACAAAGAAGATCCCACCCACACAAAAACAAACAATTCCAAACTGTGGCAATGCCAATGTCCATTGGAAAGAGATATTAAAAGCACACCAACATCAGACTTCGTCCTACATACTTAGAAGATGCATATCTGGCTTTGTGCCACAGCACAGAAACTGAAGGTGAAAAGAGGGTGTGAAGTAGTTTTAAGGCGTGGTGGATGGACTTAATTTTTGAGTCAAGACTCACTTAAGGTGGAGTCAGAGAACCTGCTTTCCGTGTAAGCATGCTTAGCCCTGAACCATGGGAAGCAAGAAAAAAAATACTTTCAAAGCATATATAGAATCCCCTTTTCTTCATTAACGATTAAGTACCATTAGTTCACCACAACATGTAAAACAGAGTGGGCAACTATGGCCCTTCTGATTTTCCTGGACTATAAACAGAATGAGCCCTAGCCAGTACAGCCAATGGCAAGGGATGATGAAAGCTGCAGTCACCCACCCTTAATGTAAAAGAAAACAAGACTTCCAGGACAGATTGACTAACAATCTGGCAAAACTAGAAGCCAGGACCTTGCATTCTAGAAGTCAATAAGGGCATCTGTTGTCCACTAAATATTTTTATCATCATATTTAATTTTACATATCAATTCTTGAAGTACAGTGGACCCTCCATATTGACAACCTCCGCTTATGTAACTTGCGGCTAATGCAGTGTCATGTCCCACATCTTAAAATGGTGGCAATGTGAATGCGGATGTACTGAAGCATCAGTGTGCACATCACCACTATTTAATATTATGGGAAGCAGGCATTCATGTTTCTTCCTATTCACAGGGGTTCTTGGAACAAACCCCCCCCATTGATATGGAGGCATGTGCATAAAGGCATGTGACAAAGAGACTGTTAAGCCAATAATTTTGTTACTTCTCAATTTTGCAGTGTGGTGGGATTTTCTGCCACCTCAAAGGTGATATCCGAAGCTAATTCTATACTCTTTACTTTCACTCGGACTTGTCCTAGAAATGTATGTAAAACATTACAATTAAAACTGTGAGCTCTTTAAAACAATACTTCTACTGACCTGGAATGCCTCTATACCCCTCCTCTAACTACAGGAGCAGACAGTTGTTAAACACTGAAGGACTGGGATTCTCTACCAGCTACGATATATTTCTTAGCAGTTTGAAACAAGAAAAAGGTCAGGCAGTGTTCATCAGGGCAAATTCTACACACAGGAACGCCAGAGCAGCTGGATTCCTTCCAACATACTTGGGAGTTTTGCACAGGAGTGCCCTAAATAGACAGTCACGCTGAGAGAAAGCAGAAATTTCCCAGAATGCAACTCCGCGATCATCTCCCCCCTCTATTTCCCTCAGATGCTTCCCCATGGAGTGCAGAGCCCTCTGCTGATTTCAAGTGGCAGGAGAAAAAAAGGGGATAAAGAAATCAGAAATTTCCTTCTGATGATCTGTTTAGAATACAACAAAACAATATTCATTTTTTATTTCACAGAAGGGATGCAGATGTTCCCCCCTCCCAAGAAATAATACTTCTCTTTGTAAATATGATTTATCATGTTTCCCCACAAATTTGAAGTTTGTTGTGATTATTTCCCTAGTTTTGCAGGTCAGCTGCTCTCTGTGCTACCAGTGTCATCAGCATTTAAAGAATTTTACCTTGAGAATGAGCAATGAAATGTCTTTTCCTCATTCCCTTACCATGTTGTAACCCAACAAAAATACAAGGAGGAAACTACAAAGCTGGAAACACATAAGACTAGGACTGGCCTAGTGAGTTACCCGGGCCTATATGTTTTCAGGCCTCAGAACCCTCTTTAGGCACCAATGTGTACTATTAGTTCTTGGGATTGGCAAGCTATATTGTTGCTGTCTGCCTTCAGGTCATTTCTGATTTATGGCAACCCTAAGGTGAACCTATCATGGGGTTTTCTGGGGCTGAGAGTATGTGATGTGCCCAAGGCCACCAAGTAGGTTTCCACAGCTGTGTGGGGAATCAAACCCTGGTCTCCAGGGTCGTAGTCCATCATTCAAACTACTACACTATGTTGGCTCTCGGCAGGCCACATACAGCCTCTAAATTAGACAGGCCTGACATAAATGCAACGAATCTATCCTTTCTTACAGCAGTACAGTCATTTCTCCACATTCGCTAGGGTTAGGGGCACAGGACCCCCGTGAAAGTGGAAAAAACGTGAATAACTCCAGGCCCTCCCAAACCATATTTAACACACACAAAAAAGTATGATCACCATAGTCAACCCACCATGGATTCCTTTGGTGCATCAGGGTTCCTTCACAAGACAGAAGTGGGTGGGTGATGGGGCTTACTGCCACCTCCAGTGCTGCCCCACATCATTTTTAATAGGGATTTACAAGCCTCATTCGCAGTTTCTCAGTCTCACAAGGCTTGCAATCTCTATTAAAAATGGCCTAGGGAGGTGACAGCAAATAATCCGTGAATAATCAAATCCGCAAACGTGAAACCCACAAATGTGGAGGGCTGATTGTATTTAGTGCACTTCTATCTCCAACTGAAACCTCCCACTTCAGCTTCAGCAACCAAGAGCAAAAATTCTGCAACTGAAAAACCTCTTCCTAGGTCTTGTTTCAAGAATGGCTGCCCATATTCCTTAATCTGGGTCCTGCATAGAAATAGCAAGTGTATTATTCAGAAATTCACTTACAGAGCATTTAGTTCTAGATGACCCAAATGAGTGAGTCAAGTCACATATCACTGAGGAAATCACACCCACACAGCAACAACAACAAATCAAGTTTGCAGATGAATTTGTTCCTGAGTCCTGAGTATTATAATACTCAGGCAGAAACTGCTAGGGAGTAAAATCCATGCAAGACTAAATACCCTAAAGGTATTTAAATTACCCACAGCTGGGGCATGATGCAACATCTTTGCAGTGGGCTGATCATTTTCCCAGGGTTCCCTGCCTGGAATCCCTGACAAAGGTACCTAAAGGTAACCTGTCTGATCTTGGAAGCTAAGCAGTGTCAGCCCTAGTTAGTACTTGGATGGGAGAATGTCAAGAAATATCAAGTGCTGCATGCTGTATTTCAGAGGAAGGAACTGGCAAAACCACCTCTGAGAATTCCTTGCCTAAGAAAAGCCTATGATCCCATGAGGTCACCACAGGAGAGGTGACTTGGAAGGCGTACACACACACACACACACACACACCTCCCTCTGAGTCATTCCAAAGGGAAGCTTGGTTCGGAAGTGCAATTCCACACTTCCTGTTTCTATCTGTGGCAGCTTCTTAACACCTCCCAATGAAACTGAGAATAGGAAGATGTGGGGAAGGTATGAAATGAGATTAAAGTAATGATCATAATGGAAGAAAACTCTCCTTGTTCAAGCAATTCATATAATGGTATCAAAATATAAAATGATGTGGATGAAGCTCTGGAAGGTTCTTAGGACACACAGCTAACAGGTCATAGTGTGTAATAACTTCCACCATCATTATTCCAAATATCTACACATAGCGAAAGCAAAAGCTCTGATACACTTCAAAGTTTTGTTGGTTAGAGCAAATGAGGCTATCCTGATGGATAAGTAAAGCTACAAAGACAGGAGCGTGCCTTATTTTCAATCCAGATTTAGCTCCACCCTAACCGAAAGGTGACCTTTTTCTGTCCTATGCAGTGAATGGCTGTCATTCAATCCTGTGGCAGAGAAGAAGAAGAGGTCCACTTGGGGCAATGTTACAAAGTGAGTAAAACTTGCTCATCATTCATAGAACTAGATGGCCCAGAAACTACTGATGATATCAAGCAGGAGGGAGGAACATCATTATTTTCTTTTCTGATGGCCAGTTCAAAGTTGTACGGTAAGGGATAATCTCTCTCTCTTTCTCCCACACACACACAATCCAGGAAAGGAGAAATTCCTAGTCCAGAAGCAATGCACTTTTTTTCCCCAAAGCTTGGTGGTTACATTTGGTAAGGAAAAAGAGGCCCGGTACAGGATTTTGGACAGTGGGCTAGCCTGGCCTGTACATAGTAATTCTCTGGTGTCCTTCCCTCATAGTTCCTCACCCATGAAACCTGTTTGGTCTTTGGATGACCTACAGCTTAACAGCAGTTTCTCTTGATGGACCACAAGCTGAACATGAGTCAGCAGCGTGATGCAGCAGCCAAGAAGGCCAACGCGATTCTTGGTTGCATCACTAGGAGTATGGTGTCTAGATCAAGGGAGGTAATAGTACCATTCTATTCTGCTTTGGTTAGACCTCATCTGGAATACTGTCTCCAGTTCTGGGTACCTCATTTCTTTTTTTATATATATATTTTTATTGAAGTTTATAATTAAACAAAACAAACAAAACCCTCCCCACTTCCACGCTTATTTCCAGTTGGATCTACTTGTTTTCATTCCATTCATACATAGTTACAGCTTACTCAAAGGAGAAGGTGATCTTACATTGTTACATCTTACATTGTTACATTATTGCTTTGTTATATTACCTTATTACATTGTTATATTACATTACTTACAATCTTACTTTGTTCCTTATCCTTTCTTATTCTGTATCTTTAACCAGTTTAAAACTTCTTTCCATTCCCTTTCAAAGTTCTGGATAGGTCTATTTTTCAAAGAAAATATTAACTTTTCTGTCTCTACCATGTCCAGGACTTTTAATTTCCATTCTTCTATATCAACATATTTCCTTTCTTTCCAATACTGCGCATATATCAGTCTTGCAGCAGTTATCAAATATAGCAATGTCTTCTGATGACATCTTATTTCTCTTTTTTGCCCTAGCATATTTAACAAATAAATCTCTGGCTTCATTTCAAATTTTGGGCACCTCATTTCAAGAAGGATATTGACAAGCTGGAGCGTGTCCAGAGGATGGCAACCAAAACGGTGAAGGGTATGGAAGCCATGCCCTGTGAGGAGCGACTTAGGGAGCTGGGGATGTTTAGTCTGCAGAAGAGAGCATTAGGAGAGGACGTGATAGCCATGTTTAAATATTTGAAGGGATGTCATATGTTGAGAAGGGAGTAGATTTGTTTTCCGCTGCTCCAGAGACTAAGACAAGGAGCAATGGATTCAAACTATAGGAAAAGAGATTCCATCTAAACCTCAGGAAAAAATTCCTGACAGTCAGAGCTGTTCAGCAGTGGAAGATGCTGCCTTGGAGTGTGGTGGCATCTCCTTCTTTGGAAGTTTTCAAGCAGGGGCTGGATGGCCATCTGTTGGGAGTGCTTTGATATGGGTTCCTGCACGGTAGGGGGTTGGAGTGGATGGCCCCGTGGTTTCTTCCAACTCTATGATTCTACGATTCTATAGCAGAGGATATCTATACAATTTATAGCCATTTCTCAATACACCTGAGATTCTTGTATTCATCTCCATCAGAGATAGACAAACCCTAGGAATCAAAAGACCATTCTGCCCCACCAAGACACTGCAAGACATGCCATTGCCTAAAACTGAAATTAGAAGTGACCAGAAGTCACTTTTGAAAAACCTCCTTTTTAACTCAAATGTTGTATGGAGGGCTGTACCTTACTTGAAAAGAAAATCACCACTCCTAGGGATTTATGGGAGAGGTGTCAATTTTTAATTTTGAAAAAGCATCCCAACAAACAGGAAATGCAGGAGACTAGGAAACTGCAAAAGCAGGCAGCAGATCACATCTTTCCAATTCCAATCTACAGGTAATTGAAGGGGGGAAATCCCTCAATACTACTGATGTTTGAATGGAAGGAAAGTTTTATTACTCTTCAGTTTAATGGATTTTCATCTAATGTCACAACCCAATGGACAAAATAATTCCATATCAAACCTGCTCATACTTTATGATCTGTGAATGAGATTCTCATCTCTGTGTCTCCTTAATCAGAGATGAGGCAGAAATTTACAAGAGCCTTTTGGTTTGTTTATTCTAGCTGCAGAATGTTCTTCTCAGTAACACTCACCTGGCATCAGTAACATTATCCTATAGGTACTGCCTAAAAACCTTTTGATTCACTCAGACTTTTCTCTTTTTTTAATTAAAGCAACATCAAAACAAACTCCAGACTCTCCCACATAGAATTCATTAAACTATGGCCTTTTCCGCACCTTGTCCTCCAGTCGCGATCCCGGCAGCCCTTTGGCCGCAAGGGAGCGCAACGAGAACGCTCCCCTCCACACCAGAACGGCTCCCTGTGGAGGGAAGCACGACTGACACAAGTTCACCTTCCGCAGTGCAGCCAGGCTCTTTCCCATGCTGTGCTTGGGCAGGCAGTGCCGTCCTTGTACTTCCTTTCTCTTCCACATGGCCGGGAAGGACAGGAGCATTGTGCAATCGCGGGTCATTGATGGAGATACTCCATCAATGATTTAGCCTACAATTGTGCCTGCCAGTGTTAAGAGAAAGACAGGATCACGATGACGTCTTGTGGAAGCATCGTCTCAGTCCCACTCTGTACTTCAGATTTTAAACTTTGACTTGTAATTTTTGTCTCCTGTTTTACTTGGCTGTTTTATTGTAGTATGTTTTCTTGTTTTGTTTCAAGATCTTTTCAGCTTCCTTCGAAATACAAAATTAAGGGTGATATGTAAATATTTGAAGGAAAAATAACCCACAGCTGTAATGGTTTCCCTGTCCTAGTTTATACTGGTTTGCTAGAACATGGAGGAGCCATATCTCAGTTTTCCAAGGATATTACCATGATGGACATTGTATCCATGAATGAGATGATGCTATATGCAGGGAAATCCAGAACTCGGTATTTGTGGGTTCTAACCTACATTGTATCACATGTTTAGCAAAGTTTGTCTAATTTCAAAAATAAAGGAAGTCCATACCCAGCTCCCTGCAGACCCTGTGACAACTGCCTCTTCTGACCTTCCTTTAGGTGCTTTGCTGTAACAGAACTTCTACATTTCTTTAGAGGGCCAAAAATCTCTCGATATAACTATTTTTTCACTTGCTTTATTGTGTATTAGACAAAACAGAGAAATGTATGAAACAAATTCTAAACTGGTAGCAGGTACCCACAGCAATATGGAAAAAGTAAAATACTTTCTGTCCAGCTCCATTCAGTCTGTTAACTTTTTTAATTAATATTTTTATTAAAATATTTCCAATACTTTAAAAGAAGAGAAATATAAAAAGAAAAAACAAAAACAAAGTAATAGTAGAAAAATAGAAAAAAGAAAGTTTACATTAACTTCTGAGTTTCCTAATGGTTGTTACATACAATATGTAAAGTTTTACTTCTCCAGTTTAAACGAATATCCTAACTTCTTCAACTTAGCTAACTTTACCAATAATCTAAACCCCAGCTAACATATTATCCTCATGCTTCTTCAAAAAGACAATCGAAAATTTATATAATTATCAAAAAGAACAGATACCATATTAATTTCATTTTTACCAAAGGACATTCAAAGATACCCAACCCTTCGAAAATACCACCAATGAGTTTTCCCTAACTGACATACACAAACTATCCATATCTGCTAAACCACTCAGTTTCAAAAATCAGTTCTTCTTTTTCTTTGACATTGCAATACTGACATTTCAGACAATGATTCTTGCTTCCTTATAATAAGACAACTTTATGTTTGGCCTACTGTACATACTTATGTATAAGTCTAAAAATTTTAGTCAAAAAATCAGCCCAAAAAACCTGGGTTGACATCCACAATATAAGTACTGTACTTAACTCTTATTAAAAAAAAAAAAAAAAAACTATTCCTTTCTCTGAGTAGAGTGGCGAAAGGCAAGAGCTGAGTCTATCCCAGGAGAATCTAAAAGAAGCTCTGATGCCTTCTATCCTCTCCATTGTGGTGCTGCTTCTGTCCTTCTGATTGTCTGAGTGGGAAAATGGTGGCAGTGGCTCTTTGGAACTTCCTCTCAAAAGAATGCCAAGAGAAAAGAGTTGGTGTTTCTTTTAGGTTCTCCTGGGATGGACTAAGCTCTCACCTTTTGCCACTCTCCACAGAGAGGGAGATGGTTCCTTTTTTTATAAGAACTTTATAAAAAAAAAAAAGATCAATCCACTACTCTGAGTAGGGTGGCAAAAAAGATCATTTTGAATGTCTGAGTGGGAAAATTGTGGAAATGGTCAGGGGCAGCTGGTCCCTGAGGCAACACTGACACTTCACCCCTCTGCAGAATAACCCTCAACTTATCCATGGGTCACACTAACATTCATTCTCATACTCTATAATCTTATCGTTATGTTTATTCTTATTTTTCACTGATGACTGAAATCCTTTTATTCTTCAATTTCTCTGACAAAGTCCCCTCGCTCTTAACTTTTTGCTCTTAATAAAAAGTCTTCTTAAATCTAAATCAAGACACTGCTCACAGTCTCTTCGTTGCATGAAGAAGCAAATTTGTTAGAAGTATTGATTTCACCATCCAATTCAGAAAGTCTCCCTTAAGTACAGTCCCATGTTTTTGTTCTTCTTAATTAAGAAAGTTGGTTATGCAGGACCTTGTATCTGGTAACCAGCAGGCTCCTTTATATAGCAGGGCAAATTCCCAACCTCGCTCTTCTCCGCTCCACCTGAGATCTCTTGCCATTTAGGCAATGATTAAATCACTATGAGCAGTGGCTTCCAGACCTTTGTGGATTATCCCCTGATCTCCCTCTGATCCAGGAGAAAATTTTTTGCCCATACAAACTTAGTTTGGCTAGCAATCACCATGTGGAGCGTCCCCTCCCCGCGCACCTAGAGTGAAGCCATTTCCATCAGGCCCCTCCCTAAACTGCAAAGCCCAGGATGCCATAGGATGTTCAAAGTAGAATAATAGCACTATAACAATCTAGTGCAGAAATGGCCTGAGAAATCTACAGGAGTGGTTTTTAATTCACCATTCCAACCTGGAAGTTCCTCTTTCGGTATCTGTTAACATTTAACACTACCAGATTTGTCAAGAAACTTAGGCAGTGTTTCCAGGATAACTCTTCAGCCTATGGATTTTTGGTTTAGGGTATGCATGGTATTTTGCAAACATTTGTTCTGTTTGGTTGCAAATGCATTTGTGTTTCATTAGTTTGTGTTTTCTCTTTCTTGTGGCTATCACCTTGAGAGGTATAAATATTTTTAAACAATCTAACAAAGACAATAAAAAAGATTAACTTCAAAAAATATTCATCTCAATGAAGGGTTGTTGGTTATTTTTTATTTACTTTTATTTTTTTAGTTTTCCAAAAACTTCACATATTTTCAAGAGGTCAAACATTTTGTTAAAATTATATTTCATCAAACAGAAGGAAGATTGTGTCTTTTGCTAATGGAATCAAGACTGCTGGCTTTTCCCCCAGAGCAAACAAAAGACAAATCTCCATCCCATAGGACCAGCTGTTGTGGCATTACACAGCCTCAGCCGCCTCCCCCAGTGGTTTCTGGGACAGACCTATGCAACCCTCACAGTAAGCCCTTCCATGCACACATCCTGTTCTCACATCTGCAGCTGGACCATTAGGCAACAGAATGACACACACTGACCTCCTGGCACAGAAGTAAAGGGTGGGGTTACGTCACACACTGAAGGCAGGGAAGAGATGAGAAAAATAAAAAGACTGTGATACAGAGAGCGAATGGTGATCCAGAAACTAATTCTAATCAGGTGACAGCTTCCATGACACGCAAACTAGGAGCCACAGGAGGCCATGGCCAGTGGTGCAGCAAATCCTGGAACTGGACAATTCTTGCTTTATTGCTCTGCAGGACATCCAGCCTTGATTGGTCTTAGAATAATATAAACAGCCCTCTCCCTAGCTAGGCCTTGTTAAGCCACTACATTTGAACAGGGTCCAAACCCACAAGCTAGGGAGACTCTTAGCAGTCGAACTAGGATGACCCTACATGGCTTTACAAGCACACTCCTGATTATGCCTGTCATTTTCTTGATGCATGTTGTACATATTTGATGCTTTGAAGAGATCTTCTACTTTCTTCAGAGCTGGCCAAATGCAGCAGTGTTCCAGCTCTCTGCCATCATGTAGGTAGTAATGCTTTGCCAGTTGAAAATGCTTAATCTCCACCACAGCCTGCTCATCCTTCACAACAGGAAGATTCTACCTTAAATTAATCAAGAAATGGAACATCCTATGTAAAGCTCAGGATGAGAAATCAGAACCCCGATCTCTCCTACTTTAATGATGGCTGTGCCTAACAACATTCTGAATCTCTTATCCCACCCCATTATTTCAAGGAGAAAGGACAATCATAACATCCAGTTTGCTATCTCTAAACTGTGCCCCAATTTCCCAGTTTAGGTATGGTTTTCAGGCTACATCGCAACCAGGTAAGTCTTACTACTGGGCCATTACACCTGTGGAAGTTGCATTAGCTAAATCTCATAAACTGCCTGTTTTCATTGCTGCCATGAAACACAGAATATATCAAAGACATCATTTAAACTGTCATATACCACAAAGTGCCTTCCTACACACAGTGCCTTCTCAGCACGGTAGATAGGAAAACTGCATGTGTGAATTCTCCAATATCTGGACAATGTTACCTTCAAATACGCTCTTTTGGTGTGCTACGGGTGAGGTCTGTTCTCCCCTTTCTCCTTCTCTGGTTCTATCAAGGCTGTCTCACATAACAAGAATTCCTCCCTCAGGTGGGCCCAAGGCATACTTTTCCCATACAAGGCCTGACATGCAGTTAATGTTACAATCCAAACTTTATCTTGCTGGAAAATCCTATTAAAATCTCATTTTTCTGACCTTAATCTCGCCTAGTGTTCTGGGAAGGATTAGATCTGGCAATCTTCCTTTCTTTTCTGTCCTTGTCTCTCCACCCCCCTCCCCGAACTACAAATCTATCATTTTGGCGTGCTCTTTTTGGGTTAGCTCCTACCCTTCTTTCAACAGGAGCTATTTATTTAAAGTCAGTTCTGTTCTGCTGAATGCAGGAGGGAAAGTGATAATTTAGGAAGCTACACAGAGGTGGCCAAATAAACTCAAGAACAAAATCAGATTGCCCCCTTGTGGAAATCTTTGGATCCCAGCCTACATTTGAAACACAAATACACAATTAAAATCAACCTTGCAGTCACTTCACTTTTAGAAAAGTTCTCCAGGGCTGAAATGGAAAGCTCTGCTCAAATTCTATAAATGTACAACAAGATTTCTAGCAGTACTATTTACACTGCTGCAAGAAACAGGTACACAAGGTTTACTCTAAATTTGTATGTTAGAAAGTTTGGTTCCGGGGAGAAAGATCAGCCATTTGCTGCATATTTGTGACCTTCCCATGTCAGGTCCAAAAGTTCTCACTCTGGTATACTGCTCCTGGACTTTTTATTCTACCAATATGGGCTCTCTCTGACAGCCTGACTCCAATGAAATTAAGTCATCCTTCCAACCGAAACTCATCAAGTTCAAGACCATAATCACACATGAATTTGAAAAGGTTTTAATTAAACTCTTGGGAATACTTTCCTATTTCAGCAATACTGCATTTGCAAGTTTTGTATTTATTTTTTTAAATTTCAGATGTAACAAAATTCTGTGGCAGATAACCTAAGAAGCACTGTTCTACCACACCATCTGATGTGGGGGACAGAAATTATGTTTCTTCCCAGTGTGCCAGGAAAAAAGCACCATATTTGTGCCCGTTAGCTACAAATATTTCTTTCTTTCCTTGAAACTTTCCAGGGACCAGCACCAGTCCAAGGACCATCATTTTGCATAGCACTGCCGTAGAAGATATTCCTCCATCTGCCTACCCCAATGGAAACCATTCATGCTGTGCTACTAGATTCCAAACACATAACCCCACCTCTTCATATTATCTCATTTCTTATCCTTCAGGATCCAGCAGATAAAGTAATTCCTTGTATAAAAAGCTAAGCATTTGTGTAGATTCCATCTCTACAGTACTTTGTTGTGTGCCTTCAAGTCAGTTCCAACTTATGGTGACCCTAAGGTGAAGCTATTATGGAGTCTTGTGGTGCCGAGAGTGTGTGACATGCCCAAGGTCACCCAATGGGTTTCCACGGGCAAGCAGGAAATCAAACCAAGGTCTCCAGGGTCAAAGTCTAATGCTCAAACCACTACACCATGCTGGCTCCTTGCCCATCTAATATATAAAAGTCAAAGTTTGTGAATTTATCTGTGTCAGGCAGAGAAGACCTCATATGATTGGCTGACTGTGAAGATTCTATGGAATCCCGGGATTTGCAGTTTAGGGAGGGGCCTTTAGAATTCTCAGCCAGAGAGTTCTTGGGTCTGGCCGCTTACTATGGAGACAAGGCCTAGCAGCAAGAAGGAGGAGGCCAGTGTATTCCCTCAGGAAACCAGCCTCTATATGTTAATAACTCTGAACATAGATTGGATAGAGGACTATGGGGAACAGTTACAGGTACTGGACAAGGTAGTTTGGGGAATTAGAGACATAGGATCTCAAAACTGTGTATTTCAACTGCATCTAATTCCTAAGATAAAGTAAGGTAATTCCTAAAGCATTTCTAGCAAGTATTACCTATGAGAAAACAAAATCCTGGGCAATGCCAGCTACATACGCTAGTTCCTCATAGTGGTAAGTGAACATTCCTGGAGAAAAAACTGTAGTTCCCAACATCCGCCATGGCTAAAAGCCAATTTCTAATTCAGCCAACCTTCTCAACCCAAAGCATAACACCTGGGAGACAGCACAAACCCTTATTTTTTTTAAAAAAAGGAGTACAGCCATTATTGTTTATTCATCCCAGTAGCCCACTGTTGATGCAATGTAGCCCATGGGTAAGCATGCAACCCTCCTCATAGTTCCCATAGATAGTAGATCTTGGTGAAACCTGAAGTATATGAAGTATCTAAGCAGACACTAACCTAATTAAATCTAAACAGGAAAGGCACTCTGTGCTTACTTTTACTTGACTGACTGACTGATTGATTGATTGACTGACTGATTGATTGTTGAGTTTGCATCTTGGCCCTGAGAACAATTTTCAGGACTGAGGCCCAGGCTCACATTTAAGCCCTGATTAGCATAGGCAAAGTACGAAAAAGCAATTTAAATCTCTTTAGCCAAAAAGGAAAAAAATTAAAGAGCTTTGAGGATCAGCAAGGATTGGGAGTCATAAAGTGTTCCTAATGACAACATTTTGTTCTATGGCACCAATTCTAACACCAGACTCTAAAATTCCTAGTTCTTGTGAATCAGCTACATTCGGGTGGGAAGATATGAAGAAAGACAACTAAGACAATGGATTTACTGTTATTTTTCTTAAAATGGCAGAAGGGAGTCGCGTAAGTAAACAGATATGGTATTGCAACAAAAACAACAACAACAACAAGATGGGAGTACATTGTATGATGTTGTATCTGTCCAAGTGTTTGGAGAACTTCAGATGTTCTTCGAAGGAACAGATTATCTGGGGCCATTTCAGTCTCTTTTCTGGTCACGGTATATACAGTACTGAAACAAGCTTAGGGGGGATGCTAACCTGTTGATCCCTCAATGGTTTTCTTAAAAAATTATCTTTATCAAAAACAATTAGTTAATACAAACAAAAATCACGCATTCAATCAAGAGAAAAACATTATATGTGACAATACAAATAACAGTAAAAAAGGGAGATATTTCATAAAAAAGAAAAAGTTGTATAATTAAACATTTATTTTAAAATTTTCTTTTCCTCTCAATTATTCATTCTAAATCATACTTCTTTCACACAGACTTCCCCCCTGAAAAGGGGCATTTAAATCGGTCTATATGTCATTATGCCTGTGGTTTGATCTAGTATAGCTACTGTATCTCTGCATTGGTCTCTCAGTGGCTTTTGATATCACTCATTTCACTGGACTGACTCTATGAAATGGGAATGGAAGGCAAAGTAGTTCTGCTATTATCTACAGCTCCAGGGTCAGAACATAGCAATAGCAGTTACATTTCTATTCCGCTTATCAGCGCAAAGCACTCCCTAAGTGGTTTACAATGTGTTTAGCTAATTGCCCCCAACAAGCTGGGTACTCACTTTACTGACCTATGGAAGGATGGAAGACTGAGTCAACCTGGAGCCCTGCAAGATCGAACTCACAACATTGTGGCTGCAGTACTGGCATTTAACCACTGTGCCACCAGTGCTAGAGGATTCTTGTTCAGCCCTGTGGCTCCTGAACTGCAAAGTGCCACAGGGTTCCATGGTATCACCTCTGATCTTTAATATCTATATAAAGCCCCTAGAGGAAGTCATTAGGAGCTTGGGGGTGGGGTGCTAGCAATATACTGATGATACTCAGCTCTGCTTCTCCCTGTTGGAGTCAGCTGGGGCTGTACAGGTGCTTGGTCAGTGTCTGGATGCTATAATGGACCAGAAAATGGTCAACAGACTGAAGCTAAAGCCTGAGAGGATGGAAGTGCTGTGCACTGGTTGTTCTTGGATCTGAGAACCGGGCAAGGAGCCTGTCCTGAAGAGTGTTGCATACCCCTGAAGGAGCAATTAAATAGCTTGGGAGTATACCTAGATCCATCTCAGTCGCTGGAAGTCCAAGTGGATTCTTTGGCTTGGAGTTCCTGGGGCAGCTTGATTGGTCTGCCAGCTACAGCCTTTCCTGGACAAGGATAACCTAGCCAAAGTAGTGCATGCACTGATAACTTCTTGATTAGACTCCTGCAATATAATCTAGCTAGGGCTGACCTCGAAAACCATTAGAAAGTTGCAGCTACTACAAAATAAAGTAGTTAGGCTGCTGACCAGATCTCCACATGGAAAAACTATTAACACTGGTGTCAAAGGAACTGCACTGGTTGCCAATATACTTCAGGTCTGAATTCAAGGTGATGCTGGTGCCATTTAAAAGCCCTAAAGGACTTAGGAGCTTGATATATGAAGGCACACCTCTCCCCTTGCATATTTGGAAGCTCTGTGTCCCATTAGCAGGGGCAAGACACTGCAGGTCAATGCAGGAGAGGACCAAGGTGCCCTAGCTGTGCAATGCCCTCCACTTGGAGACCCAACTGGCACCAACACTGGCATTATTCTGGTGCCAAATTAAATGTAGCTTTTATTAAAGCCTAACTGATTTCATCCAAATTTTTATAGCTTCATGATTCTAACTGATTTAATCAAAGTTATTAAATATGTTTTTGTTGGTTTAAATTAATTTCTATTGCTTTCCATTTTAAATGGTTTTAAACTTTAAATAAATTTTATCTGCACACCACCCTGAAATCCCATAATACAGAATAGGACAGAAATATTTTCATTAAAAGAAGATCAAAAAAAAAACTTCTTCACTTCTTCAGTGCCTCAATTTTGTCACAGAGATAATACTGGCCACGAGAGCAAGGAATTGAATCCTGGTCCCTAGCATCAGTCCCATGCTCAACTACTACACCACACTAGTTCTAGCCACTAGTGACTTCAAGCTCTGAACTGGGGGGTATCAGGTTTCCTCCCCCTAGTAAAACAGAGAATGTGTTCGACAAGCAAGCAGAAAAGTAGTAACAGTATATCTTGACAGAGACCAACCCCCCCATCCATCCACCCAGAAATCAGCTGTCTGCGAAATGAGATCTTGGAATGCTGATAGGGAAGGAATGCAGAGGGCATCTCATGAATGTAGTTCCAGGATGGCAAATACACCTGGACTATGTATAGATGAAACAAGATTTGTTCCAAACCCAAGTTGAAGGAAGAAGGGTATAGTCTAGGGCCTTTGAGGCCCCTCCCTAAATTCCAAACCCCAAGATCCCACAGGATGTGGAAAGTGGAATAATAGCACTGTAACAGTCAAGTGAGGAAATGGCCTAGATCAGGCAATCTGCTTATCCCCATTACTCATTCACCAACCCACTTTCAGCCTAGAGAATTAGAATTAACGTTACTGGATGGTATCAAAATTGGCCTTGAAAGACCTGCAGTTTGAATTGTTAAAAAAAGAAACGTACTACTGATGCAAACTTGAACTTAAACTAATGGGAGAAATGTGGCCCTAGTAAGTCTTCTTCACTATGCCCCCTTTGACAGAAATTCTCTCAAAAGTTTCCTTACTGTCTCCAGGTACCATGAGAGATATTATCACTTCCCATAAGCTCAGTCTTGTCTTTTCTCAGCCCTCCCTCTATTCCAGTCCGCTTCCCCTACCTTCCCTCTCCTTCATCCACTCTTCCCAGTCCCAGCCCCCAATTCTTGCACATATTTTAATTCAGTTCTTCAGCCACTTTGACTGCCCTTTTGCCTTTGTACCAGCAATATATAGACTCTTCCATCTCTCCAAGCCAATCTGTTGTAAATGTTTTCCTCACAGATGCTGGAATATTCCACTAGTCAAAACCGTCAATGTAAAAAGTTAAAATGTTTGCAACATATTTCAGTGATGTCATGGCAGTTCAACCAATGAAGTTTAAGTCTGCCAGTTTTATTGAAACCTCCAGCCTTGCTAAAAGGGGAAAGAAAGCATTCTTTTTTTGTGTGTTCCAGCTGGTACAGGAACACTCAGACAAATAAAACTCTTTTGTGCCTCAGCCACATCCACACTTTGAGAAGGCACTACCAGTGTTGTGGAAAAATGATGCACAAGGTCTTAACTCTATTGATGCTTACAAACTGGCATGTTTAAAAACATTTCTGAAGAGCACAAGCTGTGAAGCAATATAAAACCACAGGTCCAGAACTTTCTGTCTATCGTGAATCCTGTCTATCTGAGTTCACAAGCCTAAGAGAGTCACAGCATTGTTTGCTTCATTTGTGCCCTGTGGGCAATCATCTCTGAAAAGAGTAACTTTGGTTTCCTTCCCGCAAAAAGAAAAAAAAAAAGCATTGTCACTGAGGTCACACAAGTCCAGTGTCCAGTTTTTATATATGGTGGGGTTACACGCATTGAAGGTCACGTACCCCACTGCCAATAGACCATTCACTGGGAATTAGAGCCACTTGTCTACACACACCCATCTCTTTTTGCACAGCAGACAGACTGCCTAAGTTAGGGAATTCCAAATTTTCAGGAGAAGTGAAGGAACAAATCTTTTGTCTCTAAGCAATTTTGCTAACTATAAAAGAAATTAATAAGCATTTTTTTCCTGTATTCGCTCTGATTTTCTGTTGTAAAAATTGTGGGCAGGGAAGCCCCTGGAAAACAAAGAAATAAATAGGAAATACACCTTTTTTATGAACCTTCATAAATAATACACCCCTGTATTATTCAGTGGGCCCTTAGTATCTGCCAGGGTTTGGTGCCAGGATCCCCCTTGGATACCAAAATTTGTGGATGTTCAAGTCCCATTATGTACAATGGTGTAGTAAAATGGTGTTCCTTATACAAAATAGAAAATCAAAGATTGTTTTCTGGATTTTTTATTTATTTATTTTTTAAAAGATTTTCAAGCCGTGGGTTGGTTGAATCCATGGATACAGAATCCACAGATATGGAGGGCTGACTATATATGCAGATCTAGTGTATTTGCCAGAGATACAAACACTCTTGAAAAATAATCTGGAATTTCATACCCTCCAACCTTTCACAGATCAAAACTGGGACATATGTGGCCAAGCAACATCACAGAGGGCTCAAGACAGCTAGAATTATTAATAAAGAAGAACACACAAGCTAGGAGAGGTGGCAGGAGACTGCTTTTGCCTGAGTTTACAGGGAAGGCAAGATTTCACCCTTTTCACTCCTCCCTGATGAGTTAATTGAGTGTGAACTATTTTTGCACCTTGAACTCAGTTTGCAACTACTGAAGTAAGCTGAGAACAAAGAGGAAGAGAGAGAACAGAACACTGGTTTTTACTATAAAGGTTCCTTTTCTGCAGTAGTGGAGAGGGAATTATTGCAAAAGGTCTTGTTCCTCCCATACACTTCTAAGGCAGGGCTTAATTTTAATCAATCACTACCTTCAAGCTAAATTGGAAAGTTAGTACCTCCTAACAGTGCAAGAATATCAAGCTCCGGTCAGGCTCCAAACAGAAGAATCACATAAATAAACCAACCAAAGGAAAAGAACCAGCCAGCCGAAAGAACATTAAAATAAAACAATTATCCACCACCAGAGGGCAAGAAAGATTCCCTCTCTGCTAGTGCAGAAAAGGAGCCTTTATGGTAAGTATCAATGTTCCATTTTCCTGCAGTGTTGGGAATGCATCTTTACATTGGAGCCTAATCAAGTGTCCCTACATACCTTGGAGGGACAAACTGTCAACGAGATCCCTACTGAGATACCACCTTCTGCAAAGCATGACTTCCAAATGCTGCATCTGCAAAAGTGAATTTGTCAATCTCATAATGTTGCAGAAAAAATGACTGAGATGCTCAAGCAGCCACCTTGCAAATGTCCACCAACGGGGCTGCTATCGTAAAAGCAATGGAGAGAGATGTGTTACAGGTAGAATGTGCTTTTATTCCTTCAGGGACAGCAACTGAACTGTGAAAATACGCCAGCTCAATACAGAATTGCAACCACTTTGACAACACTGAAGTAAAAACCTGCTGCCCCTTTATAGACTTTGAAAGGAAGCAGATAGGAAATCTGACCTCCAAAAGTCAGCTGTCCTATCCAAATAAAATTCTGGCACCTTATGGACATCTAATTTGTGCCCTTCCTTTTTATTTTCTGCCTTAGGATTAGGACCAAACCAAGGTAGTGGAGTCTCCTCAGATTGACTGAAGTTCGAGTTCACCTCAAGAATAAAAGAGGAATCTAAAGGAAGAACCACTGAATCTCTGTGAAACACACTCAACTCCTTACACACCAACAGAGCTCTTAACTCAGAGACTCTGTAGACCAATACAATAGCATCTAAAAAGAAAGCCTTCAAGGTAAGAAACTTAAAAGCTACTAATGTCAACAGTTCAAAAGGAGACTTCAAAAAGTAATACAACCTGTAAATCCTAATTTGAGAAGCAATGTAGTGTCGCTGGACAAATCAAGGGCAACTTCCTTCAAGAAATTTTGTACATGTGGGTGTGATAAGAGTGTCTTCCTTTACTTGCCTTTCAAATCACAGCCAAACGCTCTGCTTTTTAACATGTTAGCACTCAATCTCTTATAAAAACACGCCTATAAGAAAGCCAGGATAGATCCCACTGACACAATTTGAGGACACAGCCCTTTATGTCTGCACCATCAACAAAATCCCCTCCACGTGGACTCATAGAGACGTTTTGCAGAAGATCTCATAGCTGAAAGAATGGTATATATCATCTTGATATCCTTCAGCTACTAAATTTTCCTGCTCAAGCTCCAGGTGTGCAACTGCAGCCAGGTTGGACTGGGATGACAAACTTAATTTAGCAGGTCCAGCCAACTGGACTGCACCCAGCTTCCCTGTATTTCCACACTATATTCAAAAACTACAGTCAACTGAGCCAAAAAGGTGCTATCAGTATCATCTCTGCTTTTTCCAATCATATTTTCCTCAACAATTTGGCCAACAGCACAGACAGAGGAAAGGCACAACACACTGATTATCATCAGTGCATTGAAGGGAAGAGTTATCGTTGTCCAAAAACCGGACACATACTGGTGAAGCTGGCAGTTTTTCCATGAAGCAAACAAGTCTGCTCTTGGGGCCAAATTTTTGGACCACTTTGTGAAAAACCAACAAAAGCCCTCTCTCCTTAGTCCAGAGTCTCTCTGCTCAACCAATCCATCACAGTTCAATTGCCCCTTCAGGCACTCCTCTCTCTGAGACTAGAGATGAGATTCCCCCCACTGTAACAAGAGCATTGTCTACCTCCTCCTCAGTGAACAGGAACACGTCCCTCCCTGTCAGTTTATGTGAGTCTTGACAGATAAGTTGTCCTTCTGTATCAGAACATGTCTGCCTCACATCTCTTACCACAGGCTGACCAATGCTAGACACTGCCCAAAGTTCCAGCCAGTTGATGCTGTGCCCTCTTTTCTTTGTGAGACCACAAGCTCTGTGCTAACTGATCACTGCAGTGAGCCCGCTAACCCCTCAGACTGGCATCAATGGTAACTACCACCTTCCTTGGCTTCCAAATGAGTAATCCTATCCTGAGAGCCCTGGACAACCACCAATCCAGGGATGATTTAACATTTGGGTAAAAAGGGAACTAGATCTCACACTTCTTGGCTATCTCATCCTGGAACAGAAGCAGAAACCACTGTAACACTCACAGATGAAACATGGCCAAAGGGACACAGTCAATGCAGACCACCATCAGGCCCAGCAACTTGGCCATCAGCACCAACTCTGTGGGAGACTGACCTAACACTTCCCTGATCAAAGTCTGCAGATTCTCTCTCCTGCCTGCCAGCATAAAAACTCTGTTGGATCATATTTATAATGGCCCCCAGGTGCTGGATCCTCTGAACAGGATCCAAACTATTCTTCTCCCTGTTGATCACAAACTGATACAACCTGAGACAATCCATGGCGATCCATACATCCTCCTTTCCTCTTCTCAAGGAGGATGAATGGCTCAGCAGATTGTCCAAGTACAGGTAAGTGTGCACTCTGCACCATCAGCACAACCAACAAAGCACACAGGGAGAAGCTGGCAGTCCAATGGAGAGGGCTCTGTGCTAGTAATGGTCATCCAGGGAAGGGTTAATAGGAATGTGCAAATATGCTTCCTGGAAGTCAAGAGATGCCAGATAATTTCCTCCCACATATACTCTCCAGGATGGTATGCAAAGTTTTCATGCAAAACTTCTACTTCACAACAAATTGGTTGACCCTTCAAAAATTAAAAATAGCCTGTCAGTCTTTGTGTTTTTCTTGGGGACCAAAAATAGGGTGCTGAAAATCTCAGATGATGTGGCACTGGTTCTATAGATCTGATCTGAACAAAGTGGGCTATGATTTGAAACATCGTGTGGTGCTTTATGATGCACTGGGGCATGTAGTATCGGACAAACTAATCCAGAGGCTTCCAAAGAGAGTTTATCATATAGCCTTCCCTCACTGTTCTGGAAACCCAAGAATCCGAACAGGTCTATTCCCAGTGATGATAAAGCATAGAAAGGACATGCCCACTGGGAGCTGCCTCAAGTCACTGTGACAGCTGTTGTCTTTAATCCCGTTTGCTCGTGGAGGGAAGAGGTCCTCTACTGAACCTGAGTACTCTTGCAGCTTAGGCTGTGGTTTAGCAGAATTCCAGCTAGATCTGAAAGGTCTGAATTCTCCCTGTCTGAACTGTGATGTATAGGAATGAGAGGGCTGAAATTTAAATCGTTCTTTTTCCTCTTTTTTTAGACATGGAAGGCAAAGTTTTTTTCTTATATTTGGTCTCATCCAAAGTTTCACCAAATAATTTAGAACCCTTAATGGAACAGGTTGTAGTGAATAAAGGCTTTTAGTATAAGCCAGTACAAATCTGCCTGAACTTGGGGGAGACCATTCCCCAGTCATTGCATCCGCAATAATCTCTGGAAAGAGTGCAACAAGAAAATCCTGCTTAGTCTTGGATCTGATTTTAGGCACCCTTTCTGCTGCATCACCAGAAATCTGGTCCACAGAGGCCACGTTTAAAGTCCTTGTTAATTTTTTTATCTTGCTTGTATTTATGTCCAGGAGGTTGCCAGTTCCTGCTGTTCAGAGAAACAACAGGACTCTCAACATTACCTGCTGCACTTGCTTGTTTGCTGTGTCAATAAAGAAAATGACACAGAGACTCTGCTAGGCTTGACATAAACATCCCATTAAAACTGCCATCAAATATTGATTCAGTGACTTGCAAAGCAAACCACAGCAATATCCTAGTTGTGGCCTTGTAAGATAGCTAGAGGCACTGCTGTGACCAATGGGAATAAAAACCGAAGACATAGATAGAAATGTGGAAATCCATTTTAAAAATCAGATTTTTAAAAAAATTGAAATTTCAAAGGACTTTTTTTTCAAAGAATTTTAAAGAATTGATTACAGCATATTTTCTTTTAGAAACATGAATGAAATATTGAAGACAAAGACATATTTGCTGTCTCAATATCATTTCTAAAAACTATGTAAGAGGAAAACTTATTATGTAAGGCTATCCATAGTATCAGATCACTACAATTTCTGGTTTTGGTTTCCATTTTTCATCTATCTCTTTTTTAAATAGGAAAAATGCACTATGTCTACTTCACACTACAGAGTACAAGTGGAGATGAAATACTGTATTTGCTAGCTTATAAGACTCACTTTTCCCCCCGAAAAATACTGTTTGAAAATGGGGTGCGTCTTATACACCAGTGTGTCTTATACACCAGGAAATAGTATTTGCCCACTGTATAAATGGGGTGCGTCTTATACATGGGTGCGTCTTATATGTCAGCAAATATTGTAATTTTATCTGTTTTGTTGATGTTCATAGTTTTGTCTATTTTTCTTTGTAGGGAGGGTTGCCTGCTTCTCATTGATTAGCAAACCAAAGAGGTTTCTTGCAGTTCAGGTGTTCCCTGCAGTTCAGGATCTTGTAGGTCCATTTGTAATGTTTGTAACAACTACTACTGCTACAATTAAAACATGTAAATTCAATTTCTAATTATTTTCTGAATAAATAGTACTTTCAATGTATTTTATGTCAGATCAAGTTAGAAATAATGCATTTTATGTTCCTAAAGTTAAAAGGTAACTTTCTGTCTATAGAGGGTGCTAATATTGCATTTTTCATTTTTTTCCTGAAATTTGCTATTTTTAATTTTCTGTTTTCCATCACATCAACATTTTCAAATATTTTATATCTCTGTTCACAGTCAAAATGCAAACCAAGAACTCTGCTATCTTTGTCATAAAGGAGCTATCTAGGAACTGGAAGAGGAAAGTCTTCATTTTGTAAAAATTATTCTCACTGCCATCCAGGTGGTGGGGATAAAGAAAGCAATCACATGCTCTCACCGGGATCTTGTACAAACACATCCATCTACCTCCAAGCCACAGCCATATATAAGCTAAGTAAAACTTGTAAAAAGGTGCTTCCTTACACTTAATGCCTACGTTTGTCTAGCCTTTATATGACAAAAGACCTCTATCTGAAAACCATTTGTTTCAACGGTATTTGGTATCAGATCAATTTTGTCACTACTAAAAACATCAAATACTGTTGTCATGTTGTTGTGTGCCTTCAAGACGTTTCTGACTTATGGTGACCCTAGGATAAACCTATCATGGGGTTTTCTGGGGCTGAAAATGTGTGACGAACCCAAGATCACCCAGTGAGTGGGAGTGTCCATGACCAAGCAGGGAGTCAAACCTTGGCTTCCAGGGTCACAGTCCAACACTCAAACCACTACACCACAGATGAACCTATCACAGTAAACCTCAAGTGAACCTATCACAGTGTTTTGGGGTTTTTTGCTTTGTTTTTTGGCTAGATTTGTTCAGAGGGGGATTGCCTTAGCTTTCCTCTGATGCCGAAAGAATGTGATTTGCCCACTTGTCTGAGCAGGGATTTGAATCCTAGTTTCCAGAAGCTTTTAATAAATAAATAAATATTTGAATATTTAAATATTTAAATCTTGAGTTAAGTGTTGGGGGTCCAGAGCAACAACAGGTAAAGAAAAGGTTAAGTACCACTGGTGGGTTAAGATTTAAAAGGAAAAACTTTCCCTTTTGTTCTCATAAATCTTTCTGCCCTACCAACAAGAATGTGTTTGAATTATTTTTCCACAAAAGCAGTTTATATAAGCCTTACAAGACTTTCCCAATTGCTTACTTGGTTCAAACAATCTAGAACATGAGCCAAACCTACTGTTGTTTTAAGCACCCATGTTTGAAAGTATGCTTACTCCAAGCACTTTGTCTTCCCTTTTCAGAAAAAGCAGCTATGCAGGGATTCAATCCATATCAGGACTTTTCCTCTGAGATAGTTTTCCAGCCACAAATCTGCCAAATCTGGCAGCTATTTGACCTTAAGGGTAGCATTTACAGGAAACAACAACTCTGAAGGAAAATACCAGCTGGGAGAGAATCATTTTAAGCAGGAAAATGGCATGGAGGAAGAAAAGGTTAAACCCCAATCTACACGTGCTGTGCTGAATTTGCTGGTATTTCTGGGGAAATTAAGCCAGCACTAAGCTTTTTAAATGCATACTTAAGCTAAGTGTGCAAACTGAAAGTGCTAATTGCTTTGTTAATTATGCATGGTGCTAGGCTGTTGCTTTTCACTTTCCCTTTACTAAGGATGGACTGGCTTGGGAATGAGTTCAATTTTTTTCCTATGAGGCCAGAACACAGTACTGTGCATCCTCTCCCATTCTGGGCAACTGGTTTAATTAAACTACTTGTAACCACTTTCTTCTTCCGCGAGTTAACACCTGTTCTAAAATCTCTTACTTTAATTTGGCACACTTAGCAGCAGATGCAAAAACACTTTTTTTTCATCAAGAAACTGCAAGCCACAAATATTCTCTGGATCCTTAAATCATTAGTATGGGGGTGCACTATCACTACAGGAACATATTTGATCCTTTGGAGTCACACAGATAACATTTTGAGAACAAGACCAAGGAAGTACAAATGAAGCAGACTGAATTAACTGCAAGACTGCCAAATACAGAGGAAACAATCTGGATAAGCTGACATGCCCTTCAGGGTGTTAACACAGGAAGGAAACCAACTTTTGTCATTCTAAGTCACCATTTATTTTATTTTTTTGAAGGAATAAAAAATCAACAGCATTCCAATTCATGTTGCCTTCCTCAGTCAGTCAATGCCAGATTCCCATTTGGCTCTTGTCCCTTCTCATTTGCATCATTACCAAACTTGTATCTTCTTTGGCAACTTCTAACTCTCTGATTGCCAATTCAGGCACAGTTTTGTTTTTGTCCCTTTCAAGTTTGAAAGCGAGGCGTTTTGCTAGGCTCACGGCCCAATCTTTGTACAGCAGGTCAATGGCAGAACATCCAGAGGATCCAAACAGTTTCCTGACTTTCCAAATGTGGCTGCATTTTACCACTTCAAAGTGACCTTCACAAGCCTCACTTTCACATGTATGCAGAATCACCTTCAGAACTCTTATTCAAGAGGGGTTGCGGGGAAGCAGCCTTGCACAAAAGAAAACCAAACCGCCAGGCTTCACATTCATCCCAGATTTTTTGCACTAGTATATAATTATGTATTCTCCAGGGTTTGATTAATCTCCTTTCAAGCCTCATGGAAGTTGCGTGTTCTAGTCAAAAGCTCAAGTCCCCAGTTTTTGTGAGTGCATATGTGCTTTCAAGTCGCTTGTTGACTTATGGTGACCCTGCGAATTTCATAGGGTTTTCTCAGGCAGGGAATATTCAAAGGTAACTGCCAGTTCATTCCTCTGAAGTACAGCCTACAGCACCTGGAATTCATTGGCAATCTGTTCTCCAAATACTAACAAGAGCTGACCCTGCTTCGGTTCCAAGATCAGGTGAGATCTGGTGCCTTTAGGATATTGAGGCCCAATTCTTAGTAGTGCTGAGCTGAACAGGACACATTGTAGTTGCTCCAAAACACTCTTTATTGCTATTTCACATGTTTGAGTAATAGCACCATGGCATTAACCAGTTTTCAGAACTAAGTTCACGGTTATCTCATGCAAACTGTGTCATCTTTTGAGAGACCAAAGGGCTCTCTCAGCCAGCATTCTGTTCCCACAGTACCAAGGAATGTATATTGTTCATTCCTCTCTGACCCCATTTTAAATCCACAACCATTCCAAGAGGTACATTAGGCTGAGAGATCATGTATGGCTAAAGGTTGCTCAGTGAGGCTCAGTGACCGTGGGGAATTTTGGACAGAGATCTCCTTAGTCATAGTTCAACACTGTAACCACATCTATTCTGTATGCCTCTGGGCTGGTAGTAGCCAAGTCTGTCATACCAAAAACTGGACACAGCTCCTGTATCTTTACTGGTTGTGTAGCAGAGGAATTTCAGTAGATGTTGCTTGTCAAAGAATCAGGTAACAAGCAAAACCTGCAGAAATTCCCTCTTCTGTGAAACCATTAAAAATACAGGAGCTTCTTCAGTTTTCATTCTGGCAACCCTACAAGTATCTCATGTAAGCACCATTACCAGTCACGGTGAAAGAGAAACTCATACACAGCTTCCAAAATGATTTCCATCGTTGTCTGTTAAGGAAGGAAAGAGGGAGTACCATAAATTATGCCAATGCCTCCTACTACTGTATTCAAAGCGGCCCAAATTAGTTAGGGGGGAAAAAACTTCTGAAATCCTCCTAAGTCTAGAACAGGGTGGGGAACAAACAGTATTTGCTACTTTAAAAGCTTCCGCCTTACCCGCTAATTAATGAGGCATGGAGCTGCAGCCCATCATTTAGAGCTAATAATGGACTTGCACATGTCATTCATCAGTTGTCGGCTCTCTTGACCTGTGAATGCAACATGTAATTTACAGCACTGCTCGCCTGCCATTTCCCCGCCAGGCTCTTCTGAAAATCGAAGGGCAAAAAGCAACTCGTGGATGAGAGAGAGAGGGACAGAGAGAGAACCTCCATACGCCCAGAAGTATAACCTCATGTGGCAGCAGATGACATGCAGGATGCTGGGTCATGCGGCTTGACCACCCTGTGCCATGACCACCCTCAGTGGTTGTGGTAGACTCCCACAGAGACAAGAATGTAGCTTCCCACCCACTTCTGAGCTTGAGACTGAATTAATTATCATGCTAAGTAAGTTCCAGGACAAAACTTGCCTTTGTGTTTGGTTGTTGTTCTTCTTTTAAAAAATTATCTTTATTTATTTTCTGTATTAGTATAAAAAGTGCATCAGATGAAAAAATTACAACTTTAAATACAACAGCAGAGAATTTGACAACAACAAAAAGTAACAGGTAAGTCACAATTTTTTAAACAAAGGAACATCGCACAAATTTGCAGATTATTCCTGCACAGTTGCCATGCTAAATCTCTCTTTGTATCATTCCAATTTTAGTATATGTATTGCTGAAACAAGCCCTCTTTATGTCTGATCTAATACCACAGCCCTACCAGATTTTATGGTCATGGCTTTACCCAAGAAAGTCTTGGAACTGTTCTAGGACAGTTCCATTAATTATTTTGTCTTTTTTATTATTTTGGGGAGTGGATGTGTTTTTACAAGGACTTGAACACTGCATGCTGCCTTAGGGTATCTCCTATCCTTGTTAAAAGAGAATGACAGCAAAAAGAGTGGGTTATTAAAGGCAGTTGAGCTCTGGGTATTTTACAATAACTGCACAAGCATATTTTCAGTAGTCATCAAGCAGCAGGCTTAAGGTCCTTTGGACTGCCAGAGAGTGAAAACCGGGGAGAGCGCCAGTACCTATAATGGCTGTGTAGAAGAAGAAATTTCAGCAAGTGTTGCTTACTCTCTGGTTGCAAAATAAGCAACATCTGCTCAAAATCTCTGTTTTACACAATCATTTAACATACAAGAGCTCTCTCCAGTTTTAAATCTGACAAGCATATCACAAACAGAGGGCTTTTAGCACTACCAGTCAAAAGGCATATTATGCACTTCAGTCATCTCCTCCCTTTCCTGGTAAGAAAGGAAATGGAAGAAATTGGAGGAAAACATGGGAAGGTGGAAATTTACAGTGTTCCCTAGTCATAGAGAACTAAGTCTATACATACAGCAACATGAATTGGCAAAATTCTGACATGGTGCCTTAGACTGGATCACTTCAGTCTCTGTCAGGAGTGGGAATCAGGTGACCCAGCAGATGTTGCACTGCAACTTCCAGCATCCATCACCACTGGCTATATTGTCTAAGGTTGCTAGAACTTGCAGTTCAACAGTATTTGGAAGGCCACAGGATTCTCTAAGGGAGGCGGGGACCATTTGGAGTATGTAAAAAAAAAGGGGGGGGAAGCATCCCTGTACAATTTAAGTATAATAGAAATTAACACGGGACATAGAAAGTACTCATCTAGCCCACTCATTGCAATAATAGTTTTTTACTTGTAGAAGAAGCAGAAAATTTTGTGACACTTGAAAGACTAATGCATATTATTTGGCCAAAGTTTTTATGCACTATAGCCCACTTCATCAGATGCATAGGGTGTTGTCTCTGTAGACAGATTACTTGCCCAAATATGCGCATAATAATCTGCACTCCATCCTTGGGTGTAGTCCACCAATGCTTTTTTAATATGATTTTAGACTCTTTGGCGGGTTTCCTTCGGTCAATTACACAGGGTTCCCTGCACCACCCCAGCCTGGAAATATTTGCAGAAACACATTTCGTGTGTATTTTATTTCTTCAGAATTTACTATAGTGGGCCTTCCTAACCCACGATTTCCTGATATGCCAAGTTCAAGTGTCCATGACCACATTGTATCCTCTGCCTAAAGATGCCTAAAATGGTGGCAACATGTGCGTGACTATGCTGACGCATCTGTAAGCACATCACTGCCACAGAATATAATGAAATGTGAGCATTAGCAACTCCTATTATTCATGGGGGTTCCTGGAACAGAACCCCTGCATATACGGAGGGCCCACTGTATAAGTCTTGTGAATGTGTGAATTTCTTGGGCAAGGTATATATTTTGACACAATGGATCTTAAAATGTGCAAAACAGGTAAAGTCAGTGAAAATCTCAACTTCCTCAAAATTCTCTTCCATCCTAAGTATAGACAAGGTCTATAATTCTCACAATTCCAGTGGCCAGTAACAGCTAATCAGGAGGTTTACCAAATTTAAGAACCTTTGTTTTACTTACACTGAAGCTGTTCAGACCAAGGTATTTCAAGAAAGAACTTTTTGCTCCTATATTAAACAACAACTCTCCTCACTTCCCTCAAAACAAAACAAAATCCCAAGTACATGCTAACTCCTCAGGAAAACCAAGGACACATGATATTATCTCTCTTTCATAGAATACGCCTCTCTTTGTTAGTCACCACCAATAGATGCGAGGAGGGAGTGCAGAAGAAAAGAAAAGAGAAGAATTGTAGGGGAAACCATGTCTTCTAGTTTATTATTGGTATGTGCCTTGAAGACATTTCCAACTTATGGTGATCCTAACGCAACACTATCACGAGGTTCTCCTGGCAAGGTTTGTTTTGGGGGTGGTGCCACTGCCCTCTGTTGAGGCTGAGACAGTGTTACTTGCCCAGGAAAACCCACCGAATGGGTTTCCATGGCTTGAGCAGGGATTTGAACCCAGATCTGCCAGAGCACTACTCCTACACTCAAACTACTACATCAAGCGGGCTCTATTTTCTGTGGGCATAATTTCATTTTTTAAAAGAAAAAAGGTGCTCTCCAACATGGGGCTTCTAGTGCTACTAAACAAAAGGACAGCCATTCCATCTTTTCCTTCTGAACAAATTTCCTTTTTGTGAAATGAAAAAAAAAGATGTAAGTTAGGGGAAAACACAGAGAGATCACAAATAAAAAAAAATGTTACCATTTGGCCCTACTTTAACTTCTCATGAATAAGGAATTGTAACCGATTGGTGAAAGCTTGCCCGGAAACACCCAGAGCAAGAAAAGGGGTCCTCTTCACCCCATTGTCTGCCATACAATCATGTGAAGTGAATCAAAGGTTGATTTATTTATTCATTCATAAATTTAATATCTCACCTTTGCCCCAATACGGAAGGTTGTCTATGTGAGCCCTGAGATTTTATGTGTCATCATTATCTCACATATTCCAATACTGATTCCTGCACTTAAAATATTTTTTGTGGCAAAAGCCAAGGCTCAAATTAACCCCTCCTAGAGTAGTGGTGGGAACAGCGAAGGAAACATAACAGAGCCTTCTAGAAACAAAGGAAACAGCCCCACCACTTGCTTACATCATTTTCTCCTTCCTCGGGCCCTCTTCAGAAAAACCCTAAATAAACAGCATTGAAATCAGAAGCATTTCCCCCAGAAAAGCAGTCCTTGACTTCCTGTTTTTTAAAACACGAGACCCTGCAAATAGTTTCTGGCTTCATGATTATTTTCCTTTTTTAAAAAAAGAAAAGAAATTGAAATGCAAAGCAAAACAATGAACTATTTCCTGCAACGGCCTGGAAGGAATACCTTATAACTTTTATTCCGGTTTATGCTAGTATTATGGGAGGGTGGGATATCCTAACTAATAAGGCCAGAGGTGAAAGAGTTTCCCTCACTTTTTCCAGCACATTGTCCTTCATGAAAAGCCCCTTAAATAAGGGCCGGGCAACATGCCACCAAATAGTACTTGGCTACAGCTCACAGTATGTCTCACCACTGATTACACTGGTTAATGCCAATGGGAGTTGCAGTCCAACAACACCTGAAGAGCCATACTTTGTCCACTCTTGCCTCAAATTCTCTAAAATAGTTTGTTGTTGTTGTTGTTTTGTGTGCCTTCAAATCATTTTGGAATTACAGCAACCCTAAGGTGAACCTATCATGGGGTTTTCTTGACAAGATATGGTGCAATCATTTAAATCAGGGGTGAGGAACCTCTCTCTTTGCATATGTTTTGGACTACAGTTCCCACAGTTCTTGCCATGTAGGTTGGAATGTTTGAGAGTAGAAATCTACACAGCTAACATCTGTCATCTTGGTTTAAGCAAGTCATGAGTTACCCCAGCAACCTTTGTTTTGGGAAGATTATACATACATCTGTACCCAAATGGTGATATCACTGTCAGAGGTACTGTTTTGAACACTCTCACACTATGAATGAGGTTTGACTGCTGGGCTACTCAAGAATGCCTTTTTTCAGTAACAACCCCTCAGATATAGATAGGGTTGCCAGAAGGGAAACTGGAGATATCTCCTGTACCTTTAATCATTGGATACAACCAGGAATTTCAGCAAGTGTTGCTTTTTACCTGCTTGCATGATAAGTGACGTGCACTGAAACTCTCTGCTCTACAGAACCATTAAAGGCAGAGGAACCCTCTCCAGTTTTTACTCCTGCAGCCGTAGTTACAAAATACCTTCCCTCAGACAGGTCCACCAAGCACTTCATTATCTTTTCAGTGCCAAGCAAATATCTTTTCATTCTCTCAAAACTACATTTCTTTCTGCAGCTACGCTTGTTTCAAGTGGGTTTACTTTTGAAATCTCAAGTCCTCCTTGTAATATCTGCTTTGTTGTTTTTATTTTCAGTGTTTTATTGTTCTGTGGTTGGTTTCACATAGATTTTGGATTTTATTTGTTTTCAGGGTATACACTACTAATTGCTAACTATAAGCTATGGGGCAACTAGTAAGTTTCTAAAATAAATAAAAGACTAAATATAGATAGATATAGATATAGGTATAGATAGATAAAATAAAATGTTCACTCTAAAAATAAATAAATGAAATATAATGCATGGTATATAGAGGAAGGGTGAGCAAGCTCCATCATCGACCATCTATAATTTTCCAACTATTCTTGTTTTTGCTGGCTGTTCCTTTTTAACTTCTGTAGGATATTTCTTAGACTACAATTGCACTAAAGAAAACAGCAGCAGTTCTTGTTGGTGCACTCTAAGCACTTTAAGTGCACAACTTGAAACCAAGAAGAAAAGCCAGCAAGAGACTTTTATTGTGTGACTAGACCACCTCATAGGCAGAATTTTTACCAAGGCTAGGCTGGTGGACATAAGTGACAGGGATTTCTCTGTGGCAGCACCCCAAATGTGGAACCCCTCTCAAGGGAAGCCAGGCTGGCTCCATTCCTTCTGAGTTTCTGGACCAAGGTTAAAATTGTTTGTTATTTTGCATGGCAGTCAGTCAACAAAACTAAGGGTGAATGCTCTGCCTGTTTTAACTCTCCTATGGTTTGAAAATTATTTTTAAAGAGAAGTTTTAGTCTATTTTCAAACGTTTTTATTAATTTATTTAATGTTTTGAATGTTTTCACCTGTTCAAAAAGACATTAACGCTTGATAAAGTGGAAGGGATTAGAAAAAGAGGAAAAACAGATTACAGATGGGTTGATTAAGTCAAGTAAGCCACAGCCTTGATTCTGCAAGACCTGGGCAGGGCTGTTGATACCCAGGGCCTCTGGAGGTTCACAAAGTTGCCACAGGCTAGAGCTGACCTGACAGCAAATAACAACAACATGCAACATCTCTGGGGTTCTGCTGGGTTGAAGGCAATAGACAAATATCTGAAACAAATAAAATATACTCCTTACAGAGCATTCTAGACAACACTGTTTTCCACTTGGAATCCTCCCATGCTTTTTTCACTGCTGTTTCTGGATTTGTTTTGGGTTTTTTTCCTTTCTACCAAAAAAAAACAAACCCTTCATCAAGGAAATACAGACAGAATAGCTACATACTGTATTTTGATTAGCACTACAGGAATCCTCTTGTTTGGAAGCACACCTAACGCACCATCTTAGCTCCCTTTCTTCTGTCTCACTTGTGAGACAGAAGTGGAGATTCCAATAACAAGAAGCTTATCAAGGAAGACTTTTCCTTCTCTAGCTGCTGTCCTCCCCTGTCAAAGAAAGAGTGACTAGAGAAAGGAGAAGTGATTTTCCAGTCATGAGAGCACAACAGCCTTCTTCTTGAGAATCTAGTAATGCTTGTTTTCAAAAGGATAACTGGCAACAATTACTCATTACTCCAAAAACATCATGAGGGGTATTTGTGGGAATTGGGAGTCATTTGTACGATTATTATTATAATATCGTATGATGATGATGATGATGATGATGATGATGATGATGAGAAATAACATGTTATAAATACGCTACTCACAAAGTCATAAACATCACTGAATGTGTCTTTGAAAAGCAATGAATGATGCCTAACACACTACTGAAAAAGAAAGAATGATGCTTAATACACTATTAAAAACAACAACAAGAGCATTCCAAGTCGGGAAGTCAGGACAGAATTAGATCACTAATCACAGGACTTTCCATCTAAAGGAAAGGCTAACAAGCGAATGGGATTGAGCTCATTATACTCCAGCCACCTTCAGAACCCACACCAGATGTTCCTCTTTTTTTTCTCTTTCTCTCCCTTCCCTCATCACCACGTCTTTGGCCCACACACATATTCCCATAATCAAAAACTTGAGAGTTTCTCTCTGAAGGTCTCCCTTTTGATGACACAGGTTCTCTCACCCACCACATGGTCTCCAGAGAATGAGTCACTGGTGAGCATTTTGGTTTATATTTTCAGGCTGGACCATACCACACAAGTGAAATGTTTCTCTTTGTTTCTTACCAACAAGGCTGTAACTAATCAAATGTGTGACCCTCAACCATCAGGATCCTACACAGCACAAATTGCTTATTAGGAGATTTTACAGAATAGTTTTAAAAAAATGAAAACAGAAGTTATTCCCACAATGACTTCTGTGACAGAAAAAACGCGGTGGAAGGATGGATATGGCTCTTGAAGGCACTGCTTTTGAAATTCCAAAGCCTACTTCTGTTGTTCTACAATGAATCAGCTCAGAAGAGTATACATACGTAGACTGATGTGTGTGAGAGAAGGAGAGCTTGGAAGCAACAAGCTACATGTAAAGTAGTTATTTGTAATGAGTTTCCCTATCTTTTTGTTATTATGAGGGGATAATAAATTTATGTCGCAAGAACAAAATTATCTGGGGAAAAGACAAAACAGCATATTCTACATACTTTTTAAAAGTAGATTTTAGGTCATTTTTTCAGCCTTTTTAGAGGCATTTTGTGGGAAATGTTTCCATTTGTTACACCATTCTCTTATCAAGCAACATCACATTATGAGTTTTTTAAATCACTCTAAAAAGTAATGACAATGCATTACTTCTTGAATGCTGCAATGAGCCATGGAGGTGGGTTGCTTTTTTAAAATATAGTCTTCCAAGCTTGGGGATGCACAGACACCACCTGCAGATGGTTCATGTCCTGTTAGTGACAGCCAGCCAGCCAGCTTCAAATGTTTTCATTTTTCACTGCCAGAAGTATTTTGTGGTAGAATACGCCTTACAAAGGGTCCACATTTGTACTCATCATGCATGAGTACAGCTCTCAGTTCAACTATCAGCCTTCACACTTCTCCGGAACCTTGAGATGAACCAGGCTTCCCCTGGAGCTGTACTAAGTCCAGCATGCAAGGCTTTATGCAGAAAATGGAAAATACAAGGCACACACTTCTCTTATATTTAATGCTAAAATTAAACCACCACATCTTTTTTGAAAGAACACCTGTTTTTAGGAAACGTAGCTAAAAAGAGCTGTAACTGATACATCTTACATCAACAGATTAACTTTCTTTTGCCAAAGTATAACTGTAAAATTCAGCAGACTTTTCACAAGGCCATTCCTCAAGCCCTCACTTCCCCCACCCTCCTGATCTTAGTCACTTCCTTACCAACTTCAGTTGCCAACAGCTAAGAACCTAAGGATTGTATGGTATACTTTGACTATTTCTGCCCTACACTGTTATAGTGCTATTACAGTTCTCCCTCCACATTCGCAGGTTTCACTTTCATGAATTCGATTATTCGCGAGGTGTCCACTTGCCCCCCTTCTCCCCTTCCCATTCCCTGGCCTGGGGGGGCAGGAGGGCACAGGGAGGGCAATCAACCCTTCCCCGCACTCCTTCAGCCACCATTGCTGGTGTGGGCGTCCCCTTGGCAGGCGGCAGAGGGTGAGAGAGGGGGGCGCAAGAGAGACCCAGAGGCGAAGAGCTCTTTGCCCGCTTGGTTTCTCTTGCACTGCCCCCTCCACTCGCCCGATTGCACAGGTGGGAGCCAGGACAAATCCAAGCAGGGAAATTCTTTCCCCGCTTCGCTTTCTCCTGTGCTCCCCCACTTGCCCAATCGTGCGGGTGAGAGCCAAGAGAAAGCCAACTGGGGAAGTTGGTTCTCTCCTTGGCTTTCCCCTGCGTCCTTGCACTCGCTCCACAGTGGGGTTGGGAGCCAGGAGAAAACCAAGCAGGGAATTTGTTTCCCTGCTTGGTTTTCTCCTGCCCACCCACTTGCTCAACCGTGGGGGGGGGGGGCAGGCGAAAGCCAAGCAGGGAAGTGGTTTCCCCACTTGGCTTTTTCCTGCGTCCCTCCACCTGCAAAATTATGGGGGTGGGAGGCAGGAGAAAGCCAAGCAGGGAAGTTGTTTCTCTGCTTGGCTTTCTCTTGCGCCCCTCCACTTGCCTGATTGCATGGGTGGGAGCCAGTTCTTTCCCTTCTTGGCTCTTTCCTGCTGTCAATGTCAGGCAGCGGCTAAGCAGACACAGAGGCAGGAGCTGAGTTTATGGCTTTAGTAATAAATATATCAAGAGGTCACGTCGCCAAAACAAACATCCAAGTCCCAGGAGCAGCAAATTCAAACGGCAAGGTTTAGCCTGGAACAGAAAGCCCAGGACACAGATTCCCAGTTGGTAGACGGTTGTTGCCCCGTGCCCAACTTCAACAGCGTCTGTCTTAAATACACAGTCTTTAGCCCAGCTGGGGCTGATCAACTGTCCGTTGGCCCAGCTCACAGCTGGAGCCCCTCAAGACTTCAGGGCCGATTCATCAGACACTTCTCCCGCAGCTGCTGAGACCTCCGAACCGCCCCCTTCTACAGCCGCCTCTGGAGGAACGTGGGGGGAGGGTCTGCTGCAAACTCTGGACTGGAGTCAGAAACACCAGCCTCTGTCGAGTCAGAAGCACTAGCCTCTGCCTCCGGGGCACCAACATCTGCTGCAGGTACTGGCTCGGGATCCGTGCCCGGGACAGCTGTGGGGTCACTGGCAGACTCCTCCCTAGGCTCTGAAAGAGCCCCCTCTCCTGAAGGCCCCTCCAAGGGATCCTCCCCCAGCTGGGAGTCCAAGTCTACATCAGAGTCCAAGTCTGAATCGGCAGCACGCTCAGCCTGGCTCACGACACCTGCTACCCTCTCGATGGCGCAGGTGGGGGCCCACAGTTATTCGCATTTTTTTCACTTTCTTGGGGGTTTTTTTCGCCTATCCCTTGCGAAAGTGAAGGGCCTACTGTATTCCACTTTCGACACCCTGTGGAATTCTGGGATTTGTAGTTTACTGAGGCCAAAGAACTCTCTGGCTGAGAATTCTAAATGCCCCTCTCCAAACTGCAAACCCCAGGAGTCCATATGAAACGAAATGAAATAATAGCCCTAGCTTGATTTCATTGGATTTGTTATGTTGTGTTGTGTGCCTTCAAATTGTTTCCAACTTATGTTGACCCTAAGGCAAACCTATCACAGGATTTTCTTGGCAAGATTTGTCTGAGGGTGAGGGGATTTGTCTTTGCCTTCCTCTGAGGCTGAGACGGTGTGACTCACCCAAGGCCACCTAGTGGGTTTCCGTGGCTAAGAGGGGATGCCGGCTCATGCTGGCTCTTTCCATCATATTTACACTCTGCCTAATCAGAAGATGATCTAGCCAGTTAAAGCCAATTTCAGCAGCTGTTTTTCAAGACGGTAAGATATCCTCCATAAATAAGCGCCTGCATTGCACAAACAGTCCAATTCCTTGCTCTAATAGCTGATTTTTGAGGCAAATGGTTATTTGGACCTAAAATTATGAGTGAGATATTGATCCACTGAAAGCAAACTACTCACTCCAGTTAAAGTTATATCCTAGCGATTAGGGCAAGAGCGTCTGTGGTAAATGATTACGAAGAACCAAGAATTTAGGGAGGAAGAATTATAGAATGACCGAAACAAAAAGAAAAACACACATCACAATAGAACTCGTGTCCTCATAAAGCAGCCAACATTCCCAGTTTCTATCCTCCACCCTTCTCCACAAATTCTCTCCCCCTCCAAGGAGTCCATGAAGGGTGCCTCTTGTGAACTACTCTCTTTCTCTCTCTAAAACAGGGCATGATCAACCATGTCAAACAGGAAACTAGGCTGGGCTAGAGTTGGGAAAGCCCTGCTGTCTCAGGTGCCTAGCAGGCATCCTAATTTCTAAAACAGGAAATAGCAAGGTTCACAGTTCCCAGGAAGTCACAGCTCCTAACCTCAGACAGATTCTGGTTAGGATGTATTGACTCTCCAAGGGCATCCTCTGGATCAACAATGGGAATCTCTCCTGTTATTTATCTGCAACATCTAGCACATTCCAGGGCTGGGTCTTGGCTTTAAACACAGCCCTTGTGACTCATCTAAAAAAATGAAAACTCAACTCTGATTGTGTCTTGCCATGAACCAGGGCAGAAGGATATTCAATGGATATGTTGTGTTGTTCACTCTGTGTTAAATGTGTTTTTGTTTTACACTGATATTTTTAATTGGATTGGTTGCTTAGTGTTCTTTTAATTTCATTTTCATGCTATACATTCTTTAAGCTACTTTGTTTTGACTTGTATTGTAAGCCACTTTGGGCCCATATTGGGAGGAAGGCAGGATATAAATGAAATAAGCAAGCAAGCAAACAATCCTGGGGAAAAGAGGCAGACGTCTTTTTCTCATTCATAGAGAACTGGACTGGGCAGGCACCAGACTGACTATCCCTGCCTGTATATTTTGGGCCTTTCCACACTACACTGTTAGAGTGCTATTATTCCACTTTCCACATCCTGTGGAATCCTGGAGTTTGCAGTTTAGGGAGGGGCCTTTAGAATTCTCAGCCAGAGAGCCCTTTGGCCTCAGTAAACTACAAACCCCAGAATTCCACAGGATGTTCAAAGTGGAATAATAGCACTATAACAGTGTAGGGCGGAAATGCCCTTTATCTACAATACTAAATTTAAAATCCAGACTGAATCCAGACTAATTCTCATAACCTCCCCCAGTCAAAAGAATGCTTGTATTCTTTCATTTGTAAGGTTTTACAAGGCCTTTGCAGGGCTCTAAGGGAAATGGTTACAAAAATTAAGAGGGTTTGAAATGGGGTTAGATTAGTTTTTCTCAATCTTTTTTTAAATAAATATGTTTATTAAAATTAAGTACATACAACAAAACAAATACAAAACATCTAAACAATTAGCATCTAAACATTTAACAAAAGTAGGTTTTTCATAGGATAAGGCTGCAGTGTAGGACTAATAAACATCAATATGAACCTTCCAAAAACCAGAAAGATACAAAAGAAAAAAAAAGTAAAATATTAACTTTTTAAACATCTTATTCCATTCTCTTTTTATATTATCCCGCTCAACTGAGATAACAGACAGAAAATAGCAAGTCTCTTTTAAACCTGGAAGAACTTCTGAATTAATTTTCAGGTCCCAGGAAACTCCTGCATAAAGACTATTGCATCTACATTTAAAAATAAGTCCATTATTTTGTATATCAGGATCTCTTGCACAACCCCTAGGAACCTCTTGTAGAACCCTGGGCTTTCAGGGAACACTCATTGAGAAACCCTGGTTTAGACTGATAATTGATGGCGACGTGCCTAGAGAACATCCGGTGGTTCCAATGACTGCATTGTGTGTCTATGATTTGTCTTCAGATCAAAAGAATAAGCAAATCTACCTCCACTTCTACAAGACTGTCCACTATTCCATTCCCACAAATGATTTTACTTCATTTGATCACCTCCATCCTTTGATCCACTCCCTGGCCTCATGCTAATTGTATAGATTCTTTTTTCAATCTTTTTTTCACAGCACACTGCACAAGCCTGGGACAACACATACGTTATACAGTACAGGAACTCTTCCTCCTGACCTTCGTCACTCTGTTCACAAAAGCATCTTCCCATTTATATCAACCTGATTTTTTTCCTTCATTTCTAACAGTTAATATCTAACAAGACAGTACTAAAGGAACAAGACTCACAAAAAGTTTGAGCCACAGAACCTAAGTGTCACTCATCACTTGTTCAGAGGTAATCTTCTTTAGTCACACTTTATACGGGGAGAAACTGAATTCAAATATTGAACTTGCACTGAGAAACAGGTTTCAGAATTGAGCCTTGTATGAACAGAATAGCAACCTAAATACCCTAAAGGCACCAGATCCCATCTGATCTTGGAAGCTAACCAGCATCAGCCCTGGTTAGTAATTGGATGGGAGACCACCAATGAATACTAGGTGCTGTAAGTTATACTTCAGAGGAAGAAACTGGCAAAACTACCTGAATACTCGTTGTTAAAAAAAAATTCATGAGGTCACCATAGGTCGACAGGCAATTTGAAAGCACATATATACACACACACAGAAACTGAAACCTCCAAAAGTATCATCATATTTTCAAGTCACAAGATAGCATTCAGAACACACAGTTCACTGTCAAGTTTTGTAGGTTCAAATTCAGTGCTGCCAACTCAGCACAGAATTCTTTTACCATTTTCCAAACAACATTTGTATGCAATAGGTGTGTGACTACAAACTTTTCTGGTATTTCAAGTTCATAGTTGCTGGCAAGAAGAGGAAAAATCCCAGCTGGGAAACTCAAGCATCCGCCAAGGAGCAGCTATAAATAAGGCACCAGCTAAAAGAGGGTGCAGTTTGTGGAGAAGAATACAAATCTGGGAAACATGTACATAGAGCAAGATTTACAGAGTTTAAGAGCCCATTAAAACACTTCACCTCTCAAATTCTCATCCCGTGCTGTAATTTCCTAAACATTTTATCAGATATTGTTTGCAAGCCCTCAAAGATTTTGCAACAACACTGAAGTTTAGAAATTTACTTTTAGGTTTTTTTTTAAAGCAAGCTATGAAGCAAAGTGATCTCAGAAGATTCTCTCAACCTATGTCAATGTAACTCATCCCATCCTCCTGCGATTCCATGCTCTAGCCCATTAATTAATTAATTTGTAAACCTGGTTTGCAATGCATCAACGCATATCTTCAGTGGCAAAAATACATACCACTCAGTAGTAAATCTAACATTAACCCGTGAGGCATGCACACAGCTGTTTGTACTCATAAGTGAATCGCACAAGTTTTGATATACAAATGGGTAGCTTTCTCCTACAGAGAAGTAAACAAAATGTGGTCCTCCAGATGGTGTTGGATTGCAACTCCCAGCTTTCTTTTCCACTGCATATATGGCCTAGAGCTTCCAAGAGTTGCAGACCCACAAAATCTGCAGTGCAACACTTTGCCCAGTCCTGTTCTACAACGATCACTAACTCGTCATAAGAGGAATGAAATGCTCAAGTGTTGTGGTGCCACAAAAACACAAAGCTCTAAATAGTTATGTATCTGGACAACCATAGTATACAAGAATTACATCCAAGGAACCAGACATGGAAGTATTGCAGAAAAAGGCTCCTTTTCCCTTTTTTAGGTAACAAATGACTTGTGTGGTTTTATATAGGCAGGAAGAATACTAACTGCTGCTGCCCTATGTGCAGTTGCAGTCAGCCCCTCCATATTCGCTAGGGTTAGGGGCACAGGAGCCCCACAAAAGTGGGAAAAATGCAAATATCAAAATGTGTGGTGCTTGCTTGTGAGAAGAGGGCAAGGCATGGCGGGGAGAACTGTCACCCAGAGTCCAAACTAGTCCAGAGAAAGGAGAGGAAAAGGGGGTGAATCGGCATGGTGGTTCTTTACTTCCTTTCTCTTACATTTCCTTCTTTGGGTGTGAGGGGCATCAGGACAGGGTTTGTGGTGCTGTGAAATCAGGCTGCCAGCTGTCCTTAGCCGGCCAGGCAGCTGCTGGTAGAGAGGGAGAAGGACCAGATGTGGGTTTTTAAAAGCCTATGGGGCCAGATTGGAGCTGCCAAGAAGGAAGGTTCCCATGGAAAAGATGTGTTTGAGGTGGGGAACAGGGATTGGAGATACTTCCAAATAATCAAATCTGTGAAAGTTTAACCCACAAATCTGGTCGGCTGAATACAATCAGAAATGTGCTTAATAATGCAGTATGAACCAGAGTAGAGTGCGGAGGTCTAATACTGTTCCTTGGTCTGCAATATGATCAACAACAGGAATGTTAAACTACTTACTTGTGACATTTGCTCAATCTCCTAACATATCCTGGTACAAATTCTGCAAAGATGATGAACTCATTGCACTTCCCAGGGCCTGACACAGTAGTCAGTGGTGGCAGACAAGTAAATCTAAAAAGCTTCCATTTTCTTCTTAGCTCAGAAATTTGCTTGGCAAGCTGCCCACTTCTGCAAGGATGGAACGTCCTTTTAAACCACAAATAGCACTTTAGGAAGAAAAAAAAGAACTACACATTGACACACGTAACGAGCTAAAGGTCTCTCAAGAAACCACGTGGAATCATAGAATCATAGAAATGTAGAGTTGGAAGAGACCACACGGGCCATCCAGTCCAACCCCCTACCATGCAGGAATACCCTCAAAGCACTCCCGACAGATGGTCCTCCAGCCTCTGCTTAAAAACCTCCAAGGAAGGAGACTCCACTACACTCCGAGGCAGCATATTCCACTGCCAGACAGCCCTGACTGTCAGGAAATTCTTCATGAGGTTCAGGTGGAACCTCCTTTCCTGCAGCTTGAATCCATTGCTCCTTGTCCTGGTCTCTGGAGCAGCAGAAAACAAGCCCTCTCCCTCCTCTATATGGCATCCCTTCACATATTTAAACATAGCTATCGTGTCCCCTCTTAACCTTCTCTTCTGCAGACTGAACATACCCAGCTCTCTAAGTCTATCCTCATAGGGCTTGGCTTCCAGGCCTCTCAACATTTTGGTCGCCCTCCTCTGGACCTGCTCTGGACGTGGATGGAGAGGCATACCCCTTCAGCCGCTGTATCTGCTCATAAAGACAGAAGTTCTAACAAAGACGAACACCAGCTTCACAAAGCACACTGGGGTGCTTCTCAGTGCACTCTTGTTAACTATTTCCAAGGCGTTACATGCAGTTTAATGAGCCCCAAGAGTACAGCAAATATCCAAAGATCTTTTTTTATTATTTTTTGCTCTTTGGCTTTTCCCTCCCTTCTTTGCAGACAAAAATGCTCCTGAAACACACAGCAGCTAATGCGACAAAGACTAATATGAACCTCTAAGCCAGGAGGCAAGGAGTGATGCACAAATTAACAAGACGGTGCAGCGTCCGCTTTTGGCCCGGGGCCTGTTTGCTTTCACTCTTTGAAAATCTATTTCAAGCACACCGAAACCCAGCTTTACACACACACACAGTGCTGAGAATCATCATGTGTCTTTAGGTATCACACTCAAGCAAAGCATTCCCCATTTTTAGATGCTGGCATCAATCATTTTAAGAACCAACCCTTCCAGAGGGTGGGGTTGGGAGAGGAGTAAATCACAATCCTCCAGCACCAAGCCAAGCCTGCTAACTGTTTATAAGGGGTTTCTCCTCATTCCATCACCCTCTGATTCAGCCTCTCTCTCCCGCTCCTTCACTTCATTTTTATTCGACTTTAAACGTATCATTATGAAAAAGGGGAAACAGAAGAAAAATCAACAGAGGAGAGAAATACATATGATATGAGCATGGGGCTAGGCAGATACATTAATATAAGCTGACCATATTTCCAAAAACACATTTTCTTGAAGCTGACATCTGCACGTTCATGAGCAGCTAAAGCAGTGAGGTCTTCTGACCATTAAAAACAATAGATGCAGAATGTTTACCATTCCAGCCTTGGAGTACAAGTCTTTTGGCAACAGTAAAAACACACAGGATCAAACCATACTGACGATTAGTTAAACTGCATGTCTCAGGGACATAATTTAAAAGAACAAAAGAATTGGATAAATATCACAGATTTTTCCAAATCTAAACTGCTACGCTGTAATACGCATTCATCCCATATTTTGCAGGACACTTTTTTTTTTTGTGGCATTGGTGAAGATATTCCATTGGCATCAGCACAAGGCAGAGACCATAACATGTTATAATGGGGAGAGAAATAAAAAGGTGATGAAGTCTTGTCTTTCTGCAAAGCATCAGGTCCCACTCCCAGTGTGCAGGAACAAGGTGTAGCAACTGAGTAAAGGAGAAGGGTAAACTTTACATATGCCCTCCCTCCTACAGACCATTGGCATGTTCACAGAAAAATCATTATGGTCTACATTACTATTGAGAAACTCATTACAGTCAGTCCTCCATATTTGTGGGTTTGACTTTCATGGATTTGATTATTTGCAAGTTTCTTCAACACCTGGCCCCCACCTCAGACGCTTCTTTTCTGGGGGAACCTTCCCTCTTTGTGGCTCCAATCAGGCTGTGCAACCTTTTAAAAACCCACCTCTGGTCCTCCTCCACCACCAGCCACTGTCTGGCCAACTAAGGATGGCGCACAGCCCAATTTCTCAGCACCATAAACCCTCTCCCGATACTGCCCCCTACACCCAAGGAAGGAAATGGATGAGAGAGAGGAAGTATTGGACCACCATGCCAACTCTCCTTTCCCTCTCTCTTCCCTGACCAGGCTTGGACCCTGAGTGCCCACTGTCCCCACCATACCTTGGCCCCCTTCCTGCGGACACACACACACACACACATTTTGATAATTGAAATTTTTCCACTTTTGCAAGGCTCCTATGCCCCTACCCTAGCAAATATGGAAAGCCAACTGTAGTTTCATTCTCCTTACAAGAAACTAACTCCTAATTGCTAGCTTCTGACATCTGTTTTGAGACACAAAACATGCCATCTCCCTGTGTCTCTATATATTTATACATATACATATACATATACACTCCCTTGCTGGGAGTGCTCAGATTTAACAATTTACCAAGGCTTTCTGCTGCAGCAACTATGGGTGTGTCCCCATAGCAGAGTTCACAGCTGATCAACCGTAATACATTAACATTACTGCTGGAAGATTTAGCTGTAGTTTCAAGCCTTCAGGGAAAGCATCAGTGAACAGAGAGTGCAGACGGTTGTAAGAAAAGCCTTCAGTCCTCCTGGGTAGAAGGAAAAGAGCTCTTGTCTAACATCAGTTTTCCTGCATCTCCTCCACACACAAGACTGTGTGAAAGCACTTCCTTATTCTTTGCAGTGAGCAGGGCCAGCTCAACCATTAGACAGATTGAGACAACCACCTCAGGCAACAGCTGGTGAGGGGCAACAACACTATCATCTTGCCCATTCCTCCAGAGCCCCTGGCCACTACCCTCTGCTTAAAACCTGACATCCTAAGGTAGCCTGCTGCCCTCAAGCATTTTAGAAGATGCTGTCCCTTCACCAGTACTGAAGCAAGATTCAGCTGTCAGCCCAGTTGGCCTCATACATGGAATGGGAGAGCACCATCTTGTCCTTTGCTTTGGGCAGCAAAATGTCTCAGTCAGCCACGCCAATTAGGGGGACAACAGAAAGAAGAATGGCAAAAGTTTAATTCCTGCAAAAGTGAAGTCCCATTTACTGGAGAAGTGCAAGTTGGAACCAACTACTTGTAATCTGGAAAAAAAAAGGAATGAATGAAAAAGGTGCTTTGGCCACATACCCTACCCTGAAAATACTAGTGTTAATATTTACACTAAAAGTCAGTGTAAAAGCAGAATAGCAATGCTTACAGCAAGTATGGGGACTCCTTGGCCCTGCAGATGTTTAGAGTACAATTCCTGCAATCCTTTGCCATTGGCTGTGTTAGCTGGGGCATCTGGGAACTGGACTCCAAAACACCTGCAAGGTTAATGCCTCCCCCGACTTCCTGGCCTTGCAAAAGATGTTCACAGGGCATACAGGCTGCCATACTTTATTGCTATTGTGTGGCTTCAAGTCATTTCCAACTTATGGTGACCCTAAGGAGAAACTATCACAGGGTTTTCTGAGAATGTCTGACATGCCCACAGTCACCCAGTGGGTTTCCATAGCCAAGCAGGAAATTGAGCCCTGGTCTCCTGTGTCGTAGTCCAAAGCTCAAATTACTACACCATGGTGGCTGTATGTTAATGACTGATAAACCCACTGGGTGATGTTGGGTAAGTCACACTCTCTCAGCCTCAGATGAAGGCAAAGACAAAGCCCCTTCTGAAAAAATTTTGCCAAAAAAACTCCATGATAGGTTCACCTTAGGGTTATCATAAGTCGGAAATGACTTGAAGGCGCTCAACAACAAAAATGAAGGCCGTACAGTTCATGTTCCTCCTTTACAGTAACAACAACCATTCAAAAAGTCAGAATCAGTGGCTCTAACATGACACCTCTCTCTCTTAATCTCCAGAGTCTCAGGGTTGGCTGCATTTGTACAGTTGCAACGGAAAGGCATTCTGCAACTTTATTGTTATTTTGGCAATGGCTTGAAACCCATATTTTTAAGCTGACATTTCTGAGTTGTGGAGCTGCTGCTGCAATCCATTCTTGCTGCTGTTTTATTGTTTACTGACTCGTGCTGTTTATTAGTTTTATTACATGCTTTACTTGTTGTCTTTCATTGTTTCATGGCTCTTTTAGCGCTGTTACCTAGTCTGGAATTCTTATGAAAGCCAAGATATAAACAAAATAAAATAAATGTGTGTATGTGCCTTCAAGTTGTCTATCAACTTATGGCAACCCCATGAACAAGGAATACTCAGAGATGGTTTTGCCAGTTCCTTACTCTGAAATACAACCTACAGCACCTAGTATTTGTTGGTGATCTCCCATCCAAATACTACCCAGGGCTGACCCTGCTTACTTTCCAAAATCAGATGGGATTTGGTGCCTTTGGAGTATTTATAAATAGGGAGAATTTTAAAAAAAAGCAAAACTGCCTATAATTAAAAAATGCAAAGATGCTAAAGTAACAGTTGTTTAAAATTCAGGAGAAAAAATGATTTTATTTACTGGTTTCATTTATATTCTGCCTTTCCTCCAATAATCTCAAGGTGGCATACTATGATTTTCCTCCTCTCTATTTTTTCCTTACAACAGTCATGTGAAGTAGTTTAGAGAGACAGAGACAGAAACTGGCCCAAGGTCAGCCAATGAGTTTCACAGCTTTCTGGGGACTAATCCCAGTCCAACACTCACACACAATAGCTGTCTCTTGCTAAACCCCTTAATTTTAATGATGAGAATGAGAGGCTGTCCTCTCTTAGTGAGGCATTCAAGGAGCCCTACCACAAAGTCTCTCTTCCCATTCACCCATCATGCATCAGGAGCGGCACCTAGAAAAATGGATCTAGATGAGCAGAGTCATGTTGGAGCAGGCAGTCCAGTAGGTATTTGAGCCCTAGCTCAGGGCAAGCTTTAAAGATTAAAGATCAGCACCTCTCCTATTAAGCGAGTATAGAAAGGTTTGCGTCTCGGCTTTCAGAAACTGAGCCTGATGTAGCTACAATCCTCAAAACAAGTAAAATTAGGCTACAACTCTTACTCCTAGTAAATTCAGAGAGGCTTACACTAGAGCAGGCATATATAAGATTGCATTGATAAAGACTTACATCCAGTTCCATTTGCATTGATCTAGCCAAGATAGCCCAGTCATGGAAGGTAATTTTCTTTTCATGGTTAAAATGGTACAATGTAGAATGTGAGAGATTTGGTGGGGAAGGAATTAGAATTAAAATGCATTACAAAGCAAAGGTTCCACCACATTATTTTTATTTTTACTTTTTGTAGGCGGGGGGGACACATCCATCCGGTCAAAACACACCAACTGAACCGGATAGCTTGGAACAGGCAGGCAGGAACTTCTGTATGCTGGAAAGCTGATAAGCAGGGAAGCTTGGAGCCTGCGGGGGAGACCAAGTTGACAAGAGTTTCAAATACAAGAAGAAGAGAAAAGGGCGTGAGCCGTTTTCCAGTTCGGAAGCCAAGGATGGAGAAAGTGCATTCATGATAAGGATACTTTAACTGCAGATAACTAAATCCGGTGATTACTTTCTCAAAAGAAACAGGCCTGCCTCGAAGCCCTTCCACCCTGAACAGCAAGTCCTGGCCTTCTGATGCTGCAAGTCAGGGAAGAACAAAGCTTGGATTTTTTTTTTTTAACTAGCACACTGACTAAGGGTTCTGGGAGTTGCAGTGCAAACAGTAGCTCTTCCAAGCTCTGCGGAGGCAAGATGCAATTCCTCACTGGGGACACAGATGTGCAGTCTGCATATGAACAGAGGCACACTGTGACTATTCTACAGGAGAGGAGAAAAAAAGCAAGTGTTCAGACAAATCAAGGTTAAGCTATTCTTCATTAAGAATAGGGCATATTCATGGTCTCTTAAATACTGGGGATGGAAAAATTTGGCTTAGCCAAATGTTTTGGACTATAACCCCCATAACTCTTTAGCAGTAGCCATTTTGCCTAGGGCTGTTGGAAGCTGAAGGCCAAAACATCCAGAGGATCAAAATTTCTCCACCCCTAATATAATAAACACTTGTATGAAGATCAAGGGTAGGGAGGGAGAGAGCAAGCAATCATCAGCCAGTAGTAAAAATGTGGGGGAAGGACGCATTTCAGCTCCTTTCTCTGCCCATAAAGGACAGGAAGAACTGTGGAATCAACGGTATGGTTGGTTTAAAAGTAAAGGTGTATTGGTGAGTGCCTGCCTTTTAGAAGAGTATATACTAGAAACTTTTCTAGTGTTAACCATGAAGCAAGCACATATTTCTGTTGCAACCAAAGCTTAGAAGAAACCGTAACAGCATATCCCAATAGGTACAACTAGACTGGAGAAAAGCAAAAAGCCTTCAGGCTACATTGGAACTATTCTAAAAATTCTCTCTTGGTCTCAAATCACTGACAATTTGTCATGCTGGGATGCATTCCTGATCAGAGCTTACAAAAGCAACTGTTTTGGATTACAGTTCCTAAGCCCTCTTGACCATGCTGGTTAGTGGATTCTAGGAGTTGTCATCCATAAAAAAAGTAACTTTGTAAAGCACTGGTTGTGACACCTTAAGGAGGAGACGGGCAATTGCTGTGGATCTGGGGTGCATTTGCTCCCTGTGGGACTCTTCAGGAGCCATACGAATAGGCAACCTGCCCTTTTTGTGAAAACCTGGGGGACTTGAAGTGGTCTGGGGCCATGAGAACAGCCTTCTGAGGCTATATGTGGCCGTACAGCCATACTTCGTTCATCCCACCTTAAAGTGTAATTACCAAATCAGATTTATCATCAGAACCCCACCCTCCAGAGTCTGCCTTCATCATATCCGAGAGGACAATGTTATGTGCTAAATGAACATGCAGATAGTTGTCCAAAGTTCTCCCCTTACCTCCGCCAGAGCTTTTCTGATCACAGCTTACAGAAGTTACTGCTTTGGAGTACAAACCCAGAAACTACAGCAACTGCTCTGCAAACAAGGGGCACTTTAACATTTTGCTCTTAAAATTAGCCTTCTGCATGAATGGGGAAGACCCTGATTTCAAGAGACAGGGACAGATCTACAATTATACCATGCCAGATGCACAAAGCAGTCCTCGGAGCTGAATTGTTGGTACATATCTGTATGCTGAATGCAGACAGAAGGAAGGAAATACACACACACACACACACACACACACACAGCAAACCCAATGGGGCAAGCAAATTCTTTTCTTAGATTTCTTTCCTGTTCTGTCCCAGGATAGAATGGATTACATCAGGAATGTGGAATGTACGCTCCTCCAGATGCTGCCTGATTGCAACTCCCATCATTCCCTGCTACAGGTTATGATCACTAGGACCAATGGAAACCACAATTAAACAACATCTGGAGTTGCCCATCCCTGAATTACACCGTAAATATCTCATTTGAGTTTTACCATGCTAATCATATTTTATTTATATACAAAATTTCCAAGGTGCCATTCTACCATACAGTACCCAAGGCAATTTGCAAGATATTCTTCCCTGACCAAAAATGTGCAAAAGAGCAAGAATCAGATTTAAGAGAATAAAAAGTCAAGTTTCTACTCCCTAAGGTTGCAAAAAGAAAGACAGAAAGACAGAAAGACAGAAAGAAAGAAGCCCAAGCAATGCTATTGAATACTCAGAAGTAGAGTCTGAATATGATTTCAAACAGTCAGAGACTGGGATTTCAGTGTCTTGCATAACTATTTGCTCTCCTCTGTAACAAATAAAACCAGGCCAAAATTATCCTAAACAGATCCATTGATGTAATAGATATGATTCACAACACTCAGCTTTTCTTGCTGCAGAATATTTCCCCCACCCCGTTTTAAAAGCAGAAAATATGCATTATTCCAGATATAAGATAGTCTGGCAAAAAATGCAACTTGTGCGATCATCTGAATGGCCAAGTAAAGATTTGACTTTGGGTCTTAATCCCAGAACTTCTTTTTTGAAAGCAGGAGCCCAGCCCTCCATCCCATGAAGCCGTTTTCAAGAACAGAGGTTCCCCAAGTATGTCCATAGCAAAAGTGCAGTATCCTCACATCTTTCCATATTCAAAATAGCCTGCAGACTTTTCAGATCAAAACCTGCAATTATTTCCAGGAGGTGCTCATAAAGCCCCACATTTAAGGCCTGATCTACATATGCAGAAAAAAAAATGAGATGGAAGAGGTGAAAATAAGATAGTAGTACCTCATAAATCAAGGGAGGGGAGGATCATATAGCTTTAATACTTTGCCGTATTAAAAAAAAAATTATGCAGTGTCACAGGGAACACACTGGGCTAAATCCTCTTGTCCTGCTGCTACCTACAGAGTTTTCTACCCACAGGGATTTTATGTTTATTTAAAGTTATGCCAAGCCCATGAACCTCATAGGGTTTTCTTAAGCAAGGAATACTGAGTTGTAGTTTGGCCAGTTCCTTCCTCTGAAATAAAACCTACAACACCTGGAATTTGTGTCAAGTCTCCCACCCACGTGCTAACCAGAGCGGACCCTACTTAGCTTCCAAGATAGGGAAGCATAAAAATGCAAATCCTCTATCAGAAGCATAAAGTAGAATGAATCACATGAATACAGCAAGATTTCATTGCCTCTTTCCCCAAAGTACAAAGCGCAATCTTCAGCTGGCACATGATCCAACGTTTCTTCCTTTCTACTCCGTTCAACTAGGAGCCAAACTCATGCTTTCAAAACTATTTTCCTTCATCTGGGATCACCAGGTTTCTTTGACATTTTGATTCTACACATCATTGTTCAATCAGGTTCCAAAATTCTCTCTCCAGAACAAAGGATACAAGACACTCCAGCTTATCAGTGCAGTCAAAACACAAAGGCCAAAGAGCAAAGCATTTGTGCCCCACCTCTCTTTCTCTGTGCTCACAACTGTATTTACTTCATACATGTATGGTATATATTCTTTAATTCCAGAACGAATAGTTGCCACCTAAAATTCCATGCTTCAAGGCCAACACTAATAGATCAGAATATTCACTTTTTGAAAGATTCACATTGCTACCTATTTTGGGCATCTTGATGACTAAGCATGAAAGACTGATTAAAAGACATTCTTGGGCAATTCACACACACTATTTAGGCAACACCAGTGTACATGTTATTGAGAAACAAAAGTGTATTTTAAAAACTCACAAAATTTAATAAATCATCACAATCATGCTTTCATAGTTACACTCCTAGAAAACCATCACATCCTTTTCCCCAAAATCCATTTGTTTAATATTTACTGATTATTTTAAAAATTTATACCCTGTCCTTTGAGTAATTACACACCCCTCAGGACAGTTAACAGCTGTTAAACCATAAAATAAAATGGTTATTAAAAAATAACATAATAAAAACAAAGAATGATGCAAAGAATATTGTAAAATGAGCCACTCTAGCTTCCAAGGATGCATGTTCTGCCGTAGCAGGCAAGCCTGATGCCCTCCACATCTGCATCACCACTGCTTGGCCCTCTATTCTCCCATATCCAACACTATTACAAACCCACCATTACCCAGGCCATTTCCGCACAACACTATTATAGTGCTATTACGTCACTTTCAACATCCTATGGAATTCTGGGATTTGCAGTTTAGGGAGGGGCATTTAGAATTCTCAGCCAGAGAGCTCTTTGGCCTCAGTAAGCTACAAACCCCAGAATTCCACAGGATGTTGAAAATGGAACAACAGCACTATAATAGTGTAGTGTGGAAATGGCCCCAGTTGATTCAGGTGCCCATGTGGGTATGCGTGTTTTAATCCTCCCAATTCAACCCATACCCAGATCCCATTCCTTGTTCCTTTTTCATCCCATTTCATCCAGCATGTCCTTCCAGTTTACCCAGTACGACTTCCATTCCCCACTTCTCCAGTGTGGTCTCACAACCCGACCAGTCCTTGGAATAGGCTTGGAAGCTAGGCAGGGTCAGCTCTGGTTAACACTTGGACAGGAGACCATACAGAGCTTAACCCCGATGCCCAGCATGGTTCAACCCTCTTTTAACCCCTGATATTGTTCCTGCTTGTTCTGCACTCCGTCTCCAGCTTGCTCCTACTCGTATGTAATTGCCCCGTTCATCCCCAAAGCACGCCATAGTTCATAGAGAGACAACGGTACCACTCTATTCTGCATTGGTTAGACCTCATCTGGAATACGGTCTCCAGTTCTGGGCACCTCATTTCAAGAAGGATATTGACAAGCTGAGCGTGTCCAGAGGAGGGCGACTAAAATGGTGAAGGGTCTGGAAGCCATGCTCTATGAGGAACAGCTTAAGGAACTGGGGATGTTTAGTCTGCAGAAGAGAAGGTTAAGAAGGGACATGATAGCCACGTTTAAATATTTGAAGGGATGTCATGTCAAGGAGGGAGCGGGCTTGTCTTCCGCTGCTCTGGAGGCTAGGACAAGGAGCAATCAATTCAAACTACAGGAAAAGAGATTCCACTTAAACCTCAGGAAGAACTTCCTGACGGTCAGAGCTGTTGGGCAGTGGAAGATTGCTGCCTCCGACTGTGGCAGAGCCTCCTTCTTTGGAGGTGTTTAAGCAGAGGCTGGATGGCCATTTGTTAGGAGTGCTTTGATCTGGGTTCCTGTATGGCGGGGGGTTGGACTGGATGGCCCCTATGCACTCTTCCTATGGTCTCCTCTATGATTCTAGGGAGAGAGCAAAAGAGGTGAGGTTGGTAAACGTGGGAGATCACAGTGTATAGAATCATATACACTACGACCTCCCAGTATTTACCAACCTCACCTCTTTCCCTCTCTCTCCACAGGCAACAATTTCCCCTGAGTTGCTTATGAACGAACCCCTCCCCTCATTCTGCAAGGGGACCCTCCACAATTCGGCTCCCCGCCCGGGGCCAGAGTCTGCAGGCTGCCCCGAACGAGCCAGCGCCGTCCCGCCTCCGCTCCCCCGCCGAGTTTATTCAGCACGACGAACCCCCCGCCACCGCCGCCACCACTCCCAGCCGCCGCCACGACACAGCCACGCTCCGCCCGATGGAGCCGCTCTCCCCGTCGTCCCGTCCCGGGCTCACCTCGGGGCTCCTGGGCGGCGGGATCCCAACCAAGCAAAAGGCGACTCCATTCATCGGGCGCGGCGCTGGCCCCGACGGGGCGGACGAGCGTCCAAACGGGCCGGGAAGGGGACGGAGGGAGCGTAGTACCAGCGGCGGCGGCGGCAGCTCGGCGCAAGAAGAGCTTAGCTCGGCTGGGCCAGGCTGCCCCGGCGGCGGCTCCGCCTCTTCCACGGCAGGAGGGAGGGGAAGAGAAAGGAGAGGGGAAGGCCCGGCCGCCCCCTGAGCCGATCAAGAGGCGGCCTGGCCAGAGCGAGAGGAGGAGCTGCAGACGGCAGAGGGCTGGACGGGCCACGCGGGGAGGAGACAGGACGGGACGGGAGAGAGGGACGGGCACGTGGGGGGAGCAGGGGAGACCCTCCAACCACGTAGGGCTGGCTGGAGGGGCTGAGATACGGGGACAAGAGGGGGGAAGGCACAATAGATCAGCGCGCACTGGAGCGCAAAGGCGAAGGGAGGGCGAGGGGAGAAAGGGAGAAGCCGGCGCACCGACGGGGAGGGGTACGAGAGAGAGAGGCCATTTCTACACTAGACTGTAATTGCGCTATTATTCCACTTTCGACATCCTATGGAATCCTGGGGTTTGCGGTTTAGGGAGAGGCCTTTGAGGAAACGGCCTCGAGGGTCTAGTGGGGAAATGGCGAGAGAGAGAGAAGATCGGGCTAGCTAGAGACACGGCTAGCAGACCACCCAAAGGAGTGGCCAGGAGAAAGAGAGAAGCCGGGGGTTTAAGCAAGCACACTTACAACTTAAGAGGGCCAGCCAGGTGGCTCTGTAGACGTCCTCTGCACTCCCAGCTGCGCACCCACGCGACCCCTAATGGGACTGGGGGTTAGTTTTGGGCAGACAAAAAATGGACCGAAAAGGCAGAGGGCCTTGGGAAAGGGGAGAACAGAGGCTAAGGGCCTTTCCGCACTACATTGTTATAGTGCTATGGTTCCACTTTCAACATCCTATGGAATCCTGAGATTTCAGTTTAGGAAGAGGCATTTAGAATTCTCAGCCAGAGAGCTCTTTGGTCTCAGGAAACTATGAGCTGCAGAACTACACAGGATGTTGGAAGTGGAATAATAGCACTATAACAGCATAGTGTGGAAAGGACCTAAGTCTGGGCAAGACAAGACATACAGACAAGGGAGCAAGGCCCTTGGGATTGTAAACTGAATCCCCAGCCCCTTCTCCCACTGTCCACCTTCTTGCTTTCTCTCAAATGGGAAGTTTCAAGGATGACTTTTTAAAAAAAAATGGGTGGGCTGAGGGGAGAGACAGCATTCCGTGAAATAAGAAGCTACTCAGCTCCACAAGGGTCTGAGCCACGCCAGTTCCTGAATGCTTGGAAAACGAACCTTCTTGGAAACAACAGAACAGAAGTTAAGCTGTGTGTGTGAAAGCTTTATTCTCAAGAGAGAATTTTAAAGCATGGCGGGGTGAATGCAGCCCAAGACAGAAGGAGCAAGCAGGGCTCCCGAATCAGGGTGCTTCCAGACCTCAGTTAATGGGCCTCTATGCAAACAGAGGGGGGTCAGGGAATTCAGAGATGCCTTTCACACCACACCGTTATAGCACTTCAACATCACTTTTAACGCCATGGCTGCATCCTATAGAATCCTGGGATTTGTAGTTTGGTGAGGCAATTTCAGTCTCCACCAGAAGACACTAAACAACTCAGGAAGCTACAAATCCCAGGGTTCTATAAGATGGAGCTATAGCTGTTAAAGTGGTACTGTTATCCCAAGACCAGGCAGGGAAAAAAGACTATAAAACAGTGCCAAAGCACTATAACTGGTGGTGAAGAAGGCCAGAAACAGCAGTGGGAGAACCATAAGGTAATCCATGTGAATAAGGCAAGGCAATTCTTGATAAAAGTCCTCATCTGGAAGCACCCTAAATAAGAGCTGGCTCAAAGAGCAGAAGCCAGGCAGAGCGTAAGAAAGAGAATGACAAGAAGTCACAGATGAGCAAAAAAGAAACAACTGGGAAGAGAAGAGGGGAGGACAGCGGGCTGTCACGGCCAGGCACGGAAAGGACCGGTACTTTCAGGCCTGGCATCAGAGAGAATCCAGAAGCAGGCAGATTGCAGCCTGGTACGGACAGAGGGATGAGCCCCCGACAAGCCTGCACAAGCTAAATGAAATTCATCACAAGGGTGAGGTCACGGGACAGGGTGTAGAGTTGCAGCAGAGGCTGGCACATCCCCAGGAAATGCAAAGGGGTGCAAAGAGATGAAATGGCACACAGCAGCAAAGGCAAGGAGTGGAGAGAGAGGATTATCCTGGGGAGCTATTAATCCTTTGTTTTAAATGAAAACTTCAGTCTCCAAAGGTACAGAGACAGATAATATTTATTTATGAGTTATTTTTAATGTCACACCTTAGCTCAAAGTGCAGCCTGTGGCTCTCCTCCTTCCCCACTCTGTCCAAACAACAACCACATGAGGTAGGCCAAACTCAGAAAGAGTGACAGGTTCAAGGACACTCAATGGGCTTCATGGCTTTGTGGGAATTGGAATCCAGATCAGATTTGCATTTCCCAAAGCCCAGCCAAATACTCTACTGCTGCAGTTTAAACGTGTTTATAATAACAAAAGACACATTAGCATTTGATACAATCAAAGCAGTTTACATATACAGTCGGCCCTCCACATTTGCAGCTTTGACTTTCACAGATTTGATTATTATTTTTTTCTTTTACTCCAGCTCCCCTCCCACCTCGGGTGCTTCTTTTCTGGGGGAACCTTCCCTCTTGGCGGCTCTGATCAGGTTGTGAGGCCCTTTTAAAAATCTGCCTCTGGTCCTTCTCCTCCTCCACCAGTCGCTGCCTAGCCAGCTAAGGATGGCTCGCATCCCAATTTCTCAGCACCACAAATGCTCACCTGATGCCCACACACACATCCAAGGAAGGAAATGGGAGATAGAGAGGAATGCTGACTTCTCCATCCTTCCCTCTCCTTTCCCTGACCCAGTTTGGACCCTGGGTGCTCGCATTCCCCAGCATGCCTCAGCCCCCTTCCCACAGACACATATATATCGATATTTGCGAATTTTCCACTTTTGCAAGGGGTTCGCACCCCAAGCCTAGTGAATATGGAGGGCCAAGTGTACTCTCTCTGTAGTCCATTCAGCAGCCCTGTGCAGTAGATCTTTCTTGTCGATATCCAAGTTCTTGATTTTTGGAGGATGGGGACAGAACGTGGAAAAGCTGAGGTTGAAAGAATGGTGACTCATTTAAGGCAATTGAACAAAATCTGTGGTGGAGGCAACAGCTAAACCTGAGAATCTCTTGGCTCACAGCTCACATTCATAACTATGCAATCACATCCACCTTCAAAAACAAGCCTCAAGAGCACCTTTAGGTGCTGGACCTGAAACTTCATTAACTAAGCAGCCCTCCATGTACAGTGGCAGCGAACAGAGGCAGGGAGATGAAGGTGCATGAATGGAACGCTGGCTTGCCTAAATTATCTAGAGCAGGGGATAGACAAAATGTAGCCTTCTAGATGTTATTGAGCTACAATAACCCATCAGTCCTAGCCAGCATAACCAATGGTAAGGAAAGTTGGGAACTACAGCCCAGCAGCATCTGGAGGGCCACCCTGTGACCATCCCTAACTTAAGCCATTTCTACACAACACTGTTACAGTGCTATTATTCCACTTTCAACATCTTATGGAATCCTGGGGTTTGCAGTTTAGAGAGGGGGCCTTTAGAATTCTCAGCCAGAGAGCTTTTTGGCCTCAGTAAACTACAAACCCCAGAATTTCACAGGATGGTAAAAGTGGAATAATAGCACTGTAACAGTGTGGTGCAGAAATGCCCTTAGAGGAGAGACTGAGGGCTTTTCAGCCATCCATTCAGCCAACAGGTGACACTCTGAAGAATGTTTTCAAATATAGTTCTTAAATTACCCATTAGCATCTCTGGACAATAGTTACCTTAACGCCTGATCTGGGGAAGTATCCTATTTGCATTGCAAATCTAAAGCAAAAGAGCTGCCTTTACCCTCACAGGTGGCAATGATTCAGAGCTTGGAAAAGTTACTTTTCTGGAAGTCAGCTCTCAGTGGTCATGGTGGTGGCTAGGGATTTTTGGACGTCCCCGTGCAGAAAAACAAACTCTTCCAGCCCCTTCAGTGCTCATAACTTTACTGTCAACTTTCACCAAACTGATGCCTTCCAAAGATGTCACACTACAATCCAAAATGGTTGTTTGTTTTGAGTGGAGCTTGGGGGCCATTTCCGCACTGGAAACTAGGACCTTTGGTAAATAAGCAATGTGCTCTATACTTGAACTGAGGACCCATCCCTCTAGGACACATTGATTCTCGCCCCCCTCAAAATAACTGTGAGGCAACACTAAGGCATAACCTGTGACCCAGAAACCATCCCTCTTTAGTCTGACATTTGTAGGCATCAAGCATTGTCGTGAGACAATAGTGCTCAGAAATGCAGTCACTAAGAAAGGCCTTCTTTTGATTTGGAAGAGTGGAGAGTTTAATTGCCATCACAGAGAAGATTAGGAATGGGGAGAGGAAGCAGGGCTCACATGTGAGAGGAAAAGGAAGTCTGCGGCTGGGAAAAAGGTGGCGGAGTTTGATCCACAATCAGGGCCAGCTCAGGACATTTTGCTGTTTGAAACTTCGGGAAAAAAAATCCCAAATTACAAGAAAAGAGATTAGGAAGAACGTCTTGACTGTAAGAACTGCCGAACAGTAGAATAAATTGTCTCAGAGAGTGCTGGACTTTCCCTTCTTTGAACATCTTTAAACGGGAGTTGGATAGCCACCATTTGAGAGTTGTATATTCCTGCATGGCAGGGGGTACAACTAGATGTCCTTCCAACTCTGATTTCTCCCACTGCCCAGTCTCAAGGTGCATATACTCAAGGCCAGCCAAATTACTTTGGCACCTAGAGCAGAAAACTCCAGAAGCACCTTCTCTCCTTCTCCCAGCCAGTAATAGATCATGTAACAAATTTGCTGCCCTTTTATCAAATCCAAAATCTGCCTGGGGTGACTGTTTCACTTTGCCTAATAATAGGGCCAGCTCTGTTTCCACGTTTTTAAATGGACTGGCAGGTCTGGTATCCCAAACACATTGAAAATTAAGATTCAGTTGCACCACCTGTGCCTTCATCTCCCTCAACAGCCAGGATTTAAGAAGAGGTATCCTTAATGTGACTTCTTCATTGGAACTTTCAAACTCTCCTGGAAGATGTATTTAAACAACAAGAACAAAGCATCCCCCTCGTGTGGCATCAAAAATACACAACCAGAAAACTGAACACTCTATTTGGAAAAGATGAGAGTTTGTAGTTGGCCCTCCACATTTGCTAGGGTTAGGGGCACAGGACCCTCACAAACATGGAAAAATCGTAAATATCAAAATGTGTATGTGTGTCTCTGTGGGAAGAGGGTTGAGGCACAGAGAGGGGAATTGGCACCCAGGATCTAAACCATGTCAGAGAAAGGAGGGGGAAGTGGTGTTGGCATGGTGGCCCCATGCTACCTCTCTCTTGCTTATCTCCTTCCTTGGGTGTGTGTGGGGCATCACAGGAGAGGGTTTGTTGTGTGAGACATCTAGCTGTGAGCAGTCTTTAGCTAGGCAGGCAGCAGCTGATGGAGGAGGAAGAGGAGGAGAGGCAGGTTTTTAAAGGGCTGCTTGGCCTGAAACAGAGCCACTGAGAGGAAAGAAAGAGGTGAGGGGGCAGGGGTTGGAGATTTCTAACTAATGGTCTGTCAGGGAACTGCTAAGCCACTGTGATTTAGTGGTTACAATGTAAGACTTGGACTTGGGAGATCTAGATTCCATTCCACATTGAGCCTCAACACCCATTGAGTGACCAGCCCTTCCACCTGATCTTCCTTACAGAACTGTTGTGAGGATAAAGTGGCAAGAAGATGGATCCTGAAGGTTCTTTCATATAAAGAAGGATGTGCAAGGCTTGACTGTGTGTACTCTCAAAGACTCAAGACACGCTCAGAGATAATTTCTGCATTATCATTTTACATAATCCAGAGAAGAGCTTTGGCAAAAAGTCCAAATTTCAAGACTGAGTCAAATTGAGACCTCAGTGAAGATTAAACAAGATTTTTTTTCCTGTTTTGATACACACACACACACACACATATAGGTAGGTAGGTAGGTAGGTAGGTCGGTCGGTAGGTGGGTAGGTAGGTAGGTAGGTAGGTAGGTAGGTAGATAGATAGATAGATAGATAGATAGACAGATAGATAGATAGATAGATAGATAGATGTTATCTGATTAAGTTTACAGAACAGGGTTCTTAATGAATTCGCAAGGTAACCTCAGTAAGGAAACCACTACTTTTCAGCCTCAGTACACACACTGTCTGCAGGATCACAACAGTAATGCAGATATGCCTAAAAGATCTTTGTAAAGCTCACTGTACACAGAGATAAAGAGATCTGAACAATCTAAAGATCTTTCTGAATACTAAGCATCATTGTTATCTGAGCAAGAGAGAAGTAGTTCTGGAGGATGCCAAAATATGAGGGTAGAGGAACAGGGAGCCACCACAGGGATCCTTCTCAAGCACAGAGAAAAGAGTCACACTAGACAGAGCAAGCACCATGATTCTTTTCTTTAAATAACATTTTTAAAACACCCACAGGTTTCTCAGCACCAAGGATTCCTGCCCCCCAATTCCTGCTTTTGAAGTCCAGCTGTTGTTTTGTATGGTCCACAACTGTTGCTGCCTGAGGTGTGATACAAGATGGCACCTTCTTTCTAGTCAGGAGCTGGGGGACTTGCAGATGAAACTACAGTGGCCCATCCATTTTCACAAGGGTTCATGGCACAGAAGGCTCATGAAAGGGGAAAAAATGGGAATAGCTCTGCCCCATGATCCCCTCCCACTCCCTTCTAGAGCTCCCCTCCCCATTCTCTTGTGTTTTGCCTCAGCGTGCGCTCTCTGTGCCAGGGCAAAATGCATGGGAATGGGACGAGGAGTTCCGGACAGGAAAAGAAAGGTTTGCACAAACCTTCCCACCCCATTCCTTTGCATTTTGCCTTGGTGAGTGTTCTCAACACCTGGGGCAAAATGCATGGGAACAAGACGGGTGAGCTCCAAAGGGAAGAATGAACGTGCATGCTTCCCCTCCATTCCCTTGTCTTTTTCCTGGGCACACTTGCCTCCTTTCTCTGTGCTGAGCAAAACACAAGGAAAGGGGAAGAAGAAAATGGGGGGGGGGCATGCACTTGTGAATAATCAAATTCATGAAGGTCAAACCTAAGAATATGGAGGGAGGACCATATACTAGCAACACACAAGGAGGCGGCTTGCTTCACTTCATCTGAAGGTGGCAGCTAACACAGATGTCCAAAGCAGGCCCTATGCATATATAGCTCTGGACTGAGACACCCCACCTCTCTGCCCCACTCTCTCTCATCTGCTGCCTGAACTCACCTTGTCACTTTACCTAATGGCAGAGCTGATCTTTGCTGTTGTTTTTGTTACTGAGTGGTGAGCGAAAACAAAACAAAATTTTTCACATGCTCAAAGGAACTCAGATGTGCTATTTCAGATATCCAGCAATTGTTATTTTCAGAACAGGCTTACGGATTGAAAAATTAAGCTTCAGCTAAGAATGCAGAGTGGAATAAACAGTCGTGGTTGATCATTTAGCAGTTTCAACACAGTATGTTCACAAGGAATTAGCCTCACGAAACTTAAGCCTATCACTCTGTCCAGACTCCACAGCTGTAATATTAATTCTGTATTATTTTATTAGCTAGAAGGGGAGAAAAAGGAGTTATAGTTATTTAAAAAATTTAAAAGGAAATGCATGCCATCTAGTGGCTCTAGGAAGTAGCACCAGCTTGTGGGGAAAGCTGAAATTCTTTGGTGTTTTGGATCCAAAGATGGCACAGAGCTTGAAAAAGTTACTCTGTGAGACTGCAAAGTATCTGTGAAGAGTGTGAAGGATTCCAGGAAATGAGGTTCCCCCACAAAAGAAGAAAAAACTCCTTTCAATGCTTCTGGGTCAGCTGACAATGGAAATAAACATGAGGATGATGCAGGTAAATGCTTTCTGGGTAATATCACAACCCAGAGCAAGAGGGAAAACACAAAAGCATTCTTCAGCAGGCACCAGTTGATGCAGTAGTTACCTCCATTCTTGGTGGAACCTGCATGTAGCCTCTTATGTACAGCTACATGTCATCGTACATGACATACCAGTTCTGAGCAGCTGCTGGGGCTTGTAGAAAGTTCATTATCGGTCCTCAGGGAATTGTCTTTCCAGACTCTACAGCCCTGCTGTCTAGGCGCATACAAGAAAAAGGCTCTTAAGCTGCAACACTGGCACTTCACTCCCTGCCCAGCTCCAAAGGGACAAGCATGTTCCCAAGTGCAAGTTCTCCCCCCACTCCCATTCTCCTACCTCACTTGTGGCTTTTTGGTATACCACAAGTGCCACTCGCATACAAACAACTTTCTTCTGAGGCAAGAAATCTTTGCCATCAGCTAGAAATAAGGTGCCCATGCTTTAAAGCCACCTCACATACAAAAAGCCTCAGACTGTCTTCACCTTCAGTACTGGGAGGAGAATGGCCATGTTGGTAGGTGAAATGCAGCGGCTAAAAGTAGGTTTGGGGACAAGGAATTTAGCGTATGCCACGTTTTAGGGCCTGGCCCGGAGCCTCTAATTTTCATGAATTGTCTCTAAGCAAGAGACAAGGGTGCAAATTGTCCAGTTTTGGTGGGCTAAGCTCCAGGAAAGAGAAGACTGTGTATATGTCATCAGTGCAGCAGGTAAAACAGCAGCTTGCTACAATTTGCAAGGACTCACTGCTTGATTCCTGCAAACTGCAAAGACTCTTCGGCAGGGGTGGCGTCTATGTATTTACTTCTTCCTTCCCACCCAAGTCATTGTGATGCCAGGGCTCACCTTCCACTCTGCTTTGCATCCTGGCTTGAAGCAAGTAGGCTACCTAGAATGGTGCTTATCTCATCTCTCAAGTAAGTGAGAGGGAATAATCCCCTCATTTTACCTTGATCTGGGAACAGCGACTTTAATTAAGATTTCTTTCTTAATTTCCAAAGAGGAAAATATTGTGTGTGTGTGTGTGTGTTCAAATGATACCCTGTAAGTGACTGTGGCTAATACATAATGCATCACCCTTAACCACATCAACAGGGGCCATTCCTAGGTCTCAGATTTTCATCCAGAAACCTCAGGACCTGGGACAAACTTGAACTGGTAATCTTAGAGGGAGGAGATGTCACATAATTCCATCTGGTGGATCTTTATGCCATGTCTATTGCCCAGGGAGAGCCAACGTGGGTTGTGGGTTGACCGCTGGACTACAACTCTGGGGAACACGGTTCAAATCCCTGTTTCACCATGAAAACCCACTGGGTGGCCTTGGGCAGGTCACATTTTCTCAGCCCCAGCAGAATGTAGAGGCAAACTTCCTCTGAACAAATCTCGCCAAGAAAATCCTGTGACAGGTTTGCCTTAAGGTCACCATAAGTCAGAAAAGACCTGAAAGCACACAGTAACAACAACTTCTGCCCAGGACCTGCAAAGATATGGAAGCCATAGCCTGTATTCAACCTGGCAACCCTAGTCAGATCCCACATTAAATCACTCACATACTGGAAGTCTTTCAGCTGAAAAACAGGGGATAAGCGAATTAAATAAATAATAACAAACAACAAATATAAAGTCCAAATATTTTATGTAATTTCACCATTTAGGCTGTTATTTTTAACTCAGTGTTTGACATGGCTTTAAACTACATGATTTGCATTAAATTCAGACTTTACTTTAAAAAATGTGTTTAAATTAGAGCCTACAACTAAAAGCTGCATCTAGAAATGTCCATTAAAGACAAATGAATTAACTGCAGGAACTGGGTTGTAAAAAGGAGAGAGAGAGAGAGAAAGAATACTGAGTGTCTTACATAAGGGGCTGTCACACAATGTATTTATAATTGCTGGCTTTCCCTTGGATCAATCAATAATAGCTCTAGAATCCATGAGATGCCGCTCTCCTGGACCTCATCAAGTTCACCCATGGGCCATTCCTGATTTATACATTCAGATCACTTGAGCAATGTATTAGTTTGCCAATTATCAGTATTCATTACTCTTCCAGGCAAACATTATAAATCAAGATGAAGCTACCTTATTTTTCCTGCATGAGCCATAACACTTGGAAGATATCCCAAGAGCCATCTAGACCAGCTTCTTGCCAGTGGAGGAACCCAGAGCTAAAGCATCCCTGAGAGATGCTTCTCCCCACAGTAATTGCATTCCTTCTTTGCTGAGACCATATTCTGAAGGTGGGCTGCAACAGATACACATTTCTCTTTCCCCCTCTCTGAGGACTCACACACTTTGTGTAGGAACCCTGAGAGAAAAATGCTATGAGATTGTGATGAACTTGGGCAGAAGTAGGCATAGTTTAGTCCATAAGCCACATGTGGCCCTTCGGACCCATAAGTGCAGCCCCTCAAAATCCCTAACCCTCAAGCTGCCAGACATAAAAAATATTTTTTTGAAAAATTGTTGGGCTGATTTTCAAGCTATTGTTTTGATCCCTAAACCAGCTTGAAGCTCCCCAAATCATCTGCCAATGTGATAATTTGCTTCCCCTAATACACAAGAAGCCAAAAAACCCAAGCAAAAATAAGCCAAAATGGCAAATGAAAGTGACATTATATAATTTCCAGTGTGTCAGAAATGTGTTCATGTAGCCCATTAGGCACACATGGAATGAGAAATGGCCTCCATCCTCTATTCAGTTGCCGACCCATGATCTTGAAAGAAACGGTATTTGTTAAAGATGATCAGCATCTCTCTCTCTCTCTCTCTCTCTCTCTCTCTCTCTCTCACACACACACACACACAGAGGCCATTTCTGCACTAGACTGTTATAGTGCTATTATTCCACTTGCAAGTGGAATAATAGCGCTATAACAGTCTAGTGTGGAAATGGTCACATATATAAACACAGACCAATCCAAGTGCATTAATTCACAACATTCATTCAGAACACCTCCTCTCACAGGACAAGCACACCAACCACAGTGAAAGCTTGGAAAAGCATGGATCCAGGTTGACTGGGGGTCCATTCACACTACAGAAGAACACTGCTGTGACTCAGCTTTAACTGCCATGGTTCCATCCCAGGGAATCCTGGGGCTTGCTGTTTCAAGAACAGTATTTAGAATTCTCAACCAGAGTGTCTAACTTCTCACCAAACTACAAACCCCAGGATTCCACAGGACAGAACCATGGCACTTAAAGTGGAATGATCGAGCTACAGTTCTATAGAGTGAATGTTCCTCTGAACTTTTAAAGCCTCTATTCCCCCTGCATATGTAGGGAGAAGTCTACTCCCAGTCCAAGAGTCTTATTGGATGCTACAGCCCTCAGTTTGCTCAGTCTGGCTATAGATATTTACTTTCCATCCCCTACGGAAACACTCTACTGCTTACTAGGCTTTGTTGTTGTTGTGTGCCTTCAGGTTGTTTCCGACTTATGGCAACCCTAAGGCGAACCTATCACAGGGTTTTCTGGGGCTGAGAATTTATGACACGCCGCAGGTCACCCAGTGGGTTTCTATGGCCAAGCAGGGAATAGAACCCTGATCTCCAAGGTCATAGACCAATTCTCAAATCACTAGAAAACTCTGGGCATTTCACCTGCTACTCACTCATTGTACACAGTATGCCAGCACGTTATGGCAAAACTCTGCTGTATTCTGTTGTAGCTCAACAATGCCCCCTTGTGCTTGTGCTACATTCAGCACCCTCCTAGGCAGTATGAATAAATCCGCATCCTGTGGTTTGTGTCTTCAAATATGCACCCCAATTGGATGGAGAGAGGGAAGGCTGGAGGACTGTTTAAATGTAGCCAGCATTTAGCATCCTAATTTAGTCATAAAGAAACACATTTCTAGCCGCTGGCCAAAATCTCAACAGAATTCATGAATGTGTATTCTCCTGATGACTGCCAAATCGGTGAATGGTCCATTATAGTTGGAATTTAAGAATAAAGAAGGCTTCCCTATGCCAGGGAACGTTAATTGTTAATCTAGATCAACATAGTATTCATCCAAAACATAAGTCTTTCCCCCCTTATATAGCACTTATGGTTTCTACTAGGGAAACCCATTTGAAATACAATTTTGGGGTCACATAAAAGCATGATGTAGTGGTTGGAGCACTGGACTATGACCCTAAAGACCAGAGTTCCTGGAGCCAGACCCTAGTGGAAACCAAGAGCTCACTGCATTAATATGTGTTATGACCTGAGGCTTTAATATCACTCTGTACGGCATCTGAAGAAGTGAGTTTATATTCATGAAAGCTCATCTAAAATAAAAACCAACTAGTCTTCAAGGTGCTGCCGCATTCCCTTTGTTCACCCTCTTCCTTCCTTCTTTGTATCAGAAATGGAGGATATTACATCACTACAGATGACCCTAATCAGTATTACAGATGAATTGTCTTTTACTGATAGTATCTGATCAGAAGCCAAGATGCTCCCCCAAATCATCTTCTCTGTAATAAATACTTCATATACATGGAAACTCAAGTTACTACTCGTGTAATCAGCAGTTAAGGAGCTAAAGCCATTTCCGCACTACACTGTTATAGTGCTATTATTCTGTTTTCAACATCCTGTGGAATGCTGGGGTTTGTAGTTTACTGAGGCCAAACAGCTCTCTGGCTAAGAATTCTAAATGCTCCTCGCTAAACTGCAAACCCCAGAATTCCACAAGATGTTGAAAGTGGAAAGCACTAGAACAGTGTAGTATGGAAATGGCCAAAATTAGATGGACTTCTTAAAATTTAATTTGCAGTTCCCCCAAAGACGCTAGTAATTGCTGGTTGTTTTAATGGACACTTGCCTGTGTTGTTTTCAAAAGAGTTTCTCTGTAAGCCCTCATCATTTGAAGGACTGCATAGTTGCAGAATTATTGCCTGATTCTTTAGGACTTGCACAAGGTTTTTAGAAATGTTTGTTGTTCTCAGCTTCATGCATAAAAATCTAACTTGTCTTTAAAAAAAATTCTCTGGATTTCAAGATACCGAATTTAGCTGCAGGAGAGGAATCTCAAATAAGAGGGAACCAAAGGACTGGGACTTAACTCTTTGAGATTCTCTACCTCCGACAAAGTCCTCACTTGGCCATTAAGGGGAATGGCCTCTGCTTCCATTGAAATTCCTCACTACCATCTCAGCTGACAACATCACAGAACGAATGTAGGCCTGTGACTCTAACATCATCACCATTTTTGTCTTGTATTATTTTTAACAGTGGCCATGTCCACCCTACACTGTTATAGTGCTATTATTCCATTTTCAACATCCTGTGGAATGCTGGGGTTTGTAGTTTAGAGAGGAGCATTTAGAAGGCTCACGAAGAGAGCGCTTTGGCCTCAGTAAACTACAAACCCCAGCATTCCACAGGATGTTGAAAGTAGAATAATAGCACTATAACAGTGTAGGGTGGAAATGGCCAATGTTGCTTGATGAAGAAGCTAATGAAGCTTCACAAGCTTGCATAATATATTTTATGCTTTGGAGTTGGCCCAATAAAGGTATCACTGCTTCTGGATTTTGGATTTTTGTTGTATTTTGCTGTACAGCCAACACAGCTAACCTGAGTATTTTTTTTTTCTTGTTTTTGTTTCCTAGAGCTGGGCTGAAGGGAGGGGCTTTGGCAATAAAGCTCAGAAACTACCCAAGCAGCTGCATTGGATTGGATAACTCATGAGACTCATCCCCACTGGTGGCAGCTTACCAGTAATTCTGGGATGGGGGATGCGGGTAAACTTTGCAAAAAAAAAGGGTCTAACCACTAGGGAAAATAATCTCTTCCCAGATCTGCAACATATGTGCACAGATAAAGCTGACATGAAAGCCATTGATCTCACAATTACTCTCTTATCTCTCAGCAGATATAATTGTATACTTACAAGTTAAGCTGGCCACATCATCAAAACTTTTGGATTATGCTCCTGGATTGTACAAAGCCTCTGTTCAGTTATAAACAAACCTCAAAGTACACCTTAGCATCAGAATGTCAAATGTATGCACTCAACTGTCATTCATCTCATTGCCCAGGCTAGTTACATTTTTTCACCATTTCCCAAAGATCGAATGTGGCAGACTCTTGGGTATAAACAGATTTACCAACCAGCCAGGATATTACTGTTTTAACTTATTACACTAGTACTGGCCAAGCAGCCAATACGGAAGTCAAAAATGCCAACAAACATTATGTCCTGGCTCCCCGAAACTTAATTTTACACACTGAATAATATTTCTGAAAACATGCATTGGCAATCCTAGCTAGTGAAGGCATAAAGTGGCATTCCAATAGGACTACTACAATGGGCTGTATGTAATACTGCCCTCAAAAACTAGGTTCAGTCAGTCTATAAATATAAATATAAATATAAATATAAACATAAATATAAATATAAATCTCTCTCTGAATCCCAGGTGGTCCTTACTATATATCTTCATGTTTGTCCTCTCAAATGGTATATTAGAATGAAAGCCTGGATGTACCACAGTACAAGTAATGTTACCTGCAACAAGTTACTCCTTTCCTTTTTGCTACAAAAGTATATTGAAGTCACCCTTCCAAACTACAGTCAGCTCTCCATATTTGCTAGAGTTAGAGGCACAAGTCCCTCGCTAAATGGAAAAAAATTGCAAATATGAAAATACGTGTGTGTCTGTCTGTCTGTCTGTCTGTCTGTCTGTCTGTGCGAAAGGGGATGATGGGGACAGCAGACACCCAGAGTCCAAACCAGTTCAGAGAAAGGAGAGGGAAATGGATGGGTTGCCACAGTGGCCCAACACTTCTCCTCTCTTGCCCATCTCTTCCTTAGGTGTATGGAGGGGCATGGAGAGAAGGCTTGTGGTACTGAAAAATTGGCCTATGAACGATCCTTAGCTGCCTGTGCAGTGGCTGGTGGAAGAGGAGGAGGACCAGAGGCAGGTTTCTAAAGGGCTGTGTGGCCTGATCAGTGCTGCCATGAGGGAAGATTCCCCCAGAAAAGAAGTGCCTGAGGTTGAGGGAGGCAGGATTGGAGAAATTTGCAAATCATCAAATCTATGAAAGTCAAATCTGCAAATGTGGAGGGCTGAGTGTAAAAAGAAAGAAGGAAAGTATTGTTTTTCAAAAGTGCAGTGAGTAATAATAATTTCTTTTAGGGGACATTTTAGAAACATTTCGAATTTTACATACTCTTTTATCAATCCTACAATGGAAAGAGCAGAGCCAGCATGCTGTATTTCTTTGAGAGTTGGACTCGAGGGCCATTTCCGCCCTACACTGTTATGGTGCTATTATTTCACTTACAATATCCTGTGGAATTCTGGAGTTTGTCGTTTACTGAAGACAAAGAGCTCTTTGGTGGAGAATTCTAAATGCCCCTCCCTGCAAATCCCAGGATTCCACAGGCTATTGAAAGTGAAATAAAAGCACTATAACAGCGTAGGGCGGAAATGGCCCAGGACTCCAGGAGACAAAGGTTCAAATCCCCACTCAGCCACAGAAAGTTATACCTTGGACAAGTCACACTCTCTCATCTTCAGAGGAAGGCAATACCAAACATCCTCTGGATAAATCTTGCCAAATTTGGAGAGCTTTCTTGAGCACACTAAAAGTTACTGCCACTTAACACTTATAGTATTTAATGTTTTATTTACAGCCTGGTACAAAGCACAGAGAGAACAAAAACAAGACAGATAGCATCAACAGAAGGGCTTTTGCAAGTCACGATGTTGCATCAGCACCTATTACAGGGGCCGTCAAAAGTTAGGAGTGAACTTGAAAGTACATAAAAAACAAATCGGACCCATGAAAAAGAACTGCTAACATTAACAGCAAGTCACTTGTGGGAAGCAGCTTTGTAACTACTTACACGACAAATTACTTCTTTAAAAAAATAGCTTTCCAAACTTTGGGTTGCATCTGTGGAATTATCCAACTTTTCCCCCTCACCATGTCTGTTCTACCTTCACTTAGGTGGAACAGGGGAGAATGCAGTTCCAGTTCCGAAAGAAGCTCAACAGGATGAATTGTCTTCTTCCATTAGGGAACACAGATGAGAAGGCAGAGGGAGCCAAGCTACTTGTACTCTTTGTGTATATACTTTCAGTCTATCAGTATCAAGGCCAAAACAAGGCCATGCTGAGTTCTATCAAGCCCTAATAGACCCTCTACAATTAAAAACACATAAACCATTTAAAATATACCAATTTAAAATTCATAGTTTAAAATTGATTGGATAGGCCTTCTGGAAGAGGTAGGTCTTCAGAACTTTATAAAAATTCAGACAGTATGTTTAGCTGTCAAATCTCTTCTGGCAGGTCATTCCACAATCTAGGCCAGGGAATGAAAAGGTCCTCTGGGTCAAAGTTGCCAGTTTAGTCATGACTAGTTTAAGTAAATGGCCCCAGAAGACCTGATTGTACAGAGTATGGGAGGAGGCAATCCTGCAGGCAACTTGGACCCAAACCGTGTAGGGCTTTATGTACAATAAAAACAGGGAAGGGGGAATTACAGGAGTCTACATCATTATTTCCACGTTTTTTGTTGTTATGTGCCTTCAAGTTGTTTCCAACTTATTCCCTAGATGTAGATTTATATTTTTAAAAAGTGTGTTATCAAAATGTTTTTTTAAAATAGAATTTGTAAAGATACCTTTTTCTGTATCTTTTTTTCACGCTCTCCTAAACTCAGAATAAACATTCCAGTGCAAAAGTATATAGTACCTTTGTGTGTTTTTTTCATTTATAACTTTTGCCCTCTTGTTGCCTGGCCACACTCTTTTGACTAAACTCTGATGCTGCTCAGCCATATGTATCCCAGTTTCCCTCTGGGAGAAGATGGAGGGTCCAGCATCCTTTCCCTGATCCCAGTATGTCCGGTGGCTCTACTGCCTGCAAAATTCTGGATAGTGTAGCCCCCAAAAAAGTAAATTTTTAAGCTCTGCTCAAAGAGCCCACTTAGCTGTTGTTTAATCTGACCTGGATCAGAATGGCTCCGAAAAGGTTGCTAAGGTCTAGGGCTCAGATCAGTGGCAATCTTGGATAAACAAGGGAAAGCAGACTCAGCTGACAGCAGGAGAGGGTGGGGAGGAGGGGTGGTCTCTCTTACAAGAGACAGACGGCAAGAGCAGATTAAGGCTTATGGATACCCTGTGTTGACCCATATTTTGGAAGGCTTTCCTGAGCACACTAAAAATTATTGCTGCTTAACACTTATAGTTTTTAATGTTTTATTTACAGCCTGGTACAAAGCACAGAGAGAACAAAAACAAGACAGATAGCATCAACAAAAGGGCTTTTGCAAGTCACAGTGTTGCATCAGCACTGAACAGCAGCCACACGCAGACCAACTAAACAGCATAACTTTGCACTCACACGGTGCAAGAGCACAAGTACAATTCCTTCACCATGGAAGATTTTTTGCTCCACAGCTGTACAGAAGCCACACCAACTCTGCTCAAAGGATGCAACCCAGGGACGGGAATTGTGTGTCCCTCCCCCACCACACACACACTGAACTGCAGCTCTCAGCAGCCCTAGCCAATGGTAACAAGTTCTAGGAGCTGCACTCCAAGAACCTTTGGAAACCTTCGCAATTCCTACTCAGGGTTTACCCTGTGTCAGGGCAACAGTAATGGTATCAGATAACAGTAATAGACTGTGCAGCTGGTAAAGTGGACTGTGTCCATAAAAGCATATGCAAAAAATGTCTTCTTCCTACTTAGTCTCAAAGGTGCCTGTATGTCTTTTAAGCCAGAACAGACCAACACTTTGCTTTCTCTTTGAATACTATGGTAATAATATTACTGGCATGGAGCTGCAGGATAACATTTAGATGAGATCTGAGAATACAATCGTAACCAAGAAGTGTTCTCAGAATGACATCAGTGTAGCTTAGGCAGTTTAAAAACATGCCATATGACTTTCTTTGAAGCACAGAGTTGGGGGATAGATGACTGACCTCAAATTTTCCCTCCCTCTCAGAACTATCAGGACAGACATTTTCTTATTGCACATAAACAGGCAGTGCTGTAAACCCCCGGTTTGATCTGAACAGGGCTGTCAGTTCAGGTCTGAAAAGAGAATGGGCAGGGCTCACACCTGCATGACAGTCCTGCAACAGAACTCTGCTTCTTAATACCAAGTCTTGTGAACTCAGGCAGTCATTGTTCAATATCAAGGGGAAACCACTCTGCCTTATGCTTGGGGGCACTCTAATTTCTTCTACAACAGTGGTTCTTAAACTGAGCCCAGTTGCAGGGGTGATTCGCCCCGGGTGGCAATGTTTCTTGGGCGTCCCGGCCCATAGCCATGCCCCTGCACAGCCTGGCCACACCCCCATGCACTGCAGCCATGCCCCTGTGCACAGTGGTCATGCTCCTATGCCCTACCCCCTCCGCTCCCCCTCCACACACTTCAAGCTCCGTGACTGACTGAGCCTTCACAGGGGGTCCGCAAAGCCCTGCCGCTGGATTCTAATAGCAGTGGCAGGAACAGGGATGCGGCAGTAGGATGTATGTGGGTGCTGAAACTGCTCCTCCATTTGCAAATGAGGGAGCAGTTAGGGCATGCACACACACCTGCTGTTATGTACCTCGGAGCCCACACTCCCTGCTGCTGCAAATGAGGGAGCAGTTTTGGCACCCACACACCCACTGCCATGTCCTTGACAAAAGGGATATGGTGGCAGGTGTGTGTGTGTGTGTGTGCATGCCCAAACTATGACGCTGGAGACCAGGATTTGAATCCCCACTGGGCCATGGATACCCACTCAGTGACCTCAGGCAAATCACATTCTCTCAGCCTCAGAGTAAGGCAAACCCCCATCAAGGGTCAGTTTTCAAAGGAGAGAGACATGATGGCTAGAAAGAACCTCCCCCTGTCAGTGACACTTTGTTGCTATATGTCTTCAAGTCACCTCTGACTTATGGCAAACCTAAGGTTTCACAAGATTTTTGGGGGAAAGATTTGTGGAGAGGCAGTTTACCTTTGCCTTCCTCTGATTCTGAGAGAGTGTGATGTGCCCACGGTCACCCAGTGTCTGAGTGGGGATTTAAACCTTAGCCCATTTCCATACTACACTGTTATAACGCGATTATTCCACTTTCAATGTCCTATGGAATCCTGGGGTTTGCAGTTTAGGGAGACAGCTCTTTGGCCTCAGTAAACGACAAACTCCAGAATTCCACAGGATGCTGAAAGTGGAATAGTAACACCATAACAATGTAGTGTGGAAATGGCTTAAAATTCAGAGTGGATTCACCATCCCGCTGGCATGGGAAATACCTGCAATGACAGTTTTCTAACTGAACAACTAAAGAGCGATGGTTCCCTCACAGGTATCTTAGTACTGTAGTGCCAAGCCAAGAGCAGAAGCAGTGGAACATTGCAAAGAAGGATCAGCTTGAGCAGGGGCACTGCACCTGTTCTGAACAATATTAAGCATCCACGAGCCTGGCTTGACCCCAGCCCACCTTTTTAGCTATGAGGAATCAGTAAGTGAAAGAGAGGGGAAAGGAAGGATGGAAGTCACAGATTCTCAACAATTCACAGGTACAAGATGTGTTGAGAAGGTTAATGAAGCACTCCCTAGCCGCTCCGTTTGGAAATGTTCTTACCAAGAGTTTCTTTCTGGCTTGCCAACACCTTCGCTTCTGGTAGCTACTTGAGAGGGGCTTTCTGACTTATGGTGATCCTAAAGTGAATCTATCATAAGGTTTTCCGAGCTAGATTTAGTCAGAGGAGGTTTGCCTTTGCCTCCCTTGGAGGCTGAGAGAGTGTGACTTGCCCAAGGTCATCCAGTGGGGTTCCATGGCTGAGGAGGGATCGAAATCCTGTTTCCCAAAGTCCTAGTACAATGCTCAGACCACTATACCACAAGAAATAACTGTCAGAAAAAGGGAAGAGGCACCAAAGTTGTTCCTTCCAAGATCCCCCTTTTGTTTTCTGTTTCTATGGTTTCTGACTCCAGTTCTGAAGTCTTGCAGATGGGAAACCCTTTGCATACAATGGCAGAAGCAAACCATCAAAAGGCACATATTGGGCAAATATGGCCAACAGCCCCCAGATACTGATACATCTGTTCACTTTGCACCATTGCCTGAAATGACAGCAAACGCATTGCAAAATAGGGCAAGTTATAATGAAGGATTGGAAGACCAGACAGGGAAGCATAGGGCTGGCGGATTAAAGCATGTAGGGAGGGGGAGAGCTGCCCTACATGCAGCTGGGGGGGGGGGTGGCATTGCCAGATTAGATGAAAAAGGAGATATCCAGTCCTGAGAGTTTCAAGAGGGAGGGAGGAAAATGGAAATGCAAGAATTGTTTGTCTCAAAGCCAAGGGAGAAGATGAAGCAATGAAGAGAGAGAGAGAGAGAGAAAACAGCAGGCAGGCAGCTTGCCTCTTCAAACCATACCCACTGCATCTCCACGGACATCAGATTAATCAGGCATTCAATAATAAAGGGATTGCATTAGGCATTGTGCGACATAACAGGATTGTTGGGAAAGCAGGGCTGAACTCTAGCTATGTATCACCTTCAGTTCCATGTTCAAAGTCCAAATAGTTGGTGAAATGATAATACCGGGTAGAATCTAGATGTAGTCATGCTTAGAGGAGACTTAATGGAATCAGAGACATTTAAGTTAGTCAGGAGTAACATGAATTCCATTGATTTTAGGGTGTCAACTTCAAGTATGCTTAAGTCTGGATCCAAGCCAGTATCTCAGAGTGTGATTTTCTTTCCAAGTCTGGGTATTCATTTTCAATACACCAATGACAGGGAGCCAGGGTACTGCATTGGGAGCAATAGGACTGATCTCAAGCATCATTTCAGCAATTAACACCTTCATTGTTGCCTCCATCAGCAGAGGCACTCAGATCTCAAAAGTAATGAGGCACAAGTAACAAATTTATCTGTAATGAGTTATGGGGGGTGTTAATGAAGGCATAAGGAAGTTAAATTTCAAGCAAAACATAAAAAGCAGGAATATCCCTTCACTGGTATAACAAATAAAGGCCTTCTGTTAGTTTTAACAGTTCTTTCCAAAGTTGCTTTTCAAAGCAGCAGTTTGACTTAACCCCCCTCTCCTTTTTAATACCATTCTCTTCCCTTTTTCAAAGTGGCAAAGCTTCTGAAATGTAACAAGTAATGCAAGCACATCTCAATGAGCTGCTTTTTAAAAACAGTGCAAAGGAGGAACACCAAGAGATTATTGTTCCAATATTGTAGCAACTAATGGGAATACATTGCTTTTAAAAGGCAACTTCCCAAGCTCTGGAGACAATGCACACTTGTTAGAGACAGGTGGATGTCTCTATGAGCAACATCTGCATCATGGATGAGTGTTTCTCTAACTGTGGGTCAGAACCCAAAATCGTGTCCAGACCTCATGGACTGCTATTCTTCTCCTGCTGGGTTGGCAGTATATAAGACTGCTATATTCTTTTCATATGTAGTACTTTCAAGTCAAGTATCACCCATCTTATAACTGTGCATTTCATTTTTCCTCCTTAGACAGAGTACCTTGTATTTCTCCTTGTTAAAATTTGTTTTGTTATTTTTAGACCAGCTCTCCAGTTTGTCAAAGTCATTTGGAATTCTGTTCCTGTCCTCCGGGGTATTCGATACCCCTCCCTCCCCACAAAAAGTGGTGTCATCCACAAATTTAATAAGCAAGTCTTCTATTCCATCCTCTAAATCATTTACAAAAATATTAAACAACACCAGGCCCAGGATATATTCTTGAGGCATCCCACTAGATACTTCCCTTCAGGAGAAGAAGGAAAAATATTTCAATTTCTTCTGGAACAGAATTACATTTTGTTCGTTTCTCCCACTTTTAATGGTGATACGATCCTGGCTGGAGGATCATGCTAGTCTATGAATAAATTCAAGAACCCCGATCCTGTTTTCTCTATTAAATATGAATGGATCAAGAATCCTTGCAGGAAAACAGAACAGGAAATTAAGATAAGAACCATTTTTCCAAATCAGTGTCTTCCAAACTTCTAGGAGGTGCAATTAAAATCTACTCTTTCCCACTCACAAATTTTTTTAAAAAAAGTAATGCAATTTGTGGGTGGAAACCTGTTAATTTAACTGAAATATATTCATCTCTTTCCATGTACAATGAGCATGATCCAGAAGCCTGTTGCCTGGTCTTTGCCTTGCTGATTGGGAAGCAAGATCCAGTGTGTCAATGGGATTTACTTCCCCAAATAAGTACACCTGTGAGTGAAGTCTCAAAGAAGCAGATCATGACCAAAGCCCAAACCGTTTTCAGCTCCATCAAGAGGCTCGATAGTTTTCTTTTGCGCACTGGATTCAACAGGAACACACGCAGTGAACACCTAATGCATGCTCACTTGATTACTTTCAAGAAACCGGGAAGAATTACTAATTTGGACTATAGCACAAGCCAGTCTTACAAGCTCTGCTCAGAAACAAGTTCCACTTGGTTTAATGGGACTTTCTGATAATTAAATATGCACAGAGTTGCAACTTGTAGCCTTAATCACTTCAGAGTCCCACACAACAGAATCACTTGTCCGTCGAGGCAAGCTTGATGGATGGACAAATGGCTAGAGCTTCACAGGAATTTGTAAGCAATTTATCTCTTGGTTCTCTCAAAACATACAAATTGCAACAGAAGCCATTTCCGCACTACACTGTCACAGTGCTATTATTCCCCTTTCAACATCCTGTGGAATTCTGGGGTCTCTAGTTTACTGAAGCCAAAGAGCTTTTTGGTTGAGAATTCTAAAAGCTCCTCCCTACACTGCAAACCCCAGGATTCCATAGGATGTTGAAAGTGGAATAATACCACTATAACAGTGTAGAGTGGAAATGGCCACAGCCTGCTGTATATATCAGTTACTCTGATTAGTCCTAACTCTCCATTGAAGTCTCTCTTTGCCTCCTCTACATAATGTTTTACCCAAACCACTTTTCCTATACCCACCTTTTATATCCCTCCACTGCCCTCCCACTCTGGAGTGGATGACGTCATTATACAGTTCCATCATTAGATGGCTCTGGACTTAACTCTGTATCTGGGTAAAGTCAGGGGTTTTCCCACGGGTATTCTGTTCTTGCTTAAGAGAAAACCCAAAGTTCTTGTCTAGCTTCCTGACGCTCCTTCCTCCTGCAAGCTATCCATGTCACACACACACATCCCATGTCCAACCTGTGTGACAGCTCCTATCATCACACTTGTCTTTTTTTTTTTTTTTTGTAACCCATTATGATCTCTGAGTAGTGTTGTGTTGCTGCAGAGGTTTAATTTATATGGGCCAGGGCCAGATTATCTGAAGGACCATATTCTCTCATACTTTGGCCATTTCTGCACTAGACTGTTATAGCGCTATTATTCCACTTCCAACATCCTACGGAATCCTGGGGTTTGCAGTTTCAGGAGGGGCCACGTGGCCCCTCCCAACAGTGTAAACCCCAGAATTCAACAGGACATTGAAAGTGGAATAATAGCACTATAACAGTCTACTCCAGAAATGGCCTTTGTTTAAAGATCTTCTGAGGAAGTCCTTCTCTCTGTCTCTTCACATTCACAGATACACCTGCTAGAGGTGCAATAGAGGGCCTGCCTGGAAAGATTAGATTCACACCCTAGTTACTGTCTTTCTGCAAGCAGGTGAAAACCCTGTTATTCTGGAAGGTGTTTCAAAAAATTTTTGTGGTGGGGGGACAGGTCTGTATAACATGCTGGACTTTTGTTGTTGTTTGTAACGGTATATGCTTTTAACTGGTTTTAATTTCAGGTGGGGGATAGTTTAATTGCTTTTTAACTTTTGTATGGTGTGCCGTTTTAACTGTTTGTTTTAACTGCTGGAAGCCACCTTGAATCCCACACTGGGAAACAAGGTGAGATATTGATGATAATGGAGGAGGAGGAGGAGGAGGAGGAGATGACAAAAAACAAAACAACTGGAGAGGCTTCTTCACACAACTTTTTTCTGTCCCAGTGGACAAAGCTGTCACATGCAAAGTTCCTGGAAGCCACCTTGCAATATCTCTACAAAAGGCAGGTTTAAAAAATAAAATAAGCATAGAGATGAGAACACCACTGGAAAAGTGCCAAATGCCTTGACTTGGTAACCACAAACAGACCCCACAGGTATGCACTGAATGCCAGTGCTCAGTCCCAGAAAGATAATAGATTAAAGATCTTCCGAACAAATGGCAGAGTCCATTTTTTTCCTCACACCATATAGTAACTACACAAAGGATCCCTACATATCACATATTAGGAGTGGAATGCACAGAAATTTGATCTCTGGCTTCTCTGTTTAAAAAAAGACTCCAGAGGAAGGGTTTGGGGAAGATACACACACAGATCTGCAAGGATCCACAGCAAGAAAGTGTGCACTTAGATATCAGATGCCTCACCTCAGAGGAAGCGCCATGCTGCTGGACCCCTGACATCCATTTTAAAAAAACCGATCTAAAGCCATGCACAGAAAAACGTTTCCCAATATATAATTACACATTATGTTTTGTAAAATGCATTAGCAGCAGGGATATGGAACATGCTGCCCTCTGCCAAGCTGGCAGCAGGAACAATGTCTCCACTGAGCATGTGCAAAGTACAATGTTCTGACCAGCAAGCAACCACAAAAATTCCATACTTACCGCTGTAAGGGGATGGTGGTTTAAATTCAAGCACACTTTTAAGGATGGGTTGGTGTAATCTTTAAGGCTGACCTAACTAGTTTTCCTGGGGTTTATGCATTTTTAATGTTTGGACAAAAAGGATTTTCTAGTGCTGCTCTGGGCATCATATATTCTTGGCAATTTTTAATGGCTTCTTGGTAAACACATTTAATAAACAAGCAAACTAAGGTTGGAAGAAGGAGAGTTTCCAGACAGGCTCACATGCTCAAGTCAATCAGGGCATACAGGATTTGGAATAATAACTGATGTGGCATCAGGGGTATAGATAAATAGGGTGCAAAATAAGTGTTTGGCTCAAATGAAATTTTCCTTTGGTCCCCAAATTTCTAACATAGGAGTAATCTCAAATTTCACTTGAGCATCAAGAAATACAGTTGGCCCTCCATATCCAAGGATTCAACCAACCACAGCTTGAAAACATTTTTTTTAAAAAATCCCAAAACCCAAACTTTGATTTTGCCATTTTATGTACAAGATGCCATTTTACTACACCATTGCACATAAGAGGACTTGAGCTTGAGCATCCATGGACTTTAGCATCTGGCAAGGGGCTTGGAACCAAATCCTAGTGGATACCAAAGGCTCACTGTATAATTCAAGTACCCAAAGAGGAAGACCAAGCAAGGTTATCAAGAGAGTGTCAATATAGCAACTATGAGTTGTGAACAACTTTCAGTCTTTCTCTCTCTCTCTCTGATTCTCTCTCTCAAAATTCAGGGGCTGAAGGAAAATTTCATAGAGGTGGACATAATTCTTATTTTGAATGGGCAATTCCTAGTCTGGCATGGGAGAAGGCCAGTTGGGAGCTGCATCCCATTCATAAACTCAGTAGCTGACCTTTGGTGAGCCACTGTCTTTGAGCCTCAGCTCCTCATCTGCTCCAGGAGTAGGAACAAAACTTTGCAGGTATTGTTGCAGTGTTATCTGCAAAGTGCTCTGAAGGTTACAATCTATCCCAATCCTTTGAGTTGCAAGGGACCTATACACAGTACCCCCGGGAGAGGACGGCCACACACACAAAAAGGATAGGGCTCTCATGCCTCTTATAGGAGTACAGAAAAGAGAATTTCAGCAGAAGGAGCTTGCCAACCTGTCAACTTTCTTAAGACTCTGGACCTACACTCAGCACCATATGTCTTCAATCCATTCAGATGAGTACTGCTATGTACTAATACATAAAAGTCAAAGTTTGTTTGTCTGTGTCAGGCAAGAAGACCTCATACGATTGGCTGTAAGATTCTGTGGAATCCTGGGGTTTGCAGTTTAGGGAGGGGCCTTTAGAATCCTCAGCTAGAGAGCTCTTGGGCCTGGCCAGTTGTTATGGAGATGAGGCCTAGCAGCAAGGAGGAGGGCAGTGTATTCCCTCAGGAACCCAGCCTCTGTACATTAATAACTCTGAATACAGATTTGATTGGGGAATGTGGGGAAAAGTTAAAGTTACTGAACAAGACAGTTTGAGGAATCAGACACACAGGATCTCAAATCTTTCTAACAAGTATTATTTCTAACAAGTATTATTACAAGTATTAAAATCCTAGGCAACACCAGGTATGTATACCAGTTTTAACCAATATCAACTCTCTTTCTGTCTCTCAGTCCTGCTAACTGGTGGTCATTTTTACACAGCAGTCCCCAAGATGTTGCTGGACTGCAATTCCCATCATTGTCAGGGTGGAAGATGACAGAGGTTATAGTCCTACACAATTTGAACAGCCAAGGCTGAAAAAGGTAATGGAGATGAAACCTGAGGCCTACTGCAGGCAAAGCATGGGCTCGGCCACTATGTTATGACCCGTCTCCTAAACCTGTCACAAGGGACCTAGTTCTAAATTTTACCAACCCATCTTTCATCATCTTAGTTCTCAGCAGTGGCTCTGCCATTCAGGCAAAATAGGACAACTTCTTCAGACAGTTGGTTTGGCATGTCAAGAAAGGATAGTAAATTACATAATATAATTTATTACAATTATACATTTTATGCTGAGAAAGAGAAAGGCCATTTGAGGCCTCTCCCTAAACTGTAAACCCCAGGATTCCATAGGATGTTGAAAGTGGAATAATAGCACTATAAAAATCTAGTGTGGAAATGGCCAGAGGCAGCATGGTGTAGTGGTTTCTGCATTGCTCTAGGACTTTGGAGACTGGGGTTGAAATCCCTGCTGGGCCATGGAAACCCACTGGGTGACCTTCAGCAAGTCATACTCTCTCAGCCTCAGAGGAAGGCAATGGCAAACCTCTGAACAAATCATGTCAATAAAACCCTGTGATAAGGTCACTTTAGGATCACCGTAAGTCAGACATGACTTGATAGGTTCGCCTTAGGGCTGCTGCAGGTTGGACACAACTTGATAGCATGTAACAACAACCAGCCATAGAGGAGGTGTTTGTCAAATTTCTGACTCAGGTACCAAAATAGCATGGCAGCCCTTGAATCCTCCGCACCCTGGCTAGAAGTGGGGAAGGAATTTTGCTGCCCTTGCCTGAGGCAACAAAAGGTTTGCCTCCTGCAACTCTGCTCACCAGATGTAATGCTAATCCTAGATTTGGGGAGAAAGGGTGAGACTGTTAAGCTTCGAGAGTCCCCTCTTGTTCACTGTTACCATGGTCTCACTTTATCTGGAGTGGAACCAGTCCCCAGCACTGCCTAAAATGAAGAGGACACACAAACTGAGGGCCTTTCCTCTCTACACTGTTATAGTGCTATTATTCCACTTTCAACTTCCTGTGGAATTCTGGGGTTTGTAGTTTACTGAGGCCCAAGAGCTCTCTGGCTGAGAATTCTAAATGCCCCTCCCTAAACTGCAAACCCCAGGATTCCATAGGATGTTGAAAGTGGAATCATAGCACTATAACAGTGTAGGGAGGAAATGCCCTGAGCAAACTGGATAGAAAGCAACCCCTCCTCTCCTATTTCTGCTTACTAAGGAGGAAACAATGAGAGGGAAAGGTTGGCACACAACCCTCTCCTGAGATGTAGCCCTATCCCCAAGGATCCAGCTCTGGAATGAGAACAAGAACAGAATGGGGAAAGACAATCTTGATAGATTTCAGCAAATGGACAATCTGTACTACACAGGTGCACACCGTATTTCATACCACTTTCGTTTCCATGGCTCCAACCTAAAGAATCCTATGATTTCTAGCCTGTTGAAGTACTTAGAAAATAACCAGAGAAGAGGAGAATTTAATTCTGTAGTATCAACAGGCACTCAGAGTGCCTTGGCAATTTAAATGGGTGTGTGGGGGGGGGGAACTAAAGCCCTCTAGCTGAGATCTTTAGAGAAGTCTAAGGATCCCAAGATTCCTATGAAAAGGGTTAGGGCAGCTACAATGTTATGAAGTGGTATAGCTGTGCAGTGAAGATACAGCTTTTGACAGAAGCAGCTGCATTTGCCAAGGAAATCTTTGAGGGTCATTTCAGCTCAAGCTTAATCCTACGTATACGAAGAGCAAATTTATTCTCTGACCACCATTCCTTTTGTAGCTAAACCAGCATGCTACATGCACCAGAGGCAGATATCAATAGACTTGAAAGCAATCCAAGGTTTTCAAAATAGTTTCCCACAATATCTTCCAAAAGAAAAAAAGGGGAAAATCACAAAGTGATTGTGATAAGTGTCCCAATAAAGACTGAGAAGGCCAGCTGGCATAAAATACAAGGGGTGGGTGGGAAAGGGAGGAATTATTGGAGAGTCTTTCAAAATATCACGGCTGGCATTCTAAACAGGAGCACTGAACACTATAACATTTTATTTTAGCCGCCACTTGATTGAAGGCTGAACCCCAGAATCACCTTCTAGTGCTACAACTCAGCCCTAGAACACACAAAATTAAAACAGAATGTCTCTGAACATACATAGAGCTCACATATTACTACTGACATCTCTTGCTGCAGAGGATCAGGAAAAGAAATCTGAAGGGAGAAACAGTGCAGGCAAGCATCTCATCATTTTGTTTGTTTGAAAGTCTCAGCTGAATGAAAAATTTCTTCCCTTAAGATTTTAAGGCAGGCAAGGGCAAAGTGCAGCTCATGAGCCACAGCCCGCCCTGAGAGCTGTTTTTGTCGGTCCACGGGACCCATCAAGGTCATTCCCCCTCCCTAAAAAATGCCCTAAAATGTCCACAAGGGGTATAGGGGGTATTTCCATCATATCAGCCCCAGGCCCATTTAAGGCAAAGAGAGACCCTTTTTTAGTTTTTGAAAAAGGAGAGAACAGGAAGTGACCTCCACTTACTTTCTGTTATTAAAAAAAGGCCTCTTCAGGCCCAAAATGGGTCAGAAAGGCCCCAAAACATGCTGAAAATGCCCCCATGACCCCTAGAAGGCATTTGGGGACATTTGGAGGGGAATGAGTCTTTTTATGTTTTTGCAGGAGTAAGTCCAGTGGGGGGTGCACTTCCCCAAGATCTCCCAGGACAGAGCTTTCCAAACTGTGTGTCGCGACACGCTATTGTGTTGCCTGCAGTGTGTGGGTGTGTCACATGAACATAACAGGTGGAGGGGCTGCTTCTCCCGCTATGGTCGCACTGGGCCAAGGAAGACCCCCAGGAGGGTGGTGTCGGGGATGGGGATGCCTCCACTGATTGAATTACTTACTGAATTACTGTGTCGTGAAATAATGCATGTCTAACAAGTATGTCACCAACATGAAAAGTTTGGAAGGCTGCTTTTAGGGAAATAAACAGTTGGCCCTCCACATTCACAGGTTTAAATTTCATACCACTGATTATTTGTGAGTTTCACCAACCAACTTCAAGTGCTTCTTCCCTGGGGGAACATTCCCTCTTGGTGGCTCCAATCAGGCCTACGCAGTCCTTTAAAAACTAGTCCCTGTTTCTCCTCTTCCTCCACCACCAGCTACTGCCTGGCCTGCTAAAGATACTAACACCCCAATTTCTCTGTACCACAAACCCTCTCCAAATGCTCCCAAACACCTAAGGAAGGAGATGGGCAAGAGGGAGGAAGTAAAGGGCCACCATGCCAACCCAGCCCCTTTCCTTCTCCTTACCATGACCTGGTCTGGACCCTATGTGCCCTCCTTCTCCACCATTTCTCACTCCCCTTTCCACAGACACTCACACATTTTGACCCTAGCAAAATGTGGAGGGTCGACTGCAAAAGGTATCTTGTAGCTCCTTTGAGACTGAGATAAAGAAATTTCCAGCATAAGCTATTATGGACTCCAATCCACTCCTTCACTCCATGCATCCAAAGAAGTCAACTGGAGTCTGTGAAAGCTTATGCTAGATACTTCTTTTTTCTCAGTTTGTCTCAAAGGTGTTAAAGGATTCCTTTATATCTCTTTATGCTGCAACAGACTATCTTTGATGCTGCTAAAACAAGTGAACTCTTCATGCACCAGCACCAAAGGAAGCAAACACGAAAGCAGTGCAGGCAAGAGATGACCGACAAGTCAGATAGTCATGCTGTAGAAGTTGTCAACCAATCAAAGGTTAATTGCAGTTCTTTGCAATTCTTTGGAAAAGGCACTTGTCCTGGCTATGGATTTTTGGTTGGCCCTTCCCCAGTGCTAAAAACTAGAGGCACAGAGTTGGCAAAACAAGCTCTTTTGTGTGATCAATCTTCTAGTTTACACATGGTTTCCTTTTTTTTTCTTCCAGATTTTGCTACTGGATTTTGATTTTGCTGGATGTTTTTAAGTCTTGATGATGAATTAGTAATCAAAGTAGCTTACTCCATCCAATATTTTCCAAGCGCTACTTCCCCACCCCTGGCACGCACGCATGCATGCACACACGCACACAGCCATAAATCAGTAGTTTCCAAGGTTCTCATCTTCAGGCAACTCCTTCTGCACTGACCCACCCACTGAAGAAGCCGTGAATGTTTGTAAAGGAACCCCTGTGTGCAACAAAAATCTGTATATAGGATGGATATCTTTTCAAGTTGCACAGTCAGCTTACATGGGCCACTGGCCTCCCGGGTGACCATTGTGACTCTAGCCTGGAACACACCCAACATTCCACATCACATGTCTATAGCTGAGGAAGATCACTAAGAGATGGACAAGCATGTTTTCAGAGAAGCAGATGTATTTCTGCTGTTACAGACCTTCTCATGGAAAAAACTCTCAGCACTATTCCAGAGAACTCCAAGGTTTCCTGCAACACAATTTAAAAGCCGCTTTTCTAATCTTATGCTATTTACAAGCTCCCCCCCTCTCTATACACGCGCGCACGCACACACACACACACACACTACTCTGGGTATTTCAAACAGAATATATCACACGTATATATCTCAAATAAATATAAGTTTGCAGGCAAATTAAAATCAGGACTGCTTCGGCTCTTCAGACTGTCTGTCTGTATTGCATTTATCTCCTACTTTATTCTTTAGACTCGGCAATTTACCATGAAAGATTGCAAACAATCATCAAAATTCAGCACAGAGGAACAATAAAAATTCCAGCTCTTTCCTTTCAAGACTTCAAGGAAACATGTATTCTCTCCCTCCTCATTTAACTCTCATAACAACCCTGTAAGGCAGGGTTAGCCTAAGACTTGGTGAGAGGACCAGGTTCACAATGGTAAGCTTCCTAGCTGAGTTTGAACCTGGCTCTGCCCAATTCTAGTTTGACACACTCTAACTACACCACCACACTGGCTCTATAAATGTCTACAGCATTAAAAATGTCATCTATAAAAGTATGAATTGTTGAGTGCTTTTCTTTTACTGCCCAAAGCATTTCCCAGTTCTGTAAGTAAACTGTTGTTGTATGCCTTTAAGTCATTTGTAGCTTATGGCGACCCTAAGGTGAACCTATCACAGTTTCTGGGGCTGACAGTGTGTGACACACCCAAGGTCACCCAGTGGGTTTCCATGGTCAAGTGGAGAACTAAACCCTGGTCTCCAGGGTTGTAATCCAGCATTCAAACCATCAGACAATGCTGACTCTCAAGTAAACTGTAAGATTCAATGAATCCACAGTAATGGAGTTATTCATGTCATCTTCTGCACACACTACTATTTGCAGTGTAATAAAAAAGTATACAGGCACACCCTCAGTTGAGAAAGCCTTTGACAAAATAGCTCCTTTTTATGCCCTGCCAGACCCCCTTTTCCTCCTTGTCCTTTGTCCAGCTGCATTTTTTTAGAAGCATCAGCATGGGGAGGATAGTGAAGGAGGGCTGCACAAACACAGACTTTTAGTACGGGGTGCAGCAACACATCTGCATTAGACAGTGCAATAAATTTTGAGCTGGGATGAGCTGGAATGAGATTCTATTCTAGCTCATGGTAGCTGTGTGTGCTTGCCTGCAAAAGGCAAGGAAAACAGCAACTGCTTCCAGAATCCCTTGCTGAGCACGTTTGGATAACAGAAGAGAGGAAAGCAGACCAGTCTGCCTCACCAGCTCTCTCTAGCATATTAAAAAAGGATAGAGCTATATGTCTGGCCACCAAAATGCAAATCGTAAGAAAATGGAGGCTTATGAAAGAAAAAAAACACTCTTGGATGGTTTTGGAAGAAACTTTCAAGTGGTCCCTAGTCAGCTCAAAATGTTTTTGTTTACTTACGCAAACCTTACCTGATCTGATTGTTTCATTTTACATGCAAGTATCATCAGTTTTGAATAAAAAGCTGGCTAAAACAGGTTGAAGTACTCTTCTTTTTTTGTGATGTAGGACCCTATCCCTACTCTCTCCATGTTATTTCTGCTTTTGGTACCCATTTTTCTGTTAAAGAAGTAATGCCCAGCAACACACCTGCTTCATTAACAGAGGTATACCCGTACACATGTCCTCCCCTACTCAATTGTTATTGCTAATGATAAGCAGAAATATTTGTTTTGTGAAGAGACAATTTTCTCAAGGCTATGCCGCCCCTATACATCTTTTAGTTTGTCCATTCAGGAACATGTTCAGCAAAGAATTTCAGCTCATTGTATTCGCACCCTAAATTCCAACACTCACACTGTTACCTAGATCTCCCCCTGTACAAGGTCTTCTTGCATTCCACACAATCCAACCTGATCTCTCTTCTCAAATACCACTCTCCAAACCCTGCATCTGAGCACACAATGCCTACACTCCACACCCAAACCTGTACCCTAACACCACTCATCCCTGAGTGCTGAGGCCGCCGCCCCTGCGGGGAAGGAAGTTGGGGAAAACCTGTTCCCCTCCCTCTCCCTTGGGCTGCCACTCTCATCATCCCTGGCCACACTGGCTGAAGCTGGTAGAAGCCAGAGTCCCAACAGGGCTACAAGTTCCTTTGCCTTGCCTTGTGCAGCTATATTCTCCAGCATGGGCATTGCCCTCATTCTCGTCCCACAGATCTTTGCTTGTTACCCACCTGCACCCCCTTTTTTGTCACCCCAACCTGTACTGACATGGCAGCCACAAAGCCCTCAGTGACAACAGCTGATGCAACACACCTCAGTTCTTTGTAACCCCACCCCAGAGATCTCAGCTCCCTTCCATCCTCCTCCACAAATGTCTAGTCAGCTCTGCCTAAATTTGCCCTAAAACAACCCCCAAACTCCATGCCTGCTCTTCCCCTCCATATTTCTCTTTTGGAGTGGACTCTAGTCTATAAAAGCTTCTGCGAGAAGAGATGTGTGCTAATAATGTTTCAGGAATCACAAGGCTCTTTGTTTTCACTGTTCTCCCTACACTGCCAGAGAGATCGGTCCCCGCTGAAAATAGCTCCAATACCAAGGAACTACATAAACCCCTTTGCCTGCCGCCCAATTCCCCCTTCCTTTCTCACCGCACCCCAAGTAGCCAGCATCCCGCATCTCCTGTAATCGCCTCTTCCCAGAGACGGTCTGCAAAGCCTCTCCCATCAACAGTTTTGGAATCCACGTAACCACAGCCCGGCCCTGTAATCCCAGGAATTTCCCGGTACCCTCCAGAAAGATTTCCCCCACCTCCGCCGCCGCCCAGTCCCTGCCAAATCTGCCGGCATCTCCAAACCTGCGCATCTTCCCCGCTCTCTGCTGCACCGTCCGGCGCAGAGCCCCGTCTCCCCTCGGTCTCCTACCCTGTTTAGACCCCGGTGCCCGAGGCGACCGCATCCTCGCCCCATAGACACAAACACACCCCGGCCTTGCCACAAGCATCTCTCCTCGGTTAGCCCCACACATTCCACCTCGAGTTGCGGCGCTCCCATCGCATCCTCGCCTCTCTGCGCGCAAAGACGCACATCGAGGCGCACCGCACCCCACCCGCGAGAAAAGTCACCCCACAGCCCCCCGCGCTTTTCCTCTCCGGCTCCTCCTCTCGCAAACACAGCCTTCTCCTTCCCACAGAAGAGAGATCCAAGCGATCACCACGCCCTGCCGCCCGCCTCGGTCTCCCATGGCGCTGCCCTCCCCAAGACCAACCCCGATCTCTGCCCTCTCCCCACTCAACCCGACCGGCACCCCCTTACCTCTTCCATCCTGGATCACTCACGCTCTCCAAGGGGCGGCCCTGGGGCGAGCCATGGGGAAGGGGAGTCTCCCCGGCAGGGGCTGGCGGACGGGCGGGCTGGTAGCAGCGGGCACAGCTGCAGAGCGCACGACCCGCCTCTCCGCCGCCACTGTCTGCCTGTCTCCACCCCGCGGCCCCTCCCTGCTCATTCCCCACTCGCAGCCGTCCAAAGACGCGGCCCAGAGTGGGTCATGTGAGGCTCGAGTGTCTCTTTTTGCACGCTGGGGAATGGAAAGAGGGGCTGGCACAGAGAGAGAGAGAGAGAGAGAGAGAGACCCCCGCCCGTGCGCTCCACCGCCTGACGCAATGCTTTCTTCCCACCACCGTCCTCCTCCCTCGCGGCTGCCGCTGACACCTTTTGCAAATCTAGAGAGAGGTGGGGGAAATGCCTGGGCTTCGGAGGATGCCCTTCCCTGAGCAGCCCACAAAAAGCTGTTGTCCTTCCTTTCATTGAGAGACTAGAAAACCGGGAGGAGAGGGGCGGTGTTGCTAAAAAAGCCCTCCCCTCTACTATATAAGTCTGCTGGCCCGAGGCAGGACCGTCGCACCACTCTCGCATCTTGCGCGCCACCGTTTCCCTACACTTTGTGCAAATCCTTTCTGCACTACACTGTTATGGTGCTATTATTCCACTTTCCAACATCCTATGGAATGCTGGGGTTTGCAGTTTAGGGAGAGGCCTTTAGAATTCTCAGCCAGATAGCTCTGTGGCCTCAGTAAACTACAAACCCCAGAATTCCACAGGATGTTAAAAGTGGAATAATAGCACTTTAACATTGTGGTGTGGAAAGGCAGAGAAGAAAATGCATGTTCCCTACAGACACAAGAAAAAATTATGTGGCCTCCTGTAGCAGCCCTTCCTGGAGACAAAGATGCCTAAGTGTCCCTGCCTCCTCCTGTTAACCTGCTTGCCTCGGATTGTGACCAGTCTCCCCTCCCTTACAGGCCACTTTCCAGTATGGAGTTGAGGAAGGCAGTCCATAGACAGCATCCCTCCCCACCCTCCCACCAAAAAAGCATCTAAAGAACTGGGAGAAAGAAGGGCTCTGCACAAGTCTTTCTAGAAATGGGAGTGTAGGGTTTCCATCCTACCATACCTTAGCAAAACATAAAGCATTTTATCTCCCCTTCCCCCACTCCCAGTTGCCACAGATCTCCCAGTTGGGAAAAGCTGCTCTGGGTGTAGCTGGCCTTTTGAAGGCCATTTCTGCACTAGATTGTTATAGTGCTATTATTCCACTTTCAACATCCTATGGAATCCTGGAGTTTGCGGTTTAGGGAGGGGCCTTTAGAGAGGGGCTTTTTCTTACATATTTTCTGATAGAGACAGGGAGGGTCAGAGAAGGATTTCCTGCCTCCTGTGCCTAAATAATTCTGCTGAGCTTTGGATGCTTTCCACCTTCACCTTTAAGGGTGGGAGAAACCAATGGCTACTCTGACTCAGGCAGCAAAAATGTCTCAGCCCAATTTTGAGTATGCGAGAGGGTGGAAGGAACAGAGAGAAAGAAAAATTAAGAATGTTGCCTAAGAGAAATAGCTTATGCCCAGGGATTTCCTTATGCTCAGATATTTTGGAGCTAGTGGTCATCTTGCATCGGTAAGAGAAAATATGTCATCATCATCATTACCACCGCAATCCTGCCCCCACAACTTATTTTTATATTCTTTCTCCAATGAGCTCCAGGCAACATACATGGATCTCTTTCTCCCTACTTTATCTTCACAACAACCTTGTAAAGTAGGTCACTCTGAGAGGAAGTAATTGTCCCAAAGGCACCCAGTGAGTTTCATAGCTCTGTGAGGACTAGAACCCAAATCCTGCAAGTCCTCCACCCTAGCCACTACCCCAACGATGGGCAGGTGTGACTGGTTCAGGGTCAATTTTCTGCCCCAGGACCCCTGGGGCTGCACAGAAAACCAAAAAGAAAAAAAAAGTGAAGATAAAAGAAAAAAATAGACTAATGTCCATTTCTGGTTTTGAAAAATGATTTTGTTTTTTAAAATGTTAACACGCTGGAGGAGAGGCTGTATGTATAAGTATCTGCCTTCAAGTTTCCTGTTGACTAATGATAAGCCCATGTGTTTCATAGGGTTTTCTTAGGCAAGTAATAATCCTAGGTGGTTTTGCCAGTTCCTTCCTCTGAAATACTGTCCACAACCACTTGGTATTCATTAGTGATCTCCCATCCAAGTACTAATCAGAGCTGACCCTGCTGCTGAGCTTCCAAGATCAACCAGGATCTGGTACCTTGAGGGTATTTAGGCCCACGGTGGAATAGCCCCTCTTGTGGGGGCTCCTAAGACAGTTCACCCTTTTCTTCTTACTGGTATTTTGTCCATAAAAAGATAGTCCAAGATTGCAAGACTGCACAAACAGCCTGTGTGCATGTTAACAACCACATATAACTCCTCCCAGATCACATTTCATCCACTTCTGCACTTCACCATCTATGCCACACTGGCTATTAAAGGCATTACATTTTATCACTTTCGTCTGGCAGGACAGGTCAGCTCTGAATACCCTCTTGCTCAAGACCCTAAAGAAATGACAGTGCCTCTGAGCATCTGCAGAATGCATTTGTGACACTACTACTAAATAAACACAGCCAGGTCCCAGCAGAACTTCCCTCAGGCAGCGGTTATGGAATCCAGGCATCAACAACTAAGCTCTCCGTCTAGACCGCCACCCGCGTGAGCTGTGGTGGCCACCTGTAAAACAAGAAACGATATTGACTACCCCGCAGGGAGCAGTTTCAAGGGCCATGTAGATAAAACGATGGAAACTACTTACATTGTGAATTAATTATCATTAATAAGCATCATATGCTTGCAAAGCATTCTGTATGGGAGAGGATAATGATGCTGGAAAGCAAACCTTCCTTTTCAGAACATTTAACTGGATTTTTTTAGGCGATCAATGTCTGCTGCTGGAGCAGCTATTTAAAAAACAGAAGCCTGCCCTCTAATGGCATAGCTAAGGCTCCTGACTTGTCCATAAAGGTCTTTTCCTCCTCTGTGATAACTGTATTGCTGGAGGGAACTAAATTATGTAACCTATGCCAATGTGCTTGCTGTTTTGGACACAACTGTGCCTTTTCTTGCTAGAGAACACACACACACACGTATATATGTGCAGCTGTGTGTTGTAAACTACACACAGCTAGCCCTGACTAAAGATGCTTTTCCTTCCTGTCTCCTAGTCGCTTGCTTGCACTATTTTAATGTTCTGCAGATTCCACTCTCTCTTCCTCTAGCCCTAAATAGGATGTTCTGTTTCACAACTCTGGGCTGCACACACTTGCTTTCCTTTCTCACTGTGATTTCCTACTGTAGCACCAGTGCGTGAGGGAGGAATATTTCTAAAATAGATCAGGGAAGGTCAAGAGCAGGAGGTCTGTGTGTATCCCGGGGCTTTCTCAGCCATGAGAATAATTAGCTTAGATTTAAAAAGCCTCAGAAGCCCATGGTACAATTTATTAACTGGCATCCTGTTAGTGACTTAACATAGGCCTAAAGTCCAAGTAACTCCTGTGTAGGTCTTTGAGAGGATCTTTCCAGAGATTGGAATTCCCCCCCTGCAGCCCCATTTTATCTGCTGCAGCTTCCCCAACGTTTACTGGCTATAGTTGGATGCGCAACATTGACACCCTCCTCTAGGACTTCTGGAGGATCCCTAAAAGATACGTCACTACTGTCACAATAGCTGGATTCTTCTCTGCTGCTCCCCTGATCTCTGGCATTTCCTCATGAGACTGTTATAGCGCTATGATTCCACTTTCAACATCCTATGGAATCTTGGGGTTTGCAGATTAAGGAGAGGCCTTTAGAATTCTCAGCCAGAGAGCTCTGTGCCTGTCCTGAATAGGTTGATTGCTGTTAGGATGAGGCCTAGCAGCAAGGAGAAGGGCAGTGTATTCCCTCAGGAACCCAATCTCTGTATGTTAATAACCCTGAAAACAGATTGGATTGGGGAATATAGGGGAAAGTTACAGGTACTAGACAAGACAGTTTGGGGAATTAGAGACACAGGATCTCAAATCTTTCTAACGAGTATTACCTATGAGAAAACAAAATCCTGGGCAACGCTGGGTATATACCCTAGTTATGTATAAATGTAGAGCTGTGGTGGAAGTTACTTTTTTGCACTACAGCTCCCAGCATCCTCAGTGGCCATGCTGGCTGGCAGATTTGGGGGAACTGTTGTCCAAAAAAAAAAAAAAAACGGATTTTCCCAAGCTTTCTTCAAATATATTTGTTTGAACAACTGGTGAAGCTCAATAGCCACTGGCACTGCAAATCATGAAGCCTGCTTCCCACCCTGAAACCTCTCGAGCATAGTCCAACTACAGCCTGTTCCCTACACATTCCTTAGTTTAGAACACCCATTTGTGGGCCTTTTCAGTCTCTCGTCATTGTGAGTAGAAGGGCTAACCTCCATACACATTCCATGGGGCTTGGGTCAAAGACTTTTCTTGCTGTAATCAATGGGCCCCATCATTCACCTTCTGTTGTCCTCATCAGTTAGCATTTGCCTTTACCACCACCATCCTCGTGCATAAAGAGAGAAGGATATCTTCCCACTTTGTATGAGAGACTCCCCCAGTGACAGCCTTTATAGGTGGAAGTCTTGTCTTCTTTCTACTCAGTCTGCTGATGAACAGATACAGTGCTCCGTAAACAGGCATTCAAAACATTAGGTCTGCTGATCAAACCTGACTGTGCTTTGTTGAGCAATGTGGATGAGTTCCCAAAACTATGCCCTCCCTGCATTCCTGGTGCTTAAAAAAAAAAAAAAGCAGAAGCAAATCAGGCAAGCAGGATGTTTGGGAAAGTCCCATCTCCCTGCCATGGGAACTGCTATCCGGGTATGGAGATATTTCTTTATCCTTCCCCAGGAGATGGAGATCAAGCATGAAGAAAGACCATCAAGGCCCCACTTCAAAAACTCTGGGGCAGCAGAAGCTTGGACCTGTGGAAGGCACTCATTATAGCATCCATTGGTTACACTTTGGAAAACCTATGCATAAAAATAACATAACTTGCTGGATCAGAGGAAAGGCCTGTCTTGTTCGTGATGCTATTTATTCAGTGGTCAACAAGTTGCCTATAGGGAAGGCCATGACTTGTGTTCTTTAGCACCTGATCCTCATATTGCCTCTATAATAGTACCTTGTATTTCTAGGTGGTCTCCCATCCAAGTACTGACAGGACCTGACCCTGCTTAGATTTTGAGATCAGATGAGATTGCACACCCTCCAGCTGTCTTGGTCTGACAGGGACAGTCCCAATTAACTCTCTATCCTCCCGCCTTTTCATTTGCTTTAAAAATACTCCAGTTTCTCTCTCTTCCTCTCACTTTCCTCCTTTGTCCTCAGCTTACTTAAATTGCTGTAAACTGAGTTCAAAATGCAAAAGCAGTTTGCACTCAGCTCAGAAGGGAGGAGAAGAGAAGACACACCCTTCCTGGAAGGCTGAGGCAAAAGAAAACTACTGCAGCCTTCTTAGATTGTATGTTCTCCATCATTAATAACTTTTTCCATCTTGATCATACCCTGGTATTCCTTGAACACCTGTGTCCTGATTTTCATTCATGAAATGCTGGAGAGTATTAGATTATGGACTGCCAGTGAATACCAGGTGCCATAGGCTATGTTTCAGAGGAAGGAACTGGCAAAAACACCTCTGAGTATTCCTGGCCTAAGAAAACCCTATGAAATTAATGGGGTTGCCATAAGTCAACAGGTGACTTGAAGGCATGTGCGTACACACATGAAACAGTGGCACACTCAGGCCATTTCTGCACTAGACTGTTATAGTGCTATTATTCCACTTGCAACATCCTATGGAATCCTGGGCTTTTCAGTTTGGGAGGGGCCAGCTGCCCGCTCCCGAAACTGCAAAGCCCAGGATTCCATAGGATGTTGCAAATGGAATAATAGCACTATAACAGTCTAGTGCAGAAATGATCTCAGAATGGTATGGCTGTTATGGGAACAGAAGAAGCGTAAAAACAGCAAGGGATCTCAGGTGCATCTACATAGCTGCTCCCTTAGATTTACCTGTTAAAATATGTTGTACAGCTGCTCCATTTTTCCTATCCCAGGAACAGGATAGAAATAGATGGAAGAAGCAGTGAGAAAGCATGAAAGGATTAGAAGTGGAAAACAGCTTTGTCTAAACTCCCTCTTGAAATTCTGTGAATAAAGGAAAGCAATTGCATAAGAAGGGCTTCTGCATTCATGTCACTTTTGAAATGTGACTTCATAGTGCACATTAGGTAACTATGTGACATGTTACGTCCAAGGTCTGGCATAGAAGCACTCCTGATTGGCCATGTGGAGAGAGAAAAAGGCCATTTCTGCACTAGACTGTCATAGCACTATTATTCCACATTCAACATCCTATGGAATCCTGGGGTTTGCAGTTTAGGGAGGGACCTTTGTGCATCTGAAAGACGCTGTGAATACTCCTCTGTTTCTCCTTGGCTGACCCTTATTCTTGGAACTGTCTCTTAAAACTGTCTCTTAAAATACCTGCACAATGCCCTCTTTCCTCCCTATTCCTCCTCATAAGTGTGGGTGTAAAAATCAATGCTTCTCACCTTCACAGCATTTCTCATAATCCCACTGGCCCTCAAGAGAATTATAGCACCCAGATCAAGGGAAGTAATTGTAAATTTATTGTTGTGTTTTAACTGCCAGAGAGGGAGAAGGGTACTTGAGATTTTGTTTTGTTTTACCTACTGTGCCAGAATAATTTCCCCAGATTTTGGAAATGTACCCCTTGACTTATTTGGGGAGGTTATTACTCTGCTTCGGGCAGCAAAATGTCTTGGGTCAGCCCAGATGTACAAGGAAGCTTTGGAGGCTGTGAGAATGAAAAGGAAGTGGTGTCAGAAAAAAACTGAATTTCACAGATTGGTTTGAACTTATCATCCCCATCTTTAGCCCCTGCAGGTCTCTTAAGCACAGAACGTTGCTTAAAGGGGACTCTGTAAGGATCAGTGTCTGGCTGAAGCGATGCAACAGGGAAGCTATTATGAGGCAGACGCGTAGATCATAAAGCAGATGGTGCCTCTCTATTTGATTGGAGCCTAAAAAGAATGCTGCTTTTTGTCTCCAAGCGTATGGAGCTTTGAACCACTCCAGGAAATGAGTGGATGCGGTGGTGGTGGTGGTGGTCGTGGTGTGGCGGGAGGAGTGAAAGGAGAAAGGGACTGGCAGTAGAAATGTTGCTTCTTTTTTAGACATTAATGGGAAATTAAACACTGAGATCTGAAGTCAAGCCAGCCGTGTTTTATGGGGGCGGGGGGCAGGATTCAGTAGTTTGGTGAACAAGAAGGGTGGGTGTGGACAAAAGAGGCTGTATTGTGCTGGTGGTGGGGTGCGGAGAATGGGAGGCCTGGAATTCAGGACAGGCTGAAAAGCTACAGCCACCGAGCAACTGAAGAAATATTCCTTAAAAGGGCACAAAGTATTTGGCAGAAGGTGGGCAGTGCATTAAAAGGGCCGCACCTGCTTTCCTGAGAGAGAAACTGTGCTTTAAACAACCATTAAGATGTGTAGAAAGTTATCAGGTTTCCCTATCCTCAAGCCCTCTTTTCCAGTACCAAGATAGAGCAATAAGGGAAAGCAACAGCTGTTGGTTTTTCACACTTTCCATAATACTCGCGCAGCTCCCATTAATATCAATGGAGCTTGTACAGTGAGCCTTGCTGGTGAGTTATGGCATACCCTCCAACATTTCACAGATGAGAGTTTGGATGCATGTATGTGGTCAAGCAACATCAGAGCATGATCAAGATGGCAAAAATTTTAGCAAGGAAGAAAAGACAAACTAAGAGAAGATGCAACAGTCTGCTTTTGTCTAAGTCCACTGGGAAGGGCAAGATTCACCCCCACTTTCCCTTTTCCCTCCTCTCCAAATTAATTGAGTGAAAATTTCTTTCAGTCTTTGAACTCAATTTGCAATAATTGAAGTAAATTGTGGAGAAAGGGAGAAAGGGAGAGGAGAAGTGGGATATTTTAAAGCAGCGGAAAAAAAGTGTGATGACAGAGAATTAATTGGGACTATCGCCGCCAAATCAGGACAACTGAAGGATACTTCCCCCACTTTTCTTCAGCTTACTTCAATTAGTATTAGACTTCTGATAGTGCTATTATTCCACTTCAACATCCTGTGGAATTCTGGGGTCTGTAGTTTACTGAGGCCAAAGAGCTCTCTGGCTGAGAATTCTAAAGGCCCTTACCTAGTGTGTTGAAAGTAGAATAACAGCACTATAACAGTGTAGTGTGGAAATGGTCTATTTATGAGTATCCTTAAGGCAATACCTGCCAAAAATCATGGATTTAACACAGGCGTATTAACAGTCCAAAATATTCAGGTGATGGGTACCTGGATGCTGTCAAAAGATGGTTTCTTAGTTTAGGACTACTCTGGAAGCTCTCTCAGCAAGAAAGCTCTAGTGCCCCATCAAATTACATATCTCAGGATTCCATAGAATGCTGATAAGGTACTTAAAAGTGGAATCATAGTGCTGCAATTGTGTAGGGCCCTCAAGATGAGCCAGGGGCCAAGACCAAGAAGGAGATAAACAGGAAAAAAAGCAAGACATAATCTGTTTTAACAAAATGCCTTCTGCAACTCATGAGGTGTTGGCCATTTCTGCACTAGACTGTTATAGTGCTATTATTCCATTTTCAACATCCTATGGAATCCTGTGGTTTGCAGTTTGGGGAGGCGCTTTTGAGGTCTCTCCCTAAACTGCAAACCCCAGGATTCCATAGGATGTTGAAAGTGGAATAATAGCACTATAACAGTCTAGTGCAGAAATGGCGGTTGTTGTTATTTGCCATCAACTAGACTTTGATTTATGATAGCCTTATGAGTAAGACACTTCCAAGACCCCTGGTCACCAGGTGCCCTGCTCAGGTCTTGCAAACTCATGGCTGTGGCTTCCTTGCTTGAATCAGTCCACATGTACTGCAGTCTTCCTCTTTTCCTACTGCCTTCCACTTTCTCAAGCATTATTGTCTTTCCCAATGAGTCATGCTGATGTGTCCAAAATATGATAGCATTAGTTTAGTCATTTTCATTTCTAAACAAGAGTCCAGCTTTGATTTGCTCTGAGACCCATTCAACTGTCTTTTTAGCAGTCCATGGTATCTGTAGAACTCTTTTTCCAGTACCAAATGAGTTGATTTTCTTCCTGTCAACTTTCTTCACTGTTCCAGTTTTCACAACCATACATAGAAATCAAAACACAGGATATCAATGCATGTGCTGAAGAGAAATGGAACAGAAATCCTGACAGTAGGTCCCAGCAATTCCAGGGAATCACACTTGACCAAAGGAGAGAGTTAATGCTCTCACCCAGGGATAGGAACTGTGTAGACTTTCAAATATTGCTGAACTGCAGCTCCCAGCACTCCTCATCACTGACTAGGCTGGTTAGGGTTGCTTAGAGTTTCACCCCAACAACATGTGGAGAGCCACACAGTTTCCATCCTAGCTGTAGTCTCTAGGAATAGTTATAGGCTCTAAATTGGGTATCTGAATTACTTTAGCAGAGCATCTGTTGAATCTAACTGAACAGTTTCAAGCATGCTAGCTAAAGGCAACCAGATCCCAGTTGATCTTGGAAGCTAAGCAGAGTCAGCCCTGGTTAGTACTTGGATGAGAGACTGCCAAAGAACACCTAGTGTGCAGTAGGCTATTTTTCAGAGGAAGGAGCTGGCAAAACCACCTCTGATTATTCCTTGCGAAAGAAAACCCTACAAAATTTATGGAATTACCATAAATTGTCAGGCAACTTGAAGGCACATCCACATTTTTACTATGCGTCTCTGGGTTTGGAGCACTGTAGACAGCACAGTTACTGAGATCTTCCTTTCCTTGGATGTACATTTATGATGGTGCTGCTGGTTGTGATGGGGTGGGAGTGCAAGAAGGGGAAAACACAAAGCATTCCTTTGAAAGCTCTGCCCACCAACTGCATTTCCCAAGCCTGGGATGGCTTTGGCTACTGCATCTCGTGATCTGCTTTGTTGTGCTGAAAAGCTCAGAGTTGGAAGTTAATTTTGATAACCCCTTCCCTGCCTGTTGAATCAGTGCCTACCTTTTGTGTGTGTTGGAAGGCAGACAGAATTGGTAAGGGACACAGGAGGAGAAATGAGAAAGAAGAGAAAAAAAGAAAAGAGGGAAGGAAGAAGAGCATGAAAATGATCCTCGGTCTGGCCTGATAGTTAGAATGTTTATTTGTGAATGAGAATTCCTAAAAAAAAAATTAACCAAAAATGCTGGGTTGGGAGTTCTGAGCGTTATCATCCAAGCTTTGAACATGACCCATTCTTGGCATGAGGAAGAAGAAGTCAATAAGCTGCTTTTGCCTCCTTTCTGGCTCTCCTTTTTAAAGCTGTTTTCACTGTTTCTGCAAGAGGCTCTTTGTGGATTCTCTCTCCCAGCTTATGCTGTCACCACAAGAAAACAGTGAACGGTCTAAGGCATTCTGATGCCACAATATTAAAACAAAGGAGCATTCTCCTGTGGTTGAAGCTGGATGGGTGATTAAGTAGGATGCCTACTTAAGCTACTGAACCTTGGCATACACACTACAGAGTTCTATATGGGTAGAAACCAGTGGTTCATCTAGCCCAGTAGTTGGGTACATACAGAGGGCCAGAGTACTGTAATGGTTTCAGCATTGTACTAGGACCCCAGAGAGCAGAGTTCAATTCCCTGTTCAAACATGGAAACCCGTTGGGTGATCTTGGGTTCATCCAGCCGTCCCCTCCCTAAACTGCAAACCCCAGGATTCCATAGGATGTTGAAAGTGGAATCATAGCGCTATAACAGTCTAGTGTGGAAATGGCCTTAGTCTCAGAAAACCCTGTGATACATTCTGCTTATGGTTGCCGTCAAGTTATAAATGACTTAAATGCACACAACAAGGTTACACACAGCATTCCAGAATTTGTCTGACTCCAACTCAGGTAGTATAGCCAATGGACCAAGCTCTTAGAAGTTGGCGTCCAACAACATCTGGAGGGTCACCAGTCCCTATAGTCTACTATCTCTGGAATGATTATTTGCAAAGGTCAGAAGCCTCCATACTATTTTAAGATGTATTATATTTCTATTTAAATTATATTAATTGTGTCTAAACTGGCATGAATACATATAAACTCCCCACAAAGAGAGAATATACCATCTGCAAGTGTGTCTCCAAGTTTTTTTTGGTAATGGTTTTTGGTTTTTTGGCCTCTTCTTGGTGATTCATCTGTCTCCACTCTTGGCATTCTGAGGTCTCAGGTGAGGATCTTTCCAGGGCCCCTTCACACTACACAGTAATAATGCTAGGACTCCACTTTAACTGCCATGGCAACATCCTATGGCAATGGTTATTAACTTTTTTCTTTATACAGACTCCCTTTAAATACCTTTTGTTGCCATGGACCACTAAGATTTAACTCAAAGATTTGAAACCCAAGTGCATCAAATATTTAAGTGGTTCATTAAGGCTCTTCAAATTTGGAGAGGAGGGAGAAATAAGTAAGTGTACACACTCTTCTGTTACAATATTTTTATTGGAATGCTTCCATACAATTTTAAAACAACAATATCTCAACACTGAACCATGGTTTAATATTACTTGTTCATTTTAATTTATTAAGGAGAAAGCTAGTGCTACATTTCACTTATAAGGCTTCTTATATCTGGCTTAATTTCATAGCCCTCATTTGTAGTTCTGGAAAATCTGCTTGTAAGTGAGCCCAGAAATTTGGAAGGGACTATTCCTTTAACTGCAAAAGCTTGTAACATTCTTCTGGCCTTTCACAGACCCCCCTGTGAGGATATTGTGGCCCCCTGGTGGTCTGTGAACCACAGGTTAGGAACCACTGTCCTATGGCATTATGGGATGTTTATGGAGGGATCAGAGGGCTCTGCTGTCTTCCCCAAACAACAAACTCTGGGATTCCATAGGATGTTACTATAGCAGTTAAAATGGAATCACAGCATTGTACGTGTGCAGCGTACAATGCACACGTACAATGCCTGCCTCTGTGTCCCTTTCACACCCAGCAAGGGGTGTGGGCACAGAGGAACATGGTGGAAAGTGTATGCATGTGCCCCAACTGCTCCCTTGTTTGCAAATGAGAGAGTAGTTTGGGCACACGCACCCACACCTGCCGCTGCCACATCCCTATTGCTGCTGTGGCTGTTGGTGTCCAGCAAAAGGGCTGTGCGAACTCCCTCTGAGAGCTCTGTAGACCCCCCAGTTAAGAACCACTGTTTTACTTTAATGAACCTTTTCTTCAGTACCCAAATTTCTACTATTGCAGTAACTTAAAACTTCAGATAATCATTTTGAAATAGATTTAGTCATTCAAGGAAAGGGGGCAGGCAAAGTTACCAGGGGAATGTGAACCCCACAAATATCAGAGTTGCAGGTATGAATGATATTCAGTGGCTCACTCTCTACAATTCTAGAAATCTGAAGAGTGAAGCACAAGGACATTGGGGGCAACATTCTTATTTGGGGGCAATACCCACATTTTGCCCCCATGTAGCTACACCCTGGGAATCAGGTCATGGGCATACTTCATGCAGGAGTGGGAATGCTGTGGTCCTCCAGATGCTGTTGGACTGCAAGTTCCAGCAGGCTGGATTCTGAGTCTTAGGAAGTAGAGACAATGGTGAGGAATTCTAGGGGCTGCAGCTCAAGAACATCTGGAAGACCATAATAATCTAGTCCAAGACCATCAAGACTGACTGGCAGTGGCTCTCTGTGGCTTCAGGCTGAAGCCTTTCCTAGCCCTACCTGGAAATACCAGAGATTGAACCTGGGGTCTTTTGCTCTTAAAGCATGTGCTCTCCTTCTAAGCTACAGATCTCTGGCAAGATAGAGGAACTGGAACACAGTGAGCATCCTTTCACACTACACAGTTATACCACTACCATTCTACTTTAACTGTTACAACAACATCATATGAGATCTTGGGACTGGCAATTTGTGTGTGTGCATTACGTGCCTCCCAGTTGCCTGTTCACTTATGGTGACCTCATTGATTTCATTGGATTTTCTTAGGCAAGGAATACTCAGAGTCAGTTTCGCCAGTTCCTTCCTCTGAAGTATAACCTACAGCACCTGGTATTCATTGGCAGTGTCCCACTCAATGACTAACCAAGGCTGACCCTCCTTAGCTTCTAAGATCAGTTGGGATCTGGTGCCCTTAGAATACTCAGGCCTATTATTTGCAATTTAAGGAGGGTTATTTAGAATTCTCAGCCACAGCTCTCCAGTGCCTCACCAAACTACAAGTCCCAGGATTCCACAGGATGCAGCCATGGCAGTTAAGAGTGAAATCACAGTACTATAATTGTGTAGTGTGAAAGGGTGCAGAGAAACTTGCTTAATGCCACTTGGTAAGCACCCTCCATCTTTGCAAGGGCATAAAACTCCATTCAGAAAACAGGAACAGGGTTGTATCTTGGCCCAAGAGAAGATATACTCAAAACAAAAGAAAACCAACAAAGAATAAGTGTGTGCAATGGAAGGAGCATCTTAAATAATTGAACTCTTTTTTCCTCCTGTCAGCCTCCCACACACGGCAGAGGCTCCTGACTTTTTGGGTGGCTGACAAGTTCTTGCATATGTATATATGGAGTCATAGAAGATCAAACCATCTAGCCTCATTCTGTCTTTCTCTGGGTCTTTAATCTGTCAAAGCCACGGAATGGAGTTTAAAGGCTGTTGATTTAGTACTGAAAGGAGAGATGGGGAGCCAGTTGCGGCTTTCCTGTTATAGGAAAGGATTTGGTTTGCTGTAAGAAGACTCAAATCTTATTCGATATCACAAAGGTAAGGATTCTGCTTCTTTCCACACTCAGAATCGTTTGGCCCAGAAGTCGCTTAGGCATAATTCACAACGTTCCATTGTTAAGGGCACATTGTCAAGATCACACTTAGGATACTTTTAAAGAGAGTTTGAAAGCACAGAACAAAAACACTTAAGGAAAGCAGAACTGACTTTTGGTTTGTGTCAGGTGGATTTTGAGGTTTGTCATTGATTCAAAGGGATATACTTACTAAGGAAGGGGGAAGGTGTGGTGTTTCCCCTAATAGGATTTCTGCCCCCAATTAATTTCTTTTGTGCAATCCTCAAATTTCTCATATTGCTGCGACACACCAGAAATCATTCACACCTAGAACTTTTATTTTGCCATGTTTGCATTTGTTTGATAACTTTGTTTCTTTTTCCCTTGGATGCCTGAACTGTATTTTTTAATGCTCAACTGAAATTTCAAGCCACTGCAATGCTAGGAATTTGGAGATGGAAGGAAAATCTCATTTGGGGGCAGAATTCCTATTGGGGGCAATGCTCTCATCTCCCCACCCCCCCATTACTCCTTTGGTAGAATGTGTGAAGACGCCCTTCTGCCTTAGACTTCCACTGAAAGGAATACCAGTGAAATCTACCAGGCCTGCCTGTAAGGGCTGCTGTGCAGGCTGCAGCCATTTCCAAAAAGTGACTTTGCCTGGATGGAGAGCCTGTGTGAGCATTTTATTTCCAAACAAAACTAAGAGCTCTTCCTTCTTTCACAAAAGTTGGATTGTACATAGACAGCCTGCCCAGTTGGAGTGAACATCTGATGGCCTTCACACCAGCTCAGGTACCTCAGGCTATATTGCTTAGAAGCATAATGCTTAGAAGCATATCATCACAGTCTCAGAACCTACACTGTAATAGTGCTATTATTCCACGGTCAATATCCTGTGGAATTCTGGGATTTGTAGTTTACTGAGGCCAAAGGGATCCCTGGCTGAGAATTCTAAAGGCCCCTCCCTAAACTGCAAACCCAGAATTCCATAGGAAGTTGAAAGTGGAATAATAGCACTATAACAGTGTAGTGCAGAAATGGCCTTTGACTGGGGAAGTAGTATTGAAAGAAACTGGTTAGAAAATCCGTTCACCTAGATCGAATTAGTCATGTATAAGGGTTATATTTTAATTTTAAAATATCTTGAATCAAAGGGCTCTTCTGTTTACATCTAGTTTGGCCATACTAAAAGTATTATTATAGTAACTGGTGTATTGGAGACAAGTCATTACTAGTGAGTTCAATCGAAATCTATGTAATAACTCTTTGGGACACAAGATGGCACAACAGTGCAATGGAACCTGTCTTTTCACTCTGAAGTCAGATTTAAGCTTTTTTTTAAAGGCTCTGCAGTGAATGGAGAAAGACAAACCAACCAATCTACATGTAGGTGGTTGTTGTTGTGTGTCTTCAAGTCACTTCTGATTTATGATGAATCTAAGGCAAACCTATCATGGGTTTTCTTGGCAAGATTTGTTCAGAGGGGATTTGCCATTGCCATTGCCTTCCTCTGAGGCTGAGAGAGTGTGACTTGCCCAAGGTCATCCACTGACTTTCCATGGTTGAGCAGGGATTTGTACTCTAGTACCCTCCAATATTTCACAGATGAAGATTGGGACACATGTGGCCAAGCAACATCAGAATGTGCTCAAAATGACAAAAATTAATGAGGAAGAACACACTAGCTAGGAAAGGGTGAAATGAGGAAGAACAGATTAGCAAGAAGAGGCTGCAGCAGTTTGCTTTTACCTGAGTCTACTGGGAAAGGGAGAATTCTGCGCCGTCCTCTCCTCTCCCCTCTGATGAGTTAATTGAGCACAAACCATGTTTCCACTTTGAACTCAGTTTGCAGCAATTGAAGCAAGGCAAGGACAAAGGGGGAAAGGGGGAAGAGAGAAACTGGGACATTTTAAAAACAGCTGGAAAAAGTTGGATGACAGAAGATTAATCAGATCTGTTCCTGCCGCACTGGGACAGTTGGAGGGTATGTATCTTTTCTTAATCTTATTTACATTGGGAAAGGGCAGCGTTCCTTCAAATGCTGATGAAGAGTGATGAAGAACCTGGAGAGTGAACCAAACCACCCACAAAATCTCACCTTGTTCCTGTACAACGCCAGGTCAGTTAAAAATTATAATACATATAATCTATGACTTTCTTATGGATGAGGAAGCTGACTTAGCACACCTTACAGAAACTTGGCCTGGAGGTGATAATGGCCCACTACTGGCTTAGAGTCTCCTACCAGGATACTGTTAGGCAGCAGCTAAGGGAAAGTGTGTGTATGGGACAGACACAGTAGTTGTGGTCTATAAAGATCATCTTAAGCTGATCAGCCTACCAATAATGGAACTGAATCACACTGAATGTGTGTACCTGAGACTAAAGACCAGGTATTCTGGAGATTCTGTTAGTGTACTGATAACTCTGCTGCCTGTCAGACTCCCTGGCTGAGCTCACAGAACTGGACTCAGTTGGTGTTGGAATTACCCCTACTTTTGGTCTTCGGCAACTCCAACATCCCATTTGAGTCCAGTCTGCCAGGAGTTCATGGCATCCATGACAAAGATAGGCCTATCCCAGCTGGTGTCACAGCCCACACACTCAACAGATTGTAACATTTTCAGTTCTTTCAGCAGATTGCCATTTTTCTGGTCAGAATTAGCATCACAGCCACTGTCTGTCCCTGCAGAGGTGGTGGACCCATTAAGATAGTGTGCCCTTGAAGACTAATGGATCCTTCAGGATTCCAGAAATTCCAGGATTCCAGAAAGCCTGAGAAGGTTTTATGGCTGCTATCACTGATGATCCTGTTGAAGCCCTTGCTGATAGATGGAATCAAGACAGTTTTTCTAGATCCATTTCAAACTGGCTTCTGAGCAGGATACAGAGTTGAAACAGCTATACGTCACCTTAGTGGATGACGTTCACCTGGGCATCAGCAGAGTGAGTGTGCTGCTATTGGTGCTTTTGGACCTCACAGTGGCATTTGATACCACCAACTATGGTATCCTCCTGGAATGCCTGAGGAGTTTGGGAATTGGGGTCATTGTGTTTCATGGTTCCAGTCCTATCTCTTGGGTAGGTTCCAGATGGAGCTTGGAGATCGCTGCTCCCCAAAAATGGAGCTGTTACATGACGTACCACAAGTTGCCATTCTTTCCCCAATGCTATTAACATTTACATGAAACCACTGGGAGAAATCATCTGGAGGCATGGGGAAGGTATCTATCAGTATGCCTATGACACAGAAAAACACTTCCCCATGCCTTCAAGAATCAGATAAGGATAGTGTGTCTCTGAATGAACACTTGGAGGAGATAATGGGCTGGATGAGGAAAGACAAACAAACTGAATCCAAACAAGACAGAGGTGTTAAGAGTCCTTACCTGGGGTTGGAGGTGTGTCAATGAATCTGGATGGGCTTACACTCCCCTTGAAAGACTGTGCTTGCATCTTAGGGGTGCTCCTGGATTCATCGCTTCAAATGACAGCTGAGATAGGACAGCCAGGAGCTCTTATTATCAGTTCACTACTGATACATCATCAGGGCCTCTTCCTAGAGCTGGAGGACCTCAAGATGGTAGTGCACATACTGGTAACCTCAAGGCTGGACTTCTGCAATGTGCTGTACATTGGGCTACCTTTGTACTAAGTTCAGAAACTTCAATTATACAAAACTTCAATTAGTACGAAACATGGAAGCCAGATTGATTACTGGTGCATTTAGGAGAAATTGTTACACCTAGATTAAAATCACTCCACTGGCTGACAATTAAGGTATAAAGTGTTGGTTGTTATTTTAAGGCCCTACATGGTTTGGTTATCTATGTGGTCACCTTCTCCCATATAATCTTTGCCATACACTCAAGTCTTCGGGGTGGGGGCGGGGGCATTTACTTCAGTTAGCCAGGACCAGGCTGGCAACTGTTAACCAGAGGAATTTTTTAGCTGCCCCAAAATTGTGGAATGACATGCCAGAAGAAATCTGACATCTGGATATGCTATCTGCATTTGAAACAGCATTAAATATCATTCTCTTCCATCAGGCCTATCCAAATGGGTTTTAAATGGTGTGTTCGTAAAATTAGGAATTTACTACATATGTATGCTTTTTTTAAATGTTATGCTCCTTTAACTAATTATGTATTTTTAATTGGTGTTTGCATTTTTAGCTGTTATCTGTTTTATTGTTGTATTTTAATCCGTGTTCCCCTGCCACAATCCATACAGAGTGGCAGATTTAAAAAAAAAAATCTTCCTCCTCATTCTGACTGGCCTAATAAAAGTACCACTAACGTGTATTTTGGATTCTTTTAATGGTCAAATGGCTACTCCTTTTGTGTGTGTGTCCCTTGTTGTTGTTTTAGTGTTCTCTGAGGAAGCAAGATCCCTTTTGCCTCGAAGCATTTGACTGTTTTTCTGCAGCTATTTGCAACTACTAAATGTGAAACACTTTATGCATGGGCAGCAGTAATCCATTGCTCCTCTATTTCCATCCTGAAACTAAGGTCTTCCCCTCCTGAATCCCAGTGTAAATCCAGGTCTTGAACAAACAGATACATTAAGCACTGATAAGTTATGTAAATAAGTTTAGCCTTCTTTTCTGTAGCGAGATGGGCATCTGCCATCAAGCAGATGGGTTTTAGAGCACTTGTTAGCATCACAGCTGATCATTCATAGCTATCCAGTGGCACGAAAGAGTTAGTCTGTGTTAGTGACCTTGCTGGACACTTTTTACATTAGCTTTGCAATTGAAGGATAGAAAAAAATAGGAAGGCTGGGCATGGTCTGGGGGGAGTAATTTTTTTCCTCTGTTGCTAACCTACTTGCACAGTTCTCATTGCTGGTGGGGAGATGAGTCATACTTGCACACTTTGATTTTGTTTGCTTTTGTACTGTATGGCCCTTGGGAACCTATCTTCCACCCGTACATTGCTCTATGTCCAACTCTGCTTCCATTGCTATCAACAGAATACAGCCACTGCACTATGGCAAATAATTTGCCCCACATGAATAGTGTGACTTACATTTGGCGTATGTTCCTCACAGGATGCCAGCCATTGTCTGTGAATGTATTTGAAATTCCATATTTACTTTTTTTATTTTAAATCACTTTCCCCTTAATCCAAACATCAGGACTATATGTAGCAGGAAAAACTACTACTCATGAACCATTTGAATAAGAAAATGGACACGCAATAACAATTTCTCTTAAAAGGCCTTGTCCCTGTTCCCCACTTACCTAAACAGATGGTGGAAGGAACTGGCAGAAAAGTCTCAGATAACAAATGGAAGACAATGTGGCCCACCTGCAGCCCTCCAGCTGCCATGGGACTCCAAGTCCTGTAATCCCTAACGAGCACAGCCAATGGTGAGGAATCCTGGGGGTTAGAACCCAACAACATCTAAGGACTACACAATTCCTGCCCCTGCAATAAGACTTTGGTCAGTGGTGAGCTAGTGCAGTCTAACAGTCAAGAGCATGAGAATTCAAATCTCTGCTCAGCCACAAACCAGCTTATTAGCAAGTCTGAAACAATGCCCTCTCTTCTCTAATACAGAGATAACATCGCCCTAGTTTGCTAACTTGTACTACAGCAGGGGTTGACAACTGGAAGGACAGGGTGTTGCATAAAGACCCCCAGCAAACCTTGGCAGGCCTCATCTTTCCTTGCCCATATATCTAAATTTTTGCCCACCCAAATGCCCTCTAGGAGACAAGTGGGGTACTACCATCATGTGTTTGGGCCTTCCTGGACAATTTTAGCCCCAGGAGAGGCCTTTTTAGTAACAGCAATTGAATGAAAGTTGCTTCCTGTTTCAAAGGCCTGTCTTGAGCCTAAATTGGCTGGGAGCGAGTACAGAACGCAGTGGGAATTTCCTCCAAGCCCACTAGAGCACATTTTGGGGCAGAACAATGTCTGAAAAAAAATTCTAAAAATTTTGTTTGACTGCAGGGAGGGCTTCTGAATATGGTGGGAATGCCCTCCACACCCCATAGAGTGCGTTTGCTGGCATTCTGGAACAAATAAATAAATAAAATGAATAAAAAATTGGATTTCTTTTAACTTCCTGGGGGCCACCAAAATAGCTCTGGGGGTTACATGCAGCCCACAGGTCCCACTCGTCCCACCCTTGTACTACACTCAGCTCAAGACATGTTGCTACCTGAAGCAAAATACAAGATGTCTCCCTCTCACCATTCTATGTACTGTTGAAACTTACCGACAGGCCGTATTTATTGGAGGATGGGACAGGGTCCCTTACTGCCACTGAAGGGTACAATCTAGTTTAGAGGGAGGCAGGTTGAACTGTGTGACCTACATCCAGAAACAAGTGAAAGGCTAGAAGGTTAAGGAGGAAAGGCTGGCGACCACCATGCCTGTCTTCTACCTTCGTCTGTCTGAAGTGCCTGCCTGTCTATTCTAAGACCAGTCGTGGTTGTAATTGTGACTGAAATAAGGCAAAGGATTTTACACACCTGAAGTACTGACAAACAAAGTTTAATTAATCCATGTCAACTTTTGTCTCCTCCAAAATAAGACAGAGAACAGAAAAGCCTGTTTAAGTATTTTATTTCAAACCCCTTTCTCCCCACCAACCCTGTCAAACAATCACCCATAGGCCAAAAGAACAAACAAAAAACAACCCACAATAGAAATGAGATACAAACAGGAGAGGGACAAAGTTCTCTCCCATGGTTGACAAAATTTACCCAAAAAGGGGAGGAAAAAAGAAAGAATAGGCATTCCACCCCAACTATGAGGCAAAATTATTCAGTACATCCATTTTACAGACAGGACCCTGCATCAGTTACAAATGCTTCCAAATGAGAAACCAAAAACGTGCCTATTGATACAATATATACACACAAGGCCATTCAGAACCCGGTCCATAAAACAGCCTGACTCCCGCCCCCCCAAATGTCTAAGCACACCCAAAGTGCATTCATTTTCATATAAAACATCTTTTCTTCTCGCTCCTGCCAAGCGCAAACCTTTTACGATTGGCCTGCAAGCCGGAATTTCTGTTTGTTTTTACACTTTTATAGTTCTGAAAATAAGTTACAGCAGCTGCTTTAATAAATACACACACACACAAACAAACAAACACACAAAGCGAACTCTGAAACTGAGCAAAATCAACTTAAAAAAGACTTAACAGTGCAGTCAGGTGATATCTTATGGAATCAACTTTCTTGGAATATGCAACGTTTCAATTCACACGGGCACTAAAGCTGTGTACCTACAGTAGCTTTTCAGTGTTATTACTGAGGTATACATATTCAGTTCTGTCTATCCTACTCACTTTCTCTGATAAGGGGATGGTGGTTCTGGACTTTTGTTCTGGAAAAGGTACATGTCCCCCAAATACAATCCACATTGTTATACAGTAAGACACATGTGCTTTTGCACTGCTGTTAAAAGACCTTTCCACCAACACTAGCCCATATATGTCCTGGAAAAAAAATCTGCAACTGTTTGAAGATGTTCATTGCTATCAAACAAAAGCTTAGGATGTGAAACAACAGGCAGTCACGCAAATGGGCTTGTGTAGCCTATGAAGAGGTAAAATATACTAGACCAGATGACAGCAAGCTCTGGTCTGGTTAATTTCAATACTCCACAGAGCTATGGAGGTCTAAGTCAACCCAGTACCACTTTCAGTGCAACAGGCTTATCACAGGTCACAAGTCCTCAGTTGTAGTCTACCAAAAAGATTTGGATGTTCATGACCTAACTGTTATTTTCCTGGACCCTTGCAGACAGGGGGCTTGCCCAGGTAGCTGGTAGTTCATGACAGATGGGCTATATGCAAGTTGAAGCAATGGGTGGTAAGAGCACAGGTCAAAAGCCACAAGGATAAGATGAAGTGAAAACAGCTTCACTGTTTAGGGTAAAACTGTGCACAGCTTTATGTTGCACTGTGTGTGCAGCAATCTAGCTACTCTTCCTGGACTAGAACTTAACACTGTAGTAGTAAGATTTGTGGGAGAGGGTTCTCCTCCATTGCCCAACAGATACAATAGCTGGAGGCAGTTGTGAGGTTACTGAGAATCAGCTTTCTGACAGGTGACCTCTGACCTCTGTTTGAATCCACCAGGTGTAGGTCTTGAGCAAGTTGTTCATCCTCTCCTTCAAATTCTCCTCTCCATGAGGACAGTAATTTATCTAACCAGATTGCTTGTTTTAAAGGAAACACATTCAAAAGCGCTTGGTGGAATAGAATATACGTCATAATAGGCATACCACAAGCCCCTTTGTGTAATTATCTGTACTCTGCGCAGCCATATAAATGCAAATGAGAAAAAGCTGAAACACTCATTCAAAGCAAAAGGTGGCCTCATACGGTATCTCCAAGTTACATGAGGTGGAGTTCTGTGAAACTCTGAAAACTTATTTCTAGTAACGAAGACAGGTTGATTCAGTTCTTGTATCATTTTCTTCAAGCCAAAGTTACATTTATGCCAACTGCATGTAAGTGGATAACATCTATCCCCTAGTGGATAACTCTTCAAATCCATTACATTTTGGAAGTACATGTTTTCTACACTAGAAATCCTCTCATGGGTATATGAGTTTCCTACAATATCCAGCCACTTTAATCTGCTCATAAAAGTTACTACGTCAACAATACAACAATACATACAGCCATTATCATTCTTGAGAAATATCAAGCTAATGGGCTGAGGCAGAGTCACAACATACTACACATTTGGTTTGAGGGCAAGAATCAAAGACAGTACCCTTTAACATTTTTTTCAAAAAAACCCAGTCTGATTAAAGAAGCTTGGCCTGCTCTCTTTAGCTTCAAGTTAGCACCTAGATTTTTAAAAAAAAAATCAAAGCAATTAAGAGCAAGGCCGTTATAAGATGTACCTGAACCTCATCTCAGGTTTAAGGAGTGATATACAAACCCAGCACCCCAAATGCCTGCTGCTGTGCCTCTATAAGACAACATAAGATACTTTCTGCACTTTTGAATCACAATTCAATCACTGTTGGTCAATTAACAAAGTCTTCTTTACCAACTGACTTCTGTGGCACCAGTGGAGGCTTACACCAAGTACTTATGGCTGTCCTGTTATTTTTTCATATGGCCAAGGTAGCACTGTTAAAGCCAAACAGCACCCTACACACCTCAAATTTTACTGTCATCAAGAAGCATCACAAGCCAGAAGATATTTAAACCTTACTACCCGTTGCAGATATGGGCAGAGGGAAGAGCTTCATTTGTTGTAAAAAGTCAAAGGTCTAGCACAGAGGTGAGGAAACTTTGGCCCACCACAGCAGCTTTGTACTTCAACTCCAGAATCCGCAGTGGATTATGGGAGTTATAATCCAAAACATCAGGAACGCCAACAATTCTCCATCTCTAGTTTGAAGTACAGAAACTCCCAGACCCAACATGAATACAATAAATGAAAATACAGTTTGGAAAACTCAAATAGGAATAGTTGATTCTAAAGAGCCATCAACTTATTCTGAATTAACTATCTTTTTCACTTCCCAGCTAATTACTATGGAAAATAACAAATGCTACAAGCACAAAATGCCAAAACAGTGCTTCAGAGGATAACCCATCCTCCTCAAAAGCTACAGTGCTGGATCTAATTTTTGCTGCATAATGCTCATCCATAACCATTCATCCATTTTCAAAAGCAAAGTTATCACACAACCACACAAAGGAGGAAAAATGTGCACACGTGTGCACACATGCGCGCACGCACACACACTCCTTTTACAGGAAAGCCATCAGAGCAGACTTAACAGGGACACAACAGTGGCCCAGGGAAGCCAACGTATTCCCTGAACATGATTTATATACAATTGGCTTTGCTATTCAGTAGTCAATCAATGGAGTTCTACAGTCTGACAAAAGGATGAGAGGCAGGTAACAGACCCCCAGTGCAATCACTGGAGCATGTTTTGTGCGTGTTTGAATTGTATTTTAAGAAAAGTTTCCTCCATCCAAAACACAAGTGCAGGCCTCAGGTTTGATCTCATCTCTTATCTGAAGCAAGAAGAAAGTATTTGGCTGGTGGAGAGTAGGAAAGGACTAAACAAGTCCACAGTGGATCAAGCTTTCCCTTTCAAAGGAGATAAACAGTATTTAAAAAATATGAGAACTTTCAACAACCTGGACACAACCCAAATTATTCACCAAACACTGACTCCCTTGTAGGCTGTCAGGGCTCAATTCCAGTGCATCTAAATCTACCTTTGCAGTCACACACAAGCTTCAAGGCTATCTAGCTAGAATGAAAAGGATGGTCTTTCCAGTGTACTCTTAACATTTCAAAATGCACACCCTGGGAATGTGGGGGGTCTTGGTGTGTTTAAGATTCCACTCACTTGAAATGGAACCTTTCCATTTCAAGTGAGCAAGGCCTTCGGCATTATTTTCTTTTGATACGTATCTCCAGTTCTAAGGTATATCTCAGCTGAGGGTCATGTCTTTCTCCAGTGTATCAGAACAATGAATCGAGCAGGTTCCAGGAATGTAACTTTCCCCACCACTGCCACCACTGTAGGAGACACTGACACCTTCATTGGCTCATGTCTAATACAACGATCTCAGCTGCCAAGGGGACTGGTAGGAGATGATGAACCATCAGGGAAGGGTTCAGCTTCAGCAGCTCAGTGCATTTCCAATTCACTCCTTTCACAATCTGAAAAACGTACCAATGGAAAAGAAGCTTCTTTGGGTTACAACAGAACACAGATTAGGTGGCTGTCCAAGCAGTAAATACAGGAACAGTTCAGAAGCAAGCTTTCCAAAACAAATCAGGAGCAAAAGAAGTATAAGCATGAGAAGAAGCTGCCTGATTCTAAAGTCTGACTCTAGCTTGGAATACACATGGTACTAAACGGAGAGAAGAGATATCTAACTTCCTTAGAACCCAGTGATTTGAAACAACAGCCACCAATGCTGTTATGGTGTTTTTTTGTGTGTCTCTGTTTTAAGATTTAATTCGGGAGGGGGGGGGGCTACTAGCCATCCATTTAATTCTTCTTAACGTAATTTCAAAGTCAAGTTTCCACAACTCTGAAAGCTCAATTTGTTTGATCCAGTGTGTAGAATGGAAACCTATAGAAGTGAAAGCTGAAACCAATATAAAACTACTTGGACAGAGAATACGGCGAAAGCTTCACAAATATATTACTAATAATAAATAATAAAGATATTGTCTTAATAAGCAAGATATCACAGCTTTAAAAAAAAAACACCAAGAAATGTGTCAAGTACCTTCATCTTGAGATAGAAGAGGCTTTTAGGACTCACAAAAAAAGGAGCAGTACCTCTCAGACATCACAATCATTGCAGTTTGGTGTGTGGGTGTAGGCGTAGCAGGGGGTTTCTTTTGCTATGAAAAAACTTTGTCTTGTTGTGGTAGACTATTAAGATTGCAGACAGTATTTCTTTGTTGACAGATTCAGCAGATTTCTCAGTAAGGTTAGTTACAGATGCTCTCTTTTATAGGATTTTTTTTCCTTTTGCAAAGTGAGGAGAGATCATACTCCCAGTGTTTGTTCTTTCATTTCCTCTCTCACATTGGGAGGGGCTAAGGTGCTTCAACAATCTGCTTCCTCTCATTAAGAGAGTTCAAGAGCTATTTCTTTCCACTGATCAAGCCTTCCCTCTTGCTTGTCCAGTAGGGCATCTTGACTTCCAGTTCTAGGGTGCAACGTGGTAAAAGCTGATCTGCAACACCAAGATCAGCTTCAGGTGCTCACTGTGCATTTTACCTCTGCCTGATGGATTTACCAATAATGTTGTACAAGCCATCTTGGTTGGCATTCCAGGGTTTAGGAGACTGGGGGAAGAAAAGGCCAACAAAATATCTATCCAGTATTCAACTGGCTAACATCATCTGCAGCAGAACAGGTCCACAACGTTACCTGTGTCCTATAGGCATTCGAACAAAGGCAACATCATTTTTTTTCTCTTTTCATCTGGCTAATTTCCCATTGCTTCGACCGCCCCTCGCTCGCAAGCCTTCCTTGAGCCGTAGCACAGCTTACTGTTCACTCTGCCTCCTACCTTCTCCCAATTCCACATGTTGTATACAGCTCTATCCAGCTTGGGCTCAGACGTGCCTTGCAAAAGCAGCCTTCTCCAAACAGAATCACTTGACTAACAACCCAGTTTTGCTTATCTAAATCTCAGAAATCTGCTGCACATACTCCCCCCCCCCAAACTCCAACCCCCCCCCAATACAACAGATAAACAAATGTGAAATTGGCTTGCTCTTTCCCATGCCACAAAAGAAAGGGGAGAGGTTGGAGGGGAAGCACCAAAAATAGAAATTTAACAAGAAAAATAACATTCTCCATCCTTCTAGGAGCTTGTAGTCCAACTTCAGAAGATTCCAACAGCTTTATGGAACCAGATTTTTTTTTTAGGGGGGGAAATCATGGCTCCCATTACTTAGTGCACAGCTGTGCTTCTTTTCTAGTGTCCTGGGCCCTCTCCAGAGACTCAGAGACAGCCAGGAAGCAAACAAATGCCAGGAGTCCATTCCAATGCAGCCTCTATAGCCGCATGATACTGGTGTCCAAATTCCTAGTGGGTAAAGGAGATAAAAAAACCCAGGTAAGTTTATGTCACTAAACTACATCAGATACTTCTTTTTGCAAATGTTAAGAAAGACTGAAGCTTAAGGTTGTGCATATTCTACATTTCTCTGAAGTTCAAAAGCAAAGTTTGCTTTTGAGTGCATAAATTTCTTGGCTTTCAGCTTTAAAACACAAAATGCAGATCTGTAGCCTACACAGAACATGTAAAGCACATTGGAAGTGTGTGGAAAAGTGACTTTTGGGGAATACAATTCCCCAGAATCCCTCTCCTCCCCCACCCAAAACCATTATGACAATTGGACTCTGAGAAGACGTTCCAATGGTCAGACAATTAAGCTTCAGTCCTCTTTTCTAGTTACCCAAAGGGAAATGTAAAAAGGTGGACAGAATACAAGCTAGGGAAGATGAGCAAATATGTACAAGCCTGCTTCATTTGCTCAACATTTACCGTGAAGAAGGGTTAAGAAACTTTTATTTCTATTTTCCTTTAACCTCACCTTGCCATGCTGTCAAAAGCCAACCAACAGTGGTTAAGTTTAACGACAGTTAACACAAAGAATCCAAATTCAAACAATGGTTTTAAACCATGGTTCTACCCTCACCTAACCCTGCCCATTTGCTGCCTAACAAAAAACGACTCAAAAATCAGCTGTCCTCACTATGCTTAATGGTTGGGCCAAGCTGAAAAAGACATTTAAAGGGTTCCAGATCAGAAGAGCCTTAGCAGATGAAAGTGCATTCTAGAAACTGAGCAAACATCTTCTAATACCAAGAATGGGGAACCTTGAAAGAGCTGTCCACCCAGAGGGTTTAAGGGACAGGTCCCACTTTTATTTTTAAATCTAGTCTTTATATAAAATAAGATGTATGTTACCATTGGTGACAGCAGCAAGGTGGAGGTGGGACCCCCCACTACGTTGAAGTGTCTGCCTCTTGCTTCTGTTTGGAGACAAGCTGAGCCTCTTTCAGTGAGAGATATACCTCCTCCTGGGGGTCATAGTAGTAGAACTTGCGGATGTACGAGATAAGAGGCCTGGGTAAATAGAAAGCAAAGGGGAACATCCAAAAAGATTTTAGAGGCCCAGAACTGAAGTTAATTTCAAAACAAATAACAAGATTCTAAGTTTTCCCTTTACTGCTTTGTTTTTTTTTTAAAGACTTGTAGCCAAAATTAGGAACCAGTGTGGTATAGTAGTTTGAGCACTGGACTGCAATGCTGGAGAACAGGATTCAGATTCCTGCTCAGCCATGGAACCCCCAGAATGACATTGGGCAAATCATACTCTCTCAGCCTGAGAAGATAGCAAAGGCAACCCCTCCCTGCACAAATCTTGCCAAAAGAATTATAACTGCAAATGTACAACTTCAGGAGGAAGTTAAAGGAAGAACAACAATGGAAAAATAGATTGACATACAGTGCACCGCTGTATATGCAGTGGTTACATTTCAGGACCTCTGTGTAAAACAAAAAATGCAAGCATCGCGTGCCATTGTAGTTAAAGGACATAACATGTGCACACCCATAGCAGTACAGGTGCATGCCTACCATGTCCATTGCCTATAATGAGACAAGACATTTTGTGCAACCTCGCATTTCTGCATGCAGAGGTCGCACCAAAAGATGGTGCACAGTATATGGAAAAAAAATGTAGAAAACAGACTCCAATGCGGACTCAGCTTTTAGGTGATTCTGAGATCCAAAGTTACTTAACATGATTCCAGCCCTCCTGGCCCCTGCACTCCTCTCCTCTAACACTGCACTTCCTCACCTAGTTTTCTGCTTTCAACCAAGCCATCTCTCTTCCTGTTTCCAGTGCAGGTGGGGAACCTTAACACTCCATGGTTCAAGTTCAGCCTGCCTGGACCCCCAATCTGGTCCTCCTCAGCATCCCCAGGTGACCACACTCCCTTGGATGGTTCCCTCTATGGGTTTCTTGCCCATGTGAGAACCAGTGTGTTGTAGTGGTTTGAATGTTGGACTAGAACTTAAGAGGACCAGGGTTCAAATCCCTGATCAGCCATGGAAACCCAATGGGTGATCTTTTCTCTTAGCCTTAGAGGAAAGCAGTGGCGAACGCTCTCTGAACAAACCTTGCCAAGAAAGCCCTCTGACAGTCAGAGTTAACTTAAAGGCATATAACAACTTTTGCCATTAGAAAACTTTGTCATTATAACAGCCTATTTTCTAGCTGCCTTGTGTCTCATTATAGAGAGAAAAGTGTGAATAAACAAAATGAATAAAATAAATAAACACCCTTCTTACAATTTAGCTGCTGCAAATAAGAACTTTAAGCAAACATGTACTGGTCCTAACCCTGTGTCTTTTGCGCCACTCACCACTGGAATGCAGCCTCTGAAATCCAATTTGGACCTATTTGAAAGAAGTTCCTCACCTTTCTTTTACAGCTCTTACTGTGCTCAAGCACTAAGCTATTTATTTCCTCCATGCGCCAGCCAAATTCACTTTCTCCATTCCCCACAGCAATATACTGTCAACATTCAGCATAACCTATATAACCTTTTGGCACAATGCAGCTGTAAACCTTCTGCTGACACAACAGCAGTTCAAAGTGTCCTGGAATGCAGGCACGGGAAGGAGGGGCTCCCAGGCAATTGTTCTAGCCTCAGGCTTTTCCAGACAGTTTGCAGCACAAGAAAATGTACACCATTTACTCATTTGTGGAAATCACCAGATGTTTTCCCTCAAGCAAGCAGTTTGCTTCAGGCGCTTCCCCATTACTCAGAACTGCAAACTGCACATGCATCAGTGCTTGGAAAAAGATTTTTTCCCCTGTGCCATTTGATGTGGAGCTTTTTGTCTGCAATGCAGCTATGCTAGGTTTGGTAACCACATGTATTTGATTATTCTAAAGCTGATAGTGCATACTTTCAGTTTCTGTGGAAAAGAATAATATTCGGGGAGTGACATAAGCATTCTGATGTCTGATCTGCTCTATCTGATCTACACAGGTAGCTTCCTTCCTTGATGCTTGAGTCACTCAGTAATATTCTGTGTGTAAATCAGATCGCAAGAGATAGATGCATAATCAATAGTGCTGAAGAGCAGGAAAGTAAAAAACATATATTTTTCTTTTCCTTTCCCTCCAGAAGATGGCAGAGGAAGCAAAATTTAATCCCATACCATGCAGCCTCACCTCTAGGATACTAGAAGACAGGGTGAGGAACCTTTACTTGTGCCTTTGTTTAATTTATATCCTGCTTTTCTCACAAAAAAAGAGACCTATGGCAGCTTACAGCAAGATTTAAAAAATAAGATAGAACTTAAAAACTGATAATACAAAAGTTTTAAAAACTATTAGTTTTTTTATATAGTTTTGGACTACAACTCCTACAAAGTCTTACCACGTCCACATTGTATGGGGCTGGTGGGAACGATAGGCCAAAACACCTGGCGAGTCTAAGTTTATCCACTTCTGTTTTAGGGATAAAGAAGTTTTTTTTCTCCTTCCAAACCCCCTTGCCATCCCTCAACTGACACTCTCCACATTCCATAGGCCACAGTGGGGCAACTGTGGTAGACACACAGACCAATTTTTTTTGACCTTGGGAATCTCTTGGAGCTTTAAAGACTTCCCAAAATGCAAGAACAAGAAGGAAGAGGAGGGGTGAGGGAGGAGGAGCAGCAGAGGAAGACAAAGAGGAAAAGAATAGGCAGAAGATCCACATAGGGAAAGTGGAATACAGGCATCCTCCACTTTTCGACAGTCCATTCTTTTAACAGTCTGCTCTTTTGACACTTTCAAATTACAGCTGGCCCTCCACATTCACTAGGGTTAGGGGCCCAAGACTACCGCAAAAGTGGAAAAATTGCAAATATCAAAACATGTGTGTGGGAAGAGGCTGAGGCATGGTGGGGAGAATGGGTACCCAGCATTCAAATCAGGTCGTGGAAAGAAGAGGGAAAGGATGTGGTTTGGCATCGTAGCTCTGTAATTCTTCTCTCTTGTCACCTGGGGAGCATCACCATCTCATTCCTCGGCTATGTGTGGGAGGGCACTGAAGGAGGGTTTGTGGTGCTGAGAAACTGGGCCGTGAGCTATCCTCAGCTGGCCAGGCAGTGGCTGTCAGAGGACAAGGACCAGAGGCAGGCTTTTAAAGGGCTGTGTGACCTGATTCGAGCCACCAAGAGGGATGGTTGTCCCAGAAATGAAGCACCTGAGGTGATGGGGGCAGAAATTGAAGAAACTCGCAAATAAGCAAATCTATGAAAGTCAAACTTGCAAATGTGGAGGGTCAACTGTATTACCAGAACCCATTTATTTGATGTGTGATCCATTCTTTCAAGATATATAAGCACAAATATAAGGATGAATACCTGTACAATACTGTATTATAAGCACACAACACCATGAGTGACTTCTACAATATGCAGTCAACTAAACCAGAAGGATGCAAAGGAGTCCATAATGTCCTCCTGGCAAAGTGGATGAAAGTCATCCTAGTCAGCTTCTCTTGCCCACTCAGTCCAATGACTCAGTGGCTGCAAGACAGAAGTGAGAACTTCTCCAACTTCTCAGATGCCACCTGGCTGTAGGGGTGGGAGAGCTGCCTCTTTTGCTGCCACTGAGCTACCTCCTGAGAGAAGACCATCAAGCCAGGAATAGCAGAAGCAGTCACCTTTGTTAACCTTCTGCTCTTGCACCGGCTCACAGATCGCTCCCCAATGAAGCACACTTGCTTCTCTGGCAGCAGAGGCTCCCACAACGCTGCTGAAGCTTGCTTCGTTGCTTTTGCTACTGGTTGCAAGCTTGTAGCTGCTGCTGTTGCCACCAGCAGTAGAGTCTCCTCAGCAATTTCAGCACTTGCCTATGACAAAGTGTTGCAGCTATCCAAAACAGATGCAGTAGCAGTGTTCTCTTTTGCATCTAACAACCTACATTTCTCCTTGATACTCTTTTCCCATTCCTCCTTACCACCCCTCACTTAAGCCACCATCTAGCAACTTGTCCTCTTGGTTTTGTAAGATGATTTGCATCAGTCTCAGCTCATACAGTATACAGACTGAATAAAAGATGGTGCTTTGTACAACGCTTTTATGACAATGTACATGGTGCTTTCTCCTCTCAATTGACACGGCGCCATCTTTTCATTCAGTCAGTGTACTGTACAGTATAGAAGTCGTTTGTGATGTCATGTGCTTATACTGTAATACAGTACAGGTACTCATACTTATTATTATACAATAGACCACTTCTACTTTTTGATAGTGCTTTAGTCCCTATCCTGTCATATAACTGGGGGATGACCATATACAAGTAATAAAATTCCACTGTTAAAGGGAATAATGAAACAGCAGCAGACAGATTCTTTTAGTGTAGGCTGGGAATCACGCAGCCTTCCAGGTGCTGTTAGATTGCAACTCCTAGCAGCTCTAGCCAGTGTAGCCAATGGTGAAAATGCTGGGAGTTGCAATCTAACAGTATCTGAAGGGCTGCATGATTCCAACCCCTGCTTTAGCCAGAGTATTCCTTAAGTGAAAACACAAAACAGAACCTACTTGGGGAGCGGTAGGTCTGGAATGTGATCAATGCGGACCAGCTGCCTTATCCGGAAGCGGCACAGATGCTGTAACGATTTTACATTGCTGAACCTAGAGACTGGATAGAGGAGCTGGACAGGGGTTGGAGGGAGACCTGCAAGATTTAAATAAACGATAAAAATAGTGAAGGCAGCCTGGATAGAGACAGAAACAGCAACCACTGAGATATACCATTGTCAGGAACGAAGAACAAAGCAAATGCAAGAAACCTGACTTCCTGAACTGGCCATTGCTGCATTTGGAAGATTGCTCTCTTGGCCAGCCTGTATTAACCTCTGGTGGGAAAGTAACCCCATGCACCCCCAAGTTAGGAGCATAATGTATGAAGACATCTCTGGCTCTACACCTGCTTCATAGAGAAGTTCTGGGTATTCTGGCTGTTTTGAGTGCAGCCCAGGATTGTCTCCTGTGCACTCAAGCACCCAATGAAAGAGAAACCAAGTCCATTAGACTCTGCCAAAAAGTCCCCCCTAGTTACCTTTCTAGAATAAAGTCTTGACTTTTTACAATACTGCAGGTGTAATCCTATATAATTAGGCAAACCATAACCATAAATATACCAAACTATCTCATCAATGTTGTTAAATATAACTCAAATAATCCAAACATATTACAGAATCCAATTAACAATCCATTTTATACATTACAAAAACATTTATAAAGTACACTCAACGTAGGTGCTATACAAAGAAATTCTAATGGGACTATGAAATATCTCTCACAGTTTATACAAAGAATCCACAGGCACCCATCTAATAGATTTCAGGCAATGTAATGAAGCTTCAAGGACACATTGTGGAGATATTGCCAGGTGAAAAGTCCAAGAAATTATTCATTCTGTTTCGCCATCAAAAGCTTCTTCAGCCTTGACCTCCTACACTATGGAAGTACATCTTTTTCAAAAGGGATAGATATGCCTAGTTGGGGGGCGGGGGCGGGGGGGTGAGATGGGGAGGCAAACATTTATATCAGAGTTTGGGAAAAAATTTGTAGCCCAGTGAAGTCCACCTTTTTCCCTTGTGGGAAATGCATAGGCTGGCATCCTGTTGGTGACATACACAGGCACAAGCTGTGCTACACATGCAGAATGATTTTGTTGGACAATGTGCAATGGTTGTATCCAACTGATGGGGATATAAGTGGAGCTGTGCATTTGGGATCACTGCAATGGGAATAAAAGTACAAAGAACAGCATGTGAATGTCCACTGCTTCTACACACTCCCTGTGTGCACTGCAACTGCACAATGGGTTGTCAGCCATGCATCTTGACCATTTATCCACATGCATGGCACTATGGTGGTATCTGGTATAGGCAGTTGATTCACTGGCAGATGTTTATACTGTGCTGAAGCAGTGTGAGATCTTGGCCACTAAATCCTTATTGAGTTGGTTTGAGAAAGCAGGGCAAGAAAAAGACTTCTGTCCATGGAAGTGCAGAATGGGTGAGAAATTTGTGCCTTTTTTTTAAAGATGTTATTGAACTATATACCCCATCACCTCTGGTCCAGAATAGACAATGATCAGAGATGGGAGGTGTAGCCCAAGATTAGTAGAGCAGCAGCTTCACCATCCCTGCACTGGCCAAACTAGCACTCTGAGTCAGTATAAGACAATGTTCACTGCATATTTCAAAAGCTGTAAAGCATATCCAATACATACAGAAGGTCTCTGGTTCACTCTCCAACATCCTAATTAAAAAGACTGCATTCCTTCACCTCAGGTCAGGCAGACCTGTCAATGCCTTCAAACAGAGAGACTGAAGCAAGTGGAAGATATGGAAGCCCATTCCTCTTAAGCACTTCAACGGGCAAGCTGGTTGAATAGAAGTTTCAACAGGAAAAGTGATAGAGCAGCTCCAGGAAAGCCTAGATCTAGATAGCTGCCTCTGGACAGGGCCATATCCAGATCAACAGGTGTCCATAAAGCACTCTGCCCTGCAAGCTTATCCTCATCCTCATCCTTTTGCTTGAACTGCCCCTTGCAAACCGGATAGGAAGACAAAGCTACAGCCTGGTGGTCAAGGGTTGTTGCCTCTTAAGACTAAGAAAATGAATTTCTTGGTCTTGTTATGCCAGAGAAAAATCACTGTCATCTGGAACATTCTGGGAAATGCAGGTTATCTGTTACTACTTATATTATACTTATTAACTTGGAAGGTCTTTAGTAACAGAACCTAGAAGAGCTAGGTCCCAGTCTGCACATTGGATTAATTAATGCCAAATCCATGCAAAATTATCTCAATGCTACCACACACCTGGAACCCTGGATCGCAAGAAGTACAGAAACTTCCCATTTTTGGAGTGCATGATGGCACGCTTGATGAACTCCACCACGGACTGGCAACGGTCCTCAAACTTGGGGTGACACCAAAGACTGAAGGTTCCTGAGCCAAGTAATGAGAGAGATGAAGTGGGTAGAAGAGTATGCTTTTGCACAGGCTGATTACATAATGTACCTATCAAAATAATGGCAAATAGCTCTGACTAGTGGGTAGAATAGTGACAGTGGGGGACAAACCTAGCACATGACATTTTGCTGCCTGAGGCAGAGCAGCACATGGTGCCTCACATTCAAACAAGATGCACAGTACCCAAGGCCAGGCAAGTTACAGATTTACACATGTGGCTTAAAATTCTACAAGCACCTCTCCCCATCCCAGGTATTAGAAGTAAGATGGTAGCAAAATAACTAATTTGCTTCCTTTTCATCATGTGCCAGATGTGCTGCCTGAAGTGACCAATTCACTCTGCTTAATAGTAGGGCTGGCCCAGTGCTAGGAGATGTGAATTCAAGATCATTCCCTCTCTCCACAATTCAACTTCTCAGTGTGGCAAGTGGGAACTTCCTAGGTCTCTGCTTGTGCCCATGCTCACCTCTGTAGTGCTCCATTCGGGTGTGATGGGTAATACCCTGTGATCGAAAGCTGAGGCTCAGAATGTACCGGGGATCAGAGCTATCACGAACCAAAAAGGAGCCATCAGGTTTCCCTTTTAGCTTCATTTCAGCATCTTCCCAGTTCATTGGTCCCCAGTACCAACCACACTGTTTTAAACAAAAACCAAAAAAGTGGGGGGGGGTCAGATCAGACCTCAATAAAAAGATTTCAACTACAATCTTTTAAGCAACAACAATATTGGAATGTCGATCACAACAAGATACCACTACTAATAGAATCAGTAAGAAAATGTTCCAACTGACTAGATTCAAGAGAAAAAAATTTTAGGAGCATGGTGTTATGTTCTGATTCTAGTACCTACTCTCTGGCTTGACACAGAAAAGTCAGAGCTGGCACCAAGCTACATTGGGCAAAGACAACTTTTAGATCATTCAAGCACTCAACAAATTTTCTGTTTTTGCATAATGCATTCCAAGTTCAAATGGAAGTGTAGGAAATTTTCCAATTTTGGGCACTGACTAAGGAGATTCAAGTAGTTGTTCATTCACACCCTGTCATGTTTTGGTCAGTTACACTGTAGATGGCTAAAGTACCAGTGAAACCACTTACACACAAACAATCAGCTTCATTTAACTTTTCCAGAAGAAAACTCTCCAGTTTCAGACCAAAATTTGTTTAGAATGTACTCTGCAAAATACTTCCTAACCCCCTTGTTTAACAACTGCATTGTGAGTCATCTTTTTAAGAAACATACTATTCTGGACCAAAAAAGTATCATGCATCCAAGCACCCATTCCAAGCAATATGGTGCTACCAATACAATGCAAACAGATTAATTTCAACCTCTTCTCTTTTTCCAGCTTACATAATGTCCATCACACATCCCCAGAAAGGAACCACAAATGACTTTCCTAAACATGAACAACCCCAGTGCTTACTTTTTCTAGCTCCCGCAAACTTGCTGCAAAACTGCTCGAGTCAGGCCGATAGAGGGGGCACTGAAGGTGCTGTGCAGGTTGGCTGTGGACTGCTTCTGGTGCTCTGATTGGGATGATCCGGGGAAATGCATCTGCAAGAGGAGAGGAAAAACAGTCACTGAAATGTCTCATCAAGGAACAGAAATTACAGAGTTTGGTAGCGGCTGCTAGAGGGGACACTCTTTTTTTCTTAAGGCACAAGGAACCATCCAAACCATCCTCCCATCCAGGGTAGACACAAATGACTAGAAGTACAGGCGCCACAGTGTGATCTGCAGAACAGCAGAATAGACTTTGGGCTTAGGGAATCTATTTTCTATTATACACATAAAGTCAGTTTCATTCAGCTTTTCCAGAAGAAAATCCTCCATTTTCAGAGCATTTCCACCAGAACCTTGAGGTCCATCAAGCAGACCCAGATCTTTTTCACACTACACAATTATAAGCACTGTGATTTTACTTTAACTGCATAGTTCTACCTCATGGAATCCTGGGATCTGCAATTTATGGAGGGGTATTTAGACTTCTCAGCCAGAGCCCTCTAGTGCCTTACGAAACTGCGACTCTAAGAATTCTGTAGGAAGCAGCGGTGGTAGTTAGAGTGGAATCATAGCACTATAACTGTGTGGTGTGAAAAGACCACAGTACAAGAAAGTGGCTCAGAAAGGAGCATGCAAAACTGTGAAACACGGTGTCTCTGAGCACATGCTTCACCCAGATATGTGTTTTCAGTACCCAACGCAGCACATAGCCTCAAAACCTACCTACCTCTCTCTTACACAAACCTTTCTCACAAGATATCTCCAAGCTATCCTGATTCCAGCAGTCTGATTTAGGAAGGATATTAGATTTCTGTTGGTCAATTTAACCTCCAAAAGTCAGAAACTGTTCCTGATCTGTTGCAGATCACCCAGAGATCTACCAACAGATCCTTGTCTACCTTCTGTCCACTTCCGGTCTTTAAGCAACACCCGAACAGAAACTGTCCTAAAGAATAATATAACTTAACATCCTATATACAGCTCTTATATCTATAATTTTGCTGCTTCACCCCAATATTGTAACTTTATTATTACAGTGGCCCCTCCACTTTTGCAAGGGTTCAGGGTGTAAAACCCTTGCGAAAGTTGAAAAACTACAAATAACTCCCTCCCTGCCTGAGTGAGCAAGTGAGAGAACACATGCCAGGAAATGCACGTGCATGTCTTCCTTCTCCGAACTCCCCTTCCCATTCCTCTCCAGGGCTCCCCCTCCCATTCCCTTGCCTTTTTCCTGGGCGTACATGCCTTCTTTCACCATGCCTGGGCAAAAGGCAAGGGAATAGGAAGGGGAGAATGAGGGGAAGGCACACGCATACCTCACGAATAATCAAATTTGTGAAGGTCAAAGCCACTAAAGTGGAAGGAGGACTGTATACCCATTCTATGGTGATCCCCCCCCCATGCTTTCTTTCAGGTTTTCAGAAGTGAGACTTTCAGAAGAAGGAAAGAGAAACACTGGCACAGAGACTACCACATTTTTTGAATAATGGAAAGCACTATACAGATGCTTACAACAATCTGTATTAAACATATTACCTCTTTCCTATTGAAAAAGAATGTTCTATAAAAAAAACTGCAAAAAGCCCCAAAGCTTTCTGCAGCTGAAAGACTTTAAAAAAATAATATCAATAATACAATAATATCAAAATGATTCTAAAAGCAACATAACCATTTTATCTGCATCTAATATTGGGAAAGTTCACATATATCAATCATATAAGACTACAAAGTTTTTTAATCTGTTAACTAGAAGACAATCAAGATGCCTCCAAGCAGATGCCTATGCACACCGTGTGTCCTAAGGGACAGTGGAGAACCCCAAAGTTTTGGCCTACAATTCCCACAATCCCTTGCTATCAGCCATGTTGCGCAGCATTTCTGGTGTCCTAGACCAAAACGTCTGGAGACTCAAAGGTTTCCCAACCCTGTCCAAAGGTAAGTGTCACCAAAGACGTAGCCCTACTCTGTAGCCCAATGTATCTCACCTCAATACAGGGTGGTGAGAGAGCAGCCATCAACATACCTCAAAAGGACAGAGACAAGGTATTCAACTATACAGGGAAATGAATATGGACAGGGAAAAGGGGGGAGAAGCCAAAACCTGGGCAACCCCAGCAGAAAAACAAAAGTGAAACACTAGACACAGTGTTTCATTTGTCCAACAGATGGAACCAGGACTGGTCCTACCATTTGGTAGAATTAGGCAGCTCTGTCACAAGCAGTAGATTTTGAGTGCCTTGAAAGAGCATCAAGTTGAAGCCTATTTAATTTATTATTATATTATATAATATGCTATAACTGCATGGAATGGGGAGAGATCACTTAAGTTATGTTTTGTGTCCTGTGTCCAAACAGCTTCTCTGGCTTTAGGTATTATACACCTTAGCATTGGTGGGGGGAGCTATCTGCTGCTCTGCCTCAGGCAGCAAAATACCTTAGACCCAACTTGGAGGGAAAAGCTACAGGCACAGTATTTCTACTCAATTTATATTTTGATTCTGGTCATGAATTCATTAAAACAGAGCAACAATAAATCAAGCCACTGAATATTGGTTGCTTTTAAAAGAAAGGGGAGTGAAAACAAATTACTAAACAAGTGAGTACATATTATATGCTACTTAAATATCAATCACTGAAGCCATATCTGGAAGCTGACCACACCCAAACACTGGCAAACGTCAGGAGAAAGAACTATACCTTGCTGTCTTTCTACACCAATCAATTCTAGCGTTTCTTTTTCAAATCGGATTTCTACTACACTGTCTCTCCAGGACTCCCAATGGATAGTAACACGTAGATAAACAGAAACCTCAGTTCATGCCCACATGCATTACTCATTCAATCTATTCATGGGGTCACCGTCCGTATTGATACAGTTTCCTTAGATAGGAAGTCACTACATATCTGTAAGTTCCTGATAATTTAGAAAGAATAATACAAATTAAACCTGGATCAAAACAGCTAAGATTCCAGGAAGGGGGGGGGGTCTCAATTTTGCAGCACCTGAGTGGACCACAAGGAACAGCAAAGCCAAACATCAACTACTTTGAGGGCGAGATAAACAATATGTGTGTGTATGTGCCAAGTTGTCTGCTGACTTACGGTGACCCCATGAATTTCAAAAGGTTTTCTTAGTCCAGGAATAAATACTCAGAGGGAGTTTTGCCAGCTCCTTCCTCTGAAATATAGCCTACAACACCTGGTATCAATTTTCAGTTTCTTAACCAGGGCTGACCCTACTTAATTTCCAAAATCAGACGGGATCTGGTAGTTTTAAGGTATTTAGGCCATATATAATACCATGTATATATCTACTTGATTTCTGGTTTTTCCAACACATTGAAATAAATTCATTAAAAATCTGCCACCCATAATTTGTTACAACTTGTAACAACTTTTAGTAATTATGTCCAATTGCGTAATTATGTCAATGGTTATAAATTCAATTATGTTAATAGTTTGAGTAACAATTAGCCTCTCATGGTATTTCTTGAAACATTACTTGCAAGAACAGTTCTGCTTCAGTAAGAAAATGGTGAATTCTTTCACATATATACAATCCTTCCACACATTTGCGATTTAAAATATCTCACAATTTAGCTCCCAGTTTAACAGTTTCACAAAAATATCCAACAGACATCTGCAGGAATCACTACTTCATATGAGAGAAGATAGCCAAAAGTTACTAAAAACTTTGTGATGAGTAAGGTGGAGAGAGAGAAAGATGCAATGGACTTCTGTGCATGTCACTCTAGTGTACACAGACTCCCTACAGAAAGATGAGCTCAACCAAGAGAGAGAGGTTTAAAAAATGGGGTGTTCATGTATTATCACAAATATATGTGGAGTGCTTTTCTACCTGTCCCATTTCTTGCACACCGCCTTGTGCCTAAAAATCCAATGATCGAATTGAGAAGCTCAGTTACTTGGAAGCTTTTATAAAAGAAACTTTGGAAACTTGGAGGATCAAAGCTAAACTGACCAGGGGCGTGCAGTGGAGGTGGTGGAGGCAGAGGAAAAGACTGGAGGGACGAAGACCCCATCGGACCCACTAAGACAGATGTAGGCAGTGTCCCACTGATATCATCTAAAAGAAGAACAAAAAAAAAAAATTTGAAAGGTCCAGGAGGTATGAAATGCAACCAGGCAGAAAGATAGCCTTGGCTAGATTTTCTCTTCACATTCTGAACAGCCATCTTGGCCTTCTGCATCAGTAACAAAAATGTGTGTACACATATTCCTGTTGAAAAATTACCCTCAGTTACTTCTTAAATGTGCAGATTATATAGCATTTGATACTATAGTATTATGGTTAAAAGCTATCTTTCAGGATAGATTTTTTACAAATGTGAACAAAGCAACAGTCATCTTTGGAAGATCTTTGGCACAGGGAAGACAGGATGCTTGTAAGCTGTTCTTAGGAGTATTCTTCATGCTTTAATAATCTGAGCAATCACTCTGCACAGGCATCAAAATATGGGGATATATTATAAACAAGCAGACACATTTATACTGAGGTTGCTGAAAAAGGAGACAGGTGTTCATACAGCAATCTGTTCACTTTTGGAGTATCACAATCCATGTCCCTGGAAAGCATAGCTCTTGATATGATGGATCCATTTGAATGGACAGGAGCCATGCAGACTTGAAGGAATTTTAAAAACTGTTCTTGTATTTAAAATAAAGCAGGTGACTACAATACATGGGCTGCCAAGTCAAATGCAGCCCACCAGACATGCACAGCAGCCAACAGGGAGCTCATTCAACATCCCATTTTCATTGTTTGCCTAAATTAAAACAGGGAATCAAGGAAGAGCTGTTAATCACCTGCTAAACCAAAACACACAGGGTTTTTTTTTTTTTTTTGCACCTGGCTTAGCAGACAACACATCATGCAGGCCCAACAAACAGTACTCCCCAAAGGAAGAATTTCTGGGCTTGATATGCATGTAGAGATAGATGTTACAAGAGGTACAGTGGCTGCCACCACTCTACATCTCTTCTCTGCTCTGACTTTTTGATAACACAGGAAGAGACACACACAACACTGTTAGTGCCATACATTTAACAGTAACAGGCTAAACTGGGCAACTGGTGTCCTGAGGATGGCATGAGCTCCCGTAGCCTTACCAGCAGACTGAAAAAAGCAGAACAGTGGTGGGAGGGTGCAGCCTGAAGCAGGTTCTGGGGGCTGGAATTGGTCTCTGGACCCGCTGAAGCTGCTACTGCTGAAGGGGACTATTTTCCTGGTTCAACAAGTTCTTTGTATATCCTCTAGAATAGTGCTACTCAAAGCAGTGGTCCATGAACTGTGCTGTTTCACAAGCTATTGGCTGCTGGGCCGTGATGAGTTTCCATGAAAGAAAGAAACACCTGTTGGCAATCAGCACCAATATGGTATTGGTCCATAGCACAAATAAGCTGCTGGTCCTTCCCTATCAGACAATTTAAGAAGCATTGCTCAAATGCAGTAGTTTTCCAACTTAGCCCCCTCCAAAAATGCTGGGTCGTAACCCCATCACCTCCAGGCTGCAGTGATGGGAATTGTACTCCAGCATTTCTGGAGGCTGAGGCAGGTGGCCCTAGAATGTTATTCCAGTGTTTGGTGCTATCTACTTTGGTTGCCTATACACACAAACACACACAGAAGGGGACACTGAAATGAAATTCAAGGAAGATAAAGGCCATTTCTGCATGGCGTTGCTGTCCCACGATGGGGACACATTGGCAATGGTCTGTGAGTCATGCTTTTGCATGACGTCGTCACAGCCCCGCAGCGAGCACATCCCTACCCGTTGTGATTGTGGGTTATACCATTAATGGAAAAAATCCATTAAGGGCCCATGACTGCATGATGCTCCTGTCACCACTGGCCATGTGGAAGGGGTAGAAGCACAATCACGTGCTTCCTTCCCCAGTGCATCACAGGAAAGAGGCCGGCTGCACTACAGGAGGAAGGTGCATGTCACTTGCATTCCCATCTATAGGCAGCCTCCAAGTGTGGAAGGGAGCACTGGGAACATGCTGCCATCCCAGCAAAGGTGCTGCCAGGATCATGGCAGGACAACACAGGACAGCATCGTCATGCAGAAATGGTGAAAGGGTATACAGGATAATTATTATTCCAAAAGAATAGCTAAATCCAAATGGATTTCAAGTTTTAAACTCTTCCAAGGGAAGATGTGAAACCCAAGACAGCTGCATGTGAAGAGAGAATCACTTCAAAGAGACACAGCCGCTCTACAGGGAAATGAGTTTAAACCTAAAACAAACCTTGAATTTAAGGCAAGTCCATATACAAGCATATAAAATAGGCTGTAGCTGACTATTTGGTTATCTAGTCCATAATTGTTACAGCATTGTAATACTGTAGATGCTATAATATCATATCAGTCCTGGACAGATACATCCCAGTCCCAAGAAATATAGTTAACCATAGGCAACTTCACACCTTCATAAATGAACTTGCTTCCCAGTATGAACACATAGCCTCAGACTACAAGAACCTCAGCTATCGATTTTCTTTTTTTAGAAAAAGCAAGTTTCTAGACCTGACTGTCAACACGTCCACAACAAAGAGAAATACAGACAGTGCTAAGCAGAATCTCAGTAGCTAAAGACTTTTTTGTTTGTTTGTTTTTTGTTGAGGGGAGGGAGAACAATATGAATAACAACTCCAGGTTTGAAGGGAAAGAGGCATCAATATCCTTCAGAATTCCTTATCCTTCTACACAGGCAACAGAATTGTGCAAAACATGCATATTTCTGTAATTCATACAAGGGCTGTACAATGTGGCTCTTAGTTTGAATTGTGTAGTGCAACATTTGAGGTGGGGAGAGAAAAAGAGCTTCAGCATGCTTCAGCACAGAATACACACAAGGAGTTCCCTTATTAAATTATCTCTTTGATCAGAAGTGAGACATTTATGGGGGATATCTAGGGGCCATGTTTACCTTCCTCTGAACCTTGGTGAGTTGTATCTGCCTTCAAACCGTAAAAAAATTCCACCCCGCAGATGGCAAATCAGGCCCCCAAATGCCTGGAGCAAGGGGTTTTCCCATTTAAAAGTCACTTATGTTTAACTGTTGTTCTTCCACCTCCATAACCTCAGGCTTTAAAATCAGGCTCTACTGTAGCCTGATTTTTCTCACCTTAAAGCCCACTAGAGATGAAATAACATTTAATGGCAATCACAGCCCTTAAAGGTTCATTATTTGCGGTACAATGGGAGACAGTAGAACAGGTTTTAGGAAGCTATGTGGGAACTGTGTGCTTCCTAGAACTCACATACTGCCCAATCCACCTTAAATCAAGAACTTGGAGAAATCCAAGAGAGTCTTGACTCTCAAAAATAAAAGATGACAAAGCGGTAGGTGGAAAAGAGAGTCAGAGCTAATTCTTTGGGGGCAAGTTTTAGCCAAAAAACAGAGGAGAAATCAAGCTGTACCCAAAAGGCTGAGGCTTCGGCGTGGGGGAGGTGGCGGCGTTGGGGGGTGTGGAGACGTTAGACCACGCTGAGAGATATCCACGTCCACCAGTGACACCGTCTCACCTGGAAAAGGCAAGAAAAATGAAGATTAGAATCAGCAGCACAGAGGGTACTTTGAATGCAAGAAGTTCAGGCTTGAGACCATCAGATGTGGCTGCCTCTCAGCATCTGACCACAGTGAAACATATGCTCTGTGTAGAGCTACCCTTGAAAAAGTTTAGAAACTGCTACTGGTGCAAAATGCCAACAGCCAGATGGCTTTCCTGGCTATATTTTTAGGCCATATGACACTGATCTTAATATCAACTGTACTGGTTGCTGACTTGTTTATTAAAAAGCCACCTTTTTTGGTTAGAAGTAGTATATTCTCATCTGGGCAGATTCCATGTAATCTTATCTAATCCTGCATTAATGCCTTTGTCCTCTCAACCAAGTTATTGAGAAAGCATATATTAACCCTCCAGGGGAATTGGTTAGAGAATAGATGCTGGCAGAGCTGTCAGTATTCTGGTTAGTTTTTCTCAGTGGCTGCTCCCAGAACTCTGGGGCTCTGGAGCTCCCTTCCCAGCGGGTCTAGCTGGCACTTTCCTTACTATCTTTCCACAAGCAGGTGAAAACACTTTTTATTCTAAGCAGGCCTTTGAGAATTGCTTTTTCAGGGGAAAGAGGCTCTCTGTAACGTGTTAGATTTTTTTATCTGTTGTTTTAATTTGTTTTAACTAATTTTATGAAGGCTTAACTGCTTTTCAACTTTTGCATGCTATCAATTTTAACTACATTTGTTTTAATTGTTTCAAGTCATTAAAAAAGGTAGAGAAAAGGCAGGATATAAGAACTGTGTGAATTAAAGGAAAGAGATCTAACTCATTAGTTTAGGATAGCCATTCATATCGCTGAATTTAGTCCCTGAGTAAAACTGAAACAATCTTAGAATCATAGAATCATAGAAATGTAGAGTTGGAAGAGACCACATGGGCCATCCAGTCCAACCCCCTACCATGCAAGAATACCCTCAAAGCACTCCTGACAGATGACCATCCAGCCTCTGCTTAAAAACCTCCAAGGAAGGAGACTCCACTACACTCCGAGGCAGCATATTCCACTGCCAGACAGCCCTGACCGTCAGAAAGTTCTTCCTGAGGTTCAGGTGGAATCTCCTTTCCTGCGGCTTGAATCCATTGCTCCTTGTTCTGGTCTCTGGAGCCGCAGAAAACAAGCCCTCTCCCTCCTCTACATGGCATCCCTGCAAATATTTAAACATAGCTATCATGTCCCCTCTTAACCTTCTCTTCTGCAGACTGAACATACCCAGCTCTCTAAGTCTATCCTCACAGGGCTTGGCTTCCAGGCCCTTCACCATTTTGGTCGCCCTCCTCTGGACCTGCTCCAGCTTGACCTGCCAATACCAGGTTCAGGTTCTCCACAGCAGTCTTGATCCTATTGTCTGGGGAGGATGGAGTATGTAGTCCTGAACAACTCAAATTGGATACGGCCATCCTAAACTAGTAGCTTTCTACCTTTGGCCTTCCCAATATTTTTGACTTCAGCTCCCAGAATCTCTGCTCTTGCTGGCCAAGGCTTCTGGGAACTGAAGGCCCAAATGTGCAGAAGAGCAAATGCTGAAAATTACTGTGCTAAAGGATTCTTTGGATAACCTCTCTCACATACATAAAAGTAGAGCTGTGCTTTTATGCATGCACACACAAAATATCTAAATGCTTGTTTTAAAAAAAGGAAGATAGAATAAATAAGCACTCCAAAGCCAGTTAGGGCTTCCTCCAGCCAACATTAGTACTCTGTTTTATTTAAAGACTCTCGAATGACACATTACACATGCATTGCTTCTTTTAAATGAGGTGGGAGATAAGGCTTGCCACTCACCTGTGAAGAGGGGACCAAAAGCGACAGGAGAAAAGGCACTTTGCGTTCGCATCAATCTTGGTTTTCTATAAAAGACAAAGAGATAAGCCTGTAAATAAGGCAATTCTGGATGCCTGTTAATCTCAAGAGTCTCAGTCCTTCCCTCCCACATCTCTACAAGTCCCTGCCTTAGATCTACCTCCATCTTTGCTTTCAACTCCCTATTTTTTAAACCATATAAAAAAATAATACCGGAGGAGTTAACAGCACAAGGAGACCCACAATTTTGACACAGGACTGTTTATGCTACTTAGTTTGTAACCTACTTCAAAAACAAAGGGAAAGTCAGGATGTGAGTAAGTAACTAAGAACCTAATAATCTAGCTCCCTCACACCTGCCCAACAGAGACTGAACAAGTGTAATTCTTACTCTTACACATGTCACACATACTCTAAAAATAACCGCTTTGGCTGCAAGATTGAAGTGTGCTGCTGATTTAATTTAGAAAAAAAAAAAGCTTGCCTCAGCTTCTGAGGTTTGTGTCTTCGTTAGGTTCCCAGTTCTGCAATTTAAGGACCAATACACAATTAAATGCCCAGTCTTCACAAAATAGGTTATTAATCTCAGTAGCAGAAAGAATATGAGGAACTCCTCATTTCCAAGGTGGCATTTTTCAAGGGCACTGGCACCCCAGCATGCTTCTCTTTATAGGCTGAATTCACTTTCTGAGTAAAACTGATTACTCTATAAGGAACTGAAAAGGAATCTGTCCCTGTAGCAAGCATTGTAGCAAGCATCTGAAGTTACTACTAGGCCACAAAACATTTATTGACTTTCCTGCCCACAACACACTAACACAAGCTATCAGTGACACACAAACCACCTGGAGAGAGAGAAAAAAAAAATCCTGATTTATAAGAACTTCTGAGTATTTGGCCAAATAACTTTTAATCCACGCAGGTGGCAATTCCTGGAACTTGGTATCAATTTCACACTGCAGAGGAAGACAACATGATAAACATGCACAAGTGCACACACACATTCCTCCACAGAGAAAACTAGTAGGTAAGCATTGTGGAAAGGTTTTTTTTAATTATTAAGGAGCTTTCCATTAATATAAGCCTGTCCTGCCATTAAAACTGAAGTGGTCTGAACTTAGACACACCATTTACCACTTGAGTGAGAACTCTGTAAGAGTGACTGGCCAAAGGACACCTAGGCCATTTCCACACTACACTGTTATAGTGCTATTATTCCACTTTCAACATCCTGTGGAATTCTGGGGTTTTTGTAGTTTACTGAGGCCAAAGAGCTCTCTGGTTGAGAATTCTAAATGCCCCTCCCTAAACTGCAAACCCCAGGATTCCACAGGATGTTGAAAGTGAAATAATAGCAGTGTAGTGCAGAAATGGCCTTAAAAAGCTTCATGTATGAACAAGAATACTAATCCAGGAGTCCTCAATGTGACACATCATCTTACCTTTTTACACCTTCAACAACAGAGAGCCTTTTAACAACTGCTGGCCATGTGCTCCAGCCTAAGACATTTTGCTGCCTGAGGTAGAGCAGCAAATGGTAACCCCACTTCACTTACCCACAGTAAGTCAAGGTACCTGGTACCTAGAGCCTGCCAATAAATTCTGGCACCTGAGGCAGAAAAATCCCTGAAACATTTCTCTTCCTTTCTCTTTTCTTAAAAATTCAGTACTGATGATGAATGTTTAACCATTTGCTGCCCTTTTACGACACCCAAAAGAAGTTGTGAAAGGCATTTGCTTTAATTATGTCCTGTAACAGGGCTAACCTTACCACCAGACTGTAAAGTCACATGCTCTCAGCCTCAGAGGAAGGTAATGGCAAACCTCTTCCAAATAAATATTGCTAAGAAAACTCTGTGATAGATTCACCTCACAGTCACTGTAAGCCAAGGACGGCTTGAAGGCTCATAACTACTTCTGTGTTTAACATGAAACAGGCCACCCATGCCAGCAGCCAAAGAAAAGCATTGATCATATTTCCATGCTCCTAGCTTCCTAGGTCAACAATTCCCAAAGAGACCCATGAATTACAGATTTTCAAGCTTTTTTCAGATTTAGTATTTATTAATTTTAGTACAGAGATACAAACAACTGCACAACTAGAAAGAAAGACAAAACAAAAGAAAAAGGAACAAGCTAAACCTAAGCAGCATACAGGTACTGTGTAACTAAAACTAAACTAAACTAAGATATAATAACAAATCCAAATTCTAAAAGACTAATTTATTTCAGACTTTCAGGCTTTTAATGTCATGCCTAGCCATTTCTCCACCTTCTTCTTTCAACACCAGCTTGATAAAAAATTATCAGGAACTCAAAAGCTCGCCCAAAACTCTAGAAAAAAAAATGACTGGTCCTAAAAAATGTCTTACCTGGCATGGCTCTGAGATTAACAAGAGCAATCAGAATGTCTGTGTAATTCTTGATCTGTACACACTAACACATTAACAGAATTGACAGTATTCAAAAATGATAATCTTATTAATGTACTATTAAGCCCGAATATGAGTGTGCTTGTGCGCCTTCGAGTCACCTGTAGACTAACGGCAACGCCATGAATTTCATAGAGTTTTCTTAGGGCAAGGAATACACAGAGGGGTTTTTCTGTTTTGTTCTTTGTCATTGTCATTCTCTAACACAGAATACAGCATCTGGTAGTCCTTGGCAGTCCTCTATCCAAGCACTAACTAGGTGCAACCTTGCTCAGCTTCCAAAACCAGACAGGATCTGATGTCTCTAGGGTATTTAGTCTTTGAGCCCAAATACCTGTCCACACAGGAAGTTGTCTACTCCATCTCTTTAATTTGCTATTTGTGTTTTGCCGCCCTCTTTTCACCTTAGGCATCCATGATGAAAGGCAAGTTTCTCTATTGGGCGCAAGAGTGAATTCTGTTGTTCTCTCTACTTCCAGATTGCAGGCTGGAAACACTGCCGCTGATTTAACCAAAATGGTACCACTCTCACACAACAGAGTAGTAGGAACAGGCTTGGAAGGAGAGGGGAATCCTAAGAACAGGCCAAAGAAGACTGGGTCCTTAGCAGGTACAGAATGTGGGTTGTGTATATGTGGAGTCAACATGGTATAGTGGTTTGAGTGATGGAAAAGCACTCTGGGAAACTAAGGTTTGAATCCCTGCTCAACCATGGAAACTCACTGGGTGACCTTGGGCAAGTCACACTCTCTCAGTCTGAGAAGAGACAACAGCCTACCTCTTCTCAATAAATCTTGCCAAGAAAATCCTATGATAGAGCCACATAAATTGGACCTGAAGGCATCTAATAGCAAGAGCAGCCTATCTGGGGTGGGAGGATAACAGAAAAGTAGGGTGAGATAGAAAAAGGGAATAGATAGAGTGTTGGGACAGAAAAAAAAAAGAATAGAGAGATCCTGGCAAAATTTTGTTGCAGGTCTTGTCTCATTCATAATAATAGAATTCTCCCATCTCAGGAGGAAGTTGCCACTTTAGCAGCCCTGCAAATTAGCCACTCTATATTTTTTTTCTGGTGATTCAGAGTTCCTCCAGAAAAGGGGTGGGGAGCCTTTGGGCCTCCAGATGTTTTGTATGTCCAACCCCCATAATTTCTGCTACTGACCATATTGCTGGTGCATCTGGGATGTGAACTGCAAAATTTCTGGAGTGGACAATCTGTTTTGTCCCCCTTCCTTTTTTAAAATAGTTGTTTCAGCAGCCCAAGTGAAATGTCTTTCCAATTTTATTTTACTTTATTTTCCCCTTAAAGGACAGTCCTCTTGCTATCACAGGCTAGACGAAACACTATACAGTTCAGGTAATGTAAGAACAAAACACATTGTACTCAGTGCAGCTAACTCACAGTTCAGCCATCATGGTAATAGATGCACAGAAAATCTACATGCTGTTGTAACTTACAAATAACATTCCCCACCTATGCTTTCTTTTGGATTACGATGTGCCTTAAGTAGCTCACCCCATAACTAGCAAAGATTTGTTAACAGGAATATGGATTTGAGTGAAGGACAAGGACTGAGACACCAGCGTTTCAATCCCTGATCAACCACTGAAACCCACTGGGTGACTTTGGACAAGTCATACTGTCTCAGCCTCAGAAGGCAACAATGGCAAACCCCTCCTGAATGAATCTTGCCAAGGAAACCCTAAGACAGAGTCACCATAATCCAGAATTGAGTTGAAAGCATATAACAAAAAAAGAAAAAAAAGTGACGCACCCTGTATGAAAACGACCCGCATACCCAAAGTCCCAAACCCTATGGAACCAATTAATTTACCACTCTATGAATTAACTTTAGGCAAAGATGCTAAGAATACACATTAATTCATTCAATGACTGAAACTGTAAAACTAAATTCCATCTCTTTTTTTGAGGGGGCAGTATTATTTATAACTACTGCTACTGAAAAGGCATCAAGAATCATGCTGTGTTCACTAATCCCTATAAGGTCAGCCCCAGAGAGCATTTGTAACTACTGCTACCATCCCTCATCGTCCATCGTCCTTGTGTTGGAGGGCATATAACCCAAGTGGTTGGTTACTACATTAATAAACTGTCTTTCTCTGTTAGTATTCCAGACTATGTGCACAGGATTTCCTTGTGTACACTATAGTCAGTACTCTTTCATGTAAGGAGTAGACCATCAATTGGATAATGGTTGTATTATGTATTTTCAGAGTATTCTCAAGACCCAGTAGAGAATCACAGGTTCAGTTCTCAAAATCCCCAAAATCTCCAGCAATCATGGCTCTCAGATACCTGGGGTGGTGGTACTCCATACGTTGCTGGACTGCAACTCTCACTTATCTTACCCAGCACAGTCCAATATGAGACATCACAGGAGCTGCAGTCCAAAATATTTGCAAGGCCACAGAATAGCTCAGTTCCCACAGTGTTTCCCAGTGTGGTGCACTCCAGAAGTTTTGGCCTACAACTCCTATCACTCCTTACCACTGATGATGCTGGCTGAGGCCGACTGGTGTTATAATCCAAAGCATCCAGGGCACACTAATTGGCAAAGGACCCTACACATGTTCCCTTCGCTTATCAAGAACATATATACAAAACACAAAACCAGCTTCCCACTGACCCATTTTGCCCAATACTCTCTATAAGGAATTGCAGGAGCTCTCCAAGGTTTCAAGCAGAAGCTTCTCCTACCCTCACAGGACAGAATACTTACAACACTGGTCCCCAACCTTTGGCCCTCCAGATGTTTTGGACTTCAGTTCCCAGAAGGCCCTGCAAGCATGACCCATGACTCAAGATTCTGTGAGCTGAAGCCCAAAACATCTGGAGGGCCAAATGTTGCCCAGCTTCATACTCCTATAAAGCAAGAACTATTACTGGGGAGATGATAGTGTTTTAAAATTCTATTTGAGACAGCCAGACTACATCATTTAGTACTTCTCAAACTATTCCCCCTACCTCTCACAGAAACAAAGTCCTAGGACTCAAGAGCTAGCTTTGACATTTCAGTGCTGTAGAATGTGCTCTTAAACGCAGTAGACAAGTACACTTAACCAGGACCATATAAAATTCATTAACCAACTCCAAAAAGGAAAATCCATATTAAGTTCCTTCAGCTTTAATGCCTTCCAGTCACAACTAGAATCCACCATACCAGCCTGTCATCTTGAAAAGACAGCTAAGAAATGTATTAAATTAGAAAAAGAAACCTAAGTTAAGTATAAGAGGGCTTCAGTAACAGAGAATCCACCCTTTCCCATATTCTTTGGTAATAATTAATAGCAGTAAAACCACTAGTCACTGTTAATCTCCTGGTTTTCAACTATACAAAAACACACAGAATCCTTAGATCAACATCTGTGGAGAGACTTCAGGCCTGCAGGACCTAGATTGATTTTTTTTTTTTCCAAATCCACCAACTCAAACTAGGTGCAGAAGTGGTTCAGCTGGCAGACCTATGCCAAAAATTAAGGAACATGGTGTTTCTGAGATATGCTCATCCCAACAATTTGTGATCACCACTGGAACCAAGGTGACAAGTCTTTCATACAAAATACAAGGTCATTTATTTAAAAATAGAAACCTAACTGAGGAGTGGCAATGCTTTATAGTTGTTGCCTTGGCTAGAAACTTGGCAATCAGAAAACTTTGTTGATCTACTGCAACTTACCTGGAGATTTACCAAACCTAACTGAGGAGTGCCAATATTTTACAGTTGTTGCCTTGACTAGACACCTGGCAACCGGACAACCTTGTTGATCCACTGCAACTTATCTGGAGATTTACCAATTGCTCCTGGTCTACTCTCTGCCCATTCATGCCCAAGATCCCCAATACCAGATAATCCATCTGCAGTAAAGGTTTCTCAGTGTCTCACGGACACAGTCCAGTGAGATTCCTCTAATCTTCCACCAGAAGCCCTTTTACACTACACAATGACAGTCTATGATTTAAATTCAATGGTCTTGGCTTTGCCCTATGGAATCCTAGGGTTTGTAGTTTGATGAGGCACTAAAGCTCCCTGGCTGAGAATTCTAAGTACCTTTCTACACTGAAAATCCCACAATACCATAAAATGAAACCAAGACAGTTGATATAGGATCACAGTGTTATTAATGTATAGTGTAAAAGAGTCCCAGAAGCTACAACAGAAATGATGAATGTGAAATCCTCCAAGATGTTGCTGGGCTGCAAATTCCCACCACCTCTCACCACTGGTTACGTTGTCCATGGCTCATGGGAACTGAAATCCAGCAACGTCCACCTGTTCCCCATCACAGATGATCAACTTTCAGATCCACAATGGTAAACCTTCATTCATATCCTAAAGTCTTCCAACATTAAAGCTTCAGACTTCCACTGTAAAACTACTAAATGCCAGTACAGTCATCCCTCCACATTCACTAGGGTTAGGGGCACAGGACCCCCGTGAAAGTGGAAAAACCGTGAATAATTCTAGCGCCTCCCAAACCATATTTAACACACAAAAAAAGTATGACCACCATATTCAACCCACCATGGATTCCTTTGAGGCATCAGGGTTCTTGTTCCTTCACACAGCAGAAGGCTGATGGGGCTTACTTCCACTTCCACTGCTGCCCCATACCATCTTTAATAGGGACTTACAAGCCTTGTTCACGATTTCTTAGTCTCATGAGGTTCACAGTCCCTATTAAAAATGGCATAGAGAGGTAGCAGAAGTGACAGCAAATAATCAGCGAATAATCAAAGCCGCAAAAGTGAAACCTCCAAATATGAAGGGCGGACTGCAGTTCCTCCCCTGGGGATGCAGGGCTTGGCGGCCAAAGACAACTGGTCAAACCAAGTAACTCATCTGCAGCAAAGGTTCATCTCACCAAATGCTTATTGACCAGTACGTTAGGCAGAAACTCCTTCATATCACCAACAAAACCAGAGATGGCAGGGACCACATCTGAGGTCTTCCTCCACCCTCTGCTGAGACTGCAGAAAGCAGAACAGTGGATCCTCTTGAATACCAACTAGATGAGGGCAAGCAGCAAATCTTCTTTTATCACTTGGTGTGCACCTTCTGCCCCCAAAAAGCCAATACTTGGCCTGCAGCAACTGGGGCCCCTGCCAAATGTTTAAGGTCACAGATTCCATTATCCCCAGTCAGCATGGTCAGCGGCTGGGGACAATGGGAAGTTGCAGCACTAGGAGGGCACTAGCTTGTGAAAGGCTAACCTGGACTCTGCCCTTCCTCAACCCATCTTAACGATCAGCCTTCCTACTTGGGATCCTAGAGACAGACTTCAGTTTAGACTTTTCTCCCCCATAGCCTCAAAGAACCCCGGGCTCAACATGTCACCCACAAACTTCCCAGGGGTCACCCTTCACCCCCAGCCCCCCTTCCCTTCCTTCCTTCCACCTCCCCTTCTCCTCTTACCTGCCCGAGTCTTGCTCCCGGCACCCAGGATGAGACACATCGGGAAGACTCCCGGCCGTGCCCGCGTTCCCAGGGCTGGCAGCGGCTGGCAGGTGCTCCCTTTCTCCCCCGCGACGCCCACCCGTGGGGGCCGCGGGGCTGCCGGACGGCCCACTGCAGCTTTTGGTGCGGAAAAGGCGGCTGAGGCGCACCTTGAAGGAGCCCTTCCTGGAGGGGGCGGAGGAGCCGGGGCGGTTGGCCGCGACGGCGGGCACCGGGCCTGCCGGAGGCGGCGGAGAAGCTGAAGAAACCGGGGGTGCCGGAGCCGGGGGCTGAAAGCGGCCACCCCCTATCGCGGCCGGGTTGGAGGCTTCCGCCTGCCCTGCCGCCGCCGCCGCCGCCGCCGCCGCCGCCTCCTCTTCGTCCTCCTCGTCGGGGCCCAGGGCTTCTAACACGAGCAGGGCGTCGCTGGTCTCTTCCCCCGGAGGCAACAAGGGCAGAGCGGGCGGCGGGGCGAGGGGCGGCGAAGGCAAGAGGCTCAGGCAGGGGCAACCGCCGGCGGGCTTGCCCGGCAGCCCTCCCGGGGCCATCGCGGGCGCCTGATGGAGCCCCAAGGCGGCCAGCTGCAACTCGAGGCCGGCCCCCGGCGGGAAAAGGAGGCCGCCGGCCGCGCCGCTCCAGCACCGTCCCCCTCCAGGCTCGCCTTTCGGGGCGTCCAGGAGAGCGCACCGGTGCCTGGCGCACAGCAGCTCCGAGGGCGGCGGAGGCGGCTGAGGCTGAGGCGGCGGGGGCAGACCGGCGGGCGGGGACACCCCCGACGGCTCTCCGGCTTCGCCGGGGCGGAAGACCAGGAGCTGCGAGCCCCTCAGACCGCCGGCCCTCCCACGATCCGCGGCTGCCACAGCAGCAGATTCCCCGACGGCGCCGCCGAGCGCCAACCCAGCCGAGCCTGACTCGGCCCCGCCGTAGCCTAGCAAACGGCTCAGGACCCGGTACGAGGCCGCCGCCGCTGCAACCGCCTCGCCGCCGCCGCCGCCGCCGCCTCCTGGCTCTGTTGCCGAGGCTGCCGCCGCCGCCGCCGCTCCTCCGCCTCCTCCTCCTCCTCCGGCCCGCTGCATCGCGCTACGGGAGGCGGTGCATTGCATGGAGAAAAATGCGAGCCGGCTTCGGCAAGCAGTCTGGACGGGGAGGCCGGCCCCGAATCCAGATCGGCTGCCCAAAGCTCGAGGCTTCCCCTTTCCACCCTCGCTCCTTCGCTCGCTTACGGGCCCGCCCGAGCAGTGGGTGTGCACGCCCTCCGACTTCCCTTTCCGCTGATGCGGCCGATGATGCGGTTTCCAATGTGACCAGCCCTGTTCACGGCTGCGGCTTCTCTGCGCTTCGCGCTGCTCCTCCTCCTCCTCCTCCTCCCCCCCCTCCGTCTTTCTCACACTTTCTCTCCCAGCTGTTCCAGCCTTACCAGCTCGAAGGCAAACAGATGTTACCAAGCCACGCCCCCCGGCCTATTCAACAGCACCCCTGTGGTTCAACCACGCCCCCTTGCTCTGGAAGCCTCCCCCTCTGTCAAAACAATCCTTCTCCGGCTTGGAATCTGTAGGCGGCTTGTTCCAAAGGGAGAAAACAAGCTGTTTCCCCGCACCTTCCAATTTCCTTTTAAAATGTCCTTCACAGCTGTGTCTCAGACAGGGATTACACTGGTGCAGCATTCCACAGCGCCGAGGTCTAGCTATGAGCCTCAGAAAGTCATAGGCCATTTCCGCACTAGACTGTTACAGTGCTATTATTCCACTTTCAACATCCTATGGAATCCTGGAGTTTGCAGTTTAGGGAGGGGCATTTAGAATTCTCAGCCAGAGAGCTCTTTGGCCTCAGTAAACTACAAAAACCCAGAATTCCACAGGATGTTGAAATCATACCACTATAACAGTGTAGGGCGGAATGGCCTGAGTCCCACACTCAAAGCATTACACTATGGCCATTTCTGCACTATACTGTAATAGTACTATTATTCTACTTTCAACATCCTATGGAATCCTGGGGTTTGCAGTTTAGGGAGAGGCACTTTTGGCACTTTTGGCCTCAGTAAACTACAAACCCTAGAATTCCACAGGATGTTGAAAGTGGAATAATAGCACTATAACAGTGTAGTGCAGAAATGGCTTACGCTGACTCTCACTTCTTCTCCTGTGCTCTGAGAATGTGGGACATGTCCAGAAGAAAGCAACAAAGGTGGTGAGGGCCCTGGAGACCAGGTCTTATGAGATAAAAGTTGAACATATCTCTGGATTAGAGGCAATGATTAAAAAGCCAATATAAGTTCTAACATTTCAAAATGCTGTCACATAGATAAAGTAACAAATTTGTTTGCTGTTGCTCTAGAGGTTAGGCCCTAGACTGACAGATTCAAATTAAATGTTTAGACTAAATATATGAAAAAAGTTTAGACTAAATATATAGAATAATTTCCAAACACTACAAGCCATTTGGCAATGGAACAGACTTCTTCAGAAGCTGATGGGCTTTTCCTCATTAGACATTTTGAAGCAGAGCCTAGATAGCAACCTGTTTGACTAAACGAGTAGGAAAAACCCTCTGGTTTTTGTGGTTCCTAAGCTTGCATGGGCCATCCAAAGTCCCCTATTCCCATCTCACCTCATGATCAATTGCGGTTCCTTGAAGACCTAAGATAACAGTGTAGAGGGAATTCTTATCAAGTTGCAGATAACACAAAACTGGGAGGGATGGCTAACACATTGGAAGATAGGAACAGAATTGTCCTGATCTGTCCCTTGATAAACTAGAAAATTGGAAAGGAATTAATAAAATGAAATTCAATAGAGACAAATGCAAAATTCTACATTTAGGCCACAGGTATTAGATCAGGAATACCTGGCTCAGCAGTGTTTCATGTGAAAAGGACCATAAAATTCTTGTTGATCATAAAACTGAACATGAGCCAGCAGCGTGGTGCTGCAACAAAAAAGGTGACTGCTGTTTTAGCATGCATTGATAGAAGTACAGCTTCCAAGTTGAGGGCAGTAATAATCTACTATACTCTGTGCTGGTCAGGCCTCATCTAGAATACTTTGTTCAGTTCTGGGCATCTTGTTTTTCTGAGGATATAGACAAGTTGGAGCAGGTTCAGAGAAGGACAATAAGTGGTATGGGGAATAAAACATATGATATGAGGAAAGTTGCAGGAGCTGGGCATGTTCAGCGTGATGAGAAAAAAAGACGGAGGGGTGATTGCATTCTTTAAATACCCCAACCTCTGTCACAGAGAGGAAGAGACAGGCCTGTTCTCTGCTGCTCCATAGGGTAGTATAGGGTATAATAGTTTGAAGTTATAGAAGAGTACAGTTTAATTGAACATTAAAAGGAATGTCTTGACAGTAAGAGTAGTTTGGTAATAGAATCAATTGCCTAGACAGGTGGTGGATGTTTTCAAAAACAGTTTGGACAGCTACCTGTTGAATATGCTTTAGTTGGAGATCCTATATTGAGCAGGAGGTTGAACTAGACAGCCCATGAAGCCCCTTCCAGCTCTCTGATTCTGTAACTCTAAGAGCAGTCCTTTTAAGAACCAAAAGCATCCCAGACTCTAGGAAAAACTCAGGAATTGCAACTGCAAGTCAGTTCCCTTTGCATTTTTTGGCTGCTTGCAGAGCAGGGCAAGCCACTGTAGGTCCATGAGAGTGAAAATTAGCTTCCATGCCAGTCAGAGTTGCCCATTACTGGTTTAAATTATCTTGAGATCCCTCCAAGTTCTTCCATTCTGTGATCCTGCTCACCCATTGTTCATAGCATTATAGTCCCTTCTTTGCATTCCTTCATTCTCGGAGGTAGAGCTGGCTGGGACACACAAAGACAGGACCTTCTCAGTTGCAGACTACAGCACCCGTAATATGAGAATCCCTTCCCCTCTCAGATTAGCCCCCTTTTAAAGACCATCCCTGATCTTTAAAAATATTGTTTTATTTCCTGATTGCAGTTATTTTATTCTGCTTCTAGGTTATTGGTCCTTATTATATTTAAACCAAATCAATTGTGTTTCAATGATTTTATTGTATGCCACCCTGGGGATCCATGTAAATAAAAATAATAACTACATTCAACATTTATGGCAGCATGAAAAGAGGAAAATGCTAAGCACACTTACAAAAGCTTTCCTGTTTGCTCCATAGAACATACCATAGCAACCAAGCAAGTAGCTACTTACAAGTTTGCTCTGTCTGTCTTCAAGACCTCTTAAAATACAGCCAGAGCTATTTCTGCAATATACTATTATACTGCTATTATTCTACTTTCAACATCCTCTGGAATTCTGGGGTTTGTAGTTTACTGAGGCCAAAGAGCTCTCTGGCTGCGAATTCCAAATGCCCCTTCCTAAACTGCAAACCCCAGGATTCCATAGGCTGTTGAAAGTGGAATAAGAGTACTATAACAGTGCAGTGCAGAAATGGCCCAGGTCTCAAAGTAATCCACCCAACAGAACATCTACAGAGCTTAAACCATGGCAAGCATTTCTTTTTCACATGGAAAAGAAAAACCTCTCCTATACTTTTCAGGGCTCTAGCTAACTGTCAGCCAAGATTCCAGTCTGAGTTTTCACAAATCCCATGTATGATCGTCTAATATGTAAAAGCCAAAGTTTGTCTGTTTGTCTATGTCAGACAGAGAAGACCTCATATGATTGGCTGTGTCAGGCAAGAAGACCTCATATGATTGGCTGCCAGAGAAGATTCAATGGAATCCTGGGGTTTGCAGTTTAGAGAGAGGCCTTTAGAATTTTCAGCCAGAGAGTTCTTGGGCCTGGCTGGTTGCTATGGAGATGAGGCCTAGCAGCAAGGAGGAAGCCAGTGTATGCCTTCAGGAACCCAACCTCTGTATGTTAGCAACTCTGAATACAGATTGGATTGGGGAATATGGGGCAAAGTTCCAGGTACTGGACAAGACAGTTTGGGGAATTAGAGACACAGGAGCTTAAATCTGTGTGTTTTAATTGCATCTAATTCCTACGGTAAGGTAAGGCAAGGTAATTCCTAAGGTATTTGTAACAAGTATTACTTCTGAGAAAATAAAATCCCAGGCAACTCCAGGTATATATGCTAGTAACAACTAAAATGAAGATACAACACTGTCTTCATCTCCACCGTCACCCCTGTTGGCCTTTGTTTTCTGCACAATTTGTCCTTCCGTAGCTGTTTTTTCTTTAACAAATAGCCATGTGTTACCGCTGTTTCTAGCCCGAGCTTGTGGGATATTAAGATATCATTTGATATCAATAATTCGGCCTTCTGTACCCATTCCTCTCCACGTGCTTGCGAGGCCCCTGGACAAGCACGCACACAGGCGTGGCCGACAATAGCCGAACCATTCACATCCCGATCTAGGCAGGCCAGTCATTGCCGAATGCAGCTTCAGGAGACCTCAAGGCAAGTACCACATTATGTATGCACGCTACTTACAAAAGATCCCCTGCCCCGCGCCGGCAGCTTGATGAGTGGACTATACAACTCTCAAGCACTCCGCGTTTGCATACTGGCTACTCTATTGACAATCTGGTCGTAACTCAATCATTTAAAGTACTGACCTTTCGGAGGCTTTGTCTCCAGCCTGAAACTCACTGTTTTCCCCAAGTACGGACTAGCCTGCGGCCACAATTTTCCCTATAAGAACCCCAAACTTTGAGCGCTTCCTCGGATCGCTCTTGGCTTCCATCCCGCCTTGCTGTCGCTTTGTCCAGCGAGCCTTTGCCTCAGCCCCACGTGCTGAGAATCCACACTCCTCAGCTTCTTTGCTTCTAACCGGGCTTCAGGACAGGTATAGTATTTCCCATACCAAATCTCCTCTAAAAATCCCTCTATCCCACTCCTACCTTTATTTCTATAGCTTCTTGTGTGAGTGTGTTGCAAATACTTGTGTGATTGTATTTCAATAAACCAATTATTATTATTTCAACATTTGCCTTATCATTGACTCGGCCTCACCCCGTAGACATAGGGTTCAAGATCTCGCTACATTACCCTGCCTCTCGCATTGCAAACTTGTGCTCTGTGCTAATTCCCTCCCCATTGTTTGAGCACATTTAGGTGTCCCTCCCGGGACCCCCAGAAATCAGGGTAACACATGTGAGGGTGCGGTTTCTTGACTGGGACTGTAGCATATCAAAGGAGATGGCTTTCAAGCCATGGCCCTATAATTGCCTGACAAGGATCCAGCCCCCAATTCTTATTAACAAGTGGAAGAAAGTTCTGTGATCCACTATAAGACCAGTGCAGACCCTCAAAGAAATGTGCATAAGACTAAATATTTTTATTTATTTTTCCTTTATTGTAGGTCCTCATTTAGTAAAGGGACTCCCACATATTTGATGATTTTCTAAAATCACAGTGGTTCATTGAAATGTTTTCAGCATGACAACCAACTCTATTTTTCTTAACTAAAAGCTCATATACTTACATACATACATACATACGTACATACATATATATATATATATATATATATATATAGAAAACACATCATTTTGGAAGACATCCATACTTCACATACCCACATATACTTTAATGAACACAATTCATGACATCCCAGATAATAGTAGATTAAAATCATATCAAGACATTTACACAAATATTAAAAGACTTTCCTTTATAGCATGAGAGCAAGTATGGCATAGCTACTAAGAGATGTAACTATGACTAGGGAAATCTCCTATTCAGATCTTGCTTCTGCCATTAACTCAATAACTAGCCTTAAGGCAAAGCACTCTCACAGCCTCAGTTCCCCCACCCTACCATCTTCAATATGGGGATAAATAATAATGTGATGAATTCACCCTGTCCTGATTATTTTGAATGGGTCTGTCACTTTAGTTTTGCCTAAGGTGATACCTGCTGGCTTGAGAGAGTACCTTTATCTTTTACATTTATTCCCATGACTTGTTTTATAGCTTCAATAGATTAAATTATATAGCTTTCAGGGTGCTATCCTGGGTTTTGTTACACTCACAAATGTATAGTTCAGCCTTCTAGATACAGGTGCCACGGTTCATGAGACGACAGCTTCAGGAGGATGGTTGGCAGCCATTTTGGAAAATGAGTTACACAGACTCATGTCAGCCTCTTCACCATGTTTGTCTGTTTCTCCTTGTTCTAAACCATGTCTTCAAATTGTACATGATCAAGAGTAATTGTTTTGCTGTGGGATCCTGTAAGAGGGAGTGTTGTTATTAACAACATTGGATGTTTCCTGAATGAGTCATTCATTCACAGAACCAGCAGCAGGGCTATAACTTCAATGGGGAGCAAAATGAGAGTATTGCCTCATAAGAATTCTGCACCTCACAGTGAAATCTTCCTGTTACCCTGATTAAGGGACACCTCAATGTGCTCCACGTGATGGGGAATGGAAACTAGCCAGAGCACAAGCAATAGCAATGTGAGAGGCAGGGTAACCTAGCGGGCTGTTTTTACCCAGTTTTTACGGGGTCAGGCCAAGCCAAAAACCAAACGAAGATGTGTAATAAATTATTTTATTGAGTGAAAGTGTCACGCACCAACGCAATCACTCAGACACTCACTCAAGACCTATTAAGCAGCAAAAGAGAGGAAACTGGATAGGGGAATATTGAAGTGGTTGTAGCTGGGGTAATACTGCACCTTTTCCTGAAGTCCTTGGTCCGGGAAAAACAGCAGAGAAGTGGGGCTCAGCATGGAGAAGGCTGAGGGGATTACTCAATGGACAGAGAAATGGTCTGCTGTGATGACTGGGAGTGATCCAAATAAACGCCCAAAAACCGGGACTATTTGTAGGGGAAAAAGTACCTGAAGGACTAATCCTTTCCTGGGGAGAACAATGGGTGTTGGAGCGAGAACGAAGCTCCACAATGGTAATTTCCTTTGCGTGATGGGATTACAAGGTGTTGCCAAAGTCTTAGGATCTTTGGCTGCATTTGGTTGTGGTGTGACTTCATGTAAATGGTCTTTGCTTGATAGGATATTTGCTCAACTTGGGGCAAACACGCTAATCCCCTCAAGCTGGCTTCTTAGGAGCTGAGGACCCTTTGTTTACTGTGGGTTTGCACAGCTTGAGGTCTCCTGGGGCTACGTGACTGGGGATTTTACTGGCCTGACCTGGTTTTCAATCATTTGACCATTGCTGCTTATGTGCCCATCTGGGTGACCTCCCAGGCACATTGAATCATATTTTAATATCAAAATTGTAGACCCCGGGATAGGGTTTTTCCAGTGCAGTAACATTCCTTAAGTCCCAAAATTTCTATCACTTCATTAAGTTAAAACTTTTGTTGGGCATTTAGGAATACAGTTTAGACCTCCAAACAAAGGGGGTAGGCAAAGTTACCAATGGAATATGCACACAGCAAATATAGGTGTGAACAGCCTTTAGTGTCTAACTTTCTGCAATACTAGAAATTTGGGGACTGAAGGAAAATTTCATCCTGGAGAACACAATTCTTGGTTTGGGTGGGCAGTTCCTTCATTTTGGCTGCAGAGGAGTGATTAAGAGCCAAGCTAAATATGGCATTGAGTAAAATATCAATCTGGATCAGAACTGCCATGCAAGAAGAAATAGATTCATATTTACCTTTTCTGCCCCCTTTAGATCTAACTGCTGAAATATCATCTTTGGGAATGAAGCTGAGGGGGAGTGATTTCAACAGAAAAACATCCATTATTCCAATCTGGATTTTATTCTACTTTTTCCTCCATCATAGCTAATATTTGTAAAGCAAATAGGAATGTACAGACAGATGATCTGTTTAATATCACATCAAGTTTTATACTGAAAAAGAGTAGAGCACAATATAAGAGCGGGGGGAGACAGAAATATGAATTTCTGATCCAAGTTAGCTGGAACTGATAGGACAACCTACAGGATGCCCTGTCTTATAGATTTCTGGTGGGTCCTATGCTATATTCTGTTTCTACTTTGTGAACATAGCAAATACATCAACGTCTCGTTTTTTATCATCTAATCCTAAATTGGATATTGCCAGCCTTGGAATCATTTACCTCTCAGGTAGTGGCGGAGCTTGGAGTGCGTGGAGAGGAGGCAGGAGGGGCACGGCCACTGCGCGTGGGGATGTGACTGTGGTGCTTGGGGACATGGCCAGAGTGTGTGAGGGCCTGGCCAGGGCACATGGGGAGGTGGCTAAGGGCTGGGATGCCCCAAAAACATTGCCGCCCGGGGCAAATCGCCTTCCCACCTCCATGTTCCTACACGACTGCACGCAGGGAAGTGTTTAACAATACAAATAGTACTTTATAGTAGATAGAGGCATATGGACAAGGATAAGATGGTATATCCCTGCTTTTCTACATGCAGATGTTCACCGGACTGATGACTGAATTTTATATCAGCCATGATGATACAATAGCATCCTACATCACACCTGAGTGCAATGGCTGAACTCATAGTATGCACACCTCCATCCTGCAGGATGCATGAGGCAGCTTCCTCACTTTATCGAACGGTAAGGCTGGCCTCACATGGGCAAACTGCAAGCCTAAAGCTGCATGCAGCCTTTGGTTAATATTCTGCAGCTCTTGGCCTAATTTCAGAAGCTTTCTGCAACCACTTTTGTTCAGATCTCTGGAAATAGCAATTTGTCCTGTCAATCGCAAACCTCTAGGTGGGTAGGCAAAGAGGACTGAAAAAGGATGGCCTTGCCTATTGCTGTCTCTGGGCCATGGATGTAGCCCGTGACAAAAACGGTTTCTTGGCCTATTTTGAAAGGTTGTTGTACAGATCACTATGAACATCATACATAAAGATGCTTTGAACACCAGGGGGAACATCACCACCATCATCCCTCACTCGCCAAATCTAGACATATCAATATACATAATAGTCATTTTTATTTAAAGAATATTGAGCAAGTGAATATTGCCTTCCACCAGAATTAAGTATGTTACTTGGTTTTTGAATGCAACGTAGCTACCATAAATTCTGGGATTCAAATAATGCTGCTTTTTCCCAAATGTACACACACACCTTAGATCTGAGGAGAGAAAGGGTAGGCCTTGGGGTTCCCCTCATCCTAGATAAAAACAAATGCTACATAGGAGATTGTGTATTTTGCAAGAAGAAGATATGAACTAAAAGCTATGCAGTAAGCAGCATAATGCACAACATCTTCATATAATAGAAGCATAACTGGGGGGGGGGGGAGAGTCCTGGTCCAGCCAGTGTTCTGCAGCTGGCTCAGAGTAATGGGATGGATATGCAAGCTTTGCTTTCACATCATTAAAAGCAATTTGCAATCAGGGACCAGAATGTTTGGATAAATTGACAGTTAAGCTTTATGAAAAGAATGGGGAGGGAAGAACCATCTTTGGCTTTTGTTCTTTTCAGAGAGTCGAAGGCCAGTTTGGAAAATGGATGGCTGCTTGTGGTATGGCCACACTCCCCCAATGGGAAATAGATACAGCAAGTTTTTACACTGTACTAAAAATCTACAAAGTTTGTTTAGCGAGAAGCAGCAATGGGTCAAAAGAAAAATGTATGGATTCATGGTATCCATGGAAAGTAAAATCTCCCTCAGATCTTTCTTTAGTGTCTTAACAATAACTGCCTGCTTCCAACTTTAATTTCTTTCATTAGTTAATTTTGGCTACCTAAAAACAAAATTAAGAAACAGCAAAGTAGAGAAAACAAAAGAGGAGGCATTTTTCCAAAGCTTGGTCTGTGGAGATGACTCCCTTATCTTAGTTAAAAAACAACAACCCAAGATGTTATTTTCATCACGCATTTCATTAAATGTTTGCATAATAATTTACATTTTTTCACTAACCATGTGAGCCAGTCATTTTACATGCTAATCCACTACCACTCCTTTCTTGTTTGTATGAAGCTCAGCTGGATCAGGGGTCAAAATGGGCAGAGCTGAGACTTTAGTGAGTATGACTTGCAAAGTGGGCCAAAGTCTGAACATATTAAGATCTACAGGAAGCCTTCAGATGGCAGGTTTGCCATCCTTCATATAAATCAAGGAAGGAATGCAAAGTGTGATCCACCAGGTGCTGGCAGATCACAATTTGTTAACAAAAATGATCAGGAATCCCAGTCCAGGCAGTGGAATCATATGATAACAAGATACAAGAAGGGCAGGACTCCTGTTCCTTTCATGGTCATTCCAAAAAGTGATTTTACATATCTGCCATTTTCCTCATTTTCCTTTTTTTGGAAGGAAAAGTAAAAAGTAAAATACCATATCAAGTAAGATGTCATGTCTGTCTGCCTAAAATGCCTGCATAAGGCACAATTTTATTACAGTTGCACACATTTATGCTGCTCTTATTCTTTCCAGTAGGAGCTGGTCAAGTTTGTGCCCTGACTGGATTACTACCTGACTCTTTCAAAGAACTGTTCTGCAAGTGAACAGGGGACTTCTGGATCTCACCATAAGAATACCCAGATGCTAATAAAGACTTGCGTCTTGGCTCATGAATATTGTCATGAATAGTTATGATTTTCAGTGTGTAGGCAGATCTCCAGTAGCTCAGTTCTAGCACAGGCTTCCCTACAATGACTTTCACCCAGGCTGATGCGTGTTTACTTAGAAAAAGGGTGTCTGATTGGGTTTCCATGGGATTCACTTCCAAAATAGGATTGTTGTAACCTAAAACTAGGTTTGGCAGCTTTCAGTGGTTTCAGAGCTAGAAATCTATATGGATTGCCTTCTCACATAAGTAAAACCAAATAGAATGTAACTTTATCCATCAGTCAAGTGAGAACTAGTAGGAACAAGCAAACAAAACAAGGCTTCCAATCTAGGCATGTTAATTGCAAAAAAAACATGTGCTGAATCTGAAACAGTTTGCAAATGTCCACAGCAGAATAATAAAATTGAAATGCTAATTTGGGGTGAAGGTGGGGAATCCCCTCTTTTCCATTGGTTGGGTCCAGAGTTCGTTAGAGTAAATCTGTTGAAATATATGGGACCATTTTAGTCCACTCAAGGTGACTCACAAGTGTGGAAAACACATCAGTGTTATTTTATGCTCCTCTTTTCTCATTCTTCTACTACCACTCCTCTACTTTATTACTCTACTCATCACCCTTCTGTTTACGTTCCCCCTTCTTTCTTCTTTCTAGCTCCTGCTTCCTCTTGGAAATGTAATTCATTCTGTCCAGTGATTCTAGTTCAAGTTAACTGTATCTCACTGTAGAGCAAAGAAGTCACAGTGAACAACAAAATCAGCAACCGAAGTAAATCAACAGCATTCATTTTCTATTGGTGTTTAAATACAAGCAGAGCAAATATAGAATATAAAAATTATATGTCTCCCCCTCAATTAAAAAAGTGGCTGCAAGAGGAGGAAAATAATATAAAACAAAGCAAAATTCCAGATAACATAAAAGACACCTCCAAATAATAGAATGACACATCACATGTATGAGGAGTATGATCTGATTAAACAGCAATGAATATTAACTTTGCATGGGCTTAAGGGTTCTTTTTCTTTATTACAAGTTCATACGAACTAGGCCTTGGCACTGAAAAGGGTGATGGTGAATCAAATTAGACCATAGCTGTATCTGCCTTTCCTGGAGTCAGTGTCCTCTCCATCCTTCTTGCTCCTTGTCCCTCTCTTTCACCTTTTATATCCATCTAAACATGCATAGTAATAGAGCAGAACACCCTGACTGAAATTTCTCCATCCTTCCTCCTCCTCTCCCTTCCCTGGCGCCTGAACAGTTAATTATATTTAGCAGCATGATACGAACATCAGTAGGCAGTAGGTGACCTTATAAATGACTATCATGGTGTTAGTCAAGCTGATGAATGGAGGGGGGGAAATAAAGGCAGAGAGGGAAAGGAAAGGGAGGGATGAGGTGGGAAGACAAATTTCCCGTTGCCATGGCACTCCATGCAGGATTTGGTTGCTTGCATCACTGTCAAACCTATATCCCCTAATGGAACTAAAGTGAGACAGAGAAACGGAGAGAGACAGACACGGTTCCCTTCCAATCTCTCTCTCTCTCTCTCTCCCCCTCCCTCTGGCCTTACACAGGATTTCTCCATTTCAAGCATTAGCAAGTGAGGCTGTTGATAGAGCGCTGTGTGTGTGGATGTGTGTGTGTGGATCTGCAGAGATTTAAAAGCCCAGGCATAGAATAGTAGTTGAGGAGGGGAAAAGAAGGGGGGGCAGTGCAAGCAGCTGCTCATATTGTGGTGACGTCTGCTCCATCATCAACCAGGGAGGGAAGAAGCAAAGAGAGTGAGAGTGAAAGAGAGAGAAAGGGAAACAGAGAGTGAGAGACAGCGAGAAAGTCCTACATATCATAAAAAGGAGACAGGAGGCTCTTCGGCAGGTGTGCCAAATGTTTTTTGGGGACATTTCTCTTGGAGATGGCCTGGCTCCTTCTTGGCTTCCCATGGTTTTCTTCTTCCACCTCCTGAGGATCTCAAAATCACCAACAGATGCATCAGGACTTCTGAAGAGGGCTTCCCTGTGGCTGACATGATCCCTGCCAGATGACTCCCTTGTTTTCGCAGCCTTTTAGAGCCTTTTGGAATTATGGAGATTTGTCTGCTGGGGCTTCTGATCTGGTGCTTCCACCTCAAAGCCTTTTGGGCAGCAGGGATCTTCCAGCATCAACGATCAGCTCCACCCAAGGCCAGAACTCCCAAAATGAAGGAATGGATGCCTTCCTCCTCATCCTCTTCAGCTTCAGCTTTCACTTTGGTGCCTACCCCTAACTTGGATAAGGCAGATTCCGAGGGATTGGAGGCAGCAGTGGCCTTCCTGTACTCTGGGGACATGCTGAGCCTCTCACAAGCCAACTGTACATGGAGGTTTGAGGTGAGGGATATGGGGAAGACTTCCAGCCCTCCACCAGCCTTGCGTTCCTATTTGCGTGGTGCTACTGACACCCTGACCCATGCCACAAATTTCCTCAACATGGTCTTCCAGACCAATGACATCCGGGAGTCGAGCGTGAAAGAGGATGTCGAGTGGTACCACGCCTTGGTCAGAAGTGTTATGGAAGGAGATTCCCAAGTTTATCGAGCCACGCTGACCTTCGATGCTCACCCGGTGTCTTCCAAGCCTCAGATGATGCTGCAGGCCACCAAGGAGAACAACGAGATCTTACTCCAGGACCTCTCACCCTCTGCAGAGAGCCTGAGAAATCTGACTTGGGAAAATGAATGGTACAACTTCTTCCGGTTTCAAAGGGCCCCACTCCTGTACAAGCGAATCCTCAGCAATGATCTCAAGACCCTAGATACCCCCAAATGGAGCCAGGGAGATAGCTATGTGATGGATACTGGACACATCAAATGGTCACCTCCTTTCCTGGAATGTGAGGATGGGAAATTCTTGCCTACTTGGATGGTCACACTCTCTTCTTCTTTCTATGGTCTCAAACCTGACCTGAATCCAGAGTTCAAGTGAGTAGGGAAGGGTGCTGGGGATGAGGGGTGAAACTGTGGCCTAAGAAACATAAGCAGTCCATGTTCTGATCTTCTGACTTTAAAACAAAAACCTGTGAAAAGCAGCTAAGGGGGAGTGGATTGGATATGGGATGAAACCCTGGGAAGGACAGAATACTTGCCCATTATGGTTTATCAGGGGGTTGGGTTGGAAGACCCTTTATCAATGAACACAGGGCTTGTTCATCTCTCTGTCTAGTACTGAAATTCATAATTCACTGAAAAACTCACCAGGCTCTTGTAAGAGTTCCAATAATACTACAGAAATTACTCTTCTATCCCAAACTCTGATGTTAATATATAAATTGCCAATATAACTGGAATAGGCAGGTTATAGCCCTCCAGATGTTGTTAAAGTGCAACTCCCATCATAGTCAGTGGCAGTAGATGGTGGAAACTGAAGTCTGGCAACATCTGGAGAGCCACAAGTTACATACTCTGATCTATAAGATGCTTATAAGTCAAGTTCTTTAGGCATTGCACAGTATTAAGAGGAACAGTATAATAATAAGCAGTGGGAGTAAGAATAGTAGCAGCAACTAAAAGTTTGTTCAAATCAGATGAAAAAAACTTTCTCTTAATGTAACCATTGTTTACCCTTGCAAATGGGTCAGGGACAGAACGAGTTTTTAAAATAGGAAGACACATGAGCTCAAGTCTTCGAGGATCAAAACTGAGCAAAGCCCTCTGATCCAGGGGCTTTGAGGAAATGGGCTGTTCTCAAGGTCAACGAGAAAGAATTCAGTGCATGTTCAGAGACCTTTCACTCTTTCTCATTCATTCTCTGTGATTTTCTGTGTTCCCAACCTTGAATCAGGATCCGTCTCTGGGACTGCCACCTACTGTTTGCTGGGCTTGAATGGGAGAGCAAAATATCTATGCTTGCCACTATTTCCTCCCATTTTTAGAGGAGCAGTTCCTGACTTAGTTATGATAAACATTTAAAAACAAAGTAAGGAGGGAGGAGTTATACCGTACATACAAATTGAGAAAACCTGTTCTCAGATTTCTTCTTCTTGTTCTGCTGCAGGGGCATTAATATAATCCTTTACAAGTTGCTGCTCTAGATAGCCACTGAAATGCTTAGTTTGTAAAAACAGAGGGGCTGGGGTCTCCTGTCTTATCTGGAAGTCTCTTACTCCAGATCAGGTGGTTGGAGCCATGGCTGTTTTCTGCATTGCTCAGAAGCTGCTATTACAGTCTTATCCTGCCCTTCCCTAAGACAAAACTTTCAAGCCCCTTGCTACTGGGCTAACAATTGTTACTAGCCTTGCTAATATTAATCGTTTATAGTTTTCAAGGTTGAGGGTGGAGGAGTGAAGAATCCAGTGCTTGAAAAACCTCCCTAGCTAGTGGTCTAGAAGAGATTCTTACACACCACAGGTGACCAAAAGGGTAGCTCTTCACACGGCTGCTCTATCATTATTTCATCACCTTTTACTAACTTGCTGTGTCCAGTCAAAAGGTGCTTCCTCCTGCCTGAAACTCAGGGACGCTTTCTTTGGAATCCAACACTGGGGGAAGAGGACCTGTGTCAAGAGAAAAGCAATCTGTACATGTCTCAAACACTCTTTTTAAAAATTACTTCCCACAGAATCTTAGATTTGTAGGGTTGAGGAGGACCCCAAAAGCTAACTAGTCCAACTTCCATCAGTGCAGGAATCTACAGCTTAAAGCATCCCTGACAGATGGTTGCCCAACCTGTTTAGAAACCTTCAGTTAAAGAATCCACCAAATTCTGAGGTGATCCTTTCTACTGATGAGCAGCTCTTCCCATCTAATATGTTCTTAAGATTTCTTATGAGGCTGACTTTACAGGGTTCAGGGCTGACACCTGTAACCATGTGGGTTCAAATTAAACCTGAGGGAAGGCTTACCATACATACAGGCCCCTCAAGTAGATACATATCCCCTTTTAACATCTTATAAGGAGAGTAAGACCAATCTTGTTTGTCCACAGTCATACACTAAATATTTCAGAATCTGCCACTCTGGTGTGGAATCCTGAGCACTTTAAGTATTACAGAGAAAAGATAATTTATCACCTGTTGATAGGATAAGCCTGGGGGAAGGAACAGTAATAGCATATGGTGGCAGGGGCAGCCCATACTGCATTTTGTGGGATCGGTAGATCTGCCTGTTTTAAAGAGGGGTAGTTACAGATTTGTCTCTGTTGTCCTCTGTGAGGCCCACAGAAGAAAGAAGGGGAAGAAAAGGAAAATTTAACTACGAGAAAGAGCCATTTTCTGATTAAAACAAAGTGAGAGGGCACCCCAATACTACCTTAAGGTTAAAACAGCTAGCTGCTTCATTTAATGTGACATGTCAAAAAGAAAAGGATAACGCTTCCAGATTAATAGAGCTTCCTTATTTATTCACTTGGGGACAACTGACAGGTAATCAGGCAAATGACTGTTTTGAAGTCTTGTTGTTGTTGTTGTTGTTGTGTGCCTTCAAGCCATTTCCAACTTAATGGCAACCCTAAGGTGAACATATCACAGGGGTTTCTGGGGACTGAGAGTGTGTGGGTTTCTGTGGCTGAACAAGGAATTGAACTTTGGTAGCTCAACACACATGCTGGGTCTCACTTTGAAACCTAGGCATGCTTTATTTTAATTTTAAAAAGATTGTCTTTCATCCCAGAATGCCATGGTCCTATACAACTACTTACTTTATTCCCATAAAGAACCCCTATACACACACACACACACACACAGCACACTTAACTGATTCACTGAGGTCCAGAAAGACTATCATTCTCCAGTGCCAATTTTCCCATAATACCCTAGTATGGCCTTGCTCTGAGGCAACAGAAGAAATCCAAATGGTGGCTAGACCGTTGTCGGCACCGCTGCCTACTGCTGCCAGGGCCAGTGCTACTATTAGGTAGAGAGAGGCAGGAATTGTGTATTATGAATGAGTAGCAAATTGTTAACTATTTGTTTATTGTTGTTGCATTTTTACTGCCAGAGAGATGGAAAGGAATGCCTGCGGAATTTTCTGCCTCAGATGCCAAAATAACATGGTTGGTGTTGAATAGTACAAGGACTTTAAGGGGAGTGGCACCACTTGCTGCTTTGCCTCAGGCAGCAAAATGATCTGGACAGGTCCTGAACAGTGCCTCCATATAGGTTCACCAACTAAGAGGAAACCCATGGGACAGGAATTTGTCCAACTACCCAGACATACCAGAAACCACCACGGACTAGGGCTCTTTCTCACTACATAATTATTGTGCTATGATTCCACTTTAACTGCCTCAGTATCCACTAGGGTTTGGTTCCAGGATCTCCGTGAACACCAACATTTGTGGGTACTCAAGAGCCATTATGTACAATGGTGTAGTAAAATGGCATCCCTTATATAAAATGGCAAAATCAAACTTTCTGCTTTGGATTTTTTCATTGAATATTTTCAAACCATGGTTGGTTGAATCCACAGATACAGAATCCACAAATATGGGGGGCTGACTGTGCATAGGTTCCCACATACCACAAAATGGCCCCATATCCAATGCTAGGTATGATGCACCAACCTAAAATCCCCCACAGGGCTTGGGAATAAGCAAAGAACCAGTTTCACCTCTCACTTTGAGCCAGCCTTAGGAGAAAATTTGAAGTAGCTCCCCTTTCTCAGTGGTCCCAACCCGCTTTGAAGCCCAAAGGGAAAAATGGTCACTTAACAACAGGCAATAAGGAAGATAAGAAGCAGCAGTAAGGAAAACCCATGATATTTCTGATTTTCCCTGAGGCCCAGCACAAAGTGAAAGACAAGACCACTTTTGACCCAAGTTAAGAATATGAGAAGAGCCTTGCTGAATCAGACCAAAAGACCTATCTAGTCCATTACTTTGTTCACACAGTGATCATCCAGACACCCCTGGAAAGCCTATAAGCCGGACATGAGCACAATAATATGCATCTAGGTTCTGATATTGGAGGTAGCATAGAGCCACCATGACCAGCACCCACTGCTAGCCTTACCCTTCCCTTGTTTGCTTAATCACAAGTTTAATCACATTTTAAAGCCATCTACAGTGACAGCCGTCATTGCAACTTGTGGTGGCAAATTCCAGAGTCTATGCATTGTGCAAAGAAAGATTTTAGCTTTATTCACCATGGATCACCCACCATTTAACTTAACTGAATGACCCTAGGTTGTAATATCATGATATAGGAAGAACCCTACTTCTCCATCCCATGCATTAATTTCTGCTATATCTCTACTTGTTTGCCATCTTCCAGAGTTGCTATAAATTGCCTCAGATGTTACAACCTTGCCTCATAATGTCTGTGTGAAACAGGCAGAAATTAAACAGTTTAAAATTTTCTGGTATGGAAATACAGTGGTGGGGCAAAACTTCACTTGTTGACATTCTGTCTGTTGGGCATCTTGTGTTCATATACATCTTTTTGTGCATGGTTTTCCATGGTTCAATAATCCTTTATCTGCAAAGGCTTCTCACCCCTATTCCAGAGGTAAGAGGTCACCTGATCTGGTTACAATTTTTTCAACTATGGTGAAATGTATTGTATTTCCATTTAAAACACTATAATGTTCATCTATACATTCAAAGATGGAAATATTTTAGGCAAAACTGATGTTCTTTTGCAATTGGTGCAGAGGGCCCAATTTGTGTGCTATAGGTTGGACTCATAAAATCCAGCTGGGATGCCTGTTTCTGCATGCAAGATACGTCTTCTACCACAGCAATGGGGAGGGGAGGCAAGAAGGGAGAGCTAGCCCAACTAAAATTTATGGACCCCTCTTCATTCATACAAAATTATACCTAGGATCAATAGTTTGCTATTGCCCTCAAACTATTTTCTTAATTTTTGTATTTATCATGGCTGATAGCCACCTTAGTCTTGACTTTCATAGAATGGAGGGACATAAATATTAATAATAATCAAACAATACAGATGTTTACAGATAAACAGACTGTAGATAATTTCTCATTAGCTCATGGCAATATGGTCCTATATACATGTCGCTATCTCTCAAGTCTGATTTTAGTGCATCACCATACTCAGATGGACTTTGATAAAACAGAATAGACCTGTGTTCAGATGAGAACTGCAAGTATGATAGGTAATCTGAAACCATAAATATCAGTTTAGATTAGAGAAATCCTACCGCATTACAATGTGACCCCAACCAGCTGAATATAGGACACCATTATGACAACCCAGGAGAGACTTGATAAATGTCCTATCTGTTGTGTCTACCTGGGTTTCACTTTCCTCTGTCTCGTTTAAAATTGTAATGTGCTGTACTCAGCACACATAAACACCCTGCTCCTCTCCACTGGCTGAAGGAGGAGAATCTGAATGAGTCATCTCTTTTGATCACTGCTTTACCTAGAGACACACATCATCAGAATTTCACAGGCTATCAACACTCTTGTCAGGGCAGCCCATCTTGCTAACTTTACTCATAGAAATCTGACAAGGGACCAACAACAGTAATGAAAGCCATTGCATTCATTCATGAAAATGATCTCTCTGTGGTTCACATAGAGCCACAGAAATGTGTACGGTTGCACCTGCACTGTTGCAACAGAGAACTGTTGCAAGGCAGAAATCAGTGGGCTGGAGCAGAATACATCAGCAAAAATCCACTTTCATTTTACAAACTTAATAGTTCCCTAGTCCTCACTGCTGGGGCAGACAACTTAACACTGTAGACAGCATGTTGTAAAGGTGCAGAATCCAGGCAGAAATAACCTATATAGCCATAAATCACAGCTTGATAAATTTACCTGTTGGATGACAACCCCCAGAAGCCACAGGTAGCATGGCTATGCTATCTGGGGAGTTCTGAGACTTGTAGTTCAAAAAGCACATTTCCCATGATCTGCAATAAATCTATATTATCAATATGAACAATTACAAAATTACAGTAGGCCCTTCACATTCCCTAGGTTTGGACCCTGGCGAAAGTGGGGAAATAGCAAACATCAAAGTGTGTGTGTGTCTGTATGAAGGGGGCTGAGGCATACTGGGTAGAATGGGTACCCAGCATTCAAAACAAGTGGGAGAAAGGAGGGGAAAGAGGATGAGTTGGCATGATGGCCCTATACTTCCTCTCTCACACCCATCTCCTTCCTGGGGTGGGATGGGGCACTGAGATTTTGAGAAATCAGGCTGTGATTTCTCAAAGGCATCCTTAGCTGGTCAGGCTGGTAGTGGCAGTGGAGGAAGAGGAAGAGGAGGAGGACGACAACCAGAGGCAGATTTGTAAATGGCTGCGCAGCCGGATTTGAGCTGCTGAGAAGGAAGGCTCCCCTGGAAAAGAAGCACCCAAGATGGGCGGCAGGGATTGAAGAAACTTGCAAATAATCGAAGCTGTGAAAGTCAAACCCACAAATGTGGAGGGCTGATTATATAGCGTCATATTTATTCCAGTTCTAATATTTATGCATGGTCCTTCATGTACCAATGCAGAGAATATTATTAAAATGATGATGACATGAGAAATTACCATTTATCCTGTAAAATCTTCAGGTGATGGAAGCAATTACAAGGTATAATATTTCCCTATGTTTTTGTTGTGTCTTATTCTTTTATTCAAACATACTATTTTGTCATATTTAGCAACAAGGGTTACTGTGAGCCTATATCTGGATGTGACAGAAGAGTGTCCATAGCTGGACCATGTGTTTCCATGGGAACTTATTGTTAGACCTTACCTCTTATGTCTTCTGAATGAGGGTGAGAAGCCAGTCAACAAAAGGAGCAGGCTTCTACTCTCACAGCTAAAGATTAATTGACATCTAGGTGTATTTGTGGAAGGAAGAAACAAAAGGAGAGGCTGCAGCATGAGACCAGAAAAGGCAAAATTCACGGCCACAGAAACATAGTGATAGCAGCAGCTTAAGTGGCTTTAAAAGATGAGTAGATAAATTCATGGAGGGTTGTGCTATCCATGTCAGGATTCCAAAATCTCAGGGCCTTGTCCGTCTCCTCTGGTCCTCAAGGTAAGGGAAGGAATCTTAGTGTCACACCAAAACATGGGTGCCACAAGGGCCTGCTAGCAATGCCAGTATCTCTGTTCAAAAGTGGAGAATAATTAGTTCAAAATCAGGAGGCCTGCAAGAGGGGGTAACTTATCGAATATCACCTATGTTTACAGGATTCTTGCAGAAAAGAACCAGCCAGAATGTTTAAATTGTAAACTAAAAATATGTTTTATTAAAAGAAATTCACATAAGCATGCAAAGATCCAAGCACTCACACAAGCATACAAGAACTAGGTGAAAGAAAAAGGGTGGAAAGTGTGATAGAGGACTTTCGGGGTGAGGTGATAATTACCAGTCCAGAGAACAGTGAGGAACATAGCGATGTGGCTTAGGTAGGAACCTAAGGACAGTTCTCATTCAGGAATCAAATGGACAGCATGGCATTCAGAAAGGCAAGAGACTGCACTGGACAGCCTGAAATCAGGGGGTTTTATACCCAAAACATATCCTGCAGGTATGAGTGTGAATTGCTCTTCCAGCCAAGCGGACAAAGGACAATTGCAACACAAACAATGAAGTCCAGATAGAGCTAATGGTCTTAGTGTTTAGGTGACAAAAGGATGATGGCTGTTGTAATAGTCCTGTATTGTGGAGAGGTGGGGAAAAGAACAGGGAAACGTCCAAGTGTTCAGGGTCAGAGTTAAGACAACTACAGTTTGGTACAGATTTCCTCTTTCAGCTCTGAGATGTCCGGCTCATTATCTTCAAGCCTGTTACCTCGAGAGGATCTGCTCTATTAGCCTGAAAATAACTAGGTTCCTGTCTAAGAGGTGGGTGTGGCTGACCATCTCCTGTTCTTCATCTGTGCAGTGTTGGACCGTATGCTGAAATACGTCATGGATCTAGATCCAGCATGGCTCCTCTGTCCTTCTCAAAAGGAGAACTGATTGTAGGGGTTGTAAGCATTTTAGGACATTGGATGTCCTAAATGGACATTGGATCCTGAAAGATCTAAAGGAGGAGAAATGGGTTTATTTCACTTTCACTTATGTGACTCTGCCTATGCTAAAGCTGAACTATTTTTTAAAATTTATTTTATTGTATGTTATGTTCTATAACTTCATAAACAAACAAGTAAACAGAGTTTTTTCCCAAAAGAATAAAACATTCAAAATTCACAAACTTAATCAATTAAACAGATTAAACTGCACAAGTAGTTCAAGTTAAGTCATACAGTGGATAAATATGCTTTTTTGTTTTGTTTAGAGAACTCATATCTTGGAAGAGTGCTCAGAGATTTCATTGTTGGAGACATCTGTGTCTTTAGAAGATCTGTCCAGAGGTCCAGATGATTCTTAGGAGGTTGCAAAAGATGTCCTTTTGTGTTATGTCAACCAGAAATGTTACAAAATGCTACTTTGCTTTCAGTGACCTGGTCTCCAAAGGAAACCAAACCCAGCTAACGCTCATTGCTCAAAAAACAAGAGCAGGATGAGCCTAAGAGTATATAAGAGATTCCACCAGACCAAAGAGGCCCTCTACAGCACAGGGAATGATTCAGTCAATAGCCCTGGTTCTTGACCACAGGATGTAGCCGTGCTCATATCCAAATTCTAGCCTTATGAGCTCTTGAAGGAATGGGTCACCTAATGCTCCTCTTCCATTTCGGACTACAACTCCCGCATTCTTTTTCCATTGGCCAGGCTGGCTGGGGCTCATGGGATTTTGAGAGCAATACGGTACCTGGTTACCTGCACCTGAAAAGATGAGAGGAGAATAATCAGGATTGCCACATTTACAATCTTTAGTTTCTTCTTTTCATGAAACTGAAGTGGAAGAAGAGTTCTTTGCCCAGCCCATTTGCTCACCATATCTGCATGGCAAGATAAATATCCCATTTTGGGTCAACAACAGGAATCAAGAAGGGGCAGGAGATACTATAGACCCCTACAAAAACTTTCCCCAGGTGTACTAGTTTGGTTTATTTACAATATCTTCTTTTGTGTGGTGGTGGTAGGAGAACAGTGAAAAAGGCAAAGCCCATACCATAATATCATCACTTTCGTGCTCCATTCTGTTGTGAGTGCAACATGCTTAAGATTAATGGGAGGGAGAGAAAGAAGAGGCAGCTCACTCCCAATGTTAAGAATGATTCTAGTTAAAGTCCTAATTTGCTAATGGCCAAATTGAAATGGTCTATCAATCCATCTAACTGTCGTTTCAACCACATACCTGTCTGTCTGTTTGTCTGTCTGTCTGTCTCTCTCACCCACTGACCGGACCATTCTTTCTGGATCACATAAGCCCTTCTGTTTTAGGATTTCCCGGGCTTTCCCACTGAGTCACAGTGCTGAGACTGTGTGTCTCATGGTGTCCTATATCTGATAAGTCTTCCTCCTGTGCTGACCAGTGGCTGCTTGCCTGTATGCATAAATCATCAACGAAGAGGCAATGACCTGCAATACCCTCTTGGGTTGATTTAAATCTGTCTCTTCCAGAGTTCAGGCCAGCACTGAAGCCTGATTCCACACCAAAACACACAAGCTCCAGCTGCTGTGCACTCACACATGTTAAAGCATCTTAGTTATATCTACTTCAGCTCCCACATCCCTTTGCAGGATTCAGTTGAAACTAGAGCTCAACATGAGGCGCAGGATCTAAGGTTTGAGAGCCAAGCAGAATATACATTTTAACATGTGAAGTGTCTGAGTTTAAGTGTAAGTGATATACTTCACTTTGGGAGCAAACTTGCCCAAGGCAGAACAGAAAATGGTACCCACCGTGACCCACCTAAATCAAGGAGCACAGCACCCCAAGCTAACCCAATTATTTTAGTGTGCAAGACATAGTCACAAAAGCACCTCTTCCTATCCATAGAAGTAGACATATAGTATAGAAAAGTAAGAGCCAGTGTGGTGCAGTCATTTGAGCATTGGACTATGACCCTGGAGACCAGGGTTTGATTCCCCACTCAGCCATGGAAACCAGCTAGAGGACCTTGGGTATACCACACATTCCCAAAACTCTGAGAGAGGTTCACCTTAGGTCACCATAAGTCAGAAATGACTTTAGTCATAGAGTTGGAAGAGACCACAACTCGAGTCCAACCTGCTGCCATGCAAGAACACACACTCAGAGCACCCCCAGCAAATGGCCATCCTGCCTTTGTTTAAAAACCTCCAAAGAAGGTGACTCCACCACACTCTGAGGCAGCATATTAAAGCACACAGCAAGTAACTATTTGCTACGCTTTCATCAGTTTAATTACACTCCCAATTTTCTGCTTCACTCTGCTGGTCTAATGGGCAGGCACCTTTATTCTGGTCACAACTGGAATTTCTAAAGAATGATACAGGCAGGGTTTGGGTATAAGATGGAGATGACAAGGAAATATGTCAAGATTGCTTGCTTTTTCTTTCTTTCTAGTATTTCTGTATTGCCTCCCAGCCCACAAGGGTTCCCAAGGCGATGAACAGTTAAAAACCAATTAAAACAATAGCGAAATGAAAATATTTTTAAAAACCACATTAAAATACTCTTTTCAAAAACCTAAAAGCAATGTAAAAACAATCCCAGAATCCAGTTCTAAAACAATTAAAATAGTAATTTCAAATACTGAATGTCAGGCAGAACAGCACTGTTTTTCCTGCCGTTCAGAAATTTAAAAGGGATAGGGCCAGCCTACCTTCCTTGGGTTGGCCCCATTCTACAGAGACTCACCACTGTTTTCCCTGCTGGCATCCCTGTGTCTTTTAATTGCATAATGCATAGAAATTAAATAGGGAATCATAAAAGCAGCTGCTTCTATCTTTGAGCTTTCATTGACAGTATATTAGGTTGGATAATTTGCTCTCTTTTCACTCCTCTGTGCTAGTTTTTCTAGAATCACTATGGGTTGTCCCCATTATCAGATATTACAATGCATAGGCTGTTCACATGAGGTATTAGTTATGCATATCAACCAGTTGCAGTGGCATCTGCAGTGACAACAAGATACAGGATCTGCAGAAGACCAGATGTAGCACTGTTGCCTATTTCCTTCCACTTTCCATTAAGTGCATGCTTAATCCCTTGTGTTGTCTGTTCCAGAGGGGTCCTGAGGATGGATGTTAAAATCCAGAACATTGATATAAACCAGTGTGCCAGTGGACAGGGATGGTTTGCAAACACACACCAGTGTGACCTCAACAGTACCCAGGTAAGGTTTCAATTTAGACAAGGAATAATGTTAGATTGTTTGCGGTGCAATCTTTTATACTGCCCATCCCCTGGAAGTCCTTCCCCAGAAATACTTGCCTTTTATAACTCTTAAAACCTCTTCCCGCTACTGCTTTTTTGTATCACTTATTAATTATTGTGGCTCGATACTACACATACTATTGCGGTTTTCATACTACACAGTTATAGTGCTATGATTCTTTTTTAACTACTATGATTATATGACATGGAGTCCTGAGATTTGTAGTTTAGTGTGGTAATAGCAATAATGTAGACTTGAGTCGACGGACTCAGACTCAAGTCACACTTAAGTTGCTTCAGTGACTTGACTCGGACTCGACTCAGCAATAAACGAGGCACTGACTTGACTCAACTCAAAACTTGTATATTTTTAATAACTGACTTGCTGCCCTTGGTTCAGTAACATAACACATTCATCCAGAAACCTTATGACTTTGAATAACATCTCCATCTCTTTTTGCCTACTGGTTGCATGGCAATCTGTCTCAACCCTGCAGTGTGGGCACATTTCTCAGAGGGGGAAAAGCAAATGGGTTAGGCAATGGGCTTGAGGCTTTCAAAGCTGCAGATGGCAAAATCGCAAATGTGGAGGCTTAAATTCTTAAAACTGACTTTTCTGCCCAGAAATTCTGGAATATAGGTTGGGGTATAAAGTTGACTTCCAGACTTGAGACTTGACTTGAAAGTATCTTCAAGGACTTGAGACTTGACCTGAGACTTGACGGTAAAGATAAGAGACTTGACTTGAGACTTGGGGTAAAAGATTTAAATACATCACTGAGTAATAGATCTCTCTGGCTGAGAAAATTCTAAATACTCTATCAAACTAAAAATCTCAGGATCACATAACATGCACCCAGGGCAGTTAAAGTGCTGTCAAAATACTGTAACTGTCTAACATGAAAGAGACATTAAGCTGTAAGGTTGAAAAGAATAACAAAAAATGGGAATGGAAAATGTTGGAAATGTGATGAAAAAGAAGGGTCCTTTTTTCACATGTGGTGGACTTGTAAGGTAGCAAGGAAATTCTGGAAAGAAACACATGATGAAATTCAAAGAATGTATAGCTTAAACTTGGAAATGAAACCAGAATTTTATTTGTTGAACATGTTAGGGCAACAAAGAGAAATAAGATCTTATCAGAAAACATTGTTATATGTAATAATTGCTGCAAGAATGACATATGCACAATATTGGAAAGAAGGAAATTATATTGATATAAAAGAATGGAAATTAAAAGTTCTGGATATGGTAGAGATAGAAAAGTTAACTTTTTCACTTAAAAATAAACCAGTCCAGAACTTTGAAAGAGAATGGAAAGAAGTTTTGCATTGGATAAAAGAATGAGGAAAAGAAGAAACAAAGGAAGAGTGCTGGAAATGTTGGTAATGAAAATTAAGGATGTTATAGAATAAGTATAAGTTGAATGTAACAGTGTTAAAAGTAATAGTGTGATAGTGTGATTAACTCTTAAATTAACTCTTAAATAGAAATAATGTATAAATAGGATGTAAACACAAACTCAACTGGAAAAAAGATGCTTGGAAGCGGGTGTGTGTGTGTATTTTTGTGTGTGTAAAATTTCAATAAAAATATATATTAAAAAAAAGAGAGAGAGACACATTAAGGTGCTCTTCCTAACAAGAAACGGTTACAATCTATTCCCAGAGAGTTTATAATCAAGCACACAAAAAGATGGTTTGGGAAGAGATCAGGTCCTGACCAGTAGCGGGAGGGCACCAAGGCACTAGTGAACAGGGGAAAAAAACGTAGCTAAAGTCCGAGCTGAACTTGAAATTAAATGTTGTAAATTCAACGTTCAGCCAGGTACCAGAATTTAAATTTTTCAAATGTTACTTTTGGAATTTGATTTTGAGGGATGTTTTTGGAATATCTTAGGCCTTCTTGATGGATCTACAATCTGCAGAAATGCTACCACATATTGGGAATTGCACTACGGATACACACCCTTTTTTGTGTGTTTTGTCAACCCACATAACCCTTTTGTCCCTTTATTAGGATGCAGGGCAGAGCCCTTATCGGATACAGAAATCTGATCTCTTGAAGTATTTCCCAAAGAATTCCTGCCTAAAGGCAAAACTGGCCATGACAGGAAGGCAATTAATATGCGGTGGGGGGGGGGACAGGATATGAAAATTACACCACAAGAAACCGGAGCAGCTTCTGTACCATGGAGGGAGTGAGAGTTTAATTCTTTCTCTCTCTGCCATAGCCCTGGCAAAAAAGATGTCTTAGAAATTGGTGTTTGCATTTTCCACGCAGTCCCATTGGTGCTAGGGAAAGCTTCCTTTGATAGGGCCTCTGAAGAAGCAATTTTTCATAACATCGTACAGAGCTCTAAGTTCTGTACAGGATTTTGATCATGGTGATTAAAGCTTATATATTGTACAGAAACTGATAGTGAGCAAGATCAATGACCTGTGGTGGAATGAGACAATCACCATGTGGCACTGGATCAGCCTATGGGAAATCTTTACTAGGAAAAAGAATAATGAATAAAAAAGAATAAAAGCCAAAGGGCTTCCCACGTATTTGTCCGAAAACTAAGTGTACTATGCATTTTGACCAGAATTCTATCAACAAGGCACAAATCTATTAAATGTTATAATAGGTTGCCACTGGAAATAAATAACCATATTTAACCAAGCTCTTCAATATTATGTTACTGTTTACAAAATGTGTAAAATTCAACAGTCATTTATTCTTTAAAACTCAATGACGTGCAAAATACATTGAAAAGGAATATAGCCAGGATCAATTGTGGCTACCCATGATTTTTAAAGTGTAATTTCTTGCTGATGTCTGCAACATTTCTGTTAATTAATCGAATGAACATTAAGGCAATATGGGGATTTGTTGTAACTTGTAGGGTGTTAACTTTAGTGCATCGTTGTCAGTTGAAGAAATAGTTTTAAACATCACGAGGTGTGTGTGCTTCATCCTCTGTAATTTCTGAACATCCTCCCTTTCTACACACTTCTCGCAATTTATAATTCCCGCATAAAAATACCTTCCAATTGAAAACTAGGTACTTTCCACTAGAGATTTAAATGACAACAAGCAGTACCATTTTCTCCCTGACAGAAAGCTCTGTCCAAAGGATGAAAGGCACTTTCTCTGTAGCTTTTACTCTTCTGATTTTGTTAGTCCTTGCAGCCACAGGGATAGTCTGTCTGGATTTTTCTTTTGCTCCCACTCATTCATTTTTTCTGCTCCTTTCTCTCTAGCTCTGCTTTATGTTGCCTAGTTAGCACCATTCACAGGCAGCATCCGTTCTCTTCCTCCGCTACTGCCTTCTTCACCACGGTTCTCTCCAGCATCCCTCCTGTGCCTCATTTCCCCTTTCCTTCTGGTTTCCCTGTATTATCCCTCTCTCTCTCTGTCGACCCATCTGCCTCCTTCAGCTGCTCTGTACCTTCACTGCACAGCAGGGTTTCAACATGCAAATCTGCATTTAAGCACCTTTTGTACAGTGTGTGTTTATACATGCCCCTCATTAGGAGTGCTGAGTACAATCTGTAATAAGCAGGCCTCGATTGGTCAATCACTTTCAGCCTATGGGTGGTTATGGTCACTACTACAAACCTAGTGGTATTGACAGAAAACATCTTGGAAGTTCTCCCCGACACATATACCAGTAGCATGTAAGGAAAAGGGGATGATGTGATATTTCATAACTTCAAAAAATCAGGGCAAGTTCATATCTTCAGCAATATTTGCATGCACACTCTACCTTTCATGGGGGAGGGAAGAATTTTTAAAAAATCTTATTCAAGACCTGCATAAAATAATTTGGTACCCAGGACAAAAACAAAAAAGGTGGTCTAAACCCAACATTAGTTCCCCCTGGAATTTGTCGTGTACCTTCAAGTAGTTTCCAACTTATGGCGTCTCTAAGGCAAACCTCTTAGGGCCACCATAAGTCAGAAACAACTTGAAGGTGCAGAGCAATAACAACAACAAGAACAAAGGCAAATCTATCACAGTTTTCTCTGTCAGATTTGTTCAGAGGTGTTTTGCCTTGGCCTTCCTCTGAGGTTGAGAGAGTGTGACTTGCCCAAAGTCACTTAGTGGGTTTCCCTGCCTGAGTGGGGATTCTAACCCTGTTCTCCAGAGTCTTAGCCCAATGCTCAAAACACTACTCACCTTTACACACTACACTGCTATACTGCTATTATTCCACTTTCAACATCCTATGGAATCCTGGGGTTTGCAGTTTAGGGAGGGGCATTTAGAATTCTCAGCCAGAGAGCTCTTTGGCCTCAGTAAACTACAAACCCCAGAATTCCACAGAATGTTGAAAGTGAAATAATAGCACTGTAAACAGTGTAGTGCGGAAAGGTCCTATATCGCACACACCCCAGAGCAGACTCTCTGAAATCAACGGGGTGGACATTATTTGTGATTAAAAAATCCCATCCATTTCAATGAGTCTGCTCTAAGTAGGACTAATGCTACTTTTAGCTAGTCATCTCTACTCTCTACCCCACTCCACCTATGCACAATCCAGTGGGAAGTTCTCCTGCACAAACTTTGTTGAATAAATAGGAATAGTGCAGAAGCACTATTTGTGATGCAGATAGAAGAATGATTTTCCACTATAACATAACAAAGTTTAAGGGAAACTAGGACTTTTCTTGGAGCTATCTTTATTTTATGGAAACAGAGAATTTTAAGCCAGCTACATCACGCCTAAATACCTTAAAGGCACCAGATCCTGTCTTCTCTTGGAAGCTAATTAAGGTCAGCCCTCATTAGTACTCAGATGGAAGATCGGCAATGAATACAAGATTCCGTAATCTATATTTCAGAGAAAAGAACTGGCAGGAACCTCTGAGTATTCCTTGTTTAAGAAAGCCCTATGAAATTCATAGGGTTGACATAAGTTGACAGATGACTTGCACAAACACACACACAAGCAGAATATTCATCTAAGTTTCCATTTTAAAAAGTAAATGTTTAGTTCTCATAATGATAAGTATAAGCTTAGAAAAGTGCCTTATAAACTATTTGTCACTCTAGCATGTCTATTCCAAATGGCAGCTGCTCAGTCTTTTACATCTTTGTTACTGTTGTTTGCAGTGGAATCAACCTGCAAATTTTTCTAGAATTTCTCTAGACTGGAAAGCATTTGCTCTAGTGCTGGATTCTGGTGATGGCCTTCGAAGCATATGAGCAATGGAGGGAGGAATCTCCAGAGATCAATAGTGTGCTCAGAATTTTGGGTAACCAGGCAGTAAGCTTTCACTTCCAGGTATAGCCCCTGACTGCATTATTATACACTGAACTCTTAATGTAGCAGAATCTGGGCTGCTGTGGTGTAGAACAGTTCTTTATTTTTTAATACAAACAACCTCATGCATCTAATGGCACTCTAGACACAGCAATAAGCCAACTAAAATTATTTATAGGGTGGCTGTCAAGAAGTAGCAGGGATACATTTTAGAGTCAGCTTTTTGTTTTTCAGCATCAGGTTTGTACTAGTTTGGTTTACATGAGCATAAAAGCAAAATCTGAAATAACTACAGCCAAAAACAGGATTTTCACAAAGTGTTAGGTGAAAAGATCTTGGAAGTATCAGCCACGATCAAACCTTTGAGCAAACCATTAACAAGCATTCAAAGAGCAATGTTCTCTCTGTTAAACCTAGGCTAGGGGCCATGTTAGTGTTAAAAATGATATGATAATATTGTGAAAGGCAATGAAGAAGCATATGCAGGGGTGTAGCTATGGGGAATGGGGATGAAGGCATTGCCTCCCCATAAGAACTCTGCCCCCCTCAATGAAGTTTTCCTAGAACCCTCCAATTTCTAGCATTGCTTTGAGATATGTGACCTTGGTTTACATTTGGAACTGTTATATTTGCTGCATTCGCATTCCCTTGGTAACTTTGCCTGCCCCTTTGCTCTGGATGCCTGAACTGTATCTCTAAGAGTTCATCTGAAGTTTTAAATTACTGCTGTGCTAGAAATTTAGGCACTGATGGAATATTTCACAGGCAGGGGCAGAAATCTTACTGGGAAAGGGAAATGCCAGCATTTTGCCTCCTCCCATAGCTATACCCATAGGTATATGTATACAATCAGGGAATCTAGCAGGGAAGAGGGGAAGTTATTGCTAGTGTTGTGTGTGTAGCCAGGCTCAACATTCAACTTGGAAGACTCCTGAGATCCATTGCTAGGTTCCAGTGGTGTTGCACCGCTCTTTCATCTGGCAGTGCCAAAAGTATTAATCCAAGTGTACTAGAACTTACACCAGGGTTTACCAAGCCAGGGACTTCCTACATAACCCTACTAGATTCAGACCGAGAGACCATATATTTCAGTCTACATTAGCTGCTGGCCAGACGTATTGAAGAAGCCCTTCCCTAGGCTTTGCTTTCAGCTTCTGGAGGGATTCACTCATCCAACACAGAGGTTCCATTTAGAAATCATAGCTGTTGCTTACAAAGATCTGCAACAAAATGTTGCAGTGTGGAATATGTACTCTATTTATTCCATTTTCTGTCCCTCCCAATTTTTGTGTGCCCCTCTCCACAGTCAGTCAGCATTCTGTAGCCCCCTAAATCAGTCAGTTGAGGCAACCAATGGCCCTTCCCTTTGGCAGATCCACTTATACTCACATCATAACACAGTGAGTTCTTATTTGAATCCTTAATCTTTTGACTGAACATGGCTTTTTCTGTTTTAAATTTAAAAAGGAAACACAGTCTAGCATTGTTAATTAACAGCTCACATCTATCTTTGGCCCTTATTTCCATTCCATCCTCTTCTTCTCATGCTGGGTAAATACCAGCAACACATGCTGATCATTATGTGTGTGTAATTAAATCATTTCTTTTCTGAACCATGGGAGCCCTTTAAATATCCGCTTCCCCAGGCACTTTTGACTTTGCAGTGTGTGAGGGCCTGGATTTCATTCCTGCTATTCAGCCTGCCTATCCTAACTGCATCTGGTGTAGTTTCCTCCACACTCTCTTCATCCCACACAAACTCCCTTATTCTAGACCTGTTTTTGCCTCCTTCTCCCACATCTTTCATTCCACTGCTTCAGCCTGAAACAAATTCTTGTGGTCTGTCTTCTTTACACCATTTCAAATTATTGCAAACATACCTGCAGAGTCTGAGTGGACTGCATTGAGACCCTGTGAAATAGATTGTGAAGTCCAAGACTGATTTTGTAAACTATTTTTGTCACGCACAAAGAGTTCTAGTGTGGCTAGTCTTCACTGTGGATGCTCTGAGGCCTCCAGCATACAAGGGAGCAATGCGGTTTTAGAGTGTGTGAAGTGAGAACTTACCATTGCCCATATACATCCCCAGGCTATTTTCAGACCTTTGCCCAGATGTGTGCAAAGCTTTCTAATGTGGCAAGTGGGTTTGTGGTAAGAAAAACCCATTATTATGCTAGAGGCTTCAGAAGAAATTCAGGCTGGTGTTAACACAGGCAGAGGAAGTCTCATCTTATGTACTATCTCCTGAAATCAGCCTGCAACCTGCTAAAAGATTATAGTTTTTAAGACCATTCTAGAACTACTCCCATCCTGAATGGAAGCCTAAATTTCTGCCCCATCCCTATTTTAAAGGTCTTATCAAGCCTTGCCTAAGCCATTGTAACCCACTTCTCACCTGCACCTCCGCTTGATTTGCGCCTTAAACACCTGAATCCAATCCAAGTTCAGCACAGAAGCCACAAGGTCCCCTTGGGACATTTGTGCAGCACTTTTCCTTCACCATTGAGGAAACACAACTTTTACTTGTGCATCTGACAGACTTTCCACACTACACTGTTATAGTGCCATTATTCCACTTTCAACATCCTACGGAATCCTGGGGCTGGCAGTTTAGGGAGAGAGCTCTTTCGCCTCAGTAAACTACAAATCCCAGAATTCTACACAATGTGGAGAGTGGAATAATAGCACTATAACAGCGTAGGGGGGAAAGGCCCCGAATTTAGGAGAGAAAGCTTCCAGTTCATAAGGTGCATCAACAACCTGGACCCACTCTGGAGGACATCTTGCATTAGAAAAGAAATACAGCGCACAAAGCATCTGCGTATGACTTTCATTCATCAGTCCATAGCTCCAAAACTGTTTTAAATTCCTGTTTGGTACTTCCCTTCACAAGAGTCTTTCCATTTTCGATGCTATCCCATTTCCCAGAAAGTAGTGAGAAAGGTTTTACATCAAGTCTCTTCCTACTGTGCTGGTTTTGTACTTTCCGGAAAGTTCACTTTACACAGGCATTTTTTTTAAATGTTATCCCCCTCCATCCACAATCTAAAATGGTATAGTCCAGCTACCATCTTAGAACCTTACCATTCAATTTCTTTATCATAGGTAGATCCGGATTAACATTCTTCCTGCTTGAACCTCTTCATCCCTAGAACGTTCTGTTACAAATTCTCTCTTTGTTTAATGGTCAAACAATAAAGATGCAAGGACCTCTGTTGCTGCAAAGAAGCTCAGCAGTAATAAACTGTAGAACCTTCCAATGGCAAATGTAGATGGTTTAAGCAAAACTTCAGTGACTGTATTGGTGTTAATTGCCATCAACTCAGCCAGGGCTGCATTAAGATTTTTGTAGGCCCCAGGCACTCATGTATTTGTGCTAGCAGCATGGTATCCTCTGCATATCTTAAACTGCTGATGCTCCATCTTCAGTTGATGTTGTTTCCACCATCAGCAACTTCAGTGTTTTTAAACAAACCAATTTGATTGTATTTTAAGACAGTTCCGGATGGGAAAGTAAATGAATAAAGAAAGTAAACTTGTCCTTACTGTCAAAATTCTCCTCTGCTCAGGGCTGGGTGTGCCATTAAGACGAACTGAGGCAATCACCTCCTCGGGCAGCAGATTTAGTGTGTCATGACAAAGCAATAAATTGTTAATTATTTACTTAGTTATTACTGTAATTTTACTACCAGTGAGGGGGCAAGGTACTAGTGGGAAGTTGTTTGTTCATTTGCCTCAAGTGCTAAAATAACTTGGCCAGCCTTGAAGACTATAGACCTTATCTGAGTGGGGTAGGGTGCCATTTTCTCTGCTGCCTCAGGCAACACAAGGTCTCAGTGGGACCCAGTTGTTGCTGTCAATAAAAATACTTCTCTTCTGTCCCTTCTAGCTCTTTCCATTCCATGCAAGCTCATCCACATACCTCATGTTTGGACCTCAAATACTTTTGAACTTCATAGCAATTAATCTAAAATATATTTTATCCTTCGGTAGTTCTTTCGTCTCACCGTTAAGGTGCATGGAACTTTTACAGAGTAAAAACGATTGCTCCCACAATAGCTTAACAACCGAACGGGGCTTCAAAAGTTCCCACACCAGCAATGCAGAGAGCAAGAGAAAAATGGAGGCAAGGACAAACCATGTTTTCAGTTCATTTAGATATATGTATTTCAGCTTAGACCCTTTTTGCACCTTAGCTGTTCCCAGTGGCATCCAGTGGGGATCCCAGCATCAGCTCTGCTGGGAGGGGAGCACGATAGGAGCATTCCCCTCCACGCTGGCTGCCTCCGCAATCCAGGAAGCACAATGGCCCCACCAATTCCTGCCACAGTGCAACCTGGTACTGTCCCAGGCTGCTCTGGGTCAGGAAGCGCAGCCACTGCACTTCCAAACCTCCACACACCAGGGAAGCGTAGGATGGCAGTGCGATCATGGGTCATTGACAGGGAAAACTCGTCAATTATTTACTCTGTGATTGCGCCGCCTGGGGACGGGAGAAGGGGAGGACAGCGACAATGTCCTTTATAACTGTGGTTGCGGTCCCATCCTTCTGCCATCCTCATTGCAGGACAATAACATCCTGCGAAAAGGTCCTTAGTTTCAGTAGCATGAGGAGTGAGGGACTATGTCAAAGACTTCATGGAAAAAGAGGAATAGGGAAAGGGTTGTAAATGTAATTAAAATAGGTAAATCAGCCTCCAGCAACCTCATGTTTTTCCCACAGGTCAGGCTACAACTATCACCATCCATCACCCTCAGCCCACTTGAGGGTAGTTGTATGCATCTGCAAGGCATCTGGATGAGGAAAATGGATAGTAGGTGTTCTAGGAATATGGGGCAAAACAATTTAATGTATTTTGGAATGCTACTGCAAGTATGCATTTGAAATTCTAGGAGATCCACCTAACTAACAAGTTGATTAATGCATGTAAAATCTGTTAAATGATTCTGTGCAGAGCTAACGTAAAAACATGGGAGGAGGTGGCAGGAGAAAATCTGATTTTACATTCTCCTGATTTACATGTTTTTTTTCAACAGTCTCCATTATGGAAGCAGTTTGGTTTAGATGGTTTTAGAAAAGCAAACAAATAAAAACCACTGTCAAAATACATAAGCACTAAATCTGAGAAGCTGATGCTCATCATTATTGCTTTAAAAGTCAACTGAAAGACTTGAAAAACATTTAAAATGTATGTCTCACGAAACAGCTTTTTAAAAAACATTAAAACTGAATTCAACCCACTTTGAAACATGAGTGCAATTTCACTTCACATTATTACACCCTTGCTGTTGTTACCCCATCTCCTTCATCCAGCCTGCGTTCTGCCTCATGGCTTTATTGTGGCTTGAACTGTGAAACATGATTTAATCATCAACAGCAAAAATACCACTATGCAAGCACCAGGATTTCATGATTTCTACACTGAGTGCATAGATTCAGCAGCCTGGTGGTTCTGTGTGTATAGGTACATCTTTGCACTTTGTTTCTTTTGGCTTCTCTGCCCCACTTCTGCATCAGCATCTGCTCTCCTGACATGGGGTTTGGGGGTCTCTAGGTCCTTTGGCATTAAAAACCCTGGGATGCTCGCTGATGGTTTGCTCATGAGATGGTCACTTTAGCTCTTTTGGCACCGGTCGCTCCCTGAGGGATTAGTGCGCTCTGCAGCATTAGTGATCCATTTAGGTTTTATGAAAAGGGGATTTGGCCATCCAGCATTTGGCTATTACGATGTTTAAATATTTAACCACTGGTGTCCAGAAAGGATGGGCGGGGGAGCCAACATGAGGAGGCTAGTGAGGAATTGCAAAAAGCACAAAAGGAGTGCTTTGGGTGAGAATCAAGGCAGTGGGGTCTGATTTAATGTGACAAGAGGTTAAGAAGTGGTTGGCTTGACACAGAGGGAAGGAGAATTTGGATTGTAATCTTTTAACTCTTTCTGCAGAAAGAAGCCATGAAAGGATGAGGTATTGGTATCATCACTAGGCTTGCTCTCAGTGCTTGTTTTGCACTAAGTCTCAGATACAGAATATGTTTGAAATGTCCAGAGCAAAGTATTCCCTAGACAGGTCTCAGGGGTTGACATTAGATAACTGTGAGCATGTGTGTGTAGGTATGCTGTCATCTGTCAACTCTACCAAGGCCCATATTCTGCTAAAAGACCTCCATACTAAAACCATGAATTTCCTGGTTCTGCTTCTCTTTCTCTGCCTATCTTGTCCCCTATTTCTCTGCGGCATGGCCAGAGTTTAGGAGAGTAACTTTTCTAGGCCGGAAATCCTGTAACCCCTCAGGTGGCTGAGGGATTCTGAGAACCATAGTTTCAAAAAGTAACATTTTCAAGTTCTGGATGCAGTACTGATTGGGTCCAGAGAAAGGAGTAAATAAATTGGCAGGCGCAAGAGCAGTAAGGAAAATGAGTTCACTCAAGTGGGACATTAAGAATCTTTTGCCTAAGAAATTTTAGAAACCTGGAAGCAGGCCTGCTACTATAGTAGTGATTTGCACATCACACACACACACACACTTACACAAATTTCAATATATTTGCATGTGGAAATGTAATATACATGCATATAGATTGTGATTTCATGGATGTTTGATGTAAAATGTTTAATTTACTATGTATATTAAGGCAATTTTGTTATGTCTGAGCTGGTATTAAATGTATTAAGGTAAGGAGAATTTTGAGACTGAGTAGTAATTGGTGGAATGTCTGGAGGGATTTGAATAAGGTTGATGAATGGCAGTTGATTTAGTCTGTTAGGATAGTTAGAAAGAAGAAAGGAGTGAGTGAAGTCAGGATTAGAGTTAAGAGAGCCAGTCAGGTTTAGGAATTAATGTGTGGTGTTTAAGAGTCTGAGTTAGCTAGGAGTGGAGTATGAGAGAAAATGAGAGATGTGTTTTAAAGGTATTAAAGAATCAATCTGTTTTGTTATGTTCAACTGTTCAACTTTGGTTCATAAAGGGTTTTGTTTTTGTTTTTTTGTATTTATATGCTTTTGGTCTCTGGGAACACTCCATATAAAGCTGGGATTCAGACACAGTGTCTGTGGTAGCAGCAATGAATAAAGAAGTATGGTGTCTGGTGGGGATATAATTTACATAATATCTCACATAGGTAACTTGAGAGCATCTAGAAGGTCCCCACAATTGGTGGCCACAGCAGTAGGACAGTAAGCGGTCCTTACATTGGTGGCAGAGATGGAGACAATGGAAAGCCCTCACCCTTGGTGGTAACAATTAAATCTGTGGAAGTCTTCACATTTGGTGGCAGCATAGATTAGGTAGAGCCAGATACTTGGTGGAAAAGTGGTAGTTTAAGTGGCAAACTCCAATACAGATAACTGCACATAACTACACAATTGCAGCATGCTGGTGACTGCCATGGCAGCTCAATTGTGCAGTTATGTTGAAACAAATAATAAAAAATATGTCCCAGGAACAGAGAGAAAGCAACATTGATTCTGTTTAATTTTGTTCATTTTGCCACAATTGTGCTATTTCCTTCCCTGGTATGTATTTTTTTTTCTTTTTTTTTGCTGGTAATTGAATAACTGCTGCATACTGGTGACTGCCACAGCAGCGCAATTGCCCAATTATGGCAAAACAAATTTAAAAAGAAATATGTATTGGAGAATGGAGTAAAAGCAAAATTGTTCCTGTGCACTATGTCTTCTTTGCCTGGACATCAGAAGTGTAGTGACTTCACCCTGCTTGGGGATTGGGACAGGGAAAAGAGGAGAAATATGCCTAGTCACAGCATATGACTGTTGGAATATTGGAACTGCAGTGGAATAAACCAATCACACCAAGAAGTAATAGTTGAACAGCAGTGATAGGAGCCATTAACAGGTTTTTCCTGTCAATGAAAGGATGCAATACAATAACGATGGAAATGCAGTGTAACAACAGGAGAGTCACAACACTGTGCAATAAGGAAAGATCAAACAAGGAACCAAGCCAGTGCAATCCTGCAACAAACCCACCCTATGATAAAGTCCTCTGGTTGCCAAACCCTGCATGGTTATGACCTAGTAGGAGCCAGATGCCATTGAGAATGTGCAGATTTGTTAGAGGAAAACCATTTTGAAATTGTTTAAAATGATGGAGACATAATGTAAGCCAAATCTATCAATACAATAACTTATATCACTTCTCTCTTGTTGTTCCTTCAGGAACCTCACTGAGCAGCTCACATAAAGACCTACACATTCACTCTCCAATCCAAGCAGTATGCAGGCTGAGGTCAATATCAATTTAACAATTGTTCTGATATGATGTCCTTAGATAGGGAAATTCTGATTATAAGTTAAAGAACACAAGTGAGATCTTGGGAAACTCCAGGACACTTAAACCCTCTAAAAAGCTGATACGCCTCCATCTGACCTCTAGGTGTCAGATGATAAAATTCAAAGCCCTAAACAACTTTAGAGCTTGATACTTCAAGGAGCACCTCTCTCCATTTATACCTACCATTATATGCCAAAGGGTACCTTCCTCTATGTCTCTAAGGTCCAACCTTATCGGGCCTTATGCTGAGTCTCCAATTTTCATGGGTCATCTACAGGTGGGAAACCAGGGTGCATATTCTCCAGTTTTGGTGGGCTTGGGTCCAGACAAGAGGAAAGGGCTATAAGCAAGTTGCCAGCGCAGCTAAGAGAGCAGCAGTTTACTACGATCTGGAAAGCATAATTGATTTGTTGCTATATATTGCTATGATATTCCAGGAAAGGGTGTTCTAGGTGTTTATTTAGATAACTTTCTCCTCTTTTTCCTGGCATTGTAGCACCAGGGCTAATGCTCCGCTCTACTCTGCATCCACCTTCTGGCTAGAAGCAAATAGATTAGATTAAATGTTCCTTATCCCATCCACCTAATTCCCTACAAATCCCTTCATTTCACCTTGATCTGGAAACGTTCTCATTAGCTGAGCTTTCTTCCTTCATTTACAGATGGGAAAATATGTTCTCTGCATGTGGGTATTTGAATGACAAGCTGTGAGCAACTATGGTTGGTACTTAATGCATAACGCTTAACTACATCAATGGGGGCTATTCCAAAGTCTCAGGTTTTGTTCCCAAAACTTCAGGGCCTGGGACAATCTTGAACTGGAAATCTTAATTGTGGAACAATACACATTTTGGGGAAGGAATCATGTAGCCCTCCAGATGTTGGTAAGTTGCAACTTCTAGCAGTCCTCACCATTGGCCATGCTTACAGTTGCTCCTGGGACTTGCAATTTAACAGCATCTAGAACACCCAATCTTGCATTATGTGGAGACACGGTAGATGACTTTCTGCTGTGGTGCTTCTATAAAGAAAGGCCTTCCTTTGGAGATCTAGCTGATGCTGATGTTGACTCAATTTTGGCATTAACAGTTAGCTCTTTTATTATGGATCATCGTCTGAATAGGCTGTTAGATGCACCTGAGGAAGTAGACTAGAGCCCACAAAAGCTTATGGTATAAACCAGTTAGTCTCAAATATGCTACTGGATCTCTTTTGGTCAAAACAAGCTAACACAGTTCTCTCTTGAACAGGATTAGGTTTGAAGTTGTGTCTCAGCGAACATGGTTTCAAGTTTGTTTTGAATCAGTTTAAATTGCTTGTGATCTTTGAACATTGTGCTATGGTTTAACTTTGTTCCAATTGTTCAGCTGTTTGTGTCCTGAGAGACTTCGATATAGTGCAGCATATAAATATTTAAATAAATGAGCCGTTGTGGGGCTGGGAATTATCTTTTCAGATATAGGCTTTATGGTCCAAATTCACATAGTGTATTAAATTCCCATAGCACTTGAGAATGGGGGAAAAAAGTCTCTGGAAATCCTGGTGTCAGTCTGCATTTGAACAGACATTAAAAGGTAACTGGAAAGAATGATTGATAAGCCAAACAAAACTATTTGGTAAATATAATGTAGGGCCTGAAAGTATTGTCACTTTAAACTGTAACAAAACACATCCTGAAGAGAAAAGGGAATATAAACTTACAAATGTGCATTTTTCCTTTTAGTGTGTCCCACAGGAAAACCAGGGCTTTGTTCTTGGAAAATACCTTTGTATCTGCAACCCAGGTTTCTATGGGGTCAGCAGGGCTGCCTTCTCCTCCTCCGCTGCCGCCACCAATAAGGAACAGTCTGGTAGGTAGTAGCATTCTATTGCTGATTTGCAGAACTTTCACGGTCAGAGACTGAATGTTTTTTTCAGTTTATATATTTATTTATTTGCTTGTTTATATATTGTTGTCTCTGTACATGGTGAGAGCCAGTGCAGCATAGTGGTCTGTGTTGGACTAGGACAGTGGAAGACCAGAGTTTGAATCCCCAATTGGCTACAGAAACCTATGGGGTAACTCTCTCATCCTCAGAGGAAGCCAATGGCAAACTTCTTCTGAAGAAATGTTGCCAAGAAAGCCATATAATAGCTTTACTTTAGGGTTGCCATAAGTTTGAAATTATTTGAAGGCACACAACACAACATGTATATGGTGTTTGGCCATGTTCCCATAATGACAAAGTGTAACTTATGACCCTAGGCTGCTCCCTTTGTGGCCTCTGAAACTACCAGGACCTCTACCAGCTGATTTTCAGAAGTAAACAGTGCTTTTCCTGGCTTCTGATAATTGCTGGAGGATTGAAGAGGCAAAATCCTATTTGCCATTTCCCCATCTTTAACAATAGGAGAGTGTTTGTATGTTGACATATATGTACATATCTGTACATGTACAGCCCCTGGCCTAGAGGCAATACTAGATGTGGCTCTCAGGGCTGAAAAAAATTGTGCAGCCATATTTTGTCCCTTTCTTATTCCCTGTGTGATCTCTCTGTTTAAAGTAAGATACTTGACATGCTAGAAACCTTTAAGATTTAAGATTTTAAGAGCCTCCTAAAGCCCCAAAGAGTCATTTAATGAATGCCTCTTCCCATGAGACATAAGAACACATTTAATATTACAGACCATTTAAAACATCAGTGAAAGTCAATCTTTGATAGAACATAGTATAAGAAAGGGATTATTGGAGAAGCGACATGGAGCTGCAAATATTAGTTGGATGAAGAAAGTTGTGATGTATTATACAATAAATTTTCCTTAATAGTTTGGTTGTTTTGAGATTTTTTCATGTTGGGGCAGGGAGATGAAGTCTAGTGAGATACATAGTTTTAAAATAACTGGTAAAGCCATAGATTTTAAAGTGTTCAAGGGCCAATGTGGTGTAGCGGTTATTTTAGTGTTGGACTAGGACTATAAAGACTCAGTTCAACTCTCCACTCAGCCATGAAACTTATCGACTCATCTGAAACTACTTGCTGCACATCCTCCAGCATTTCACAGATGGTGGCCGAGCAACATGAGTGTGGTCAAGATGACAAAAGTTATCAATGAGGAAGAACGCACAAGCTAGGAGAGGCTACAGTAGTTTGCAGCCTGAGCCTACTGGGAAGGGCGAGGTTCTGCCCCTCCTCTCTTCATTTCCCTGCTGAGTTAATTGAAAGCAAACAACTTTTTCATTTTAAACTCAGTTTCCACTGGCTGAGGCAAGCTGAGGACAAACACAGAAGGTGGGAGGAGAAGAAAGAAACTGGGACCTTGAAAAAGTCAATCAAAGGATTATTTGGGACTGTAAGCTGGGGGGTATATTGTTGTCTCTAAGCCCTAATCAACCCCAAAGAGCTGACAGAGAGGCTTTCAGGGACCACTTCCTTGACATATTATATACACTAATATACAATGACTTTCAGAGATTGGGGTAAATGATAAATGTGGGCAGTTTGTGACACTTGTTGTGCCGCAACCAGCATGGGCAAATAAGGGCTTTTGTACACCTTTTGCCTTGGGGATTTAACGAGCCAATCAAGAGGGCAAAAACTTGAAACATTCTTGCACTTGTGGACTGTTACCTTACTTTGCTGTCTTGTCAGCTGGAAATTGCTTTCACTTGCAAACTTCAGCTCTGACCTTGAGTTGGCCAGAACAGATTTACAGGTACAGATAATAATGTAGCCTGGCTCTGCAGAAAAAACTAGAGACTGCTTGAACTCATGAAAATTCAGTTGTTTTTGTTTTTACAGCTTCTTTCCCCCTTAAAAACTTTGCAAAAATTTCTCAGGACATAGGTGGATCAGAGGGCTTTATCACATGAGGCAAGTAAATCGCCATTGCAGCAGGAAAATAGCATCTTAGCTCTTCGTGTTATGTTTTTCTCACAGTGGAGACCACTTGGAAAGCGTTTCTTTTTGTGTGTGTATTAATAAAAGAAAACTTCAAAAGGTCTCCTATCAGAACACAGAAGAGAAATGACATCATGTTATAAGTCTCAGCCAAAGACGCTATTGTATAATTTACCTGCCTTGTGTGATGAAACCAGGAGAATGTAACCAGGCATGGGAATCATGGACTAAGGTCTGCTATTTTAACATTAACATTTAACATTGCTTTTGGAAAACTAACAGGGGAAAGTGCTTCCCAGTATGGAACAATGACTTCTGGGAATTTGCTGGAATGTCGCCCCTGTCAGGAAGGATGTACCACCTGCACTGATGATACGCCATGTCTAATCCAGGAAGACTGGTCGTTGAGGGCTGCTGTCCTGGCTTTCCAAGCTTTCTGTATGCTGGCAGTTTTCTTCAGTATGCTAGTCTCCTACCACTTCAGGAAGAGCAAGGTAAGGACAGTGCTGAGCAGTTGTAATACAAGGTGGATTTCAAAAATGGCAAGGACCAGAATGGACTTTCCCAATTTTACACCCTCCAGAGGTGTTGTCTACAACTCCCATCATCCCCAACTGTCATAGCTAGTGAGATGATGTGTACTGTAGTACAACAAGGCATGATGGTGCCAATTTGGGAAAAGCCAAATTAGAGTGTATGTTTCTTGGACCCAAAAAGGTATCACCACTATCCCATTTCCCCTTTTCTTTCTACCTGACTTTAATATCTGCACCACCTCCAAAGCTGCCATTCCTTGGTTGTGTTGGGCTGCACCACCATTTCACATTCATCTCTGTTTTCCTAGAGGATTCGGGCTTCAGGAGTTCTTCTTCTGGAGACGATACTCTTTGGCTCACTCCTGCTGTACTTCCCTGTGAGTATCTGGGCTAGATCCAAATGGGTTGAGTTCAAAGCAAATTTTATTTGCATCAAACCAGTGGCCATTGCAATTTTAACAAATGCAGCACATACCAGCAAACATAAACAACATAAGAACATACTAGTAGTACTAAAACAAGTTTATATCAAAAATACATTCCCCGTACTAAAACAGATATAAATGATACAAGCAAAGGACATCCAAGCAAATAAAATCAGTGAGTTTGCTCAAGAATAAACTAAAATTTAAGAGTAAAGGCTTGATTATAGCCAATTTTTAAAATAGCAACACCCCCCCCAAAAAAACAATTTTTACTATGAGTACAGAATCAGAGTGCTGAAGGAGAAAATTCACACAGTAAACAGGTGCTGTAAGCTATATTTCAGAGGAAAGAATGGTCAAAACCACTTCTGAGTATCGCTTACCTGAGAAAACGCTGTGAAATTCACATGGTAACCATATATCAGTGGGTGATTTGAAGGTGCATACGCACATAATCAGCAGAATGCCCTGGGTGAGACACTAATGAAATTAGTGTTTAGAATTAGAATTAGAATTAACTCACCACAAAAGTTTCTATACAAGAAACAAAATAACAAAACATGGGCCACAGTTTCAGTGTTTCCATTTCCACAGACACCCTACCTGATTCCCACTGATGGAAACGTTTTCAAATATGTGCTTGAAAAGGCTTTTCTATATTTTGCATATGTTAAGTGCTGTTGATAAGAGAATGTGGAATCAGAAAAAAACAAACAGACAAATATGAACTCTGGCTGAGCCAAGGACTCAGTTTTGTCGTTACAGACAACTTGTTGTTCAGTATCCAGCAACTATTTTTTCAGTAGTTCTTTGGCTTTGATCATATGTAACTGTAGTAGTTGTTGAGTCAAGAAACCAGTTGGGTTTAACTTTAGATTAAAAGCTCTCAACTGGCTACTCTTGTGTGAATCCATCTGAACTAAGTGTAATAAACCCATAGGAGCTAAGTGTAACTGTAGCTGCAGGTCTTTAGACAAGTTTGTGTATAAACTGATGTAATGCCAGCTTCAGGTCACAGAGCAGCACTTGTAACACACCTTGGAAATGGGAAAAAAAAGTCTAAGAAACTTAAACTGCCTGACTTTTAGTGGTTTTAAATTAGCATCAGCCCAAATTTAGATCCCAAAGAGTAGTTAGGCTATGGGTTTAGATTCATAGCACCTCAGTTTCAAGCACCAGAAGAATAATGTTATACACTTTTGTTTAATTAATACTTGATTTATTTATTTATTTATTAAAATCACAAAAAGATTCTAATACTTCCTGTGGGTTTTTCTGTCAGTCTTGCAGAGCTGACCTTGTCCCAACAGATTGAAATACTCTTTCCAGATACTTGAATACTTTAACTTGTTCTATAATGGGCTCATCCAGGTAGCATTTTTGAGGTTTATAATGTCGGGGAGCGAGCTACCTTCATTTTCCCATAAGTGACTTAAGGTACTCTTTTCTTGCAGTATTCAGAAGAATGGGCTAAGTTGTCTGAGTTTACATCAGCAGTGCTATTCCACTAGAAAGACAGAACTGGCATTGGTTTGTTAATTGTGTGGGATCTGATGCAATAGAAAAAAACACACACACACCCCAGTGTTTCTGGAGGATGAGTGCATTGAATTCTGGCAAGGAGATTGATAAACAGGTTGGACAATAAGTGGCCGAACTGGAGTTTCCATATATGGGCCCAAGGGAAAAGTGTGGACTTAGAAGCTGAGCCTACAAATCAGTACCTGAAGCAACAGCCCAAAGGGGCAAAACAGGAAGCAGGTAAGGGAAAAGAATCGAGGGCAAGGATGAGCAACTGCGGAAGGGTAGGGAGCTGTGGTACCCTCCCAGGAGACAATGGAAGGCTGGACCTGCTCCCACAAAAACAAAGCAAAACCTCTTTTTGCCCCCAAACATCCTCTAGGGCAGAAGACAATCATTTTGCCATGTTTGGGGGCCTTTCTGGGTCATTTTAGTTCCAGGAGAGGCCTATTTTTAATAGAAAGTGAGCTGAAGTCACTTCCTGTTTGGTCTTAGATTGGCCCTGGGTGGGCCCAGAGCATAGCAGAAGTGCCCCTGTGCTCCCTGGATGGTGTTCGGGAGCAAAAAATTTTGCAAAAAAAGAAAAAGAAAGAAAAAACTACTTGATCCCAGGGGGCATAGGGGCCTCCAAACATGATGGAAATGCCCTCCACACCCCCTAGAGAGCTTTGGGGGCATTTTGGAGTAAAAATAGTTGTGACTCGAGGGCCACAAAATGGGCCTGGGGGGCCACATGGGACACGTATGGGGTACACTTTGCCCACGCTGATATAGAGGAATGAGGAAGGCAGCTTGCAAGACTTAGAGACAGGAAAAAAACAGCCCTGAGGGAAGACGGAAGCATGTCTCACAAATTCCATTTTAGCCAGGGCTGTAGCCAGGGGACAAATTGAAGGCCTTGTTTCTCCAAATAAGAATTCTGTCCCTTCCATAAATTTTCCTTCAATGCCCAAATTTCTAATAGTGCAGAGAATAAAGAAAATCTCATCTAGAACTTATATTAATCTGTTTGCAGTTTCTTGGTAACTTTGGCTGCTCTTTTTCTTTGGAAGCCTAAACTCTTGCTTCTAAATGCTCAATAGAAGTTTTAAGTTACTGCAATGTTAGAAATTTGGGGACTGAACAAAAATGTCAGGGGGTGGGGCAGAATTCTTATTTCAGAGGGGCAATGCCCCAATTCTTCCCCTACCCTCCATTTTAACATGTGTATGTTGTGCATACCTTACAGATATAATATGAAAGTGAGAAAGTAAGAAAGAAGATACCTGCAACTTAGGGAAAAGAGAGAAACCGGAAAGGATTAGAAGAAGAGAAAATCAGCCCTGAATAAAAGTTTCACACATTATTTCTCTAAAAAGCTGGGATACACAGAACACACTTTAACCATGACGGTGAAGGGGAATCAGAAAAAGCTTACTCAAATTCTGTTCTCTCCTCCCTACAAAAGCAACCTTCTCACAGGCTCGAAGGCCAGCACCGAATGAAGGCAAGCCCCTCCACTGGCAGATGCTGAGGGACAGTAATAGCAGGATCCATCCTTCCCACCATCCCCCATCATTCCCCTGTGGGGAGAACTGAGCTATCTATACCATAAAGTCTTTCCTATGCCATCTAATGCAGCCTGCTGCACTCAGCAGTGCTGAAATAAGTTTTAACTGCCAGGCTGGTTCACTCAGAGCCAGCGTGGTGTAGTTATTCAAGCACTGAACTTTGATCCTGGAGATCAGAATTCAATTCTCTACTTGGCCACTGGGTGACCTTGGGCACGTTGCACACTCTCGACCCCCAGAAAACCCCATGATAGGGTCATCTTAGAGTTACCATGAGCAAGAAACAGCTCTAAGGCACACCAACAACAGGTTCACTTCTGCATATTGTGTGGAGAGGGCATCTTGTTCTTTATTCTCGGGCAACCAAACTTAGTGACCTGGCCCTGACCCCATATAAATCAGGGAAATATACCAGATTTACATATTTATCCTTAGAGTGTATAGTTCATTCTGCCCCTGCTGGATATATGGAGGGACAAAGAGCAATGCAGACCTTTGAAGCCTGCCCCACTGATCACAGGACATTCACCTGGGGCTCTTTGTCCCTCCTGAGATTTCTGAGGGCTGCCAGTACATTTCTAATCCTGCCTTTTGAGTCTCAATGGCTAGATGCTTACAATGGTTTCCAATAATAATAAAAACACAGCTTCCTGAGATTATGGATTTTGTGCCCTGAGCCAATTTCTGCACTTTGTGGGATATAGAGCCATAACCCTTTGATGGGTACATAAACCCGGAAAAACAGCTTTAATGTTCCAAAGATTTATTAGCCCATAGAGTCAGATCCTGAGGAGTCAACAATAAGGAACAGACATTGTTATAATGCTATTTGTGGAAGACCCTGCAGAACCTGGCCAGTGAACCATTCAGAGACAAAACTGCCCCCCTCCCACCACCAAGGCTGAATGTTTCATCTGGGCTTCCTTCTTCTCCTCCTATATGTGAGACTTGGGCCAATTCAGTGTATTGATTCAGTTCCCTTACCAGATTGCTATTGAGAATTACTTTCTGAAAAACTATTTTTTAAAAGTAACTACTTACAGTTCCAGGGCCAAAATAGATTGGTAATTACCATGACAGTTTTAAAAATTACAGTTTTTAAAATGATATTTTAAAATGACATTTTAAAAACATAAGTAACTCTTTGCATTCTTTTTATTAAAAAAAATCTAAATGGTTGAATTACTTTTAAAAACATGTACACAGGCTACTGCAAGCCACTTGCCTATAGTACAAAACAACCTTAAGCGGTGAAGTGATGAATGCCATGAAACTATTAAAATAACTGAAAACAGTTACAATTATAACCCTAAAGAGGGTATCTCTTGTTATGCCACTGTGGTAGTATAATTAGTTGTATCAAAACAGAATTAACTCCGAGTATCTCTTTATTTGTAATGATTTATTTTTAAGTTGGTCTGATGAGATTCCCCCTTTCCCCTACACTTAACAAAAGAGGAGCTGCAATCATGCCTTCTTAATACTGACTGGCTAGAAAAACTGCATTGGACAAGCAAATATCTTTTGAATAGTACATACAGAAACAATATCATCTGGGAAGAAAAAAGACTGTATCTACACCTCAGTTCCCTTTCCTGCCCTTTCTCTCCATGCAGGTGTTTATCCTCTACTTCAAGCCAAGCATCTTCCGTTGTATTGTCCTGCGCTGGGTGCGCATGCTGGGTTTTGCCATTGTTTATGGAACTATCACTCTCAAGCTATACAGGTAAGAAAGTCTTGAAGGGGGAAGATAAATACTTTAAACAATGAGCAATAGAGGGATCCAGCTGACAATTAATTAACTCAAATTCTGGATTTAATTTATTCCATTTTATTAACTCCAAGAGACACTGAGAAACAACTATTATAACCACACTGTATAAGGATCTTGGCATTTTACCATTTCAATTATAATGTCAGAATCCTAGGAACTGTAGGATTCAGCATCTGTGAGAAATTCTGCTGGAGTGATTCTCTGGGGACATGGAACAATCACTAAACCAGATTACACAAGTATTAATATCTTCTAGGATTTCATGGATAAAAACTGGAACACGTATGGTCAAACAAACCTGCAGCCGTTTGCTTTTGCCTGAGCATATTAGAGAGCACAAGATTCTGCCCCCTCCTTTCTTCTTCCTTTTGCTGAGTTAATTGAGAGCAAACTATTTTTGCACCTTGAGCTCAGTTTGCAGCAACTGAAGTAAGCTGAAGGGAAACTGAAAAGAGGAGAGAGAAACTGGGACATTTTAAAAGCAGCTGAAAAAGAGATGACAGAGGATTAATTGCCAAATCAAGAAAGTGAGAGAGTGTGCATCAGGAAGCATACTGGTACTCAAAAGCAATCTGATCCTCCACATGGAGATCCTTCTTCCTTATTTTTGCAGCTAAACTTACCCTGTATGAAAACCGGATTTACAAATTGACAACCCATCATTTAGTGACAATTACTTTGATTTCTAACAGCAGAAATGGATGAAGTGGTGACCACTTCAGGTGACAGTTGGTAATGTGCAAGGGGTGGCAGCAAAATGTTGAAGGGCAGAGCTATGTGTGCCACACAACCTGCTCTCCATCATCTGAGTAAATCCCCTGCACAAAAGTGCCATGGAAGGTACTGCCTTATTTCCTGCGTTAAAGGAAATTTCATCTGTTGATCTGGTCAGCTTCCCATGAAATGCAAGCAGAAGCCATCTTGTTTTTCACCTCAGACATTTCTTGGGTTAGCCCAAGTCAATTTTGTGCGGCCGCCCAGATCGTCTTAGATACCCTGCCTATGAAAGACTTTTGTAAGCACCCTTTGTCTCCTTATTCTTATCCTCTGTCTTTCTTGCCCCACAGAGTCTTGAAGATCTTTCTGTCCCGCACGGCCCAGCGAGTCCCTTACATGTCCAGTGGGCGGGTTCTGAAGATGCTGGCTTTGATCCTCCTCTTGGTGCTTTGGTTCTTAGCAGCATGGACTGTTGGGATGTTGGAGAACATTGAGAAAAATATCCCACTAGTGGTCCGCTCCCAGACAACTAGGGGGCTCCAGTTTTACATCTGTGACCATGACCGTTGGGACTATATGATGGTAGTGGGTAAGGGCCAAATACTACCACCCTGTCCCCATCTGATACTTCACCATATGGTGACGTATTAGCCAGGGCTCAATCCCAAAATATACAGATCATGGGTGCAAAAGTGCTGCACTACATTATCTCTTACTTAAGAAAAGCCATCTCCCAGCTTCCACCATATTTTCAAGATACAGGATTAATATACCCATTAATATACCCATCTGTATCTATATTATTTCAAACCTCCTTGTGGTCCTATTCACCACCACCACCTACTATGAAGTCACACATTCTTACCCTTCGAGAAAAGCAATGACAAATCAGGCTCTCCTGATGCTGTTGGACTTTAACTCCCAGTGCTCTTCCATATTAGCTAAGCTGGCTAAGCTTGCTGGAAGTCCAACCACCTCTGGAGAGCCAGGTAATTGATTCAGGGAACAAATAGCATGTAGCCTAAGATCATGCTCTTTCTTTTGGTCTAACATATGCACTAGAGAGATCAAAGGTGGTTTGAGCATTGGACTATGACTCTGGAGACCAGGTTTTTATTCCCTGCTCAGCCATGGAAGCCCACTGGATGACCCTGGGTGCATCACACACTCTCAGTCCCAGAAAATCCTGTGATGGGGTCACCATAAGTCAGAAACAACTGGAAGGCACACAACAAGAACCACGCATATATGGCATTGATTCAGATCAGAACCAACATCTACAATTTCTGGACATTTAAACTTTCCCTTACATTTGAACTGCCATCCTCTGACAGGGATTTAAAAGATGGAAAAAAAACCCCCAAAACCCTACTCTTTATTGGTACCAGGATCACCTCTCTAATGCATGCAGTGTTTGTAGTAAGACTTCTACCACAACATGCACAGTACAGTCTAAGATGGTAGTAACAATACATACATTTCACTGTGAGCTGTTCCTTGAATTTTGTAAGGCCTGGGAAGAATACATGGGTGGGGTACTAACCTGCATTTGACTTGACTCCACCTTTCCAAGAACTGGACAGACCCTATTTTAGAACCTGGCAGGAGGTACCTGATTGTTCCCTACCACATTTTAAATGGCAGTTTTTGCTCCCTGTTTAGCAGCTTTCACCCTGCACAAAGTCTCCTCCTCAGATCAGTATGTCACTACTGTCAGCCTCCAAAAAGAAGCCAAAGAACAGCCACCTTTTAGTATTAAGGGGTTTTGATTACAGCCCTTCTCTCTCCTTTGGGAGGAGTGAGAAGAACTGAAGAAGTTAGGGATAAGTACATAACTGTACTGGAATTGCTCATCTAGTTTCATCCTTCTCTCTTTTACCATCTAGCTGAGATGCTGTTCTTGTTCTGGGGAATTTTTCTCTGCTATGCCACTCGGACAGTCCCTTCTGCCTTCCATGAGCCTCGCTACATGGGCATCGCCCTCCACAATGAGCTGATTACATCTGCTGCCTTTCATGTGGTCAGGTGAGGAAGGGCAAATGTCTCTTGCAGTGGTGGGACCCAAGATAGTTATGCTTTGAGATTCTGAGATCAATGTGATTTAGAGTCACATGGGAGCTATAAGCATATATCAGGAAGTCCCAAGTTCAAATATTAACTCTCCGAAGAGATCACAAGGACATCTTAGGCAAACTGCTAGTACCTCAGAGTTCAGCACAGGCCCTCTGCAGTTTAAATGATGATAATACTACCTTACCTTATGGTGTTGAAAGGATTGCTGAGATGATGTGTTTGAAGTGAATATCAAAAGTACCAAACATGAAATAATCACTTGGGAATTCCAGGTTTGTCCCTACTGAACCATGAAACCTATTGGGTGTCCTTGGGCCAATTACTTTCAGCATGACCTACCTGCTCAAGCTTTATAATTATAAAGTAGGGAAAAGGAGGAGAGCTATATATGCCACCTTGAACTCATTAGAGTAAAAATGCAATATAAATGTAAAACATAGAGGTATTAAGTTGACCCCTAATTTTAGTAGCAGAATTCAACTGAGTGCTGTTACTTTTTCTTTTAATCTAGTCTGTCCTCCTTCTAACAAAACTTGTTTTCACTAACTCCCCTAATTGTTTCTCCAATGCACCCCTTTCTATCCAATTTATTTTTGTCTTTAGGTTTTTAATGGTACCTTCTTTGCATCCTGACTGGACACTCCTGCTCTTTTTTATTCACACACACGTCACCACCACCATGACACTGGCACTTCTTTTCATCCCAAAGGTATGAGCTGAATAGGATCCTAAAAGAAAATTAGAGCCAGTTCTCTTTCCTCTCCCTTCCTCTCTCAACTCCTATCCTATAACAGGACAGGCTTTAGAAATCATGAACATCTCACTGTTGTTTGAAATTCATGACAAGTTTTATGTGCTATTTCATCTTGATGACTTCAAAGGACATAATTATTAACCTTTTTGTATGTGTGTGGAACATTGACTGAACAAAATTCTCATGATGTTAAATGCTGGTTCCAGAACTTTCAGGATCCTTTGACATAGCATTCTCACTGGGACCCCTTAACCTGGAAGAGAGTGGACATGCAATTGCACAAAAATGCATACAAATGTATATTCTAAGTCAAAATGCGTACAAAAATGTGTATTTGGAGGTAAAATGTGTACAACTTCTTTTTGAAAATATAGATTGATATAGAATAAAGAATAGAAGTGATTATGATTGGATACAAGCAAAACAGACATAGACTGGCCTATCTGTACCTAACACCCAGGGACAGACCATTATGTCTTACTAAATTATTCTGCATCAATGGCTGTTTCAACATCCTATGGAGTTCCATAAGGTAAACAGGCATTGCATGAAGAGGTCCTGTTTTCTGTTTAACAGGGCCAAACACTGTTGGTGAATTAACTGAATGATCTCAAATGATAGGTGATGGGTGGAGTGGGAGAGATATAAATAGGTATCCATGTTTTGGATACATTTTATTTCATTCAGTTTTTAAAACTCATACAGGAATCAGTAACCATGTAAAATACATGGAAACAAAGACAGGAAACAACATGTTTAAAAGCAGTGTTAAGGACATAATTTTTATACTACAAATGCTCATGTTTATTCTTTGTATGGATGCTACAAAGTCAGGGTAAGATGTCTTCCCATAGCCTTCTATAAAGATGTAGAGGAAACATGAACATCTATTATAGCTCATATAACTACTGAATGGAAACTACGTGTCATAAGTCCCTAAATACTTTAAAGGTACCAGATCCTATATGATCTTGGAAGCTAAGTAAGGTCAGTCCTGGTTAGTACCTGGATAGTGACCCACTAACAAATATCAAGTGCTGTAGGGTATATTTCAAAAGTAGTACCTGGCAAAACCACCTCTGAGCATTCCTAGCCTAAGAAAACCCTTTGAATTTCATGGGTTCGCCATAAGTCAGTAGATGATTTGAAGAGATACACATACACACACAAATCATAAACCGTATATCATGACTCTGGCCATGATATATCTCTCAAGCTCTCAAGTATCACTCCATTAATGCTAGATCTTCAAAGCCTATTTTTGCAGAACAGCTACGTTTTGGTCATCTTCCCAGGCTTCTACCATTTCCTTCCAAGCTGCTGTCATATGCAGAAAATATGGTAGAAGTTTAAAATGAACATTGCCTGTAAGATACTACCAAAGGAAATTCAGCATCCTCCATTCTGTCTCGCCCACATAGTTCTTGCACGCTGGGTCGCCGCTGAGAGAGGAGATTGCTGCCGAGGTATATGAAGATGAACTGGATATGAGGCACTCAGGCTCCTACCTGAACAGCAGCATCACATCGGCATGGAGTGAACACAGCCTTGACCCCGATGACATTCGGGTGGGTGGAACACTCAGGACCTTCTTTTGACGCTAGCTATGCCAGAAACTGTGCAGAGTAAGAGTTGCCTTTTGCAGTCTTTCTCCTGAAGCCAAACAAAACCAAAACCATCTGACCTCCACTATCTTACATTAATTCAATTCATGAAAGTGGGTGGGGTGGAGATGTTGGTCCACAGACAGTTCATTGTGTGATTGAGTCTCATGTCTTCTCTCCCTGGGTGCTGGTTGTGGGGAGACAATAGAGGTGGGTGAGAACGGAAGCAACTAAGCCATTAACAGCATGTCTTGTGTTCATGTACCTGACGACTTCTGCTATCTGTGGAGGCCTTATGTGGTGTGGGAGGGGAGGAGACATAGGTCAGTGGCAGAGCATATGTCTGATGTGGAGGAGGGTGCAGGCTCATTTTCTGGAATCCCCAGGTGGGGCTTGGAATTCAGGGCCCTATCAAAACTGGGAACTGCTCCCAGACAGAGTAGACAACACTGGGCTACGTGGACTAATAGGCAGACTCACTACAAGGAAGCTTAAACTACTGGGCCTCACTCTCCTCATGTGGACCCTGAGCTCCAGCATGTTTGCTTCACAGATGGCAAAATGCGAGGGCAAATCTTGCTTTTGATCCCCATTTATCCATATGATCCATCAACCTCTGCTGCAGTAGCAGCAGCAGCAGCAGCAAGAGGTTGTATTGGCCCAGCACGCTTGCATATGAATGACTGTAAAGAGTCGTGACTCAAAACAAAGCTTTCAGCACATAGGAATGGAATGTCTCAGTCTAAGACTCACTTTTACTATCTACTGTATGTCAAGGCCAGGGCAAAATTAGGACATACTGAAACTCTAAGATATTTCAAAGAGGCTCCATACATCAGGGGAAAAAAAATAACCTACTATGTGCAACTTTGCAGGACCTAAGCCAGCAATAAAGGAAGTCAGTATAACTTACAGTAAAGAATGTACTAAATTACAGTTGCGTAACGTTTTTGTAGGCGACTGCACTTTGGCTACCCTAACCTAAGCTGTGGCTTACTTAGCTTGGACGTAAATTCAACACTGGTAAAGGCAATGTCTTCAAATCCAACAGCCCACCATGAACTGTGAAGTTCCATCCCCTTCCTGAACCAGAATTCCTTTTCCTGCAAATGATATAAAACACCCCATAATCTGGGATGAACACTCAATATGGAATTAACCCTCTCCCCCATATAGTCCTGCTTCCCTGATCTATATGACACATTTCAAACCCTGAAGTTGCTATTAGCTGCTAAGGGGAACTTGCCTGTACTGGCCATTCCTGTCCTCCTTACCTACATACCTTCTTCCTACCTACCTTTCTTCCAATTTTATTAGAAGACATATGTTCTATTAAATCAAATATTAGACCAAAAAAATCTATTACCACATCCAAATCCAGCAAAAGTATTCTAGGAACTGGCCGTGTATGCAGTGGTTGTGTAAACCGGTTCTTATGTGTTAAGGAAATTTCACTCTGGTCAAGTGCTCTTAACCTAGAACTAAGCGAATCCGCCCCTCCAGTTTCTTTGCCTTCTTTCCAGGACCCTTCCTACCATTAGGTGGAGTGGGATGGTTCTCTGATGCAAAAGATCTTGGGTATCATGAAAGTGTAGCAAATGCTTAGCTATTTGTTTTGTTGCAATTGTATTCTTACTGCCAGGTTTGAGAAAAGGCAATAGTGGGATTTTCTGTTTCATGCCAAAATAATTTGGCTGGCCTTAGGCACCAAATAGACCTAGAAATGGAAATGTATGAAGAGCATTTATTGCTCCTCATTTACTGCTCTGCTTTAGGCAGCAAAATGCATTGGATCAGCCAGATACATAAAGCCATGAAACCTTCCTCAGGGAGACCCACAGTATCAGGATGTGGCTCAATTTTAGAACCAATATCACAATTTGTGGACCATTTTTTTGAAACCCTTCATACCCAATCTTTCATCATATATCAGAGATTCCACAGACTTCATAAAAACATTAACACCTTTAAAGTTAGAAGAGACATGTTAGGAACTATGGATGTAAGAGCATTATCTACTAGTATACCTCAGGATGAAGCCCTAGAAATTATACAATCTGCTTTAGAGAGGAGGAATATTAGACACCCCCCCCAAACACATTTTCTGCTTTTCCTAGCAGAAATAGCATTAACAAATAAACAAAAACTTTAAGTTTGAACAACAATACTGTTGGCAAATTAAGTGGGTATCCATGGAGTGCCCCACGGCACTAGAAACAGCAAATCTTTCCATGGAAGAGTTTGAAAGAGTAATAATTAATCTTAACAATGACTATAATGAGGAAAAACTCATTTTGAGGCAAAGTATTTAGATGAGATTTTATGTTTGGATAGGTAATAATGATGATCTAAAACAATTTCAGAATACAATTAACTCGAATAACACCAGATAGACATGGACATGAATAGGTGTGAGGACCATTTACTGCTCTTTATTTACTCCTCTGCCTTAGGTAGCAAAATGTATTGGATCAGTCAGGCTAAAATGAGGACCTTGGCTCCCCAAAGTAAAAAACATGACCCTCCCCCAAGAAACATTTCTTCAGTCCCCAAATTTCTAGTGTTGTAGAGGGAGTGAGAGAATGAAACTGTTTATACCTCCAACTCTGATATTTCCTGTGTTCTCATGCCCTTGGTAACTTTGCCTGCTGCTTTGCTTTGGATAACTCAAATGTATTTCTAAATACTCAACTGAAATTTTAAGATACTGTAAATGCTATAAATTTGGGGATTGAAGCTAAATTGCATTGGGAGGAGGAGAATTCTTATTTGGAAGGGCAATACACTCATTTTGCCCCCTTTCTACAGCTATACCTCTGGAAGGAGCCCTGCCTTTTTCCCATGGCATAACCTCCACTTACATCTCTCTCTCTCTCTCTCTCTCTGTTTATACCCTGCCCTTCTTCTGTGAAGGAACTCAGGGCAGCTTACAAAATTTAAAATAAAAGTTTAGCTAAAAAGGTATTATTACAAAAGTTAAAAACCACTTAAACCTCTGTTCTGTTAAAAGCACATAGTTAAAAAATGGTTTACAATACGTTTTAAAATACACTTAAAGCATCATTAAAACATGCAACATAAAAAAGAGAGCATAGCGCTTTGAATACCTTTCTGCCATACAATTAAAATCAGTCAAAGGCCAGCCTGAATTAAAAAAAGACTTAATCTGCTGCAGAAAGGGAGCAGAGAGGGGGCTAACTGGACCTCCCATGGGGCTAAGAAAGAGCTGCTGTTCCATTGCAACAGCAGTCCAGAATGGAGGACACACATGGCTTGTAATGTTTAGTTGATCCTAAAGCAAAGGGCCATTCTAAGAATGTAGACCAAGCATTGAGAAAGTTGTGCATTCATAAACCTGGTAGTGTTGTCATTCAGTCCACTTCATAACGCAGCCATTGTCATTATGCTTCTGACTGAGTAAGCATTTTTCTTTTCTTCTTCCTCTCCTCCTTATCTGTATTCCCTCCCCTTCATTGCACCTCTCCCTTCCCCACTACACATAACATGTAGGATGAACTGAAAAAGCTTTACACACAACTGGAGGTTCACAAGACCAAGAAGATGACGGCCAACAACCCTCACCTTCAGAAGAAGAGAAGTTCAAAGAGGGGTCTTGGCCGCTCCCTCATGAGGCGTATCACTGAGATCCCCGAGTCTGTGTCCCGGCAGTCCAGCAAAGACGAGAAAGATGGGTCTGTTGGTGGAGGCACAAGGAGTCATACTGGTTCCTACAAGAGGAGGCACTTGGACACTGGCAGCTCAAGCATGAAACTGAGAGATGACACCTCTTCCAAAGAAAAGGTGGGCTCGTCGCTGAAGAAGTCCCACAGCACTTATGATCACACAAGGGATGCCAAGGAAAACAGCTTGCCTTCCAGGCACAACAGTTGCAAAGAAGCTCCTTTGCTGGACTCAATGATGAGGAAAAAACTAGCCAAGAAAGCCTCAGAAAGATCCAACAGCGACTCTCTTGAAGACTCAGTCCCCCTCGTCTACAAGTCAGCCAGTGCTCACAACCTGATGTCGGAAAGGAAACCTCTACACCCCAAGCCTTCTCCTCTGCAGAAATCCCTCAGTGTTGTCACCAGTGCCAAAGAAAAGGCGCTGCTTCTAACTAGCAGGGCCTGCTTAGAAGACAGCAGTAAACTAGCACAAGAGAGGAGAGCAGCTGTAGAAGACTCTACAACAGGAAGTGAGGTCTCTGGACACACTGAGGTTACTGATGTTGCCTCAGAGGTAGCAGTGAAACATACACAGATGGATGACACCTCAGAAGGAACTGTGAGCTCCCTTCTGGAAGACAGCCATGAGAGCAAAGACATTGTGTGCCCATGGGAATCTGCAACAGCTCCATCAACACCCTCAGAAAGCAGGTCCCAGAAGCATGTCACATATGCTACCATCAGGAGTGTCAGCATCAACACCTCTGAATTCACTGGGAGAAGACACCATGCCAGCAAGAAGATGCCACCTGAACCACCCATCAGACAGCAAAGTTTGGTTCACAGCCTTGAAAAGAAAGATACTGTTCATTGGGACCAAGCACAGCCATCCTCCCAGTCTCCCAAAACAGACTCCAAAGATAGTCCAATTCTGGCAAACATAAGTCCAAGAGAAACAGAGAAATCTCCTGAAAAGACTAAGATGGAAAGGACCAGGGAGCCCGAAGACAGCATGCCAGTTTCTTCCTCAACAGGACTAACCAGGCTGGCCTCCATTGCTGCAGAAGTCTGCCCCTGGGAAGTCATGGAAATGCCTCCTCCAAAGAAGAAAGATCCAGACACAAGTGAGTCAGATAGCCAAAAGAGCTCTCCTGAGAAACAGCCCGAAAGTCCTCAAACCTCCCTCCCCAAAGGTTCTATGAAAAGCTTAGGCCTGGCCATAAAGGCATTCAACCGATCAAGGATAAAGACAGCCATAAAAGCAAGAAAGGATAGCGAGGAAAGCCAAATAAAAAGTGAAAAAGACATGGATGGAAAGACTGAGAAGCCTAAACTGGTAGAAGTAGCTTTGATGCCTGTTGGAGGATCACCAGGGCAACAGGGAATATCCAGGACTTCCAAAGCAAAAATAGTTAGTAAACAAGCAACCATCTGCCCTTGGGATGAGGAGGAAGAGGAAGAGGCACGCCTGAGTTCACAAAGCAAGACACCTGAAGTGTGCCCTTGGGAGGAGAGCCCAGTTGGCCTTGGCCAGGACAAGGCAAGCAGTGCAGAAGTAATGCCTTCCAAAAGTGCAGGAGAGATCTCCAGTATCAGGCTGGAACAAACTAAGAGCCTGCGAGAATCTGTGTGCCCCTGGGAGACTATAGATGAAGACCAAAAGAGAGAGGATAAAACCTCAGACGTTTCTCTGGAAATCTTAAAGACAGATGACAAGAAAGCAGAGGCATGCCCTTGGGAAGTGGAGGAGGTCACAGCCAGTGCTAGAAGTGACACACAGTCCTGGGGAGTCAGAAGTGCCTTCTCACAAGATGAGGCCATAAAAGGAAAAAAAGTAAAGCCTTCTGATGGAGACAAAAGAGAGACATCTTCAACAAAGGCTTATCCAAGTGAAACTGAAGAGAAGGCAAGCGCCCAGCATGATTTGAAGGAGATCAAGGAACCATCAAAAGAGATTAAAAAGAGCTCAGAAGTATCATATGCAGATGAAAAGAAACTCAGGAGTACTGGGAGCAGCAAAGCTATTCCCCCAGCATCAGAGGAGGTCAGAGTTAAAACACAGGTCTGCCCATGGGAGGTAGAAGAACCTCCATCAAAGAAAAAGATGCCTGAGGAGGATAGTGCAGGATCTTCCACAGAGGAAAAGAGCACTGCCTCCAAAGCAGAAGCAATGAAGAAAAGCCAGGAAGACTCCATTTGCCCATGGGAGACCATGGAATTGCAAGGAAGAACAGACATTAAAACTGCAACAGCTCAGAGGGAATCCAACAACAAAGCAAATTTCAAAGCAACAATATGCCCTTGGGAAGTAAGCGATACACTACCAGAGAAACTGAAAGAAGATTCAATAAAGGACTCCAGAAGTGCTGAAGGCAGAAAGCTCAGAAGTCCATTATCAGAGAGCAAAGATAGCGAGAGCAGCTATCGAGGCTCTGTTTGCCCTTGGGAAAATGCAGGTGTTGAAGATTCCTCTACAAAACCTGCTGTCAAAATAGCAGAACTCCCCAAAGTAGTTTTGAAGGCATCAAGCAGTGGAGACAGTAAAAAAGTGGAGGTCTGTCCTTGGGAATCGGAGACAGCAGAAGTGTGTCCTTGGGATGTGGCTTCACCTACATTGAAAAAAGGGACAAAGCAAGAGGAAGGAGGACCTTCCAAGAGCATGACACCAGAACTCCCCAAAGCAGTTTTGAAGGCATCAAGCAGTGGAGACAGTAAAAAAGTGGAGGTCTGTCCTTGGGAATCGGAGACAACAGAAGTGTGTCCTTGGGATGTGGCTTCACCTACATTGAAAAAAGGGACAAAGCAAGAGGAAGGAGGACCTTCCAAGAGCATGACACCAGAACTCCCCAAAGCAGTTTTGAAGGCATCAAGCAGTGGGGACAGTAAAAAAGTGGAAGTCTGTCCTTGGGAAACGGAAACAGCAGAAGTGTGCCCTTGGGAAGTAGCTTCTCCAACATTGGAAAAAGGGGTGAAGCAAGCTGAAGGAGAACCTTCCAAGAGCATGACACCAGAACTCTCCAAAGCAGTTTTGAAGGCATCAAGCAGTGGGGACACTAAAAAGATGGAAGTCTGTCCTTGGGAAACAGAAAAAGCAGAAGTGTGCCCTTGGGAGGTGGCTTCACCCACACAGGATACAGGGATGAAGCAGGCTGCAGGAAGATCTTCCAAAGGTATCTCAATGAGAGCATCACATCCTCCTAAAACATCAGAGTACAGCATAAAGCATGACTCTGTCTGCCCCTGGGAGGACACTAAATCAGACGATGCTATACTAAAGCCTGGTTCACAGCCTTTAAAAGTGAGTGACATACACTTGAAGAAGCCTGACAATTTCCAAAGTAAAAAAGCAGAAATTGCTCCTTGGGAAATGCAAGAGGAAATAGATTTTAAAGCAACCATATGTCCCTGGGAAAATGATGACATCCTAACACTGAAAAGAGGATTGGAAAAGGATGCAAGTGAACTCTCCAAAGAAGAGAAGAAAGATGTCAGAGATGCAGCACCAGAGAAAGCAAGCAATGATAAAAGGGAATCAGTCTGTCCATGGGAAAGCATAGGCAGTGAGGATTCATTTATTAAGCCCAAGCTCCAGAGCATCTATTTGTCCAAAGGCAGATCAAAGACATCAGATAGTGTGGAAAGCCAATGGTCTGCTATTTGTCCTTGGGAAACTGAGGACACTGAAGTCAGCACTAATGCAGCAGAAATCTGCCCCTGGGATGTGACTTCAGCTCCTTCAACTGAAAGAATCACAAGACAAGAAATAGAGGGAGCAACAAAGAACACTGGAGATACTGTGTCTAAAGCTCCAAAGAAGGTAGGCAGTCCCCGGGAATCTATCTGCCCTTGGGAGACCAGGGACACAGATGATTTGTCACCTGGGCTCAGTGCTAAGAGTCCAAGCCTATCCAAAGTCAGCTCTAAAAAATCCAGTAGTACTGAGAGCTTCAAGACAGAAGTGTGTCCTTGGGAAAGTCAGGCAGGTGAATCTAGCTCTAAGGCAGATGTATGCCCATGGGAAGTGCCTGAAAGCCCAGTGAGAAAGAGACCATCACTGAAGGCTGCTAGAGCTATTGAAAGCCAGAAGAAGCCCCTAGTGAAGCAAGCAGGCTCTTCTAAAACAACAGAGAGGATGACCAGCCCTCCAGAACCTGTGTGCCCCTGGGACAGTGTTAGTGAACTCTCTGCTAAACCTGAATGGTCTAAAATCCCTTCAAAGAAATCTGACAGTGCTGAGAGCTTAAAGGCAGAGGTTTGCCCCTGGGAGGTTGAAGAAAGTGTTTCAAAAAGGGATGATGATGGCAGGAGTTCCAAAGAGGACGACAACCGAAGTACTTCTCCAGTGAGCATCTCTGAAGCAATGGAGAAGTTGAGCAGGTCATGTGAGGATATCTGTCCATGGGAGAGTATGGAGCTTGAGGAATCTTCAGTGAGATCAGCTGGTCAAAGCCCAGCCCTCTCCAAAGCTGCATCAAGAAAATCTGATAGTGCTGAAAGTCTAAGGGCAGAGGTTTGTCCATGGGAAACCATGGAAGAAGAGGAAGAGACTGCTGGAGTAGACATATGCCCATGGACAGCAGCCACAGCACCTTTTGAAAAAGGGAAGTTGAGGCAAAGCCCTGTTGAAGCTTTGAAAGGCAAGAAAGGCCAAGCATCTTTGAGAAGTCCAGATTCAAAGAAAGCTGAGAGAGAAACAACATTTAAGAAAATAGAGAAGTCAAAAAGCCAGCAAGAGCCTGCCTTAGTCTGGAAGAGTATGGAGTTTGACAAACCACCTGCCAAAAGTACCCGAAGTCTAGACCTGTTGCAGGTGAGTTCCAAAAAATCTGAGCATGTTGAGAGTCTAACGGTAGAAGTTTGTCCATGGGAATTCCAGGAACTTCAGACAGAAACTAAAGCTGAAGGACTATCAGAGAGAGAGTCTTTAAAAATGGATAGGGGAAGGGTTTCTAGCAAGGAAACAAGGACCATGCCAATGACAAAACCTTTGAAGACAGAGGATAAAGTGAGCCGCTCTCGCGAGTCTGTTTGTCCTTGGGAAAGCATGGAACTGCCAAGCAGTCCAAGTCCAACCTTGTCCAAAGCTGGTTCCAAGAAATCAGACAGTATTGAAAGCTTGAGGGCAGAGGTATGTCCTTGGGAAACTGAGGAAGAGGAATGCCCCACAAAAGCAGATGATGGATCATTAAGAAAAAAGACCTCAAAGAGCAAAATAGGAGTGATGAAAATGGAAGGAGAAACCTCATCTAAAAAGGTTGAGAAGACTCATAGCCATCCTGGCCTAGCTTGTACTCAGAAGAGTAGTGAGGAGCTGTCAATCAAACCCATGAGTAAAAGTTTAGATCTGTCCAAGGTTGGCTCTGTGAAATCTGACAGTGTTGAAAGTCTGAAAGCTGAAATCTGTCCATGGGAAACCCAAGAAATTACAGCTATTGACAAAGCTGAGGTGTGTCTTTGGGAGGCAGTTGGGATTCCTCTAGGAAAAGGGACACTGAGTAAGGACAGGACCAGCATTGATAAAGGGGCTACAAAAGTGGGTTCCGCAGGCCCTGGAAAAACATTCAAAGCCCCAAAGAAAGCTAGCAGTCCTCGAGAATCTATCTGCCCATGGGAGAGCTCAGCTGCTGCTGAAGTGTCAGAGACAAGCCCTTCTATTAGTGCTTTGTCAAAGAAGTCTGACAGCACTGAAAGCAGGAGGGCAGAGGTCTGCCCTTGGGAACCAGATCACTCAGAAGCATCACCTAAAGAAGAGATTTGCCCCTGGGAAGTGGGAACAGTGATGCCTGGTAAAGAGGAAAGCAACACGACACATGTTGGTAGGACTGAGGTGCCAACAGTCAGCATGAAAAGATCCCAGAGCAAACAGGAGGGCCTGCCTGCACACAAGCCTTTATGTCGCAGCCTCCCAGACACCACACCACCCAAAGGTTTAAGCATGGGGAGCAGCCCACTGGTGGGTGTTTCCTCAAAAGACAGAAGCGAAAGTACAATAGCTGATGTCTGCCCTTGGGAAGCAGAGGAAGGACCGTCATCAACCAAAACAGAGACTGCTGAAACCAGCAAAACTTTCTCAGAAGTGTGTCCATGGGAGGCAGAAGGTACCAGCCCCACTTCTGAGTCTCAACCTAAAAGCAAAACAGAGAAGTCACAGACTGAGAAAGCAGAGGGCCCTAGCAAAGCCAAATCAGATATCTGTCCTTGGGACTGTGACTGAACTGGACACAAATAAGAACTTGCTTATGTGCCATGCAGGATGATAGCCTATGGTTTGGATATAAACACAAACAAAACATCTACCAGAGGAGTGCACTAATATTTGGAACATGCTAAAGCATTGGTAAGAGAGGTGGACTGTGATTATCAGAGAAAAGCTCTACCTTCCTGCCTTCATTTGCAGAAACACCAGACTAGCTGCAAAGCTCTGCACGTTCTATTCTGTGTGCGTAAACACGTAGCATATAGACCCCTGCCTTGTGTCTGACCCCAGCCTCTACTTCTCATTCCTAACAACAGCGTTTTGGATGTAAAAAGCAACCCAAAAGTGGCTTTAAGCAAGGCAGGATGAAATCAAATCAAAAGAGAACAAAAAATTAATTAACAAGGGAACTTCCATAATCACATAGATTTTGCTGACTTTTCATTTAAAATGGGATCTCAAATAGAAGTTGAAATATGCTGGGAAAAAGAAGAAGATGTTCGGTGATTATCTACAAGGCCTGGGCAAGACACTCCTCCAAAGTGTTACTTATTAGTTCAATTTAACAGCACATCTTCTGTATTCTTTATATAGGAGAGGTGAAATTATTCAGGTTATTTTAGCTAGTCCATCCCAAACCTCTTGCCTTCTCTTGTCCTGGTTTTCAGATTGGCTTTGGAACCATTGTTTGAATTGTCTCAAAGATGTCTGAATATTACTTTCAGTTTCTAGTGTTTCCCCAAACCACTGTTTTTTCCACTCTAAAGATATTTCAACATTTCTCTCCAGGAAAGCATCAGATTTTTTTGTTGTTGCTGCTGTTATTACCTGACACATAGAAAGCTGTAGTGTTCATCTAAAGGAGTGAATTTCAGACTTTCTACCTTCTGAGGAAATGCTTTCCATGTTGATGTGTCCGTCATGGATCCCTTTCTGGGGGTTAAGTGGGAGACTTTGAAGCACAGATGCTGATCAGGACAGTCCTCCTTAGCCATGCCCCTCAAAGAGAACCCAGAAATGCAGGTGATTGTGTTGAACCAATTCTACTACAGTAGTTCTCATCTCCACCAGAAGCTTGTCTTTTGTCAGGCTAATAGGCCTTCATTGCCCATTCAAGACCAATCCACCACCACCCAAAGTTTGAATTACAATAGTATGGTATGTAATAAAACTTGGCTAGAAAAATTCTACCTTTGCTAGTAGCTACTGTGCATAAAGACTGCAGCTAAACTAAAAAGAACAGGCAAGCTGGAGGGGATGGGCAGGCAGGTGGTATCCTTGTTCCTGATAAGTTAAAAGTCCCAATACATCAACCCTGGGTGGTAAAATTCACCTACCTCCTGGGGATGCGTGGGACATTTTCAGTCAAAAGCAACAGGAGACAATCAAATTGCAGGAGCCTTGGCAGCCACAGACAACTTTTAGGCTGTACCTTCCTCAACCCATATCTAATCAATAGTATTGTTCTAGCACATCTTACTAGCAAAAGCTCTTCAGAGGTTCAGATAGGAGTCTTTCCCAACCCAACCTGGAAACGGAAGGGATTAAACCTAGGACCTTCTGCATGTAAAGCAGGTGCCTTACAAAAATAGTGTGTGCACACGATTTGGATTCACTGCTTTTTGGATTACAGCTTTCAGAAACCTATTCTGGTTGAGGAATTCTGGAACTTACATTGCCACCAGTGTAACTTTTCCAAGCTCTGATTAGAACACACTGAACACTTCCCTGCAACTCCTTATCATGGGGAAATATTTGTGTATGTGTGCATTCAAATGCAAGTATACTGTATTTTGAAAGATGAGGCTTTTTTAAACCTGTAATTAGAATATCCCTGAGGACTATCTAAGGGCAACAGATGACCACTGTGAAACTGAGGGAGATCATAGTCTGTTTAGTGCTTGAATTGGAGAATTAATGTCTAGGTCCCTGTGTGAGCTGTTTTGTGCATTTCCTAAAGAAACAAGAAGGAAGCTATATAGAATATTGTATCACCAGGTTTGGCTTACGTCTTCATTATTTCCACCCTGCTGTAAACCAAGAATGGGGGCCCAATGCTGAATTCAATTGGAGAATTTTGTGGAAACTGCATACTAATGAAGGGGCCTGGACAAAAGGGTGGGACCAAGAATATCAGCACATTTAGGCTTAAATCTTACTGCTGGTAATTAAGCCTTAATAAAGTGGAGGGGATAATCTGAAGAAACCCACTCTCCTTGGCCCTAGAGTCTGAGGTTCCCTGCCTCTGCCACAGATCACAAATCACTGGTGTGATTTGGTATAAGGTGGCTTCCTATGTTCAAGATGCATAAATCTGTTCCTTAGCCAAGACACTGAAATACCAGTGCAGGCATATTTTTTCAGGTAAATAAACCAAACCACCATCTATGGTCAGAGAATATCCTGGGTGTTCCTGAATGATCCTTGAATCTAAAAGTGTCTCCTCTTTAGAAGAAAGCAAATTCAAACTCCCATAATGGGATGAAGAGAATTGTCTGAGCCCACAAGCCACCTAGTGAGGATCAAAGGGTTCAGAAACAAATGAGTGTACACATCAAAAGATGAGCCCATTCGACATTAGCATTCCATTCACAGGTTCCTCAGCCTTTCCTGAATATTACAGAGCATTTTTCTTTCAAGAGATATTCCACTGAGCATCTGTAGCCTCCTCTGCTCCCATACATTATACAAGGAGAAACAGAGCAGAAAAAATGTTCTGCTTTATGATAAAGCTTGGGTCTGTATATTTGCATTCTGGAGCCCACTTTCTCCTGTAATCTGTGTCTATTGCACCTTTAGGAAGTACTGATAATGTAGTGAAGTCACCTGTTTGTCTCAACGCTGAGCATAAAACAAGCTTAGTTTATTCTGTAATAAATGTAAATACATAAATAAAAGACTTATCTATATATTGGCATGATGAGTGCAGCTGATTCTTTAGCATGGATGGATGATTTTTTGCAATGACTGATCTGATGCCAACTTAAGAAGAACATTCACTAACACAACCTTCAAACCACATTAATGTGCTAGCCCAATTCTAAATATATTCACTTGGACATCCAAGAACCCACTGAGATTACAGTGTAAATAAACTAAAGGTGTTCTCTGCATGTTAGTTATTCAATGCTGCACCAGAGAATTTCAAAGTAAACCAGAATAAAAGCAGCTTAGACCAACACCCGTACTCTCTGTAGTACAGCTATCTTCTCCAAGTGGAAGAAAATTAAGACAGAGGGTTGTAATTGTTATATGCTTTGGTGCAGGCCTGTTTCACAAACTATATGAGATAAATGCAACTTTCTCATAATGAGGCTCCTAGTTTTTTGATTACTATACCTCTTCAATATTCAATATTTGGAAATGGTATCAATGGTCAAAATTTGTTCACATTTTACATTTCAAGCAGTTGTACACCTAAACTGGACCACAGAATTAATTCCATTTCATCAACTCAATCTACCTGACAGGCCTATTAATTGTCCCTTTATGGAAGAATTCAACAGTATGCTTTGGCTGTTATATTCTTTTATGGGATACATTAGACACTGGACATCACAGGAAAGACTTCTTCAGTTACTTTACAACTGACATGGTATGGTCCTCCAAAGGTATTATAACCAGATCAAAGCACAGGCTCCCCCAATGGCCAGGAAGGGAAGTGGCCTCGGACTGCATTAATATTCTTCTAGAGCATCTTAACTGACAACGGAAGTAACAACTGAGACAAAATGTAGGCCTGTGACTCTACAATCATTACTTTTCTTCTCCAGTGTGATCTTTAACATCTTTGCCTGATGAAGAAGCCAGTGAAGCTTCAAAAGCTTGAATGATGCATTAGTTGGCCCAACACAGATATCACTGTTCTGTGGATTTTGCAGGATTACCCTAGTAACCCTTACAATGGCCCTGCCATTGCAATATGTAGGTATTATCTGTATAATGCAGACAAAGAGCTAAGGCACAGCAAAAATAAATTGCTTAGGACCTTGCAGTGAATTTGTAGCACAGACATGTTTCAGAGTAAAGACATTTAATACCTATAGCTGTTCCCTGGCCATAAGAGATTCCACAGAAACCCAGATGTGATAGTAAGTACAGAACTTCAACTTTTACCAATTGAATTAGGTAAATCTTTAGGCCTGATGGTTGCAAGAATGTTCTTGAAAATATATAGGATTTAAGTAGGTAGACAATTGCTCCCCCCCCTCGCAGATAGTGGATTGATGCTACTCCATAACCCCTCAGTGCTGGTTAGTATTGGGGGAGCTATAACCAATAACATCTGAAGAGATATCTATTCCTTTTCCCTCACACAGGTAATGAGCTAGAGAGATTACTGAACCAGATTTCCAGGGGGCAGCACTCCACCAAAGGCTATGTGGATGGACTGTGCTAAACATAAAAAACTGAATGTAAGAAATCTGCAGTCTGTGTAATTTGCATAATTTCTGTGGGCTCATTTTAATTCCAACAGACTAATATGGCTAACATGGAGTACTGATATGGAAACTATCCAAAAGGAATCCCTAATCCCTTTCCACAATGTTTGATAGCACATCAAATCTCATTGGTTCTAATGGTGAGGGAGTGGAGCAGAACAGCCATGATTTAGCAGTTGATGGCAACACATCATGGCTTGCCTGACTGAAAATTACAATATTCCCTACGTGGAAGGATTTCATTACAGCAAGACTGTTGAATCTCATGCAGCTATTCCACTTGTCCTGCATCATTAACCAAATGTCTGGAGAAGTCCTCTATCTAGAGCAGGCATGGGAAACTGTGGTTCACCAGTTTATGGCCTGCAGTTTCCACCAGTCCTAGCCAACACAGATGATGACTAGAATTGGCAATTGTGGGAGATGCAGTCTATATAAGTTCCACTTTCACTGCCATGTTTCAAACTTATAGCATGAAAATGTGCAGAATTCTCATTCTCATTACCAAATCCCCAGCAGCAACTCCAGCCTCACCGGCATTAGGGAATAACACCTTCTAGGCCATAGATATACCTCATAGGCAGCCTTGAGAAACAAGTTTTTTTTATTATTATTCTCTTTTAAAGAATTGAAAATAGTGCTTTCAAGTCTATTCATTTACTGATCAATAAGTAAAAGGCCTTTTTAACCAGGAGCAAGTGATTTTACAAGGAAAACCCCCAAAAGCCTGAAAAATACAGCACCTCTGGTGGTCGGCAGTTTGTTCAATGTCCCATACATCTTCAAGTACTTGGAGCTTTAAAAAAAATGTCCTCATGAAGACTTGAATATGGAAAAACCTGTGGATCACTATTTAAAAGACTGGAATAGACTCAAGAAAACAGAAAAGCTTCTAAGACTGGCAGCACTCAATTCAACAGCAGCTACTATAACTCAGGATATCAAAATCTGTCCCTTGTGGCTCATTCTTTTGGCATTATTTGTGCCACTGTGTCTGTGGGGTTGGTTCACCTTGGGGAAGAATGATTTCTTCATATTCTTGTGACGGATCCAGTTTTGGTCCTGGGATCATAACAGTCTGTAAAGGACAGGGGAAAAATAACAAGGAAAACAAAAATTAGTTTAGCCCATCCTTTTCCAAAGATGACACAGTTCATTATGATGAACCTATCAGGTTTGATGAGAGGAGAGTATTTTTCCAATCCATACTCTTCCATTTTATCCCCAAAACTGATTCTGCTTTTTCCTCATCCAAAATAGCCTTTGTAGCCTAAGGACAAGAGAAGAAATGTTTTGCCCTCCCAATCCAAAAAGAGGCACTCAGGGTAAGGGAGAGAAAAGCAGTGATGTTAAGAACTGTCTCCTCTATAAGTCCTCTTGGAGGGATGAGTGAGCAGAGAGAAGGAAAAAAGCTACAAGTGTTGAAACATGCTGGCTGATGCTGAAACCCATCTCAGTAGCACCAAGTGGCACCCCACACAGTATTGTCTCTACGTGTGTAGCACTTTACCATTGAATACTTAACAGCAACCAGTCCATTTATAAAGGAGAAAATAAAGATTTGCAGTAAGAACCACAGGGATGCAAGCCAAACACGCACCTGTACAGCTCAATTCCTGAAGCAAAAAGCATTTTTCTCCTTTTCAGCTACATCCTTTTCAACATTGCAGCTCAGGCTATGCCAGTTTCTACCTGCAAAGTGCCACCCTGTCATCTGCACATCTCCACCTTGGCTTTCACTTCTCAGTGAGGCCAGATCGTGAGGCAAACATTGGCTATGAAGAACATAACAAAGTATTTGGATCCAGCTAGGGTAAATGCAGCCTCTTCCTTTGGAAATTTATTCACAGTAATTTTGTTCATACTTTACCAATCTGAGAACTACTTAGATCTGGAAACTGAGATGAAAGATTTTTACTTTCCCAAGGATTATAAACATTCTGGAAAAGATAAGAATGTGAACCCATACCTTCAGCTAAAACAGGTCGCTTTCTACAGCTAAATTGAGTCACTCTTAAACAATTCAACACTAGAAAGGTACCTTCAAATAAGATGCAGTTGGTGTCATTGCCTTTAGGCACAGGAAAAATCCAGCTTCAAATCTCTACATTGCCAGAGAGGTCAGAAAAGCTTATTTTATGGCTTAAAATTTCCAGAATCTCACAGGTTGCCTGGCCATGAGCTATGCCGGCTAGGAGATTCTAGGAGGAGGAGATTCTAGTTTTCTAAAAGAAAACTTCCAGGCTTTCGCTCTTGCAGGGAAATTTGGGCAAGCTCCTCCTTTTCTAATCAAGACAGAATCTACAAAGTATCTTCAAAGCAAAAAAAAAAAAAGTCTTACAGAGAAATGAAACAAGAAAAATGCCAACACTTGGATGGGGCAGCCTGCTTGCATACATGTACACAAGGATTCTTTTACAAATGGCAGACAGTGCTGGCGAAGATGCTGGAGCAGCATGCTTAGATAAAGTACCTTGATGATAGGATCTCTGGGAGGAGCCCAAGCTGGAACAATCTTGCCATGTAGTCTCCACTGACCATATGGGTTGACCAGATGCCTCTCAAAAACGAGATATTCCAGAACATCCTTTGGTACCTGCTCCCCACCATGCATCAGTCTCCCAAACCGGTCATAGATAGCGAGAGTCTGCCAAGAAAAAGATTAAAACAAGTTTTATGGTGTTACACAGTGGTAGGCAGAATACATCCCATCCAGGGTGGGGCAGCTGCGTACACGTACCTGCCGACTGTGCATTCGAACTGTGACTTGTCCATACAGGTTGTCTTTGCTCACCATAGTGGGGCATCGTACCTGGACCACCCGAGGGGGCTCCAGAGACTCCAAAAAACTCCACCGGATAGTCTTGTATCTGTTTCCTCGTACCATTTCCTAATAATTCAACACCCATGTTTAGCATTAAGGAAGATTCTATGATTTTAGCTCTCAAATACTAAGTATATCCCTGTAAAATCTCGCTACTATTTCCCATCCCCAAAGCAGATGAGTACCTGGACAGCTGGTACAGGATGCAAAGAACTAGGAAGAAAACTATAAAAAATAAAACCAGCTTGGTGGTGGTGGGGGGGATTTAAGAGTTCCACGAATTTAATACTATTAAGAAATAAGTGATGTAAGAATCAAGTTAACCAACAGCCTAGTGCAGATGTCTTGGAGAGCTGAGCCTCAGCTACATCAACTGCTGAGATGTTCCAAGATCAGAAGAAACTTTTAGTCATTAGATTAAGAGCTAGGGCTGGTTTGCCATGAGTTAGGCTAGTGAGTATAGCTGCAGCATATCCTGCCCCTCCTCATTATTTGGATAACATGCATTAGCAGTTAGCATTATATACTTCTGTCATCCTTGCTCCTCCTCTCTTGGTATTTCATTCTTTCAAGTGTTTCAACTTTAAGAACGCTAAATGTAAGTAACATAAAACCAAAGCATCTTTTGGTTTGGGAACATGATTTCTGCAGGGCATATGGCCTTTGGACACAGGTGAAGGATCTATTTTTCAAATATATCCCTGCTTCCACAAATGTAATAAATCTCTATAACATACCAGGAAAGGTCTCTTCCTTATATCTATAACACCAGGACTGTCTCTGAAGCCCACAGAATAAAGTCTACTGTCTCCTACAGTGCAAAGGAAACTTCGGTGGGAAAATGCAGGCCTAGAGCAACTCAGCTCTCTGTCTCTCATGCCTGGGCTAAATGGAGAAATGATGTGACAAAAACTAAGATAGCTCCATAGATCTGTGTAGTGATTAAATTTGTATTGTGCAGAGTACGGATGAGTGACACTACATCCCACCATCTGGTGGTTCAACCTGCCATGACCTGAAATAGCACTGCAGAGATACTCTGAAGAGGTTATGCAGATGCCAAGCATGTGAGGGAATGCCATGACACGTCAACATTTCTGAGGGAATCGTCAACTTCCTAGCAAAACATCTTCTAATCTTGTCACAGATATTTACCGGATAACAGCGTTCAGTCACTAAAGAGTGCAGCTTCTGTTTGTTAAAGCTGTAAAGGATTGGGGGAAAAAAATTAAGTTACCAAGATGGCTACACAGACCAGCTCTGTCAAGATATTTTTCTTTGTGGAAACAAAAAGTATTCTGTTGGTAGCAGCAAAAAACAACAAAAAGCACATTACCACTCACATAAACAGGTGAGACCTTAAAACTCGAGAGCCTCTACAAACAGTAGCACTCTAAAGAATCTACCTTATTCCTTACTCCCATTTTATAGCACAGTAACTATGCATATTCAGCATCATATTAGTTATTCCCAGCTAACCAGAACTTGTGTTTGTGTAAAGTAAGCTGATCAACACTGAGTCTCCCAGAAGGAATTTAGGTGATTAGTGTAACTACCCTTTTGGCACAACAGGTTCACATGCAGCAGAAAGCCTGAGGCATTATTTATTTATTTTTGCATGCCACAAAATGGAAGGTCTACAAATGTTGCCTTGGAAGTTACCACTACAAATGTTGCTTGAACAATTATCTAACAGTTACTATCAGTCTACACTGATTTGTAGACACCATAAAACGGAGACTCTACAAATGTTGCCTTAGCAGTCACCACTGACTTCTTCACCAAGTTGTCTCCATGTGCTAGTGCAGGGGGTGGGGAATGTATGGCCAAATGTTATTCAACTGCAACTCCCATCAGCCCTAGCCAACATGGCAAGTTCTGAAAGAAGGTGGAAGCTGCAGTCCTACAACATCTAGGGAGACATACATGCTGTCCTCTGGAGCAGTCAGAAGCAGCACTTCTGATTTGCCTGGCTGCCTGTACAAAAGCACAACAGGAAAGGAAATTCGTATTGCCCTCTTCCCTAAATTCCCTGTGAACACTAGAGTATGGGGACAAATGGCCTTCCCACACTTGTTACTGAATTCTCTGCAAGCATGGTTGCAGGAAGTAAAGATGCAGTCATCCCCATTTAACTGAATTTAGACCCCTAATCTTTCTAATCAGCTTCAACACATATGCAAGCCTGCTAAGTACTGAGTAGTCTTGAGTTGGCTCCCTAAACATACTTAGGTATGATGAAAGGCATTAGAAAATTTTCATGAATGGCACAAACACACACATCAGTGCTTGGTATTTTTGCCATTCATAAGTCAACATATTGACGTATTGCAGGTTAGCAGAAGTCTCTTGCACTCAATTAAGAGTTCAGTGAAATCTTTTACATCAATCTATACTACTCCAATAAAATGTATCTAGCTTATTTTATACCACTAGCCCTAATAAAGTTGTTTGCTACTACATAACTAGCATGAGTCAGGGTGGGAGCAACAGGAAGAACCCACTGAAATATCTTGAGGTACCTTACTTTGTCAAATTATTGTGAGCTTCAATAAATATATCCTGGGCTTTCTCTGCAAAAGTTTTGGTGCTGAAATCAGGATCATAATCTTTGATCTTTCGGATTCTGAAAAGGCAAGAACAAGACAAGCCTGAGGGAGAGAAAAGTCATGATACAAAAGAGCAAGGGAGAGAGCACACAACAATGTAGTGCTCTCAACAGTTTCTCTTCCGATATATGAAGATTATGTATATAACACTGCAACGAAACTCTGCACAGCTTATGGTCTAACTTTGACATTTAGCTCACTTTGTCCTGATGCAATTGTGGAAAGAAAAGCATCCAGAAAAGAAGCCCCTCCAACCAATTTCTTGCTTTTTTTTCCCTTAAAGCAATGCAACCTCTGCACCAGAAGCATGAACTGACCCTGCCTCCTGAACATTGAGTAGGCCTGCATCCACCAATGACTAATTAAAAATACTACACTATCCCTAGGAAGATTTTTAGTACCAGAGTGGCAGCCTAAATGAAAGACCACAATTTGTCTGCTTCAGATTCATTCAATTTGTTGCCCCAAGATACAGTGACCACCCCTAGGTTTAAAGGGCTTTTTAGAAGTTTAGACCCCTCCAAGGCAAACTGGCCAATCAAGAACTTAACTGTGATATGTACGGCCCGAATCCCTATGTCCAGCAACAGTATACCACAGTAGAGGACAGTTCATTGTGGGAAGAAACAGATCTTTGATTATGCTCTTAATAAAAGCTTTCCCACTCACATCAAACCTATGTTCTTCAAGGCACTGAGGAATTTGTGTATTCGTAAGGCCCAATCAACACATTCTGAAAAAACATACTATAACTCTAGGTCTGTACCACTTTAGAACATACGTAGGGGAAATCTCATCATTGAGGTGTACTTCTTGTTGCTGAAGAAAAGAAGAAAAATCTCTTGCCTATGGAAGAGCAATATGCATACAGAATCAGCCAAACCACACCTTCTCCCCTATGCGCTTATACTCTTTAAAGGCATTCATATGAGGACCCACCTAAAGCTACAATCCCAAGGGGTGGAGTTCCAGAACAATCATACAATGTGCCTTCCCAGAATAATATACATCAACTATAACTGCTCTAAGCTTTTGGGGACTGAGCAGTCTTTACGATCTACATAAATGCTTAAAAACCACTGTCTGCTGGAATCCTGCAACACAAACAGCAGATGCTTGAAAAGAAAAACATAGTGTCATGGAATGGCCAGATGGGCCATGGACTGCATGGCTTCCACAAAGAGAATGGTACTTACGCCAGCTGTGAAGCTGCAGTCTGCTTGACCTGCTCTGCCCTTTGCTTCAGTCCTTCCTTTGACAAAGATGATATCCGTGCATCTCCTTCGGGAGGAACATAAGGTTCGAAGATGCCAGCTGTGTAACCAAGACAAAAAGCAATCAGATACAGCAAAAGGTTATTTTAAAACTAAAAATATAAAAATACAAAAAACAAAAAAACAAAACAAAAAAACCTAAAGTAAGATTAATTTCAAAAACCTTTGAACAATAATTAATTCATTATTTCTCATTTACCTACTAATCCATGTATGCATTCTCAAGCCACTACTAATGCATTTAAGAGTGCCTGCACTAAAAACTTAACAGTCCAAATTAAACAGGCTGAGAAAGGAGGCTGGGATTTCAGATGAATAGCTGAGCCACTGGCGGTGCAGGAAATAGAGCAAGTAGTTCAGAAATCCTTTACTAAAGAAAGATGTCTCAAGAAGATATAGCATGGTCCAATGAACTGGGGTATATGAAGTCCAGGTTCACGATGCACACTTACTGAGTGGTCCTCACAAGCAGCTTCAGCCCCCTAATTCTAGCCTGAGATTATTTCATACTGAAGATATGGGATATAGAAATACAAAAACTAGTTACCCAATATTGGGAAAATGGGGATACACACTTGCTCTGGGAGCGATATGCAGCCCACAGAATGAACTTCATCCATCCTTGGACTAGAACCTCTTTTCTTGGCAACTTAGGTTTGTTGGTGACTATCTAATTTGCAAGGAGTTTTTAATATGTGAGAGTGTAGAACACTTTGCCTTTACACTGAAGGGGAACAGTTCATTTCATTATCTTAAGATCCTACCATCTTGCTGTGCTACATGTACAGAACTGGGCTGCATGTATGAATGACTCCACTGAAAAAAACTGCATTTCAGGCATCATGGGGCATTGTTTGTAACAAATGGGACCTGCAGTACAGTGCATCTCCAGCATCTTCACTCCTCACCCAGAAGACTCTTTCTTTTCTGGACTGCAGCCAGGAGCCTTGTACTGTCATTCAGATTTCTCTCAAAAGGGTGGGTTTGTTAAAGAATAGAGAAAGGACAGAGAATACACTGTCTTCTACAGGGTTGCCTGCCCCAAGCTGGTATCTTGTTATCTTGTCTTCTTTCAAGACAATGTACAGTATCTCGTTCTTCTGGTGGCTAGGAGTTCCTCACTTTTCAGTACTCTTGGGCAATCTCAACTCACTGTTAGGTACTCAGCCACCTGGCAGAGAGAATGGTAATGGCCTTAACCTCCCCATCCAATTAATAGGCACCAATGTGCCTGAAGAAACCTCTTTGGATGCTTACCAAGCTTTCTGGTTTCCTTGCTGCTAGATGATTAATGGTAACTATCCATATTCCCGATTTCCTTTCACCCTCCCCAACAAATGTCTGCTCAAATCTTCCTATCATCCTGATGTACCAGCTGACCCAGAGGAGAGGAAAGAGCATAGTTGAAATGAATATTTCACTCTGTGAACAGTACCCAATTAGAATTATTTTCTACCTTTTCTGTGCTGGTAGTGGCCACCTGAACTGCTCTCTCAGAGAACATCTCTAACTGGATATTGCCAGGAGAGAGCAGGGAAAACCACAGCCTTTTAAGATGTGTTTCTGTTTGCAGTTGGGTGTCTTCTCTACCATTTCTTAGGCAAATAATATGTGTTTTTGCTCCAGCAGTTTTCCTTTTGTAAAATGGGTACTTAGCTGCAATTGTGGCAGGTTATTTTGTGACGGCGCCTGCAACACTTTCACAAAATGTCAAATACACCCACCACTCTTTCTCCTACTACTTTGATTTTAGACAAGCAATTGTTGCAGATTTAAAAAAACATTTTAATTATCATTTACAATGTCTTGCTCTTCTGCTAGCTGGATTCCCCCACTTATTCTTATTTTTGAGTGGCATCACTTCATTGTTACACTGTTACACGCTCAAACTGAGCTCACCATTAGGAAGAATGATGATAGCTCAGGGATAGTCACAGGCATCACCATTTGACGTTACAATCATCAAGTATTATGAAAAGCACCTGTAATGACTGAGGCAAAAACCATTTTGGAGAGTTTTTTCTCTTTAACAGAAAAGCATTATAGAAATAAGTTAAGCAAAAAGATAAACAGTTAATTCCATGAAAGGAAGGAAGTTTCTATCCAGCCCACATTGCAGATAACAGACCAACTCTCACTCAGGGAAAAAGTCATACCTTGCATGCAAAAACTATAATTAAAGGATTCTGATCTATTAAAAGCCATCTATCTGCTAAAAGAATGGCTATGCTATACCAAGGACAATTCAAGCAGCATCACAGGAGCATGTAAGAACAGTAAGGGCCTTTCTGTACTACATTGTTACAGTGCTATTATTCCACCTTCAACATCCTGTGGAATTCTGGGGTTTGTAGTCTACTGAGGCCAAAGAGCTCTCTGGTTGAGAATTCGAAAGGCCTCTCTCTAAACTGCAAACCCCAGGAATCCATAGGATGCTAAAAGTGGAATAATAGCACTATAACAGTGTAGTGTGGAACGGCCCTATGTTAATCTCCACTTTGTATCTGTCTTCAAGATTCACACGGCTCTACTCCATGCAGTCAAACCCATTCTACCTCTTTCTGATTAGACAAATGGTCACAACCACCTACCTGTGCAGGCAATATTTATAGGTCGCGTAATTGGTTCAGGAGGTATCACCAACCCTGCAGCCCTGGCATGTTTTTTTTGGTCTTCTGGTGTGCTATACTTTGCATTGACAGAAGGAGGAATGAAATGGCGTCTTTTTGTTCTCACTGGGATCACAAGACAAGATGGAGTCAAGCGGGCAGGATTCAACAGACACTCAGCGCCCTATGGAATAATAAGAGCAGCAGTCTAGTAAAAGAATTAGAACTCAGTCAAACCTTACGTGGTGAACTATTTATGTGCTTCCAAAGCTGAGATGAATTCACTGCAACCAAATACACACAGCAGACCAGTATTCCCTACTATTGAGTATGAATTCATTTCACGTCAATCTTTACAAAAACACACAGATCCATGGACAAAACATCCCTTCCTATTTAAAACAAGTACAGTTATGCAACTTCTTTCTTAGTCTTTACAATAAAGCTAGAATCCTTTTCCCCTGCAAAATTCCTTCAGTATCCAAAATCAGTGCATACTCCTGCTTTCCAAGTAATAGAAGAAAGAGGCACAGAAAAAACATTCCCTAGCCAAAACAATTTAAGAGTGTAAATGTGCATACACATACAAACCCATACTTCCCTTTGGTTTCAGAAGGGATATCTATAAGAAATGCAAACAAAAACCCTATTCCAGAAGAACTCACACACACACATTAGCCTTTTCTCCACAACCAGAAAGACACACATGCAAGTGCATATAAACTTTCACCAAACTACATACAAAAACCAGAGCAGTACCTATGCACACTAACAATAGAGCGATACACTCGGATCAGACACACAAATACATACTTCATGACAGGGCCAACGTTCCTTCTATAAACTTCAATGAAATAGCCGTGTGAGTCTGTTTTTATCACAAAAAGAGAAGAGATGCCACTAAGTTTCTTCTCTCCTCCCCGCTCCATTTCCTGTCTACACTTCTACCAACAGTAATTATTACATTTGTGACACTCTTAAGACTCATGCCTTTCCAATTCAAAACAAACTTCACAACACAGGCCATTTTTGCACTACACCGTTATAGGGATATTATTCCACTTTCAACATCCTGTGGAATCCTGGGGTTTGCAGTTTACTGAGGCCAAAGAGCTCTCTGGCTGAGAATCCTAAATCCCCCTCCCTAAACTGCAAACCCCAGGATTCCATAGGATGTTGAAAGTCGAATAACAGCACTGTAACAGTGTAGTGCAGAAATGGCATCTCATACAGATATCTTGCCACTTGAAGAAAGTAAATCTAACAAATATGCATATGAATGTTCACTCACTCAACCCCCCCCAGATCTCCAGCTTTTCCCAATGTAGTTTCTTCTTTCTGCAGCCTGCTTCACTCCTTTCCTCTCTGGCTATTTCCACGCTAGACTGTTAAAGTGCTATTACTCCACTTTCAACGTCCTATGGAATCCTGGGGTTTGCCATTTAGGGGGGGAGCGTTTAGAATTCTCAACCAGAGAACTCTTTGGCCCCAGTAAACTACAGACCCCAGAATTCCATAGGATGTTGAAAGTGGAATTATAGCACTATAACAGTCTGGTACACAAATGGCCTCTATTCAAACGGAGACGGGGGGGCGCAGAAGGTGAGACTCGCCGTCTCTGGCAATGTATCTTGGCCTTAAATTATAGAATGAAGAACCATTCTTTTGAAGGTTATAAACAAGCAACAGACAGACGCGCGTAAAAGTACTTCAGCGGTAACAGCAAAGCACACACCACTCCTCTCCTTCCCCTCGGGGAAAACAAATACCCCCTCAACATCAACCCCCCTTTCCTGCCAGCACCTGGAGGTAAGCGCGCATGGAGAGCTGAACCGCCACCGGTCGCAGGGAGGCAGCCATCTTGGCAAAGGCGCATTGCATGACGGGAGGGAGGCGGAACCGGGCGAAGGGAGCCGTGGAAAATCCTCGTAGCGCTGCGCGCGGCCTCGTGGCTCTGCGGACGACTGAATGTCTTCGGAGAAGTAGAGTGAAAGAAGTCTGTTTTGTTTTGCTTTTTGTCGTTTTAACTTTATTAAAAATCTGAGGCATTTTTAAATTGTGGGCTTGTTCAGTACATCGACCAAGAAATGGCATGGAAACGCAGTAGGTAAAAATAAAGAATTAAAAATAATGCCCTTGTAGATTCTGTTAAAAGGGTCTTGACTGCTTCCTTCATGTATTCAGTGCTTTCAGAAAGACCTTTAGGGTAGCCTTTGCATCCTACAGCAATAAATTACATAAACTGATTTTAAATTCTGGAGATCGTTACCTTTAGCGATTGTGGTGTATTGGTTTGAGTGTTGAACTGAGACCATTTCTGCACTACATTGTTATAGTGCTATTCTTCCACTTCCAACATCCTGTGGAATTCTAGGGTTTGTAGTTTACTGAGGCCAAAGAGCTCTCTGGCAGAGAATGCTAAATGCACCCCCCCAAAAGGATTCAACGGGATGTTGTAATTGCAATCATAGCACTGTAACAGTGTAGTGCAGAAATAGCCCAGGACTCCCGGACACCAGAACTGGAATCTCCACTCAGGCATAGAAACTCTCTGGGTGATCTCGAGCGCTCCATGTTCTCTCCGCCTTCAAAAGAAGGCAAGGGCAAACCTCTCAATAAGGCTTGGCAAGAGAACCTGTGCTAGGCTTGCCATAAGCTGAATCTGACTTGAAGGCATGTAAACAACATCAGCTACTGCCAATCAGCTGAATTGATAGCATAGGGTTGCTAGCCTGAAAAGTGGAGATGGCTTCTGTATCTTTAATGGGTGTGCACAAGAGGGAATTTCAGCAGGTGTTGCTTATGCAACCAGATAACAAGCAACACCTGCTGAAACTCCCTCTTCTACCCAGTCATCAAAAGTACAGAAGGCCTCTCTAGTTTTTACTCTGGCAACCCTACTTGAGGTCTGATGTTCCTGCAGAAGGGAGAAAGTTTTGCTATGTCTACAGAGTAAGGACTTCTTTTTTTAAAATCATTTTATTTAATTTCACAGATAAAACATACATTTGTAACTGACAGCTTAAATGAAGTGTTTCTGCTCTTCCTCACTGATCTAGTTTTCATTATCAATATTTCTTATCATGCTTCTAATACTGTACTACATTTAACTGCTAATATTACTCATTGATTCTTGCCTTTTCGTCTCCATATTCCCGCCTCATGATATATACACTGTAGCCCCCTCCTAGTTTATCATAAATCATGAATTACAGATTTCCAACTGGTTACCCAGCAATTACCCACAACCGTTTACAATTTGCCATTCTCCTTGTATCACATCGTCTGATTTCCCTTTTAATCTCTGAGAAATCATATCAGCATTTTTATTTTCAATAAGTGTACCCCACCATTGTTCTATTATAGGTATTTGCTGAGTTTTCCATAACTTAGCATATTCAATACAGAATAAGGACTTCTGAGGGTGCAAAGTTTCACATTGAGGGAAAGTGGTGGTGGTGGTGGTGGTGGTGGGAGCCTGAGGAGGGCTGCACTGTGGAGCTATGTGTAGCCAGGGTCCACATTCCCCTCCCCTTGCCCTTGTTGTATGCCTTGAAATTAACTCCTGGCAATCCTGTCGTGCCCTTGTCCCAGGACCTTTCCCAACAGCCACATCTGAGAGACATGAGAGAAACAGTACTTATAGCAGATAGTGCAGGTAGAAAAGGAAGAGCCCAGCTTCTGGCAGTGTTTATACTGGAAGATCCTGTTAATTAGGCCGCAGCGGGGTAGAATACTGAGCCTATATAACCAGAGGCCAGGAAGGTAGAAGGCTGCTGATGTCTACTAATTCCACTGGTGGTGATGACAGCCTTGCTGATGCTTGCATTCCTTGGAGCTTTGCCTGGGCTACAGATTCTGCTCTTAGAAATACCTTCTCTGGACTCTTTGTAAATTTAGACTTGGTTACTCTAAGCTTGCTATGACTAATAAATGTTGTTTGCTAGTTCCTGCTATTGGCTTGATTGTACAGTTGGGAAGCCTTCGCAGGCTGCCAAAACAGGACAGACCCCTATCATATGAGTTTTCTTGGCAAGATTTCTTCAGAGGAAAATTTGTCATTGCCTTCCTTTGAGGCTGAGAGTGTGTCTTGTGTACTGGGTTCCTATGGCCGAACCGTTGTCTCCCAGAGCCCTGCTCGGGCACTCAAACCACTACACTGCAATTGGCTTACTTCCTGCTGTATATCATGCACAATTTGAAAAAGTTCTGCCCCTTCATCATTTTTCCTAACGAAAAAGCCCCATGGATGTTACCCTTTCCCTTTTAAGTTTGGTGTTCAAGTTTAAGGCTTTAGCTGCACTTTTTTTGCACTTACAGATATTATTCTTGAAAAGGGCAGAAGAAACATAATTGTCTTATGGATACATTCAACCATATGTGATTACTTGCTACAGATGAGTCGATAGAGTGTAACTCTTCAGATGCTTTTGGACTGCAGCTAGGAGCAGCCTTGGCAAGAATAACCAATGGTGAAAAATGCCAGCAGTCTTAACAACATCTAAGGCACCGCACTCCCCCCCTCCCCCATGGCTCCAAATTGAGCCAAAAAAAAAAAAAAGATACATGTGCACTCCAAGCAATATACGCTTCCATAAAATAATCGCATACAATAAAATGTGAGGACATTCTCAGTAGAAGCATCATAAATCCTCACAGGCTAGACACTGCCCCTAGAAATTCTGTCCCATAATCCTTCATAGTCGCATGGGGATTATCTGGAGTTGTGAAGGAGAATGTTGAAGAACACGTTAATATGATCTTTTTTTCTTTTTTCTTTTCTTTTTTTTTTTTTTTTTTTTGCCTATGAGACCTGGTCTCTAACACTGATTAACTGACTTTTGTTGTTTAGACTTGGGCAAGTGAATTAGTGTTGCTTCTGAAGCTATTTGATGTGGGGGACCGACAACTATTATTTTCCAGTGTGACAGGATGGTACCATATTTGTACCCGTTAGCCATAATTGTTTCTTTCTTTCCGGAAACACACCAGGGACGAGTAGCCAGTGGCTTAGGGACCAGCACTGTTCCCTAGGCCATGATTTGAGAGGTAGCGATGTACAGTAAACACAACAGATAATGGCGTTTAAAATGGCCTTCAAAATGCTACAGTAGTTAATTTGATCAGGGATATGAATGGCATTCTGCACATGATCAGGAGCAACATCCAGTCATCCTGCAGGTATAGAAAACTTAAAGAGCACTTTAAAAAGCACAGTGGGGATTGGTTTCAATTAAATCTTGTTGCAGTGCGATGAGCAGAGTAGGTGGATGAAAGTGTATATGACTTGTACACATGAAATGTGTTCACCCACATTTTATAATCTTCTAAAACTTCTCCTTGATCACCTTACTTAGCATCAGCCTATGTATTTTGATAGAGTTATGTCTTAAGTGTTTCACTAGGGGGTGCAACCATATCAGTATATGGGGATTTTAAATATGTCAAAGAATCTGTTTCTTGACTTTTGAAGATTTTAAGTTTTTTAAAAACTCTCAGGGGGTACAAGTAACAGGAATGAGGAGGCTTATGATGTTTGTAAAACTGGCTCTTACTTCTCCCAGATTGGTGTGGCAGTTCTGTTACTCCATTGGCATACCCCTTCCCGGAGAGATATAAATTTGATATCAGATATGCCCACCATGCCACATAGGCAAAGAGGTTGAACAACCGAAAACAAGTCAAGACCGGAAAAGTCCCCAGTCATGTAGCCCAAGGAGACCTCAGGCTATACACATCCACATAAACAAAGGATAGCCAGCTTGAAGGGATTAGTGTGTTTTCCCCAGGTTGAGCAACTTTGACTCTGGAAAATCCTATAAGGCAAGGTCCATCTACATAAACCAATACTGCAACCCTACTTGACTACAACCCTACTTGACCGCAACCCTACTTGAAACAATACTGCAACCCGCTTGCCATTGTATGGTATTCCTTCCTTTGTTTTGGCCATTGTTCTTCCCGGGAGAGTGCCTGCCCTTGAGGTACGTTCTGCCCTATAAGTAGTCCTAGTTTTTGAGGGTCTCTTCAGAGAACTCCCCGCCATGCTAGCAGACCGGCAGTCTGTTAGTTGAGTGATTCCCCTCAGCCGTCTCTTCACTGAGCTCCATTCTTCTCGCTGCTTCCCAGACTGAAGACTTCAGGATAGGTGTAGTAACACCACCCCTACATTCCCTTTGCTATATCCCCTATCCGTTTTTCACCTCTTTTCATTCCCAATAGGCCTTGTGTGCGTGAGTGAGTGAGTGCATTGGTGCGTGATACCATATTCATTTAATAAAATTCATTTATTTGATACATTTGTCTGGCTTTTTGCTTGGCCTGACCCCGTAAAGTTGGGTAAAAGATCCTGCTGGGTTACCCTGCCTCTTGTTTTGCTAATGCCAGTGCTCCGCTAATTTCCCCAACCTTTATAACTTGGAGCAAATCAAGGTGTCCCCCACGGGATCCCCAGAAGTCAGGGTAACAGTTCCCCAGTCTTGAGAAGGTATCCTGTCTTTACCACACAGTTCTGCTTTCCCCCTTATAATACTACCTTTGTGTAAAAGGGTGAGGGTTTTCAATGTCTATTTAGAACCCCTGAATGGTTTTATGGTAGCATGTTTTCTGTGTTTCATTAAATATCACATACAACTCAGCTGAGTCAGTATTTATAAGAATAAACGGTAACATTTATTAAGATAACATAAAGAATAAAGCATTAGAGTTCATTTGCAGGTCAAAGTTAGCATATTTCTTCAGTATACTTGTTCTCTTATATCTGTAGACTCTCATATAAAGCACAGGTATCGTGTGACAGCCCTTTGGCTACATTCTCACCAAAGAGTCAACTCCCAGCCCAGGTCACACTCTGACCAGATTCTACTAAGGTTCAATTACTCTTCTCCCTCTCACTAGGCTTCTACTGAGAATTAAACCTTCATACACAGTCACCCTTCCTGGCTGACTGAGGGACTCTACTCCAGAGCTTCTTGGTAGGAATCTCACTGAAGGACTAAATGAAAAACAGTACTGAGCTTTATATGACTTTTCCTCTCAGCCACCAGCCCCTCTCACACACTGCTGGGCTGGGTTTTTCTCCGGAGGAGCTTTTCTGGTTGCCTGGCAACCTGCTTCCCGGCTGCTTTGGCACCTCAGATAGCCACACCCCCAGAACTTTATCACAATGCATTGGGAACTCTAGGTGGAGTAAAGACCCCTATCTCCAAGCAGCCTCCCTCCTTGTCACCATCGCTGCCCATTCATATTGTCCTGTTGTCTGCAGGCCCAGTCCACGCCAACACCCAGAGGGAGCCTGATGCTTCTTTTTTTGTTCCTGTCACCACTTACTTGTATACACAGACCTTTTAAAAACTCTCTTCGTGGTTAGTATAATCAGAAACAGGAAACATCCAGACCCCAATATCCGGCACCCTGTACATTTCTTATAGCATTGTATATTTTCTACATATATACAGGGTTCTGTAGCTTTCATCAATATGCGAATGAGGGAAAGTGAACGGAGTGACTGCTTGTCATCCACACAACCTAGGCCATTTCCTCACTAGCCTGTTATAGTGCTATTATTCCACTTTCAACATTAAACTGCAAACCCCAGGATTCCATAGGACGTTGAAAGTGGAATAATAGCACTATAATAAGCTAGTGAGGAAATGGCCCTAATTACCAATCCAGAGAGAAAGAGAGAGAGAGAAACAGACACATACATACACCTCTGCCCTGCACTTCTAGGATAAAGTGGGATATAGAGTTTAGAAAAGTTACTTTTTATCTACAACTTCCGTTCTCCAGTCTGCATGGCCCATATCACGCGTTGTCAAACAAAGCATCTTTTTCCAATAGCTGGTTCAAACAAAAGATGTAAATCCAATTTGTGCCACAGATTCTCTGGATGGTCAGGATTGTCCATGTGGTCATATTTCCAATTTCTGTGTATGGTTGTGAAAGTTGGACTGTGAACAAAGCTAATAGGAAGAAAATCAACTCAATTGAAATGCAGTGCTGAAGGAGAGTTCTGTGGATACCACAGAATGCCAAAAAGACAAATAAATGGGTCCAAGAGCAAATAAGCTGGAATTCTCTTTAGAAGCCAAGATGACTAGCCAAGACATGACTCATTAGAAAAGACAATAATGCTTGGTAAGGTAGAAGGCAGTAGGGAAAAAGGAAGGGCCTTTCTACCCTAAACTGTTACAGTGCTATTATTCCAGGTTCAGCATCCTATGGAATCCTGGGGTTTGCAGTTTAGGGAGGGGGATTTAGGATTTTCAGCCAGAGAGCTCTTTGGCCTCAGTAAACTACAAACCCCAGAATTCCACAGGATGTTGAAAGTGGAATACTAGCACTATAACAGTGTAGTACAGAAAGGCCTGAAGACTGCATTATAGGTGGAAGGCTCAACCAAGGAAGCCACAGCCCTGAATGTTCAAGACCTGAGCAGGGCTGTTGATGACAAGTAACTTGATCTCTTATTCATATGGTCACCATAATTCAAATTCAGCTTAATGGCAATTAACAAAAACAATATGAATTCCTTTGAAAATTTAGGACGAAGGTCATGATTTGCATCCTTCTGGGTCCTATTACATTCCATTTCACTCCCACAACTCTGTACATATGTTTTATACCTGAGCATTTATTATCACTCTGCACTGGATCTGATTCTGAAGAAGTGGGTTGATGTCCACAAAGGCTTGTGTAAAAATAAAACCCGGTTAGTCTTAAAGGTGCTGCTACATGCTTTTCTCCTGCCCTCCCCTTCCTCTTTTTTCATGTTGCAAGAAAATAACAGTCACTTCCTTGAAAAAAAGGAAAACCTGACACTCAGCTGTTAAAACATTAGTAATGCATTCTTTAAACAACAGATTGTCCACCACTACAGATTTCACCAAAGCATAACGTCAGGAGTGTTGGACGTGTCCTGGCACACTCTCTGTTTATTTTGGGCAATCACAAGGATGAAGAAACCAGACCAGTGACGTGACATGATTGTGTACACGGGCATACCTCAGCAAGCAAAGCCTCTGATAAAGAAGCTCCTTTTTTTACAAAGTCTTTTTTTTCTACCTGCCCAGCCCCCTTTTCCTCTTCATCCTCTGTCTAGATGAGGTTTGTTGATGTTGTTTTTAGCAGCATCAGCACTGGGAAAATAGTGAAGCTGGGCCAGAGAAACACAGCCTTCCAGAGTCAGGTTACAGTAGCGTGTCTGTAGTACAGAGTGCAAAAAAACAAAGCTTGAGCTAGGAAAGAATGGGAATCTATTCTAGCTGATCCTCGTGTCACTTCGTGTGCCTGCTGACAACAGCCAAGGCAAACAGCAGCTGTCTTCAGAATTCCTTGCTAATCATGTAGGCAGCAAAACAGAGGCCATTTCCATAATATGCTGTTATAGTGCTACTATTCCACTTTCAACATCCTGTAGAATTCTAGGGTTTGTCATTTACTGAGGTCAAAGAGCTCTTTGGCTGAGAATTCTAAGTGCCCTTCCCTAAACTGCAAACCCCAGGATTTACTGTTATAACAGTGTAGTGCAGAAATGGCCAGAGAAAAAAGAGAGGAGCAAATAAGGCTGCTTCAACAGTAAGCTCAGCATGTTAAAGAAACATAGGTCTATGTTTGACCACTAAAATGGAAATCTTATGAAAAATGGAGGCTAATGAAAGATTCATTTTTGAAAAAGCTTTCCAGTGGTATTTAGAACGTTCAAAATGTTTCTTTTTTTACTTATGCAAGGTTTACTGGACCTGTGTGCTTCATTTCATACATGCATGTTGTTAGCTTTGGTTAAACTGTTAGCTGAAACATGTTGAACTTCTCTCTCTCTCTCTCTCTCTCTCTCTCTCTCTCTCTCTTTTGTGGTATAGGAACTTATGCCTGTTCTTTTCTTGTTATTTCTACCTCTGGTACCAAGTTTTCTGTAAAAGTGGTAATACTCAGGAACACGTCAACTTTGTTAACTGAAGTGTACCTGTACTCCACAAATCCTCTGAAATATAAATGAGCTCCACAGCGGACAAGTCAGCCTGGTAGGCCACAACTAATTAACAGATCACATACAAATACATGTGAAAGATCCTAGTTCTGTGGCATCTTCTGACAGAATGAAACTCTGGGCAGGACAGTCCAGAACACCACCATATTCAAGATAGAGCTGGCTGGGCCAATGGCCTTATACTGGAAGACAGTTCCTAGGAAAAGGAATCTCCTAAATAAACATGTTGGAATACCACAGGCTTGCCTCATGCACTTGCTATGAAAATTAAACAGCAATCCCAAACATGCTTACCTGAAAGTAAACAGCACTGAAATCAGTGGAATTTCCCAAACATTTTTATTAGGACCAGGATGGATATTGGAATGACCTTTCACACTATACAATTGTAGGACTATGATTCCACTTTACCTGTCATGGCAACATCCAATGGAATCCTGGGATTTGTGGTTTGGTGAGGTACTAGAACACTCTGCTTGAGAATTCTAAAAGTCTCTCTCTAAACTGCAGATCCCAGGATTTTATGAGATACAGCCATCACAATGACAATAATTGTGTGGTGTGAAAGGGCCCCTCTGAAAAGAACACATTGGTTGGGTTTTATGCAGGGGAAGCCTTACCATTAAACAGCATCAGGCAGCTGCTTCATGCTCATGCAGCTGATGTAAAGAGGCAAGAAGTAGACAGTGGTATGCATGCCACATGACCTGGTCTGTGATCTCTAAGCTAATATCCTGCCTTCAGGTGCAGTGGAGGATGCAGCACTGTCACCAAGGGAGAAGTAAGAGTCAACTGCCTGTACAGTCAGCTTTTGTATATGAAATGGGGAGAGTATCATTTTGTCTCTCCTGTCTGGCAGCAAAAAGTTATAGATTTACACTCATGTGAATGGGATTTAAATAAGTACATGTTTTACCAGAGTTGGTTTCCAAAATACACATTCCCCTGTCATCACCCAGTCCCAGCCCCTTCCCTCTGTTAATTAGGTGAGGAATGACATGTCTTGTGAGCAGGCTGCATGTCACGTTTCCCATGCCTCGCCTTCTAGCTCTTAATACAACCACTGAGTGTTTGCAGCTCAGCCTGATGTCCTGAACTGAAGCTCTTGTGCTTAATGGTTCCTGGCAGGTTTGTGAAGTCAGGGCTTTAGCAAGGGAAGATGATAGCACCATGAATTCAGGCTCCTAGGACATGCAGAACCAATCTTCTGCCTTTGTAAAGCATGCTCTGTTCTGGCAGATTGGGCACATGTCTGATCCTTACATGCGCTTGTTCAACTGCCTTGTGTGAATCAAAGGACTGGCCTTAAGTCTGGGCAAGGACTGATTTATATGGATTCCAAAGGCACCCTCACTCATTCTTACCATCTGGCAAGGTAGCAATTAGATCAAGGGTGGGTGAAGTGTGGCCCTTATACCATGTGTCTCCCCTGGTGCTGTTTTTTGGTCCTCATGACCCCCAAGATAAAAAAAATGCCCCCTTTGCCCTATGAGGGCACATAGGGGCCCTACTGTGACATTTTAGAATTAGGAAAACCATTTTTAAAAGAAAAAGAAGTAAACAAGGAATAAACAGTGACGGGCCACGTGGCTGTAGTGGTTTGAGTGCTGGACTATGGAAGGCCACTGGGTGGCTTTGGACGAGTCACATTCTCTGAGTCTCAGAGAATGGCAACAGCAAATCCCCTCTGAACAAATCTTGCCAAGAAAACATGGTAATAGGTTCACCTTAGGGTTGCCATAAGTCAGAAACAACCTGAAGGCAAACAACAGCAAACTGGTTGGGAAAGGCTGCTCAACAATGGTGACCTTCTTGATCAGGCAATGTATATACTGCAGTTCCTCCCCTTATGATTAACTCTGGCCTGCCTCAGACCATACTAGCTGTTTCTGGCCCCTTTTGTCAACTCTGGATACTGTTTCATGTCTGCTCCCTCTGTTATGCTCTTTGCCTCTGGATCTTCCAGCTAACTATTTGGAGATTTGACCCCACTGGTCTTTGATGACAAACCATACCCTCCTACTATATACCAACTGCAGAGTGGCTGCATTAAACTGAATGATGCCACTCCTTCAGATTATGGGCCTTTCCACACCAAACTGTTATAGTGCTATCATTCCACTTTCAACATCCTGTGGAATTCTGGGGTTTGTAGTTTACTGAGGCCAAAAAGCTCTCTGGTTGAGAATTCTAAATGCCCCTCCCTAAACTGCAAACCCCAGGATTCCATAGGCTGTTGAAAGTGGAATAATAGAACTATAACAGTGTAGTGCAGAAAGGCCCTATAACTGCTTATTTTAATGGGAAGCACATCTGTGCTACACAATTATTGCAGTTTGATACTAGTTTAAATGTCATGGCTCCATCCTCTAGGATCCTGGGATCTATAGTTTGGTGACATATTTAGAAGAGCAATGGTGTATTTTTCCACAACTGTACCCCCAGAAATCTTTGGACTATAAGTCACAGACTCCTTTACTATTGGACATGGCAAGTCTGGATTTCGGGTAGTTGGGGCAAAAAATATCTGCAGAATTAAAGGATGATACACAGTGGTCTAATCTATTTCCCTGAGCCACAACACTACAGTTGTTTTGCAGCTAATTCTCTCAGCAGGTTGAAGATTCCAGGATCTCACAGGATGCAGCCATGACAAAGTAAAATCAAGTAGCTATTACCATGTAGTATGGATACACTCTGGGTCCTGTCTACTTTTAGGATTGCTGCCTTAGATTAATAGAATCATAGAGTTGGAAGGCCCCATAGGGCACTGAGACTAACCCGCCACTCAGAACAGGAAATCTAGATAGAGCATCCCCATCAGGAAGCTGTCAAGCCTCTTTCTGAGGATATCCAGTAAAAAAGATTCCCACTACCTCTATAGGAAATCAGTTCAACTGCCAAACTGTTCTTACTGTCAAGGCATTTCTTTTAATGTTCAATTGAAATCTACCTTCCTGTAACTTAAAGGCATTAGACCTAGTCTTACCTTCTGGGGCAGCAGAGAACAGGCCTACACCCTTAAATATTAAATATTAAAGAGTGCAACCATGTCACTCCTCAATCTCCTCTTCACCAGGATGAACATGCCCAGTCCCTTCAACCTTTCTTCATATGTTTTGCTCTTCATACCTCTTATCATCCTTGTTGCCTTACTGTGAACCCATTCCAATTTGTTTATATCCTTCCTGAAAGCACGTGCCCAGAACTGAACACAGTACTTCAGATGAGGCCTGACCAGAGCCAAATATAGCAAAAGACATTTCCCCCCCTTTCTTCATAGACAGAAATTGGTTATTGAGCAAATCAGCAGCTGTAGGAGAGGCAGCACGTATAACAGGTTGAGTGTTGGAGTAGGACTCCAGGTGACCAGGGTTAAAATCCCCACTTGGCCATGGAATCCACTGGGTGATGTTGGGCAAGTTACACTGTCTTCAACTCAAGAGGCAGGCAATGGCAAACCTCTCTGGACAAATCTTACCAAGAAAACCCTGTGATAGAGTTGCCTGATGTTGCCATAAGTCAGAGATGACTTGGAGGCACACATCATCACCACCACCACCACCACCACCAACAACAACAACAACGCAGATGAATCTTGCTCTGGTGTTGGTTGTGGGGAGGGCAGCCTTTGCCACTGGGCCTAAAGATAACACACCCTCCAATATTTCACAGATGAAAACTGGAACACATGTGGCCAACCAACATCAGGATGTGGTCAAGATGGCAACATAATATTAATGGGGGGGGGGGGAACCAGACAGGCTATGAAAGGCTGAGGCAGTTTACTTTTTCCTGAAACTAAGTAAGGACAAGATTCTGTCCCTCCTCTCCTCTCCTCTCCGCTGAGATAACTGAGTGCAAACTACTTTTGCACTCCAAACACAGGCCACTTCCACACTACATTGTTACAGTGCTATTATTCCACTTTCAACATCGTATGGAACCCTGGGGCTTGCAGTTTAGGGAGGGGCATTTAGAATTCTCAGCCAGAGAGCTCTTTGGACTCAATAAACTACAAACCCCAGGATTCCACAGGATGTTGAAAGTGGAACAATAGCACTATAACAGTGTAGGGTGGAAATGGCCTCAGTTTTTGCAGCAACAGAAATAAGCTGAGACAAAGAGGGAAAATGGGAAGAGAAAAGAGAAATTGGGGCATTTTAAGAGTCATGGGAAAAGTGAGAGAACAGGATTAACCAAGACTGTCTCTGCCAAATCAGGACAGTTCAAAGATATGAGGTAGCATACTGTATTAGGGCAAACATGAGGAACCCTCACCTTCCAGATGTTTTGGACTAAAGCTTCCACAATCCTTACTTTGTCACGTGTTAAGCAAGCATTTTTACATGAGAACATCTGGAGTGTCAGTGGTTTCCAGCTGTTGGCTATGGGATGCAAGGCAGGCTCCATGCCCCCCCCCCGCTCCTCCAAAAATGTTGCCTCTATTTCCCACCTCCTACCATCTGATGCCAGAGGCAGCTGTGTCACTCTGCTTGGTGATAGGAGTAGTGACTCAAGTGTTGTCTATATAACATCCTCCAAAACCCCATCATCTTGGACAATTCTTTATTTTGTGTAGTGGGTAAGCAATGCTTCAACTCCTGCTTTCACTGATTCCAGCAAAAGAGATCTTGTTTCTTTGGCTTCTTGCAGAGTGCCTAGCGGTTTCACATTCAGACTCTCAATAGTCTGAGTCCAGGCCTGGAGATGCTCCAATTTTTTGTAGCTGTTGGAATAGAACCGCTTTTCTGTTGCTACTGAGGGCAGGGTTGATTTGCTTGCTGGACTTCAAATCCCAGCTGGGGATTTATGGCATTCACAAGTGTTGCAACAAAGAATTTCTTCACAGCTGATGAACAGCAGGGAGAGGAAAGCCAGAGAAACAGCTTGTACTAAGATTCTGCATGTCAGACTCCTGACCTTGCAGGTAGCCTTCTGTCCAATTTAGTGTTTTAAGCAGGGATCTGGGGATTTTTAACTTTCTAATTTCTAACAAAAACTGACCTGAGGCATACCTCCTGGTCCAGTATACAGACTGAAATTAAAATTATCCTTCAGATTTTGCATCCACCCATAGTTTTTAACTCCAAAAAGTACTTAAAGTATTTTAAAAATTTACTTCTTAAGGTGAAATAGGTATAGAAATTTGTGTCATGGCTGACCTCTGCTGGATGAAGATTGCTCATCATACAAGGATCTAATTGTGGGTTGGAGTCCAAAGACACTATGGGGCAGATGTGGACACCTAACTACAGCACTGTTCAGGACACTGGAAGAATTCTGGAACAGGATACATCAGCCTTATCAGCATAAAAGGACAAAGAAGTTTCCATGAAACTCAAGTTACCTGCAGCACGTGCATTATCTGCAAAGTTAGAGATTGAGGTTGAATTGTTTCTGAAGCCCAGAGAACCCAGGCACTGGAAGATAAGGCACAGGTGACCACATGGAGACAAAGCCCAAAGGAACCAAGCTCCTCAGGGGTAGGGAGGCTCTGAAGGCTGGTTGCAACTGTGGCTAGCCAGAGGCTGAGAGTCTAAGCTATATCAGTTTTTCAGTGAAGGTTTGTTTAATATCCAATTTAACTCTGGTCTGGACAACCCACCTTCTTGACCTTCATTACTTGTTTACAACTACTTATAATCTACTTATATCTGAAAATTTCAGACCAGTGCATATAACCACAATCAAACATACTATATATAACACACACAAAACTAAAATGCAACATTTAATTGTCAGTTAAAGAGAATGTAGGTTGGATTACACAGGAATAGAATTATTTGCAGAAACAGGTACATTTTCAACATGCATATAAAATAAAAATGGTTGGACCACGTCAAACTTGAGACAAATCAGTGTTCCACCCAATATGTGGAACTAACTGCAGTACTCTGAACAGCTGCAGAGCCAACTTCAGAAGCATGTGGAATTACCAGGACAGCATCTCCCGTTGACCTCAAGGATCAAATAGGTATATAACGGAAAAGGTGCTCTCTCAGATAACTAAATCTCAAGTTGTTAGGACCTTGTATCCTTTGTTGAGTGACCTGCTGCACTTTGGCACCAGAACCCTAATGGGCCTGAAACAGGGTCTGCCACTGGTTTCTTCCACTGTTTTTGGCCTCAGTGTTGCCTCGATCCTGCTTTTGGTCCATACCTGAAATCTGCCTTTGGATTGCTCCATCATACTTGATGTCCAGTTCTGCTTGAGACAGTTCATTCCTATACTGCCAACTCCCAATACACCATTATTTTCCTAGCCTTGGCCAGGTCATGATTATGGGCTCTGGGTCAGAGCCAAGATGGGCCTTTATTCTAGGCAGGAAAGTGTCTAGACAAAGGCCCATCTTTGCCTATAAAATATGTTTGAGATATGGTTAACTAAGAGTGTCTGTGTAGATTTTAAAAATACAGGTGGATGCAGAAACTGGATGGGAACAGATTTATAAATTAGCAAGTAGAACTAACACAGGCTGGAAATAGACTGATCTTTCCACCCCTTGGTAACAGCAAGGACAAATTTCTCTGCACTTCTGAACAACTGTTTTAAAGCACTGGGCCCAGTTCCAAGTTTATTTAGGGACTGTGCAACAAAGCATCTGTTGAACAGCTCTTCTCATCACTCATTCACACAGATATTCAATCAAAAGGAGGCAACAGAGGGCGCCTTTTCAAAAGCGGTTGCCTTAAATCCAACTTAGAGTTAGGAAGATTAAAATCTTGCTAGTGCAGTTATGCTGGATCATGTCCTTGGGAAGCAGTTTCACAACTGCTTATGCAACTGTGTACACAACTGGCTGTGCATTCACTCACAGAACCAGTGGTTAAATCTTTTGTGCAACTGCTTGCACCATTACTTGTCCAACTTCTTGTACAACTATTCTACACAACTGGTTGTCTAGCCTCTTGTGCAATAAGAGCAGTATTGGTTACCAGCCCTGTGTTAACTCCGAAGACTGTTATTATAGAGACATAAACGGATAAAGGTCTGGGAGCAGAGCAGCTGCATTACATCCAGATCCTTATCTTGCAAACACTTGATTCTAATTATACTGCATAACAAACAGGCTATGATTTTTGTCAAGATCACATTTTCAGTGTTGGTATTGAAGGGGTTAAATTGTAGAAACTGCTTGCTTAGGTAGAAAAATAGAGAAAAATAAGTCAGGCAGGTGTGTCTCTTATCAAGGGCTTAGGTATGCGGCTTAGCAATGCATGGAATATAGGGAGTTTGGGAGTCGATGCGACCCAGGGAGTATTCTCCCTGGTACAGAGATACTTCATTTTTGAAACTGTAATACATCATTTCGAAACTTGAACTTTTGTAACTTGTACCCTTTTCATATATGGTAATCATTTCCTGTATCTGTTTTTTTAAAACGTATAAATGTATGCTGAAACCTAAAACGGGACTCTCAGTCTTTTGGAAGTTCATTCCACTGAGATCCCTGCGCAGTAAAATAAACTTTTGTTTTCTGATCTGCTGGTCTCAATTCTCTGGCTTGCCACAGCAGAAAGAGTACAGGTGGCCAAAACTGGCACAGAAATAAGCCTTTACAAGGTATTGTACTTTAGTACTACCACCCATTGGCTTTACAGTAATAATTAAAAAAATATGTATTGTTTCTCAAAAGTAAAGAGTAATCTCCTGTTACTCTAAGAAAGATCTGAATTGTGTAGTACTAAGCTCAGCAAAGGAAAACACTTCAAACAACTTCCATTTAACTACAACATCCCCTGCCAGCTATAAAAGTGACGTTCAAAGTTAGCTGCCAAATAAGGAACAAAGTTACCCTTTAGTTATATTGCTGTTATTGAAAAAAGAGCTAATTGTCATGGCCATCCCAGGCCCCAGACTGGACCTTTCCCAACAGCCACAACACAGAGACATGAGAGGAACTATGCTTATGGCAGCCAGCCAGAGTCTTGGAGTGTTTATAAAGTAAGGATGCATCAATTAGGCAAACAGCTGGGAGAAGCTGTTAGCCTATATAAACAGGGAAACAGATAGAAAGAAGCCATTGCAGACAATTGATGTTATCAGTGGAAGCCTCATGCCTGGTTCCCTTGTCCACGGTCCTGGAAATCTTGACCCTTGCCTGGTGTACAGACTTCACTACTGTACAGTTGCTCTGAATTTACTACAAACTCAGACTGTGAAAAAAACAACCGGTAATTGGCTACCAAATTGTTACTGCTATAAACTTTGCTTGTGGTTGCTGATAAAAGTCTCTAATTAGAGAGCTAAACCTTAGCTGGCTGCCAGCACAGGATACTATTAACAGGTAACTATTTGTGTGTAACTGTTTATTTTCAAAATTCTCTAAAATAAAACAGGGAGCTTCATGCTACAGATGTTGAATCTTGTTCTGTGAATGGGCTTTTGATGTATACTTTTCAGGCATTGTTGTCAAAAAGCTAGGGCATCTTTAGAATTGTTTTGAGATGCGAGGGACTGAAGTGCCCTTGATCACCTGCATACAATCCTTCACTTTCTCTCTCTTACTGAGATATTATTTAAGAGGGTTTGAATAGTCTGCCATTCCATATTCAAGACAGAAGGCACTAATGGAAACAAACCACCTCAATAAAGAAACAGAAACAATAAACCTTCATGTTAGGCAGGAAACACAAACAAATCCACTAAAAATACAAGAACTGATAAGTAATAAAAGTAACAATGTGAAGAGCATGAATAGAAACAAATGTTTCTATGCAGCAAGGAAATCTAAAGCATGTGGTTTTCTAAAAGTGCTTTAACTACGCACCATCCTTTTCTTTTCAAGTATATGTTTGCAGTTACAAGGTGGAGACCTTTGCTCTTTGAACAAAATGGAAGCTCTTCGGTGGAGAATTCTGAAATGGGCAGCTTTAAAAAATAAAGTTGCAGTTAGGAATGCACAGAATAAATAGCAACAACTTCCTAGCAAGTTTTAAAACTTGCTGTTGTCTTCAAATCTACGAAGCAGCTAATCACTATCCACAACCCATCTCTTCAATGTACCCAGTGGTTTCCCAGGGGAATAGCAGATGAAAGGAGCAAAAAAAAGTGCCAAAAAAGTGCTGGGTGCAAGTCAAAGCAAAGCAAAAAAGATAATGTCTTCACAAACACTGATTATGTACATTAGCATAGCTCACTTTCACTGTGTGTGTATGTGTGTTGGTGTGGATGGATATTGTTGCCCGCTTCTTTTGCCTAGACCTGTTCTGCAGCCTTATTCAAAGGATGGTTTCACTTTTCACTGCAAATAAAAGGTTGCAAACAGTTGATGAGCTGTTCCACAACTGTATTCCTGAGATGACTTCTCATCGCCTGCCACCTCAGCTGCTGTTTAAGCAACTGACAGGATGTGAGCGAGGGGGTGAGGATTTGTATCTTGAGATACGTGCAATGCTAACAGAGTCAGACTGTGTTTAAGCAAATCCTACGACCTGACTTATGGCAGCCCTAAGATGAACCTATTACAGGGTTTTGGGGGGCAAGATTTGTGCAGAAGGGGCTTGCCTTTGCCTTCCCCTGAAGTGGAGAGAATGTGACTTACCCAAGGTCACCCAGTGTCTGAGCAGGGATTTGAATCTTAGTCTTCAGAAGCCTTTAATAAACTAATATTTAAGTCTAAATTTAAATATTTGAATCTAAATTTAAATACTTAAATCTTGAGTTAAGTCTTGGGGTCCTTGGTAAAGAAAAGGTTAAGAACCACAAAATTAGGTAACCTTCGAGCAGTATGATGTTGGATAGTTACTAAAAGACTTCTGAACTAGCAATTAGGAAGTCCTTAGTTCAGATTTATCCTTTCCCATGAACAGTGACCTTGGCAATCTGCTTTCTGCATCTTTCTGCATCCATGCCTCACAATGTGCAGTATGGAGATAGTAATACTAACTGACCAGAATGCAAAATACACATTAGCCATACCTTTATTATAGTAACCAGAAGGTGTAAAAAAACATGGTTTTGGAATGTTGCAGCAAGAGGGGTTTTTTTTTCTTACTCAGGTAAAACATTGAAATTCTTACTGTAACATCCAAAACCACAAGATGCAGACTGTCAGCCTTTTCTGGCACCAACAGCCTAATGTCTGTTTCTCCTGCATTATTTTGTTTATCATTTTGGTCTGATGAAGAAACAGGTGAGCTTCAAAAGCTAGCACAACTTTTTTTGGGGGGGGTGCCATGCTGGGAAGAATGGGCACTCAGGGTGTCCAAACCATGTCAGGGAAGGGAGAGGGAAATGGGGTTTAGCATGATGTCCCTATGTTTTCACTCTCTCACCCATCTTCCTTGGGTGTGGTGGGGCATCAAGAGAGGGTTCCTGGTGCTGAGAAATCAGAGTGTGATCCATTCATAGCTGGCCAGGCAATGGGTGGTGGAACAGGAGTAGGAAGACCAGAGCTGAGTTTTTAAAGGGCTCCACAGCCTGATCAGCTGCTGAGAGGGAAGATTTCCTCCAGGAAAGCGGGGGCGGCAGGAGTTGGAGAAACTCACAAATAATCAAATCCATTAAAGTCAAATCTGCAAATGTGGAGGGGCAACTGTACTTAATTATACAAGTTGTAAGATGTTGTTGTCATTGTCATCCACATGTTCCTTCTTGTCTGACTCCTCCCCTGACAGTTACAATTAAAGTGTTCTGGGATTTAGAGAAAACAATAAAGAGTGATGTAAATAAGGCATTACAATGTTGAGTTTAACCGGCTGACACTTAAGGACTGTTTCATTCAAGTAAAATCTTGTTGCTGGCTTTTGAAATTGATGATTTTTGAGTTCTGTAGGACCCTCCCAGGTAGACATATAGAATTACAGTCAAGCAGTGCCATTCTCGACATATTTATATGTTGGTAAGTACTTCTGTGAGCCAGTGTGGTTTAGTGGTTTGAACACTGGACTACGACCCTGGCAATCTGAGGGCCTTTCTGCACTACACTGTTATAGTGCTATTATTCTACTTTCAACATCCTGTGGGATTCTGGGGTTTGTAGTTTCTTGAGGCCAAAGAGCTCCCTGGCTGAGAATTCTAAAGGCCCCTCCCTAAACTGCTAACCCCAGGATTCCACAGGAGGTTGAAAGTGGAATAATAGCACTATAACAGTGTTGTGCGGAAAGGCCCTGAGTTCAATTCCCTGCTTGTCCATGAAAACCCACTGGGTGACCTTGGGTGCATTGCACACTCTCAGCCCCAGAAAATCCCATGATTGATTCACCTTAGCGGTGCCGTAAGTCAGAAATGACTTGAAGGCGCGCAACAGAAACAAGTACCTTTGTGGTTAGTTTAGGTTTACTCACTTGTAAGGGTCTTTAGGATTTCAAAAGCAACACTTGTTCAAACTTTAAATATTCAAAACATACCTGCTGCAATTCAACCAGATTTTTATGCTTTAAAAAAAACTATATTTAATTTCAGTTCTACTCTGGTTCTAACCATTACATTTATGAACATTTTATGCTTTCTTTTTCATCATAAGGATACAAGTTGCTAGTTGAGCACCATGGAAACAGCCTCTATCATTTTTGTTGCTCAGGCTCCATTTTCCATAGCGCAGTGCAAATTCAAGTCCCTTGGCCTGTCTCAGGATACAGCATATAAATGAACAGACATTTGAGATCTGAATAAGCTATTTGAAACAAACAAACTTCTCTTGATTGAGACAGAACAAGAAGCCAACCTATTCCAGGAATAGATCTATTCCAAATGGACTTGCATTGGTTGTGCCTAGCCAAAGCTTACTCCTTCCAACACAGGAGGCCTATAACTTACTCCCAGACTGTGGCCAGAAGCTACGCAGAAGCTATTCTTTAATGGAAAGTGAAAAGATGCATCTCAGCAAATTTTACCTGTGCAGCAACATACAATTGGCTGTTATCCCAAGGAGCTAAGAGCTTGCATAAAACCTTCAATTACCAGCTTTTTTTCAGATTTATTGTGCTGAATGCAGACGACTACAACAGGACGCTGTAACATATATTAATATTATTGTTATCACTCCTGCTGATCTTTACCCAAAGACTATACAATGCTATCTAACACACCTATTTATGAATAGATAACACATCTATTTTGGAAAAGGAAAAAGGTGGGTGGAGAGGACAAAGTGCATTTCAAGGAACAAAGTGCAGATCTTCTAAAATAGCAGTTTTCCCAGACTGAGAGCAAACCCTGAATCCAAAATTTCAAGATAGATCAGTTTCAAACATTTACTTTATATAGTATATAATTTTTCTCTCTCTCTCTTTAAAACGGGGGTAGGGAATACATGGTCCTCACCACTGGCTTTGCTGGTTCTGGTGGGATTTATATTTATTTTATCCATTTTCCCCTTTCTTTTTTTCCCAGTAATTGGACTCAAGGCAGCTTACAACATCTTAAAAACAATACAGATTAAAAGCGATACAAAAACATCAGTAAAAGTACACATTTAAAAGTCACTTAGAAAGACAAGCAATTTATAAAGTGAAAAGCATTAACATTCACTAAAGACCCTGTACAAACTAGAGAACAGCACAGCACACCACTAAAAGCCCATCCCAGACAATTTCTTAGAGTTTGATGGAATAAGAACATTTTTACTTGCTGGCAGGACAGCAAGGAAGAAGCCATCTTACCTTTCTTAAGGAGGGAGTTCCAAAGTCTGGGAGCAGCCACCAAGACTGTCTTCCTTGTTTCCATCAAACAAACCTGAAAAAGGCTGTGGGACAGAGAGAAGGGCCTCTACTGAAGGTCTTAGAGCTGTAATGGGTCGGCCACTTCTGCTTTAGGGTAATGAGATACAAAAAGGCCAGCAGTTCTCTGTAAAAGGCTACAGTACTACAAAGAACAATCAGCATATTCAGTGCTCCCACACATGGCACTCATCATCATGAAATTATAATGGGGGCAGGATGGTATCTTCTATAAATGGCCATGCTGACTTGGACTTCTGGGAAATGAAGGGAAATATGTGGAGGTCCACATATTCAGTATTCCAGGCTTGTGATTTATTATTTATTGCCTACCTATTCAAAACAGTTACTTTTACAATAATCTTGTAAAGGAGGCCAGTCAAATTATTCCCATTTTACTGATTTATTTGTTTCTTTATTATATTTATATGCTGCCTTGTCTCCCAGAGTGGGACCCAAAGCGGCTTCCAAAAAAGGTAGAAAAACATTAACAAGATTCAAAACAATTAAAAACACATAAAAGTACAAAAAGGAAAGGAAAGCAGGGAGAGGGACAGCCTAGCCCCACAGGGTGGGAGCAGCCACCGAGAAGGCTCTCTCCCACGTCTTCACCAGGACAGCCTGGGACAGTAGCGGGACTGAGAGAAAGCATTCCCTGTAGACCTCAGAGCTCTGGCAGGTTCGTATAGGGAAGTATGGTCTTTCAAACAGATGTAGAGGAATACAGTGAGCCTGAATGGTTACAGATTGCCCAAGATCACCTTGTGACCTTATGGTCAGGGGGAGATTTGAAAACTGGGGAATTTCCTGACTTACAGCTCCCTCTCTTAGCCAATATTGGCTCATGCTATTGTTCCCAAAGTTCATCTTTTAATTTTCCAAAGCTCTGAATCCATCTTGATAAGGAGTAGATTTCCCCGGTCACCTCCCCACAGAATTGTTCTAGATCTTCCTAACAAAAATCAAGAACTACCATTTGAACTGTAGTTCCTGCACTACAGACAACAGTAATTAGACTGGAGTATATGTGATGTTGGGATTGGTAGGAGTGGCCTCAGGACTGTTACTAGGATTAAGGGTAAGAGTAGGCTAGAGGTCAACAGACAAGAAATTGTGCCCTCTTAGGGCACTCACAGGTTAAGGGAGTTGTAGCCCTGTTCACTTGCTTTGCTTATCTTCTCTGGGATGTAGTGTGGCTAGGGCAACAACATCAGTGACAAGACAGATGTGGCACACTCAGGGACACCCCTTATTTTAAAGAACCGTGCCCAGTGGCCTCTCAAAAGTGAAATTTACATTGCCCCAAGGGAACTCTTTATCTTCTCTCTTTTAATGCAAGCTAAGCTCCAAGTATCTAGAGTTCCCCCCTCTGAAACTAGTTTCAACTTTGGGCCCATTCAGAGACAGCAAATGTGTTGGTCTACTACCGGGATTCCGTTCTCTACTTATCATGTTTATCGCCCTGAGATCCAAATTACATTCTGCTAAGTGTGGGCTTTTCCACCTTATTGTCTATACTCAGTGACTCTTTTTTATCCCTTTGTGAAACTGCTCTAAACAACAACTTCTTCTGTGCACATTTCAACCAGTTGATTTCATAAAGGTGACTGAGGTAAGTTCATTTGTAGATGTCTGCAAGTGACTTGGGCAGGGATTTGGCTGTGAATTAATCTAACTCTATTGTTCCTCCTGAGTTTTCCTTCTGTTTCCTGCTGTACTTCTAATCTGGAATCCTATAGGACCTCCACTTCAGTAGATTTTCCCTTCCCACCCCTGTCCATACAGCTACTACAGAGCTCCCTCCTCCCCTCCAGTGGTTCTTCATGTTTTAAAATACCTCTCCATGTTAGTACTAAATCAAAAAGTTGAAATGGTGATAGTGGCATAACTAGAGCTTTTGCTGCCCGGTGGCGGTCCCTGAGTTTGCCACCCCCTCAGGTGGTGGAGGACCTATCCAAAATGCCAAATAAAAACTGCTCAGTTGGCATTGGGTGACTGGGCTCTGAGTGTTCGTGCTCAGAGGGGGCGCTCTGCATGTGCTCAGAGACATACCAGCATTCCTGCAGTGGCAAGTACTTCTCTCTCTCTCTCTCTCTCCCCCCCCTCCCTTTGGCTGGGCTGGGCTCATCCCCAGTCTCAGAGGTAGGGTGGGGGGGCAAATGAGTGCCTCTGCCCACTTCCTTGAGGCCCCTTCTCTCCTCTCCTCTCTTCTTCTCTCCTCCTTTTCTCCCTTCCTCGTTCTCTGCCCGACCTGGTGGTCTGCCAGTGTTGGCACTGCTGCTTTGTCTGGAAACGGGTTTGACTCTAGATTGGGAGGGAGAGAGGGAGGAGAGGAGAGGGGGGAAGGATAGCCCCCCCTTTCCTGGGGTGGCATACCCCTCCAGCAGACCTCTCTGGGAGGCTCCAGTGCCCATCTAGTTGCTGGACATCTGCCAGTGTGTGGAGTGTGGCCCAGCGCCACCCTCAAAAACATGCTGCCTGGGGCGCCCCGCCTGCCTCACCCCCCCCTTGGTATGCTACTGAATGGTGAGGGGAGAAAAGATGTTCTGCTGCACATCTTCTATGAAGATTTTAGTTCTCCATTGAAACTCTTATAATCTGTTATTTAAATTTGTATCTTGCTGTTTCTCCAGTCAGCTGAAGGCAGCACACAGGGCTTTCATCCTCCCTGCTTTACTCTCACAACACTGCTATGATTAGACTGTGAATGAATGGCTAGTCTAAGGTGACGTGGTGAGTTTCCATGGCTCAGTAGGGACTGGAACCTTGATCTGCCAAGTGTCATTCTAACGTATTCTTACACTATACTGTCTCTTATCAATCTTTCAGTGGATGATCTAGGAAACCTTGTCTGTTGTTGTTACCTCCTATGACCTTACTCTGACTGACTTGAATTTTTTTTTCCCACTGCAGAAGGTATCACGAATACGTAGAAAGACAGTAATTCCTCACTAGATTAACATAAAGAACTGGAGATGACATGATGCAGGAAGATTTGTATACCGCAACTCCCAGGCAATCAGAAAACTGTGAAGAACCAAGAAAGCCACAGCTGATGGCCTTATGGTAGTTTTTGCAGGCAGACATTATATTTCAAAACCTCAGTCACTTGTGCTATATAAAAGCTGTTGGCTGATTAGAACTGGACTACATTCTCTCCAACTGTCCCACTTAATCCTCTGTCAAACCACTTTTTCAGCTTTTTAAAAAAATGTCCCAGTTTTTCTTTCCCACTTTCACTTTCCCCCTTCCTCTTCAGCTTATTTCAGTTGCTGCAAACTGAATTCATAGTGCAAAAGCAGTTTGCACTCAGTTAACTCAGCAGGAGGCAGAAGAAAGGAGTAGGCAGAATCTTGCCCTTCTCTGCAGACTTAGGCCATTTCTGCACCTGGCCCTTTTCTGTTGTCGTCCCAGTGTCACCTCAGCAGTGCCTTTGCCAGGATGGAAGCATGTCCCCAACACTTCCCTCTGCACTTGGCCAGCTGCCTGAGGATGGAAGCACAAGGAACATGCACCTTTCTTCCACAGTGCAGCTGGCCTTTTTCCCATGTTGCATTGAGGAAGGAAGCACCTGCCCATTCCGCACGGCTGCCAGTGACAGGAGTGTTGTGCAGTTGCGGGCCATTAATGGATTTTTTCTGGTAATGGAACATCCCACAATCATGATGAGTGGGGACACATTGGCATGACTCAATGGCCGCCTACAATGTGTCCCCATTGTGGGACAGCAACTTTGTGCAGAAATGGCCTTAGGCAAAAGCAGACTGCTGCGACCTCTCCTAGTTTGTCTGTTCTTCCTCATTAATAATGTTTGACATCTTGACCACCCTCTGATGTGGCTTGGCCACACATCTGCCCTTTCTTATCTGTGAAATTTTAGAGGTTATGGGACTATAGAACAGCCAATCACGGCTCTCTTATTGAAATATTGTTGTGTGCTTTCAAGCTGTTTTCAACTTATGGTGACCCTATGGTGAACCTACCACAAAGTTTTCTCAGGCTGAGAGAATGTGATGTGCTCAAGGTCACCCAGTGGGCTTCCATGGTTGAGTGGGGAATTGAATCTTGGTCTCCTGGGTTGTAGTCAGTGCTTAGATCACTACACCATGCTGACTCTAGTCACCTGGAATCTCCACCCATGGGAATGGCACAGGAATGTTGAATAGTGTCCCTGTACATTGATCTCTGGTCCTTCTTCCTATCAAACAGGAAAAAACATTAGTATTTTAAGTTTGTATTACTAGGCCTGTCTTTATCAGCTGTCTTTGAACTGTGCTTGGAAAAAAAAACTTTGTTCTTATCTGCCTGCCCCAATTTCTTGCTGCACTGCCTCAGGACTTGTGTTAAATTAGTATTCGCTTTCTCTCGGGTTTCTTTCATTCCCTGTGATAACTTATATTTTAAACAGTGTGATCTCACTTTGAACGGAAACAAAACCTTCTGAAAAACACTGGTTTTGGGGACAACAGGAATTTAAGCTAGCCAATACTGCCTCTCCACCCCAGATAAACACCTTTGCTCTCACTTAAACCCAGATAAAGAAGACTCTATGATACCCAAGAGAGGAATTGATAGCTGCTTTTTCTTCATTGGCATTTGAAATTTTAATTAGATTAGTTCTAATCTACCAAGAGGAAATATGCAAACGATCCCAGCTCAATTCCTGGCTTTGAGATTATTCTGTTTGGAGAAACAGTAAACACCAAAAAGCAATATGCAAAGGGAGGAGGTTGCTTAAGGTTTCATGAAAAGGCAGGAGAGAGGGAAATCATTTTGAGCAGGTAGATTAAAATTGAAGCAGATTTTACTTCCGTAAAGATCTTTCTCAAAGCTGTCTTCTTCATTGCAAATGTTGGAAATTACCATCTGAATTTGAAGAGCGTGTCATACAGAGCTTAAAGTCGAGGGTAACTTATTTAATATGTTTTTGTCCTATTTAAATTATTCTGGTTTTAACTGGAATGGCTTTGAACTGTTTACACTATTTTAATTGTATGTCATCCTGGGATCTCACAATAGAAGATGGAAATACGTTAGTACAGTTGATGCTCCACATTTGCTAGGGTTAGGGATGCAGGACCCCCACAAAAGTGGAAAAATTGCAAATATCAAAGAGTGTGTGTGTGTGTGTGCGTGTGTGTGCATGTGCGTGTGTGCGTGCATGCGTGTAAAGGGGGCCAAGGCACAGTGGGGAGGATGGGTGCCCTGAGTCCAAACCAGGCAGGGAAAGGAGAAGGAAGGGAAGGGGTTGGCATGGTGGCCTTATACTTCCTCTCTCTCACCTATCTCCTTCCTTGTGTGTGTGAGGGGACAGTGGGAAAGGATTTGTGGTGCTGAGAAATTGGGCTGCAATTGGGCTGTCATTAGCTGGTCAGGCAGTGGCTGGTGGAAGAGGAGGAGGACGAGAGGCAGGATTTTAACCTGATTCTTGCCAAGAGAGAAGGTTTCCCTGGAGATGAAGTGTCTGAGGGCAGGAGTTGGAGCAGAAGACACACAAATAATCAAATCCTTGAAAGTTTTCAGGAAAGCTGGAACTCTGCCTTGTTTTAGTGAGGCATTAATGATTTTCTTTACCCACTCAGCCAGCCCCCTTTTAGCCTTTTTAATAAGCCAGGAAAGGCAAGGATCTAACCTTCACATAGTGGTTCTCACCTCTCCAAGAACCCTGTCTACATCCTAAGGTTGCACAAATTACAAAGTATCCACTGCCACTGGACAATAGGAACCACGCTACTAAATAGCCTGTGAACACCTAGTGTGCACTGACTGTGGAAGTGATAGGTGAAGACAGGGGTGGAAACTTGAGTGGCGCATAGGAAGAACAAGGAATACATTTGGGTTTCCTCAGGATGCTAGGAACCTTATTTTGGAATGTGGCAGATACTTGAGAGACAAAAAATAAAACTCCTCTTTATGCATATCAGGATGTTTCAACAGAAAGGGAAGCAGAGAAGGACCTTTCCTTTCCTACTCCCACTATTCAATTGGTTAGGTTCAGTTCTTGTGGTCAGCCAGCCCCCAGTATGATTCTTCCACTTACTCAATAGCAGAAAAGAGTAAGGCCTTGGCAGGTGCCCTGTCTCCCTTCAAGGTCTGAAAAGGCTCCTGTTTCAGGCCAGCTGGAGTCCTGGGGACCTTTCATACTACACAAATATAGCACTATGATTCACTTTATCATCCTGTGGAATCTTTGGATTTGTGGTTTGGCAAAGCCTTTAAGTTCTCTGCGAGTTCTAGAGACACCTCCCTGAAGTACAGATTTCATGGGGTCTTGCCAGGGCAGTTAAAAGTGGAATCACAGTGCTCTATCCATGTAGTGTGAAAGGGCCCCAGGTTAGTAATTGTTCTCTGTGTATATGGAAGTATCAATTTATTTCTCATATGTACAGCTATTTTACTTGCAATTCACAGCTTATTTTACAACTTGCTCCAAGATGCATGTTTGTAGAATTGGTATGTGACTTGGGAAAAAGTTGCACTCAATAAAGTATGACTTACTCCCAAGTTACTTTGTATACGATTACAATGAATGCCCTCTAACTGTTCCAGTTAGATAAAGACAGTCCAAATTAATCCCATTATTCCACTTTTTCATTTTTTTTTTAATATTCTGGTTTCTCTTTTTCTCGGACTCCTCAGCTTCCTTCAGCTACTGTAAACAAAGCTGAAAGTGCAAAAGTAGTTTGTATTGAATTGAATCAGCAGGAGAGAACACAATGGAATCTTGCCCTTCCCAGTAATGCATGCAGCAGCAAAATGCCACAGCGTCTCCTAACTCGTCTGTTCTTCCTCTTTAGTAACTTTTGCAGTTTTGACCACACTTTGACATTGCTTGGCTACACATGCTCTAGTTTTCATTTGTGAAATTTTGGAGGGTATAGGAATGCATGAGAGCCAGTGCAGTGTAGTGAGCACTGGTCTACACTGTGGAGACCAGGGTTTGAATGTCTGCTCAAGTCACGGAAACCCACTGAATAATCTTCGGCAAATTACAGTTGCTCAGCCTCAGAGGAGGGCAACGGCAAGCCCCCTCTCTGAACAGATCTTACCAAGAAAACCCTGTGATAGGTTCACTTTGGGTGCATGTGCCTTCAAGTCGCTTGTTGACTTACAGCAACCCCACAAATTTCATAGGGTTTCTTAGTCAAGGAATACTCAGAGGTGGTTTTGCCGGTTCCTTCCTCTGAAATATAGTCTTCAGCACTTAGTATTCATTTTCAGTCTCCCATTCAAGTACTAACCAGGTCTGACACTTTTTAGGCCATTTCTGCCCTACACTATTATAGTGCTATTATTCCACTTTCAACATCCTGTGTTTGTAGTTTAGGGAGGGGTATTTAGAATTCTTCGCCAGAGAGCTCTTTGGCCCCAGAATTTCACAGGATGTTGAAAGTGGAATAATAGCACTATAACAGTGTAGTGTTGAAATGGCCTTAGCTTCCAGGATCAGAAAGGGATGTGGCGCCCTTATGGTATTTAGGCCCTCAGGGTCGCCATAAATCAGGACTTAAAGTTCCACAACAACAATGGGAATGCGTGTCTCCCAGTCAGTGAGGTATCAAGTAGAGCCGATGTTTCTGCCTATGGAAAACTAGGCTTGAGTGACCCTACAGATGAAATCGCAACCAGCAGTCTTCGCCCACCAAGGCCATCCCTGCGCTACACCTATAGTGCTATTATTCCACTCTCATCATTCTATAGAATCCTGGGGTTTGCAGTTTAGGGAGGGGCCTTTAGAATTCTCAGCCAGAGAGCTCTTTGGAATTCTACAGGATGTTGAAAGTGGAATAAGAGCACTATAATAGTGTAGTGTGGAAACGGTCCAGGTCTCTTGGCTACTTTTCCCGCAAAGGACTAGCAGGGCAACGCCTCCTTTCTTCAGAAACTGCTAGGTTTAGGCACGCTCAATTCAACCCGCGTAACCTCGGCTGGTTCATGCACAAGGAATTCCAATCATTAAAAACCCCAAACACCACACCCCAATGTCAGGACACGTAGCAAGAGTTGGAGTAAGAGTTTAATTCCCAATAATTAACAGCCATGGCGTTATCAACTACGTTTAAATTCAAGTTTTGATTTCTACAGAGGAATGCGCGCATTGTTTTACAGAAGGGCACATCATAATCATCCTCATCCTCATTATTACAAAATTTGAAGTACAGTTTTTTCCTGCCTTTAATTAAAAAAAAAAAATCCGAAAATTTCCACATGACGCGAGAAGCTGCTTCACTGAACTCCCCGGGAAGCCAGGAAGAGCTAGTGACGACGACCACCTCCCGATCCGCACTTGCCGCAATTCTTCCTCCCATTTCGCCTGCAAAAGACTGGAATCCTACCTAAATCTGAACTGCCCCTCCTCCCTCTTAGGAGCGGGGGAGTATTTTAATTTCAACGCGCGTGCGCGAAAAATTATAGCTCCCTCTTCCGCCCCTCTCTCTCTCCAGTTGACGTATTTACCACGCGCGTTAGTTATCTCGCGAGGCCGGCTCATCTTTCTCCCACCACCACTCAAGCCTGGGCAGGGAAAAGAGGGAGAGGGAGAGGGAAAGAAGGGAGGGAGGGAGGGAGAGACAGAGAGGGAGGAGGAACCCAATGGCCTCTGGACGTTTCATTGCCCGCTTACTTTCCAGCGGCTTATCGGCGTCGCCGTCTTCTAGTACGCAGGCGCCGAGGCGCGTGCGTCATCCCAGCAGTGCCCTCCATCGCTCAGCATTTTTTCTTAGTTGGGAGGGGGCGGAGGCAGCAGGAGCAGCGCCAGAGGCGCGCGAGATCGAGGGGAGGAGAGGGAGGTGGAGCACGCATGCGCCGCGGGTGCGCTTCCTTCGGTGGCTGTCTGTGGAAGGAGGGCGGCAGCAGCGGCGGCGGCGACAACGGGAGAATCGGCAGCAGCAGCAGCAGCAAGACGGCCGGGTCGGCGCACGCTCGCGGCAGCCCCTCGTTCGTGCTCTCGCTTGGTTGGAGCAGGCGCGGCGCGCGCGGCCGCCACCTCTTCTTCCTCGTCCACCCCCCATTTTCTGTCCCCGCCTTCTGTCAGCGGGGGGTCGCCGCCTCCCCCTTAGTGCGCGCGCGCGCTGGGCCTCCCCGTTCGCCTCACTAGCAGTCACCGCCGCCGCCGCCTCTTCATTCTCAACCACCACCGAGAGCACCACCACCTCCTCTCCTCCCTCCTCTTCTTTTTCTTCCTCTTCTTCCTTCTCCTCCTCCCGTCTCGCTGCCGCTGCGATGCCGGAGAAGCGGCCCTTCGAGCGTCTCCCGGCCGAGGTGCGCCCCATCAATTATGGGCTGTGTCTCAAGCCCGACCTTATCGACTTCACCTTTGAGGGGAAACTCGAGGCCGCCGTGGAGGTAAGGAGGAGGGCTTGTGAGGGGTGGTCGAGTGACCGAGGACGAGGGGGGGCGGGGCGGGGGGGATGGGTGTGTGCATGCATGTATGTCGGTGTAGACAGGCGCCTGTGCGTGTATCAGTGTGTGTGGAAACGGCCCGATTGAGGGGGGAGGGTGCCTTGGGTGAAAAGGGAGGGGACGGTGTCGGGGGGGTGGAGTGGAAGGGTGTCGATGGACTGGAGGGAGTGAGCAAGCAGAGTAGGGTTGCGGCCGAGGGATGAGAACATGGCTTGGCAGGCCTCGGAGTGGGAGGGCAGGTGTGAGTGGGGAAAAAGGGGCGAGTGATTGGCGGCTTCGTGTTAGGCAGAATGGGAAGGTGGTGAAAGGAAGTAAGCAGGTGATTGGTGGGGGGCTGTTCCCAGCGGAAGGGGCTAGGGCCTCGTGATCGGTAGGACTCGGGAAAGTGATGGGTGTGTGCGACTTGGATGGTAGTGGTAAGGAGGTGGTGTGTGAACAGGAGAGCAGAAGGATTTGGACGGCTGGAATATGTGTGAGGGGAGGAAAGGGGGGAAATGGGGTTACTGGCCCTCGATGGTCCATCTCAGGAGTGCGTGCCATCAATACTTTCAGTGAGGTGGGTGTTGGAGGTGGGCACAGTGAGGGTTGAGATTATGTATATGAGGGGTGAGGTATTGTATTGTGTGTGCCCCTTTGGATATGAATCATATTGAGTGATGAAATATCCCCGGAGAGGGAGGCCTTCTGGGATTTTTGAGGAAGGATGTGTGGCTTCAGTACTGTGGAAAAGTAAAATTTTTAATGGGGAAGGGGGAGATGCTCTTGTAGAAGAAGAAGTGTTCTGTGTTGGGGGATGGGTTCTTGTAAGATTGAAGGTGGTTTCTGATTTGAGACACTAGAGAAGAATTAATTTGGATGACACGTCTAATCTGTGATGTCAGGACAAGTATTCTCACAGCAGAATGGAATGTTGATTTCAGGTATTTAATTTCTGGGTAGGAGAAAGAGTCTTCTGTAGGTTTAGGTTAAGGTGGGGAGCTTAAAGGTTTTATCACATTATCTCACTTCTTGGATTTGAGATTGAGGTTCCCTGGCTTTGTCTTAGAGTCTAAAGGATCGTTCTTGGGATTCTAGACAAAGGATATCCCTTGAAGAATGTGTAAATCCTGTAGTTAATTGACAATGAAACTGGACAATGTGGTTGTGTTTTAACATGGAATTTGGGGCAGGAGACCTAGTTAATATCTCTTCTCTTCAGATGAGCTAGTGGTGATATATGGGAATCTGTGGTTCTTTGGAAACCTGTTTTTTTCCCTCTGTGGTCAAGATGGTTGAGTGCAGTACAAGAGAGACTCTTGTCGGTATCGTATAGAGTATCATATGTATAGAGCTATCCCTCTTGTATTGATATGGTAAGTACCTGCCAGTTTGTCTTTAATAACATTCAGCACTAGTACAAATATTAAAATTCTGTAAAGTGGCCGTTTTAGAAGTTCTTCTTGAGGTACCAGAGCATTTTGTATCGGGAGCTTTTGTATATTAATGTATTAGTGGAGTTTAGAGTGCGGCTTCTTGTAGATTGCACCTGCAGTTATATGGAGATAGTCTACAGATTAGAGATAGATCAGTAGATCTTCCTTTAGAAGAGTGATACAGAGATTTATTTCTTATCCCCTTTTTATATATTTTCATGTCATATTCCACCCCCTCCATCATATATCCAGTTATTGAACTTTATCCACTGCCTAATGTTCATGTGAAGTTTAATGTAGTTGAAGTGTTTCTGTGCTGCAGCTACTATTTTGGATCTTTATGTCATACAGAGATTTGCCCAGAACTCTCCCCCTACCAATCCTCTGTATTATAAAAACTTTATTTATTTCTCAAATGGGGTTGCTACCTATTTGAAATAGTTGAATAGCGGGAAAATATTTGGGTAAAAATTCTGCATCAGGTTAAAACAAGGTGGGATTGTAAGCGTGAACTTAAATCAGGCCAGTCTTCTGAAAAGCTGACTCTTAAGCCTTTTGGAAATTAGATGAAATTTTCCTTGCAAAATTGTTGGTATGTGCAGTGCATACCTTGCTAGATATTCTGGAGAATTTCCTCAGCTAGGATGACTTGAATAACTATGTTCAGTTGCCACATACCAGGAAGAGTTCTGGTTCTTTGGAACACAGCAAAATTACTTCTCATAAAGAGTAATGATGAATCCTTCATGAGTAAAAGATGGAATGTACAGTCAGCCCTTCACATTTGTGGGTTTCACTTTTGCGGATTTGATTATTCATGGATTGTTTGCTGTCACCTCTGTTGCTTCCTTACGCCATTTTTCATAGGGATGGCAAGCGTGCTGAGACTGAGAAACCATGAACAAGGCTTGTAAGTCCCTATTAAAAATGGTGTGGGGCAGCAGTGGAGATGGCCGTAAGCCCCACCAGCCACCCACTTCTGCCTTGTGAAGGAACCCTGATGCCTCAAAGGAATCCAGGGTGGGTTGAATATGGTGGTTATAATTTTTTGTGTGTTAAATATGGTTTGGGAGGGCTTAGTTATTCACGGTTTTTCCGCTTTCACAGGGGTCCTGTGCCCCTAACCCTAGCAAATGTGGCGGGATGACTATATATTGAACTGCTTCACTTGACTGGTGTAATTGTGGCCTTGGGTTAGATGGAATGAATGGAATTGGAGAAAATGCTTAGGATTTGAAAACTTAGAAGGTAGCTATTGATAAGTAAACTTGGTTTACCAAAGGGAAAAAAAATAAAAGGAGATGTGCTGTCCTTTTGGTCAGTGTTGCACCCTCTAATGGTTTGATTAAATCTAGATCTGTGTTCCATAAGACACATTTAAGCTCAGTTTTCATTCAACTTTTAGGCTAGGGTAGACAACCTGACCTTCAGAGGTGTTGAACTGGATCTGTCAGCAACCTGAATGAGCAGGGTGATGGTCAAGGATTATGGTATAGTTCATAATCTCTGGAAGCACCATGGTACCTATCCAGACATTAGCCTTATGTTGAGAACTAAAAAGTTCTTTTGAAAAGGCCTAAATATGGAAACTGTTTCTGTCACCCCATGAGCGAGCAATTTATTAGCTTTTAGGATTTAATAAACCATATGAACGGTCAGGACACTGGCATTTTTCCTGATTGAAACTAGTAGTGAAATATTTCTCAGTATTGAGTCCTTTTCAGAATACTTAAGTGTTAGGGTGCCAAAACAGTTTTGGTAGTAGGGAATAGTTCAAGCAGATGTAACAAGTGGCCTGTTGATTTTTGATGACCCCATGAATTTCATAGCCTTGGTTACATCCTGGTTGGATTATGGTAACATGCTTTACATGAGCTGCCTTTGAAGAGGGTTTGGAAATTCAGCTGGTCCTAAAAGCTCCAGCCAGGTTGTTAACTGGGGCGGGCTACAGGGATCACACAACTCCCCTGTTGCAACAGCTCCCCTGACTGCTGGTCCATTTCCAGGCACAGTTCAAAGTGCTGGTAATGATCTTTAAAGCCATATATGGCTCGGGTCCAGGTTATATGAATGACCATATTCTCCCTTATGAACTAGTCCACGTTTTGAGATCTGCTGAGGAAGCCCTTCTCTCTGTTCCACTACCCTCACAGGTACCTTTGTTGAGAACACAGGAGAGGACCTTCTCAGTGACTGCCCAGAGGGCCCTGGAGCTCCCTTTCCAGAGAAGTCAGACTAGCATCTCCTCTCAATTAAAGACATTTTTATTCTGAAAGGTGTTCGATGTGTATATGTGACCTATCTGAGAGAATGTGCTGAATATTGTTAACTGTGTTGCTGATGTATATGGGTATGTGGGTTTTTAATTGTGTGTTTTAAGTTTGTTTTAATTCTTTCAACTGTTTAATTGTGTTTTAATTTATCTGTGGTTTTTAACTATGTCTTTTTAATTGTTGTAAGCCTCTTTGAGTTCTAACCTGGGAAAAAAGTGGGATATAAACAAAGACAGTGATAGTAGTAGTAATAATAATAATAGGATTTTCTTAGGCAAAGAATACTCACAGGTGGTTTTGCCATGTCTTTCCTCTGAAATATAGCCTACAGCACCTGGTATTTGTTGTTGCTCTCCCATCTAGGTACCAATCAGGATCAGCCCTGCTTAGCTTCCAAGATCAGATGGGATCCCATTGCTCCTTTTGCTGTCTTTTGATGGCTCCCTGTACAAAGTGTTATTAGGGAATGAGATTATATTTTTCTGTGAGCCTTAATATGGATCAGTTTTGATTTAGGTGTGTAATATATACCAATAGTTACTTCTGCCTTAAATTCAGCAAAAATTAACACGTATACCAATCTACTTTTCTTGGAAGAAAGTGTATTTTCAAGGTGTTGTAGGCTTCAAAAGGCAGGTTAATCTGTATTCAGAATAGACCCACATGGAAAAGTATCTATGTACTTCTCTCAAATTGTTTGAGATAGAGAAAAAATATTGTTTTGTCCATAACTGATTTGTACCTCAGCAGGAGTACATTTCAGTTTGAAAAATTTAGAGAGAAAATTTAGCTACATATGCAGAGATTAGAAAACACTGAGAGGTGACCATTAAAGTAAATACCATGGAGACAACTTAGCAGGAAAAGGAATGCAAATTCCAGCAGAGAACTGCCTGTATGTTTCCAAATTAACTGACTTATGTATGTGTATGTGTGTGTTGAGGAGAAATGTGGGGGAGCGAAGAGAATGAGGCTACAACAGGTGAAACTTGTGCAATTAAATAAAAGCAATATTTCACAGGCAAATGTGGTTTCAGTAAGTGTGATGATAACTTGCAAATGGTGGCTGTTAAATTAGAGTGGAAGATAGAACAAGGCATATTGATGTGGTGTAGTGGTTTCAGCATTGGGCCATGACCCTAGAAAACAGGGATCAATTCCCCCCTTGTCCATGGAAACCCACTGGGTGACCTTGGGCAGATCACACACTCTTCAGACTTCAGAAGACCACACGATAGGTTCACCTTAGAGTTGCCATACGTTGGAAATGATTTGAATGCACATCACTACAACCTTACTGTAAAGTTGTCTTGGCCAGTTATGTTGGCACCCAGTGAGTGACTTTTAATACTTGGAACTGTTACTTCAGAGTGTGTTGGACTTTGTGGCTGATAACATGTTCAAAAGAAAAAAGTGAAATAAGATTAGTCTATACTTATCCATGTTTGACTACATACTGACATAGAACTAAGCATGTTTCCATTACCTGTACAGTATTGGTGTGAGAGGTCCTTCAATCTCTGAGCCTGATTCAGTCCATGAAAGATCATAATTTGGCTCTGTCTCCTAAGCTGTCCTAACAAACCGTCCGCCTCTTTCCCCATTAACTAGAGAGAGAGAGACAGAGAAGAGAGAGGCTGCTATTATCTCCAATCAATGATCCTTCTATTTTTCAATCAGAAGTTAGGGTGGTAGATCAAATTGGCAGTTATAGGTGGAGGCTGAGAGTGCCCCGTTCTTCCACATGCTAAATAATTGAGGAATGGAGTTAGGTTCTTGACTGAAGTGCTAGCTAGAGAAGTTCCATGCAGGGATTTGGCATGATGACACTGGAGGATGTACGCACGGGCACTGATGTCATCTGATTTCATAGAGGTCTGGAGCAGGGATACCCACTCAGACTAGATCCTTACCCCTTCTATAGAGGTTCATACTATTTGACACTAACAATTGTTTGGACAATTTGTTCAAAACTAAAGTGATACTTGCATGTGTAGAATTATCCTCACTGTGGGAAATGCTGGTCATACTCAGAGATTATTTTGAGACAATTCTTCAGGAGTCTGGTTTTTGTCTGTATTTTTAAAATTTAAACTGTTTTTGAAGCTATCACCTACCTGTTGTCTTACATTAACATTTTACCTTCTAAGCTTTTTCTTAGATTGGAATATATAAAAAGTTTTACTATGCTATTTTCTAACTTTAATTGTATGTTTAACAAAATTAGAATATTTGCTTAGCTAGGTTTTTGCTAAGTGTCTTTGTGTCTAGTATGACTGTAGTCGGCTTGAATTCAAATTCCAGATTAATTCTGGGTTCACTGTGTAACTTTGAAGTAATCACTGGGAGGACAAGTGGGAATGACAGCCTATTTCAGAGGGTTGTAGACAGTGTGAATGAGGAAAATAAAAGTAAAAATGAATGGATTTCTGTCATCCTTGATGCGTTTTATTTGTCCTAGCATGATTTGTCCTAAGGGATAGGTACTGTGTATCAGAATTTTCTGAACACTTGCATTTGTTTATTATGGGGATACAGATGAAAAAGAATCACTTTAATGGCCGGGTTCACACAACAATGCTCAGGCGAGATTTGTTTAGCCTAATGACAGTTTGTTTAAGCACAAATCCTTGGTAGGCAAGAAATTATGATTTATTTTTAGCAGTAAGCCCCAATATGAAACTATGGTGTTATATTCTACCCCACGTTAACTGGTTTGGCATGTCTGAATTGAGAAGCCTGGATTATTCTGGTTTATTTCTTTGCCCCACCCAACCCTCTTGTCATTCCACAAAAGTGTGAAGGAAGAGTAGCTAAAAAAGGAATTCAGGATAAATGGCTCTGCTGGTTTTCTCTCCTGAACACCTCATCTTTCCTTGTTCTCCTTTTCTTCCACGCCCCAGTTTTCTCTTATCTAGAATTCCACCCGTTCCCGAATGCTTATACATTTGGCACTGCTTTGTGTCAGGAGAGAATCTTTAAGTAATCTATGTGTACTTCAGTAAGAGCTTTCAGGGTTTGCATGTCTGAGCAAAGTACCCTGTTAACACCCACATACTCTCAGACTGTCAAAGAGAACAAATAATTGATTTGAAAGATTGATTACTGGCTTTTTTTCATTGGATAGATGTTTGCAAACACTCTTGCATGTAATATCAGCTAGATTGGGGTCTCCAAACTAATTTTGGGCCTGTTAGCACATTCTTAAATTTGAGGGCCTGCCACAGGTAACAACATAAAATTGCTGGTAATGGATTATTCACAAAATAATTGCCATGGAAATGCATGAGCAGTGAGAACAAGTATGCCTAAGTAACAAGAACATTTCTTTCAGAGAAATGTAATACAGGAGGCCATAGTTTCTTGTTCCAGCAGAACACCCATTTCACAGAAAGGCAAACTGCGGAGACTAAAAGTCAAATAACTTACATCGACTCAGGAATCCGTGGCCCTGAGTCTGCAGGGCCTGAGCAGGGCTGTGGATGAAAGGCTGACTTCGAGGTCTCTCATCTATAGGGTTATTGTAGTTGGCTTGGCGATGATTAACAACAGGACAGTTGCAGAGACCTTAAGCAAAAGGCAAAGGTGTGGGTTGAGATCAAAATGCCAAATCACACATTTGCCCCTACAAAGCAAAGCTAAATACCTGTTTCACAGCTATGCTCAGAAGAAAGTTACAAGCAAAGCACTATCTTTTCCCAAAAATCCGGCCCCATAACACCGCCGCACCAAAGACCCCCTCAATTCCAACCACACAGGAAAAAATATAGGCTCCTGATGGAAATAGTAAATAATCAACATCCATGAAAACACAGGACTATTTTTTTTCCTGGAGCTCGAGTGTTTGAGGTTATTTTTTACAGAAGTTGTGGGGAGAAATCAATCTTGGATTGGCTGAATGAGCCATGATGACATTTCACGCTTGAAGACAGACTGGCTTTCTCAACAAATGGTCATTGAACTATATCTTGGCTTCTTGCTGAGATGGGCAAGGTACAGCCTGTATGATCTGTATTACTTCCCAAGGCCTTTTTTGGGTAGCCTGAGCCCTCTAAATGTCCCACCATCAGATTGTGTACGTGAGAAATTATATGAAAAATGTAGTTCCTGGAAACCATCTGAAGCTCTCTCCAAAATGTCAAAATTAAAACCAGAAGTGGATTTATGGTCACTTCTAATTTCTAATAGTGCTCTATTTTTCTTTGCCATTTTTTGTTTTGGTGAAGCCCATGATGGATGTATGGTTACTTTAATTTGTTTTTTTTACACTGGTGTCCCCCCCCCCCCCCCCATTTTTGGCTTTTGTCTCAGTCATTGCTGGGTATTAAGGATGTAAATTTGGTCCCTAGTTCTTCCAAAATTGTCTGAAGTTATGTGTGAATGTAGTTGATAACAGTGGTGAATCTTCCAAGAATAATCAGTGGAATGCATCTTAATCAAAGTGGCCAGAAACCAGCAGTATGTTTTTAAAAAATTATATTGGCTCATAACTGTACAAGGTAATCATTCATATTAAGTTGTGGAACAAAATACTTTTTCACTTGGTAATTAAAGAGGACCAGGTGTGGTGTATTAAATGGTAGAAATAGTGAACTTTGATTGAGGAGCCCTGGTTCCACTTCCCTGTTGAACAGCGAAATGTATTGTGTCCCTCTATCTCTTGTGCCTCGCTTCTTGCAAGAAGCTTGGGATGCAAAGGTTGAAAATAATAAAAGAAAGTTGCCACCTAGGTGAGTCAAACAGATTTTGAAAGAAGCAATTGCAGCAGTCTTTAAACTGTTGTTTTCTCTTCTGTTTCACCTCAGTGAACAACTGAAATCTGTAATATTGTTAACCAACTACTTTAAGCACCAGAATAGCAAAAGGTCAGCATTCTTATCAGTGAGAGAGACTTCTAATAGCATTCAGCCATTGGCACAGAACCTCCTTTGGTGACTGCTTCTGCCCTTCAGTCTTAGAGAAGAAATGCTAAATGGTTCTTGTAATCTCATTTTAGGACAGTAAATGTCCAAGCGTACCAGCTTCTTAACTGATCACTTTGAATCTATTCCACAATGGCAACTCTTCAATATTCATCTTAGTCTCGGACAGCAGGAAACCTTTTGTGATCCAGCTGATAAGATACGTGATTTGTTATTGACAGTGCAACAAATCATACGATTTCAGAGGCTGGTAAATAGTTATACTTTATTTGAAGCTCTTCATTTTGATATAAGTTTGTTTTTCTATGTAAAAAAAATTGCATTTAGAATATTCTTTGTTCACTGGGGAAGAAAACCCCACTATTACATTCTGTTACTTCAGCTGTTATAAGTCTACACTTACAATCATAGTTCCTTAAACACTGAGTTCATGGATAGTTAGTGTATTTTAATATACTTTTGTTCAGGTTCTGTGCTCTTGTCAATGCTCCACATTCTTTTCTTTTTTTTTGTGACATTTCCATCTCGGTGAATATAAATTGTTGATGTACTAGTAAACTGCATAGCAGCACTTATAATAGTAGCACTATCATGCTGACAAGCTTCTTGGAAATAATCCTCTACTTCCATTATTGGACAGCTTTTCAGGGCAAGGTTGTAGAAAAGCTGTTGACTTGCCAAGACTGTATGTGGGTTTCATGTGCTTGACGCCTCAGTATCTCAGTAAAGCGCCACGAAAACAATAAACACACAATTCTGTCTATAAGGCCAGAGAGTCGATTTTTACTTAATAGTTAAAATTTAAAAAACCTTTAAAATAACAACCTAATGCATAAAATGGATTGGCAATATCACTCTTCAGACAGTTACATACTGCCACTTCCATGATGTTTTGGCCATTGGCCGTGCTTGTGTGTGGGTGTGTGCCTCCAGGTTTCCTGTCAAATTATGGCAACTCTGTGAATTTCATACGGTTTTCTTACTTGGCCTAATTAGAGTTGTGGTTCAGAACTTTGAGATATACCAGCTTGGGGAAGGCTACTGTTTTTGCAAATATATTATCAAGTATAATTTACTCATTATTTGTCCCTGCTGTCTAATTAAAGCAAATTATTAAACTGCTTGCAAAAGTTTTGAAGATCTGTATACTAATATTTTGTAAAAGTTTTCAGTCAGACATGTGCCTGTCCAGCCTAAGTGGCTCCCTGTAGTTAAACAAAGCTGAAAGGAACATACTGTGTACATCCTCCTAGTCTTTTTACTGACGCTGTGGGAATGGTTGCATATCATACATTTCCACTTTATTTCAGAAGCAGAAAATAGATAGGCGTACCATGTTTAGGAAACTGATTTGAGCTTTCATAAGCTAATGATATGCCAAAAATTAATATATGCTGAACGCTTTTGAAAATTCAAGTGTAATAGCTGCTGGCTTAAAGTGTTTATATACTAATAATACCATGGTACCCTTCTGTTTCAGTTTAGTTTGTATTCTTATTATCTTAGCACAATTGATAGTAGTGAGTGTTCTTTCCCCACAGATGAGTCGTTTTGTACTTTGGGCAAAGCTTTGCTTGTGGTGAAGTTTGGAGGTGAAAAGGAGAGGTGGTTTCTTTGCTTTTCATTTGGCTGTTGCTTGAAAAACCAGTTGAAAGAAAAAATTATGATTTTCCTCGCAGTTTTTGTGTATGCCAGGGGATTTGAAAGGGAGAATGGTGATGATCATATGTTGTTGAGTAGTAAAACAAACCAGGCTTGATGGACTCCTGTGTGTGATATTGGTCATGAAGTAGAAAATCCTAGATTTTGTGTTTGAAATAGCTGAAGAATCTTCGTTCTCTCCATTGTTGCTCCTACTAGTTGTGCATGCATGTTCAGACATTAAAGGATTGTGAATCTTCTTGCCAAATGCTTCTGTATGAAGAATTTCTTTAGCTAGTGCCTTGTTGTAATCTTTGCCTTCAGCATATTTTTTGGAATAGTAGCAACTGGCAAAGCCATCTCTGAATATTCCCTGCCCAAGAAAGTCCTAGGAAATTCATGGGGTTTCCTTAAATTGACAGGTACATACATACACATGTATGACACCTTCTTACGTGGCCAAAGATTTGGTAGCTTATGTAGCCAAAGATTTGGTAGCTGCTGACAGTTAAACAATACTGGGCTAGATCGAATGATCTGAGCTCTCTTGATGAAAACTGCAGTGTAAGCTTATGGAGGTTTTTTTTTACAATGTGCGGCACTCCGCACTGAGATTGAAGGGACTGGTTGTTACATATGGATGAGTGGGGAAGTTCATTTAATCAACATTTTCATGCACAATTAACCCTCCTTTTTTTCCCTTATATTTTTTTGTTGCAATTCTTAAAAATCCACAAGTGATGGCATGGGAATTCCAGTGTATTTCAGGGGGATGAAACTGTCCTACGTCCACACAGATGCTTGTGGAATGCTTGTAGAATGAAGAAGATTCTATAATTCACGTGGAAGTAGAAGAGATGCTTTCACATGAGGGTGAATGTTTGTTTGAAGTATCTGTCCTGCAAAAATTGTGTTGTTACTGTATGCCTTTGAGTTGTTTCCAGCTTAAGGTGACTCTATGGTGAACCTATCATGGGGTTTCCTGGGGCTGAGACTCTGTGATGTGCCCAAGGTCACATAGTGGGTTTCCGTGGTTGAACAGGGAATCAAACTCTGGTCCCCAGGATTTGTAGTCCAATGCTCAGACCACCTACACCATACTGGCTCTCAACCACTCGTTTCCAGCAGAGAGAGAACTTATTTAAAGCCTCCAAAATAAGGAAGGAGACAAAAATTTTTATTTTTATTTATTTTGAAAGAGACCTAGTCATTAATGATGGTGGATGATTTTTTTTACCCCAATAACAACATAGTTGGTTGGCAGATCTTAAGCTAGTACTTAAGCTGAAGAACTGTCTACTATATTTTGTCTGGCGTGAAAATGTGATTCAATTAGTGTTGCCGTTGCATTGTAAATCATCTGGGCTTTCCATGGTATACAAGGTTGCCTGGCGAGGTAAAGGATATGATGTTTTAACATTGCCATACTCCTACACTTTCATGGCATATTGTCTTGGTTTGCTTGGTGTATACTGCCAGAATTGTCATTCACCTCTGAACTCAAGTAATTCATCGATGGTTAGATCTGTCCCTGGTGCCTAATATGTGTTCGAAGCTGCCCAACAAATGTAGATTGCATGTCTTGAGAACCAGATGGTTTATCAATGACTCTATATATCTCATTTTCTCATTTCCCTATTGTTGAATCACATGTACCTTGTGAATGCACAGTCTGATAAGGCAGAATACTCTGAGGCTGAACGCCATAGTTCCTTCAAGGCTTTGTGTACTATCTGACATATCCCTGCCAGGAGTAGTGTGCCAGTATCTGCCTTTAGTATAATGGTGTTGGGGGGCTCCCACACTTAGACTTTGGTGGGGTTTTGTTTGTTTCATGCCTTAAATACATTCTGTGTCTCTGTTTAATGAATTATGTGGCAAAGAATGCATTCTGTGTGGAGCAGTTCAGAGGTTTTTAGCACTGTTTCTTTCTTTGCACTCTTCTGGCGTCTGAATGTTGTCCCTGGATGCCGTATGGTGATCTGTCTATGGATACCTGTACCAGGTCCTCCATTGCTCCCTCTCATGGCATTAGTATCTCAAAGCAGTCCTTCTGGACAGGATTGTGAGCAGGACTTCAGTGTCTCTGATCTGTCCTTCATGAGAGAATCGTCAATGTGTACTTTCTGTCTTGCCTTAAGTAGGAAAAATGTGTTATTCCTCAAGCGCTCATATTGGCTCATTTGTTTCAGTAATGAGGTGACATGGACATTTTTTGTCTTAATATGCTACTTTGAATGGAGGAAAAGATCCAATGGCAGAATACAGTAGATCTGTTAGTACAATTTTTGTCCCATTTTTTTTCATTTAAAAATGCTATACATGGTAGATAAAATTTTGGGATATTTGTTTAAAGCTCTTAAGGTGGGTATGTGATTAAACACCTATCTCGTAGATTTAGTTCTCTGTGAATTTTGCAACAAATTTCTTTGAGGTACTGAAATGTCCATTGGTTACAAAACTGAGTATAATTTTTGAGCAGACTTCTAATTAAAGCAGTAATGAATGGAAGTAGAAACAGATCAGAATGAATATGTGCTTCAAAAATGCTAGTATCACAAAATGAAAGATCAATCCATCTTAAGTACTGCAGTGATGTCATTATCTTTTATACTAGGGGTCAGCCTACGTGTTTATGATCAATTATAAAGAGGTGCCTTGAAATGGTAGGGTGAACTCCCCTGGTTTGGATTGTGAGCTACTGGTGTAATGCCTTCCAAACTACAATGGGGATAGGCTTCTGCTATGTATATAAGCTGTCAGGAAGAGAATTGTAGGATCATTTTCTGCCTGAAAGGTCAGACAATGGAAGGACCTTTTAAGCTGCCCTTTTGCAGTGTTGCACCAGTTTTCTTATTTGGCTGAAGGACATCCTGATGTACTTAGTAAAGTTTAACCTGTCTTTGTTGCTTTTTATAGCTTGCTTATGCAGCATCTGCCAGGTTTGTGGATCATGCTGATTAGGCGTTGATTTTGTGTTACAAGCTTTTGTGTTAGGATGCTGAACATGTTTGACTACTCAGCATGTACAGTATGTTTGTTGTCTGTTAAAGGCTCAAGATTTTGGCATAACAAAGAATTTTTTTTCCCTTAGCTGAAATGAGGTAATGCAAATTACAGGAACCGGGGCTGTGGCTGGGATCCAGGTAACCACACAACTGGTACTACATACTCTAGGGAGCTTTGGGTGTTTTTCTTGAATTTCCACCTCCTATACCAAATAGCAAATTAATTTTGAAGCTGCAGGGACTTTCAAAAGCAATTTGTGTTATAGCACATAGATTGCACTATTCAAAGTAAAAGTCAGTTTTACTAGGTACACTGAAGTGCTTGAGCAAACATAACAATAGCTCTTTCAGTCTTGGCCAAATATCCATCATAGTCCTGTAACTTCAGACAGGGTATCTTGGAATTCTTGGTATGTGTGCCTAGTCTGCCTCTTATTTCGAGATATCTTCAGATTTGATCTACAGATTTCTAAATTTCTGCTGTTTCCAATGTTATAATTAGCTGAACTCAATCAAGTGTCTGTGCAGGTTTAAGAACAGATTTTGCACAAAAGTTCATGTTGATGGATTGTCGGTTTGTCATCCGAATGCTGAACTTGATTGTTTTCTTTCAAAGAATGAACAGGAGTCTTATGCTATATATTAATAGCAGGTTTATTGCGTGAGTATTGTAATCTGCACTGCAGATCAATGAGAAATAAGTGGTTCCCTAGATAAAGGTCTAAGAATAACAGTATCTACTGATATTGACTCACAGATTTAATCTAGAAAAGATATTTACCTTTATGTTCTTGAGTGGAAATTATTTTTATTTGCATATGTTTGGAGAATAATTTACTTGGACTCTGTCTAATAGATTAGATCAGCTGCCTGGCACTGGCTGTAAAATTCTTCAAGGCAATGCTGGATTGTAAAAAAAACTGCTTGGAATATTGGCTCCATATATAGTCACCTTCTCCAGAGTTGATTAGATTTTAATCAGGTTTTGGATCATGAGTTAAACTGCTTCACTGAAGGACTCAGTTTCAGTGAAGAAGATTCTATTTAAGCATAATTTTTCAGTTGAAATACATTATTTAATATAATTTGACAAATCCAGCAACACAATTTTCATTATAAAGTAGGAACAGACAAAGTAATTGGTCTAAATAGTTTTTGTGTTATTTACTGTTCTTCAAAAAAAAAAAAATCCAATCCAGATATATCCAGACTTTTATTCCTTGTTCAGATCTACTCCTGCTTATTAAATTTTCTGTTTGTTGACTTTTTCTCTCTTTGTACTTAGAAAGATGCAATCCTTGGGGCACGAGGGGGGAGGGAGAGAAAACACTAGAGCGCACCACCTGCAGAACAGGCCTGATGAGCTTATCTTCCATTTCCATAACATATCCACAGATTATAGTTAGACATCGTATAATTAGTATTCATAATAATATCTTTGACTTAGGTTTTGTTTTTTTACTGCTTTAGGAAAGTTTTGAAATTTGATTTATAGGTTTAAACTCAGGTTTAAATTAAAAAAAAAAAGATACTTTCATTTAAAAAAATGTTCTTTATAAACCCTGCCTTCTTTCTCACTGGCACATGCTGCTTTTTTCTCAAATCTCTTTCTGAGTCAGGGATGGGCATCTTGTGTTTTCCTATATCCTTTTCTTGTGAGGGCTGCTGAGAGCTGTCGTCTGTTAACATCCAGAGGGCCACATATTCTCCACCTCTAGTCCCAGCAAACATATTCTCTTTCCTTCTCATGGGCTATTCTGTTTGTGTGGAAGAACATACTTGGGTTGGAATTGTTCAGGATATTAAGGAGGCTTTGTGCTGTTTGGGTTAAGTATCCCATGATGCTTCTGATTAAAACCTACCAGGAGCCTAACCATTGTTTGCTGAAGTGGTTTAATTCATAAATACTTAGAGGCAACCCCATACAATCTTATTGTTGTTGTGGGCCTTCGGGTTATTTCAGTCCTGTGAGACCCTGTCATGGGGTTTTCTTGGCAAGATTTGTTCAGAGGGGTTGGTCTTTGCCTTCCTTTGAGGTGGAGAGAGTGTGACTTCGCAGAGGTCATCCCGTGGATTTCCATGGGTGAGTAGGGATTCAAACTCTGTTCTCCAAAGTTGTAGCCTGGCATTCAGAGAACAATACTACACTAGCTGTCTGTAATCCAGCCCAGAAGTTACTGCAGCATGTGTCATGTTGATCACATTACTGGACTTTCATCCCCATTTCTATATATCCTGTTAGTGCAGGAAAAATATCCCTTTCCACTTTTCTCCATCTGGCCCTGTTGGAATAACAGAAGGTTGTGTGTATACTGGAGCACTATGGATAAACCAAGCATGGGTACTGTGTATCCTTCCAGATGTTGTTGGACTGCAACCTTGCAATAATAAATGCTGCGATAAATAAGAAACTGCAATAAACTCATTGTAATGAGTTTGTAACTCATTACAAACTCATTGTAAAGTAGTGCAATTATTAGCAATAATAATAACTTTCACTATTGGTCACCACTGAGTATGCTGGCAAGGCCATATGCAGGGCTGGTGGGAGTTGCAGTCCAATAACACATAGTAAGACTTATCTTCCCAACCCTGGATAAACAATGCTTACTGTACACATTGCGGGGTACAAGTGGAATACAATGAAATTACACACTGGGTTTAGATACGCATCAATGTTGTCAGTGTTACTTTTCATCCCTCATATGAGGCAGGGCATTTAATACAGCTGTTTACTTGTGGAGACCTGTTCTCACATACAGGTAACTGATATGCAAAAACTGTTTGAATGGAATGTGGAAAATAGGGTTATACAGCATATTTGAAACTAAATACTGTATAGCTACAAAATATGTAGAGGACATTTTAAAAATCTTAAATTTGTTTTTAAAATTAGAACTTGATAGTAGGAAATAATGCAATTTGGTGAGATGCAAATTAAAATAATTAAGTTAAAAAATGCAAATAATTTTTGTTAATAAAATGCAGACTTGATTCCTTTTGACCAAACTGATCAGTGCTTCTCAAAAGAAGAAAAGAAACAGCATGGTGTAGTGGTCTGAGTGTTGGACTATGACTTTGGGAGAGCAGGATTCAACTCACTTGCTTAGCCATGGAAATCACATTCTCTCAGCCTCAGATGCTGAAGAAATCCTGCCAAGAAATTCCTGTGATAGGTTTTCCCTATGGTCTCCATAAGTAAGAAAAAAATGACTTGAAGACATACATACAACAGTAGCAAGACAAAACACAGATTTTCTGTTCTATGAGGAGCAATTCCATCCATGCATGAGGATTCTATGTTGTACATACACTGTGTGTCAGTGGTAAAACTTTGGTTGCTGAATTCTTTTGTGTCCTTGTGCATATATAAAAGTCAAGGTCAGACCCTGCATCTCAACTTCCCTCTCAACCCTAAGCTGTCCAGATATTCTCCACAGTTGTACAAGTTATTGATTGATGCATCTGAAGGCATAATCCAGCAGGGCATGATAACTATTTTGAGTTCTTACTCATTGTTGTATTCAAGGCAATATGATAAGAAAGTTGGGATAAATTTTTGACATATACTTTCTGTTACATAATTCTCCTTTTGAAATAGTTCTCATGTAAATATTCATGTATGTACAAGCTGTTTTCCAGAAAACAGATCTTCTTGCTGTATAAGAGGCTTTCAAATATTAATCACTTTTGCATAGCTCTTGGTGTATCTGCTTTCCTACACCATATTAAACATCTGTATTTTCATTTGGCCGGTAGTACAAAATGTCATATGTTAAACTGTTGATGCTTGCTTTACATTCCTCTCAAAACAAAGATTTAATCCTGAGCATGATGTCATATAAGTAGAGCTCCACTGAAATAATTTGAAATCTTCTAGAGTTGCTTCACAAGCACATATTTTGCATAATTTGGTATCTGTGGCTCTGTATGTTTAATTCATGACTGTTTTGTTTGTGGGACTAATTATATTTAACCATTGGCTTAGTGGTTCTAATTTTTTTTTGGCACTTTAAGAATCATAAAGCATTTTCAACTGAAGCAGCAAATTACTTTTGGAAATGTCTGCTTCTTGCTCCTGAACGGATAGGGATAATGTGAATGTGTTCTTTGTGCAAGAGTCCTTGAGTTTTTAAGGTTTATCTTTTAAATGTGAATGTAACCATTCCATGTGAATGGGATTTGAATTCACTCTGTTTTCTTTTCAGCAGAACTTTGACTTACATAGTTGATAATTAAATGAAACTACTTTGTTAGAGTAGTGCACAATGGTACTTCAGTGTTACTTGCTGGACAGGCTGTGAAAGTCTGGCTTGTCTAATGAGAATTGTTTCTGGAATGCTTCATATGTTAGGCCTGTTTAGGTAAGCCAGACCGCTGTGCAGACAAACTTAAGTTTAGTGAGGATACAGTGGTGCATGTAGAACTAGAATAGTGTTTTACTTAAAAATGGAATCAGTTTTTTAGGCACTTGTCTCAGGTTTTTAGTGCACTTAGCAAGTGGTCTAGATCCATGAGTTGGGTCTGGATTGGGGGAAAAATAAAATTCTCAGAAATCAATCATTTTTGTTAAGGTGCCACCATGTGGAAAGCTGAAAGTCAGTTTTCTGGGCAATAGCTACATCCTCTTCATCACTTGTGCCACCACAGTTGAAGAGTTTCCCACTTTTAGCTAATATGATGGTGTGAGGTACAAAATTCTTCATAGTTGGTTCTTTAGCAATTCCATGCAGCTGTCCCCTTTTAGACCAGCAGCCACATGATATGGGTGTCAAAAAGGTCTGAAAATATTCTGGATGACAAATCTCATAGCAGGAGTTCTGCAGAGCAACACAAAGGATGCTGTGCGTCTATCACTGTCTTTGGAATCCATAAGGTAAATTAATTGGAGGAGTTGAGTTCCCAGCGTGTTCCTAAGTCAGGAGTCAGCAGCAGCGACTCTTTCATGCATCCTACAACTATATATATTTTTGAGAGACTGTGGTCGCCATAATAAAAATTATATCATTTTGATGGGAAATATGATTGGCAGGGAGAGTGCACATTATGTTGCAACAGAATTGTGCTACCAGTGGGGTGCTGGAAAACATCATGTTTTGGAGATTTTACCATATGGAATTATGGTGATTTTACCATATGGAAACAGTACATTGGTAGAAACAGCTGTAGGAGATTGTGGCACCTGTTTTGGGGAGGCCGTTGTGGGGCCCCCCAACCATGGGAAGCTGCCCAGTATTGTTGCAGTTGCTAGATCTTCCCATAGAAGCTTAGGAGATCACAGTGATACCACTGTGTGACTTCTTAGATCTGCCCTCTAAACTTTTCCATTTTTTCCCTCTCTTGTCCGTTACCCTGAACCTCCATTTACTGGTTTCAGTGGTATGGTGAGCTTCTCTGTCCATCACAGTGCACATAGGTTTGGATATGGCAGGAAGTGGATTAACCTCCTTTGAAATGTCTGTAACACTGTAACAGAGATTAGATAATTCAGTTAAGGAGATTGTTAGTACTCTGTGTCTTTTACTGAAGCTTGCCTAGGTGTAAATGCTAAATTGAACAAGCATCACATAGGTTTATATGGTGCAGCTTTTGTTGCCATATGTGGCTTATGTAATATAGCATTTGCTGCACATTGTGATGCCATTGCATTTCAGTCCACAAGTGAGGATTGATTCTGAAAATGACTAGACTCTGCACTAAGACCAACTAAAATCATTCTTTGGTGCAAACATCTGTTACAACAGTCTTCTTCAGTTTTTTGCCCAACTGATGTTTGCTGCCTTCATTCTTATGTGTTACTCCTGCCATTCAACATACCACTGTAGAAGTATTGCTCCCATCATTCTTAGCTCACATGGCTAGTGATGACTGGCATAGCATGAATACTGGGATCTGGTAAGCCGACATCCAGAGGGGAACCTTTATCTTGCCTTGAATTAGTTGTTCACATTGAGGTTGTAGTACTTCTTATATCTATTTTTTTCCTGCTGTGTTATAAACCAGGAATGAAAAATGGGCCATGAATAGCTTTCAGGGCCCCAATGTGGCCTTTACTACATTGACATCTTGATGGCTTATTAAAATAAAATAACTGATTTTTATTTGTTTTTAACTGAAAAAAAATGATCATTAAAATCATTTTAATGGGTAGTTGAGGGAGGGTACAACTCTAGTGGAGGTATGTACAGTCTTTGGACTTATGATAATTGCCCACTCCATAATAAACTATTATCCTTGTGCAGATGCTAAATGGATGGATGTTAGTCTCTCTCCCTCTTTCTCGCTCCTGTGTGTGCATGTGTGTGCGCGCGCGTGTGCGTGTACACATTGAAGCTATTGGGAAAATTTTTACAGCATGTTGACTATTTCTTAAACATAACACATTCGGTGTCAAAGATAATACGGTTATGTTTATCTTGCAGGTGAAGCATGCAACCAACCAGATTGTGATGAATTGTGCTGACATAGATATTATTACAGCTTCTTATGCACCAGAAGGAGATGACGGTAAGAGGAAATCTTTATACCTTTCTGTATATTCAATCATCAGATATAAAATTTATAAAATTATAATTTTAGTTTGCATTAAACACTCCTGACTGTTTTGAGCTAAGGTATCTGGGGCGATACCTAAATTTGTAACATAATACTGAGGAAGATGTTTCATAGGATTAAACAGCTGAAAATCTTGGTTTTAGAAAAAGATACCATATCCCAGTTTCTCAAGAAGAAAAGGTACCTGAATTATGAGGTTGTGTTAATGTCATCAAACAAACACTGTGAGCATAATATTCTGGACTGCTGAGTATCTTGTACAAAGTTAACAATTATGTGGTCTTGATAAGCTTGTTAGTTATGCATGGCGCCCCAGGAGCCATGTATGATAAATCTATTTTTGCTTCCTCTTGAGGTAGCAACACCTTTCTGAATATTTAGCAGGCCACTGTGCATTACTGGTAGGACATCCTGATTTTGATATGTCACATGTCTTCAGTCTTGCCTTAAATGAAACTCCATTTAACATGCCTTAGAGATTACATTTTCCTTAGTTTCTGATAGACTGACAATAATTTCGTGATCCATGTTTCCTCTGGACATCCCATACAGCATTTTTATATTTGTTTTATTAGAGTTTTATACCCCACTCTGCAGCCAAAAAGGCTCCCAGGTGGCTTACAGATCCCTTCTTTGATGGTTTCTTGTTCCTAAGTTTATAATCAAAATAAGACAGGATACATAAGGAGAAGGGAATGGCATTGAAGGCATGGGATTAGGTCCAGCAGATGCTGGTTGGTCTTTTCTTCCTCAGAGACCAGAGCTGTGGCAGTTGGAATATGAAGACAGGTCCTCTCACCAAATGCGGGGACAAAGTATGAAGGAGCTGTGCCTTACTGTTCTTCTGTCCCTCAGAGATCAGAGCAGTGGCAGTTGGAACATGGCAGGGGGGGCCTTTCATGTGCCACTGGGGCTCAGGTATGGTATTGCTGTGCCTTGCCATTCCTTCAAAGGCCAGAGCAATGGCAATTGGAATGGAAGGAGGGCCTCAGTGGAGCTGTACCTGGCTGTTCTTTGTTCTCTCTGAGGCTAGACGTATGGCAGTTGGAACATGAAGGGTGATATGTAGTACATTACTGAATGCCTGCCTTAGCAGAGATATCCACTTATCCAGGTAGTACATTGCTTTATATTTAGATTTATGGCCCACTCCATTCACAGAGTAGCTTAACTATCTCAGAAGGTGAGGCAAGAGTAGTTGGCCAGGGGAGGAATCTTACCTTTGCTCTGTATTTGTATCACTTCAGAATATAGGTGATGGTGAGAATGCACACCAAATTACATCTTCCAGACAAGCTAGGTTTTGTTGTGGAAAGTTTTTCTTTAAATAGGGGAGCATCTCCACATAAATGGCTGGTATTATGCTTCTGTGCCTTATTTTAGATGGATTTCCCCAAGAACTTCTTTCTAGCAGCAGCCAAGCCAACTTATTTCTCCTGCATGAGCAGCAAATCCCCCCCCCCATCATACGTGTGTGTATTTGTAAGAGACAGCAGCCTGGTGGCCACTATATAGGCACGTCTGCTTGGGCATATCCACTAGTAAAAACAAAATGGAGAATCATTTCTTTACATAGAACATGTGGGTTTTGGAGGAAATTGTATGTTGTAATGACAAAATATTGTAAATGGCTTTCAAAAATAACAGGTAGGAATTTGTTCTGAGAAACTTTCACTAAGTGGGGAGAAACAAGCAAGGAACAAAGATAAGGACACTGTTTGTCCAGATTGCATTATTTTCAGTGGAATGCACGCTCAAATATGCAAATATATGTGGCTGCACTTCTGGGTGTGCATTTTGTTGAAAGCAACACAGGGGATATTGGCAGCAACTACACTTGGATAGGCATTTAAATGGCAGTATATTAATGCTTGTGTCTCTTGAATCTGCTGTGGAAATATATGTGTGTAAAATGGCTTCTGTGTGCAAATCGTTGTAGTTGATTGGTCTGTGTTAATAAATGGAAATAACTCTAGGGGGTAATCAAATGCAGAGGAAGCTCCTTGCTGAAACAGAGTCGGGAATGGATCCCTTTGACTAATTCTATAGAACTGTGCTTGTGAGCAACTGCTACATTGTCTGCTCCTTCATTTAAGCCAGAATGCTAAAATCTTGCCAGTTTAGGGAAATATAATCCATGTATGGGTCATTTCTGACCCTGTTGTTCACAAGTTTTTGTCATTTTTAACTTTTCCTACATACTCTTGCACCCAAAATATGGCCATTTCTGCACTAGACTGTTACAGTGCTGTTATTCTACTCTCAACATCCTATGGAATCCTGGGGTTTGCAGTTTAGGGAGGGATCTTTGAGGCCCCCTCCCTAAACTACAAACCTCAGGATTTCATAAGATGTTGAAAGTGGAGTAATAGAACTATAACAGTATAGTGCGGAAATGGCTTGTGTCAAAATGATGTATTACTTGTCAACAGTCAGAAGAAATAGTGTGGTGCATTGCACTAATTGTTTGTTACAGTGGCTGAGTTCATGCATAACAGATTGTTTGTTGGATTCCCCCCGCCCTTCAAACCATGCCCTGGAAACAAAGTATGATTTACCAGGTACAAACCATAGTTAGAAGACTTGTTTCCTTATAGGTATATGAATTCTGACTTGGTTAAAACATACATTGTTATGTCTTAAGCCCCAAATAAGCCATAGTTTCAGGTTATCTTCCCAGCTGCCCACCCTGAAATAAACTGATAAAAGAGGTGGGAGTGAAATAGACAAGAAATTTGCTTTTGTTGCTAAACTATATAAACTATAATTAACAAACTGTAATTAACATAAACCATGGTATACCATGAATGTGGCCGATATATGTAGTAGTTAATTGCTAATTGTTGGATTTAATATGAATGGATGTTTTCATTGAGAGCCAGCATGATGTAGTGGCTCGTGTGTTGGACTAGGATACCGGGAGACCAGGGTTTGAATGTCCCATCTGGCCATGGAAGCCCACTGGGTGACTTTGGGCAAATCACACTCTCTTAGCCTCAGAGGATGGCAAAAGCAAACTCCATCTGAGCAAATCTTGCCAATAGAAACCTGCAATAGGCTTACCTTAGGGTCATCATAAGTGAGAAATAACTGGAAGCCACACAGCAACAACAAATTTCCATTAATTTTGAGAAAATCGCTAAATAAAAAGAATGCTTTTTACTGCCCTCTTTCACTAGTAGTTTTGTTGTTGGTTCTGGAATCCCTAAAGGCTGCAGCTAGAAACCACATAAACATCAAAGGAGTGAAAGTTGAACGCGTCCCTTGTAAAATTAATTTATATGCAGGTAACATGTTGGTGTTCGTTTCACAGCTTGCAAAATAGTGTCGTCTCACTCAGGAATATATTAGAATTTCAGATATACATGGAACTGAAAATTAACTATTGATACAGTCATCTCTCCATGTTCATGGGTTTGACCTTTGCGAATTTCATATTTGCAAGCTGTGTATGTGGCTTCCCACCATTCTCCTCCTCTCAAGTGCCTAAAGAAAAGGCAAGGGAATGGGGGGTAGGCATACACACACCTTCCTTCTCCCCTCTGGAGCTCCCCCTCTTCCAGTCTGGCCCCAATGTGCAAAAGGGAAGAGAATGGGAGGGGGATCATGGGGGGGAAGTTATTTGCAGTTTTCCCACTTTTGCAAGACTTCTGTACCCTGATCCCTCATGAAAGTGGAAGGGCTACTGTACCACAAATGCAAATTACCCTGTGTAAATGCATGGTTGAAAGTACAAACCTTAGAACTTTGTATGGGTTTGACCTTTGGTTTTCACTGTTCAAATACCTCAGAATTCTAATCAGTAGAAATAATTTCTAAATAATATTCCACAACTTTTATTAAAAGAAAATATCAACATTTAGGATATGCTGTCTCTATTAGGGAAGCCTCTCATGGCTAATACCCATATCTTTCCCAGATTTTTTTTTCTTTCAAGTTTATCCCACAGAAACCTAAAGTGGAGATTGTAGGATGGCAAAAATCTACTGAAAAAAATATTGGCTCAGATAAATAATTGAAATTCTTAAAGGAGTTGGCTATACAACACCTCCTGAAATACCATGAAGCATGCCAAATGGCACAATTAATGAGGTTCTTTAAACAGGTAACTCAGTTCCCTGTGTGAATATTATAGAGAGACAGGCTCTGTATAATTCTTTCATCTTCTTATCTAATACTTGCAAATATCATACTAATTTAACAAATCAGTTTACAAGGAAATTACTGTCTGTTTGGCAAAAATACAGAATATTGCTAATTTTACCATTGTCTCCACTCTGCCCCTTCTTAAACCATCCAGATTTCAAACACAGGTTAAATATAAATAGTCTGCCAGATGGAAACAAGCAGATGAAAATTCTTTCTTTAGGCAAGAACTGGGAGGAACTTTGGACTATCCTATGATACAAATAATTTTTTGTCCATTCCAGTGAATAGTAATGAATTGTTCAGGGATGGTATCTAACAGCTGTTAAACTATTAATGCAGTTTCACTAATGTTGGAGACAATTGTGGGAGGTCATAGGCACCATGGAAAACACATGGATTTTTGTCCTAAGATCCTGGAATTTTGAGATAAAATTATAAATTGTTTAAATCAAATGATAATGACAAAATACTACTTTGTCAGAATCTTTAACACTGTCAGTTTTTGTTGAAGAAAATACAGAATTGCCACATAAAAGATTGATTGCAGTTCTGTCTGGGCTTTCTAGACTAAAATAGAAGAATCTTAAGTTGCAGAAAGACTGTCTCTCTGATTGGAAAGTTTTTGGTCCACTACTCTTTCTGACAAATGGATAGCCAAAGCTTGATTAGCAAAATAAAATAGCAAAAAATAGCAAAAATTGACTTTGCAGGAAAACGTTACCTCTTTATATCTTGTGTTTTGGACTTAACATAGGAATAAGTTCTACCATTGAAGCATTTGACATTTTGGCATAGTGTCTCTTAAAATCAGGAAAGTATTGGATTTAAGGACTATATTTAAGTAATTTGTTCAAATGAAACAGAAATCATGTAAACCATGATAAAGTTGTAAAATACTTTCTTGTCACTAAAAGTAAATAAAAATCAAAAAGAGAACAGAATCTCTTGTGGCACATTAAAGATTCTTGTTTTTTTAATCTTGAGGCTGTGACTTGTAATACTTTTTAGCAGAAATACTACATGTGCCTCTTTCTGGAACTGTAATATAAAATATGCTAAATGTATGACTTGGTTGCAGTGACAATACGATCACAAGAAGTTTGTTCACATACCCCCCAACTATTTCTTGATAGGCTTAAGAAATTTGATTCAACTTAGGAGTCTGCCAGAGCATGACGCCTTTGAAAGTGGAATAGAATGGATTTGATGGAGGATTTACTGGGGAGGTGTTTCTGGCATTTGCTGGGGAGAATCAGAAGATGTCAACACTTGTGTATAACTGCTGTGGAGAGTGCATATGATAATGTAAGATGTCTGATTGCTGGACTTGATTTCTGGTAGGATGTCTTGGCAAAAGCTCCTTGTTGCAGCTCTGCAGCAAGGAGAGCTTCCACAGTAAAGTGTCAGCAAGAGGGATCTCCGACCGGAGTTTTAACCCATGGATAAATGGGGTTTGGGATTTCCATTACATGCATTTACTTTCTAGTAAGTCTGCTGTGAATGGGAAGGACCAAGGGAGTGATATCTTGCCATTGCTGTGAAACACAGCTATCTAGGGCACATGATCTGATGACTCTATGCTGTTAACCTGCTTTTTAAAAAGAACTCTTAATCTTGGAAATCATAAAAGCGAATAACCTTTCTGATTATGATAGATCAGAGGAACCTCTTGCAGCTGCCTTCTTTTGCAGTCAAGAGCTGAATAAATCTCTTTGCCCCGAAAGACCATGACATTTTAATTTAAAAATTGGGGTGGATGTTTTAAAAAAAGAAGAACCAAGGACTAAAATAATCAAGTGTATATAATTCATGAGTAGTTTGGATTGCAAAATGGCATTGGACTCTAATAAGGACATTAAAGCATGAGAAAGTACTAACTTTATCAGCTGGTATTGTCTTCTTGGCCTCCTCTAACCAGATTCTGGGAAAGCAAATTGTTAACTCTATAATTCCTGGACTAAGTGAAAAATGGAACTTTCCCTGGAACGATTAGAGGATCCTCTATAAGAGATAATAGAGCAAGTACATGGAGATTTCAAGAACACAGTTGACATCATGAGGCAAGAATTCAAGGAACAGAAATGAGAAATAAGAGGGAAAGAAACAGAAGATACAGAGAAAGATACAAAATTGGACATAGAAGTGAAACAAGATGATAGAGTCACCTTAGGGTTGCTATAAGTTGGAAATGACTTGAAGGCACACAACAACAACATCTTAAGGGCCAAGGTAGGAATATGTTATAAAACTAAAGAGAAAGATCTGGAGATCTCTTTAATCCTTGAGAACGGACCTAACTGGAGGGATGCTTAAACACTATAGAGTCCAGTGGAAAAATCAATTTAGCTGAGACTAGTTGTAATTATTTTTTTGACTCAGGCTTCCTAAGTCTTGAGGTCTGTACTCAGATCTTTTTTTTAGGTATTGGGAATGAACATGTCACTTCCTTCATTAAAAGCGTGCATTCTTACAAATGAACCTGCATCAGCCGCTTCTTTTTCCCTGAAATAACTGTGAGTGAATTATATGTAAGTACTAGTGTATTTACTCGGCATTGCCCAGGATTTTATTTTCCTCTTAAGAACTCAGCAAACTGTCTTCTCCAGTATCTGTAACTCTTCCCCATATTTCCCAATCCAGTCTGTATTCAGATTGTTAACATACAGAGGGTTTGGTTTCTGAGGGAATACACTGTGTTTCTTCTTGTTGGTAGGCCTCATCTCCATAGCAACTGGCCTGAGGCCCAAGAGCTCTCGGCTGAGAATTCTGAAGGCCCCTCCCTAAACTACAAACCCCAGGATTCCATAGACTCTTCACAGTCAGCCAATCATATGAGGTGTTCTCACCTCACACAGCCACATATGAGGTCTTGGCCTGCCTGACCTCATACGATTGGCTGTGTGACAGACAAACAAACTAACAGACAAACTTTGACTTGTATATAGTAGATGAAGTCTCCAGAATTGCTTATTTTTGCTAGGATTGTCAAATGTAATGCTGAAATGGCAACTCTTACACCAGCTCTGCCCCACGAGAGTATGTTGTCTTACATTTTATCACAAGTACTATACCTTATGCATGAAGGGATGTTAGCTGGAATACTGTCAATACTGTCATTATTAGATAATGGGAATTGGATCAATTACCCCTTTCACAGATTGGCCTTATGGTGGTCTGTTGATGACCATTGCCTTCAGGGGTAAATTTTGTGTTTTAAATTTATTTATTTTATATCCTGTCCTTCTTCCAAAATGGGACCCAAAGTGGCTTTCCCCAAATCTCTTGAAATCTGCAGTTGGAAAAAGGAAACAAGAAGTTAGAAATTGTGTTACTTGGTGGCATTAAACTTTTTTTTTTTTAAAGCAACTGGCTTAGAGCTAGGGATCTGGGGGAGCTGCAGGAAAAAGAAACTGCACAGATGCCTAACTTGATATAAGTCATTGAGATGATGGAGCTGTTCTTCCCTGTTGGGAGGATTTATTTAGAGCTTTTAAAAATTAGTGCTTTCGTTCCAGTGCTTAAGTGGAGACCATTTAAAAAGTGTAATATTCATGCCAATGTGGGGAGGATTCATTATAGCACTTTGCAGAAGCTTTTAGTGGTTACAGACTTGCCAAGTCCCATCGTGCTATCTTAGAGCACAGTATAGAAGTGAACAGGTTTCTGCAAAAGACCCTCTCCCCTTTCCTTTAGTTACTACTCTGTCTCCCACAGTATTTTCGTACACTATTGTGTTATGTCTTGTCATTCCTGTGCTTGTGGCTATAAAATTCTGAGAAAATAAAATCTCAGGTGCAGGAATCTTGCTACCTAGGACCTTTGAAATTGATAGTACTGCTGGTATGAGAGCGATTGGTCAATGTAGGGCAGGGATACAGAACCCCTTTGAACTCAAGGGCTACATTTCTCTTTCTAACCAAGGAATATTCATAGATAAATATCTCAGGACCACATTTCAGCATTAGGTATGTCTCAAAGCTACGTACAGACCCCTTTCGCACACCCCCTTCGGTCCGTTCCATGTATACCTTGTTCATAGATATCAGTCCACAGGAATGTGCACACACCTGTTTCCACCTGACCATTTTTTCTCTCACACACACAATCTTCCCTTTTCCTCACCTCTGCCTGAGCAAGTTTTTGTCAGAAAATGAGTACCCCTGTGGAGAGCATACTTTTGAATAAAAATGAATAGAACTGGGCTGTTAAGATGACAAGAAGAATTTCTAGGCACCACTTCAGGGGTGGGATAAGGAATACAAAAATCTGAGAAGACAAAGTGGACCCTTCCATTGAAGGCTCTTCCCAGCTTTGGGGAAGGCTATGAGTGCAATGGGGAGTATTTAAAATCCTTAAAGAAGTGCCCCATTAACTTTCCGACTGCCATTGGTGAAGAGTCATTCTTCATGTGATGTAGGAGAAACATGCAGACAGAACATAGGAAAAAAAACTGAAAAAGAGGATCAATCCAAAAGCAAGTTTCACTGCTGAGAAACAGTTTTCCCAACTTGTTTCGCAGATGATGACAAATGCTTGCCCATCTTCACTCCACTGGGTAATATTTTCTGTCTGGCATTGCCACATTTATGAGCAGTAACAGCAGCCTCAAGCTTGATCAACACAAACATGATCTTTTACTGAATGATGAGGACAACCTGCTTTTTTGCTGCACCTTCTCTAACTTGGAGCTCTACTTTAGTGGACTGAGGTTGTTCTTACCAGCACACTGACAGAACATGCACACCCATTTGTTTTTTCAGTTAGGAAAGCTGAAGGGAGAATTTTTGGGAACTAGTGATAGCCAAGCAGTGTCAAAGAGGAGAGGGTATAGGTCAGATCTCTCCCTTCATTCCTGTTATTTTTGGGTGAGTTCTTTCTTTTTCATTGCGGAATTGGATCAGCCATAATGGGCAGCATTTGAGAAAGCTAAAGGAGGTGCTTAAGAAAATGGGATTTTCAAGAGAGTATATCTTTGTTGGTTGGTATATAATTCTTTGTGCATGTGTGCTTCCTTCATTAATGAATGAGTGCTTGCACTGCCGTTTATGAATTATAATATAGGAAAGGGTAAGGAAACCAACTGCTTAATTGAGGTGAGTACACTTTTTGCCCACTATTTTTAGCTGCTGTAGCCTTAGAAGGAGAGAGAAAAAAACAAGCAGGCACAGCTCATTCCTGTCTAAGCCCCAGCAGCTGATGAAAGTCTTTCCTGCTGTCCAAACTGCCATTACAGTGGCCTCAGATGGTAAGAAGAACAGGTTGTATCTGCTAGGCTTAGTCCCTTTCCCCCACTGCTTTTCCTGTGTGTGCTACATCTTATTTAGATTGTAACCCTGAAGTCAGGGAACTGAAGAATGGGGCATTAATAAACTTTAACTCCCACAATCACTTCTGGGACTTTTAGGAATCTAGGCTGTGAAGTCAGCATGCCACACCTTCAACTCCAGCTCTTCCTTTTCCTGCTGTTTGACTCTATCTCTGACTCCTTTATACAGGAAGGCCTTTGGTATCTGTGGAGATTGGTTCCAGGACCCCAGTGGATACCAGAAAACATGAATGCTCAAGTCCCTACTAACAATGACAGAAAGCAGCAGCAGAAGTGGCAGCAAACCCTACCCCTGCCACCTGCCAGCCACCTGCTTCTGCCTTTGAGCAACTTCCACAGGAGGCGGTGATTGACTGTGGTGGTGGCAGTGCTCCTGCTTGGTTGTTAATGGAGCAGGAGTGCTGCCGCTGCCAATTGTCGTGCCCCTGTGGAAGCTGCTTGCCACCCAGCAATTGGTGGCTGTGGTGGCAACACTTCTCTTCAATCATTTATGAATGACTAAACAGAAGCATGGCTGCTGCCACCGATTGCCATGACCCTGCAGAAGCTGCTGAAAGGTAGAAGTAGGTGGCTGGTGGGCTCCCCAGAGATGGGGAAAAATGTGCATGTGCTGGCCAGGGCTTGCTGCCACATCTGCTGTTGCCTTGGTTGCACTTTGTGTGCATGATGGGCTTCGACCTGGAGATTGACCAATCTGTGGATGCGAGTGGGAGAGTCATGGGGCAGGGGTGATTTGGGTTTCTTTCTTCTCCTTTAGTAAGTAAGGATGCTTGCTTTATTAGATCTTCTGTGCTTTTTTTTTTAATAGTTTGAATATGTGGTTGGTTAAATCTACAGATGCACAACCTGTAGATACCACAGGCCCACTATAAATCGTGAATATATATTAATTAGTAATAGCAACTTCACAGTTGTAAAATGGTAGCACAAGGTATTTCATCACCATGATGTTAATCATTAGGCTACTTATATTTCTAGTACATAAAATAACATTCATTTGAATAAAATTTCTGAACAAGAATCCTTTCCTAAATCCCTACAAAAGTAAATATGGAATAAACTAGGTATTTAGTGCATTTTGTCTAAGAAAATGTATTTAGTGCATTTAATTCTATGAAATTGTTGAGGTTGCCATAAGTCGACGGGCAACTTGGAAGACACACACACCTCCTTTTGCAGGATGCCTCTTTCTGCATCATCTCAAAAAAAAAAAAAATAGTTACCAAGGAGATTACAGCCACTAGTCAATTTTTGTTTATTATAAGACAATTTGGTGCCTTTTGCAGAGGAAAGTACATGCTTGTGGCTTTCTAAGCCATAGTTTATAACGTTGTGAACCAGCATCTAGAATAGCTAGTGTTTTACTTCTGTTTTGCGGAAGGGAACATCCCAGCATAATCAACTTCTTTTCCACTATGTGTAACTCTGGCTGGAATAGTTGCCTTTGTTCTTCCTCTGGAATATAACTGTGAATAACCTTTGGCCAAGTTCCAGCATTTTTTTTATTGCAGGCTTCTAAATTGGAATCATTAATTAATGGACATATCCATCTGGCTACTGTGTAATTTCAGGAATTACTCAGTAGATGCACCATCATTTTAATCTGTACTAATGTTCTTTTTAGCAAAATCATTAATATGCATAGTGCTCCGTATACTGAAGGCTTACAAGCTTTCAACGTTTGTCATAGTACTTTTGTTTATAACTACAGGTCATCACAAGTCAAATCTCACATCAGTACTGTAAATAAAGAGACAGGAAACCAGCTGTAACATGCATGGATGCATAACTTTGTGAAATATGGTACAGATTGAGAATGAATTTGATGAGTTGGGCTTACAGCTAAATATAGAATAAGTGGCCAGGTATGACCAGAAAATAAATTGTAAAATAAGTGGCAGAACAAGTAACTACAGTTGATTTGGTCCAGTTTGCTTCAAATTTTCAGTTTTAATGTCCATCCCAGAGGACTGGGTAAGTTTTGCTATGGTTACTGATGATGGTTTAATTCCATATGTACTGATAAATACTCTGATTTAAAAATCATCTACCCAAAAATCTACTGTTGTGGTCCTTAAGGAAATTTTAGTCACTTCTACTGGTCATTGTATTTGTATTCTTCTGTCGATGTTTTGCAAGCAACTGTCGTACTTTAATTTGTGGTATCTTAACTGGAGAGAAACATACCAAGTTAATGTTTGCCCAGGTTTCTAGAAATGCTGCCCAGGTGCTTGTGAGTTTGAAATGTCTTTGAGTCCTAAAAAAGGGTGGTTTCTCAATATGTGATTTTGGTTGTGTGGAGTCTGACTCATATTTTTAACTCGTGTGTGTGTGTGTGTGTGTGTGTGTGTGTGTAAAAGAACGTATTACTATGGTGGATTTGCCTGTGTGATAATAGTATTTTCAAAGGTAACCCTTACTGCTGAATTGATTGCTCAGCCCTGTTGACAGTGTCTGTGGCTTTGAAATAGAGAGTTATCTTCAGTTTTGTTGAAAGATACTGCTGCAAAATAACATACTGTTTTGTAATCTGAACAAAGTCAATGGGAAGTCCATAGTAGTGTCAATGACCAATGGATTATTCCTAGATCTAGTGTCTATTTGAAATTTAGTCCGTAGTCTTAATTCTATTCATTAAGAAGTCATTCTGATATTGAAGGGACTTATGCATGAGTTTGTATCAAGCTGACAAACTACACTTTGGGATGTAAATGGATTTTTTTCCATTCTAACATAAAAGATTTGTACCACGCATGGCAGTACTTTACCTACCAGATGACAAGTTGCTAATCTCTTGTTTGATTAATGTTTCATGAAATGAAGTCTCTTGTCCTTATCCATGTAATTTAGAGTTCCCCTCTCAACTGCAAGGTTAAAGTACTTAATATAACCCCCCTTCTTCCCTTAGTCTGTATGTCTTCTCAATTCTTTCAGAGTATTGATAGCAGATTCTAACTAATTAGAATACAAAGCGCACAGGAAGATGTTTGCACCTTCTAGGTGACATGAAAATTTTAAACACATTGATTTAGACTGTTAGATTGAAACTTTTGACAATATAATTCACTTGTTTATTTGGATGTAAGTCCCACTGAGTTTGGTTAAGCTTGCTTCCTGTCCATGATATATAGATCTTTAGCTGAAACTAGTCACAGTGTAAGTTAATCTATTGTAGCATAAAAAGGAGGAAGGAAGGGGGAATAAAAAGGAAACATGGCAGGATATTTGGCAATACAAAATAAAAATAAAAATGCAGAACATTTCAACTTTCCTGGACATATAGTAGGGATTTACAGGTTGCAGATGGACAAGTTGCAGCCGTTGAACAAGTAGGAAACAAAGGAAGACTAGAAAGTGAAACAGCAGAATTGATTTATATTCACAAATTCCAGTACATTAATAGAAGTATGAACAAAGACAATGGGTTCATGGCAAGGTACATATATTAATACAAGAGATCTTGTTTAAATATGCTTTATACCTGTGGTCTTAATATCACTCTGCATTGCATCTGAAGAAGGGGTTACAGCCATGAAATCTCGCAATAAAATAAAAAAAATAGTCTTAAAGTTATTTCTGTAGCTCTTCTTTCTTCTCCCTCTCTTCCTCCTTTTACAATTTAAATTAGTCATTTATTTAAATGGGACAAAGCCTAACTGACAATCTGGGTTGCATTTATGGATACATGAGAATTTCCCAGCTCAGAGTATCAAAATGGGCAGAATAGAGAAGGCTTTTGTGTGTATTGAAAGAGTCTTGGTCTGTATGTTGCCACAAGGTCCTGCTTGAATTAGGACTTGTATCATAGCAACATTATAGCATAAGATTTCATTTTAGTAGAGTGTGAAGTGGCGTGTGTGTGTTTGTGTGTGAGATAACTGGTAAATATGTATACACAAAACTATAGTGTCTTCATATCCACTGTATTGCACAAGTCTTTAAATTTGATAAACTGTTGAATTCAACATCTGTTTCTAAATAAAATTTGATATAGTTAACATGGTGCTGGTAGATATAAAAAGCTAAATTTTCAGTTTGCAGAATGCATTTTGGTCAGAAACAGTCTTCAGCAGCTTAAAATGCTTGTTTAAAATAGTATCTTTTCTACATCTACATGGTTAGAGCCAGGCTTTTCTTGTACTTAACTCTCTCCAGTTTGATATTCCCAAAAAGTAGATTACTTTTAAAACAGTATGACTCCTTTTCTATTTGTGTTAATATGGACATGAACCTCCACCATATTTACTTGTTTCTCTATAGAGAGTGGAAAAGTAAAAAGAGTGGGGACACCATTAGAAAAACCTGCTTTAATAGGGTGATGGAGAAGGATGCTACTTACAGGAAACAATATATATTTTCTGAGGGAATAAAGTCTCAGTTTTTAAGTTTTCATAATTAGACTAAATATAGATTAAGCTACATAAAATATGAATAAACATAACACTAATTTAACTATGTTATGACATACCTTAATTGGAGTGGGATGAAGTCTGTGGTGAATATGATGCTTTTTGTCTACTATGTCTTTTCTGTGCTTTACTCTCAGTCAGAATAGCTTTGCCCATAAGCGTTGAAGACTGGGGTGGGGATGAAGGTTATTATTTACCTGTTTGAGTGTGCTGAATATATGAATTGTTAACAAGTGTATATTAAATTATTTTTATGCTATTGAATATACATACAATGTCAAGAGTTGTGGAAGAACTGCATAATTGTTTCACTTACTGCTGGCAACGTAAGAAGCTTTCAGTGGTTTTTTTCCCCCCTAGCCTTTATTTAAACTTCTCCAACATGGTCAACATTTTGCTATCAGGAGGATCTAATGATCCTTCTAGACTGAAAGTGTGTGCTTTCCAGTCAATAAAATGTTCAAGGCAAATGTTAGCCCTCCCCTTATTTTGTTTGTTAAAAATGCTGACCTGCTATCTTGTTTGACAGGTTTGTTTTCCATTTGGAATCTAAAGATACCAGGGATCAAAATCCATTGAGTTTATGTTGGGTGATGAAATGAGCAATCCATTTCCAACCTCATGTTTGTGGTGTGTACCTTTGCTTTCCAGAACTCTAAATGCCTAACTGCTTCAGTGCTTCCAACATGTCTCACTGACATTCTTGGCTACTGCTTCCATTTAGTACAGAATGATGTCACCTGTGAAAACATGCTAATTTTAAACTGGCAATAATTTAAAACAATCCCCCGAGTTTGAATATCACAGGGAAAAACACTTAGCTCTTAAAGCAAAATTGGAACATATGACCTTGTTGTTGGATGCAGAGGGTGGGAAGAAAGGTTTGAATAGACTCATTCCTACATGGCTTACCAATATGGCCCTGAGAATGTTTGTTCTGATGGATGAAATAGAGCTAAATTAGTGCCTGTAAAATTTATTGTAAAAGTGTCTTTTACAATAAATGTGATGAAATAATTGCTTTCATTTGAGATTATGCAGTGCACACTATAGCTGCTGGCAGTTTACTATCTTCTGTTCTGATCGTCTCAGGGCAAATCTGGAAGACAGCATGATGAGATGAGAAGAAATAAGGTTTTCAATTGCCTCCTCATCTGACTTGCTATTTATGCCTCTCAAACCTTTTCAGACAGTGTGGGAGAAAGGTTGATCTACTGCTGGACCCTTTAGGAACAGAAGGATTGACTTTGTCATGTTCTACATGTTCAGAGAATCATGTTGTCAGCCACAGGCAAAGCTCACACTTCTCTTTATGGACAGCTGCAAGTGTAAGGCCAACTATCAAGCTTTTCTGACTATCTTCTCAAATTCTCTGCTCCATTCAAACCTACCTTCTCTACAACCAGTCTCAGTGCACAGTAACATCAGCTTCTTTCTTTGCCACACAGACCCAACTTTTGTGTAAGCCATTTCATGTCCCTCAAATATGTCATCTGAGACTGGCCGAGCAATTTGAAGCAGCATGCACTCAAAGCATGTTAAATACATTGATGAAACAACTTAGGTTACAGCTGCCCAGTAATGTAAGTGGATTCCTCAGTTAGATCAGTAAGGATGAACAATCTTTCCTCAAAGGCTGCTTGCTAACTAATACCTTTTTCTTCCAGGGGAGTGATTTTAGATCTGATCCTAAGCCCAAGCAAGGCAGCAGCAAGGTTTAAGAGACTAGATTGGTGTACCTCCATAATCTGAATATTTGCCAAAACATACATCAGAATATTATGTGCAGCAATTTCTTGGCAGATGAATCTTGGTGGAAAGGGTGTCCAGAAGAGATGTGCACGCATGTCTCTTCAAATTATCTGCCAGCTTATGGCAACCCTGTGAATTTCGTAGGGTTTTCTCAGGCAAGGAGTACTTGGAAGTATTTTTGCCAGTTTCTTCTTCTGAAACAGTAGTCAGAAGGTGCCTTATTTGAAAACTCAGTTGCTATTTATTGATTATTTTTAGTTCAGTTTAGTGGTCGCGAAAGTTGGGCAAAAAGCCTATGTTTCAAAATGAAAATGCACTTATACATACTGTGGTCAAGCCCTAACTTTTTGAAGGATGCTTTTGTGCATGCATTTCCTACTTTAAGACTTGTCTTTTGTTCATGCAGAGAATACATTTTGCTAACTCTTTGGCACAGCAGCATGTTTGTTAAATGTAATATAGGAATCAGCAGCTGTGATTAATGCTTTCATGCAGTTTATTTTTTTTAATCTATTTTTAAGGGTTATATTTACTCTTAGTCTTACAAGCAGGTTGATACACCTGTTCATTGTAAATGCTAATCAGCATGGCCTTATCTTGTAGTGGTTTGCTGGGGAAGAGGTTAGTGAACTCTTTTATTGGATCTCCTCTTTTGTTGACTTTGCCTATGATTTATACAGAACTCTTTGAACAGGATGAAAAGAGATCTAATTCTCTGAAAAGGAAGCTTTGAGCAAATAGAAGTCAGCCTCAGATCAGGTTAGACTATTTGTCAGTCTGTCCCATGTTTTCTACTGAGTAAGCTCTAATGACTAGCACAGCACTCTGGAGTACCAGGCTAAGGTCTTTCCTGCCACTGGTTACCCTAACACTGTAACCAGAGATTTATTAATTGATATATTTATAAGTTGCCTTTCTGCCAACTAAGTAGTTGTGGAAATTTATATAATTCAAGTAAAACAGCAATAAAATAAAAATAAAATCAGTTCATTCATAACAAATTTAAAAAATCTGATTCATTCAACACATTAAAATAAGGAAATATCCTTTAAAACCACAAAAAGCTTTCAGAACAATTTAATATTGACTGCCCTTCTGAAGAATGACAGAGAGGCTAGGTAGCAAGTTCTATAGTGTGGGTATTGTGATAGAAAAATACTTCTCCAGTGCACATCAACCAGAAGATGATAGTAAATATAACAGGGACCTCTGATGGCAGTCTCGGGTTATGGGTAGATTCATATGAAGGAGATAGTCTTTGAGATATTCTGGCCTCAAATCTTTTATGTCTTCCTAGATAAAAGCAGCACCTTGAGTTAGACTTGGAAATCAACGGAAAGCTAAGTGTAGTAGATCCAAGACTGGAGTTGCATGGGCTGTAAAATACATGCCAGACAAGAGTCTGGCCACCTCAGTTTTCACTAACTGTGGCTTCTTAATAATTTTCAGAGGCAGCCCAATAGAGTTATTACAGTGATGAAATGAAAGGTGATTAAGATATGATACACTGTGGCAAGATCCCTAGGAAGGGATGCAACTGATAGACCAGATGAAGCCAATCAAAGTATACCTGACCACTGCCACCATCCAGGAGCAAGGTTGTATCCAGCAGCATGTCTGGTTGCGTACCTGCTACTTCAGTGGAGGTACCCTCCAATCCAGAAAATCAGGTATTTTCGTTGTGTAGGACTCCCATTTGCTTGGATTGAGCCTCAACTTGTTTGACCGTGGTTCATTTTTTACTGCATCTAAGCAGTAGTTCAGAAATTATACGGCTCCTTGACATCAGTTGAAAAGGCCTGATGAATGCAGATGACATCAGCATAATGAAAGTCAGTCCCCACACTCTGTATGACCTCCAGTGGTTTTGTGTAGATAAGAACCATGGGGACAAAGTAGCCACGAGGAACCCTATAGGCTATGAGTTGGGAAAATGTGACCCATCACAACTTGATGTGCTCTCATACCTCTATCCAGTGTACTAATGGTTAACAATACTTGAAGTTACAGTTAGAAACATCTACAGGGCCACATGTTTACCATTTTTGCCAAAAGTAAGATCCGAAGAATAGTCACCTAGCACGAGCTTCTGGGAATGTCCAGAACCACTGCAAAGTAGTACCCGCAATCCCATGTCAATTGAGCAACCCAGGAGATTATGGTGGTGTTTATGATGGTGTCTAATGCTTCTATGAGGACCAGCATGACAGAGGAGAAAGCAGTCCCTGCTACCAGTTTATGGTACAGGTCAGGTACGGATCCTGTTCCATCTATTAGAACTATCATCTCTCCAACCTGAACCCAGATTGAAAAGGATTCAAATAATTAGCTTGAATCAAGAAATCCTGTAGTTGTGACATCGCCACTTGCTGCAGAGCCTTATTCAGAAAAAAGATTAGATTTGATAATTATCATTGCCACTTGCTCCAGGACCTTATTCAGAAAAAAGATTAGAAACTGTTTACTAATTATCTGGGTTGGTGGGAGCCGAAGAAGCATATTAAATAAAGGACCAGCAATACTTTCCTTAGAGTGGTGGTGGAGGATTCCCCTTCTAATTCCTTGACATCTGTTTTTAATAAATTAATTCTAGAACATGTTCTTGTAAGAGTTTATACACAGCTTCCTGTTTTGGAATGGCATATGTTGTGTTTCACAAATGGTCTACAATATCATAGAGGCCAAATAACTGGTGAGCCTTATAGAAAAGAGAGAGAGAGGTGCTCGATATCAAACATACAAAGAAACTATGTCTTCGGCTTCTTTTCTATGTGGACCAAGAAAGATAAATGTGTGAAAATTGTGTGAAAATTGTACTAGCAATTAATGATATCTCAGTTGAATTTCATGACTGTTCAGAGATGAGGAAAAACTCAGTATGGAGTCACTTGTTCTAGGATTCAGATTTACTAAGCATGCCAGAACTCCACTGACTTATTTGTGGTAATAAATAGTTGAATATATTTTATACATTGTTAAGAATTCTGGAATAGATAGGTGTCTACGCAGATAGCATGCAAAATTTGTAAGTTGAAATTTCACAAACAGGTTTTAGAATTGAGTTTTTCTCATATCTAAAATGGAATAAAGTTTTTCTAGAAGTCTTTCCTTGAACTTTGTAGTCAAAATGAAACAAAATTCTGGTATACATCTGCCTTCTAAGAACAGATCATGGTCTCTGCTGCTTGATGTGCCCATATTCATTTCAAGATAAAAAAAAAATCACAAAGTTGGAACCCCTTCTAGTTGTTGGAATGAGTGGGTATCCATGGTTGATGTTGTATACTTTACATTTGTGAACATTATTTAAATGTGTAGGTTTTGCAAGACATACAGAGATTTTGTTGGGACAATAGTTTCTATAGATCTATCATGCTCCCTTTTATTTTAGTCCAAGAATAGAGTTGGACTATCCAGAATTGGACAACCTCCAGAACTGTGTTGTGCTGTCTAGAAGCCCAGATATTTATTTGGAATTTCCCTGTCCCCCCAAAAAACCTTTTTTTGATCCCAAATACCTTCCCAGAGGAGGCACTTTGGTCATATCTTGAAGGGCCCTAGGGCTGTTTTTGGTCCAGGCAAGGCTTTTTTTTTCCAATAGGAAGATGAATCACTTCTTGCTGCAAACAAGTTTCTGCTAGAGGTCAAATGGCCCGAATGGGACCAGAAGTGTGGCAGAATTGCTTCCATTCCTCTGGAGGCATGTGGAGGGGAATAATTCAGTTTTATTCTAGGGGTTGCAGCAGGGGCAGACCTCCAAGGTCCTCAAAGGGCTAAGATATTCCCCTAACCCATAATATTGATATGGTCCAAGGTCCCTTCAGATTTTTATGATTCTAATATTTTGTGAAGATGAGATTGGGGGACGACAGAGTTGAAGCAGAAAGGAGCAAAACTGTGAAGAAGAAATGACAAAAGTTGCCCAGTGCTGAAATCAGTGTATTCACTATTTCACAAAAGATCTTGTAAGGAAATGTAATGTTAGGAATTCTTTTTCCAGGTAAAAAGGAAAGCTTGTAAGTGTAAACAGTGTAGCGTGACAAACAGATGTAAGATCTAGTTTTAAGAATGAAACTGTAAAGCTGTTTAGTAGTGAAAGTTGTACCATTTTAAAGATATCTGCGAAGTATTAATGGGAACTGAATTAACCCAACGTGCTTTCCTTGTGGGTTTCAACAAATGCTTTAGTTTAAGCAGTTTAATTAGTTTACTTTGTGCATGAGCTACTGTGATGCTTCTAGTGAGTGCAGTGTGAAAGTACATTATCAAATATATTTTGGAAATCCTAAAACTGGAGGAAAGGAGTATTTCAATATCTATGTGTAAAACTCTGCTAATTGGACTGCCAAGTCTCTCTATGTACTAAGAACCTATACTTTCATTTCATCAGTTGAATTCTTTTGGCTTTCTCCAAAGAATTCTTAGAATTACTATTGATGTGGAAGATTCTCTGCAGGAAAGTGGGTAATTAACTTTGTTGGCTAGCAGTCCAACATGTGCTAAAACATCACAGTAGGAACCTTTTTATTTGTCTTTTTAACATGTGCTTAACAGCTTCCTCTTAGATTGTCTGAAATCACCCAAGGGTAGAGTACCTCCTTTGCATTTAGAGATAGGAGGGCCCAGAGAAAAAAGTGAGGAAATTTTTTAAAAAACAAAACAAAACCCTTTGTTCCCCCTTGCCTCAAAGAATCTAAGAGGAGAAACACACACCTTTTCAGGAAAAAATGGGAAAATGAGCTCCTCCCTCAATTTTTCTGTTTGTTTTTCGCTCAGATTTTTTTTCCTGACAGCCTTCACATTTCTGTTTGCGTTCTGGGTTCAGAAACTAGTGTCACTAGCAAAAGGAGCTAACAGAGTTGGCTTAAGTTCCAGGTAGCTGAAACTGGGGTAGAGGTGGACAGGCTTGATCTTAGACAGCATTTTACGTCATAACTGGCTGTGGTTCATAGTTGCAGACAGGCGTCTACCCGTCTTGAGAGGGGAATTTGACTTTGTGGACTGTTTTAGGTCAGAGCAGCAAGTCTCTTTTAGCTTTCTTTTTATCCTGAAAGGAAATATTAGGGAGACTGAGACTTCTAGCATCAACCATTCTGTAAATCAGTGATTGGCAACCTGGTGGCAGACTCCAGGCTCATTGGTCTGAAATAAGGCAGAGAGCAGAAATAAACTATAAACTAGAAATGGTTGCTTTAGATTCTGGCTGTTAAACCAAGATTCTGGTTGTTAAGGTCATGATAAACCAAGACCCATGTAAAACTGATCTTCAGCTTCCAAATTAGTTTCTGATTACTTCACCAATTTTGTTGGCAGGAGGAGCTGAGCAGGTAGCATGCACCAAGACGCTGCATGTGAATGATAATCCAGAATTTTGGAGAGCTCTGGTTTATTATGTGTGAATATGGCTGCTTGGCTAGTTTTGCTTAGTTGAAAACTAGTTGGCTTTAAATTTTTGTATGATAGGACACAAGTTAAATATATAAGGTTGAACTGAAACTACATTGGTAATGCTATAGTTATAATTTCAATGGATTAAAGTACAACTAACTTGTTTTTTATCCAGCACATATGTTATAAATTATTTTTGATGTGTGTATTGACCATGCAATTCATCTTTTTATATGTGTGTCTCAAGATGCCTTTGTAAGTCATAAGAAATCTGCTTGGCTGTTCAAACCGTTTAAGCACTCTCTCTCTATTACTTTTCAGAAATCCATGCTACAGGATTCAACTACCAGAATGAAGATGAGAAAGTGACTCTGTCTTTTCCAAGCACGCTTCAAAAAGGTAAAGTTTCTTCTATGTATGTTGATTCCAAGAGAGCCAGCATGGTGTAGTGGTTTGAGCCTTGGACTGTGACTCTGGAGGCTAGAGTTTGAATCTTAGCTCAGCTGTGGAAACCCAGTGGATGACCTTGGGCAAGTCACATTCTCTCAGCCTTAGAAGAGGCAAAGGCAAACCCTCTCTGAACAAACCTTGCCATAAAACCCCATGACAGGTTTGCCTTAGGGTTGTCGTAAGTTGGAAACAACTTAAAGGCAAACAACAGTGTTGATTCTGAAGCTGGCTAACTTGGATGGTGTCCAAAAAATATTTGAACCTCTTTCTTGGGTCAAGGATATACCCCTCCCCCAATTATTTAATTCTTTTCAAATGTTCTTTGAGCTCTCACTATTGCCATGTGTTTCTCAATCTGCCAAACACTGAAACAATTAGAATTTTGATTTGTAATGGTACAGTCAGCTTTCTCAGAAAGTTTTGCTTTATTACTAAACTAATAAACTGCTTCATTTATAGTGGTCTGCAAATTATGTTTCGGTTTGATAGGCAGTCTTTTCTTTTCACTGGCTAGCACTGAAATCCAGTACCACTATGAAGAGTGCAGTGACATTGTATGCATATATAAAAACAGTTGTTTCCTCTTGATTGCGCTCAAGTATTATTCAGGTTAATGAGTGCATGAAATTATTTTTACTTTTCATTTGTGATTCATTCTATGGCTTGTCCTCCCCCCCCCCTTTTTAAAAATGAAGATGCATTATTAAGTGGGATCACCAGCACACATCATGTAGGGTTTTCAGAGTGCTGAGAATTGGCTTTTGTTTCCTTCCCAGTCTTCATGAGTATTTATGTTGCACATAATACTAGGATGAAGCAAATACCAGTAGTCTTGAGGCTTAATGAGCAAATCCATAATTTGGCAAGATTCAAAACTGATTTACATGGACTGTCAGCTCAGTTTAACACTTCTATATGCTTTACGTGAAAATGTTCAAAAGAGAGTCTGTGCAGCAGAGAGAAATATGCTAGGAATAAGTTCCACTGAATTAGATGGAACTTGCTCTGAGTAAATAGGCATAGTATCTGGCTGTAAAATATGCTGAGATTTACTTTAACAAAAGATAGCTGTAACATGAAATTTGCATTTCTAATTAAAAAAAGGCCCTCAAAGCTTCTATCATTTCATAATGGCCTACTGTCATGTACTTAGGAGTAAAGGTCTTATACTGTTTACATGGGCAAGCTAGACTCTGTTTGTACAAGAGAGTAGATGAATGCAGACATTAATGATGGAAATCAGTAGAGCATTATCCATTTGGGAGTAGATGACATCCATTCTGGCTTTTCTTTTTTGATTAGATTTCTTTTGGGGTTTTATGTGACTTGTATATCTTTGGGGATTCCTTTGTAATAGCATTAATTCCATCACATATTTCTCACTGTATCTGCGTTCACATATGCATATGTCAACTAAAACTAGTGCATTGTGCTGCTGGTGGAGTGGACCTGAGTCCTTGAAAGCTATATCACAATAAATTTTAGTCTGCGCTAGACTCTGTTGTATGTCCTGCTACTGGCTAATGCTGCTGTCCCTCTTGAAAGCTTCAAAATATTTGCATTATTCTACAGTTTAAGGAGCTTGTCTGAATTCAGACTGTCTTCACTGAAGGAAGCATTTTCTTTCCAGTTCAGGCTAAAACTTATAAATTGTAATATTGAAAGTGTCTGCTTCATCTGAGTTGCAGTTGAAAGTGCTTGCAAATCAAAAATTGGCCCTGGCATTCTCAGCCCTCTGTATTTTTAATCTAAATCCTGGCTAGTTCTAACAAATAAAAAATAATTGAATAAGCATCCTTATATTTGTTTACTTTGAGTTACAGTCTACCTTTTTCCCAGAGTTGGGAAACAGTGCAGCTTCCAGCATAAATAAAAAGGTTCCAGTTAAAACCTAATAAACCAAAAACATTAAAATGCAATTTAAGTTGGTTATACTGTGAAACCACCAATTAAAACAATTTTAAAATTCCACATCTAAAATAAGTAAGCAGTAAAATAATTACATCCACTACAACCATTTTAAAACCAAGGCAGTCATTTCATGAAGGCCTACCTGAATGGAAAGGTCTTTTCCTGATGACAAGAAGGGAGAACACAGTGGGTGGGATAGTTTATAGAATATTCTGCCCAGGTTCTTATTTCTCTACACCAGGGGTGGGCAGTTGTACTAGGAACAGGGGTCAATATTCACATGTCCCTGGCAGGTTGTACTACTGTGCCAAAATGAAACCAGAACTGATAAAACAGCATTTCTGATGTCATTTTGGCTGCTTTTGAATTTGTTTGTTTGCGGCTTTTTGGGCATGGCAGAGACAAAACTACTCTATTTTGTTGCAGTTCTGAGTTTAAAAAGACTCACATTTTAAAAAACATTTGAGGTGGAGTGGGCTTTGGGGAATTGGGTTGAGCTTTAAGGGCTTTAAAAAGGTGGTTGAGGGGCCTCAGAGGGACCCACTGGTTACACTTTCTCCAAGGGATGCACCAAAGTGCCCTGCACCTTCCAAATCTAACATTTAACATCCAGTAGAATACTTACAGTGGTGTCCCCAAACTTTAGCGCCCAGATGTTTGTCTGCAGTTCTTATAATCCTTGCCCGTTGGCTATGTTGCCTGGAGCTTCTGGAATTAAAGGTCACCATCATCATCAGGTTTAGGAAACGCTGCTTTGGAACCAGACTAACCCACATTGTCATAGTTTTATTCATTTGAGTCAAAGGTGGCAGAAAATACATCTGTCAAAGCAGGTAGGGTCTTTCTTTATAGAAATTATTTTATTTTATTTTGTTTTGTTTGTATGCTGCTTTTCTCCAGAGTGGGACCGAGGGCAGTTTCCAGAAACAGTAAATTAAAAAAAAAACCTTATACAATAACATTTAAAAGCCATGTTTTAAAATGATTTTATAATGTTTATAAAATGTTATAAAATCATTTTAAAAACATATGAAAGTTTTAAAAAATAAATAAAAATGCATTTTGTATGCTTGTATCTGGTGTTCTTTTAAAGAATGTGTTTTGAAAACAAAGGCCTGATAAGAGAATGAGTAGGTTCTTAACAAGAAGGAATTGGAGCCATTTCACATTAGACAATTATAACAGCACAATTTCACTTAAACTGCTATGGCAACACCCTATAGAGTCCTGGGATTTGCAGTTTAGGGAGGAGTATTTACAATTCTTACCCTGAGGGCACAGGATTCTATATAATATTGTCAGAGCAGTTAAAAGTACAATCATAATCCCATAATTTTGCAGTGTGGAAGGCCTTTAATCTAGGTGAATCCTTCCTGAGTTGGGCCACTTATTCAGCAGTCCCCCCCCGCCCCACATTGTTCTACAGTGATGAACATTCAGGAGCAGCAAGATACTAGTAGTGCATATAGCTGCAGAGACATGCAAAGAAACAGGAGTGTGCTTAAGCCTCAAAATTTCATGTCAGACTGAGTTATATATTTGCCTTTGAATGTGTTAGGCCTTTCTTTGTTGGAGATTTTAAGCAGAAGCTGCATAGTTGTCCATCAAGGATGCTCTAGTTGTGAATTTTCTGCATTAGCAAGGTGTTGAACTAAATGGCCCTTGAGGTCCCTTTAATCTCTGGAGTTCTGTAATTCTTTGATTTTACAGGGGCCACTAGCCAAATTAAACTGAAGTGAAAATTTCATTCCAGGTTAGATATGGTAAATTGATAAATCTTGAGGGTGAGCAAAATCCACCATCCTGAAGAACCCCACTACTAGTATTGTCTCAGCACCCTCATTAATCCTTCTAACACTGGTTTGCTATGTGAAGAGTGGACAACCCATTAACATTAGTTAAATAGCACCACAAGTACAGTGTGCTTCCACAAGCCATTTCATCCTGAGGTATCTGGTCCAGGGTTGGTTTGGAGTACAGAGAGGTTCTTTCTGTCAAGAGAAGAAATAATCTAAATATTTTGTTTCAATTATTTTAGATTTAGCACTTCTATATAATAAGGCACCATCTCCCTCTCTCTCTTTGATTACAGGGATGGGAACGTTAAAGATAGATTTTGTCGGAGAGCTGAATGATAAAATGAAAGGCTTCTATCGAAGTAAATACACCACTCCTTCTGGAGATACTCGCTTTGCTGCTGTTACCCAGTTCGAGGTATGAGCTCATTTGGTCTACTCTTTCCATCCCTTTAATTGGAAGTAGCATCCCTTTTCTGTGCCCTTTAGATTCTGTCAAGGAGGTTGCGTATGTGCTTAGTGGTAACTACATGTAAGCCAAAATCCTATACATTTTTAGCATAGCATAAGACCCAGTATGGTTTGGTGGTTTGAGCGTTAGACTTGGAAATCAAGGTTCAGATCCCTGCTTAGCCCTGGAAGTGGACTGGGTGACGTGGGACAAGTCACACTCTCTCAGCCTAAGGAGAAAGCAGTGGCAAGCCTCCTCTGAATGGATCTTGTCATGAAAACCTTGTGATAGGGTTGCCATCAGTCAAAGTCAGCTTCAAGGCAGGTAACAACAACAACAAAATTGTTGCAATGTAGTTAGACTGGATCTCACAGTGGTGCAGCTGATTGCTTAAGGAGTGCCAAAGCCTTGAACTGATCCATTGGCAAGAACTGACTGGTTCCACCCTTTGAAAAATGAAGGAGGGCTGTTTGTTCTTGCAGAACAATTGGCTATGCTAAGAACGACATTTACTTAGTGAGAAAGTACAACCATGTGCAACTATTTTTATGCTAGTATAGTTCCTCAAGAGGAATTTGAATTCAGTGTTGCCTCTATAAACATCAACTTGTTTCTGTTTGTTTTTAATGAAGCAGCAGACATATAATAAAAACATGACAGTGCTCTGGTTGGGAAGAAATGGACCATAAAGTACTGAGCAATACCCAATACTGAGCACTGAAAGTGTTTATTGTACTATGTGCATATATATATGTGTATGTATGTGACTGGTTAGATCCTCCTGCCATTTTTTTTTTTTTTTTTTTTTGGATAGAAAGGATAGAGATGGAAGCTTAGGTCCCAGAGGGAGAAGAAAATTTCCAGGGACATGGCAGCTTCTCATCCAAGCTTGTGATTCCTTTGGGTGTGTTTGAGTAGGAAATAGGGTAGGATGTCTGCTGGAAAACCACCATGCCAAACATTTTCAGGTTTCTGAGCATTCACCAGGCATTGCCTGCAGGATGTTGGTTGTTCAGTTTCAACTGCTGTCTGTGTAGAACAGGAAGGATAGAGAATTGTTTGAACTCCTGTTTGTCCTATTAATTCATTGATTGGCTTTTGGCAAGTGTGTGTTTCTTGTCAAATGGGACACTTACCAACCAATCCCACTTACTGAAACTGAAAAGACTGAAATGACAGTACCTGCACTGTGATATGATGGTGGACAAAGATGATTAGTTGCCCATTTGTTATTTGGCTTACAGGATTAGGATTCCTTCCTCTCAAATAGACCTAAAACGTACTTTGTACACCAAAAGGTATCAGAAACAAGAGTTTATTAATAGGAGCTTTCAGGAATAAATACTAAATATTAGATGTTGTGTATAGAAAAATATCTTCAGATGGAGAACTACTTTGTCTCAGATCTAAGAAGAGCCTTATTTGGCTTTCTGTGTTTTGACTGTCTGTTCATGGAATGATGATATGACAGCTACTGCTCCCAGTTCAGAGTGGGGTCGTTCTGAACATACATGTTAGGACAGCCTGATTCCTGCCAGCAGAATAGTCCCTGCTCATGCTAACCGTGTCCCATAAGCCTTATTGACATAACAGCTAAGATGTATGCAAAACATCTCCTAAGTAAAATTGAGGACTAGGTAACTGAGAAGAACATACTAGTGGAAGAATAGGCCGGGTTTAGATCTGGATACTCTACAATGGATAATTGTTTTATTCTACATCATCTTATTACCAAATATACAACCAATGGCAATCATCTATTTACAGCCTTCATAGACCTGAGTGCAGCATTTGACTCCATAAATAGAGACATCTTATGGAGGAAGCTGGCTAAGTTAAACATGGAACCTAGACTCCTATATCTGTTAGAGGCCCTTTATACAAATACATCTTTGAAGGTCCATACTGGATGCAACGGCTCCCTTACTCGGAATATACCCACCGCTAAAGGTGTTAGACAAGGGTGTATTCTGGCCCCGATGCTGTTCAATTTCTATGTTAATGATATTCCTGAATTTCTTTGTTCTACAGATGTACACATGCCGAAGATTCTAAACAGGCATATTAATATCCTTCTATATGCAGATGATATGGTTCTAATGGCTCATTCCCAAGTAGGCCTGAGAAGATTGTTGAGGAAATTCAGTGCATATTGTGCAGCCAACTGTTTGAACATCAATAAGTCCAGATCCAAAGTGGTGGTATTTGGGAAAAGACGGGTCAAATATAACTGGTACTTGGATGGGGAGCCTATAAATCAAACTGAATGCTTTTCATACTTAGGGGTTGTTTTTACAGATATAGGGCCTTGGACTAATCATTTCAAACAAAGTTCCACAAAGGCTACAGTAGGTTCCAAAATGTTAATTAAATTGCTCAGTTATAATCACCCAACTTCCCTGCTCCCCATTCTGAAGATATATAAAGCAAAAAATTACACCAGTACTAACATGGTGCTGAATTGTGGGGGCTATCAAAGGCCCTCCCACTTGAACGAAATCAAGCACGTTTCTTAAGGACTGTTTTGGGGACTGACAGGAATACTCCTGTAGCAGCAGTAAGAGCTGAAACAGGCACCCATTCAATTTACAGTCTAACTATAATCAAAGCCTTCAATTACTGGTGGAAGGTCCTTTCATTGGATTCTGACAGATTTCCAAAAATGTGCCTGGAAGAACAAATGGGCAGTTTTCAACACACTTTATGGGTCAGCCAGCTTTATCAAATTATCACACATCTTGGTTTTTCAATACAGTATCTATTTTCGGTTAGACATCAGGCCATAGGAATATTTAAACAAAGAGTTATGGATGTAAATGCCCAAACTGATATTGAGACACTTACGAATATTAGGTCGATGAAATGGTTGGCCCAAAATAAAAAGTCCTTTCAAATAGAAAAATATCTGACAATGGGCCTGACCCAATATTATAGAACAGTTTTAACTAGAGCAAGATTCGAGCAGGTAGATTCCATGGTCAGATATGGACGATTCATCAAGTGCCATATATCGAGAGAACATGTGTCTGTGGGGCATCTGAAATAGAAGATATTGAACATGTTCTATTCAGCTGGAAACTATATGACACAGTAAGGGCCCAGTACCTACAGACAATACTCAACAGAATTACACACTGGGACCGTAATAAACGGTTAGCCCACTTCCTTCAAGGTACAAATACATATGTTGTAACTAGAACTGCTAAATTTATAGGTAGGGCTATTCAACTGAGAAGATGTTTTATTGAGCACATCAGGGTTGCATGTAAAGGTGATGAACTTATCTAAACATATGCTGGTCCTGTATTCTATTACCCTTTAGTCTATTATAAGACAATAACTTACTACTATTAATTTAATCAATATAATATATGTCATTCTATTTTGTCTAACTTACCTTATCCCATGACATTTTATGCATTGTATTTTATATATTGTGCTTTTTTACATTTTATCATGTTTGCTGTTAATTGTTTGATATGGTCAATTGACTAATCAATAAACTTTTAACTAACTAGCTAACCATGTCACACTCACTCTGCTGTCCCAAGAATCCATGACAGTACAGGTTTCCTTGGTTAGTTTTTGTGATGTTGCTTTTGGTTTTTCCGTGTGCACATAACTGAAATTCGAAATATCTGCATTGATATGCATGGAGCAAAATATATGCTGCATACCTGAAGGGCCATTGGTGTAGCAAGATTCTTCCTTCACAGTGGGCTTTTCTCTGTCAGCTGTTACCAGTGGAATAGGCTTCATCGTCTCTTTTTCACTGCGCTCCTTGTGCATGCCTCCAGAGCAGTATTCACTCATGTTGACATGAAGGTTTCAAGAGCTGCCTTAGTGCCATACAAAATGCTAATCAGGTTCATCAGGACCAGCTAGCTTCACTTAAGAATATGTCATGTTTTGTTTTGGAAGAGGTGAAATGTTTATGCCCCTCTACTAACCTCTAGAAACATCATGATAGTCACATAATTTTGTGCATGTTCCTTGAATACTTGTATACTTTTTCCTTTTATTAATCTTCAGACTCTCTGTTATGGCCTGCAGAACACTTTGTGTTGATCTTTTTTTTTAAATCTCTGTTGCTTGCCTAAAAATTGTATTCTACTTGGTGAGTGTAGCTGCTTAGGTCCATTATATTTTTCCTTCTGTGTTATTGTCAGGATGCCTCATTTGCTTGACTAGTTGATGTTGTTTTTTCTCCAGGCTACAGATGCTCGCAGGGCCTTTCCTTGCTGGGATGAGCCAGCCATCAAGGCAACTTTTGATATCTCGTTGGTGGTTCCTAAAGACAGGGTAGCTTTGTCAAATATGGTAAGTCTTTCAATATGTTAGGTAAAATGCAGACTGCGGTCGACATCCACAATATATTCTAAATGAGCACTAATCTGAAGGTGAACAGTACAGAAAATAGTACCTCTAGATGTGCAGTTTGTTTACTGCTCATGCTTGTGTTAAGCTGAATGTAACAGAATTGGACCACTTAGACATGATGCCAGACCTGATTTACTGCTTGAGGAATGATTTGAGCTAGGATGGTACTTATGACCCCCTTTCTCTCACACAGCACAGGTCTCCTTTTACTTCCTTGCTCCTCTGCAAAAGGGAGTGTGCCACTGTTCTATTTGGGTTAATAGCACATTCAAGGGATATGCCCAGGAAGAACTTTACCTGAAACGTATTGGGCTAAATAAACTTGTGCTCCTTTCTGTCTTCACAAGGGGAAATGTTGGTGAAGGAAAGCATGAGATGAAGTTCAAAGGAAGAGCAGAAAGTGTCTTTCACAAATAGAGGTATAGGTTGTTACATGTATCAAGAAACATGGTAGAAAGCAAGGCGGTGGGGAATATATAGTAGATGAACTTGTATGGGCAGAAGCAAGCAAGTTGACAAACCTTGGTTCACACATCTGTTTGGCATTAAAAATAATTCAAGGAAGTACCAGCCCTTGCCACCTTGCAAAATTTGGCATTGCCTCACTTTCAGCTTAACAAAATGTCTTCCAACCATATTTCCTTCGACAGAATGTCACTGATCGGAGGCCGTACCCTGATGATGAAAACCTTGTGGAAGTGAAATTTGCTCGTACTCCTGTGATGTCAACGTACCTTGTTGCTTTTGTGGTTGGAGAATATGACTTTGTTGAAACCCGGTCAACTGATGGTGTGTTAGTCCGTGTTTACACTCCTGTTGGCAAAGCAGAACAAGGAAAGTTTGCATTAGAGGTAAATCATGCTTAAGTATCCCTGTCCTCAGTTGTTCTTTTGCAGTTGCTAGAAAAGGGGCAGGAACTGACAGACCCAAGGTTGCTGTGGGAAATATTTTAATTTCATTTGGACTTACCAGCTTCAAAAGTTTAGCTCCCAGTCTTCTATACACACAGAGGACATTCAGAGAATCTTGAGATGCCACTGTCTGGTGTAGAACATATGGTTTGCGCACAGCAGATCTAAGGTTTAGTGCCTGCCATTTCCAAGTAAGACTTTGGAAGGTGAAACTGTCTGAAGCCCTTTAGAGCTACTACTGATGTAAACAATATTGTATTAGAAGCTTAACTAACACTGCTTCCTATTTCTGTGTGGTGGGGGACTATGCTTTCTAGCTAGCAGCCAGCAGCCAGGATATATTTTAGCACACAAAATGAACTTACCACTGGTCAAGCTCCATAATACAATTGGTGTGTTAATGTATACCATTAATAAAGTGGAAAATTTCAAAGTTATTCAGTCCACATGCTTAGGTAGAACTGAGATTTGCAAGCAAAATCCCAAAGAGATTTGATGCTCCTGAAGGTTTTTTCAAATTATTAGTAATGTTCATGCTTTATGTGATCATGTAACATTCTTAGATAAGGCTAACGCCACTGTTGCTGCTGGCTTGCTGAATTGCCAGGTTTATACTGCTTCACAGATAAGGCAAGGGAAAGTTTTGACAATTCCTGTGACTAGCTAGATGGCAATTATGTGTCTACATTGTTCTGGTTAATAAATAATGTTATAATTTTTATTTTATTTTCATAGGTTGCTGCTAAAACTCTACCTTTTTACAAGGATTACTTCAATGTACCTTACCCTCTTCCTAAAATTGATCTCATAGCTATTGCAGACTTTGCAGCTGGTAAAGTACTCTGTGTTTCTCTGAAATCTAAATTTTCTTTGAATTGTAAAATAATTAGGAGATTGTTGTGTGTATCAATATCAATAAACCTTTGTGTTTATTTTATAAAGGTGCCATGGAGAACTGGGGCCTTGTTACTTATAGGTATGCTGTTAAAATACTGTCTTTCTTCCCTTCTGTGTTCTTGTTCACTAATTTTCCCGAGTATATCAGGTGCCATGCAGAGACCTGTAATGATTTGGACTTTATTCTATTAATGTTTAGTAACTGCCCCCAAATCTATTTTTTCAAAAATTTATACATAAAAATCTATCCACCTGAGCAGATCCCTAAGAAAAATATTGGAACCACATGAAGTAATTTTCAAGAGTGTAACACTTAATGAAAGGTGCTGCAGTTTTTAAAGAGATTTGAGCTATATCTCTTTCGAGCTCTCTGTTGCCGAGTGCAAACACAGGCTGAATTCTCATGTCACATGCTGTCATGGTTAGTGTTACAGAGATGCGCCTTAGGCTCATGTGTTACCAGCTTCCTCCAACACAGCCATGAAAAGGAGATAAGACTTTTAATTAGTTGTGCTTTTTCATTATGTCTAAACCTGCATGAATGAGTTAATAATTATGACTTATTAGAATAAGTCAGCTTCAAAATATGGTCAGTGATCCTTATGTCTTTCAAGAAACTATAATTAAACTGTGGTAATGGCAGTTATCATTCAGAATGTAACAACAAACCACAGCCAGTTAAAAGTGGAAGCGAGCTCTTCTGATCTCATTGTGGCTGTGCTGGATGAGGAGAGGCACTTGGGGGAGAGCCTGCAAGCCTGGAGCCTCATGCACATAATGCTAACCTGTGATTTAGCATTTTGTGCCAGTGCAGCCATTCTCTTAGTCTCAGTTAAGAGAGTGTAAGAATGACATGAAATCATACATTTCTCTATTGTCTTTTCTCAGAAATTAATCCTCCCACTTCTAGTTAATTACAGTTAACATATCGTCACATTGGTTATTGCTATAGTTAAGTTTAACCAGAATCTCTTCTGTATCAGAATTTCAGTGTAGATTTTAAAACTGGTTTCCTCTTCTGGTTGGCCATCACTATGGCAGTTGTAAGTGCTGACACTAATTGTAACTATCGTTAAGGAAGTATTAGCTCCTGTAAGGAGCCGGGAATATTTAGTCATGGCCAAGAGTGTATGTGTATTTGGTATGCATCTCTTTAAAGAATAAAAAATAATGTATAGTTAAAGAGGTGAATTTCTGTAACTATAAGCTGAAATAACCCTTGTTTGCTATTTCCATATTGCTTTTGAGTGGTAAGCTCCTTCTGTATATTTTTCAGACAGCAAACTGCCAGTGTGTATTCCAGATAAGACAATGGGCTGTGTACCCCCTTTTACAAATTACAGTAATAACTCTCCAGACTTACGTGAATTGAATTCTGTATATAATCAGTGGCACATGTGGTGCATTGGTCACTCTTGTCAGGAGCGGCATACTACTCTATTATGCTAAACTAGTTTTAACTTCCCCCAAATAGAGCAGCTGGGATGGATTGTTGCTAAAATGCTAATACAGAAATTCAGTGAAGATAACTCAGGCCCTGAAGGCGGTTTCTCTGCTATGAACTCTCATGCCAAAATCCCCCTCCCCCAGCTTAAGCTTGAAGATTTATTGCTGTATTGCATCTTCAGGAACTTAATGCATCTTCTAGTTTGATTCTTAGTCCCAGTGTTCTGTAATAAATATATTCCTTTCTGCCAAATCTTGATATAAAAATCGTCTTCCCTCTCTGTCTCCAACATACTTTCTTCCTTCATCCCAGCATTACTTCAACAATTGGCCACATATACTTTCAGTTCTTCCCTACTTCTTTATTTTCAAATGGTTCAACTGACAGGCAGATTCCGATAGTTGGCAAATCGAGTATGTCAACATTTCTGGTATATTGTAATGCAAGACAAGGCATTATAGGTCTTATCTTGTATTAGAATACCCCAGTTCCATAGCTTAATGTGGACAAGACCATACTTCCCAAGTTGCCAAATTCTGACCACATGTGTGCACACTTGTACATATATGCACATGTGCACAGGGTCTGTGCCACAATGACCTCCACCGTCTTTTTGCCATCCTATAATTTATGTTAGGCTATTTTGGAGAAATGGGTTATTGTCACTGAGCTATGGCTATGACCATGTTTCATTCGTGGTGCAGTTGAAAGAGAGAAAAGGGGAGCACTGTGTGCCCTTTCAGACCTTTTGAATGAAAATTATTCTTATCAAGTTCAAGAACAGACAGCACATAGGTCACAGTAGTAGAGGTCTCTGAAGTTCTACTTTAACTCATGTTGTTCCTATTCCTTTGACCCTGAGCCCAATAAGTTCAGATTATGAAGTCAAATTTTATCATAAAATATCACAACAACTGTTGTTTCATGTCACGGGGGCTAGCACATGGTTCACACAAGATGTGCCATTGGGGCAGACTCACTCAAATTAAGAAGAATACTTAAGAAAGCAACCTATTTTGTTTTTAAAGTGACCAGCACAGTTTAGCATCCTAGATGAGAATTCAAGATACTTGGCCAAGTAAAATAATTGAGGCCACTTGCACTATATCTGTGGTAACTTTTTCTTACTAGGTATTTCATAGGAAAAGGGGGGTATTTGGAGTTTTCATTGTACTCCATTTAGTTAGAATTGCCTCTAATAATAACTGAGGATGGACAGTGTTTGATTTAATTACTTAATTAATCTGCATAAATTTGAATAAGAAGATAGTTTTCTAAAGAAGAATACATAGAGAATGCATGTATGTCTTGTAGAAGAAGGCATTATCTTAAAAACATTTCCCAAGCTTTCTCTCAGAGGCACCAATGGCTGTTAAGATGGCACTTGCCATGTGTAGTTTTTACAGATATTTGTATAAAAACAATTAAATTGTAATGACCAAAATGGTTGTCCCAGTTAAACAGTGGAATGTTTCAACTTACCTATAAGTTAAACCAAGCATTGGCAACTTTTTGCCTTTCTCTCAATCATGATGAGTTTCACCTGCCCCATGACAAAAAAGAGTAATTTTTTACTTCCCCCAAAAGTTACGTAGCATCCTCAGGTACTTCAAATATGTGATTTGTAATTTAAAGGCTAGTTAATTCCCTCTCCTTTAGCTCACAAATATATTTCTCTAGCAACCAGATTTCTCCCCCCTCCAAGGCTATTTTGGCCCTTAAACAAACTGGGAATCCCAGCTAGCCTTTATGTGGCAAATTGTGTGCCTTGAGGTTTATGTGAGTACCAACAGCCATTTTTTCAGTCTCCAAATTACTACTACTACTACTACTACTACTACTACTACTATTATTGTTGTTGTTGTTGTTGTTGTTGTTATTTCCAAAATGCTTTTGGTGAGGGGTGTGGTGGCTCATGCTAGGTGCCCTGGTAAGCCTCATGCAGTCCACAGCCCAAATTTTGCCTTTCTCAGTTTAAATGCTGTATCCTAGTTATGCTGGCTGAGTTTTTAAACAAGTAATCTGTGGAAACTCTGGGTTGTTGTATTTAAGTAGCATCCCCGCATAAGATACCATCACTTCTACATGCAACAGGAACAATGAATTTTTGATCCTTGATTCGTTTGTTGCTGTCCATGATTTACTGTGATATGTGAAAATAGCAGGGAGCCATCTTTCTAACTTGTTTCTCTCCTAACAAGCCAGAAAATTAACCTTAAAACAATTCTTGGATTATTTTTCTGGCTTGTGGAGGTAAAGACAAGTTGGAGAACAGATTCTTGTAACTCATAGTATATTGTGAATCTAGAGTCCCTCGTGTTCTGGCTTGATGTCAGAATGCAGATGGAACAGTGTTTGCTGAGCAAATGAACAATCAGGTCTGAAGCAGATGAAAAATGTTTTTTGAGTACTTGTCTAGCGTATTACTGTCCACACTTTAATGAGATGCAAGCCAGCAACTTATCAGAAAAATTGCACAAGTAACATTAGGAAGCTTTTGCTTTTTTTGACCCACTTGTGCATGACAATTTGCTTTTATTTCCTTGTCCTGTTACTCTGCTGCTTCATTAAAAGCTCTGGTTCACGTTATAACTGTAACTAGATTGAAAACAGACCTGGATAGTGGCAGAGGGACAGCCTGTTTAGTGTCTCTAAACAAAACTCATGTTCTTTACATTTGTATGTTGCTTTGAGAATACAGAATGGATATTAGGGATGTTCTAGCTCTGTCATGGCTACCCAGAATAAAGAGTGTGCTAGCATCTGTAACTCTAGAGTTCAGCAAGACAATTCAAATCACACTAAGTCAGAGTTGTATTGTTAAGTGTCACGTGGGTTACTATGGAGAAAATATTTTTGATACTTCAACAGAAAGTATAGCTAATTCAGTGGGCCCCTATTGTTGACTAATAGAAATTGCAGGGATTTCTGTTTCTCCTTCTGCCTTAGGAATTCCATTTTGTAAGATTTCCCAGATTCAATAACGCATAATCCAATAAAACCTTTTGCACAAGAGTTTTGTAAAGGGAGAACTGAGGTCTGGTTGGAGAGAAAGAATATCAGTAGTTTTGACAGTTTATGTTATTACTTGGGGTAAAGGGTTTAAGAAAAGGCCACTACAAATTACCGCCTAAGTGAAGCAACTTATTGGAGAGTTGATTTTTTCAAGCCTCAGTCATTTAATAGAGCACAGGGTTTAATGGGGGGAGAGCCTGTGAGGTATGTACCTCTATGCTGCATTCTGGGAGATACGAAATGTTATCATTGCTTTTTTCATATATGAGCATGGCACATTCTGTAAGGTTTTTTTTTTAAAATTAAATTAGTTATTGCAGCTGAACTGATTATTTTCCAGTCTGATATCAGATTACTTCAGTCTCTGCTCTTTCTCATACACAGGGAAACTGCGCTGCTGATCGATCCCAAAAATTCCTGTTCCTCCTCCCGCCAGTGGGTGGCTCTTGTTGTGGGTCATGAACTTGCTCATCAGTGGTTTGGAAACCTTGTTACTATGGTACTTAAAAATTGTATTTGGCCTCTCTGGGCTTAAAATGAGGGTTTTTCAAGTTATAGGATAAACCAGCTTGTCCCTTTTTTTGCCATCTGAGGAACAATTCCAGTTCTAAACATCATTGCTGGTGACTTTGCAGGTGCCTCATGTTTTCAAACGATACTTTGAGTGTGCTTGTCTGCGCAGTACTGAATAGAAAAATGGTGGCCTTGGTGCATCAGTAGTTGCCAAAGCAAGTGGAGATTTTTAACCGTTTGTATCTGGAAGACAAACTGGCTATAAGTGATTGTATGAGAAAGCACTGTAACCTGCTGTTTTTATATGGAAATTTAGCCTGCTGCATCTGTGGGAATTAGAATAGACAGTAGTGCTAAACAGCGTATGGAACTGCGAAAGAGAATAGAGCCTAAATTTTCATGTTAAGGATAACTGCGTAGCTCAAATATCCATTTATTTGTACAATTCTCTACTTTCTGCACAGGTTTAGTACCATACTTTGATTTGCTTTTCTCTTTTATCTCTTTTTAATATTAGAGGGAAGCATTTTGTTTGCTAATCTTTTATGGGGAAATAACTTGACATTTCTTTGGCGAGGAGGAGGATAAAAATCGAAGAGCCTCAGTTTTTTTTTTCCATATTAACTCTATGCAGGTCAAAAACTGACTTGAGAATATTATGTACTTTAAACACAATTTATTTACATAATAAACTGTTTAATGTATATTTACATTGCTCACAACTCTGTTTTTGCTAGGGAAGAAGAGAAGGGTTATACAGGGAAATGATGCTCCATCTATCTTCTGTAGGGATCCTCCATTCAGTACTCATACATTTCCAATCTTCAACCATAAGGTTTAGAAGGAGTGAAGGAAGCTGAGGTTTTTAGTATGTTCAATTAGTTATATACCTAGGATGCTTACCTAAAAGCACAGAAGATAGGCCTGCCTGTAAACTTAGTACTGAAGTCCAACAAATCTTACTCATTTGTAGACATGGATTTATACCTGTTGTGTTTTTAAGCTTTAGATCTGGGGAAGTTTGCTTTTTTTTTTTCAGCCTGGTCATTTTTCCGTTAGTGTGCCTAGCATCTGTGAGTTTTAATTCCAAATGGGGTGGAAGTGTAACATCTTTGCATAGCAGTATCATTTTTATGGGTCAGGTTTTTTCCCCTTGTTACTACCAAGATCACCTTTCCTCTGTCACATGACCTGCCAGTTGGCACAGCAGTAGTTACTGAAATGGAAAAGTATTAATCACAAAACATGTTAAGTATTTTTAGCATTTGCCTTGCCATTGGGACAGTTGGAGACATTGAAGCAGCAGCTTTGTGTGACTACCAGTTCTTCCATGAAGTAAAGCAGCAGCCCTGGAGGAAACTGACCTTTTTCATAAGCTCTGTTGTGGCAAAGCTGTAATGTTCACCCTCCTCTCGGGACTGTTGCAGACCCGTTTATTTCACCCTTTTAACTTGCTGATCCAACTTTCTTTCCCTTTCACTGGTTTCAAGACATTAATTGGTTTCACCTATACGTATGTCAGTAGTAGCTGGAGTTAGACACGTACACTCTCTGCAAGAAGAGTTGGTATCATCACACTTGCTGTGCTGTTGTTAGATTTTAGCAGGCACCATTTATAAGTATGCCAGCTAATTTTCAAGTACAGGACAGAAATTAAGATGTGGCAAAATAAGACTATTGGTTCTGCATCTTAGAATACAATTATTCTGTGTACTTCTTCCCTGTGGCTTTGTGGCACAGATTTTTAGCTGTACTTAAAGAATATAACTCCATTGGTAAATTTCCTTGTAGCTTATATTAAAAAATACTTTGCAGTTCAAAGCTCATCCTGATTTCTAGCTTAAATAATATGTGCACCAAGTCTAGTTTGCAAGCATCACATTTACTACTGCATTAATAGGTACTGTGGTGATAAGCATTTTGTTTGCGTGGACAAATGTTTTGTATTGTCCCTCATCCAAAGTTTCTTTTCTCAATTGTGGGTGATTTCTCTTGTAACTGGATTTTGATAATCTACAACTGATTACAGCAGAAATAACTGATTGCATAAACCAGCAACGTGTGCTATGCTTGAAGAATATGCATCTAGAGACAAATAGCGTTAAGTTGCTGTTGCTTTGTTAAAGCAAAGCAAATCTCTGTCTTCTGTGTGCTCAGTTAGATCCAGACTACAACATATAAGCTTCTACAATTCTTTTTTTGCAAGAAAAGCATATATATTTAATCTGGCAATCTTCAATTTCCATTTTTTTAAAAAAATCATTCCTAGTCTGAAAGATTAGAGATGAAAGCATACATCCTGTGGATTTCCAGTGATTGGGGATTTTTGTTCCTTGCGTGTTTTTTTCCCTTCTCCATAACCGGCATGAAACAGAATGGATAATACAAGTATACCTAATTTTATAAGTTACACCACCACATAATTCATTCTAAGTTCTTTTTTTTTTTTAAATCTTGGTGCATTAATGACTTAAATGTATGGCATAAAAGAATATTTTCTTGTGGGTAGGCAGGAAAATTTATATTAGAATGGCTATTTTTCACAGTAGCAGTAATCCTGGTAATGTTTCTGTGCATTTGAGCTCCAGCATTTTGCCTGGAAACCTGATACAATTGGAAGTGCAGTAAAAATGGGAAGCAGTTGCCCTTGGAGATAGATTGAGCATACCTGTATAGAATTTGGTCACAATGGTGACTTCTTATGTTTCAGCAGAGAGATGGGTTACTGTGATGCAGCTTTTGTTTATATTGCATTTCCAGTCTCTGCTACAGATCTTAGCTTGCTAAACAAAATATTCCTTCAGTGGTCAAAGGAGAGAAAACAATATTATTATTTTTGTCATTAATATAGCAGCTTCCTTTTTCTAAGCTGCCTCAGAAATTTTATTGGACTTCTCTTCACACATGGTCAGATTAGGTACCTACTGTTTTAAAAGAGCACAATTTTACATCCCCCCACCAATAGAATTTACAGTATATGTGGCTATCTTTATGGGGCTTTAGTAAACCTTTCCTCATCTCCACTTTAAGGGAATCTACTGATGAAGTGATGGAAAACATCTGGGGTCCCAGAGGCTGTGTCTTAAAATCCAGCATAAGTGTTTTTATTGCTAATCTTTCTCTCTCTTTTTGTTTATATAGGAATGGTGGACCCATCTATGGCTCAATGAGGGCTTTGCATCCTGGATTGAGTACCTCTGTGTAGATCATTGCTTTCCAGAATATGATATCTGGACTCAGTTTGTTTCTGCTGATTACACACGGGCTCAGGAGCTTGATGCCTTAGACAACAGTCATCCCATTGAAGTGAGTGCCCACTGTTGTGTTTAGGAGAAGTTTGCATATTCTCTGCACCAGTTCTCACATATTTACTCATTAGAAAATCTTCCTCTAATGAGTTGAAGGTAGGGGAAGAGTAGCTCATAGTAGTAGGGTATCTTAGAGATTAGTACTAATTTAACTTGATCCACAAGCCAACTCTCTGTTCTGGTAACATTTCTTTCTTCACCTCAGGTTATGGTGGGCCATCCGTCTGAAGTAGATGAAATATTTGATGCAATTTCTTATAGCAAGGGAGCTTCAGTAATTCGGATGCTACACGATTACATTGGTGATGAGGTAAAAATGTGTAATTTCTCTCCAGTGTAATTATGGATGTTTTGTAGGAGAACATGTATGTGTGGTTTTGTGAGGTGGATCATTCCTTCTGTTTTCTTCATCATATGATATTCAATGCTATGTGAGTATACACTCCTTGTACTTACCTAGAATGCCTGTTAGCTGTCTTTTTACAGTTCTGGTGCTTCCAGGCTGTACATATGAGAGGAAAAAAACCCACTCTATTAAAAATAGTATCTTTCAAATGCCATGCTAGTCTTCCAGTTTGGAAGTCCATCTTTCTCTTTTTTATTATCTTGTGTTTATTTAGTTGTTCCTTGATAACGTTTACAATTATTTTATTTTCTATTTGTGTCTGTTTATGTTTATTACTATCAATAAAAATATTTTAAAAAATAAAAAAATAAAAATAGTATCTTTGTTTTAAAGTGAAATCTTACATTTTACTGCTTGAAAAAAAGATTTAGGGTTGGTTTATGTAGTTTCCTGGGATATATGTGGGATAGAACAGCAAAGCCCATGCAGCTTCCTTTCCCCCAGCTGCTTCCACTATGTTGAGTGGCATATATGAGTAGCCTGTGTACTTGCAGCCTATCTGCTGTCCTTTTGTTTTTCAAATGGCATTTGGAATGTACATGTCACCTGTATTAAAACTCAAAATGAGGCTTCATACTTCTTGATTTTATTGTACTCAGGGGTTTGTATCCAGCAATATCTCTGTCATTGGAGTATCCTCTAGTGCAACCTCATATCTGCCGTCTAATGGTGGGAAACCCTCTAAAGGAAATTTGTTGGGAGTCAGGAGATGCTGCATGGTGGAGAGGAAGGGAAACTCTCGTTGTATAACTTAAAATCTTCTTTTGTATGATCGCCTCTGTCTGTTCTAAGTTAATGACTTTAAAAAAACACTGCTAGATGCTTTTTTGCAATTAAAAGAAATATATTGTAATACAAGTCAGTCTGGATGCAGTTTTATACTATAAAACTTAGCTTAAACCTTCAGAATTATTTAAATTATCCTTTAGGGTATCCAGTTAGATTTCTCAATTTCAGAATTATTTCTCAAGGCTTGTTTTCACTGTGGTGTTAATGTATATTTTTGAACAGTTCTATGAAAGCTTTTGAAATGTCTTTCAACTATTAATGCATTAATAGTTGCAAATAACATAAAATAATTTTACAAGAGGTGAACTTCATGAGAGGCTGGAGGAATTTCCACAATATTGGATAAATCAAAAAGTATGTACTGAGACTCAGATCTATCTGGCAGCTGGTATATTACGGCTTCACATACTCCACAACTAGACACTAGATGTAATTTCTGTTGAGCACTGTTTTATAATATTAGTGCTTGTGGCTCTTTTCCTCAGTTATATATGTCAATATGAAATGTTTGTATTTTACCAGAAGAATTCTTTCAGCAGTGTAGAAACTGTCATATGGAGTGAAAGACGGTGCATGAGTTGAGCTGTGGTTTGTCAGAAAGCTCTTTAGCTCTTCAACATGATTACTTTGTGTAAAAGATGTTGTCTGGCATGAATAAGCTAATTCTTGAAATTATCTTTATCTTATGTTCATAGGATTTCCGAAAAGGAATGCACCTATATCTTACCAAGTTCCAGCATAAGAATGCAGCTACAGGTAGTTAGACACTGTTCATATTCTGTTTTCCTTTTGACTCTAGAACTACCTATATGAGAGAGAATGTCTGTTCTCCAGCCATGGATTTCTTTACCTGAAAAAGCAGCAAAGTGGCTCCTATTGTATTATTGCTTCGTGTGTGCCGGATGGTTCTCACAATTGTTTTCTCTAGCCTACTGAGAAATTGGACTAACTTTAACCTCAGAAGCAGGCTAATTTAAGTGTTCCAGATTTTGTAGGACTGTGTTGATTATGATATCTTGACCTGATGGGAGTTGCAGTCCAATAACATCTTCATGGCCATGAGCTGTCCACCCCCCCCCCTTTTTTTTGAGAAAATCCATGCCATATTTGATTTGGAAACTTAGCCTTTATGAAGTTCAGATCCCCCCACTGCTACCCTTAAGAAATAAGCTGATTGTTGTATGGAAATCTCTCATAGCTACTTTTTTAAAAAAGTGACTATGCATAGAGTTAAATATTAGAAAATCAATAATAGGTTACATGAGGAATTCGGTGGAGGAAGGACAAGTATTTAGCTGTTGCTGCTTTTAATATTCTCTGTAACATTGTCAAGATGCTAAGTACTATACAGAACATAGAGCTGAAGTTATATCTTTCTGCTTATAGGATATGCAGCCTTGATCTTGTTGATGTCTCAACTCTTTGAGGATTCAGACATTTAATAGTGCTTCTGGCTGTTTTAAAAACAGCCTGTAAGGTGCTGATGTATTTCTAGTCCTTTTGTTCTAAGGGGATTGTTAGGTGGTTACAAAGCTGCAGAATGCCCATTGCACCCACATGCAGACACATGGCTCCTCTTTGGCTGTGATCTAGAGATTTTGCTCTAAAAATGGGATCTGATACATCCAAAGGCTTGACATGCCCTCTGAGACTTTTGACCTCCCATGCCATATCATATATTCTCTTTCAAAACTGCAATTCCCTGGTTCTAAAAGAAATTTCCCTCTTTTGTCATCCCAGTCTTTTGTCATTGAGGAAAATGGGCAGAAGCTTCATCAGCAGTTACATTTTGTTAGATTGTAGCTTGCCAAGTATATAACAGCTCATGGCCATTTTGGATATTATGTTTTGACAAACAATGGGGTAATTTTCTATTTCCTTATGCGCTGGTAAATATGCTAGAGCCCTGAAGACTGAAAAGTATTCAGATCTTGAAATAGGTAGAATTTAATCCTTTAACCATAGATTTAAATGCTGGTGTCAGGTGATCATATATGGGTTGTTCCTATTGTGTATGCATCACACTATTTCATTCTGACTTGTCAGCAGTTTCCAGTGTGCCAGAGACTTACTAGGATGTCAGTGGTGGTGTTGTTTAGAAGATGAGGACAGGTGAAGAAACAGAAGAGGATTCTGGATGCACAAATAAGCTGAGAATGGGGATTTGCGTAGGGCCGATCACAAACACATTAAAATCCACCTGATGTTGGATGAAGCATAAACAGAAGTTTTCTGATACAGGATGTGCACCAGGCTGATAGTAACTTGGCTTATTGCTGGAGGGCCAGCATCAGTGAAAACTGAGCTGCCTTATAGTTCTGGGATGTCATTACTGGACAATCAACAATACAGGACAGAGAGGAGATTTCAGATTCAATTCAGATCCTTTTTTCAATGTTCTGGATTTTGTGGTTCTGTCACCATTTAACAGCCATTTGTTACCAGTTTAGACGGTGAATTGATTAGTGCATGCTGAAGTGGTCATCTGTAGTATAATGTTTAAATTTTTCCTGTACACCCTCCTTCCATGTTCATGAGTTTGACTTTCACAAATTCAATTATTTGTGAGGCACACAGGTGCCTTCCCCCTTCCATTCTCATCTTCCCATTCCTTTGCCTTTTGCCCCAGGCATGTGTGCCTTCCTTCTCTGTGTCCAGGCAAAAGGCAAGAGAATGAGGGGGAGGCATGTGAACTCCTCTCCATTTCCTTGGCACAGAGATTGCATGCCTCCCCTGCCCTTTTCTCTTGTCTTTTGTCTGGGAGCAGAGAAGGAAGGCATGCACTCTTGGGCAAAAAGCAAGGGAAGGGGAGGAGGAGTTATTTGTGTTTTTTCCACTTTCACAAGAGTTCTGTGCCCCAAACCCTTGCAAAAGTGGAGGGGCCATCCTATACCTTCTGTTCTAATTTCTAAAATTAATGAAAATTAACATACCTCCATTAGTTGCTCACTAGTTTCCATGAGAAATAAATAAGTACAGAAAAATTAAAATAGTTTAGCTTCCCCATTTTTTCTAATTTGGGGAATTCTTGACACTAACAAAACATTTAAATGCATTGCTTAGCAAACTGATACATTCAGAGAAAGTTTTGTGGAAAAGGAAGATATTGAATTGCAGTGAGAACATTGGAGACATGAAGTAACTGAGACAGTAGTGAATGGAAAACAAAATGAGTGGGACCACCAGAGACAAAATGATTTTTTTCACCTCAAGTGTATGTCCTGAAAACATGTGGACTTAGTATGGACTGGAAGTGTAGTCATAACATGAAGTCTTGGTCATGAAGGCAGCTGAGCTGCTTCACTCATGCAGTGTTCTCAGCATCTTTGAGGAGGCTTTTCAAACCAATAGCCACTTCAGGTTGCAAGTGCTTAGAGGGAACTTCTGGTGCATTTGTGGTCTTGTATAATCTGCCAGAAAGACTGTTGGACTAGGAATGGAATATCTGCCATGAATAGTCATGTCAGATTTCATTGTCTCAGTTCCCCATCTGTTCAGTCAAGCTGCCACTATTCCTACTTAACAAATATTCTTGGAGGAGGTGTGAATGAAATATTTGGAAAATACTTTCACCATTGAAAGTATGTAAAAGTGTTTGTGAACCTCATTATTTTAAGATATAGAGAGGTATTATTTAAAGAAAGGTGAAATGTTGAAGGCGACTTTAGTCTGAGTTTTTCCCTTCCATAGAGGACCTTTGGGAGAGCCTGGAACATGCTAGCGGTAAACCTATTGCTGCTATGATGAATACATGGACCAAGCAAATGGGGTTTCCACTTGTTTATGTGGAAGCAGAACAGGTAGGTATATGAATTCTGATTTTGATTCTGACTGAGTTTAGACAACATATGAAACTGCAGTTTGCACTTCCAACAGTGAAAGCAAATAATAGTTTACAGCCCATTTCTCTGTTGTCGCTGTCAACTTCGTTTAGCACTCCTGTTTTTATTTTATCTTCATAAAGAGAGAGACCTCTGAAGCAGTCTCTGAATCTGTCGGTTTAGATGTTAAACCAAACCTACAGTTGACAGTAAATCATGTTTCTGTCTTCTGTTTGTTTAAATAAAGACTGTATATCTCAAAGCTAAATGCAACAGTGTCATGGATACAGTCTTTACACTTTTTCATGGTTAGAAGGAGCATCAGGCCCACTGCAGCCCTTTTCTGATGACAAAACTTCATTCTCCTCGGGACCTTGCCAATCATTTCCAGTATTCTAATTTTTCTCTTGGTGTAATTTCTGCCTCCTTTTTTGAATCAGTGGAATCCCATAAATAAAACACAAAAGCAATTAAAATAATATCATCTGAAATTAAAAGAAAGAAAAGGAGCACATGTTTAATAGTTTGATGGAAACTGGTTAATGAATGAGCTAGGCAGCACAAGTAAGGAATTGTCCCTCCCAAAGTCCTGCCTGCTGTTAATTAATGGAGAGAGGGAGAAAACTCCCACCATCTCACTTCTGGAAGAATCTTTGGATCTAGTTAAAAATTAAGCATTAAAATTCATTTTATGTCTGTGGGAGGGGCACATGATTAAAATAATTCAATCCTAAAAGTACATATTCTAGTCTTGTTCTTGTTGGTGCCATTGTTGGAGGAGCTTAGAGAGCGAGCAGTCTTTCAGCTGGCAGCTGACCATCCAGATATATTGGAATGTTATCTTACTTTTAGGACCTGAAGCCTGGCATTTTAAATCAGCTTGCTGAATTTAGCTCTATACCAGGTTAAGCCAGTATGACATTTTATCTGAATAGGTCAGGCCCAGCTGCAAATCGCCTGATTTGTTCCAGTGGACCATAGCAGTTAGAGCCTTATTTTGTTCTGTGTGCCTGATAACCCAGTGCTGGCTGTCAAATTTCAGTTACGATATATTATATGTGATATAATACAGTATCATGAGAAAACTTGTCAGCTGTGACTGGGGCACCGGAGTCCATTGGGAGCAGCAGAAAAAGGTATGTGAGGCTGGTGGACTGGGTAACATGGAGGGGAGTCAGCAGTGGGCAAGAAGAGATGACTTGGCAAGTTGTTTAGGGAACTTTACAAGCCTAACATTGCTTGTGGAGTTGAGGAAGGAGACCCTCATAGTTGAAATTCTGGGTGTATGATACTAGTTAGAAGCATTTTGAAACCACTCAGTAATATTCAGGCCTCTTGTTCTTTACCCCAGCAAGAAGATGACAAAGTGTTGAAGCTAGTCCAGAAGAAATTCTGTGCCAGCGGACCATACAGTGGTAAGACGATGGCTAATAGCAGGAGCCAAGCAGCGCACCATATTGTACGTGATACCAACCATTCCACGAAACAGCGCTTGCACTATCAGTTTGTGCAGGCAGGTGTCCTTTTTAGGATTTAGATGTTTGAAATAACTTGACCTTTAAACAAAACACTACTAAGATTGACGTTTTAGTTTTCATTGTATTTTTCTTATAGTGTGCATGTTTTTACTAGGAAGATTGTAAACTGCCTTTAAAATATCTTTACAATGTATTTATAGTGTCTTTGTGTATTCAAAGCTGATTTAAAGAAACCTTTATGGAAGGCAGTAGAGAGACAAATTCACACAGCTTTTCTTTGCTTGTACACGGGAATCTAGTATTGAATGGATATATATACTAGTATATCTAACTGCTCCACCACCATACAATGTAGCAAACTAGATATTTGTCCTTGGTCAGGCATTTAGAGGATAGGAATTTGAGTGCTTACTGGGTCAGAAAGTTTAAAAAATGAAGGAGATTTTTGGCAAAGCCTGTGGCAGAAGGCAAGGGCTAGCAGGATTTCTTCCCTGATGACAAATAGAGCCATTAGTTAGAGGCTGTGTTTGAGTGTGACTCACATAGCAAATCTTACTGAGGAAACTTATATTGAGTAGAATGGCCACAGCTCGTAGCTGATCCAAAACTTCATACCTTTGAGTAATATAGAACATTCCTGTAGTTTCCATCTTAAATTTAATAATTGTCTCCTTGTGGTTTTATATCAACAGTTGGCCCTATTCAGACTTTTTTTTCTGAGCAGAAAAACTCTATTAATCTGTTGTTAGAATTGCTTTTTTCCCCCTGTTGGCTCCTCTTCCACTGCTTTAACAGAATGAATATAAGATTCATGTGAACAAGAACAGTTGGATATTTCTGTAGGGTTAATTTGGGAGCTTATATTTTCTGTGCTATTCACATAATGCTAAGAACATATTTTAACAGGTTTGAAAACTGTTATAGTTGAAAAATGATATACTTAAAGAAAAGTAAGAACAGAATGTATTGTTATTCTACCCCAGGAATAGTTTGCTCAGGTCAAGCCAGAACCCCCAAATCCTTCTTTTTTTATTCTCTAAGTAGTTATTCTCTCAGGTGGATCAGCTTTTTTCAAAGATGAAGCTATATTCCCCAGTGGTCGTAGCCATGCTTTTTCTAAGCTGGCTTGGTTTAAAAGAGTTTCAGTCTTGTAGGCTCTGCTTCACACAAATAAATTCCTAGTTGAAATGGCATCATATGGCTCTGATTTTCAATGTTTATAGTCTACTGAAGTTTAAACAAAGTATGGCTAAAAATGTGTTTGTTAACCAAAACAGTCTTACATATTACATATAAATATGGTATGAGATTTATCAATCAATCAATCAATCAGTCAATAATTTTATTACGGTCATAGACCAGCATATATGAGATTTAATTAAATTGCACCTTCCAAGTGGCTGGAAAGTTGTGGTCTGGTTTGCTCTGTTAAATATTTTCATTCAGTCTAGAAAACCATGACAGAAACTATTGTTTGCAGAAAATTTAAGTTGCTAGATTTCCAAATTGTTTTGCAGGCAATGCTGTAGAAACTTGAATAAATTTCTTTTTCTCACAGAATCATTACCGTGACACTGTACAAATGTGCTGGCTTGAAGCAGCTGTGTTTTTGCTGTTACAAAATCTTGGAAGTCTTTTCCTTGGGAACTGGGCAGTCCACCATACAATGCCTTGTTCTGTCAGGCATCCTTCTCTTTTTTCATACAGGGGAGGATTACCCTCTCTGGATGATTCCCATCAGCATCTGTACAAGTGAAGACCCAACCCATGCCAAAATGCAAGTGTTGATGGACAAGCCTGAACTCACATTGGTTTTGAAAGATGTGAAGCCAGAGCAATGGGTGAAGGTAAGCAAGTGTAAAAGAAGAGCTAGTCTTCTTTCTGTCAGATTGTTCAGCCCGCTGAACAAACATGACATGTTTCATACTTTTTCAGGACTTTGACAAGAGAATTGACTGAGCTGCAGATTTTTCAATAAGTCATGCATTTGTCCTCTTAAAGCAGGCTGGCTGAATGCAGCCTCTTCTAATGTTATTGGATTTTCACACTTTTCCCATCCCTGCCTTAATGTTTTGCCACTTCACAGCCCAAACACTAGGACTTTGTTACCACCCTAATATTAATTTTGCCTCCAGAATTATGCCAGCAGGGCTTGACTTTCATATATTACTTTGTGTGGACTTTCCATGTGAATATCTCAGACTTACTGCCAAACTTTAAATGTCTTGAGTAATTCTGGTACAAAGCTGGCTGTGAAGTTATGAGAGCTGCTTTTGTCTGAAATGATGGAGTTGTTTTCAGTTGGTTTTCCACTTGCTGCTTTCTATTTAACAACCTTTTGTAAATGGCTTTCTGTTGCCACTTTGACCCATGAAGTATTCCTAGCAGATTTATTTTGATGTGCCCCTATCTCCCAAGGCACTTTATTCGTTTTCTGCATGTATCTTAATCTTACCAGGTTCCTCTTTATAACCTAATGCTGAACAATGATTTTGCAGTAGTGCTGCCAGACGGTGTCCAGTCTTGCTATTTTTCTGCTGCCTTTTTTTTGCCTGGTTCCTATGAAGGTTTCATAGCACTATTCAGAGTTTTTAGTTAGGGAACTTAAAGAGAAGTGAGGAATGTTGATTTCATGTCAGAAAGCTTCAGCATTCTTTTTTTTATTTTTAATCATAAAAATTATAATGATGATGATGGTGGTGATACGTCAGCATTCTGTCTTAGAAGATGTCTTGGAGGGCCTTTTCAGGAACTGAGGTGGTACAATACAGGTTTTTTAAAAAGAGAGAAAAGAAATAGAGCCACATACAATGTTACAAGAATGGATTTACATTCACACAAGAAGCTATCCAATCAGTCTCGTGGGAGTATGAAGAGAGGCTGCCAGCAGTGTCCATTCTGCTGGTGAATAAGACACCAGTGGATATAGCTCATGCAGCTGCTAGCTGTCTTCCTATCCAAAACCCAAGAAAGCTCTTTGAGCTGAACTGAATTATCTTTTTAGAAAAGTCCTTCAAGCAATTGTAGCTCAACTTAAAGCGATCTAGGCCAAAAAACATTATTTATTTTATTAGAAGTAGATTTTTCAATGGCTGTTGGTCAGTCACTGTAAATCAAGACTTCTAAAAAAAATACCTATTGTATGCTGCACTAATTCAGTTGTGCATTTTAGAACAGAATAATTGTTTGCTATGAGAGCCAGCAAACTATGATGTGGTGGTTTGAGCCTTGAACTGTGACTCTGGAGACCAGGGTCCAAATTTCTGCTCAGCCATGGAAACCCACTTGCGTGACATTGGGCAAGTCATATTCCCTCAGCATCAGAGGACGGCAAAGACAAATCTCCTCTGAAAAATCTTGCTATGAAAAGCCCATAGTAGGTTTGCTATTAGTCACCTAACTTCAGAGTGATTTTGACTTGTTCTCCCACTGATTGGCCAGCTTCAAGGAAAGAATGGTTGGAACATAGTGAATATTGATTCAGTTAACATATTTAGATAAATCATAAGAAGATAACAACTGTGGAGCTTCTGAAAAAAATTGTCAGTTGCTATCAAGACTCCAGCTCTGTAGCTGGCTATTCCAATTTCTTTCTGTTACCTGATGATTGGCCAATACCATCTTGACAGAACAGCAAGCTGAGCCTCTTTCAGCATCTTCCAGGAGGCCTACTTGTGATTATGTACAGTATTGAATTTGAGCGTGAGATCAGTCTGGGTTTTCTAATTCTGGTACAAATTAAGATCATCATCCTGAGCTTCCTTGCAATGATAAATTAGGAAATGCACAAGTGCTTTCTATAGTGCAAATACTGTAGATATTAAAATGGCATTATGTGTTTTATTATGTGTTTTAGGAGCTACATAGTGATAGCAAAAATATTATAATGGTCAATAAAAGGTGACACACAACCGTTGTAGTCTTAAAAGTGGAAAGCCATGAAGCAGGTACATTGCTAGTGAATCTGCTGAGATGTAGGTTTCCTTTATTTTAAACCATACAAAATGCAGTCCTCGGGAGAAAAGACTTTGAAATATGAGTTCTTTGACCTGTGGTGCATCCTCTCCCATCATCCTGGCCAGTAAGAAAAATGATCTGTTTTTGTTGATTGCCAGCTTTATACCACAAGTGCTTTAAATTTCCCTTCTCTGCTTGAAATGCTTCCTCCTCTGTTGAAGTTGCACCTCTGCTTATAGTGTTTGTTACTTTGCTGCATAAAATACTGTAAGTGAAATGTTAAATAACTTAGCTTGATGGTATTCTCTATTTTCAACTCCACCCCCCCCCCAAAAAAAAAAGTAACCTGAGGGCTATGGCTTTACTTTTTATGATTACATATTGGTTGCTGACTGGATCTCCCCCCCCCCCCAATGTTTTCAGCTGAACCTAGGAACAGTAGGGTTTTACCGTACACAGTACAGTTCTGACATGCTGGAGAGCTTGCTCCCTGCCATCCGTGATCTCTCTTTACCCCCCGTGGACCGGCTGGGGCTACAGAATGATCTCTTCTCTTTGGTAAGTGCTTGCTTGCCTGCCTTCTTCCTACCATTTCTTTCCTGTTTTGCTCATAGCACATGGTTCCTTTTGCTGTTGAGATGGGTTTTGCTAGGGCCAGACACTATTTCCAGAAGTATAGTGTCTTTACAGTTAATGAGACTGACATCTTGTTAGGCAGGTGTGTTAAGTTTCACCTCAAATGTGGTAAGTGATGGCTTTGCAGTTGTAGCCTTAAACTGCTGGCTATAGTGCTTTTTTGTGTAAGAGTACAAATAGCTTAAATCAAAAGACTGGTTTGTATATTAGGCAGGATTCTGAAACATGGTCATAGTACACAAATGAAGTATCCAGTAGGGATTCAGTTTGCTGCATAGAGGAATTCTGCAAGCCCAGTGGAATTTTTACTTACTTTGAATAGTTGAATTTCATGTTGATTTTCATCTGCTTTTAATAGACCCTCCCAGCTGCACTATGGTCCTTTGTATTCTGGCTACTGTCTTTCTACTTGCTAATTCTGCACAAATTAGCTTAACTGTTTCTGGTTACTTGTGGGGAGGAGCTATATGGAGCACTGGAATTCTTTTCTAAGATCTCACAAGTGGTGTCTGGTGTTCTGAAGTTGATTGTGACAGATGCATATGCTAGTAGCTTTTGTTTTGAAACAACAGCTACTAAATGCTGTGACTAATGCTAATTTGAGCCCTTGCACAACATAGCTGCAGATATGGGAAATACACCTAGCCTTTTCAGTACCCTAGATTCTTCTCATCCATCATGTTCTGGTTTCAGTGGCTTTTATTTTGAGCATACGAAACTGAAGGAAAGCTGTGAGCTCTCTGTGCGTTCCACCCTCATAAATAAGAGTAGGCTGATTCTCAGGGCTGTTAATTCTAACGAAATGTTCTTTTGGGTCCTACTTAGAAGAGGGTGTTTGAGGAAAACACCCTGTTCTAAGTAGGACCCAAAAGAACATTTGGTTAGAATTAACAGCATGGCTGTTATGACATGGCTTCTAAATGACATGGCTTCTAAAACAACAGATAATGCACAAGTAATATGCTTACAGAGATGCAACATAACTTTCAGTTAAAGTAGGTTTTTAAAAGCCTCCTATGTTCAGGCAGCTTTTTCTTCTATGTGAGTCTGCTGACAGATTCTCTACTGGAGGATTCTGGAACATACATTCACTTAATCTAGGTCACTGTTCAAGCATTTTGAGCTGCAAACACTCAAGTCATTTGAGAGTGTAAGCGTTCTTCTGTGGGCTGACTTCAGGTGCACATTGCTAGCTGCAGATATTAACAAACCCACTTGGTAGGAGTGAGTGCTTCTGGCAGGAAGGATCCTCACTACTCCCTTCCCCTCTAGCTGACTTATCTTGCAGTTTGGAGAGTGTAGAAATAGCAGACATAGTTTGATTTTTGTTAGCATCTCCATATACCAGTGCAGAAGAGAACAGTAGTTACTTCTCTACACATAGTATAGAACTTAAAAAAAAAAAGGTAGGTGCGTGGAGGGTTTAAATAGGCTGCTAGTTAGTTAAACCAATATTTTGATCTCCTTAGGTGGTGATAAAATACATCTTTTTCTTCTGCTGAAGACTGAATCATTATGAGATCAATACAGTAGAAATTTAAAGCCAGTTTTTAGTATTTAGTGAAGTGTGGCCTAGCTGCCAGGTTCCAGTAAGCCCCAATACCTTTTTATGTAGTTGCACGAGGACATTGATGGCAGTGAGCAGAACTGTATTTCAGCAGTTTATGTTCCTCTGTTCATCTTCTCATAGAGAAAACCTTCAGCTCGCTCTGTTAGGGTTTGAAAACTAGAATTAAGCAGTGCTTCTGATAGGGAATATCCATTTGACCTAATGACCCAGCAGCAGAATGGATGTGTAATTTGGGTAGGCAGTAGTAGGCAGGAATACCCTGACTACAGTCCCATGTAAACTATAACTGCCCTTTGTCCCTCTACCCAACCCCTATGCTGAAAAGAGTCTGTCAGGATCCAGTCTTCAAATATGAGGAAGGAATCCAGAAAGTGTTTTCCATGGTAAGATATAATGCTTCATTTTGGTTTTGAAGATGAGTGTTAATGTATGTGTTTTCCTCTCTCAGGCCCGAGCTGGAATTATTAGTACAGTAGAGGTTCTAAAAGTCATGGAAGCATTTGTGAATGAGCCCAACTATACCGTGTGGAGCGACCTGAGCTGTAACCTGGGGATTCTCTCGACTCTCTTGTCCCACACAGACTTCTATGAGGAGATCCAGGCATTCATCCGTGATATCTTTTCACCCATAGGAGAGAAGCTGGGCTGGGACCCTAAGCCTGGCGAGGGTATGAAGGTTTATTTCAGTTTTGATTTTTCAGTGCTGAATTTTTACCTTGCAACTTCTGCTGTTGGAAATATAGGCCCTTTTCCAGGATATTCAAGATACTGAAGAGGCTTATATAAACAAATGAGTTAATAGTGCTTATCATTCAAGAATTGGCATGGAACAGTACGTGTTTGGCAAAAGTGATTTTTTCTTGGTGTGTTTTGCTATTTTTTTTTTTACCGTTGTTAGTTGCACAATAAGTTTTGAATACTAGTAAGAATGAGAAGCATAGGTTAAGAATAGTGTTGAGCTGGCATCTAAGTCTAGCTGAACTATAGGCTTGCTAGTTAATTTTAAATCACTGTCTCTTACTCCCCTATTCATTCATAGCTAAAGCCTTCCAAATTTTTCCAAAAGCCATTAGTGTCATACAAGGCCGAAAAGATTGCAGTCCTCAAATTTTCATAGAAAGGTGGTCTAAGTTGAGTCAAGTCATTGAATTCTCTAGCACAGTACAGCTTGCACCAAATGGTAGTGGTCCCTTGCGGAGAAGTCCTTTCACTTCTGTTGGAGCATACCAGGGATTGAACCTGAGACCACAGTTACATAAAAATAATGTATTTTATGTATTCTGCTGCTGATCTACATCACGTCTCATTAGTATTGCTTGCACTTAGCAGGTTTCATGCTGATGCCAAGGAGATCATTTAGGCTCCATATAATGATTACACCTAAACTATTGATTCTGGTATTTAAGAATTAAATAATTTAACAATTGAATAATTATGAGAAGTACAAATATGTAGATATGTAGTTAAGGATTAATGGTAGAATGAACCAGGATGTTGTGAAATCTCTTGCTGAAGTTCAGGAAGAGGAAGATTAGCAAGTATCTTATAGAAAGCATCACAGACTTTTGGCTAAAGAATCTTGGGGAGGCATGGGCAAACTTTGCCCTCCAGATGTTTCCTCTACAACAGCCATCAGCTCTGTTATATATTCAGATATGCACAGACTATTAATCCTTTAAAGAAACAAACAAACAATGAATTTAATCTTCCTTGTTTGCTTCTCAACAGGCCATCTGGATGCACTTCTGAGGGGTTTAGTTTTGGGCAAGCTGGGAAAAGCTGGTCATAAGGCAACGTTGGAAGAAGCTCGGCGTCGGTTTAAGGACCATGTGGAAGGGAAGCACATCTTGTCTGCTGATCTGAGAAGTCCTGTAGGTTGCTTTGAGTCATTTTGCTCTCTCTAAAAGACCTGCTCCTCCCCCAAACCCTTGTCTGATATAAATGCAGTGTTAAATAAACATGTAACTTCCTTCATTCACGCTTCTCTGCTGGTTCACCAGTAAGTTTGTTTGAGCCTTATGTGCCTTCTCTGTATGTTGAATTGTTTCCTTACCTTTTCAGATTTTGAAAGTCCAAAATATACTAAAAGCAGAGATGAAGTTCACATAGTTTAGAAGTTTCTGAAATTCCTTGGTAGTATTTGGAGGATAAGGACAATGATGCTATGCAGGGTGAATTCTAAAAGAGAAGACTTCTTATGATTGAACAGTACCTAATGTGCTCCTTGGAAGTGGATTTTAAAACTCTTGTTTTAGAGCAGTTGTATTCTTTTTCCAGGTGTATGTAACTGTTTTGAAGCATGGTGACAGTACAACCTTAGATACAATGCTAAAGGTGAGTGTATTCTTTGTATTACTGTGCTTGGTGAAGCTTGTGGTTAATTTTCAAGGGCACTCCCACACATAATTCATTACAGTAATCCAACCTGGAGGTTACTAGCGTGTACATCATTGAAGCCAGGCTATTTCTGTCAAGGAAAGGCAATAGCTGATGAACCAGATGAAGCTGAATGTGCTCCCTCTAAAATACATATATTCATGTATTTGTGCATGTGAGATTACATTATATGAAACTAAAGTAATTCTTTTCCATTTTAGTCTGATTTTTGTTCTCAAAATGGGCAAGAGATCAATTCTATAGAAAAAATAAAGCTTAGAATAAAGATATATAAGCTGTGGGAGTGCTGAAATCATGTTCAATGTTAAAAGAAATTTCTTTGCCACTACAAATCATAATCTAATGAATATTTTTCTGCCAGTGCTTTGATTATTTTGATTCCTTTCCAAATCAAGCTTTCATATAAAAATCTGCTCAGTAAGACTTCCTGAATTCTGTCTAATTCTATACCTTTTTTTTTGGTTCTAATGCTACTAACAGTTATTTTCAGAGTATTCTGCTTTACATTAGTTGTCATCAAAACAAACTGGCAACTGATATTGATTGTGTTCTGAAAGACTAAGTAATTCTTAAACCTGCTATATTTATTCCTTGTTGCAAAGAATGATGAAAAAAATCTTGTTAAGAATGGCTTTTCAGATGTACTAGGTGGTCCAACTTTTGGAATCTATGTTTCAGAACATGCTTTCCCCCAATTCGTCCCCCCCTACTCCCACTTAAACTTTTATTTTCCAAAAAATACTGCTTAGCTCTAGCATTTGTCCTGTAAGTACAGTCATCCCTCCATATTCACTAGGGTTAGGGGCAGAGGACCCTCATGAAAATGAAAAAAAAGTGAATAACTCTAAGCCCTCCCAAACCATATTTAACACAAAAAAAGTATGATCACCATATTCAACCCACCATGGATTCCTTTGAGGCATCAGGGTTCCTTCACAAGGCAGAAGTGGTTGGTTGGTGGGACTTATTGCCATCTCCACTGCTGCCCCACACCATTTTTAATAGGGACTTACAAGCCTCGTTCAGTTTCTCAGTCTAATGAAGCTTGCAGTTCCTATTAAAATAGCATAGGGAGGCAGCAGAGGTGACAACAAATAATCCGTAAATAATCAAATCCACAAAAGCAAAACTCGCAGATGTGGAGGGCTAACTGTAATTCAGAGTGGCTTTGCCTGGATTTTCTGCAGCCCCACTGTGTTCTGTGAAACAGCTCCAATATAAGTGGCATGTTGACACATATACAGCCATAGGTACACTTCAAAAGATACAATATCAGCAGAGTAATGAAATGTAGAGGAGTCATTTTATCATTGTGTAAAGTTAGGATGCCATCTAGTGGCCTGTCTCCCCCCCCCCCCCAATCTAAGTCCACAATTACTAGGAAATGTGGCCTTTATTTTACCCCAAGTAAACTAAGTGGCAGATATTCTTGTGTACATTACCCATTGGCTGTGCTCCGAGAGGCTGAGCAAGTTTGTTAGAATACCACATGTCAGGTTTCTACTTTAGTTTTTCTAGCTCTAACTTAAAGCAGAAGGTGCCTGTTCATGGCAGGAAGAAATCTAATGTCACTTGCTTTTTTTTGTTTTTTTTTCTCCTATAGCTCCATAAGCAAGCTGACATGCAGGAAGAGAAGAACCGAATAGAGCGTGTACTTGGCGCAATATCTCAGCCAGAGTTAATACAGAAAGTTCTCACTTTTGCACTTTCCGTGAGTAATTAGCCAAATATAGTGTGTATTGTCTCCACTGATCACTGTAGAAGCATGAAGTTTGGCATCTTGTGCTGTTGTCAAAATTTTCATATTTTAAAGCTGTCAGATCTGTAAGGCTACAAATATGTGCTTAGAAACATCTTGACAGCAGAATCTTCAGTCTTCCTAGGCAGAAGAACTGGAGCAAAGTGTCTTCTTCAAATGAAATATTCTTAGTGCGAGAGAATACAGGGTACTTGCCTCTTTTCAACACATGATTAAATTACAAAGAAATGACAATAATGGGTTCTCCATTGGAATGAACCTGTCAGCATTCAAAAGTGAAGTGTTTTCTGCAAGCACTGCTATGGGAATAGACCATTGCTGTTCCGGAGGGAAAGATGGATGACCAGTTCTTAGAAATAGACAGTACCAGATTCTGTGCTACATACTATGCGGAAGCAGTGGAAGCTTGAACTGAATGGGGTAATGGTGCATTCCCCCTTCTTAAACCTGTAACATGTAGTAATGGAAATGCATGGGTTGATATCACCCTATTTGTTTCCCTATCCCTGCTTCACATTATTTGCAGCTGCTGTTATGGTGTTTTGCCATACATTTCTGTAACCCACTGAAACAGAGCTGCTTTATTTAACTGTTTGTGTTCTAAGTATAGCTAAGTCTGGATCCAGTCCATTGTGTAATTATGTACACACATATACATATAGACACACAAACAGAGAGAGAGAGACACACACACACAAATTATCTGACTGTTCTAGTCTACTGATTTCAATCTCACTAGAGTTTCTAAATGATATCAGCAATGATAGACAATATTCTGTGGGAAGGAAGCATGCTCGTCGCAATGTATTGACTTCCCCTGTACTGCACAGCCACAGAGGAATGCTGGGTGTGTTCCGGAGTTCACCTGAAATTCACAGTGCAACAGTGAATCCCTACAGGCCTGGCTAGCACTAGCATAAACGGAGTATGCCCTGGAACGTTTCCCAGGACCCTTTACAGAGAAGTCAGTATGATGTGAATTGACTCAAATGTCTGAACATGATTTCCCAAGGTCAATTAAATAGACATGCTGCTGGTGCACATAATAGAGACAACTCTTGAACTCTTAATCTGTGGATTCAAGGACACTAGAGTTACTGTACCTTTTTTCCATCTTCAGGAAGAGGTACGTCCCCAGGATACAGTATCTGTCATTGGCGGAGTGGCTGGAGGCAGTAAGCAAGGCAGAAAAGCTGCCTGGAAGTTTGTCAGAGACAACTGGGAAGAGCTGTATAATCGTTACCAGGGGGGCTTCTTAATATCCAGGCTAATAAAGGTGGGCATGAAAAAGTCTTCACTATGTTAATCATTGATAACACAAGTCTTTTAGAAAATTTCCTTTCTTGATTTACCATGTGCTCTGCCTTGTGTTGCAGCTGTCAGTGGATGGATTTGCGATTGACAAAATGGCTGCTGAGGTTAAGGTAAGACAGTTGTATATGTATCTTGGCTGCTGGCCTTGTAGTGGCTTTTGGATTCACAAATGAATGAACATACATTGGACTTCCTTTCTCCCCGCTGTTGGACTATCTCTACTGAGAAATGACTAGGGAGAAAACTGCATTTTGGAGCAAGATATTCCAGAATTTTGTTGCCTGATTCTTCCTTTTTGGGGCAGCCAATCAGACTGTGTGCCTTCTCGATGGATAAAATTATTTATGTACTTAATTCATATTCCACCTTCCAATATGTGATACCCAAAGTGGCTTGCAATCAATCAAGTGTGTAAATAAGCCCACCAGTACTGATTTTATGTTATGTAAGACTTGACAGACCAAACTCCCGAGCAAGTTGCTATAGAAAATTACCATAGATACAGACTTTTTTTCCCTGTAAAAGGATGTAAATAGTAAGCATGTTGCAGAACAGGATAAGCTCATATTTTTTTCCAGCTTTTCCAGTATTGGTGTCCTTAAGATGTTTTGGTTTTCAGTACCAGTGAGCCCTAGCCAGCACAGATCTGGAAGGCACCAGGTTGAGTAAGGCTGTTGTGGAAGACCCAAGTAGCATCTTATAATGAACATAAGTTGTAGCATTGGGGTGCTTAGCATCATTTGAGGTTATATACCAGTGTCAGACAAACTACTGGGAGAGTTGGCTATCCCACTTTGATGGAAGTGGTCACCTATCCAGTACATCTGGGCAGAGCTGAGATTTAACCATAATGTTCACAAATTACACAAGGAGATGAACACGTGGCTACTTGGCTTGGTTCTAATTCAGAGAGAGTTATAGAGGCATGCCAGAGGAGGATAGGATGGAGAACCGAAGCCTGCCAAGCTTCAGTTGATCCATAACCAAGAGTTATTTATATGTTCAGTCTTCCAAAGAGCTCCAAGAACAGTTCTTAGAACTTTTAACCAAGGTTGATTTGGCTAACCATTTGACTCTGTGAAAACAGTAATTTTGAATGTATATAGTAGCCCTTAGAAACATGGCCATGCCATATCAATAGAAGTCTTAAGTTGTTTTTTTATTAGTATTATCTTCTGCGCCGTAACTTGGACACTTGGATAAGTGCTGTATTTGCTGGTGTATAAGACTCACTTTTTTCCCAAAAAACGCTGCTTAAAAATGGGGTGTGTCTTATATGCTGGCAAATACTATTTGCCAGTGTATAAATGGGGTGTGTCTTATATACAAGTGCATCTTATATGCTGGCAAATATGGTAAATGTGTAAATACATTATTTGTATATAGATGTAGTCTTAAAAGTGAAAAGGAAATAATGCTTGGCTTTTCTGGGAATATAAAGATCTTGTCAGTGCAGCAAAATTGGAAATTCAAAACAGTACTTTAAGCATAGACCTGCAAAAGGGTGTTTTAGCTGATTTAATAGCACGTGTGCTCTGTAGGCATTGTTCTCAGGCACTGTTCTTGTAGCTCAGATCTGATTTTGTGCCCTCTTGCCCACCCACACCCCCACATTTATATGCTGTGGAATTTTAGCTCTCCAGACATTGTTAGACTCCACTTCCACCAACACCAGTAAGCCTGACTAGTGGTGAAGGACTACTAGCTTATCCATGTCAGGAAGACCACAGGTTCCCAACACCTTGTTCTATGTATCTTTACTGCTTCAACCATTTTAAAATGTCATCAGATGTGACACTCCCAGAGGATGTTGTTTCATTTCATGTAGGCTTTCTTTGAGAGTCACCCAGCTCCATCAGCTGAACGCACCATCCAGCAGTGCTGTGAAAACATCCTGTTGAACGCTGCATGGCTGAAGCGTGATGCTGAAAATGTCCATCAGTACCTCCTGCAGCGCAAGGCCTCACCGACTGCTGTGTGAGTCTACCTTCACCCATCTTGGACATCCCAACCGCTGTGGCCCAACTGCCTCATTGTGAGGATGAGGAGCTGCTACCCAACAGCTGAATAATACGCCAAGGAAATTGGAGTCTTTTCTCAAACCAATGGGGATTGGACAATGAATGTAGTTAACTGGTTCCTGCTCACACTCCAGAATTAAATTCTATTAAAAATTATCAACAATTCAGAAAAAACAAAAACAAAACCAACCACCCTGTAAATATAATAGTAATAAAATAGAGCATAACAAAACTGTGAAACTTCCTTAAGCCTTTGTCAGTGGTCAAAATATTTAACACCCCCTTCCTTACACTTACTGATAAATGATTTTTTTAACCATCCCTCTCCCTTTTTCTAAAAAAAAAAAAGGAAGAAGAAGAAGAAGCAAGGAAATCAGAGGTTTCTAAGAAAGTTGAACTATATGGCAGGTTGAAGGCAGGAATGGGTTAACGCCTCTGAGCATGCCAGAGAGCACAGTACAAGATGGCAAAAAACACGTATGTGTTGTGTGGAATGGTTCAGTTGTGAAAGACAGCTTGACATAACCTAATGTGTATTACTGAGTCAGGGATTTCTGGGAGACATCCTGCAACCTTGGTTCATGTTTGAACACTTGTAAGAATCCTGCCCTTCCCAATCCCTCATCTCATTATCTTTAGGGAGGGGGGAAATAAAATGTTCTGTCTGTCTTTCTCCTCCTACTTTTGGGTTTCATTTGCTGATGTCCTTCTTAGAGATTATAAAATTTGTATGGAAACATCTTTCTCAGCCACATTAAAAGAAAAGAATTCACATCATCCTTTTCTATCTTTCTTTAACTTATACCCCACCACTGCATGCAGGTAACATTTAGTACCGTGACTGAATTCTTGTTGGCCACTATAAAGATTGGCCTCCTTTAAGCATAATAACACTGTAGTTTGACTGAAAGACTCACTCTGTTTAAAAACCAAAATACTGTCCTAAACTTCTTGTGACCACAGCTTTCCATCCCCCTTTCGTTGGTGATGTTTGGTAATTTGATTCAGAAGCCTTAAAACTTGTACTAGCTGGCATGATGATCAAATTCTAAGTTGTGTGCCATCAGTTGCTTACCAGAGTAGCATGTTCCTGCTAATCAGACTTCAAACCTCACACCACTCCTCTCACAAATGTTTACAGTCCCCATTTTTTTTTCAACTACCTTTTTAAAAAGGAATTCATACTTGGTGTGGCTTTAACTGTTATTTGAGAAGGTCATCAGATTCTAGCTGTCAAACTGCTTCCCTGGAAACACATTTTGTGCTGTTGTTTTAAAAGAAAAACAAAAGGAAAATAATTAAAACAAGTTGGCGTTAATAAAAAGGAAAGTCAATGTGAAACTGAAGAGTCTTGGTTTTGGTGTAGTATGTTGGCAAAACTGGAAAATGGTGTTTTTGCAGATAGTTTTGGTTGTATCACCACCTTATAAACCAGTTTTCATGGGAGATGGTGTATAAGATTGAGTTTTTGTGTCTGTTCTCAAACTCACAAGTGGGCCTACCATGAGGCAAATTGAGGGGGCTGCATCAGGTGACAAATTTTGAATCCTTAAGAACAGCACATAGGATAGGGGAGCTGCTGCAACATACACTTAACCTTTGCTGTCTCTCAGTGGCAGCAATGTGATTAGGCATTATCCTGTAACATGTGGCATCAGTCTAGGTTAGACATAAGAAACTCCAGCACAGCTGATTATTCCCTGCTGTATCTTTTTTTTTAAGCTGTGAACCATATGTTTTTTGTGCTGACAAACCATTCTGAAAAACATGAACAATGGACACACTGCCCATAAGGCTGTGATAAAAGACTCCAAAATGCAGCATATTGCTGGCTTTTTGCCGTAATAATAAACTTGTACTTGTAAATGCAGCATATTTTGAACATAGTTTACAGATTCTAAAAAGCACTTCTGATCTGTTCTGATGGAAGGGGATCTTCAGCCTTCCTCACAACAATAACAACAATAATAAACTGGGTGTGGCACCTATTTTTTTCCTTGCTCAAGATGCTGTTTTATCTTGTGTTCCTACCTTGGTAGAAACTCATAGTTGGAGTTCTAGATGTATGATTTATGATCTGGGTCCAAAGAACTGCAAGAAAAAACAGAAGGCAGCATTCTAAATAGATTGTGCCTCAAAGGTTTCATAGGATTCTTTTCAGTCTACTTTATGTAACAGACTGGCAGATATTTTTCAGTGTGCTACGGACTGGTACCATGCTTGTGTCATGTTACTGTTATATTAGCATTGTTTGCTTGAAACTCAAGATGATTGGCACTGCTTCACAGACCACCACTTTGAGTAGCACTGCTTTATAGCGTAAGTTCAGACTTCTTTATTCTTAAAAAATAAACACTACAAATAATGTCTGCAAGGAAAGATTTCCAATTCTTTTATAAAATTATGCAAACTAAGCAGATCAGCACATTGTCTTCTGCCAGCCATAGGGAAAAACATGAATCTGAAGGAATTAAGAGACCTATATTAGATCTGCTGTTAACAGGCTGCTGTAACAGGAAGAGATCAGCTCTTTCCACTTCACCTCACTTTGAATAAGAAAAGGAACCTTCATAAATGATCAACTTGTGAATAGTGGCAAGTTTTCTTATGTACGGACTGACTACTGTATAACATTACCTCAAAGTCCTGGCTTGGTGAACAAGTATCCATGGGCTACCTTTGAGTCCCCAAGCCCCCTAATTGCTGCTGAAGTTTCCCCCACGCCTCCAGTAGCTAAACGGGGTTTTTTTGTTTAAAAAAAAAAGTGTGAATATGGTTTAAAACAAGGTGCATCCTCTTTGAATGGCCTGTTCTTTAAAAACAGATCTGCTAGTTAACTTGCCTTTGCCAATATTGAGTGGCAATTTCAAAGGAAAAAGTTCTTTAATTTGCTGTTGCCCCCATCGATTTGGCACATCCAGTCTAGCCACCAGTTGCTCACAAAGTTGACCTACCCTGCGTTGAGACAGTTGGGTTGCTAAGGCTGGAGGAGGGACCAGAGAAGACAATGAGCCTTGTGTAGGCTGATCTTGTTCTTCACCTGGCCACCTGAACCTCTTTTTCTGTGTCTTCCATCCTGTATCTAACATTAGGAACAAGGATGCCTCTACTCTTCATGAATTTCCAGGAGAATTCTCAGATTCTCACAAACACTTGAGAAGAAAGCCACACAAAAGAAACTAAATGGTGTGAGACAGCAGAAGAGTAATAAAAATGACATAGGAGCAACTCAAAATACAGAATGCTCAAAAATGATTTAGGTGCAATTGAAAGTGCAGACTGCTCAATAAAGGGCATTATACTGTTCACAAGTGCATTATCAAAGCAGCAGTCATAAGATACTTCATTCAAGAAATAGCTCACTATCAAATCGATATAAAAGAATTACCCAGTTCCCATGTTATATTTATACAATAAATATTTATTGATACAATTATTTTTTTGGAGGGGTACTTTTTGTCCCCAAAAGAGACACTGAGGCAACTTCAGAGTTTTAAACAATATTAAAACTTGACATCATAACAGCATAATTAGGACATTTTGCTAGGTATTTCTTTCAGAATGCAGGGGAGGAAAGTAAAGTAAGGACAGTCCAGGGATGGCTCATCCATTAACTCAAAAGGTTTTTGACATGGTCACCCGATAAATTGCCGAGGAGGCTTAGCAGTCATGAAATAAGAACACAACACCTCTGTTTGTTTGTAGTACATGATTAAAAAGAATGACAATAAAGAACTCCAAAGGGATCTCTTCAGATTTGGCAAATATAGCAAATGTGGTGCAGTGTGAACAAATGCACCGTGCTGTATGTGGGGGGCAGGTTGGATTTTACCTCCACATTCATGCTTATGGGGTCAGAGCTGGCAGTGACCAACCAGGAAAGGAATCTTGGGGTTGCGGTTGAAAGTTCAGTGAAATTACCGAGCTAGCTTCTGTGACAAAGGCATATTCCTTGGAGATTGTTAGGAAAGAAAAAAATACAGCTGCCAATATTGTCTTTATAAAATGGTCTGAACACACTTAGCAAACTATCTGTAGTTCCAGTCAGCTCACCTAAAAAAGAAGAGTAGATCTGAAGAGGATATAGGAAAAGGAAGCAAAGGATAAAAGAAGTTGAACAACTCTGCCATGATGAAAGACTACAACATATTATGCTTTTTGGCTCGGGGAAAAAAAAGGTAAGTAGAGACATGATGGAGGTATAGAAGATGCAAACCATAGATTAATAGATTTGCACATCTCTTTCCTAATATTGGAACCTCGTCTCATCCACTGATGTTAAATAATGGGAGACTGAAGACTCATGAAAGTAAATACTTCAGGCACTTAAAATTTATTACCACATGAAATAGTTATGGCTAACTTTGACAGCTTTAGAGAGAAATTCCTGGTCAGCATTAAAAGAAAAATTGATGGAAAATCAGGCTATCTATGGCTACTAGTCAAGAGGACTTTATCTTACTTCCAGAACCAAAGACAATATATCTTATATCAGCTATTGAGAACAAGTAGAAGGAAGGTATTGCATTCATAGCCTTCTGGGCTCCCACATATTTGGTTGGCCACTGTAAGACCCAAATGTAGGACAAGACCGTATCTCCCAATATGAGCCTGTCTGAGTTTTAAGAATCTTGGAAATGGTTCTGTCTTGGTCCCACCATCTTGACAGGTATGATTGGTGAGAATACAGAAGAGAGACTTCTTGGGGACTGCTCTGAGGCAATAGAAAGGTCTCCCACAGAAGAAGGGACTGGCCCCCTATCTGTTCCCTTTCTCCTGGCAAGCAAAGACTTAGGCTTTTAAGTGTTAAATCGCCATTGAAAAAGGTCTTTTCATTAAAACTATTATGTTTTAACTGCCTAAAAGAAAAACTTGCATTTGAGTAAATTATGTTGTTATGCGATTTATATCCCACATTTGCCAAAATGGGACTAGAACAGCCTACAAAAATGAAAACCAATACAAATAAGGAGACAAAAATTTACTAGGTTGTTTTGCTTATGTACTTTTCTTTTATTCATAGCCTGCTCTGTTCGTTCCTTTTGGCTCCAACTGAACGTAAACAGCTGGAAAAAGGAAGGAACCCCAAATGAAATATACTGCTAAAATATTATTGCTTGAGTTTATAAAAATCGGGTCAGACTAACACAATTAGAGGCACAAACTGAAAAAGGCTAAAGCCGCCTCAAATTAGAAGGGCTCACTATTAGAAGTAATCTCAACAGCTAGGGCCACAGCTCAGTGGCAGAGCTTTACTAGCATCCTGGCATCTCTAGGTAAGGGTGAGAAGGGTCTTCACCTAAAACATGGAATGCCTGTCAAGTAGGGCAGGCAAAATGTAGCCCCGGGACTGCACGAGGAGCATGCAGCCATTTCTGTAGCTTCAGACTCCCAGACTCAAGCCCAAAACTTGTGGGGGGGGGTGAGAACAAAAGAAGGTAAACAGCTGCTTCTAGAAGCTTTCAGGAGTAGCCTGTGGACTCCCCAAAGCTGCCCACTCCTTGTGTAGATAATGCTGAGCTTACGTGGACCAGTGTCTCTTGGGCCATTTCCGCACTAGACTGTTATAGTGCTATTATTCCACTTTCAACATCCTATGGAATCCTGGAGTTTGCAGTTTAGGGAGGGGCTTTTCCTAAACTGCAGATCTCAGGATTCCATAGGATGTTGAACGTGGAATAATAGCACTATAACAGTCTAGTGCGGAAATGGCCCTGCGCTCATCCGTGCCCCTGCCTCTTAGGTACACACCCGCTGTAGGTTTCCCAAATCAGTTTTGCCTATAATTTGTAACTAACTACTGCTGGCTAAAGATCTAGGGCTCAATGACACGTAGCACTTTCTGTCTTCCAGCTCTTACACGTGCACAGGTACACAATGAGAAATTAAGCTAAGGTGTTTAAGAAGGTTTTTTTGGGGGGGGGCAGGGAGTTAGAAAATACAGTAATTATGATTATTAAACTCTACATATAAAGCGGATGAAACATTTCCTACGCTGCCTATCTATGTTTACTTGGAAGTAAATCCCACGTAGCACAAACGCTAAGCCTGTAAACGGTCAGTCTCTCCAACTAAGCTTCCTCACCTCACTTGAAATATTCATAAAGAGATTAAAAAAAGCTGCGTTCGAATTGGGCTGTTAGCGTCATGGCGTTCGAGCCGTAACCGGCCAATCATCGGACGCGGATGAACAAGACAGGCAGCCATCGGTCCGATGAAAACGAGGGGGAGGTGCTTTACGGCGTTCGTTCCCGCATCTGGGTTAGCCCAGTCGTGCGTGCGCACGCTACTTACGCAACGGACGTTACGTGCCTGAAGGCTGGCTGGGGCCGGGCAGGCCTGTCCAGTCAATCAAAAGGGATAGGGGAAAACGCATTAGCTTCCCTTTAGGGCGGCTGCGCGGGGTGGGGGCGGGGGCATACGCACGCGCGCGTGCGCGCTCTTTTGTTTTTTTTCCCCCTCCCCTTCCTTCTCCTCCTCCCTCCTTTGGACTCGTACTGACTCAATCGTTTAGCTTCACCTCGCCGCGCGCGCCTTTTTTTCCCCTCAACTCCCTTCTTCCTTTTCTCCCCCCTCCTTTTCCTCTCCCCCTTCCTCCTCTCCCCTCGTTCTCTTCCGCCGCCGCCACAAGGAGTTGTGTGTGGGGAGGGGGAGGGGAAGTAGTAAAGGAGAGTCGAGCCGAGTCGCTTCCGTCGGGGGTGGGGCCGCCCCGCAGTGGAGGGAGAAGTAAAGAGCGCGCGAAGGGAAGAGGCTGACCGAGCCGCCCGCCAGCCAGCCAGCGGGCGAACGAGGCAGCGAACGGGCGAGGGAGGGAGTCGGCGGCGACCACCGGCTCCGGCCCTCTCTTTCCTTTCTCCCTTTCCCTCCCCCCTTCCTCCTTTCCTTTCCTTCCTTCCCAGTTTCACCTCACGCCGCCGCCTGCGCCGTCATGGAGCTCATTACTATCTTGGAGAAGACGGTCTCGCCAGGTAAAGGGGAAAGAAGGGCTGGCCTGAGGTATGAAGGAGCTCCCAGAGGGCCCTCTTCGCATAAGATGGGGGCGGGGGGGGGACTGGGACCGTGCCGGAGTAGGGAGGCATCTCGTGTGGGAGAGAGGATGGGGTTGGGGGAGGCGGGCCCCATGCCAAAGCGCGGGTGGAGGCGGGGATGGTTTTTAGGAGAGGGGGCCAACATCTGGGAGGAGGGGAATTAAATGGCAGAAAGAGAGAGGGGGGTGGGAAAAGGAGAGAGGAAGGTGCTAAAGGCGGGCGCGGGACGGTTGGGAAGAGCGGGCTGGCTCCCTCTCAGCGTGGAAAGGGAGGGAGAAGGCATGGCTGAGGTCGCGTCAGGGCCTTAATATTGGGTGGGGAGGAGGAGAGGATGGGGTAGCAGATATGAACTGAGATCAGTGAGGAGGTGGGAACGATGGTGATGTTTTCCTCCATCCCTGCGTGGCCTTATGCAGTCGGGTTGGGAATGGGTGGTAGTTAAAGACAAAGCGGCCTTCCTTCTGGATCTTGTTGGGGTCAGTTGGGAAGTGTAGTGTTGATACACGTGTTTAGAGGAGGGAAGGTGGTTGGGAATGTGAGAAAATGGTTTCGGTGCCTGAAGTGTGTGTGTGGAGGGGAGTATTGGCCGCGAGAGAAAAGTGGAAAGATGGGGGGTCCCGTTCAGAGGTGGGGATGAAGTCTCCTCTCCGTGGCATGTGGTAGATGGGTGGGGCGAAATTTTTTCTCCCTGATTGTGCTTAGCATATGGCCGTGGGGCAAAGCTACTGCTGCTTCTGCTGGGGAGCTGAATGAGTTTCTCCCACGGGTATATTTTACATACCCACTTGGGGAGAGGGAACTTGAGGGGAACTTCAGAGATGGCCCCATGCGGGGTCAAGAAGAGGTGCGAGCACGAGAACAAGGTCTACTTATATGTAAAAAGAGAGTTGGTGGTGAAGTAATTTACAAGAGTTTTAGGTGGGAGCCTGGGCATCCGTTTAGGGTAGTCTTCCAGGCCCAAATCGGGAGCAATGATCAGTAACTGAATTGGGTTAGGAGTGGACTTCGAGCCGTATCCATGTCTTGGCCCAGGCTGTTGGAAGCTGGATGCCATCACTCCCCAACCTCCCCAAAGTTCTACCTAGATTTGGAAGGGTGTCTTTTAGAGGACAGGCTAGCAGTGGCCTAGTGTCCTGGAATGGGTGGAGTAGGAGAGCCTTTCGCCCGATCTATGAGAATGTTTTATTTCTTCCCAACCCTCCTTTCATCTCTTGAAATAGAAGAAACACACACACAATCTTTGTCGTATTTGTTGTCGAAAAGTTTGTTCGGGGGAGGGTGAATCACTAAGGCCGTCTGTGGAGGAAAGGGCCTGGGGCTGGCCGGCTGGTGGGGATGTATGAGGACCTCTATATGGAGCGCGGGTTAGGGTGGCGAGGAGGACGATGTTGGGGTTTTGGTGTCCTGATTTAGGGGACAGGAAGAATGGATGTGGAGGAGGATGCGTACGAGGAGATGGGAAGACTGCTGATGGGATAAGACTTGAATTGGGGTCGTTAGTGAAATCCCCCGCCTGTCTTTTTCCTCTCCCTTATCCCCTGCAGATTGCACCGAGCTCGAAGCGGCCCAGAAGTTCCTGGAGCAGGCAGCCATCGAGAACCTGGTAAGAGGCGAAACCGGGCTTAATGCTGGCCTTGGGTGGGGTTTGCAAAAGCGGGATTCCCTCCCTTCCTCTATGTGTGTGTGTTTAAAAAAAAAAGCCATAGGCCGAACCGCCATAGAGGGGCGCAGCCTAACCGAAGGTTTTTTTTTCTTTTTTCTTTTTTTCTTTTTTTTTGAGGGAGGGGAGAAAGAAGGAAGCAGCCAATAGCAAAGCTCCTGGGAGTCGCGCCACCCAATCGCGAAGGCGAGCCGGGCCCGCGGGAGGGAAAAGGAAGAGGAGGGCAGTTCGGCTCTGCCGCGCTGCATGCTTGGAGGGAAAGTGGGGGAGGTGGGTAGATGGGGCCTGCGGGGGCCGGCCATGTGGGGAAGCCGGCATGAGTAGCTAGGCGCAGCCGGAGGAGGAGCATGCTGCTGCTCCTGCTTGAAATGGGCCTTTCAGCCTAACTGCTCATAGGCGGGCCTTCTTCGGTTTCGTTTCTTCCTGCTGCTTTTCCTCCTTAGTGTGAGGATTACCGTCCAATGCATCTGGACCATCTCCCATTTTCTTCACTTTTCTTTTCCTTCCATGATTACTCAACTTCCTTCTCTTCCGTTAACACGCAGCTTCATTCCCCGTTCCTCGTCTCCCAGTATTCTTTACTTTACCCATTGCCCGTATTCTTTTGATAATTTTTTATGCGTTATTCGGGGCCAGGCCTGTTTTGAAATCTGTGAGTTGCCCTCTTAATTTTTTAGGTAATCTCTAGTTGTATCACTTGGTGAAATATTCATTCCTACTTCTAGAAGTTTGCTTTAGAACAAAATTAATAGAAATATGGTAGAGAAGAGGTGCTGGTGGGAATTACGAGTGTGAAGCTTGGAATAAAAGTACATAAAATATAGTGATAACAGATTGGTTTGTTCCAGAATGTACAAGGAGAATTGAGTAGCTGGTATATTTTATTAGATCAATTTAAGATAGGCTTATTTTGAATGAATGAGTGGTTCTCTTCAAATAGAACATAAAGGTGAATTGAATATAATTTCGTGTGTTCATAAAGGTGATTGAATCTGTTTAAACATGTGTTTAGAGATAGTTGGGCAACGTGTCCTGATAAACCATTCAAAAGATGGTTAGTGAAAATGAATTATGTGTTCCGTTAATTATTTGAGAGAATCTTTAAATGGCTATTGTCAGCTGACTGATTTCTCCAACTCACTGATATATGCTGTTTAAGATCTGTGGGATTCCATGATGCATAGAATTGACATGAGCAGTTCTGGACATAACTCGGTGACATTTTAGGTGCTTTACTTTCAGAAAGTTCCAGATTTTATCCCTGGAATCTCTTAAGTAGTTCTAGGAAAGACCCCCTCACTGAAAATCTGGAGAGCCACTGCATGTTAGTGTCAATATTAAGCTGGATGGACAAATGGTCTACCTCTGGATAAGACAGTTTCTTATCCAATGTAATCCTTTGTTTAGGGTGATGAAGAAACTTACAGGAATTATGTATTGTGTATTACGTTGGCTTTGTTGAATGAATGAATAGCTTATTAGAGGACTCAAGACAGTAGATAGCTATGTAATTTAATTTTTACAGAATCATAGAATTACAGAGCTGAGCGGGACTTAAGGAGTCTTATTTTAACCACTACCAGTTCTGGAAATCTGGAGCTGAAGAATTCCTAAAAGCTAAACTGCTCAATATATTTATTTTTCTGCTCTTCGCACTGGGGTTTAATTTACGGGGTCATATTTTATGGGTTACATTGAAGTATCTGGTGACAGTCGCACAAACTTTTTTACAAACGTTTTGATGCACTTTTCTCCCACTAAAGAATAGGATAAAAATAAAGATAATTAAAGATTGTCACAACAAGTATGCTGTTCATGGATGTGTAACCAGACAGATTCCCTCCAGTTGTCCCTGTGCTTATAGTATCTGAATTTTGCTTTTCTAGAAAGCAAAGCCAAGGAGATGTAGACTCTGGGACATTTTGGTGTTACCTCACATATACTTTTCTGTTGATAGATGTACATTGTTCTTCTTGGGCTATTACTGATACAGAAGTAAGAAGATTATTGTGTCAAGCAGTGCTATCAAGTGTTGCAGTGTGTGTGTCTTCGCCACACTGTAGTCCACTTGAAGGATCATTTTTAATATGAGGTGCTTCTTGCTCTGAAGATCTCACATATGGAAATGAGCATGAGCTAACAGTGGATTGCCTTGGAATCTCCCTGCCTTCTTCAAATGTTCTGGCCAGATTGCAAGTACCCTAAGATTCCTGGAAGCTAATATCAGTTTTTTAATACTTTGTGACATTATAGTGAACACTCCTTCCAAAGTGTGGTGTATATACAGTATTCCATTATGTCTTCACACCAGCCTTCTAAAATATGTTGGTCCAGAAGATGATAGCTAAGGGTCAGCCAGGCAAGCTTCTCGGCTGACCAGTGATTTGAAATAAGATCCCATATACAACAAGATACCTGTTATTTATGAGTCTTGTTGTTTATAGGTGTGAATATTTTAGCGTCACAAGTGCTTAGGACCCTGTCTTGCCAGTAGATAGCATTAAATTATTTTACTTTTGTATCACAGAACATATGGATCAGGTATTCCTAGTGGATTCAGTTTGTAGTTAAAGTGGGGCAGGGTGTAGGGCAGAGCAATATACTGTGAAGTGACCATTGTATTTCAGATAATTTTTTTTCTGTAGTTGTTCAGCCTATTTCATCCCTTACAGTCGCTTACTGAAAGAGAGTTGTCTGAGACTTGAGTACCCAAAAAAGAATTAGGGACATTTTGTTCTTCACATCCATTATTGCTCAGTCACCTTGTCAGATAGTGGTTTCAGATGCATCTGTCACCAGCATAATGTGTAGTTCTGATCTCCATGGGGAGATGGAACATAAACATGTGTTTACCCTGTGTGGTGGTGCATGGACTGCATTTGGTCTATTTTACCACATTTTCTTTGGCCATTTGGAATAAGCAAAGATCATCCAGTTTTTTCCCCCAGATAGAAGGGTAGGGTATAGAGTAATGTAAGAATACAGTTGGCTTTCTATACCCATGGGTTCAGCTGACCATGAATTGAAAATATAGGGGGAAAAGTCCAAAAGGCAAACTTTGATTTTGCCATTTTATGTAAGGGATACCATTTTACTATGCCATCGTACTTAATGGGACCTAAACATCCACAAATTTTGTTATCAACAGGGGGTCCTGGGGTCCTTGAACCACACCTTAGCTGATACTGAGGCTCATTTAATAGCAAAGTGTGTTGAATAGTTGGTAAGAAATGAAACAGCTGTTGCTGAAGACCTGAGAAAAGAGCTGCCATTCCATTATCTCATATTTGGCACCTTCTCCCTATAGCATAGGGGCTAGGGAGGTAAGGGAAAATGCTACCATTCACAAAACTGCATTTTTGCAGTTGGATCCAATTGTAGAGATGAAGTTTGGGCTTATGGTTCTGCAACAGCAGCCCTTGACGTCACACAGCAATCATCTAGTTAAATCTAAGGGATTTTCACAAACTCTTTGTGATCAGCATGGAAAGTCCTGAACAAATCCAGCTCATCAGTCCTTTAGCATCTTTAAGTATGCATGTATCCAAGTTTCTGAACACCAGCATCAGTGTTTCCAGTGCTGCCATATTAAGATTCCTGGTATTACTTTAAAGCCTGAAGATCAGCCTTGATTACCAGCCACATTGCTGTAGAAAGAGTGTCTGACTTGTTCTGTCTCAACTTTTGTACATTTGTAGTGGATAAAGAAAATTTGCCCAATACCTGAACTCAACACTCCCTTTTCTCCTCATATTTTCTCTACAAGCATTAGGAGTGGAAATTACTTCATAACTGGCCTGCCAATATATCCTAGTGTCTCTGAAAGTAAAGAGGGTCTTAAACTGTCAGGTGCTCTTGAGCAAATTGCTCTTTGCACCTGTGTACTCTGGCTAGACTTTTGCAAAGCTGTCTGTGCTTAAAATGGGTTGGTTCCATTAACGTACACTAGACAGTTTGGTGGCTTTACATAATGTCCTTATTAACTGGACATGTTGGAACACAGAACAACGCTGGTATAATTTGCCTGATCCAACTGCCTTAAAATAAAACCCCATTGTAATTCACCTCCAAATGGTTGAAGTTTTTAAAAAAAATTACAGTATGGAAGCATATTTAACCCATTATTTTTCTAGGAAAACTAACAATGCAGCAAAACAGAACCATTAACTTTTAACTTCTTTATGTACTTAGTATCACTGCATATGTGGACATCTCAGTACTGTCCATTAATATGATGTATTTTTATCATTTTGTTGGGTCTTAGATGTCCCAAACATTGCGTAAACTTCAGATATGTGTCCAGAGAAGTCATCTGAGTTTTTTCTTAGTTGGAATTCTATTAGAATCTCAAGAGTCCCATGGCTGCTGCAAGTTGCATATGTCTTCTCTGTTGCCCAGCCCCAGCCTTGTAGCAAATTGTACATATTTTATTTGTATTTTGAATGTCTTTAAAAATATGTATAGGATTATCTCCCAAACAGCTTAAGACGACACTTGATTGTACACAAATGAAGCACTGTTTGAAATGAAATAGGAGAATGGGGTTAAAGGGGAAGAATAATTGGAATCAGAAAGGTGAAATGTAAAGATGAAAAGTAGGAGGGAGGAATCTAGCAGCAGTTTTAAGACTAGCATGAGCTAGTCATGGATTTTATTCTACTTTAGAACTGATGTAGAGATCAAGCAGTGAGCTGAATTTGTAGCTGGTTCTGATGTGCAACAGAGCAATGCTACCAGCTTCAGCTGCTACCATGACCTGGAGTAGATCAAGGAACTGCAGTTTGTATGGTTTTTAAAAGAAAAGTTTTTAAAAGAACAATAGTGGGACATCTGTGGTGGTCCAGATGCTGCTTGTTTCTGTCTGTCATTGGCCCCTTCCACCATTGATAATAGGGTTAGAATGATGAGTGTAGTACTCTTGCACTGTCTTAAGGGCTGAAAGTTTTGTGATTCCTACACCCCTTTTAGTTGCCTGAAACAGAGTCCAAATTGACTTGAACTGAAATGAACAGACATACAATTTCTCAGTTAGAAAAAATGATAGAGCAGTCAGTTTGATGCATTGGACTAAAATAGGTTAATGGTCAAGCTTGACATGGGGTTTCTGAATTACCTGAAGTTTGTCCTAGTTTAAGAAATGCTACATGAGTAGCAAGAAGGAATGGCTATTGAAGACATAGAAGCATGTGTACTTGTCTTGAAGAGCTGAGATTATTCAACAGATCATTTTTAGCTTTTGCTCCTTAAGTTCAGTTGGAAATAAGCCCATTTAAAGGTTGGAATTCAGTCATACTTCCTTTTGAAAGAAGGAAGTAGCCAGTATGAGTTATTAAACTGTTTTTACCTCCCTCCCCTCTCTCTCTTTGGCCAGCCTACTTTCCTTGTGGAACTGTCCAGAGTGCTGGCAAACCCAGGAAACAGCCAGGTTGCCAGAGTTGCAGCTGGTTTGCAGATCAAAAATTCTTTGACATCTAAAGACCCTGATGTAAAGGCCCAGCACCAGCAGAGATGGCTTGCAATCGATGCCAACGCTCGGCGAGAAGTCAAGAATTATGTATGTAAAGCCCAGTACTTTCGGTTTTTCATTCTTAGTCTTGGTGGCTTCTCCAAACAAGTGTGCCCTGTCTTTCTGCAGTGAATATACATTGTTCTTCTTTATATTTGTTTGAGACACTTGCTCCCTATATTTCTTGCCCTTCCCACTCTTGAGGTTCTTTTAAAAAAGTTTTCAAATTTTGTAACTGAAGATTGTTTTCTTGGTTTCAAAAAGGCTTGGTAGGAATGTTTTTTGAGTTTGTGATACGCATTGTGCCCTCCATTTATGCAGGGGTTCCATTTCAGGAACACCCATGTAAAAAACACAAAGCATTGTGTCCCATTATAGTCAGTGGATTCAATGTGCGCACCTGTGGCAGCAGAGGTGTGCACCCTCTGCATTCAGTGACTATAATGGGATGTGACACTTCATGTGACCTCACATTTGTGTGTGTGGAGGTTGCTGTAAGGTAGAAGCCACTGTAATTGAAGGTGATTTACTTCATCATCCTGCTGCCACTTGTGTTCCTAGTGCATTGTTCTTTCCTGCTTGCATGTCAGTCTGTTCCCCTTCTCTTTGCAGGTTTTGCAGACCTTGGGTACAGAAACCTACAGGCCGAGCTCAGCATCACAGTGCGTTGCTGGCATCGCCTGTGCAGAAATCCCCATGAATCAGTGGCCTGAACTTATTCCTCAGCTGGTAGCTAACGTTACAAATCAGCACAGCACGGAGCATATGAAAGAGTCAACATTGGAAGCAATTGGCTACATCTGTCAGGATATTGTAAGTGCTGCTTTCTGAATATGCATTTAGTGTACTGTCTTTATGAACCTGTTTTCTTTCTTCTCTCTTTATAACCTTAGTTTTAAACAAATGCTACCCATTGGGTTCATTTCCCAACAGGGTTCCACCCATATGCACGATATAGTAATACTAAAAAGCACATGCTAAATCTTTCCAACTCCGCTCAGTAACTCCCTCCAGAACTGAGGTTTGGAAGGTAGGGCTTTCCAGCCAGATGGAGATTCCAGTTTCTCTTGTATTCACCTACAGCTAGTTGAAGGATCTTCAGAAACTGTGAGTGTGAGAAACAAGGCAACATGCATATTTGCTTCTGTTGTCCATAATTTCCGACCCAGTTTGACCTTTGATGAATGCAGGATATTCCTTCATCAGAAATACATCTGCGTGCTGGGGAGGGATGAAAAGCTCTGTCATAGGTGAAATAGGAAAGTAAAGAAATCTTGTTTGAAGTTGCTTCTGTAGATTGTTAATATGAGTTATATAGGCAGTCTGCAGCTCATATGACCTGTTCCCCCTCTGATATGAAGGAAGGCTAATTTAAAGGGTTCTGTGGGTTCATGTATTCCAGAGGAGTCCCATAGAGAAGACTGAGGATTAAATTTCTCTTTCTGGAGGACCAAGTCTTTCTGATCCACTTTCTGTTTCATTCTGTTGTGCCAATTGTTGCACTTGTCTTTTTGCCATAACGTCCTTTTTGTTCCCCTTCCTTGTGTTGCATCACTTTTTACTAGGAAAAAGTCTGTTTGGGGAACATAAATGTTTGAGGATTATCATCTGTGTTCCCCAAAAGATCTCACATATGACCGTCCCAAAGTAACAAGGTCAATTTGTCAGTGGTGCATAAGGGTATTGCATGCAAGTAATTTTAGGCCTGAACGCTTGTGAGTATGATATCCAGCTCTTCTTTGAGTGAGACAGCTCCATGCTTGTGGTGATTTTCCTTGCCATAATTTTGTTCTGGTGTGCTGAGAGACTGAACTGCTACTTGTGTACTTTACCTAGCTCTTATTCCTGCTTCAGGACCCAGAACAGCTTCAGGACAAATCAAATGAGATCTTGACAGCTATTATCCAGGGCATGAGAAAAGAAGAGCCAAGTAATAATGTGAAGCTAGCGGCTACCAATGCTCTCTTGAACTCTTTGGAATTTACCAAAGCAAACTTTGACAAAGAGGTAAGTGGACAAATAAAATGGGGAAGGAAATGGCTTTAAAAGTGAAGCCAGTGGAAAGAGAAAGTAAATTCATGGTCTGTGATGAGAAATCATGCACCACGCTGAGTTCTGATGCACTCCCATTTCTGCTGAGACTTCATTTTATCTGTGCGAGGGGTAGGCTTTTGTACAGCCAGTTCCTGTTGTGGGTAAATTAGAGAATCCCAGCAACAAACAGATAGTGACTTCGGTGATTTAGCTGTTCTGCCAAAGGGAATTGAACAATTCTAATAGAAGTGGTTTGGAGCTGTGAATTATTGTAGAGTGCACCACCTTGCATGCCTTTGTTGGAGATAACTTCAGTATGTAGGGAGTAAGGAAATCTTTTCAATATGCAGGGCCTGCAGTTAGCTTCCTGAGCAGTCTGTTCTGAAGCCTGGTTTGCATGTTCTTTCCGTCTTGTGGTATGAAGTTGCCAGTGGCATGGATTCCTGTATCTCTGCAGTGATTTGACCATGTAATACTTTTCTAACGTTATCAGAATATTTCAGCAAGTATCCAGTGTATGCATGTGTCTTTTGTAGTCACTTGCACAGTATTTCTCAGAATTACTAATCATGATAGTAATCTTTTGTGCCCCTGGCAATTGCCCAGGTTAGAAGCTTCCAGAAGCAACGTAGCTGTGGTGGTCTGGGACACAGTAGTGGATCTTTATAGGTTTTTTTCCTTTGTTTTTTAAACTTTATGTGCTGCTTTATCTTCAAAATGAAACTAAAATGGCCAGGTGAGAAAAGAAACAAAAGTGGTAATGTCTTCGTCTGCAGGGGTAAATCCAGTTGTTGGTACCAACCAGAATAGACCCACTGAATCAATAGCAGTTTGGTAAATAAACACTTACTTGAGCACTGTTGATTCAGTGGATCTTTTTTCTTTTGTTATGTATCTGTGTTGGAGCAGGTTCATGAATTCTTTTTGAGATCTGACTCACACAAATGGATCTTCTGTCTGAATAGAGACTTGTTTAGAATCTTAGGGAGTTGAATAGCCTTTGGTTGTCTCTCTGCAAGCTGCCATTCATGTAGCAGACAAAAGAGAATTGAGGAAAGTAATTTGATATTCTGGAGCATGTGCAGTGCTCTAGAACATCAGATTATTTTCCTCAGTTCTCTTTTGATGTCCTGGAGCATGCACAGTGAGAACCAGTGTCGAGTAGTGGTTGTGCATTGGACTGTGATGCTCTAGACCAAGGTGCTCAGCCATGGAAACCCTCTGGATGACATTTGGTGCATCACACTCTCATCCCCAGAAAACTCTGTAGGTTTGCCTTAGGGTTGCCATAAGTTGGAAATGACTTGAAGGCACACAATAACAAGCATGCATAATAGGAAGCAGAGGTGGGGAGCCCACCAGAAAGCAACTTGCCTCTATAGAAGGTTCCAAATGAGGCTCTGTGCTGGTGGAAGACCCACTTGTGTGAGTTCATAGAATCATAGAAATGTAAAGTTGGAAGAGACCACACGGGCCATCCAATCCAACCCCCTGCCATGCTGGAACACCCTCAAAGCACTCCCAACAGATGGCTATCCAGCCTCTGCTTAAAAACCTCCAAAGAAGGAGACTCCACTACACTCTGAGGCAGCATATTCCATTGCCGGACAGCCCTGACAGTCAGGAAGTTCTTCCTGAGGTTCAGGTGGAATCTCCTTTCCTGCAGTTTGAATCCATTGCTCCTTGTCCTGGTCTCTGGAGCAGCAGAAAACAAACCCACTCCCTCCTCTACATGGCATCCCTTCAAATATTTAAACATGGCTATCATGTCCTCTCTTAACCTTCTCTTTTGCAGACTAAACATACCCAGCTCTCTAAGTCTATCCTCATAGGGCATGGCTTCCAGGCCTCTCACCATTTTGGTTGCCCTCCTCTGGACCTGCTCTAGCCTGACCATGTCCTTCTTGAATTGGGGTGCCCAGAACTGGACACAGTATTCAAGATGAGGCCTAACCAAAGCAGAGTAGAGTGGTACCAGTACCTCCCTCGATCTAGACACCATACTCCTATCGATACAGCCGAGAATTGCATTGGCTTTCTTGGCTGCCACATCACACTGCTGACTCATGTTCAGCTTGTGGTCTATTAGGACTCCTAGATCCCTTTCACACATACTGCTATCCAGCCACGTGTCCCCCATCCTATATTTCTGTATTCCATTTTTTCTACCTAAGTGTAGGACCTTACACTTCTCTCTGTTGAATTTCATTTTGTTAGCTTTGGCCCAGCTCTCCAATCTATCCAGGTCATTTTGAATTTTGATCCTGTCCTCTAGCGTATTAGCAACCCCTCCCAATTTGGTGTCATCTGCAAATTTGATGAGCATGCCCTCTATTCCTTCATCCAAGTCGTTGATGAAGATATTGAACAGCACTGGGCCCAGGACAGAACCCTGTGGCACCCCGCTAGTCACTTCTCTCCAGGATGAAAAGCAGCCATTCGTGATCACCTTTTGGGTTCAGTCGGTCAACCAATTACAAATCCAACTAACAGTAGCCCTGTCCAGCCTGCATTTTACTAGCTTCTTTGCAAGAATGTCATGTGGAACTTTGTCAAAGGCCTTACTGAAATCGAGAAATGCTACATCCACAGCATTCCCTTCATCTATCAAGTTCAGTGATGACCAGTCAAAGAACCAGTTACTTGTTCTTTTCTAATACTGCTCACTAGGCTTCAAACAGCTTATTAGTCTGTGTCAACATTTATTGTAGAGAATCTTATACTAATAAAACATTGCAGCTAGTTTGGTAAAATTTTTGCCTGGTAGTGGGTGTCTCATTCAGAACTAAGTGCTGATATTCAGCAATATTATAAGCTGGAGAACAAGGGAAAAGCTATGTGTTTTTGCTGCATTTTGCATATCACAATAAATAGTGGCTTATCATAATGTGCATAAGCCTTGCAGCAAGCCCTGGGCATGTACACCCTTTGTTCCTGCACAGTCATGAATTCCAAAGATTTAAGTTTTAGTTACCCAGTGCTTCCTGTTTTGTCCAAGCTAGGGACGGTATTTTAACACTGGTTTCAAAACAAGCCAACTTCAAACCATAGGTTACAAAACTGGTCTGTTTTAAGCAAAATATAGCTCATGCAAGTCATGACCTTTGGTTCAGATGAAATTGAAGTGGAAATAGCAGAGAATAACCAGTTTAATAACCCTGGGAGAGATTATTTCATAAGATGGCAGAAAGCTTTCCAAGTAGAGACAACACGGATACAGTAGCAGATTAACACTGTGCCAGAGTTAAGATGAAATTGAAGTACTTACGAGTGGAATTAATTGCTATCCTGCTTTTAGACAAAGTTGTCAGTAAGCAATGGACCTTCTTTTTGCCTCAAGGAAGCAAGAGCTTGAGCCGTATCTGGTTGTTGTCCATGCTTCCCAAGAGAAATCTGCCCTTTGTTTTGGGAACTGTCTTTTGAATTCAAGGCTGAAATCACTAGGATTCTAGCAGCAATGTGTAGATGCTATTGTTAGCTTTATTTTAGTTGGGACCATCCTTACAAATAGGATGCTTTGCAATTTACAGTCCTAATTCTGTATTTCTCTTTCTCTCTATTCTAAATGTTCAGTCTGAAAGGCACTTTATTATGCAAGTAGTCTGTGAAGCGACACAGTGCCCAGACACGAGGGTAAGTAAATCCTAACTTGTTTCTGAAAGATACAGCAACTTGATCTTGGTACATAAAACTGTCTCAGGAGCAAACAGAAATTGAAAAACTTCTGTCAACTTGAATAAAAGGATCCTTTTGTTGACAGTGCTTCATATAGGACCAGCAACAAGTTAGGAAAATGAAATAAAACAGATAAATACTCCCAAAAGAGGTTGAAACCTCATAACAGGATGTGGTGGAGATGGATAGTAAGCAGAGTATAGATTTGAGCAAAGGTAGTTTTTTGTTCATAAGCTTGGTTTGGGAATGAAGACTTAAAGAGTTAGTGAAATCCCAGACAGCGAACATGAGTTTTGAGTGGGTTTTTTAGTGAAAGGGGGAATGGTATTCAGGGAGGTCTTTTATCTGGGCAGTGGAAAAATGAGTAGAGTCTGTTGAGAACAGATTTTTTTAGAGTAGCTGAATGGATAAAGAGTCACGGATTGAGATATAAAGGAGAATGAGGGTGGGGAGGAACAGTGGGGACTTTTAAAGCTAACATGCTTGATTCAAAAGGGAGAGAAATCAGCATAAAAATTTGAGTTGGGGGTCTGTATAGTCTGAGCAATGAGAAATGTGAATGATTTCATTGCTGGTTTATGGATACTAGTAGCAGCACTAATTATGTAAGCTGAGCAAAAGAAAGTTGTAGCAAGCAGGAGAGGATATGACCAGAGATGATCCACTGTTTTAGGCATAGAGAGCATGGTGTGAAACTTCTTTCACAGCATTATACAGAGGGAAGCAGTATGATACATATTGATTTTCATCATACACATGGTGTAGGTATGTCAGAAATGATGCTTGTCACTTGTTACCAAATATCTCCTAGCCCAGTATCCTGTGTCCAGTGGTGATTACTTTCAACTAGCATCTGCTTAAGAGCAATGTAGCAATTGTGGCACAGGATAAATAGGGGGTGCTGGTATCAGTGGCTAACAGTATTGGGAAGAGGAAATACCCTTATAAACTGTTAACTATGTTAGGAAACTGTGCTGTAAGCTTGAAGGAGTCATTAAAAAAACACATTTGAGAAACACATTTGAGAAACAAAGAAGTGGAGAAAAGGAGAGGAAGCCATTTTGGAAGGAGGCCTTAGTTATGATTTCATATGAGAGCTGAGCAGAAGAGACAATATGTCCACCATGATACAGAGTGGCTCTTGAGGGGCAGTCAGGAGCAGGATACCTGCTATATGAAAGATATAAATGTAGTAAACAATCTTGCTTTTCTGAAAACTCTGTAAAAATAATTGAAAATGTCCCTTTCGTATGTTTAGGTGCGAGTAGCTGCCTTACAGAACTTGGTGAAGATTATGTCCCTTTATTATCAGTACATGGAGACATATATGGGTCCTGCACTTTTTGCTGTAAGTATTCCAGACGAGGAGTCAGAAATGGAAGTGTAGCTGTTTAAAGGGCACGTTATCAAGGCAAAACAGAAATATGATCTGAAACAACTTTTCTTTCTCCAAAGATCACAATTGAAGCCATGAAAAGTGACATAGATGAAGTGGCTCTGCAGGGGATCGAATTTTGGTCAAATGTCTGTGATGAAGAAATGGACCTTGCTATTGAGGCATCAGAAGTGAGTTAAAGACTTGTGAATAACATGTTCTCCAAACTTTTATAGTTTGTATAGTTTGTACAGTAGTTTTTGGTCCATGATGAGACACCATGCACCACTCTGACTAAAGTGATGCATATATTTCCTATAAATGCTGAGACCAAACCTCACAAACAGTACCTGTTTTTGTATGTTACTCTGCAATGTGTACTTGCCTGAAAGAATCTAGGTGGGTTATTGGTGGGTTATTATGTGAGTGTTTGCCATGGCCATATGCTATTGAGTTATAAAGGACTTGGATGCATTTTCCATCCTGCCATTATTCCTGGGGTGGTTGTTTGTTTACTTTAATCTGCTTTTTATATGAGCAAACTGTGAGTGAATGCGAATTAGTCTTCTTGTTGAAACTCACAGTTGAGTGAGATGTCATCTGTTCTCCAAGTTTCTTTCCTGATTTTGTGCTTAGAGACAAACATAGAGTTAAACAAATAATTTACAGTAATTTACACTTCAGGTTAATCTTTTTAAAGTATTTAATATTTAACTATTAAACAGTATAGCTTCTTCAGGGGTATAAATTGCTTCATCTAATGGAAATGAGTGTTCTCTTTTCTAGGCAGCTGAGCAAGGAAGACCTCCAGAGCATACCAGCAAATTCTATGCCAAGGGTGCATTGCAGTATCTTGTCCCAATTCTTACACAGACACTGACCAAGCAGGTAAGCAGTAGGTATATATATGGGCAGGTCTTTGGATTAGGGAATTTCATGGCATGCAGCAATTCCTGTGAGATGTTTGAAAGCAAACCTGGAATATGTCCAGGTCTGCTGAGGAAGGTAGCATTTTAATAAAATAGCATTCTCCTTAAATTTCAGCCTTTTCCTGTAATTTTTTTTTATCGTACAGAGGCTCAGAAATATTTGGAGCAACTCGTGGCATGAGACTGTTCAACCCATTGATCAACAGTACATCAATCTTAAAACTTTTTTGCCACTACAATGCTCTAGTGAAGAACAAAGAGACTCGTCTCAGGATGCTCCAAAGGTGGTTGGTTGTTGGTAGAAAACCCCAATGTATTTTAGCCTCTGTGTACTCTTAATATCATTATTACCTTTGTACGTTACCTGTAACTTGTGCAGTACAAATGTAATAAAGATTTTATGTAGTATGATATTATGTATACATGTGTCTTTATGTGATTTTATAAAGCGCCTTGAAGAAAGGCTTAGGTGTACACATAGGCTGAAATTCTTTGAGCTTTTCTTCCAGTAAACAAATATATTTTGAGCATCTTGAGACATCTTTTGTTTGTACTACTGTGCCCTGATTTCTGCTTCTCATACTTTGATCGAGAACGTATGGTTGCTCTGTGCTTCATTCTTTAGGAAGCAGGCTCTATGAATGAAACTGTACTGAGGGCAGAATTAGGAAGTACCTTCAACTTTTGGATCCAGTCCTTTTTTTCTGCCTCTAGTTACAGCCGTGTATTGCACCGTTTTGGTCACCAGAGGCTCTCCTTCAGTATGATTTGCTACCCGTATTGTACCAAACTAGTGCACCTGTGTTTTTAATTAAAAACGTCAAAGTAGTTAAAACTTCAACAGGGTTAGGTCAGTTTAGATGTGATGTCGTCCTTTGTTTCAAATAAAGCTTCACCAGTATTTGTACTTCAGAGGCTCGAAACATAGTGTTTTAAGGGGTACCTGTTTTGTCTTGCACCAAACCAGAACTGATCTCCATAGCATGAACCATTTCAGGATTGAGCCAAGAATCAGTGCAGGGTTCTGGTGCATGAGCTTGCCTTCAAAGAAATCTTGTTACCATGCTCTAGGACTTTGCTGTGCATTCTACTGTGCAAGAAATGGGAACTTGTGGTATCAAAAACATTTTTTTCTATTCTGTATAGCAATTACTGTAAGATGGCAGCTTCATCAATATGTTTACCCATTTCTACTGGTCAAACATAGTTCCATGCACATGTGAAGTTTTATCCTAGCTTAGGAGGTTGTTTTAGTGGAGTCTCTTTGGCCTGGTTTCTTAGTCCTGACTACTGCTTTACCTGTCATTTAAATTGTCATATCATGCTGCATCTCCAGAGCTACAGAATAAAAGGGCCCTGACTGTAAAGGTTTTGTGCAGAGAGAGACTGACTTGGGTGCTCTGTCTCCATCCTGACACACTTAGGATGAGAATGATGATGATGATGACTGGAACCCCTGCAAAGCTGCTGGTGTCTGCCTCATGCTCTTAGCTACCTGTTGTGAAGATGACATTGTCCCTCATGTTCTGCCCTTCATCAAAGAACACATAAAGAATCCTGACTGGCGATACCGAGATGCTGCTGTCATGGCATTTGGATGCATTTTGGAAGGACCAGAGCCCAACCAACTCAAACCGCTTGTCATTCAGGTGAGAGAGTCTTATGTTGGGATGTATGCCCACTTGGTCCTCCAAGCTGTAAGGGCAGCCAGACTGTATGTATTAACGTGCCAGCATATTTCTAAATTTCCTTTTGACTAGAAATCTTCCATTGCATTCTGGAAAGTATGAGATATTTCGAGAGCATGTATGCATCTGTGGTCAAGTAGTAGTTCCCCACATCATTGCTGCTTAAATACATTGGCCTTTCTGTGAGTGATGAATTTGGTTAGAGTCATACATGAGCTAGCACACCAAGTGGAAATATTGTGTGCGTTGCCTTTATTTTTGATAGGAAGTGTAGTACTGCAATTGGTTAATTGTTGCTGTGGAATTACAGAGGGGCAGGAGCCACAAGGTGCCTGCATTTCTATTTCTGTCTCAGAAAAGAACTTCATGCCAGTTTTATCTGTTGGCCCAAGAAGGGTGACTTTACTCACCCTTCCCTGCTGGAAGGAAATTCTGTTCCAACTGTCTGGAGCTACACAGGTCAGTGGTAAGCAAAACACAGAGGAGGAAAGATTAACCTGGCTGCAGTCATCAGCAGGAGGACAAACACCTGCTTCCTTGCCAGAAGAACTATGCTCCTGCTCTCAATTACGGAATTGATGGTAGCAAATCCTAGGCCATAACTTTGCAAACTTTTCATGTTGATGACACACTTTTTAGACTTGCATCATTTCACAACACAGTAATTCAGTGTTATTAGCAAACCAGAGGTTAAAGTAACCCCTTGTAAGAGATAAACTGTAATAAAATGTATGGAGACACAACATATCTCATGAAAACCTTTCATATATTTTTAAAAATACATGATTTATAAATAATATACATTTCCAAGATTGTAGGCGACACACCTACACACTTCAAGCGATGTACTAGTGTGTCGTGTCACACCGTTTGGAAAGCCCTGTCCTGGCTATGTCACTGGCCAAGAGACAAAGGCACTAGAAAATGATTGCTTCCTTGAAAGACAGGCTATATTTTTAAAAGAATAATAAAAAAGATGCCCTCAGAAAAGAGCAGAGGTGGAGATCTTTACTGTAAATCACCAATTCACTTCTGTCTGTGTCTGTCTTTGTTTTAACTGTAGATATTGTAATACCTCAAAGGAGCTCAAAGCATGTACTTGGCCTTACTTCTTACAGCAATCCTGCAAGTTCTATGGGAGAGCCATTGGCATTTCACAACAGCTGCACTGACTGCTGGTTCATTTCCAAACATAATTCAGGATGCTAGTGATTAGCTTTAAAACTCCAGCATAATTTGAATCCTGTGTCATCCTGTCCATTCCCTAATACCTGAACTGGAGGCTTTTCTCTTTGGCTACATCTAGTCCTATTCCTGAGTGGACTGTTTTGCTCCTTGCCTTCTGCCTTCTAGCCAAGTCTCATATTCAGGCAAATTTTTAATTTGTCTGGTTAGATTGTTAATGTTTGAGCTCAAAAGTATTAACTGGTTTTTGTCTGCCGCTTTTTGTTCTGTGGTTTATTATTTGGGCATTTTTAAAAAAGTTTTATTCTGGAAGGGCAGAATGTAGTTTTTCTTAAATTACCTCTTGGATTTCCATGGCTGAGCAAGGATCTGAACTTAAGTTTCTTGTTCTCAGATTCATATTCTAACCATTTTGTAGTGTCTTTCAGTATTGGAGTTCAGTTCATGGATACTAGAGAAGTACAGAGAATCAGTTTTCAGTGTGGTTTAGGGGGACTTGAATGGAATGTGTTTCACCATGTGCAAGAACTAGGGATCTTTCTTAGCCCCCTGTGGCCAGCAAACTAGTTAAAATACTTTGATTTTAATACATTGACTTAAGAATTTTCTGAAATGTGGGGTGTAAAATCTTTATTTTTAAAAGCATATTAACTTTTTGTTTGCTCACTTTTCTCCTAGGCTATGCCTACCCTAATAGAGTTAATGAAGGACCCCAGCGTAGTGGTCAGAGACACAACTGCATGGACTGTGGGTCGGATCTGCGAACTCCTCCCTGAAGCAGCTATAAATGATATTTACCTTGCTCCGTTGTTGCAGTGTCTAATTGAAGGCTTGAGTGCAGAGCCAAGAGTAGCCTCTAATGTGTGCTGGGTAAGGCAGGATCTTTTTCTGGGGCAAGCTTATGTGGCAAGCTTATTAGAAAAAGTAGAAAAGGTTAGGTTTGGGTGAGATGTTACAGAGTGACTTTGTGCTGACAATGCTATTATAATGTGGTTTATACAACTGCAAGAAGATAGAGACAAGTCCATGGATTTGGAATCAGACACTATGGTGTTGTTGGTTGAGGACGGAAATGATTGCATATAATAAACAGAGTAAATCTTCTTGACATGATGACCTCTGCCCTAAGCTGTTGGCATCTGCTGTCTTTCAGGCATTCTCTAGTTTGGCGGAAGCTGCTTATGAAGCTGCTGATGTAGCTGACGATCAGGAGGAGCCTGCAACGTACTGCTTATCTTCATCATTTGAACTAATAGTTCAGAAACTCTTGGAAACAACAGACAGGTAATTGAGCTATTTCATCTCCAGTAGACACCGAGCTGTGACCTTCCTATTGTGATTTTCTTATAGCGACATGCAAACTTACCTTTCCAAGATCCTTGTACTCTAGAATTAAGGTAACATATTACCAAGTTAATTCAACAGATATTAGGATATGTACTTGCTGTGACTCCCTAGGAAGAGAGAAAAGACTCAGAAGAATCTCTGTGGGAAGAACTGTGTTTGTATTTTTGAATGGATAGACTCAATGAAAAATCTCAGAAATGAGAAGAACGGTGCCCTATCCAGCTTTTTTCCCCTTTATTCATGATTAGTAAAATCAGCAACCATTATGTAAAGTAGCAAAATATCTAGAATTGTAGAACGTCACTTAGGCTTGCTTAATTTGTATATAAAATTTCATTCTGGGTGTCATAGAATATAGATTATTTGTATATGAAGTTTTGTTTTTCTCCGGCTTCAGTACATACAACCTTGAACCATAGGCACCTTCAGACTTGAGTCAGTTAGCCTCACAGTTCTACCACAGAGCTCTTCATGTGGCATTTGGAAAAGATAGCTAAAGTCTCCAAAACCATGAAGGAAAAAGTGCTTCCTTTTTTTTTGGGGAGGGAAAAAGAAGTTTTGGAGAAAACTGAAATATCGACGGTACCTACCTTCATGTCAAACCCATGCTTATTTTACAGCTTCAAATGTATAAAATGCTTCATTCATAACTTAACATGTAAAAATGTTCAATTTGGCATACTTGTGCAACTTAAATATGAAGCCTTTATTTTGTACAGGCAAAATTATGAGTAGACTCTGTACTAAAGAGAGAGGCAAGCTTCTACATCCATGCTCCCTAAGTGCACATATCTTAGGGTTTTTTGTTTTGTTTGCCATCTAAGTAGGAGGAAAAAACAAAAAACAGAAATGACTGATTTTCTGGATATAAAGATGACGGACTTTCTGGATGTAAAGATTAAAAAATAAGACGATAGTCTGAAGCAGTCACATTCTTAAGTGCTAGGTTAAAAAAACTCAGTGTTGGAAGTATTGTTCTTTGAGGTCAGGAACGGAGACATCTGCGAGTGAGTTATGTCCTTTTGCCACCCAGCCCTGGCAGGAGTCAAATGATTCAAAGAATTAGCCTTTGATGACTTCTACTCCAAGCTCCTACCCATTTGTTCTCCATACGCATACCCTTTCTCTTTCACCTTCTGAAAAGGGATGAGGTTCTGCTTTCCTTAAGTTTTAGGTTTCTGTTGGGGTTTCATATCTCACTTTCTTCTGCTCCAGTCCCTTCTCAGTAGTACTAGCTGCTTATCCTCCTAAGTGAGTCTCCATCCTAGTACTGCATGTTATGGTTCCATGTGGGAAAGTCCTTTCAAAATCCATCAGCTCCTTTCAGAGTAAGCAGAGCAAATTGCCAAAAAACCTTCTTTGCCCCCAGCAAGACCTTGGTCCAACACATTACTGTGCTGAGAGACTCTCATAAACCTCATTCCGCTACAGGAATCTGTCTCTTTGTTCAGCTGCACCTTCTCCCTCAACTTTACTGGCTGATCCTTCACAGGGACTTCCAGAGTTAGTTCTGCATTTAAAGCCTGTGCCAGTACCTCTAGCTGCCAAGAGACATGCATTTGATAATGAATCCTGTAATTCACCCCCTGGGTAGCTCTGTGGAGTCTGTTGAGGCACAGGTAATCCAACATGAAAGCAACATACTGGCAGAATCAGTAGAAGACAACCTTTGTGGGTCTAGGGGAGATATAGTAGAATGTGATGTTATGCTGCCACACCAGTTTGGAAAGGACTGCCAGAAAGTTCCTGGTGCTTTGGGCCTTCATGGTGCAGCCAAAAGCAACAGAGGGTACAGATCTTCCTGAGATGTCTTATGAGACACATGTCAGTGAGATTATCACTTGGAGAAGCCATTTTACCTTCTGTGTGGTACCTGGTAGCTATTTTGCAGTCCATTCCTCCCACATTTTTAGTGGATTTTGCTCCAACTCACTTGGTTCCTGCACAGATTGTCTCTCTTCAGGAATTATAGACACAGCCATTATTTAGTGAAGAATCCCTTGTTCAGAAAATCAGATGGGTCATGCAAAGTGAATTGTGGGATAACAATCCTGTATCTGGAGGTTAAGAGGCTTCTGCCACCTCTGGTCTTAATGCTGGTGTGGCCAATAATGGATTGGGATGATAAAGAATCAACAGTCATGCTGAAAGAGTCTTTGAATGATAGGTCAGATCAAGAGAATAAGGAATAAGTTTGTATTTAGTAGGTTCTATGTAATTCAAATTATTTTATCCCATTACTTACTAGAGCTGTTGTCTCACTTGGACTGTAGACCATTCCTGAAGCAGATGTTCAGTCACAGTAACATTCAGCGTCTTTTGAAGTAGTGCTAGGAGTGGCTCTGTTTTTTTTCAGAATCTAAATGCCCTTCCAAAGAGGTTCCTTTCCAGTTGTATTGGATATATTTGTTAGACAGAATACAATATGCCCTTGGAAGGTAAAAAAGCAACATACATTGCTCAGAAACTTTTTTCTCCACAAATTATGGAAGGGCTGAAAGTCCCTGTAATGGATACCCCTGAATCTGCTGTAACAAGCACCTCTAAGAACGGTGACACTTCACAAGACAAAAAGAGTAGACAGTACCTGAGGAAGGCACATGAGGCCTCTGTTCTTATCGAGGCCTCTGTTCTTATCAAGGCCTCTTCAGCACATCTTGTCACAGCCTGGGAGTCCCTGATATAAGTAAAGACGCCTTAAACAATGAGACTTTCCAAGCCCTCAGTTTGAGGAATTACCATTCAGGATCATGGCTTCTGGTAGCTAATTAGAGATTGAGTATCTCCCAAAACATAGATTCAGAAACATAGATTCTTTCAGCTGCTTGCAACTGTAATGTAATTGGCTGCTGCCTGGACTCCCTGGACTCTCCCTTAACTGGGTCCTAGTGTAGCAGATCCTGTTGGTTGAGACCACCTTATTGCAGTCTGTGAATGATTACTTACTGTGAAGTCTCATAAACTGCAGAGGAGACGTCAGTGCTAACCCTCATGGTAGCATTATTTTTTTGTTCTCCTGTTCAGCTTGGAAACTACACAAGATAGGTATTCTTTTTGCATTGGGGGCTTTCTAAGTTTCATCTTTTTGTCCCCCCCCCCCGCTTTTCTATAATAGAACTGGGGAAGAAGCCTAGCGTGGGAGTGATTAATGGCTAATGCTCTGAATTGTAACTCCTGTCAACCCTGCATGGCAATGGGATTTAATTCACTGATAGACGTTACCTGTTCTCTCACATGTTTGTGTGTGTGCGGGGGGGGGGTTCTTTCCCCCTTTTTCGTTGATCAATAACTTTCTAAGGGTCTCTTGGGTCAAGGTATATTAAACAGCTCAAAATACTTGTTTACTGGCCCTGGTTTCTCTCAGGCCTGGCTAGTTTTGTTTGTTTGTCAATTAAAACTATTGTGATGCTTACTACCAAATAAATAGAAATCCCGTAGCAGAAAAATGTTTTTGTGGCAGGCTGCTGCCACTACACAAATCCCAAAATAATAGTTCTTAGAGGAATCAGCCTATTCCTGTGACGTTCAATTGTGGAAAAGTAGGTCATTGCCTTCTTGATCTTATTCCTTGAATGTTGTGACTTTTTGGCAGAATACTCACTGTAGATTCCACAAAGATGTTTGCAATTGATCACCTGATCTGATTGAAGACTAATTCACAGTGGTTTCCTGAGGTGCTTGGTATTAATGACTCTATAGTTGAAAATCTCGTTGTCCTTTATAGATAATCTCCAAGACTCAACAGTTATAGAATTGTAACTGTTAATGAAGTAGATACGTTCCTGAGCATTACTTCTTTAACAGAAAATTTAAGACAGAAATCACATGGAATGAATAGGGATAGGTTCCTACACTACAAAAAAAGAGCAGTTTAACATATTTCAGCGAAATTTTCATTCCGACTAACATTATTGACAGTAAAATGAAACAGCTCAGGTATCCTTGCAGAAGTAAACAAAAACATTCTGAACATTCTACAGCCCCCTTGAAAGCTTCTTCCACAGTGCATCGAAGGATGATTTTCCAAGTTTCATCAGCCTCTGGATTTCTTATGAATTCCATCTTGGTCACCACATTTTAAGATCTGTGCTTCTTTAAATGTGTAGGAAGTAGCTGGTAAGGCAGCTTATCTGCTTTCTCTTTCTCTTTCGCTGTTTCCCTATGTTCTGTAAAGGACTGGAGGTAGCTGCTGCTTATTTTATATTTTTATACTGTATTTTATTATAGTAGGATTAGCTTGACAGAATTTCATTTTCCCAGTAAGACATTGCATTGTTTATTACAGACATGCATCTGCAAACATACAGAAAAAGCATGTTTCCTCCAGCCTTCCTTTGCCATCCTCCCAGTGTTGGTGCTGCTAAAAAAGCCTCCGGATAGACAGAGGACAATGAGGAAAAGCATGACCTGAGGCTATAAGAACACTTTGTAAAAGAGATCTTCTTTGCCAGAAGTTTTGTTAAGTGAACTTTGTCTGTAGTTCAAGGTGAATGCAATCCGCTGAACTTTCTGGAGAATTGTATAATCCAACTTCGTTTTGTGCAGGAAGCGGGTTTCACCAATGCATTGTTCTCTGAGTTGATTCTAAAAATACAATAGATTGTTGCATCAGTACCTTCTGTGTTCAAAAGTTTCCTATACCTAGCTTAACTCAACATGTGTTCTCTGATTTGTATTTAACAAAAGGACAAATGTAGCAAGCTTTCACCACAGATTGGGCTGTAGTAAATTGTTGTTATATTGCCCAGACTTGGGTTCAGCATATATTGACCTGGAATTGATATTGGACTGGGAATGTTTTAGATTTAGAAATGTAAGTACTCTGTAGAGAACTTTGTAGTATGCACGTGAGCATCTGCACATATAGCAGCTAATAGTGACATGCAGAGAGGCAGTTAAGTAGGTCTTCTGTCTCATGGGAAGGAGGCATGTCTCTGTTGAGTCTGCAGCATAGTCTGTATTAAACTGGATTATTCTGTGATGTATACAGGGCTATCAGACCAAGGAAACTGGATTGTGTCCATCCAGGAATTAACTTCTGGAGCGTATTTCTCTCTCCTCGCAAAGTCATTTGAACCACTACAGGGTATTATGTCCTGTGCAGCTCTGCCTGGCATTCTTAACCTTTCTGGCCAATTCTCTTGAAGCGGTATTCCTGCCATATTGGAAGATTTTTAGATCTTGAAGCTCTTAGGTTCCATAATTGTGCCTACTTTCTGCTGGAGTAGCAGTTGTTGTGAAAGAACTAATATTGGCACTTTCACACTAAACTAAGATAGTTTGTAAAATGTACTATATAGTATCTGTCCTTCACAGTTTGAAACAGCGGTTTGATAGTACTAGCAATTACATTATTATCATAAATTCTGTGACAGTTGTGCTGCAACTTTTGCTGATTGCTTCTCAGTCCTAAAATCACATGAAAGCAACATTCATCTAGCTACTAGACTGCAAGAAATCTCTTCAAGAACTTTAGGTAGGAGATTGTTTCACTTTACCCAAAAATGAGACATGAGGTTTGTATTTTCCAGTAACTGCAGATGGAAGGATTCTCCACTTGCTAGTGGACTTTGCAGTACTTACTCACTGTTAAACATGTATTATTCACACCCGTATTTTTCAGCTGCTCACAGAATAGCATCTCATCCCGGTACCTAAACAGAATCTGTAGACTCTTTTCCCTTAAAGAAACCATAAATATGCTTTACAGTTTCAAAAACAATTCACTGACAAGATTGTGACAGCTTTCTAAAAGAAGGCTCATGTGATGGCCAGAGAAACGAGGGGCATTATGTAGGCATTTTTAAAAATATTACCTTAGTGTGTGACAAGCCACCTTCAATATAATTAAATCCTCCATGTAGGGTATCATAATCTAGTTGCTGTCAATAGGTTATATGCATAAACAGAAGAAATATTTGGAAGCGGCTGTTTGAAATATGATCTTCATGGACTATTATGGTCTCGTAGCCTCTGTACTGTGAAGTTTCAAATCCTCCTTACTTGATTTTTCGCACCATTACAGTATTGGCAGCTTTATTTTGTAATTGTTTCTCAGTTATCCCTATTGTGGAATTGCTTGCTTCATAACAACTACACACCTGGATTTCTGTTTTATTTTGTTTTTTTCTAAAGTATCCAACACAGTTTCGAGATCCCTTTCCTAGTTAGTCACTGACAGTTCCCATCTATCAGCTCAGTAGTCTTTGGTGGTAGACTGTGTCAAAGTGTTGTCAAATCACTGTTGGCAATAGACTTGATATTCTCAGAGCACTAAAAAATGAATGAGACAGGATTTACCATTGTAAAGAACATGCTGGTGCCTTTTCAACAAGATGTGTTCTTTTATGTCCTTCAGTAATGCTTTCTACAAGTTTACCTAGAACTAACTTCAAGGTAACTGAGCTGCAATTGCTGGAAATCCCTTTGGATTCCTTATAAAAGATTGATTTTGCGTTGGCTGCTCACCAGTCCTCAAGTATGGAGACTGTTCTTGGGAAAATATTATGGTAATTAATTGTCAGAAGATAAGCAGTTTTGCATTTGCAGTTTTGCAGCTGCTGTCTGGACCCATCGATGTAACAGGCTTTCTCAGTTTGTCAGTAAATTTCATTGTTGATCACCAGTATTTTTCTCAGCTCCTAATCTGCCCCTTCCTACAAATGTTAGTTCTGCCATGGGCATCAGCTTTGTACTTCTCTGGAATGAAAACGGACTGGGAAAAAAATCCTTCAGCTCATCTGTAGCTTGTCATTTTTTAATGGGATAGTCATCCAGGGGCCAACTGCCTCCCTAGACAGCTTCCTGCTTCAGATGTATCAATAATGTTTTTATTGATAGTCTTAACATTGTTAATCTTTTTGGTTGCATCCTCTTGTTTTCTTCTCACATTTCATTTTTACAGATCTGTCTTGTTTTTATTTGGGCTAAGTTTTCAGTATCTAAAGGAAGCCTTCTTTTTTGTAACTGCTTTCTCGATACTCCTTTGACTATACTAGTGACCTCTAGGACTTTGTGCTGCCTTTTCTGACTTACAGTATGATCCTAGTTGAGCTTTTAATTGGTAGTTTTCTGGTACCCCCCTCCCAAGTGTTCTGGAAAGATTTTACCTCCTTTCTTTTCAGTTTCCTTTTTGCTTGACTCCTAATTTTTAAGGTGCTTTTTTCTTGTGAAGTCATATGTGATTTCCTAAGCAATTTTTCACGTATAAGGCCAACTATATTTTGCTGGTGGAAGGTTTCAGTTTGGCAGTTTCTTAATATAGGTATCTCTACCATATTTCAAGTTCTTCCCAGAAGAGTAGTTAATAGACTACACAGGAGCTTGTAGTCTCAAGAGTTTCCTTTCCTCCTTTAGGCCTGATGGGCACCAGAATAACCTGAGGAGTGCTGCTTATGAAGCACTGATGGAGATTGTGAAAAACAGCGCCAAGGACTGTTACCCTGCTGTTCAGAAGACAACTTTAGTCATTATGGAACGGCTGCAACAAGTGCTCCAGATGGAGGTAGGCTGAATAGAAAAATATGGTGATGCATGAGATACAGAACTTGTAACAAGCTGTGCCTGGTGGTGTAGTGTATAACGTAAGTTTGTGTGCCCATTTTGCAGTCATTACCTGTGTGACCCAGTTAAATACATTTAGTTGCTTCTGTACACCCACTTTTATATCCATCCTTGTGGATGATAGATAGATAAAGTTGAATTCACTCTGTGCAGAATGATAAATGACGGATGGCTTTGGGGCCCAGTTCATTGTGGATGTAGATGTGTCAGTGCATGCTACTATTCCCACTACTGTCTACTATCTACCTACTATCTCTTTATGAATGGTAAACAGTATTTTCTCTGCAGTCCCATATCCAGAGCACATCTGACAGAATCCAGTTCAATGATCTTCAATCATTGCTGTGTGCCACTTTACAGGTAAAATCTTGTTCCTCAACTTCTGTGTGCCTTCTTAAGAAATGACAGAAGCACTTAGGCATATTTAAAGGGAAATTGAGTTGAATTAGCCTTTGTAAGAGACACCAGAAATACTACTTTGGATTGAATGTGGAATGTTTTTCTTTTGAACTTATGAAAAAAGATACCATCTTTAAAAGGAAATCATAATGTGAAATAGAGCAGTCACAGTAGCTAAGACCATGAGCAGTAAATGGGGTATGTGTCCGTTGTTCAAATATCGGCTGATCTTTGAATTAATGGTACAAAGGAAATGCGGAGAGTTTGCAGGAGAAGAAACCTAACCAACTGATGGGGAAATTAATCTAGCCCTACCAATGGAACAACTTGTGAAGTTAGCAAATTATCACCACCTTACTAGTACAGAGGGTAATACTCTAATATGTAATTAAGCAGAGCCTGCTTCCATTAGAACAAGAATTACCTTGTCAGAAACTGCTACAGTGGAGGAAGGATACTTGGTCAATCTAAAAGCTGGAATGTATAATAAATGGCCATTAAAACAGATTGTTTCTAGATGTATTCCTGCTATAAAAGTTTGTGTTTGTTCAGGGGAGTAAAGGTGACTAAAACTGCTCTAAGAAGAAATAACCTCATCTAAGTTTCGTTCTTTACTACCGTAACCGCAGAATGTCCTTCGTAAAGTGCAGCACCAGGATGCTTTGCAGATCTCAGATGTGGTGATGGCATCTCTTCTGAGGATGTTCCAGAGTACAGCAGGATCAGGAGGTGTGCAAGAGGATGCCCTCATGGCTGTCAGCACTCTGGTAGAAGGTCAGTATCTTAATCTGTGACACACTACATAAGCCATAAATGCATTCCATGTCTTTTGTGCTCTCCTAATTATGATGTCTAATGCTGCCGTTTTGCTGTCTGTTTAGATAAAAAGGCATGAAGTGGAAAGGCTCTTGGGATGCAGGGTAGCTTAGTTGATAACTATTGAGAGATCAAGTGGTTGACTGCACCAGTAATTTTGGGGGGCATTTCACTTGGTTGGGTTGCTCTCTGGTCATTGAAGGATAATAGCTTAGAAGTAGGAAGTCATGAAGGAAAATTCTATCTTAGTTAAGAGCAGACTGGAAATTTTGTCTTTTAATATGGTTTAAATAACAGCTTCCACACTTACTATTTGCTATGCATGAGGCTGATGGGAATTTTAGTTCGAACCATCTTGAGGGCCAAAAGTTCCATACCTTTACTTAAGAACAAGAATTATTTGCATAGAGTGGTATATTTTTCTGGTGAAAGCAGGGATGGTATGTTGGTTGTGCAAGACATAACGTTGCTAGTGGGATTGGCTCCTGTTCCATTCTTCTGAAGCTAGCATTTAACAAGGCTTTTCATCACTAGGTCATTTTGGCAAGTTTACCTGCTGTATGTAGAACATAATACTGCACGCTGTATTATTTGTTTCCAGGGCTCCACAGTTTGGTGGCCTTGGTTACCGGCCAAGACATTTTGGCAGTGTCAGTGCTAGCTTTTCCCAAAGGTTGGGGCTGCAGAGTTTCATCTCTGGCCATGCTGGGTTTTTTAAGAACTTGGAAACAGAAGGGTTTTTTCTGTTTCTGAGGATTTCCAAGTCCAGGGGCATGAAAAATAGCAGCTTTCTTCAAAGTCTGAGGGAGTATGTATGTGGAGAGCATATCCTTGTCATCAGTTGTGCTGATCTTCAGGGATGCCTCCAAAGTCAGGATCTAACCAGAGGATTCTACCAGTTGCTCACTTTGCCCTTGCTTGGAAGTACTTGCTGTGGCTGAGTATGTTTGTGGATTGCTGATGGTTCCTGTTTTCCAGGGGAGGGTTTTATTTGTTTCTTTTTTTTTAAATGTCTGCAGAATGGAGACCTTTTCTTGTATGAAACACAAAATGTGGCATACAGTGTAGGGAAGGAAGAAGGTGGGATCGTTTTATGAAGATGCCAGTCCTACCTTCCCTTCACTCGCTGGGTGCTTCCTGCATCAGTTGTCAGCATATTCCCTCTTGCAGCCACATCCTTCTTTAAAAGGGATGGGTCAAATAAATATGCCACTGGCATACAACTTAGAGGACCCACATTCCAGTTTCTTCCTTTCAAGCTTACTTCTGCTATATTACGGTTTTGCTGTTTATGAAATAAGTAGCTATTTATGAAATATAGGAATGATTGTGAAGCTAACTTGAGGAAAACTGATTAGAAGAGAATTGTGTATGTGTTTTTACATACATACTGCTTGCATTCTTATACATTGAATGGTAGGTGACATTGTGGTCTCCCCATGTCACGTCCATAGCAAGTTTTCAACCCTCAGTAATCATCCAGTAATTGAGAAATGATACGTCCTGAAATGTGACCACAGTACATTACTGTCTTTTGGAATACTGTCTGTAATATCATAGCATACTGGGAAGCCACTTTTGAGAATGCTGTCACTATAGATCAGAGAGACTGTCCTTCAGTGATGGCAGGTGAAAACTCACTTGAACAAGAATTTCAGAAAACAAATTGGGAACTTAGCTTGGTCACTGTGGGAAAGGAACTCCTGGGTCTGAGTCCCATCCAGCTCAAGTCAGAGGTGACATAGTGTGTAGGCTCACACAGGCATTCCCAATCCCACTTTCTGTTTTTAAGCTAATTGTAGTTAATGTGGAGGTCTGCACTAGCATTTTTTGCTGACTGTACTATGTGCTAAACCAGCTTGCTTCTGAACACAGTTGTGAGTTGTGGTTGGGTGTTAGTTGTGGTCAGCAAAAATGCCTTACAGGCAAAACAGTAAGCATAATTAACTCTAAAATGCAAACAAACAGAGGGACTCCTCCATGGGCTAGTAGAGAAGCAGATAAGCCTGTAGGATGCTCCCAGTTTCCTTGCAAAGTGTAGAGGACTAGCCACTGGACTTGATGCCAGGTGATGGACTTTGAGGAAACTGTTGCTCAGAGTTCATTCTCCATCTGCAAAAGGAGAATACAGTAGTTTACTTGAGGGCCAGTTGCTTTCATTTAGATCCACTTGGTGAAAAAATCACCATAAATGCTTGACTCCCCCACACACACACACACAAATGAGGCCTGGTTGGCTTGCCGGAATCCTCTACACAGCCTCAATTCTCTTTAAGTCCAGCAAGATTAGTTCATTGTGTGTTAAATGAACACACAATGATTCTCAAAAGTAGCATTTAGGCTTCCCTGGTCTTAATCTTTCAAAAAACAAATGCTTGCGCTTTTGGGATTTTAGTTTTAGATGTGTGATCCCTGTGTCTCCCTTGCATTCCACACAGTGCTTGGAGGAGAGTTTCTCAAATACATGGATGCCTTCAAACCTTTCCTGAGCATTGGGTTGAAGAACTATGCTGAATACCAGGTGAGGGCCTTTTTCTTGCCCCATAAAATGTTGGAGAGCAGATGAAATGAAATCCAAACTTGAATCTTTTTCGTACCTCAGGTAAGCATTGTGGTCTGAATTCCGTTGGGTGCTCTATAGTGGAAGCGGACAGCTGTTAGATGGCCAATTTTCATCTCTGCCATGAGCTACACTGAAAATCTGTTGCCTAAAAATGTCCAGGAGCAGTGAATCTATGGAATCTTAGGGGGTTCTATTGTTATCTGAAAAAAATTGGGAGTAGAAGGGGTCGCACAGGGTTTCATAGGCACATGCAGCTCACAGGTTTTGTACTGAATGGTAAGTGGATGGGTGGATCTTTAGTCCATTTAGGATTATAAAAGTGTCATCTTTCTAGTTGATTCTAACTATGTTGATAGGACCTGTTTTCCTTCATGCACAATACTTTATCAATTTTATAGAACAAAAGTGGGCAAAATAGAACATTGGCTCACATGCAGCAACCCAAAGCTGTTCTTGGGGTCTTTAAACCTTCCTGGAAGGCAGATTGAAAAGTTACAGAAAAAGTAACTTCATTGTGCTCTACAGTCCGGTCCAGTCTAGTAATTTTCTGTGCATTATTTGCTAAGCAATGACAAGTCCAGATCAGCAAAGGTACAAAATTCTTGGTGATGTACTTAATGAGGAGGAAGGATTATGCCCTGTTGTGATGCCAAAGGTGATCAAGTATACAATACAAGGCTACAAGAGAGATTATCTTGCATCCAATCAGTCAAAATAGTGTTAGAATATAATAAGGAAATGCAACATCACAACAGTTCAATCGTAATATTTATGTATTTTGAATATTTCTACACTGTCTTTAAACCAGTGGTCCTCAAAGTGGTTTGCATAGTAAAAGGTGGCTTCCAAATAAGGTACAGTAAAGCTGTTCACAGTTTCAGCAAGGGTGGATTTCCGCATGGAAACGCCTACTTTTGAACAAATAATAGATTGTCTTATGTCATGCCTAATAATCTGCTCATGTATAGGTTGTCCTAGAGAGCAGATCCTTTTTTGAAGCACCTGTTTTCCTGTTTTGACCTCCACAGTGCAAATCTAGAAACAAGGCAAATACTGACCAAACCAAAAGGACAGAGCTTCTTTTGCTATCATACAGTTCTTTCTTCAAAGAACTGATTGGTTGATAGCTGGGATACTCAGAGAATGAAGCAAACTCTTAATAAAGATAAGAGTGCTATTATAATTACTCTAAGAGCAAAGTATTGGGCACATATTTGGGTACAAATCACACAATGCTGTCTGATAAGCAGACTACTTGCTAGATCCTTTTTGTACCAGGCAGAGTTCCATACGAATTTGATTTTGGGTCAGTGATGTGGTATTGATAGTGCCCACTCATTTGGGTTACATCTCTGAGAGGCTCCTTTTTTCATCTAAACAATATATAATTAGAGATTATACAAGTCAAGTTTAACATGCAGCATTGGGCATAGAAGACAGATGGACCTGACTGGATGGTCGGAAGTCACTGTGCAGAAATATCAGGTTGCTTAGTCCTGGAAATGTGTATGAAGCAGGTCCTGAACTTCTGAAAAGGGAGGGGGAATTAAAATGTGGAAAACAGCAGGCTGTATATAATTTCCATCATGCTAAGTTGAGGAACCTTCTACCCATGGGCCAGTGCAGCTCTGAGCATTTCCATCAGACCCTTCCTTGCTCTTTATATGGAGAGAGATGCTCCCCTCCCTTACCAACACAGAAAAGCAGTAAATTGTGGGCAGTCTGAATCTCTTTTGGGTAGGGATGTTAATTCTTTGCCCAGCCTTCTTGGTGGAATCACAGTTGGAGGTCCTCCACCTATAATGTATTTAAAAAAAAAGCTGTAAGAGTGAATGTGAAGCTTTTTTTAAAATACAGATCAGTGTATTAAAGGAGTCACTTTCCATTTGCACTCCCAGCCCATCTGCTGGCACAGTGGGCACTCCCATTGGAATAAATGGAAGGGTTTTTTCCTAATACAGATTGCTGCAGGTGCTTTTGTCAACTGTTGTGTGTTTGTGTGTGTGACAGAAGGCTGGATCAGCCCTTCTCGGCTCCAGTCCCACCCACCTTTGGAATTGCAACCCAGAAAGGGATGTGTTGTCCCCAGTTTCTGTCTTAGTATGAATTTGTCCTTGTTGGGATGCTCACTGTTCTTTGTGCTGACAGTTGAAATAGTCAGTGATCTGGTCACTGAATGTCTACTAAACCATTGGGAAGCTGCTTCTGTAGTATTGTTTTTTCCCTCTCAGGCAGCAAATGTGTTTTGTCTCTTTTCCCTGCTACATGTCACGCTCCACTAAATGGTTAACAAAAGCTGTGACTCCACAAAGCACGTCACCATTGTGCCATTACTGGCTTTATTTAGCATTTTTAATAGGACTTGGATGGAATAATCAGTGCTGGGGGGGGTGAAAAGTGACTCATGGTTTTGGGTGGGTGTATAACTCAGTGGCTTTTTCTTCACAGGTCTGTTTGGCTGCAGTGGGCCTAGTGGGTGACTTGTGTCGGGCTCTGCAGTCCAACATCCTGCCTTTTTGTGATGAGGTTATGCAGCTGCTCTTAGAAAACTTGGGGGTGAGTGATCCTTCAAAGTGAACTGTTTGAACAAGCTGGAGAATAGAGAGGAGCTATAAATGAGAGAAAAATTCCACATGTAACGTTGAAATTGATGGGAAATTCCTAATGTTGGAAGCGCCACAGGGTAAACATTTAGTTGCTATGATGGCTGGGGATTTAACGAAGGAAGGGGATGCAAGGGAAAAAGAGAACACTTTGTCAAAGCCATGATTTCTTACATTGCGTGAGTTCTCTTTGATTTTTGTCCTTGTGCACATAACATTTTTCTTTTCTCTTCTCCTCCTCCTCGCGGTTTTTAATTGAAAGTGTACTAAGAGGTTTTATATAGCTTGGAAGTCACAGCTGTTTAGAAAAGATCAGTTTGCTCACCAGTTGATGGATGGATAGTGCATTTCTGGGAACTTTATCATCAGTTTGCCAAAACGAAGAATTAAAACTTGTGCTATTTTTAAGACCAAATAAGGGGACTTGTTGTCCCTGAAATTATATGCAACTTGATAAATCAAGACATTTGAGCCTGAACTTAAAATGCAGCATCTGACAGTCCATTAAAAAAAAAACCCTAGCATTTTGGCCTGTTCTACACAAGGTTGCTTGAGCTGGTTTTGCCCTCATGGGAAATGGCAAATAGCAAAGGTAGTTCCATGTAATAAATGGAGAGCATTGGATTCAGACTGAGGGGGCTTGGGTTCAGATATTGCTCATTCTTGATCTTGAGTCTTCCTTTTACCTCACAATCTAGGACAGCAACCCTGTGTACTTTGACTAGGGACTGACTCCCTCTGTGAATCCTTAAGATTTGCTATGTCTGTAACATGTCAAACTAGCGTAATTGCTAAAGTTAAGCACATGCTATGAGTAAAATAGGTGTTTTGGGGTTTTTTTTTAATATACAGAATGAAAATGTGCATCGGTCTGTGAAACCCCAGATTCTGTCTGTATTTGGAGATATTGCTCTTGCAATTGGAGGAGAGTTTAAGAAATACTTAGAGGTTGTACTGAATACCCTACAGCAAGCTTCTCAAGCGCAGGTTGATAAGGTAAGACCAGGAAACCTTGGCTGTTTAGGCTTTCCACATTAGGATAGTAATCCCAAACTAATTTGGGCTTCTTTTTGTCCTTAGTCGGATTATGACATGGTGGACTACCTGAATGAACTACGAGAAGGCTGTTTGGAAGCATACACAGGCATTGTTCAAGGACTGAAAGGAGATCAAGAGAATGTGCATCGTGAGTGTCTTTTCTAGATTCCTCAAGTAGTTAAGCTCTGAGGGTCACCTTCCATTTGTTACATGTTGCCATTGAGTAAGGGTCAAAATACTGAAGCCAAGCCTCTACAAGTTAATCCTTTAGCTCAAGAATTTACAATGGATTATTTTGTATTTTTGTAATTTTTGCTCCTGTTAATAGCATGTCTGAGATATTTGGCTTTTGGAATCAAATTTAAACATAAGTAATTTTGGTCTTGAATTACCAAATGGCTTTTAGGCCATTTTCTCTATATCTGTATTTTAAAGGGTTGCTACTCAAAATGGCGGTCCCTGGATCAGGGACAGTCCCTTGTGAGTTTCCAGAAAAGAATCGGTTGTCGCCAGTGCCTACATATATGGTGCTAATCCCTGACACATTGGGGAATAAAGTAATAGGTAGTCATCTGCATCAGGTAGCACTGTTTTAAAGCAAAGTTATTGTAAAGCCATGTGCATTTCTTAACACAAGAATTCTCCAGGGTAAAGGGATTGGGAGGCCATCTCACCCTGTGTAAAGTTGTCCTATGTCAGTCTCTTCTACTGCATGTTTGTGCTTGGGTACCACTGACGGCTCTGACTACGATACATTTATGCAAGAGCAATTTTCAAGAGAAGAAAGGCTACTAAACATCTTGCAAGACCTTGAGCACATGTGCATGAGTTGTGGCCATCCAACATGATGAATATATATCACCACCAGGCAGGAAATGGCCATACAGCGAGTCGTCTAAACTGAATTTTGCTTTCTTTTCAGCTGATGTGATGCTGGTGCAGCCCAGAGTAGAATTCATCTTGTCTTTCATTGACCATATTGCTGCAGATGAAGATCATACTGATGGGGTTGTAGCCTGTGCAGCTGGGCTGATAGGGTAATTGATAGACTTCCTTGTATTTGGAGAGGGGAGGGCTCAAAGGTACCACAGGTGAAGTTCAAGCCTCATGTAAATTCTCACCTCCCATAAAGGCGAGATGATGTATTTAATGGTGGCTCTAGTCATCCATGAACAAAATCTTATCAGTTGTTGGTTTATGTTCTATGTGCCCTACCATAGAGAGACACTAGGGTTCATCTGAGGAGTGTAGAGCACACTGGAACTTGCAGTTGCAGTTGAGCAATTAATGTCATGTGGCAAGCTGTTCTGTTGACCTTCTTTTGCAGAGATAGTCTTCTAGCATTCACTGATTGATCCTCAAATATGTTTCCTCTATGGTGTGTCAGTGTTGGAGTTCTTAGGCTGTGGTTCATTAATATCAAGCCTTATAGATACACTTGAGGCAGCTTACAACAGAACAGAGATAACCCACCTTGGTGTTAAGCTGTAACCAATCCCCCTCCCAAAACACTAGTAGATCGAACATCAAAAATTGTATTGAACCACTATTTTTAATAGAGCAATAAATATCCACTAGTAGCATTCTAAAGTTCATAGAGATGAGCTTCTCCCTTCAGTGTCCTTGTATACACTTTTAGGTTCATTCCACAGTCTTGAAACAACAGTAAAAAGGGACCTGTGAATGATGCCCTAAGATACTGGACTGTCCCTCAGAGGATTCAAGATCAGATAAATTCATGCAGGAAGAAATATTAAGGTATACAGTCAGCCCTCCACATTTGTGGGTTTCACTTTTGCAGATTTGATTATTCATGGATTATTTGCTGTCAGCTGTGCTGCTGCCCTGTGCCATTTTTAATAGGAACTGCAAGCGTTACGAGACTGAGAAACTGCAAATGAGGCTAGTAAGGCCCACCAGCCACCCACTTCTGTCTTGTGAAGGAACCCTGATGGTTCAAAGGAATCCACAGTGGGTTGAATATGGTGATCATACTTTTTCTGTGTGTTAAATATGCTTTGGGAGGGCCTAGAGTTATTCATGGTTTTTTTCACTTTTACAGAGCTGGTGTGCCCCTAACCCTTGCGAATGTGGGGGGATGACTGTATTGTGCTAAAATTTAAGTATCTGTTGTATTATACTAAATATTAAGACAGGAGAGGCTTAAAAAGTTAAAAACAGCGTCTTTTACTTTAAAATACAGTGGTAACTGCAAGTTCCCCAAGATGTATTAGGATTAGTTCAGTCTTCAGTTTGTGCCTTTCCACTCTGAGGGACAGGAAACACTAAACCTCACACTTGGAGTTAATCAGTTATTAGAGTTAGAGATTAGAAGAGGCCTGCATGAAGATATCTCTTTCTCATGTTTGTTTCCCATAGGGATTTGTGCACAGCATTTGGGAAAGATGTCCTCAAATTGGTAGAAGCTAGGCCCATGATACATGAACTGCTAAGTGAAGGAAGGAAATCAAAGACGAACAAAACAAAAACTCTTGCTACCTGGGCCACTAAAGAGCTGAGAAAACTGAAGAATCAAGCTTGGTAAGGAGGCTGCTTTTTATCATCCTCAAAATAGCTGAATTTTTGTGCATTAAATGCTCAGAAAACCAATGTCAGGTTCAGATTTTAAGTTCTGATGCTGTATTTTGTGCTGCTGTTCCATGGCTCTTGTGTTTAACTGCTTCTTGTTCCAAATGTCTTCTCCTTTCCTCTCACTTTTCCAGTGTTTGCTGAACATAAGAGCCATTCTCAATCAGACCAAAGGCCTATATAATCCAGCATTCCTTTCATACAGGGGCAAATGAGATGGCCCAGTGAAAAGCCTACAAGCAAGGCATGAATGCAACAGCACCTTCCTTCAGTGTTCCCCAGTAATTGATGCACAAGAAGTAACTGCCTCTATTACTGGCGAAAATATATGTATTGATGTTTTCCATGAATTGTCCTCTTCCTTCTTACATCTCCAACCTTGGTGGCCATCACCATTATTGAAGTAGCAAAGTTTACAGTTTAACTGTCCTGGAAGTGATGAAAAAAAATTACAGCATATAAGGAGTCTGTTGCTCCTAGGCACAGGAGAGTGCCCTTTAAGTTTGTAACTGGTGCAACTTAGTGAAACTAGGTACACTGTAGTGCAACAGTGTATAAGTGGCATGTCCTTAGTTCAAGATTGGCATGTATGATCTGAGCAATGTCTTGAGTAGAACTGGGGTTCCTTAGAATCTGGTTAGGGGTTCACCAGTCAAATTATCTTGCCACTGGGATATTATTGAAACCTCTTGTGTTTGTTGCTAAAGGACCAGCAAGTGTCTCTCCACACCTTGTTTTGTTTTGTTCCCTTATTATTTTCCTTTCCTTGCAGATCTGTTAACATTGGGATGACACCTGAGACCCCCACTGGAAATCTCCAATCTATTGAGGAAAAAAACCCAACCCGGAAGTGAGGAGTGTGCACGGATGCTGAGTGTTTGGGAATGAGAGGATGAGTGAGTGAGAGGCTTAAAACACACCACGGTGAAAATCCAGCCACGGCAAACGGCAGCAGCGCTGTTAACGGAGCTAATCACTGACTTGTGTAGCAACAAAACCTTGTCATCGCTTGCCTCCAGGAAGTGGGAAAAGATTGATTTCCATACTTCAATGCAGTCTCTTCTGACAAGAGACAAGGACTAACTTCTGTGTCTTTTGGCCAGTGAAGAGGGAGATGAATTAGTCTGGGAAAGAGGAAAGCTAGCTTCAGGTTCAATTGGAGTGCTGATATATTAAGGTCTGGCTTTCGTTGCTGGAGGGAGAGGAGGACGTGGGATCCCCAGCCCACCTCAGTCACCTTTTGGGGAGGGAGGGGACTTTTGGGCCGCACAACGCTGTCAGTGCACGAGAGAAACGGGAAGGGTGAAGGATTTTCTTTCGGGAGTGAGTGTGTGTGAATGAGGCGGTATCTACATTCTCAACTTTAAGTCATTGCAGTTAATCTTTCCCAAGAGAAATACTGAAGAGATTAGCAGTTGCATTTCATAAAACTAACAAGTTCAGTCTACTTGAAGCGGCAGAAGAGTAAGAAAGTTTGGGGGGGAGGGGGGGAAGAGAAGTCGCTTTGCATAAGGCTTCTTTAGGGAATCGCTGGTGGGATGTTCAAAGCTCCCGTCGTGACACTTTTTTCACGACCTTGTTTCATTAAAAAGCGCCTTTCCTTCCTGAATTTTGTTCAACTGTGAATGTAGGAATCGGGGTGGGTGGGGGGAGGAGGGTTGGGGTATCCAGAAAAAAGCAACTCTCGTGTGTTATTAGAGAGATTAGGATCCACTTTCTCCAAATGGAATGTGAGGCTTTGGGAAAAAAAAACAAAAAAACAGCTCTGCTCTGATTTGGCAACCAAACAAACCCAAAGGGACAAAGCCCCTCTCTTGGCGTGAACAAAGTAGCCTGAACCACACACAACTGTGCCAAAGAGTTTAAAAGGAAACAAAGTCCAAACAAGGAAAAAAAAAACTTCAGGAAAATATTTTGAATTGCAAAAATGAGGTTGAAATTCAAATGTTCAAACAAAGCAAAAAGATAAAAGTACGATTTGGAAACCGCTTGGCCTATTTGTTCTCTTTATTTGATTCTGATACGGTATTAGTCTTGCTGCACTTCAAAAAGGAAAAAATTTATATAAATATATATATACTGACTTGAGCTTACACAGGATGGCACTTGTAAAAGGTTATATTTTTCCACTGCAGTTGAAGATTAATAAAATGGTGTCAAACATTCCCCCCAGTACTACTTTTTTCTATTGGTCTTTTCAGTAAACAGGAAATTCATTTTTCCTTTTTTTACAAAAGAAAAAAAAACAGTTGGATGGTCAGCTGTGTGTTAGGATCTACAGTGTACCTGTTAATATTCCATATAGTTCATAACTCTAAAACAATCCTTAAGGATGGGAACAGGCAGTAGTACTGTAGCTGTTCGGGATTTTTACAAGAAAGCAGGAGGGGGTGAGATGCACCTGCTTCTAACTATGCAGCTGTTGAAACTTAGGAGCTTTTAAACGTTTTCAAGCTTGCTTTGTGAGGTAAGAGAATTTAATACCTTCCAAACATTTTTTTTCCAATAAAGGAGTTTATCTCATACCCTTTTCTGCCTCTGCACTTTCTCAGGCTCATCCTGGGATGCTCTTCAGTTGCCCATTCTCATTGGAAAGCAAGCATGCCAGTTTCTTGTACAGGGTATCTGACGTGTGCCTTTCAGTGCCAGGTTCAGAATTGCAGCCTCAAGTGCCGATTTCTTGAACCAGTGTACAGAAAAGACCAGGTGGCTAAGCAGAACAGTTCCAGCATGAGTCTGAAAGATGGGCTTTTTGACAAACCTGGGTCCACCTTTTCTTAATTGCCTTTTTTCTTTGGGGTGGGGTTTTCTTTGAAAGATGCCCACAACACGAAAGCCATTCCTGAATTGGGGAGAGGGGTGTGTGAAGGGGAATCTGATCATTCCTCAGTGCTACTTAACTCTGTCCAGTGTTGGCTATTCAGCTGTAGGCTGCAGGTGAATAAAGTACACTGAGTTAGTAGTGGAAACCAAATACTGTGTCTCACTTTTTTTTCTCTCTTGCCATTCAGTGTTGTTTAATTCCTAAAATGACAGAGGCTGGGACCAAAGCCAGCCTCTCTTTCCCTGGCTCAGATAAGTGTAGTGCATACTGGTGGGGGTGGGATATGTGAAAACAACCGTGAACATGCTTCAAGGAGGCATCTGTCAAGTAAGTGCTGTTACCAGTCTTTAACTATTTATCTTGTGGCTGAGTACCATAGCATGAGGACTAACAAAAATATGCACATGCTTCAGAATTCTTCCCACCTGCTTTTGGAAGGAGGCAATAATGTAGTAGTCTTCTCTAGGAGATTTCATAATTTATAAAGTACATCTGGGGCCTTGACGGTGAGCTGTTTGTGGAGTACACAAGGTGTACAGGTGTGTCTAGAAGCTTGCAGGAGTACTCACCTTGTTTATAGGCTTGATACCTTTTTATGGACTCTCAAAACTGCACTTTTCAATCTTTGGTCCACAAGATATTTGGACTTCAACTCGCAGAAGCTCCAGCCAGCTTGGCTAATGGTCAGGGATTGTGGGTACTGAAGTCCAAACATGGAGGACCAAAGGTTGGGAACCCATGCTTTTTCTTATGTTTGACTCCAAATGTGCAGCACTTGGGCTTAATGTAGGAACTAGGGATGCAGAAATCCACAAGGCTCATTGTGTAATTTGGAGGTTGTGGGGTGGGCAGAGTATCAACTTGGGAGATTTATACCCTAACTCAACAAAATTTTACAAAAAAAACTTGAACTGAGCAAGGAACATTAAAACTAGCGTTAAACCAGCCATATGTTTTTACCACGGGCTTGCATGTAGTTCATTGCCATCTTTAAAAATACAAGTGGGCTGATAGAGGAGGCCAACACAGGAGAGTTGCTAAAGGAGGGAGCCCCTTTTGTACTTATACAGAATTACAATGTGCAGTTCGATGTCTCCCTTTCTAAGCTCATAGCAAACTAACAAATCTTTTTTTGCAAATTAGTAACTTGAGAGTTTGCTTATGAGGCTGCATTAAGATTTTGGTTACTAAGCAGTTTTGCTGCTAAGAGCTCCTTGACTTAGAAGCAGCAGAACTTGACTGAGCAAGCCTTTCTACATGTGATCTATGAAGCAAATGTTAAATTGCAGCTTCTGGAGAAGGCATTTTGGCCAAGTTAATTGAGATAAACCCTCAGCAATGTTGTAGACTTGATCGCTGCCTTTGATGGCTTCAGATGCTTCTGTGACTCTTCCTCTCACCTCCACCTCTGACAAGCAAATTTACAAAGCTGACAGAGGCTCTGCTTCCATCCCAGAAGCAACTGGCATTGTAGTTTCCATGCTATTAATGTCATGGAAGGAGAATTGCCATCATGGTTACTGGCAAATGAAGAAGAGGATTAGTGTTTTAAGGCTATGGGTATGAACTCTGAAGACCTCCAGGTGTGAAACTGCTGCTCCCAGTATTGCTCACCATGGGCTATGCTTGCTTGAGGTGCTTGGAGTTGGCAGTTCAATAGTGCTTGGGGGGGGCTGCAAAATTCCCACCCTTAAAAAGCAAGGGGACATTTGTCTCTTCAGATGATTTGGCCTACAAGCCACATCAACTCCACATTTCATGGCTGATGGTAGGGATTGCTGTTTGCCTTCAAGTCATTTCCAGCTTAATGGCAACCCTGAAGTAAACCCATCGCAGGATTTGCTGGGGCTGAGAATGTGGCAAACCCAAGGTTATGCAGCTGGTTTCCTTGACCAAGCAGGAATTGAACCCTGGCCTCCAGGGTTGTAATCCAATGTTCAAATCACTTACACCATGCTGCATCCCCAGTGGTAGAGATTATGGGATCTGAAGTCCCATAAATGTTTTGGCAGGTCCAATCTTCCTTCTTGTCGTATTTCTTCTAGGGATTTCTGATTTACAGCAATCCTAAAGCAACCCTATCATGGGGTTTCTTGGCAGAATTTGTTCCAGGGAGGAGTTGCCTTTGCCTCCCTCTGAGACTGAGAGAGTGTGACATGCCCAAAATCAGTAGGTTTCCATGGCCGAGCAGGGATTCGAACTTTGTCCAGCCTTTTCTAGAAGTTCTGACTCTTCCCAAGGTGTGGGATATCACCCTGTCACTTCAGTTTACCAGGTATTCTATGATAGAAAAATTATTTACTTCTCAAGTATGAACTGACCTTGCTTAGCTTGATAGAAAGGATGTAGCTACTGAAAGCTGCAGGAGCAACAGCTGCTACTAGCCTACTTGATTAACTAGCAAATGTCCAGTTATTACATTACACATCCCTTAGCATGTAAAACACACTTGAATGTGAGATTTGACTGTCATTCCTTACCAGCTCTTCCAGAAATTCCAAACCCCTACACCAAGGGTGAGAACCAGCATGGTGTAGTGGTTTGAACATTGGACGACAACCCTGAAGACCAGAGTTCGATTCCCTGCTTGGCTGTGGAAACCCACAGGGTGATCTTGGGTACATCACCCATTCTCAGCCCCAGAAGACCCCATGATAGGTTCTCCTTAGGATCGACACAAGTCAGAAACAACTTGAAGACACACAACAACAACACCAAAGGTGGACATCATGCAACCTTCCAGGTCTTGTTCAACAGCAGCTCCCAGAAGCCATAACCAGCAATGGTGTAGAATGCGGAGAGTTGCAGCTCTGCGATTCTCAGCCCTCCTGTACACAAATATTACTGTGTTGTCGCTCATGACAGTCTTGGGAAATTCAGAGATAAAGGAATAATTATTTTGTTGTTTGCTTTGTTGTTGTTGTTGTTATAGGTATTTGTATTCTGCTTGTTCCCCAAAGTTGGGACTCAACGCAGCTCACAGTTTAAAAGAATAATGCAGTAAAAAGCATGTGAAAACTGAACATTGAAACAGAATTAAATTACTCACCATCTTAAAACAATTCAAACCTCAAGTTAAAAGAATAACATGCATTTAAGAAAGATAAAAAGCTATTGCAGACATTTCAGTTAAAACAATATAGCACCTCTTAGCCCATTCTGTAAAAACCTTCTGTTTTAAAAGCCTGTCAGAATAAAAAGTTTTTAGCCGGCTGGTGGAAGAACAAAGAGGGGGCCATTGTGGTCACTCCGGGAAGGGAGTTCCAGAATCTGGTGCAGCCATTGTAAAGCTCCTCTCTCACGTCTCCACCAACCATGCTTGCAACAGGGGTGGGAGTGAGAGAAGGGCCTCTGTTGATGATCTCAGGAGATATGATCTGCACTACACTGTAATAGTGCTATTATTCCACTTTCAACATCCTGTTGAATTCTGGGGTTTGTAGTTTGCTGAGGCCAAAGAGCTCTGTATGAGAATTCTAAATGCCTCATCCTAAACTGCCCCACCTGTTGTAGCCCTGCCCCAGCTATCATGGCCATGCCCTCACACACTGAAGCCCCGCCTCCACATGCCATAGCCCTGCCGCCATGTGCTGTAGTCCCGCCCCATGCACCATAGCCACACCCCCAAGCACTGTAACCACACACCCCTCGTGCCCCCCACCGTGCACTCCACGCTCATCCACTGCCTACACTACCCTATCATAGACCCATTCCGCACTGGACTATTATAGCGCTGTTATTCCACTTGCAACATCCTATGGGATCCTGGGGTTTGCCGTTTCGGGAGGGTCCATGGACAAGTTCTTGTAGTGACCTCTTCAGTTCTATTTGCCTGAGTTGTGTGCAGCCTTTGTAGAATATAGTCCAATGCGGTTAAAAAACATTCAGGCCTTGGAAAAATTACTTGGTGGGATGAGAACTCCCAGAACCCTTAGCCAGTAACTTTTCTAAGCTCTGCAAAAACTACTTGCAATCTGGTTGTATGGCTGCCAAAGGGCTTTGCTACAGAATGGAAGAATACATTTTACTATTGCTATTTACCACGTATCTGATCTTTTGTATGCTTCCCTATAGCTTGAATTCATGCGTGGCCACCAATAAACATGTTTTCAAATCCAAATGCAAAACCTCACACACAGTACACAGTAATGAAACTGGACCTTTGGTGTGGTGTTCATCGGTTCTTCAACTTTCACAAGTAAAATTAGGCTATGGAAATATTGCATGAGGGCATTGCCATAATTTGGCTGGCATCTGTAGGGTTAAGTAGTGTCAGTATGAATATGGCATGAATCCTGAACACTGTCTTTATGACTTAAATGTTGATGTGTTTTGATATGATAACATGAAGCTACAGTGGAAAAAGGTACCATGGAGAGAATGTTTTTGAATTAACTTTTCCTCCTTTGGTAGGTGGGAGACTTGTTCTAGTTACTAAGGCCATTGCCACACTATACTGTTATAGTGCTATTATTTCACTTTCAGCATCCTGTGGAATTCTGGGATTTGTAATTTGCTGAGGCCCAAGAGCTCTCTGGCTGAGAATCCTAAATGCCCCCCCCTAAACTGCAAACCCCAGGATTCCATAGAGTGTTGAAAGTGGAATAATAGCACTATAACATTGTGCTGTGGAAATGGCCTGAGTTTCCTGATCTCTTAGCATCCCCATTGTTTTCAGCAATACCAGAAGTATGTCACAATTACAATGATTTGTGACTTCAATAGGTGCTATTCTGAACATACAAAATCTCTAAAGTTGCTTTATTCTTTTTTTTTTTACATCATCTCCTTTAAATGCTTGCTGTGTAGGGTTGCTCCTCAGAGAATACGAATGCAAGTTTGTCTTCTTCAGCTTCGAGGGTGAACAGCTATTCCATATCCTGAGAGCTCTGTGTTCAGGAAGATAACTTGGTAAAAAAGTTTTTCCTTGCTCGGACATCCACTGTACATCTTGCTTCCAGTGGTGCTGTGTGACATCAGACCTGTGCTTTGCAGGAATTAAGCTCTGAAGACCTATCTATTTTTGCTTCTCTTTCCTTAATTTGGGGTCAGCCTTTTCATTCTGATATTTGCTATCATTTTTAAAATCTGAGATTTACTGATTGGTATCGTTTCTTTTATTTTGTGTGCCACCTTGGGAAGAGAACATCCATAAAGGCAGCCTGGTTCCGTCAGTGTACTTATGCAGAGGTTGAGGAGGGCAACAGTCGTGTGGCAGAGCTCTCTAGGCCCACCCCCGTGGCCAATCCCTCTATCAGCCATTGTTCAGCCTAGCAAAAATGTTGTATAAGGAGGTAGTCGGCTGGATACCTCCACAAGCAATGTTTGAAAAAGTAGTGATGCTCTCGCAAGTCTTGGTTGCACTTGGTTGTGATAACATCACAAGAGGAATCTGGCCAATATATCCAACAACAGACTCAGAACAAATGTCTAGCACAAAGCTTTCCAAACAGTGTGCCGTGACACGTTAGTGTGTCGCCTGAAGTGTGTAGGTGTGTCACCTACAATCTTGGAAATGTATGCTATATAAATCATATATTTTTAAAAATATATGCAAGGTTTTAATGAGATATGTTGTGTCCCCATACATTTTGTTATTACAATTTATGTATGTGTCTTTATCTCTTTTAAGAGGTTCGTTTAACCTTCGGTTTGCTAGTAAAACTGAATTACTATGTCATGAAATGATGCATGTCTAAAAGGTGCGTCACCAACATGAAAAGTTTGGAAAGCCCTGGACTAGCACTATTCTCTCTAGCCATTTCATGTGACCTTGATACAAAGTGCCACACAATAGTTTGCATAACCACAGGTTTCTGAGCCATCGTAGCAATGGCGTGAATGTTTCAGGTTCAATAATTCATCCCCAGCCTATACCAAGTCCACCAATGTCTCCTCCATTCTCACAGAATTTGTTGAGATCAACAGGGTCAGCTCAGTAACATTTTCTTGCCCACATGGGGGGGGGGAGGAGAGAGATAAGATGGGGTCTCCCATTCCATGTGCAGAAGCAACCAGCAAGGCTGACAGCTGGATCTTACTTCAGTGCTGCTGGTGGGGAGCATCCTCCATCTCATCCCAGGACAGCAGGTAAGCTGAAGCAGGCACAAAACAAGCTGACCAGAAACACACAGCAATCTCTTCCAGTGGAAATGAACGGCCTGAAAGATGCTGCCAGTGTCTAGCCACAGTGCCAAATTGTCTTCTACACACCTGCCTCATTTTGCCTCGTGATGGGCTCAACTCTGCAGTAAATCGAGATGACTGTGTCTTCTGCGCATTTTACATCTCATCTCTAAAATTATTATCCCCTAAAACTCTCCACCACTCTGCAAAGATTATCTTCATTGGGTTGATGTCTACACTGAAAAACATCTGCTATCTTGCCACTTAAGAGAGCTGGTATTAATAATGTCCTAGTTGACAAATGTCCATTCATATTTTCCACTTTCCCCTGGAAGATAAAAAGGCGTATAATGTTGAGCCAAGTCTCCCCTGCTCCCCAGCAACTAGTTTTGGGGTCAGACTAACTCTTCTTTCTCCTGCAAATGATAAACTTGTATCCAGGTTGCAGCACTTCAGAATGCAGGTGGGGACCCACATATCATATTCTCTGAGCATTGTCAAAGAAAAGAATGTGCTGGGTACAAAATTATAAAAGATACAATTAATAGATTCTCCACATCAAAAAAAGGGCTTTTAAACAAAAATTGACTTTGTTTTCTGTGGGGTGGGGGTGAGGGTGGCGGTGGGAGGGAGGAAAAGGTTAAAGCAGTATTATATTTATTGGGAAAATCAATTTGTTGGTTGTGGGTGGAGTATCGATTGTTTTGTGTTAATTGCTGGAATAATTTTTTTGTATGTATATCAGTGTTAATATGTATATCAGTGTTACTTTGTGGTAATAATAATAATACTAATAATACTAATACTAATACTAATACTAATACTAATACTAATAATAATAGTTGGAAAATTCTGGCATTCTCTCCCCCGCCCCACCTTGTTTTAGGGAATATGGGGCTTAGCTAGCTTAGTTTCTTTTCCCTTTGCATATCAAAGCCTTTTGCCTTCTCAACTAAAGCTTCAGTGTTGCTGTTTGTATTATTTAAATGCATGGCTATAGTATCTGGATGACCAGACCATGTGACCCAGGATAGACCTTGGGGTCATTGGCCTTACATAAAAGACCACACTTCTCTCTCTTTGCTCTCTTTGCCATTTTTGCTTCTACAACCTTCTCTCTGACCATGCTTTGCCTCTCCACCAAGAAAACAGTGAGTTAAGAATGTTTGTGACCTGAAAATGCTGCCTTGTTTTGCTTTGTAAGTCAGTCTCAGTTCAGAGAAGCCACACAGAGATTGAGGTATGCTATTTCTGCTTCTCTGCTAAAGGAAGGCTGATTTCTAGCAGTTTTAGCTTTCAAAGTTTCCCCCAAAGAGCTAACACCCTGGAAAACATTAACTCCCAACAACAACATCACCTTAAAAAAAACAAAATGAAAAAAAAAACAATATACTAAAACCTTTCTCCTTGACATGCAAATTTTCTGTAAAGAGGAATTTGCTCCCTTTCTCTATACTCAAACTTGTGAGCCCCCACTTCCATTCTGAAGTGGTACATCGAAGATAACAGCTTTTGCTGTATCTGGAATAAAAATATAAAATATACCCAAAGCAGGCAGGGTGACTTCCTCCCTTTACTTTCTGGCAGGAGAATGTCAGTTTCCTTATACCTCCAGATGTTATATTTTGTCTCTGAGTCACTTGTCTATTCTCGCACCATAAAGCTAGGCAGACTGGAAGTGAAAAGTTCCTCTCTGTGTGCGTTGTGTTTGTTCACTTTATTTATTTATTTCTGCCTCCCTTCCACCAACTCTTAACGCCAGAGCTGATGGCAAGACCTAATTTGTACTTCAAAGTACTCTACCACAAATCGGTAAAGCAAAAGAGAGAAAGGGAGACAGAAGAGACCGAAATCCTGGAAATAAAACCTGCTTCTCTTCTTTTTGTTCCTTTCAACTTCTATAAACTGATTTTGTGAGCAAGGGATTTTATTTTTAAATAAGATCCTGCTGACACTCCACCTCCTCCTCTGTCTTGCTCATATGATTGTATTAAACCTGCTGGTTTCCCTTTTAAAAAAACAACAGCAAGTGATGCTACAATGTATATATAGCAGGTGACCATCTGTCCTCCTTGATAGAGGACAGTCCTTGATTTGAAAGGCTGTCTGGTTTACGGATCAAGAACCAGAAGAAGGGAGAGCAGAAAGGGGCCTTGAAGTTGCCCATTGTGTTTTCCACTCTTCAGCAGTCTGAGCAGACACATCGGTAGCATGGCCCCACATTTCACCATGATGAAATCCATTGTTTTTTTTATCTAAACTATACATAGACTATTGTGTGTGCAGACACATGTATATGTAGCATATATATCACATTGGATGCATGTATAATAATTGCATAATATAATATGTGCAATCTATGTGTATTGTGTAACATGTGAGACACACACATGCAAAATCTTCCTTCTTTTCTGGGGAGGTGTAACTGGCTACTCTAATACGATATGTATATCACATTATATGCATATATAAAAACACATAATATAAGATCTGTTATCTATGTGTAATATATGATGTGTGACACACAGGCCATTTCCGCACTGGATTGTTACAGCACTATTATTCCACTTTCAACATCCTATGGAACCCTGGGGTTTGCAGTTTAGGGAGGGGCCAACTGGCTTTACGGGCCAACTGGCCCCTCCCTAAACTGCAAACCCCAGGATTCCATAGGATGTTGAAAGTGGAATAATAGCGCTGTAATAATCTAGTGCGGAAATGTCCACAGACACCCATAGACACACACATAGATATAAACACATGTAAAATCTGCCTCCCTTTTCTGGTGATGTTACTGGTCACCATAGTACTACACACACACACACACACACACACACACATACACACACACACATACATACTATCACATTAAATGCACATATAATACATACATCATGTAATATGTGCAATATATGTGTAATGTCTAATGTCCAACTCCCACGCGCATACACACATGCAAAATCTACTACCTTTTTTGGTGATGTATGACTGGCCACACTGATATAATATGTATAATATCATATTATATGCATGTACAACAAATCTGTAATATAAGAAGTGCGCTATATGCACAATGTAAAAATAGGACATGGCTGATTTCCTGCCTCTCTTTGCCATCCAGAACTCCACAATCACATAATCTGAATTCTGCACATCCCTACCTAATTGTGGCCAGAATGCTATTGTTGCCATTGTTAACATAAAGGTTGTCTGCTCCAAAAGTCTCTAAGCCATCCCTGCCTCCTTCAGCTCTTCCTCCTCCTCCTCCCTTTGACTTAATTCAGTGCATCCCCATATAATGTGGGAAATGAGGCAAAGCCCAGAGACAGAGCTTTCAGTAATATAGGCCTGTTTTCACTTTTCTCATGTTTGGATTCCTATTGTTTGTAGTACAAGAGGTTGGTCAGGAATATTTCTTGTTCAAGAAGTCAAGCTGATTAATAATCCTGTTTTCGGTTGCTGATCTCAGCAGTTTATGGGCCATCTTGCTTGCATGAGGCATCTCAGGTGATTTGTTATGAGACTCTTGGGCCATTTCCACACTATACTGTTATAGTGGTATTATTCCACTTTCAACATCCTGCCGAATTCTAAGGTTTGTAGTTTCCTGAGGCCAAAGAGCTCTCTGGCTGAGAAGTCTAAATGCCCCTCCCTAAACTGCAAACCCCAGGATTCCACAGGATGTTGAAAGTGGGAAAAAAGCACTATAACAGTGTTATGTGGAAATGGCCTTGGTGTACTACAAATCTCCATCGCATTCTGGATGCATTCTGGAGCAGGACTAGAGAAACTATGGCCTTTCAGATGGTGTTGGACTCAAACTCTCATCATTCCCAAATGATTACCATTTGATTAATGGTACAGCCACCAGTTTCCTACTACTGGTACAGCATAAACAATCAGACATGTGACTGGTGCAGTCTTTCGGGTCAAGTGTTTGGGCCAGTGATCCTTCAACATCTGTCTGGGTTGCAGGCCTTTTGATCTACATTTGCAACACCAGAGCAGAAATGCTTAACTGAAAACAGATGGCAGATGTAGAAAAGCAATCAACCTGGAACTTTTGCTGAAGTGGAGTGACAAGCAGTGTGTGAGACCTTGGCACCTAGGTTAATGATAAGAGTGAGGAAAACATCTAATACATAAAAGTCAAAGTTTGTGAGTTTGTCTGTGTCAGGCAGAGAAGACCTCATATGATTGGCTGTGTCAGGAAAGAAGACTTCATACAACTGGATGCCTGAGAAGATTCTATGGAATCCTGGGGTTTGCAGTTTAGGGAGGGGCCTTTAGAATCCTCAGCTGGAGAGCTCTTTGGCCTGGTCAGTTGCTATGGAGATGAGGCCTAGCAGCAAGGAGGAAGCCAGTGTATTCCCTCAGAAACTGAACCTCTGTATGTTAACAACTCTGAATACAGACTGGGTTGAGGAATATTGGGAAAAGTTATAGGTATTGATAAGACAGTTTGAGGAATTAGAGGCAGGATCTCGAATCTGTGTATTTCAACCACATCTAATTCCTAAGCTAAGGTAAGGTAATTCCTAAGGTATTTCTAACAAGTATTACCTTGTAAGAAAATAAAATCCTGGGCAATGCAGGATATATACACCAATACCTAAGAAGAGTCTAGGAAGATCATAAAGCAGGTGGTGAAACTGTAACATACTTGGCTTGTTTTGAGAAGACTGTGGTATGAAATGTGGCAGTATGATTTTCATGCACAGCTTGGAAAAGTTACAACTGGGAAAGCTACAATTCCCAGAATATCCTAGCCAGTATACGCAGCAGCTTGTGTGACAGTCAGAGGTGATGGCACATTGTAGGGATCCTAGTTTACCCTTCTCCCTAGGAAGCTTTCAAGCATTTGGAAAGTTAAAACATTCTACTGTCCCCCCTCCAGGCCTAGATCCAGAATTATAGAAAACGGCCTGCTTCCATCTTTGACCATTATTCTGAGGAATTAACACACTATGCTAGTCTGCTTTAAACTTCTAGTACTTTGCCTGTATTAAGCGGCCATCCTTTGCTGGAGGAGGGAGAGTTGGTGGATAGTTGGATCTGGTTAGTGAGGAAAAAGATGATTTCACAGTCCCCACCCCCCCAATAAAAAAAAATCCTCAGATCTTCAACTCTGGGAGCCCTGGCTCCACTATACCACTGATGAAAATTTAAGTGATCCGTTGCCTAGCCAATACGGGAAGCAAGTTTGGCTTAAGACAGTTTGTCACCCAAGGGAGAAGACAAGATGGTGCCCCATTTAACATACACAAGCCAACTACAGTGAGAGATGAATCTTTCTTAAACATTGGCAAGAAAGTAATACCCGAACATCAGAAGGCACTAGCTGGCTTATGGGCCACCAGACAAGTCGTTGTGTAGAAAACATAGTCCTGTCCTCTTAATATGTAATATGTGTATCAAGGAACAGGGACTTTGCCTGTACTGGATGGGGTTATACTCCCCCTAAAATCTCAGGCTTGCAGCCTTGGTGTTCTCCTGGACTCAACTCTGAGACTGGATGGCCAGGTTTCAGCCGTGGCCAGGAGTGCATTTGTGCAGTTAAAACTTGTGTGCCAGCTGCACCCATTCTTTGAGAGGTTAGATCTGGCTAAAGTGACACATACCTTGATTACATCTCAGTTGGGACTAGTATAATGCACTCTGTGAGGGGCAGCCTTTGGAAACTGTTCGGAAACTTTAGCAGGTTCAAAATGCGGCAACCACAAATGCTAACTCCGGCCAGTTACAGGGAGCACTTAACTCCTTTGTTAAAACAGCTTCACTGGCTACCTATTTGTTTCTGGGCACAATTCAAAGTGCTGGTTATGACCTACAAAGCCTTATATGGCTTAGGTCCAGGCTATCTGAAAGACAGTATCTGAACTTATCAGAGCCTTCAAATCTGCAGGAGAAGGCTTTCTCTCAATCCTGTTACCATCTCAGGCTCACCTGGTGAAGACACAGCAGAGAGCCTATGGAACTCTCTTCCACAGGAGGCTATGGTGGTGCTCTCCCTGCTTTCCTTTTGTAGACAGACAAAGACATTTCTTTTCAAGCAATCTTTTAATTAGTGATCTGGGGAGCTTTTAGTTATTTATTAAGTTTGTTTTAAATGTAAGTTTTTATAATTTTATACTTTTTACATTGTTTTTAATGTTTTTTAACTTTCGGGAAGCTGCCTTGGGTCCTGCATTGGGAGAAAAGGTGGCATATAAGTACAATAAATAAATGAATGAATGAATAAATGTTTTAAGTGTTTTGAAAGTACTATTTTAATTGAATTTCCGGTTTAATGCTTTGTAAACTTTTGTTTTACGTGTTCTGTTTTGATTTGTATTGCAAGGTGCTCTAAGTTCTTATTTTGGAGAAAAGCAGGATATATATCAAATAAATAAACATCTTGCCGCTGGACAACATCTGCCACTTAAGGAAGCTGTCTGATTTTACCTAATTGCATAGGCAGCCCTGCCAGGAAATAGGCTACTATAGTATGCCTGATAGGTGGCCACTGACGTCCCATTGTAGACAAAATTATATGTATTTAAAAATGTACTTGTTTTAGCATTTAAACTTAGGATTTTGAAAGCAAATTTTTTTAGGGATGAAGAGCAGCAAAGATGATGATGATGACATAATGTCTCTGTGTTATTTTTTCCATTCCCTGTCGTTTCCTCTTCATGGTACTAACCTGTGATTGAATTTAATGTATATTTTACATGCTGTGTGTCATCGAGGCCTCTATCTTTACAATAAATTACTCATGTGCTTACCTTATACATTCTGTTTAATCTTGTGGGATCAAGTATTGAATATTGATGATTTGTAGAGAGTTCCTTTCAGATTTCTACGTAAAGAAAAAGTATCTGTTTCTTGAACAATAATAATAACATTCTGGTTTTGAATAAGTGTTCCACATTCCATAAAATTATAGCAGTGGATATAGAGATATCCTTTTCACTTTTGAGTCCTAACAGATATATGCCATATAGTATTTTTTTCCCTGACATTATTTTCTACTTCATGAGTTTTATTGGACACCTATACGGGGGTGTTTTAAAATTGTGATAAGAGCTGAAATCAATATAAATTTTGGGTTCATCCAAAATGAGACTACCTTTTACTCTCTAATGTTGATTTTGGACACTTTCGGGTACTTAGTATTAACCTGTCTTGACAGAATGAAATAAATATTTTATATGCTGCGTGTCATGGAGACCTCTATCTTTACAACAAGTGTGTGTGTGTGTGTGTGTTTGACTGGGAAATATGATTCTGATGAATTTTTAAAAAATATTACATGTACCGATAATGTATTTGAATCATGTTTCCAAGTTCCTTACTTTTCATATTTGTTTTCTCATTCCAAATTCAGTGGGTTGGACCCACATTTAGGTATGTGTAACTGGGCTGACTGAAATAGACTTCTCTACCTCCTCCTCCTCCTCCTCATGTTAATTCCCCAGCCCCCCAAATGTTATCCATATTGTATGGGAGCCCCTTCTGAATGGAGTGGACTGTGGTCTAAAGGCAAAATAGGTTCCTTTCCATCTGGAGAAAGCAGATTGTGGATCCATCAGATCCATCAGAGATGGAAGAGTTGGAGTTGGAGTAGTGTAGAATGGATCAGAGGAGCTTTTAACTTAGAACATTTTTCTTGGCAAGGTTGTGTCTTATCCCCAATCCTTTGGGAATATAGCTATTGTCTTAGAGAACAATTCTGAATAATAGATGGATTTAGTTAGTTTTTTTCCCCAAAAGTATGTGTGTATGTATGTATGTGTGTGTGTCTGTGTTGGTTTCTTCTCCCCAGAGGTCCTAGGGACCACTGCAGGTTCACTTCAGGTTGTAACCTAAAACCATCACATCACCTGCTACAACAGGCATGAGAGCTATGCAGCGCTCCACATGTTATTGGGCTCCAGTTCCCTGCATTCCTCATTCATTGGCTATGCATGCTATGACAGATGAGAGTTGCAGTCCAATAACATCTTGAGGGTTGCATGATTCCCACCTGTGTGCCGGAGAGAGAGCCTCTGCAACCTTCTCTGATGTTCCATCTTAAGCCTACAACCCTGCATGAAGTTCAAGCGCGGACTCTTTGGCCATTTCCACTCTACACTATTATAGTGCTATTATTCCCCTTTCAACATCCTATGGAATCTTGGGGTCTGCCGTTTAGGGAGGGGCATTTAGAATTCTCAGATCTTTGGCCTCAGTAAACTACAGACCCCAGAATTCCACAGGATGTTGAAAGGGGAATCACAACACTGTGAGAATGGAGCGTGGAAAGGCCCTTTTTCTTTTGCTGCCTTCCTCCACTCCCTACACCCTAGCCAAAAGATGTTGCTTTTGGTAAGGTCTCTCCCGAAGACGAGATCTGGGGGTCTCGACAACACGCTCAGTTACTTTCTGGCCTCCTTTGGCCTGATAATGGCACGAGGCTAAAATGGGAGTTCATACTAGAGCGGGCACCCGAACATCCTGTCCTACCCTCCCTGAATTGCATCAATTTTTTCTTCCCAAGATGAGGAAGGATCTTGTGGCTTCTTCAAGGCAACCAAGTTCATTTGGCCCAAGCTTCCCCTCCGACCGCAGCCCACTTCATGAGATCCATGCTCTCTGGAGGTGCTAGACAGCAGCAGCTCGGTTTGTGCTGTGATCAGTCTTATGGCCAAGGGAGATTGCTGTTGTCGCAGGTTCTCTCTTCAGAGGGGGAAGAAGAAAAAAAAAAAAAAAAAAAAAGCCGGCCCCTCTTTGGCTGTTTCCTGCTGCTGCTGCATGTGTGTGTGCCTAGATGCGTGTTATCAGGCGCAGGAAACTGGAGCTGGAAGAGCAAGTGAAACTGACGGAGGGAGAGCGAAGAGGCGATACCAGGCCAGCCAGCCAGCCAGCCGCGAAGGCGGCCGAGGAAGATCTTAAAACATTTCTTCGCCTCCCAAAACTGCCACCGTCGCCCCCCTTTCCTCTTTTTACCCCTCCCCCTTTCCTCCTGGACCCCCCCCCTTTCTGGTGGGCATCGGGGGAGGCGTGGCAGGGCCGCCTTGGGCCACAAAAGGTGAAGCCACCACGTGGGACGCGTTGTGGTTTTTGCCAGCCGCGCCTGATGATGGCACACTTTGTGGTGCGAGCCTGAAGGAGGAGGAGGAGGAGGAGGAGGAGGAGGAGGAAGAGGAAGGAGGGGGGAAGAGGAGGAGAGGGAGAGAGAGAGATCCGCTGGAGATCGAGCAGAGGTGGAGGGGGAAGCGCTGAAGGAGCAACAAAAGAAGGAAGGCGGGGGGGGGGGGCGGGAGAAGAGAAACGAAACGACTGAGGCCAGCCTCCCCCAGCTCGGGCCCCCCCGCAGGCGCCCCCCCAAAGAAGCCACTTTCTGCACGGCTTCCTCAGGATGGACGACGGTTATCCGCCGAGCTGGGAGGCGAGGTAAGTCCGATCTGCCCCCCCCCTCCCGCCCCCGTGTAAGAAATAGCCTGGCCGGGGAAGAGGAGAGAGAGAGAGAGAAGCGGATGTTTGCCTAAGGGAAGAGGGGAGCGTTTGTGTATATAGGGGGGCTAGCGAGGTAGTGCCCTCCCCGGGAAGGCGCCTCGGTGGAGATGGCGGTGCTGCTCCCGGGACTGAGAGAGAAAGAGAGGGAGAAGATCTGCCCCCACACCTCCGGTGTGGGGGCAGATCTTCTCTCTCTCTTTCTCTCTCAGTGCCGGGAGCAGCACCGCCATCTGGGGGGGGCCTCGAGGGGGCAGCCAGCCGTGTGCTCTCTGTGGCCTCGGCCCAGGCCAGGGGAAGCGAGGCGGAGGGCTAAGGGGGCTTGCGAACCCTCCACCTGGGCTCTGCGTCCCGTCATGTTTGGGTGATGTCTCCCCTTCCCCATCGGATCTGCAAGCCCCCCCCCCGTCCCGCTGTGACTCCCCTGCCTCGACCTGTTAGGAACAACAGCCTCCCTCCTTCACCCTTCTCAGCTTCCTTTCCTCCGATCTCCATTCATGCCGACAGCCCCGCCGCCAAGCTATAAATAAAGGTCTCGTTGTACTCCTCCCGCTCTCATTTTCGCCCGGATTCCCCCCTCCTGCCGTTCGCACCCCTCTCCAAGTCTGCGGGCTCTTCAGCCAGCTCCCCACATCTGTGGACTTGCTCCCCCCCCCCAGTGCACGCCGTCCCTTCAGCTTCCCTCTCCCTCTCATGTTGAGGCGACCGCCCTCCCCCCGAATGCCTCCCCCCCTTCGTTTCCTGCGCGCTGCCTGGCCTCAGCCCCCCCCCCACTTTGTTTCCACTCCTGCCAATTGCCAGCTCCCCCCTCCAGTGCTTGTCTTGACTCCCAACTAATTGCTATGTTTTCATTTTCCCACAATTGCTCTCCCTTCCATGATACCGCCTACCATGACTAACCTGCAGCCCTCTCTCTCTCTATTATTTTCCCAATCCTGTTCCTGATATTTTAGAGTCTCTTACTTCCCTGGCTCCCGGACTTACCTGGTTCAGATCCCTGGAGCCCCCTCCAAACTACATTCAGAGCTCCCCCCTGTTTCCCCACAACTTTCCCCCTCGGCTGCCTGCTAGGAACTCCGCACCCACATTCCTGCTGTTTGTTGGCCTTTCCATCTGTTCCCATTTCCTCTCCACTCCTACCCTTCACCCCATCTCACACTGTCTTGGCTCAACGCCACCCCTAGTGCCCTCCCCGTTTCCCATCCTTTTGCACTTCTCTTCCTTGGAGATCATTTCCTACTTCCCACCCTTACGCTGTTGCATTCTGTGGGCCTCCCTACACTTGTTCTGCACTGGTCGCACTTTTTCTGGGCCGATTCCGTCCTGAATCAACCCTACTGTTTATTGATTCCTCTGACTCAGGATTTGCTCCCTGTCTATCTCATCTGTCAGAGCTTGGGACTGGAGACAAGCTGGGAATCCCGATTCTTCCCCCTTAAGTTCCATGGTGAGATCTCAGTACACAGGATATGTGTAATGAATGATTAAGAGTTGCAGCTTCCTGTCCTTGTCCAGTAGATTTTTTGCAACACCTATTGGCTTCTAGGTATCTTTTCCCCACTTGCTGAACCTATAAACACATGATGATCTGCCTACCCAATTGGTCCCATTGTCCTGTTCTGTGACAGTTCCCCCCCCCGTCCCCAGCAAATCCCAACAATTCTTACCCCTCTCCCCATGATCGTATCCATATCCCCCACACCTGCCTAACCAAAGTGTACAGAACAGAGCTTATCCTTCAGACACGGATTTGTGAAGCAGTGATAGAGAAGAGTGCCTCTGAGAACATGAAGAGTGCATTTCTCTTCACCAGTCAGGAGCTACTCCTTCCCCTCCACATCTAGGGTTATAGAATGCATGCCTTTCTCTCCCAGCTCACCAGCTGGCCTGCTAGGTTCAGCATCCACCTACTATCACTTCTTTTTCTCTGGGGTGCTGAACATGGTCCTCTTATGTATGTTTGGTTTTGGTAACGTAGCCTTGCAACAGAAGGGAAGGAAACTGAGATGCTGTGACAGAGATAGAGAGAGGAATGTTTCATATTTGAATCCTTATTTTCTATTTTTCCCCAACCCTCATATTTTGGTATCCAATCGTCGTATGATTTCCAGATCATACTTGCCTTCAGCCAGATGCTTCTGTTATCCTTTCTGTGGCAAGAGTGAACCCTGGCTGGTCTTCCTATGAGGCCACGGTGAAGCTCTGCACACAGTTAAACTGTGGAATTCACTGCCCCAAGATGTAGTGATAGATGTGAACTTGAATGGCTTTAAAAATGAGACTAAGAAAGATTTGTGGGGGTTAAGGCTATTAATGGCTGTTATAATGTGCTTTTGAAGTTGTTTTAGTTCGATCTGCATTTTTAAGCTGTACTTGTTTTATTTATTTAACTAGTCATCTTGAGTCTCATGTTGGGGGAAGAAGACAGGGCAAAGCAAAGCAAATATATTATCTCCAGTCACAGAGAGAATAAAGACCTTTGCGTATGAGAAGAACAGCATGTGCTGTTGTGGGCTGCTTGGGCCTTCTCACTGGTCCTGTCGGTTGGCCGCTGTGGGAACAGAATGCTGGACTAGATAGGCCTTTGGTCTGGCCTGTAGGCCTGTTTATGCTCTTTCTTTCATGGGTAGGCAGCTGCCACCAGAGGAATTTTGAACATGTTTAGGGAAGGCAGAATGTTGAATTTTGGGTCCCAGTTCCCTGAGAAATTCCTCAAGTGCATGCAGTCCGCGCTGAAATTAGTAGGAGCTGTGAAAGAAGATCCCCTCGGATCTATTTGTCTGTGGAACATGTGAAATAGTAGGTGTAAGCTGTACTATGAGGCGCGAGAAACATATTTCAACAATAATAGGGCAGTAGTTTTAGATCTCCTCCCTTAACTTCCTCTGTATCTTCTGTTTCTTTCTTATGTGTGGATAGGCCCGTAGTAGTACAGTGATCCTCAGACTCAATCTGCGGTCACCAGTGGTCCTTACAGGGGTCACCTGATATCCTTACAGGTGTCTCCTGAGACCAAGACAAAAATTGAAAGGAACATGTTGAAGGGTGAAGCGCCTCATGTTGAATGGTGTTATGGCATGCTGAAGAGACAACCTAATTCTCAAGTGTTTGTTGTTGTGTGCCTTCAGGTAGTTTCCAATCCAGCTGGCCCCTCCCTAAACTGCAAACCCCGGGATTCCATAGGATGTTGAAAGTGGAATAATCATGCTATAAGAGTGTAGTGCGGAAATGGCCTCAGTTCTGCCTGCCATACTCCTGTTCCCAATGCAATAAGCTGGACAGGGTTCAAACTTCTTTGAGAGTTTTAAATGTGTCCTTCTGCCTTCTACATTTTGATGCCTCCCCCTTTTTCTCACTTGGTCCATTTTGAATCTGTTCCTATCGGCACTGGGTCACTAAGCTTGTCTTTTTAGGGAATGCTAGAGAGCTAAGAGGTGGTAAGAGATCCAGCTTGGTGAAGTGGTTTGAGTCCTGAACTATGACCAGGGTTCAAATCCCCACTCAGCCATAGAAACCCACTGGGTGACCTTGCGTGAATCACACTGTCCCAGCCTCTCAGGAAGGAAAAGACAAACCCCTCTGAACATATCTTTCCAAGAACACCCCATGATAAGTTTACCTTAGAGTCACCATAAGTCAGAAATAACTTGAATGCACACATCAACAAAAAAGGGAGTTAATCAAAGCAGAGCAGTGATCCTGAGTACACAAAGTTCAAGCTCTCCAAGGTGGTTTATGAAGAGAGAGAGCTGTGTTGTATGTTTTCAAATCACCTACAGTTTTTGACTTTGCCCTCTGTAGGCTGAGTCTGTACAATAATATGTAAATAAGGAATTCTTGGCAGGTACTCTTAAAACTTCATTACAGAATTGCAAATGTTTATTTGGTGCTGTTTAGATGAAGTGGAGAGCGATGTCCAGGCCATATTCTCCAGCATACATATGTGTATGTATCCTGTATAGGTTTGCAAACAAGATTTCTGATCTATGCACCTTATGTATTAAATGTATTTAATAAATATTCTTTACACATAGCATTCAAAACTGTCCCTGAGCATAGGCAAGTCTGTGTGACTTCTTTTACCCATCCCAGCATGGAGATTCTTTGCTACTTCATTGGTTCTTTTTTCTTGATAAAAAACTGGGTGTGGGTGTGGGTGGGAGTGCAACCACAAACAAACATGCAGTTTTGCATGTTTTGTTAAAGATTTTAGACTCCAATTTTTCTTGGTGCACGATTTTGCTATGCCATTTTCCTGAGTACTGAGGTACAGGGTGAGTCTAAATGGCCCCATGGAATCCTTTCCAAACAGATTGTTCTAAATAACTCTGTGTACCAGCTGCTGCTTGGCTCTCTTTCTGGCTCTCTTTTTTGCTGGGAGGACTATAGTGTCTCTTTCCGGCTGCCGGTTACTTGGCTGTGACGAAGAAGATCTTTGCTTAATTGCTTTCAATTCCCTGGCCTCTTTTCCCCTCCTCCTATCCTGTAATTGAAATAGGGATGCTAGGAGGAAGGAATAGTTCTGGTTCCATGGGGCAAGAGAGGCAATAAACAAAAGCAAAAAACTTGTCAGCCTCTAGGCACCGTTGTCACATTTTTACCCTCCAACTTAGAGAATTTGCAATATGCAGAGCAAACAAAAGGCACTGCCCTGTAGCAGATGGACCCACTCTTCCAGCTGGTTTAGTATTGTCTTCCCTGACTGGCAGTTCCTCTCCAGGGTGTTAGGTAGAGTGAGTTTTTTTCTGTCACCGGTTGTCTGATCCTTTCACACCGAAGTTTGTGAGTCTAGGACCTTCTGTGTGCCAGAGCTTGGAAAATTACTTTTCCTCAAGTACTGTATATACTCGCGTATAAGTTGATTTTATGTATTAGTCAAGGGCAGGTTTGGGAGCGAAAGTTATGGATTTTGATATGACCCATCGATGAGTCAAGGGTCATTCCACAAAGAGGGGAAAGCACGTGCATTGCCTCAAGGGATAAGCTGCCTCTGGCGGCGTCTGCCACCATTTTTCCATCCAGGCATTCAACAAGGCCTATTGCCACTCTGCTCAGAGAAGGGGATGGTTCTTGTTTTTTTTTTTTTATAAAAGTTAAGATACAGTATTAACTCTTATCAAAAAAGGATACAGTATGTAAGAGTTAATACCGTATCTCAGCTGACCTAATGTCAACTCCAAGTAGAGTGGTAAAAGATGAGCGCTTAGTCTGCCATGGGAGAATTTAAAAGAAGCATTGATCTCCTCTATTCTTTCAGAATTCTTTTGAAAGGGAGTGCCATTTTCCCGCCCAGGCATTCAAAAAAGCCAGAAGAAGGACCCTAGCGGGGAAAGTAGAGGGGATCAGTGCTTCTTTTAGGTTCTCCTGGGACAGACTAAGCTCTTACGTTTTGCCACTCTACTCAGAGAAGGCGATGGCTCCTCTTTGGAGAAGAGTGAAGGTACAGTACTTAAACTGACCGGTGAATAAATTAACCCAGGTTTTTTGTGTGAATTTTTTTGACTAAAAGTTTTAGACTTATACATGATTATGTACAGTAACCCCTCTTATTCGTTAAGGTGTTTTTTTTTAATTGTCATTGCATCCTGCAGTGTTTTTTTTTTTTAAATATCCTGTTGCAGTACTTGTTATATTGCTTGCTATCTTTTGTTTGGTCAAAATCTAATGGCTAGCCCCAACTTGAGTAGATCCATTGAATCAAAGGGAATATGGCAAGGCAATACTTGTGTAAGTTTTCTTGGTCTGATCTAGTTGAGGGGTAGCCATGGGATTTTGGCTCTTAGACCATTTCTGAAATACACTGTTATATTGCTATTATTCCATTTTCAACATCCCATGGAATCCTAGGGTTTGCAGTTTAGGGAGGGGTATTTAGAATTCTCAGCCAGAGAGCTCTTTGGCCTCCGTAAACTGCAAACCCCAGGATTCCACAGGGTGTTGAAAGTGGAATAATAGCACTATAACAGTGTAGTGCAAAAATGGCCTTAGGTATGGTAAGAGAATTAAAATGTATTAAAAAGTAACTTTTAAAAGTGGTTAGAAACTGTTACTTGTTACACCACTAGAATAACTTTACTCATTGTGATTACTTTGGAAATGTAATATTATGCCCTTGTCTGTTAAAAAAAGTAACTTTATACTGGTTGTTAGTTGTAAATGGTTACTTCCAAGTTCTGCTATATTCAAAGTATCTTTTCTGCCAGTGAACAAGGGTTTCCCTGGCACCAAATGTTGAAATGGATTGGTGGTATTTGATGCTGAGCCTGGGATGCTTTGCTGCCTGGAGCCTTTCTTGACTTCATGGTTTAGTGTCCCAACTCAACAGCAGTTCTTAAGGAACTTCTATATTTCACAGTTGAAGACAGGACTATTCTGATGTAGTTTTAACATGCCTATTCTTGTGTGAAAGAGCATAGGACTCATTCCAGATTAACAGGGCAATCCTCACTCATAGATGTGTTGGATGTGGGGGATTAGAATGAAGCTTAAAGCTCTTCTGCTGTTATAGATGTTCTTCTGGCAGCTAGTCAGAGATTTGCTGATAGATCAGTCTACTGGCAGAACTGCTCTGCTGGCTAAGCTCTGCCCAAAGAAGAAGCAAAAAGGAAGTTGTGGAGAAGGGGTGAGGCAATGGAGGAGTTGAAATGCCACAATATCAGGTCTGGCTTGGGTTGGTTAACATGAAGGTGCCATGTGATTGGTACATAATCTGCCATCAGATCAGGCCATGGGATTGGTTTCCAGATTTAGTCTTACTTAGACATGAGACCCAAGTCATGCTTAACATAAATTCAATTGATTTCAACAGCCTACTCTAAGTATTAATTTCCCACATCCCTGGGTTGATAGGGATTTAGATTCAGAACAACCTCAACTGGCCTAGTGTCAGCTCAGCTGGCCCAAGGACATTTTAGTTTTAGTCATACTTTAGTAATACTTAGACCACTGAAATCTCTGATTCATATGTTAAGTTTGATTTGAATGACATGGATTTTCAACCAGCCTACTCCCAGTAGGACTAAGTATGGATACCAGTTCCGTGTCCTGAACCCATGGAGGATAGCATGCCAACTACATGCCACCTTTGTGTTATTGTATTCAAATTTGTGTCGGCCTGGCTCTTCAGAGATTTCACTTCCAGAGGAAGGGTCTGGATATTGAAAAGGAGTATTGTGTCCCTGAAAAGGTAAAATCAGGACCATAATTTGCCTGCAGTGAGTATGAGAAATGTAAGACTGTTTTTGGGAACCAAATTAGAGCCAAATTAGGCTAGTGGAAAATAAGAAGCTGCAGAGAACTTGGCCATGCTGGCTGTGTTGGATTCTGGGGAATTTAGTTTCTATCTTTCAGAAAAGGAAAGTTCTCCAAGCTCTGTCTAAGATCCACCACCCAGAGGCAGATGCAAACTAGCAGCGAAGGAAGGGGGGAGGTAGAACTCTGTGGACCAAGGTCACTCTCAGCACTTCCTCAGTCCAAGAATTGGGTTCAGCCCCCCACCCCCACCCCAGTACATGCAGAAATCCTTTCATGTACAAATCTACTCCTACTTCAGCTGCCTGCCAGGCTTTCTTAATTTAAGCAGTCTAATTTCAGAGGGGAAAAGGGCTTTGCATTGTCCCTATTGCTGAATCACAGCAAACCAGAAACCCTTGCTGGTTTGCAGCAAATGATATGGAGACTTGCAAAATGGCTTGGTCTGACTGTTTCTCTTAGATCTCAGTGAATTGATTGCTCATTTTTATGACTGGGAATATTGAATATGATTTTAAAATCCGTATAGTTTTTAAATTTTTCAGATTGTGTTTTGTATCTTCGCTACAGCTATCCAGGTTGTCAGTTGCCTGCAAACAAACAAATTCTTGGTAATTATCAATGGGTTCAATCTACCTTATACCCAATCCTCTGTCTGGTGAGATGTGCATAAGGAGGATTGAGCTCCAAAGAGGGCCTTGAAATTGTGAACTTTTCTATCCTTTCTTCATCAGCACTGTCCCATTTCTTCTTGAGTCTCAGGCCATTTCTGCACCAGCCTGTTATAGTGCTATTATTCCACTATAGTGCTATTATTCTTCAAAGGCCCCTCCCTAAACTGCAAACCCCAGGATTCCATACGATGTTGACCACATTCCACACCACAGGCTGGTGCGGAAATGGCCTCAGTCTAGATCAGTGCTTTTTGAGCTATCTGATGTGAGGGGCCTGACAATTTTTTCCCAATGTGTCAGAGAGTAGTACTGCTTTTATGTCCATAGGAACAGAATTGTTTCTCTCTTTCCTGGCAACTCACCAGGAGCCAGCACCAGTCCATGACCACCACTTGGAATAGCACTGAGCTACACAACAAAACCGAAGTCTTTGATACTATTTCAGTTGCCATGGTTTTGGGGTTTGTAGTACAGTTAGGTACTTAGACTTCTTCACTGAAGTTCAGGGGAGTACACTAGGGCTCTGTAACAGTCCAAACTATGTGAAGAGCTAACATTTCCTCAGTCCCATGGAACATGGTCCAACACTTTGAGTAGCACTGACGTAGATGAGGATAGTGGTTTATAACAAACTCTGATGAGTTTCTAAACAAGCCAGCTTTGAACTGTGCTTTCTGAAGTTGGCTTGTTAAACTACCCAGCATTTGTAAAGTGAGAATGAAAACTAGGCCCTCCAAATGTTGTAATTGCAGCTTACACTTCAAGAAGTAATTTGAGTGAGACAGTTTAGGTTTATGTATTGGTCCACACTGGTGTTTTTAGATGACATACATTTTTTTTGAAACTGGTTTAAATAAAGGCACCAGATCCCATCTATCTTGGAGGCTAAGTGAGGTCAACCCTGGTTAGTAATTAGATGGGAAACTGCCAAAGAATACCAGGTACTGTAGGCTATGTTTCAGAGGAAGGAAGTGATAAAGCTGTCCCTGAGTATTCTTTACCTAAAAAAACCTTATGAAATTCATGGGGTTGCCATAAAGCAACAGGTGATGTGAAGGTGTACACAGACATCTTTTGTATCTCTGCAACCAAAAGCATGACTGTTGAGGTAGAGAGTCATTATATGGGGCATCCTAGAGCCAAATTAGAGTTTGGGTCCGTTTGGAGGTTTGTTTTAACCTCCAAATGCAAGGTTAAAACAAACAAAATAAAGCCTTCTAGTGTATATGTGGGGCAAACTGTATCGGGAATATGATGTGGGAGGTATTACCCTTAGGACACCACTACTGTTCCAGTTATAACCAGGGATGGGGAGAGACTGCACCTACTATATATAGGCAGGGGAAGTGTCTGGTGGCATCAAGGACTTAAATCCAGTTGCTAGTTCCAACTAGGATAGACCCGTTGAACAAATTACTCTGCACTTATACAAATCCCATTGCTTCAATAAGTCTAATTGTGGCTACCAGTTGGTTTAGGCCAATTGGGTTTTATAGTGATATATTAAGTGGCCATTACATTTTGTGTTAGATGTTAGCAAGGCTATTGTGATGGCAGATGTGTTATGCACATTTTGAAGAACTCTTTTTTCATTATGTTGTTGTTCCATACGTTCCAAGAAAGTTGCCTTATATCTTGTCTCATAGCAGGTTGCATCTAGTTATAATTAGCAGTGACCCATCAAAATCATTAGAACTTTAAGCTTTTCATGGTCAGTTTAAGTCGCATTGATTTTCACATTAGTGTGGGAGGTACAAATCAGGTTAGTCTGTATCTAAGCTTGGAAATGTTAGTTTGGGAGACCACAGGTCTCAGAATTGCTCAACCGCTATGGCCAGTTGTAGCCCAACAGGTTCATCTTAGAATTTGCAAATAACAGATTCCTCACATGCTTCTGTATACTGCTGAGCTAAGTTCTTTCCTCCCTGTTTAGATTCAAACCAGAGTCTTGTTCTGCTTTGCTGCTGTTCTTATTTTCTGAAAAATGTTTTTTCTTTCAGGCATTGCTGTTTTTTTTAAAAAAATGGTTTTAATGATGCCTTTCTCAAAGAAGTGTGTGGGTTTGTATTTAACTGAATGCATTTAAATACTAATTCCTGTAGTAACTACAGCCCTCTCCCCACTAGCAAAAAATGAACAGCGTGCTACTGAAAGGAAACAATGGAAAATCAAAGGGAAATAATACGCTGTCCCTCAGCAAGAAATGGTATGAAAGGAGACCTTGAAAATGAAGGCTTAAGGAGATGGCTTGGTGGAACTGAAAGCCTTTCTTGCCAGAGGAAGTTCACTTGGAAATGTATGCAGCTTGTGATCACATTGGCTAATGAGCCAATGTGCAAATTCATTGGTCAGGGATTGGCAGCTGATATAATTTGGACAGCTTCAGTTTTTCTGCATTAGCTGTCCTTCCTCTTTTTCCCATCCCCCAAATGAGATTTTTGCAAGAGAGTTGAGTGCTATGTAAGAGCTAGAGCAGTGTTTCCCAAACTCTGGTCTTCCAGGTGTTGTGGACTTCAGCTTCTAGAATCACTGATCATTGGCCAAGGCAGCCGGGACATCTGGGAGTTGAAGTCGAAGGAGGACTAGAGTTTGGGAATCAATGAGCTAGAGCAAAGCCAAGTAGTAATCTGATTCTGTGGTTCAGATGTTTTGCAGTATGACTTCCACAATGGCTAACTATTGCTCATGCTGTCCAACACTTAGGAAGGTCAAAAGTTAGCTATTCCTGTGCTAGTGAGTTGGAAGAGATGTAGGAAACTTTCATTCAAGTCTCACCTCTGTCACTGAGTTGTAGAAGGTTTTGGGCACATTATTTGTTCTCTGTTCCCCATAGATAAAATAGCTGTATGTGCTCCTACATGCAGCTTTTGACTTTGACTCAAACCCAGTGGCGTAGCTAGAGGTTTTGCTGCCCAGGAGGGTCCCTGAGTTTGCCACCCTTGGTACAATTGAGACCACTTTAAAAATGAAACAATAGCACGTGGTAGTGGGAATGGCACTAAGGGGGCGGAGAAAGAAGCCAGCTCATGAATACTAAGGAGGTGGGGAAAAAGTGAACTGGCCGCTGGATACTTTGTCCTTTGCCTGGGATGGTGGCCACAACAGTAACGGGAGCCCTCTTAGCTCACCTCAGCAACTATGCTGCCAACAGTAAAGGGGAAAATGGTGTGTGGGTCCTTTCTCTGAGGACCCCTCCAGGCCTTCCAACTTTGCCCCAGGAGCCAGGCGCCTCTTGTGGAAGCACCTGGCTGGTGTGCATCAAAAGGGAAAGGCAGGTGGAGGTGGGGAGGGAATGTTGGTAGACTGGGTGGCAGGTTCTGTTTGATTTGGGGATGCCATAGCGGCGCCTTCAAAAAAGTGCCACCTGGGGCAGACTACCTCAGTGCCTCACTCTAGCTGTACCATTGCTCAAACCCAGAATTTTGCACAGGGTCCCGATATCCCCACCATCTTCCACCATCCTCCACTTGCAACTCCTGCATTTTCCCCAGAGCTTGAACAATTTACTTCTTTGGACAACAGCTCCAAGGATTCCCCAGGCACTGTTTCAGTGCAAATCTATACCTTTTCTAAGCTCTGGTTTTTCATCTGCTTCTTCCAGTGTTGTCCCTTATCACCCAAAAAAACCCGACAGCAACAACAAAACTATAAAGAAGAGGAAAATGGAAGAGCTAAACAATGCCTTTTGATTATTAACACTATGAGCCATCTGTCTGAAAACATCCATAAGATGCAATCATAGCAAGTGGTAATAAGAGATGTGGGCCATTAAATCATCTGACTTGTAATAGATAAATCAATCAACTGGGCACATTTAAATACATTTGCAGATAAGCAGACATATGTGGAGGTGTCCTTTGAAATAATGAAAGTAAAAGATAATTTACCATTTAATAAACAAAAGATATCACTAGTAGGGAAAAAAAGACAGTTTTTTTGTTTGGTTTGTTAATCCCTATTACAGTAGCACAACTGAACAAAGAGGATAAACAGACTGAACTCCACACTTGGAATTCTCCTCTTCTTTATTTTTTCCAGGGAGCTCATGGAGGAAATTTTCCTTTTGCCTTGTACTGTCTTTTCATTTAATCTGCCCCTCCAACTCCTATTTCACTCTAAACTTACTACTAGCCAATAGCAGCAGCCACAAGGGATCCCTGTAATCCACAGCCCTTCTAGATAAGATATAACCAATTCTGAAAAACAGGTTACTTGGAATTAATTCTCTCCTCTCTGACTCTTTTTGAAATACCACTGGTATAACTACATCAAATTAGTTGAGCTACAAGGGTAGCTTTATGAAAGATATTTTTCCTCCTTTTGCAGTGTAACCGTGTCACTAAATGGCAGGAGAGGAGTACCTCATGGTTCAAATGGTAGTTTGTGTCTGCCGCCTCACCCTCTGTTGTGGATGTAATGGATATGAAAATGTAGAAGGAGAACTTCTTTCTTACAGCTTGGTAGTACAAAATGTGTGTCGAGATGTGTTTTTAAAGTAATTGCCAGGTAACTGTTCTCATGATTTTTATTATTTTTGAGAAACAGGAAAGTAAAGTAATTTTTGAAATTGCAATTATAACAGTAACTACTTTTGGCATTTTAGAACTATAACTACTTACTATTAAAAAGTAACTTTATACATTCTGTTCGTAACCCATAGACTGCACGTTTACCTTAAACACTTTATTTTACCTGCCATTCCTCCCAATAAGGGACCCATGGCAGCTGACAGAGAATGAACCAAAACATACTTTAGAAAGTATCAATATAATAAAAAACAGATTAAGAAGAATTAAATAAACAACCCTACTAAAAACAGTCTAATATATAAAAGTCGAAGTTTGTGAGTTTGTCCTTGTCAGGCAGGCGAAGACCTCATATGATTGGCTGTGTCAGGCGAGAAGACCTCCTGTGATTGGCTGCCTGTGAAGATTCTATGGAATCCTGGGGTTGGCAGTTTAGGGAGGGGCCTTTAGAATTCTCAGCCAGAGAGCTCTTAGGCCTCAGGCTGGTTGCTATGGAGATGAGGCCTAGCAGCAACAAGGACGAGGCCAGTGTATTCTCACAGAAACCAAACCTCTGTATGCTGATAACTCTGAATACAGACCGGATTGGGGAATATGGGGAAAAGTTACAGGTACTGGAAAACACAGTTTGGGGAATTAGAGACACAGGATTTCAAACCTGTGTATTTCAACTGCATCTAATTCCTAAGGTAAGGTAATCCCTAAGGTATTTCTAACAAATGTTACCTATGAGAAAATAAAACTCCAGGCAATGTCAGGTAAATACGCTAGTATTAATGTAAAACAGTTTAACAGCATCTAAACATAACTATCAGGATGAAAGAAAAAAATAAAGAGGAGCCTTCCATAGCAACTGGTTACTAGACAAAGGCCTGCCTAAATAAAAATTTGCGGCACAGCAGCAGAGGGAGAGAGGAGAAGAGGAATAACCAAGCTTCCCATGGGAGGGAATTCCACAACCTGGGAGCAGCCACCAAGAAGGCCCTTATGTATCCTTACCAAATATGCCTGTAACCATGGAACATAATGGGAAGAAAGTTAGTTGTTCTGGTCAGGATAGGAGGGCAGGACAGGCAAAACATCTAGGAAAGAAACAGTCAAAAATAACCATGACTATCTCACTTCCCATTCCATGGGCACTGAGAAGTAAACATTGAATCCCTGGTTTATAGTCTGGAAACCTTAAACCCCACTGAGCTAAACTGTCTTGCCAATATCCAAGTTGGCTCTAACCCATGTTGCAACCAATGTTTGAAAGCTGCGTAGAGAAGCAATAACAGCCCGTGCTCGGCTGTTCTGGAAATACAGTCTGTCTGTCCATGGCTAGCTGTTTACCTGTGCAGATGATTTTGAAAGCATCAAACAACACTTCATATGTCTGTTCTGGATTCGGTTAATTAAACATACAGAACCTAGAACATAATATTTATGTTTTCGTCTGTGTGTGCATGTGTGGTTTAAAAGTGCCAAATATCACTTTACATACATCTGTTCTGGATCCCACAGAGATGCAGTTAGTCACTTAAGGGTATATATTTATTAGGGTGACTAACAAAAGCAGAAATATATGAATATAACATCAAGACATTTTAGCTTCCTCCTTCTTTAGATGCTTTGCCTCAGTGCAAACACATGTACATACTGAGATCCTGCAACCAGAGCTAAGAGTAAAGTATTAAGAATTAAGGATCCATACTCTACCCAGAACAAAAATCCACTGCTGGGTTTCTCCAGATCTGTTTCAGTACCCCAATTATAGGTGAAGCGCTAGTTATTTGTTGCTACTGTTAGATGGCTGAGGGTCAGAAAACCTTATCAGTCTACTCCCAATTACCTAGTGACCTAGCAGTAGGTCATGATTTACCTCCATAGATAATACTGAGCCAGATGGGCCTGTGGTCTCACTCAATTAAAGGCAACTTGCTGTGTTTCTGTCTGTATTAACAGTTGTGAGTACAGAGGCAGTATCTGTCAGTTACTCCACATTTCTTCTTTTTTTTTAATGACAGAAAATGAGGGGGTGTTCTTGTGTATGTGACATAAGATTCATTCATTCATTGCAACAATCTCTTTTTTTTTTAATGATGTCTGCAGCCACAAATACACCCACATCAACCACTTTTTTTAAAAATGCTGCTGTGTCATTCTAGTTATTACAACACAATCTGGATTCCTGCCTTTTCCTGCGTTTGGTGCTTCCCCACCCGCCCAAATACCAGCTTTCCTCTTGTTTGCCTTTGGTGTTCCTTTTCCTCTCTTCTGCTTTTTTTTTAAAAAAAATGTTTTGCATGATGTTTTCCTAGACTGTGGGCCCTGGTGGTTAAATTTTACCATTCTCTGAGCTCACCATCTGTGTGTTGGGTTCACTGATCTGTCCCTTCCCTTCATGTCAATAGCAAAGAATTCTTACTCTGCGTTGGAAGTTCGAAATGCCCATTTCATTTTAGCAGACAGCAAAGGTGTGTGTGTGTGTCTGTGTTTAAGGAATTATGAGCACGTATTTTCTCATCTGATTTCAGGAGCTAACAGGACAGTGGTGGCTGGTGCTCACTGTAGATGAAGAGTGCGTCGTCAGCAGCAGAGCCAAATGTATTTAATTCACTACCCAAACTATGGGGAGGCCCTTCCTTCTCTCCGATCACCCTCACAAGTACATTTGGTGTGGACACATGAGAAGGCCTTCTTGGTGGCTGCTCCCAAGTTCTGGGAATCTGTACCTAGAATAGTTAAACTGGCAGCCTCCCTGATATTCTTCCATAGGCAGGCGAAGGTCATTCTGATTCAGCAGCTCTTTGAGAAGTGATTGTTCAGAGGAAAGGCCCCTTCAGAATGTGCTCTACTATTTGCTTTTTTTAATGCTCATGCTTTTAACTCTATTGTTAGTTTACTTATGTTTTAAATTTTTGGTGCAATGTGATTTCTTTTAACCTATGCCTGCTTTAACTTTTGTAAGCCAATTTGTATCTCAGACTAAGAAAAAAGGGGCGTATAAATTCATATAATAAATATCTGAACTCTGTGTTTGCAGTGCCTAAAAATGTTTTAGCTTGACTCAGAAAGGTTGGTGCCATTGCTAGAAGACAGGAAGGTATTTTTTATTCTCTGTTGAAGATGACCGCAAATTATACCCATCAATCACCCACAAGTCATCATCCTACCCTCTTCTTTTTGTTTAATCATGGCACATTTATATTGGCCCTAGAAGATGGCCTAAACCAGTGGTTTTTAACCTGGGGTCCAGGGACACTAGAGAGCCCTCAGAAGGAGTCTGTGAAGCCCCACTGCTGGACACCACAAGCAGCAGCAATAGGAACATGGAACTGGGTGTGTGTGTGTGTGTGTGTGTGTGTGTGGCTGCAGAAACTGCTGCCTTGTTTGCACACAAGGGAGCAGTTTGGGTATGCACACACATACTCTTACCGCCATGTCCCTGACAAAAGGAACAGGCAGCAAGCGTGTGTGAGTGCCCAAAGTATTTATCTGAGACTAGGGTTTGAATCCTTACATGACCATGGAAACCCACTGGGTTCCCTCAGGCAGGTCATATTCTCTCAGCCTCAGAGAAAGGCAAAGGCAACAAATCTTGACAAGAAAACCCTCATGATAGGCTTGCCTTAGGGTCACTGTAAGTCAGTTTTCAAAGAAGAGAGACATGATGGCTAGAAAGAACCTCCTCCTGTCAGTGGCACTTTGTTGTTGTGTGTCTTCAAGCCACATTGGACTTATGGCAACCCTGAAGTGAACCCATCACAGGGTTTTTTTTTTTGGCAAGATTTGTTCAGAGGGCGTTTGCCTTTGCCTTCCTCTGAGGCTGAGAGAATGTGATTTGCCCAAGGTCATCCACTATCTCAATGGGGATTTGAATCCTAGTCTCCAGAAGCCCTTAATAAATAAATATTTGAAAATTTAAGTATTTGAATATATAAATCTGTCTTTAAATATTTAAATCTTTTTTTAAAGAAATTTTTATTATTTTCAAAATACATAAAATCATATATAAACACAAATATGTATATCATTATTATAGTTCTTCTGTTCCCCCCAGCCCCGCTTCTGTATATCAAGAATTTTCCAGTTGAATCCTTTTTCTAAATATTTCAATCTTGAGTTAAGTCTTGCAGGTCCCCCGCAACAAATTATATTTAAAAGGGGTCCCCAGTTAAGAAAAGGTTAAGAATCACTGGCCTAAACCATCAAAATATGGAACCCAGCCCTGTGCCCTGTAACACTTAATGTTTTTGAAAGGGGGTTTCACAAAAGCATTTTGTTTTTCCTGAACTTCAACTTCCCTCACTATAGCAGATGCTGTAACAGTTCTTAAAGGATACAGTGTTGCCTGAGGAAATTTAGACTTTTTTAAAGGACGTGTATTGTGAATCGATGATGAAAGTGAATTAGATTCAATTTAAGAAAGGTGTTTTAATTCAGTGATTTAAACCAGAGGCTCTTTTACACTCTGCACAGTTACTGTGCTATGATTCCAATTTAACTGCCATGGCAACATCCCATGGAATCCTGAGATATGCAGTTTAGAAAGGGGCATTTAGGGTTCTCAACCAATGGGCTCTAGTGCCTGAGTAAACTACAAACCTTGCTATGGCTGTTAAAGTGAAACATAGTGCTATAATTGTGCAGTATGAAAAGGCTCCAGGTTTCTCTTTTTGCAATTTGTATATTTCCGGCTCAAGCCTGCATGCTACCTGGTGTTAATAACAAGGTATTGTGCTCAGGAATCTCTGTCCACAGGTAGCTATTAAAGTTTCAAAGAAAAAAAAATATGGGCATGTTAACAAAGGGTGTGTTAACAATGCTGAAACATACCACAGCTAGGTAAAGAGGAAGAAAACCACTAGCAAATGTGCTACTGAAGAAGGATTCCTCTGGTAGAATATGTGAACTTGCCCTCTGAGGGCAGTTGATAAGGGCAAATCATTACTCGAATGACCTATCTTCCAACTGTCCTGATCTGGCAGAAACAGTTGTAATTAAAACTCTTTATCTTTCCACTTTTTCAGCTGCTTTTAAAGTGCCGGAGTTTCTCTCTCCTTCTCCTGTTTTTTCCCTTTGTCCTCAGCTTACTCAATTGCTGCAAACTGAGTTCGATGTGGAAAAAGTAGTTGCAGTCAGGCGATTTCTGCAGTCTAGGCCCCTCCCTAAACTGCAAGCCCCAGGATTCCATAGGATGTTGAAAGTGGAATAATAGCACTATAACAGTCTAGTGCGGACATGGCCTCAGTTAACTCAAAGGAGGAGAGAGGAGGGGGCAGGGCAAAATCTTGCCCTTCCTAGTAGCCTTAGACAAGAACAAACTGCTGCATCCTTTTCTAGCTTGTGTGGTTTCCTCATTAATTTTGTCATTTTGACCACATTCTGCAGTCACTCAACCACGTGCATTGCAGTTTTTATCTGTGAAATGTTGGAGGGTATGAATGACTCTTTGCTTATTACCAGAACAAATAACTAATGCTTTCCCTGCCTCTTAAGTGGTCTTCTCTCCCACAATTTACAAATTTTGCATCTGAGAAAGAAAGATGTTAATTGTTTGCTTATAGCAATAAAGCAAAGACTGAAAGATTAAAAGCACTGTGAGTTGAGCAATGGATATTTGTAGAGAAGGGTTAGAAGTAGGTGAGGGCTATTTGGTTACATATCAAGATACTGACCTATGGTTATGGCAGAGCGTTAACTGAACTACAGCAACTGAACTATCCTTCCTGCTTTTTACCCATGGATCTTTTCTTTAATTCCATTCCGTTTTGCTTTTTACTTAGAAGTCCTGCCCCAAAACCATCCCTTCCTACTTTCTTTACCCAGGTCCAGTCCCTAATCCACCCTTTCCTGTTTTTACCCATGGATCCTGCTTGCTTGTGTATGTGTGCATGTGCCCTCAACTCACCTGTTGACTTATGGCCATGAATACTATGGGGTTTTCTTAGGCAAGGAATACTCAGAGGAGGGTTTCAAATAGAGCCTACAGCACCTGGTACTCTTTGGCAGTCTCACATCCAACTACTAACCAGGGCTGACTCTGTTTAATTTCGAAGATCAGACAGGTTCTAATACTTTCAGGGCATTTAGGCCTGTTCCCTGCTTGCTTGGTAGCTATTACATTAGCCTGAACACAGTGGGATTTACTTCAGAATAAACGAACATAGTAGGATTGTGTTGCAGAGGAACAAGACATAGGTTTGCAAGACAGAAAACAGGAAAGGACTTTTGTCTGTCCGTCCGTCCGTCTGTCACCACTGACAATACTGATTTGGAAACACCAATGGTGTGACTCAGTACAAGGCAGCTTCCTGAGTCCCTGTGCAGTTTTGGCACAAAACAAGGCTGTTTTAAATGTGGAGGGCCATTAAGGGAAGCATAATGGGAGGCAGCCATGAAAAGAAACCCCCAAGGAAGCTCTCCTGCAAAAGTGCCCTTGAAAGGAGACAAAGTTGTGCAAAAGGAGTCTTCATAGAGGAGGCAGGGATCTGACATTGCTTTACACTCTGAAAGCAAGTGGGAGGAGGAGGAGATTAGTTTGTGCCAGCTGGCCTCCTTCCTCACTGTCTGATGACTCCTGTTTGCAGATTGACAAGTGTGTGAAGGAATTCTCCACGCAAGAGGGAATCCTGATTGACCCCCTAGCAGTAAGCAGGATGTGTGGCTGGCACATGCCAGCAAGTGAGAGTGCCATTAGATAGAATGAAGTAACTAGTTCAAACAGCAGTGTTGGTGGCTCCTTTCCTCTACCATCTTCTTCACTTGGAGCCGGTCCTCCATACAGCCAGTCCTGGGTGGAAAAGTAGCCTCCTGCTCTCGGTTGTCAGCTGGGTTCAATTCTGCATGGAGATTAGTTTGTGTGTGCCATTTTGCCTGTTGCCTGAGAGAGAGAGCCAGGCAAGCTGGGTCTGCAGAAAAGCAGAGGATTAGAAGTATGAAATGTACTGCTTTGTAAGATGATTGCCAGAAGACGTTGACCTCTACTTACTTTATATCATATGCCCCAAAGTAGAAACCTACTGTAAATCCTCCATCCATTCATGATCATTTATGGGGACACCTGCTGGGCAAAACAATATTTAGATCTATATTTAGTCTGATTTTGAAATCAATCTGTTATTAACCCCTGTACATCAATTTGATTTTAATTGGATTTAAAAATTTCTGCTTGTTTAGTTATTTATTTGTGCATTCATGAAAAGCAAAAAATATTATTTTTTATTTCTGTAATTTATATCCTGTTCCTCTTTCATATGGCACCAAAAGTGGCTCAAACCATATGATAAAACTACATACACACGCACACACGTCTATATATACACATGAACACACACACACACACACATACAGCATACATATATATTTAAAGGGACAATGGCCTTGTAGCATAACAGGCAGCTTGTGTGAGGACAAGAAAAAGGGTGATGTTATGATATAGCAATAAAAGCACAGATGAATTTGGCAGTGATGAGAGATAACCAGAGCGTGGACAGAAGTTTTTGTGTCACGACTGTTTTCAGAGCGGACTCCAGGTTAGTCTGTTTCAGCAAAAACAGTTTGGACGTCAACTCCCAGAATCCCCCAAATAGTATGGCCAGTGATCTTGCTGTCTGGAGGATTCTGGGAGTTGTATTCCAAAAAGGGTAACTTTCTCAGTTTCTCAGGAAAAACAACAACAAATTTGCTTCTCTTTAAAATCCCAGCAACAAATTAGATTTGTTGTTGTTGTTCTGTATCTTCAAGTTGTTTCTGACTTATGGCAACCTTAAGGTAACCCTATCATAGGGTTTTCTGGGGCTAAGAGTGTGTGACACACCCAAGTGGGTTTCCATGGCTGAGCAGGGAATTGAACCCTGGTCTCCAGGGTTGTAATCCAGCACTCAGACCGCTGCACCACCTCCAGACGTTAATTACAAAGCTGCATTTTCTCCTTGTTTTATTTACTTTTATTTATTATAGGTGTATCCTGATTTCCAGGCAAAACCTATCTCCTTCAGTATCTCAGAGCAATGCCAGTGGGACGATAATAAGTCATAGATCTGTTTCCTCAGGTTTTCAAACTAACTCCCTCGATACTTAGAGGAAAAGAAAAAGGAAGGAACATGTCTTTCCCACTTCTCACTCCACTTTCTTGTCATTTACTACAGTCAGAGTTTGCTATGTGCTGGTGTTCCCTGCTAAATGCCCAGCTTTTCCGGACTGTGCCATGGACTCCATGTTTGAGGATGACATCAGCATCCTTACCCAGGATGCCCTGGTTCAGGATGACGAGTGGCTGGACAGCCCCAACACTGACCTCTCCAGTGAGATGTGCTCTGCTTCTCACTTTGCTCTAATCACAGCCTACGATGACATCAAGAATCGCCTGACAGGATTGGAACGGGAGAACGCCAGCCTCAAGCGGAAGCTCAAAATGTATGAGATCAAAGTAAGTAGTGGCATTTAGATATGTATGCACTAGGGTAGTGGCTTTGGTTCTCCAGATGTTTTGGACTTCAGTTCACAGAATCATCATTACCCACCCTGTTATTACCTGCATTGAATTCGAAAGCCAGTATGGTGCTTTAAAAATTAGTCAACTCAAGCATTTCCTTCGAAAGCTAGGATATGTAGATTAATAATTTGTGTTTGTCTAATTTATTTTATTCATTTCTATCCTGCTGTTTCCACAACAATGTGACTCAATGCAGCTTACAAATTATCAAAACCAGTACAGATATAAAACCCTACAGAAGGATCAGTGTGTGTTGTGTTTATAATGTAAAAGAAAATGATAAACAATCTATGGCATTAAAACAATTTAAAATTTATTAAAACATAATATCAATAAATATGTTAAATAAAATAAAATGCGATAAATAGAGTCGTCTGTACTTTGTACAGATGTATTTAGCCTTTATATTTAGCCAGAAGAGACCAGCTTTCAATATGCATAATGAAAGAGGCAGCCAGAGCAGGGCCTATTAAATAGTGGCCCCTGAATTTTGTCTCTGAAGCATCCTTTTCAGAGAACATCTGATTTTGCTTAAGCTCTGCAGGTTCTGAAACATAAATGAAAGGAATTTCATTCAAATAGATGTTCAGGAACTCTAAAACTGCTACTGTTTATGTGGGAGTAAGTATCAGTGAAGTCAACATTACTTCTGAGTCGGCATTATAGGACTCCACAAAGAAAAAAAAGATTGGTTCTGACAGTCCTAACAGTTGCTCTGATATTTAATATGCTTTTTTTTTAAAAAAAATCACTTTTGTTAGTGCTTGTTTGTTAAAAGATTTCTTAATTGCCCTTCATCAAATTCCACAGCAGTGTAGAACACAGATCAATTGTTTTAAATCTAGTAAAAATACAATAAAACACTAAAATCAACAACCATGATAAAAGACAGTGGATAAAAATGACCAAGCAGACTGAAGGACCATGCAAATTTAAAAGATCTGGAGAATTAAAACATCTTAACCTTGTGCTGAAAAAAAATTACCAAGTAGGGGCCTGGAAAACCTCTTTAGTTGCAGCACCATCCTTTAGGGGTGTCCACATGTCTAGAAAAAAGAGTAAGTACATCGCAAAAAGAGGATATTGATTTGCAAAGAACCATTTCATATGTATACATGCACATTTGAAAGAATCGTTATCATTTAAATAGAAATTCAATACACATTTCATCAGAGTGTTGAAGATCATGATCAGGTGACTTGTGTACCTGCCTGCTTAGTCTTGTTGTCTTGACCATGGACTGGATAGTTCTTCAATGAAAGCAGGAATGAGAAAGCAGGGATGAGAGGTATGGGGGCCAGTTTCCTTCCATCACCCCATACCCACACCTGCACCAACAACATTTTGGCTAACTATAAGAGATCAGAAGACACTTTCAGTTTTGCTCCATCTGATTTTATTTTATTTTTTTCGGATTGGTTAGAGGGTTAGGGAAGTCATGGAGTACTAATCAGCTGTCATGTTGTGGGATATTTTGATGGTGCCTGGGGTAAATTTTGGGCAATGTTCTGCTAGATTTTTTAAAATGAATCCAGGAACTTTGGGGGTGTCCTGGGACACATGTGAAGTTCACGGCTTCTCTGAATTAGAAAATGTCTTCAAAGAGAAGACTGCCCTTTGTAAAATAGGAGACACAGCCATCTTACCACTGAGAAAGCACATTCTTTCATGACTGTTTATAGAGCACACTTCTGCTAAAGAAGATATTTGGAGTGAAATCTCTGCAGAGGATCTTAAAGACAGGCTTGAACTGAAATGTAACCACATCAAATTTCCTTTAAAATTTGGTATCACATTTTTTCCTGAGTGTTTGACTATGGCTTTTGGCTACAAAAGTTTGTTCCCTAACCATAAAAGTTGTTTTTCTGATGACATCAACAGAATCTTCCAGTCAGCATGGTAACTAACCTTGCAGGATGGGCAAGTCTAGAGGTTGTTACCCAAAAACAGTATTTCTAAGTTGTGTCTACAATACATTCTTAACCTTAATGGCATCATTCTTTTTGTGTCTGATGTAGCACATTTAACATAGCCACCCTCTGACATTTAAGACGTTATAGTTGGGCATTCTCATTTGTTATGGTTCCCCACTTTACACAAACATTTGGAGAACACATACACACCATAATGTTTGCTCAGTTTTCTTCTTGTACTCCTGGCGTGCAGTTCCCGTTGATCAGTGAATTTGGAGAGGAACGTATCTTCCCAGCCTATGACTCCAAAGAGACGTCTCTTTTGAAAAGTGAGAAGGCCAACCTCCAGCAGCAGCTGAATCAGTTCCAGCGTGAGGTGAGTGATACTTCCTGACACACTTGGAAGGGGATTTTAAAGAGAAAAGGCTTTTAACTGACAGTTTCGCTCATAGACTTTTGCTTATAGCATGAGGAATTGTACTGTTGCCTCATGAATTGTGGGGATTTGTTCAAGAGCATGTCTATTTACAGTATTTTTGGGTGACCTTGTAACTCTAGGTAAAAATGGTGTCACCTGATTATAGCTCCATGTCTGAACCTCAAAAGAAGTGGTGATCAAGGGAGACCCTTTAACTTTCAGGCAAGAAGAAGTAACACAAAAGGAACTGGCCTCTGCCACAGAGGGCTTAATTGCAGTTTTTGGCCCACTTTCCTGTCTTACTCTGGAACCAGAAAGGGTTGAAGGATATTGCCCGGTTGGCCATATACTGCAATGGCTTTCCAGGCAGTCTTGACCATGGCAACAGCAAACAGGAGTTAAAGGGAAGCAAGGGAGAACTGCTGTGTAGTCTCTGCCCAGCTCCACAGCATCAGGCTGAAAGAAAGGCACTTTGTGCTCACCAGATAGCTGCAGCCCACTCACCATAGCATGTAGAGCAAGTGACATTCTTGGAGCTTGATCTAGAGTATCCTTTGTTTAAGTAAATAAAGCTATTCATTCTTAAGATGCTGCTTGACTCTTATTTAATTGTTGCTTTGAATCATGGGGGGGGAAGCCAATCTCAAGGCAAGCCCAAGACATTTTGCTACCTGAGCTGAAGGACAAGATGATTCCCTTCCCTTTCTATTTAATTATTTATTCTTTTATTTATTTATTTTCTTGAAATATTTATATCCCACCCTATATTCCAAGATCTCAGGGTGGTCATTTCACCTATAGCTTCTGTTTTACTGATATCAACAGTTGAAACCTACTGCGAAATTTGTGAGAGGACAGTATGCTCCATTTCAGTGTGTTGGGGGAAGGAGGCTGGCTGGGGGGATACAGGACGAGTTGTCTGAAGGACACCTTTCTCTCCCCCAGCAGTGGTGAACAGCCATTCCTGTTCCCTCCACTCTGCTGGCTGAGTCAACCACCTCACTGTGTCTTATGGCCAAGCTGGTCTCCTGTCACCACTGCTGTTGCTAGGAGATTTCATTTTCCTGCTGCTTTCCCCTTTTTTTCCCCATAAAGAGCACCTGCTGTTGCTCCCACTGCTGGCTCTTTCATCGAGCAGGAGCGTGCTAGAGCTTGTCAGTAATACACCAGAGTTGCAGCAAGATGGGACATAGTTTGTTTTTTAATAAGAGAAGGAAGTTTTCCCTGCTCAAAGGTAAAATAAGGTGGAAGAGAGGGCTCTCTACAGTTTCAGTTGTAGAAATTCCATAGCACAGAGATGACATTGTAGAACAGGTCATGGGAAGCAAGGGCAAGCAGAAAGATTGAGTTACTCGTTCTCAAATCACACCTACAAGCTAGGCGAGATCATGCTGGTGTGCCAATTTAGATCCCAAATAGCATTTGCATCTTAAATTCCAGCACCACGTTTGTATTGGAAAGTCCAGAAATCTCCTAGGTATGTTAGGCATCACATCCTGCCTGACCTTGAAAGATAAGCATGGCCAGCTTTGGTTAGTACTTGGATTGGAGACTGCCAATGAACACCAGGTGCTGTAGGCTATATCTCAGGGGGAAGGAACTGGCAAAACCACCTCTGACTATTTCTTGGCTGAGAAAACACTATGAAAAATTCATGGGGTCACCATAAGTTGATAGGCGACTTAACAGCACACACATGCACAGGTATGCTACCTTGAGCCCATTAAGAGGAGAAGCAGGATACAGCTATAACTATTAATAGAAGTCAAAATGGAATTCTAAAACAAGGTGAGAGAAAAAGTAAGGCAGTGGTTTGAGAAGAGTGTCAATAAAATTCTTGGGAAAAAATTGAATGAGTAAGTGGTATTAATGCCTCCCACCACAGCCCCGCACAACCTTTTTATGGCCTTTCTGCACTACGCTGTTAAAGTGCTGTTGTTCCACTTTCAACATGCTATGGAATCCTGGGGTTTGCAGTTTAGTGAGGGGCATTTAGAATTCTCAGCCAGAGAGGTCTTTGACCTCAGTAAACTACAAACCCCACAATTCCACAGGATGTTGAAAGTGGAATAATTGCACTATAACAGTGTAGTGCAGAAGAGCCTTTAATATTTTCTGAGTATGTGCTCAACACTAGCAGAGGGTTAGAGTGGGAAAAGCAACATATGGTATTCCAGATGTTATTGGACTGCAACACCCAACATCCCTCACCATTATCCATGTTTGCCTAGGTCTGGTGGGAATTCAGTCAAATTAGATTACATCTGGAGGCCACGATAATAAGGTCATCCTATTTGCCTCCATCAAGGAAGTAAAAAAATAATTTGAGTTCTCTCATTTCAATATATTTCAAAGAAAACCAGCACAGCAACTTTACAAAACAGCTTTGTAAAGCAAATATCTTGGGAATGTCTTGTATTAATAAATTATCTCCTGAGCTTTGACTTGCAAAGGGGCATACAAATCTGACAGCGGTTATTGAGCCTTCTGGCTGCCCAATATTGTTTTCTCTGACTGGCAGTTTTCCAAAGCATCATGAACTTCCTGCTTATAATAGATGTATTTCCTGTAAGGAAAAGCTGTTGGATACATTCCCAACTTGCTCCCAAAGCACTTTGGCATACTTCAGTAAAGGCTGAGAAATGTCACTGTTTTTCTTGAGGTTCTTGGTGATTCTTGTATGCCTGTGATGTTTTCTATGAGCATACTAGGAGTATCTGGGGCAGTTGGGCTGGTGCACAGCAGAGGAATGGAGGGTTTCTTCCAACATATCCTCATTTCCCCCATATGACTTTTCATGAGGGTAAGTCAGGCTCAGAGCTTGGAAAGTTACTTTTAAAAAGTAATTTGTTCCTATTACTCATTAGAATCTATTTTCAAAAAGCAACTCATTGTCATTACCATGGTTTTAAAGTGCTTATAGCTTCTTGTTACTTTTCCTTGCTTTGTTGAGGGAAGACTAGAATTGAAAAGCAAATGGCATAAGACTTGAAAACAGTCCATCAAATATGCTCTGAAAGTGCATGTCAACTTTTAAAGGTAGCTTGAAAGCATTACCCATGGGATAGCTTCCTTCCCACTTGTTATATTAGATCTGAAATGTGATTTGGGTTATGCCCTTCTTGTTCTCTACCCATATCACAAAATTAAAGAGAATTCACCAGTTTTATCAAAATAGTAATAGATGTATGCCTGTATTTTATCCATAACTTAGTGTGTAAGAACATTTTCAAAACTACTGTGTTATGATTCCTTCTTTTTGAATCTTCCCCAATGTGTAATTTAGAAGTAATTTCAGAAAAGTTGTTCCTTTACAGAATCATACATGTTTGGAATTCGGAGGAAGAGATTTTTAGGGGAGAAGGTTTGGCTGGAAACAAACAATTGCTTTTCAGGCAGCATTTGCTCCTTTAAACTCTGGGAAATAGATTGGGCATGTTTTTATATTGTGTCAGACCTCTTGCAAATTATATCGAAGTCCTGCAAACTTTAATTTTTTGAAACCTGAAACTCTACCTTGAGAAAGGGAATGTGTGATGATTTCATGAGTGAAATGCTCATTAGCACATGCACAACCTTGCTCAAGAACAGGCCAAGTAGCTTCATTATGGACTTGAAATGTCCAGTCAGGACTGTATATACCCAGTATTTGATACGCACTGAAAGAACAAGTTTCCTTGGAGCTCAGTCAGGGGATAAAACAGCATGAATATCTAAAATGCATTGAGAATGCTGTTATCAGTCACTACTCTTTGAAACTGAACAAAGCCAGATTCAACTACTGAATTATGTTTATTTTTCCCTTTTTGCTTTCTCTGTTCCCACCCCTAGCTGCAGAAAAGCAAGGAGAGGGAAGAACAGCTGGCTGAGATGATCCAAGCCTACGAAAAGCTGTGTGTGGAGAAGACTGACCTTGAATCAGAGCTGGGGCAGATGGTGGGTTTTACCAGACCGCAAGGCATACAGAAACCTCTTCTCCATGTACCTGTTGGTGTGATGCTGTGAAGGAAGATCATGGTCATCTTTGCATCTGCCTAGGCTGCAGTTTTGCTTTGTTTAGTTTTGCTGCTGAAACATACCTTGTTCTGAAAGTCAACATGTAGAGAATTGCCAAAAGTTCCCCCACAAAGGCCTTCATGTTGTCTTGTTTCAGCTAGGCTGACATTAAGTGGCACTTTTCATGAAATAAGAGAGGGTGCTCATCTCTCCTGATATTATTACTGGTATTAACATATTTTTTTCTTTTGGCCAAGAATCATGTGATAGAAGCTTGAAACACCATAGTTATAAAAACTGTTAACTTATGACCCTATTAACCAGCCATTTAGCCAGGCTTCCTGACTGCTTAGAGTAGTATTTAACCTTTTCTTTATCAGGGACCCCCAGCAAATATAATTTGTTGCCAGGGAGCCTCAAGACTTAACTCAAGATTTAAATATTTAAATATAGATTTAATATTCAATTATCCATCTAAATTTTTAAATATTTATTTATTTATTAAAGGCTTCTGGAGATTAAGATTCAAATCCCTGCTTAGACACTTGGTGACTTTGGGCAAGTCACATTCTCTCAGCTTCAGAGGAAGGCAAAGGCAAGCCCCCTCTGGACAAATCTTGCCAAAAAACCCCGTTATGATAGGTTTACTTTGAGGTTGCCATAAGTCAGATGTGACTTGAAGGCACTGAACAACAAAATGCTGCTGACATGGGAAGGTTCTTCCTAGACATTGTGTCTCTCCCCTTTGAAACTGACTTATGGTGACCCAAAGGCAAACCTACCATGAGGGTTTTTCTGACAAGAATTGGTGCCTTTGTCTTTCTGTGAGGCTGAGAGAATGTGACTTGTCTGAGATCACCTATTTGGTTTCCATGGCCAAGTGGGGATTCAAACCCTGGTCTCTGGAGTCATAGTTGGGGCATGTGCACATGTCTGCTGCCATGTCCCTTTTGTCAGGGATGCAGCAGTGGGGGTACGAGTGTGTGCGCCCAAACTGCTCCCTCATTTGCAAATGAATGAGCAGTTTCAGCGCCCACAGACCCCCCTGCTGCCACATCCCTGATGTCCAGCAGCAGAGCTTTGTGGACCCCCTGCGATGGCTCCACGGACCCCCAGGGGTACCCACACCCCAGGTTAAGAACCACTGGCTTAGAGGATTCAAACAGGTATTTTCAGAAAGTTATCACAGAGCTTGCAAGTAACTAGTTTTTGTAACTAGTAACAAAGTTTATCTCTAGTTACAAAAAAGTACTCTTTCAATTAATGGTTTCCTAACAAAGTTATTGCTACACTAGATTGCAGTTGGGTAAATGAGGGGGAAATTCATTCTCTTGATAGTGTAACTGTAACTTCTTGGTTACTTTTATAATTATGGGGATATGGCCTCAATAGATGGTGCATGAAGAATATCATATGGTTGAACGGCTGGCAACTTGTACAGTGCCTCTTGTTGCTGTGTCCTATTGCTCTTGTGCATGTTAGCAGTACTGTGAAGTAGATGGAAGGAAAGTATATTTTGCACTGTATGCCAGAGGCTTGTAGCATTTAGATTCCCACAAGCATACCATCAAATGAAGTTGGTTGGGCGGAAGGAATAAGGAACAGGAATATTAAAATGTTTTTATAAAGGATGAATAAGAGGAAGAAGAAGACAGCCAGCATGGCATAGTGGTGTGAATGTTGGACTAGGACACTGGGAGATCAGGATTTGAATCCCTATTTGGCTGTCACACTTTCTAAGCCTCAGAGGGAGGCAATAACAAACCCCTTCTGAACAAATGCTGCCAAGAAACCTCTGTGATAAGTTTGCTTCCGGGCCACTATGAGTCAGAAATGACTTGAAGGCACACAAACAACAACAAAGAGGAAGAAAAGGAGATTTGAGAATAAGAAACTAAGGGAAAAAAGAGAGGATCTGAATAATCAGAATGAATGGAGAGAGAGAAAAATAGAGTCTGGGAAAGAGAGAGAATGAAGCTGCAATGCATTTGGGGTTTTGCTTTGATCTGATTAGCTAAGCTGTTGGAAAGCCACTGACATTGCTCAGGAGATCTAAATGAAGAGAAAGCTGACAAGGATCAAAGCAGAACTGGGAGTGGAAGTTTTAGAGTAGGAGGACAAGAGATTGGCCTTCAAATCAGGGGCCTTCTAATTTAAGCACACCTTGAAATGTTATTTATTTTTTAAAAAGTAATTCATGGCGTTACAGATAACACATTGCTTTTTAATTAATTACAATTAGGGTTTTTTTAAAGGAAAAAGTGGTTAGAGTGTTAGATGGGGACTCAGAAGATTCAAATACATTGCATCCATGAAATTCAGTGAGATCTTGTCATTCAGTTTTACCTACATCACAACGTTGTTGTGAGGGAAAAGCGGGGAGGACAAGCACCGTGTATACCGCTTTGAACTTACCGAGTGGAAGGCAGGATATAAATGTAATAATAATAATGAAATAAAATAAAAATGACTCCCCCTCACAATGTTTTGGAAATAACATGTAAATCATGGTTGTCACACAAAAATGTGATAAAATGGCTTTATAAAGGGAACATCCTTATGCCTTCATTAATTCCCAAAGTAATATGTTATAAGTAAAGTTGTTACACCCAAGCACTGGTCTTCAGGAACTTGTGATCATCAGGACTAGAGTGTGCCCTGTTCTGGGTCTAATGGGATTTCGTGAAGAGGACTGGACTGAAGAAGGACGCACTTTGTCAGCTAAGGAATGGTTAGACAGGGTTTTGGCCTCCTAGAGGAGGATGATAAGAGAGAGAACTGTAAAGTAATATAATAAATATAATATAATATAATATAATATAAATATTATATGTAAGATAATGCTAATACTAATAATAATACTATTTCTTACTTGCCTCTCCCCAAGGCTTGAGGTGGGGTACGGTATAGATTAAAATACAGCATATAACTAAAAGCCATTTAACACATAAATCTAGATTAAAACACAGCCATTACATGTTAACATCTTCTCCACTTAACTTAAGAATATACTAATTTAAAATTCATAGTTTAAAACTGACTAGGTAGGCCTGCCAGAGGAGACAGATCTTCAGTACTTTTTAAAATTCAGACAGCATGTTTCAGTGTCGAATCTCTTTAGGCGGGTCATTCCACAGTCTAGGGGCAGCTGACAAAATGGTCCTCTAGGTGACCAGAAATGATATATAGAGGGAACTGTGAAGGAGAGCAAGACCAGCATTCTTATGTGTTTTAAAAAAAGACTTGAAATAATTGAAAAAAATTGTAGAACCACTGCTTGATCTCTTTCTGTACAGAAGACATGGCCATGGACACACACGACTGCAGTTGACTCTCCATATCTGTGGATTCTGTATGCACAAATTCAACAAACCACGGCTTGAAAATATTAAAAAAAAATTCCTAAAATCAAACTTTGATTTTGCCATTTTATATAGGGAACATCATTTCACTACAACATTGTACATAGTGAGACTTGAGCATCCATAAATTTTGGTATCCATGGAGGGTCCTGGAACCAAACTCCAATGGATACTGAGGGCCCACTATCTATATTTTGTAGTCAACCAACAGTGGCTTTTGAGGAAAGTTTAAGGTGGAATAGGTGCTCCAGTTTGACTAGGATCCTGTCACAGGTCTCTTCTGCTAGCATTTTGTAATGGCAGTCCTTTGTCTGACACAATCTAACACAATGAAACTAAAGATATTTTCTCCCTATCCTTTCTCTCTGTCTCCTATCTATTCTGGCCCTGATCCCTCTGCAGAGAGCACTGGTTGAGACACATGTGAATCGGATCCGAAGCCTGGAGCAGCAGCTGAGGCAGAGAGATGGCAACTCATTTCAGAACCTCAACTCTCAGCTTCCAAACCAGGAAGTTCAGTACCTGTCGCTTCATGGTGGCCATGGTAAATCTTTTGATTTTCAAGTTTCACCCACTTCCCCTAAAGACACCTGTGCTTCCCACAGTTACTGAGGCGGAAATTCTAAACACGGTTTGTGTGGGAATAAGTCCTGTTATGGACAAAATCCCACACACATGCCCTCTTGTATCCTAGGATCTGGGTTGTACATTCATAGCTTGCTTAACAAAGAGGAGGAAGGATTCCTGCAGATTATCACTGCAAGACTATCCCTAATTAGAAATAGTAGGTGGGTGAAATGTGGCTTGCACTTGCTGTTCTTAGGGTATCATGGTGTATATATTTCCAGGTGGCTGGAAAAATGGTTGGTGCGGTCACATCGATAGGCAGGAATCTAATTAATCAGACTGCATTGTCTGATCTGTTAATTTTTTTTCTCTGTGTATGTGAACTATTTGGATTGATGAGCAATATTTTCTGGCCAGTAGATGGTGCTATAATTACTTGAGATAGAAAAATAAATAGATTCATGTACACACACGTATACACACACGTACATATGTGATATGATCCATTTTCTGAGGACTGCAGTAATACTGTTTACCCATTCTTTACTTAAATGTCCAAAGAGAAATTGTCACCCTTTAAAAATTGGCAGGTGAGGAGGCAGTGCTTAAGGAAATTTGCCATGACAATCCAATTTTCACCATCATTATGTATTGATAGTACAGTTGGCTCTCCTCATTTGCAGGTTTGACTTTCATGGCTTTGATTATTTACAAGTTTCTCCAATCCCTTCCCCCTGCCATGCTCTTTTTCTGAGGGAACCTTTTGTTTCAGTGGCTCCAATCAGGCCATGCAACCCTTTGAAAACCCACTACAGGTCCTCCACTTTCACTGCCTGACCAGCTAAGGATGGCTTGCAGCCTGATTTCTCAGCACCACAGACCCTCTCCCAGTAAGCCCCACATATCCAAGGAAGGAGATGAACAAGAGAGAGGAAATATAGGGCCACCATACTGAACCATTCCCTTTCCTTTCCCTGATCTGGCTTGGACCCTGGGCGTCTATTTCCCCTTGTAGCAACACAAAACAGCAAACTCACTCAAAGAACGTTCCTGTTCTTGATATTGTTCTTGTAAATTTCTCTACTGTCTGTTCAGTGTTTGTATACATTTAATTGTGTATATCATCCATTTGTATACTATTGCTTTGTATTTGTTAGTATTGGAGTAAAATTATTTTATATTCAGTTCCATATTTATTAGTATACAGGCTTTTCCAATTTTGTCTATGCCCCCTGCCATGCCTCGGCTCTCCTCCCACAGACACAAGAGACACATTTTGTAATTTACAATTTTTCCACTTTTGCTGGTGTCCTTAGCCCCTAGCCCTAGCAACGTGGAAGACCGACTGTAGTTCACATTGACTTCTCATTGCAAGGCAAGTGGTCTCACAGAGGTACTCACCTTTGCTAAGATGGCAGTTTACTACCTCTTAGGAAGTTTGACGTGAGACAGAAGATATGGAAGGTTGATTTTGGAGGAGCCTCAAAAGGGATGCTTTGTGTGTTAAATACAAGGTGCTGAAGCAGTAACATGTTCTGACCTAAATGCCCTTATCTCTAATCCAGGACTAGGCAACCATAGGACCTGAGGTCCAGTTTGGCCCTCTCAGTGTCCCAAGCTAGCTCTTTTGAATTTTCCAAATGGCTACACTGCCCCCAATACCATTGTTTTCTGCCCAGTTTTTATATGAAGTTTCCCTTCTTCATTTTAAAAGATTGAAATGCCTATCCCAGCTCTAATTTACTGGCAGTAAGAGGCTTCAAGCTAAAATATGACACTATTTTTGGTCTCATTCTTTTGCCTTTGGCAGTTTCCATCAGGGGAATGTGTATCCACAGAACTTCTCAGAAATTGCATTTTTTTAAGGGATAGCAAGGGTCAACCTTTGCAAGATATACCTTGTATAATACCAGGAAAACTTCAGCACTTCCTCACATCAGCAGACAACTACTGGGGGTCCAGAATCCTCATAGACCTTTAACTGATGGCTGCCTTGCCCCCTCCCTTATCTTTTTTTCTCTTGAACAACATTCTGAACAGTACTTGATGGCAGAAGCATGCTTCCTTTTTTAAATTTCCCACAGCACCTCTGAACTAGCATCATTCTGGGCCATAGCGGGAAATTTAAAAGCTGGCTAGATGTAGCTCACAGTGCTTCTTGGAGCACTGCCAGCACAGCCAGATATTACACTCAGAACACATCCAGTCTCTTATGATTTTGAAAACTAAACAAGGCTGGCCCTTGTTGACAGTTGGATGAGAGAATATCAAGGAATAACAGGGATCTCCTGGTATGGCTAAGAAACCTGAAACTCTGGAAACCTGCTTCCAATCAGAACTGACTGTATTAGAGCTAGATGGACCAATGGTGCGATTTTGGAACAAGGCAGTTTCATGGGTTCCTTCAACAGAAAGGAGACTACACCAGGGACCACTTTGCCCAGGCCTTCCTAAAACCCAGACCTGGTCATGTTCACACATTTCTTTATCTGGAGCCACAAAGTACCAAGTGCATGTGCAGCTTGCACTGCAAATGCAGTTCTTTTCTACACTCACCACAATTTTGCTTTGTGTTGGGTCTTTTAAAATGTGACACCAGCCTCCATGTAATTCATCTGTGAGGAGTTATCCCCAACTTGGCCCTTCTGTTGTTTTCAAAATGACCTAACTCTCCAGGTGTACCTTCAGCTCTTCCAGAACCAGAGTTGGAGATCAGCATTGCTAGGGAACTGTAAAAGCTCATGCCCCACTGAGCTCCACTGCTAATGCTAAGATCTTCCATTCTCTGATGCTGCCCTTCTTTGCCATCATTGCTCATTTCTCTGCTCTCTCTCAGCTGCCTTGTATTATCCCATTGGGCAGTAGTGGATATTGGGTTCAGAGCAAAGCTAGGGAATTTCAGATCTTGTGAAGGCATGTGACCCCCCCCCCCCCCGAAGTTTCAAGCTTAACCTTTGGCATTTTCCTTCTTCTGCATCATGCCATAATTTCTCCAGGTTTTGTATGAGCTTTCCCTTGTTCTCTCCTATGGATTGCCTACTGGCAGTAAGAGAATTAAACTAAAATAAGCAGTACAGTATGACCCCTGTATCCACGGGAGATTTGTTCTGCCCCTCCCAGCAGATACTGAAATCCGCAGATAGGAGTGAGCACCCTGTCCCCCACCTGCCCCCCACTGATATTGAGGTGGTGAGGAGGCGGGATCGCGCTCCTTGCTCCTTTCCTGCCCGCTGCCACGGTGATCGGCCTGGAGTGAGGGGCAGGAGGTGGCGAGGGGGGTGATCGCACGCTTCTCACTTCTTTCCTGCCCACCGCCTCTGCAGTCAGGCCCGGGGCGAGGGGCAGGAGGTGGTGAGGGGGTCGATCGCATGCCCATCGCCTCTTTCCTGCCTGCTGCCACGGCGATCAAGCCCGGAGCGAGGGGCAGGAGGAGGTGAGGGATGCAATTGTGCGACTCTTGCCTCTTTCCTGCCCGCCGCCAGGGTGATCGGGCCCGGAACAAGGGGCAGGAGTTTGCAAGGGGGCGATCTATTATTCCACTTTCCACATCCGTGGAATCCTGGGGTTTGCAGTTTATGGAGGAGCTCTTTGGCCTTAGTAAACTACAAACCCACGGAATTCCACAGGATGTTTAAAGTGGAATAATAACATTAGAACGGTGTAGTGCGGAAATTACCCTAGAGACAGAGGGAGGGCCACTAGAGGTATCTTCCCAAGATCTCTCCCCTGAGAACCTGGAGCTGTCACTAAAGTCTGCACTTACCCACTGACATCTTTCTCTCCCTCTCCTGGCCCTTCCCAACTTCCTCCTCTTTGTTTCTCCATTTCTAGTACTGGATTGTTCCATGAATTGGCAAAGTCCCAGAGGCCTAGATCAGGTAGAGGGCTTAGAGGTGCAGCGGTTGGAAGTGGAGCTGGAAGAATCAAGGCAGGAAGTCCAGAACTCTCAGCACCGAGAAGAACAGCTGAAGGCTGAATGCGAAAGGCTGCAGGCAGAGGTGAAGCAGCTACAAGAGACACGGGCACAGGTAATTTGGAAATAAATGTATTGGGAAGTCCTCAGGTAATAGGCCCTTTCACACTGTGCTATTACAGTGCTATATTCCACTTAAACTGCCATGACTGTATCCTGTGGAATCCTGGGGTTTGCAGTTTGGTGAGGCAATGCAGGTCACCACCTGATTATTGAGGGACATTTACGATTATCAGATCGTGACCTTTATTGCCTCACCAAACTGCAAACCCCAGGATGCCACAGGATGCAGTCATGGCAGTTTAAGTTGCATATCTCAGGATTACATAGGAGGGAATCATAATACTATAAGTGTGTAATGTGAATGTGCTTGATGTCTTTTCAATAGAAATTTCTATCTAAGACATTCTGATGATGTTTCATGAAACCAACCAAGGCGGTTTGGATTTTAAAAAATAATAATAAACCATTTTGTAATAAAATGTAGGCCCCCTACTTCCTTGCCACTTGCTTGAAGCCCGTAGCAAGTTAAACTGTAGCAAACTAAAGAGATGTGGAGAGCATTTCTTGAGGGTTGTGATGGTAGCAACTCCAGCTTTAGAAAGTGTACAATTGTAAGACATGTCCACAGACTCAGATCCATTTTAGAATGGTGGATGTTCGGGATGCTCCAGAGAATATTACAGGTTGTTTGGTGAGGCGGCATTCGGCGTACTCATACCCTGATAAAGTCACAAATCCTAGATTGCAAATACCAGCTCCATTGAGCTTTACCTCTCTCAGTTGTTGTCCAGCAACAATTTGGAGGGATGAGGAATTTCACAACACTAAGGACCCACCCTTAAGTATTCTTGATTCCCTTTTACCTCCCCATCTCAATCTTTTTGCATTATGTCTTTTTAGATTGTAAACCTGAAGACAGGGATTGTCTTGTCTTTTCTTCTTCTTTTTTTGGATATGTTAATACTCAGAGGGCTATTCCAGCTGTAGTGTGCAGTATAAACGTTCTTTAAAAAATAAGAAAGGATAATCATCTAGACCTGAAAACTTGATGCAAGTCTGACTGCAAGGATGGTTTTGGAACAGACTATGAGACTAATACTATCTTTCAATTACATATATATTTGACTACTTTTTAGTAAAGATCAGATTGTAATTAGCAGTTTAGTGTTTTGTATTTGTGTGAAGTTTGGATACGAATGCAAGGTAACTGATCATGATTACAAGAATGAGGAACCATGGATGTGACTATAAAATAAAAATAGGTTCTGAATTAGTCAAGAAACAGATTTTTCATTTAACAGATGCTAGTAATGTAGAATATGTGACCTCTATGCAGAAGTATAAGTGCCAAGCTAAAAGTGAGTATAATAAAAATTAATGCTCTGATTGAAATAGTATTACCATTTCTTGATTAACTGCGCCGAACTCATGCAAAACGGGCCTTTTGTAAAATTGAAGCTGCCTTTGGCCTATGTTTTATGAGGGAAGGTGATGGGCCCTAAGTTGAGTTTTGAAAGTTTGTTTGGTTTTACAAAACTAAGGCATATTATGTCCAATTTAAGATCTACCTTCTATGTTGCATCTGACTCTTAGTTCTGGCTAACTACCAATTCAAACTTTTGTTACTGACTTGATGCAGAAAGAAACAATGCAGAAAGAGAGCTTTATAGCAGTGCACCAGGTTTTATTCTACACTATGGTCAAAATTTAAAGACATGATCAGTGTGGACCCTGGAGGCTGTACTGGATAGTTCCTCATTCCATGTGGGCAGGAAACCCATCTTTTGAATTTTAGCTGGGAACCACTATGAACCACATGGTTTTGTCTCATAAACCACATACATTTGCATAAAACATCAAATTGCACACATCAGTTGATGCCTTCTGCATCTCATTGCCTCCTGAAATTTTGTTGATTATGACATGAGACAGGAACTTGCTACAGCTACATCTAAACTGTGGGATTTGTTTCCCTAAAAAGGCTCAGTAGGCCTTCTTTCTCTGCTTCCCTTGTTTCCCCTTTATTATAACAGGGCTTGTCTTAATGTTTCATAGGATCTCGCAACCAGTCAGTCAGAGAGAGACATGGCATGGGTGAAGAAGGTTGGAGATGACCAGTAAGTGCCCATTCTTATTAGTGGATGTTTATTTTTCTTGGAGTTTAATAATTTGTAGATGTGAGTATGGATGCTTACATGTGTGCAGAGCCAGTCTCTGGGATGCAGGACAGTGAAATGTTGTGGAGATGGTGAGAATATCTAAGGTGGAGGACACCTGAGAAGGTTAGACTGTTAAGCGTCATCTAAACTGAGGTGTAATATAATAGCCTGCGTTTCCTAAGAGCCCCTGCTGTGTCTTGTCTCTAGGAGTTGCCTTCTGGTGAAGGAATGGAGGAAAGCAGTGTTGACAGACTCAGAGACAGAGTGAAAGGACCACAGCAAAGATGGGAAATGTGTAACCCTCTGAATGCTGTTGGATTGCATTTCTCATCATCCTTCAATGTTCACTCTTCTGGCTAGGGCTAATGGGAGCTGCAGTCTGACAACATTTAGAGAGCCACATGTTCCCCCAGTTTTGAACTACACCCTGAGATTTGGTCTGAGCAGCCTGGTGAAACACCAGTAGAGATTTACAGGTGAAGTAAGAGATCCTTTTTAACAGTTTGTAACAAAGGTAACTGGAAATGTGGGGAAAGTCTTGGAACAAGAAGGCCAAACATGCTGTTGAAGCTGCATAATCTGTGTTAAACTTACAGCCTAAAAGCCCAAACCATTAGAGTTGGATCCAGGATCCAGGATTTTCTATACCACCTCTAAGTGTCCGCACCAACCTTATATTGATTGCTTCACTATGGTCACAGTTTGGAAGACTTTTTGGATTACAACTCCTGGTGGATTCTGGGAGCTATAATCCCCACCCCCGAAAAACATTTCCAAGGTCTATGTATGATCTCTGGTAATCTCAGGAGGGTTAGTACAGATGTTACTATCATCGAGTTGCCTTCAGACTTTTTCAGTCCTGATTATACTGACTGGTACAGATTCATATATTAATTAATACAAGGTTGTGATAGAATGTTACCTGAAAATTGTGTAGGCTTAGGGTTACTTATGGAGGGTCAGATAAAGTGAATGGAATAGCAAATCAGAATAACCTGTGGTGAATAAATTAAATAAGGCTGAAGGATACCCTGCGGGATGTCTAGGAATATCGTGAGAGCCAATGTGGTGTAGTGGAATACGATTCTGGAGACCAGGGTTTGAATCCCCAACCATGGAAATACACTGGCTGACCTTGGGCAAGTCACACTCTCTCAGCTTCAGAGGCAGGGAATGGCAAACTCCCTCTGAACAAATCTTACCCCCCCAACACCCCCCCCAAAAAAACCCTCACATGTCCTTAACGGGTAAGCTGCATAATTGGCAGTTCTTTAATTTGTGACACCAGTGAGTGATGAAAGTTTGGGATGGACAGTGAGAGAGGAACAAAGGTTATTGCGGGGGTACGGATGTTGTGGCCCACAGGTTATGTACAGACCACAGCTCCTTTTTATGACCTACCAAGACCTCCAGGACTCTCTTAACATTTTTTTCTCTAAATAGGAGGAAAAATCACCCCCATATTGCCCAAACTTCAGCAAAAGCATGTAAAATATGTCATTTAGCTTTTATTTGCCCCTCTTCCCATTCTCCTAAAAGGGGGAAAAAAAGAGTCAAAACAAAAATGGAATTGATTGGAAGTTTTGTTTTGCTTTTGTTTTTGGCGTCAATACAGAGGGCCCTTGGTATCTGGCACGGTTTGATTCCAGGACCTCCCCCTACTGTGGATACCAAGATTTTTGGATGCTCAGGTCTCATTATGTACAATGGTGTAGTAAAATGGCAAAATCAATTTTCTTTTTGGTTTTTTTTAAAATATTTTCAAACTGTGGTTGGGTTGAATCTGTGGATGCAGAGTTCATGGACATGGAGGGCTGATTATATGTGCATATTGGGGGGGGGGCGGCACAGGGTCAAAAATTGGCCTCAGCCTCTGGCGCACTTGACCATTCCTGATATATAGAGCAGTAAAGCCCACTTTCAGTCCTGCAGAAATTTTCATCAGACTTCCCTGTGTGTCCAGACTACGGACACAGGACAAGTTGTGGCAATAGCAACAAAGATTTCTAGTAAAGACAATGTCGTTGCCTCTGATGAAGCAAATTCTGGTTCACAAAGGCTTGTGGCACGATCAATTTCATAGTCATTAAAGTGCTTCCAGGTTGGGAAGTTAGTTTGCGTGAGCTATGGGGTCTGGTTTTGGCTATCCAGGCAATAGCTGCTGATTGGACACAACTTTATGGGACTGCCACACAAAAGAGATACTTTTATTTGATAAATGCAAGACACGTCTATATCGTGGGTTTTATCCTGGCTTGCATTTTAGCAGTCTCTGCAGAGGAACCCCTGTGGAGGAGTTTTTGAAAGAGTGGAACTTTCAGATTTTGCTTTAAAAAAACAAAAGAAAATCTGGCACCTCAGGTTGCATGTTTTGTTTAAATTAATTGAGGTTTGAAGAGGGAAGGGGAAGAAGGATTACTGAAAGGGGTGTGAAGTGTGAATTTAAAATGTGTCAGAGAGAGCTGATGTGGCACTTAGCTCGCTCTTTACTTGTACTGAGTGAGAAAAAGGGCCTTTGAGGCATAGACTCTTTGAACACCACATGGAGTCATGAAGGGATAAAGGGGACCGAGGTTTCAAATGAACAGTAAGTATATTTCTTCCACTGATCACCACTATATTTTTAAAATAGAACTGCTTAGTCATCCTTCTGACTCAGCCAAAATCCAGCTAAGCCTGTTACTGGAGGCTGGAAGTACTCTGTTTTCATCTCCCTTTCCTTCTGTATTTCTGTCCATAGGGTTGTTGTTCACTCTGTATGATCCCCTTGATGAATTAGCCTATGTGACCTCTTGGCTTGTTAACAAGTGCATTAAATGGATAATTTGGAGTGTCATGAGTGTGCTGTTTCAGTTTAACACAACTGCTCCAGTGCACCACAATTAATTGAGCAGTTAAAAGTATGCACCCAGCTAACCTCTCCTGACCTCCTCCCCCTTCTGACAAAACCTGCATAGTGAGAAGGTTAGCATCCAACCTCCTTTACTCCTTGCTTGTACAAGTGCCTTGCACTTCTGGAGTTTTTTCTTCCCCTAAAACGAAAGCAGTAGAGATACGGCAAGTTGAATGGCAGCATTGTTTGCTCTAAGGTGGCATTATTTTAACAATGAAGAGAATGGCAAGGGAGTAAGGGTCCCGTTGAAGAGGGCAGGGAAGCAAAGCAATGTGTGGGGTGGTGAGGGTTAAGAGTCACGGGTGCATAGTTAAAAAAAGAAAGAGAGAAAAAGACTGAGAAATAATGAGATACGAGAGGTGGGGAGCCAAGATAAAGGGGTGAGGGTAAAATGTTAGTGCCCTCTGTCATACTCACCCTCTTATAGCTAGGTGACCTTTCTCAGCCCTTCATCTCCTAACTATAATAATGTTTATACCTTTGGAAGTTCTCAAAGTGTTTTGCACATCTTATCTCAGCAACATTTACAAAAGCCTTTCTGCAGTATGACAGTTTTATTATTCTGTTCTTGCTAATAGTAGTATATGCCCTGAAGCTGAGAGAGCAAATTTTCACCCCAGTCATATCTTGACTTGAACAGGGGACTTCCAATTAATAATGCACAAATTCTAAGGTCTGTAAACCAGGCACACTCTAATTTTCATTATCTTATTTGATTTCATTTTCTTCTCTCCCCCACCCACCAAAATTATTCATTAAACTTCACCTAGGACCACATCTAATTTTTGAAGGAAATTTATTTGAGCAAGATGGAAGAAGTCTAGTTATCTAGTATTATTTTTACAGATTTCGTTCTGGGGTTTCAGAAAGGGAAATGATTTACAAATTCATTAGTAAAGCTTATCCTGCTCTCTTTTTCTTCCTGTCCAAATAAATTTTGACAGCTATTGCCCATTCTTAATCTTTTAAAATTTTCCCTATGCTTTTTTTTTTTAAATGATGTATGGATTCTTTTAAACACTGTTAGAAGTTGCTGTTCTCATTTACATCCTATAGGCCACTGTTTCTTTCCTTGCAACTTCCACTTGAGGGGTTGCTTTGAGTGGAAACATATGGATTTCATGTTGTGAAAACTCAGTTCCTCCTATAGTCTGGTGCAGCTGTACTAGACTGGTTGGAGAAGGGAAAATGAAGACCTTGCCAGGCAAAATGTAGATCTGACTATATTTCTGTACTTTCCATGTTATTGAGAATGGTAGAAGGTGCTGCTTTTCAAGGAAAAAGTGCTTTGGTTGACTGGTATTACCACATAGCAATGTACAGACTAAGCCAAATACTTAGGCCCTTTCCGCAACACACCTTTTCACGGAGCTGGGGTGTGGGGATCGCGTGAGCAGCCTCCAGCGAGAGGCTCTCGCGTCCTGGTTCCTTCAGCTCCACAGCCGCTGCCCGCTCACGCGAGAGCCCCGCCTCTTCCTTCTGCAGTGCAGCCTGGGAGTTTCCCAGGCTGCGCTGGGGCGGGAAGCACGAGCACCATGGCTCTGGAGCTCTGCACGCATGGCAAGTGTGCGTGGGGCCCCGGAGCTATGCGCGATAGCACACCATTTTCAGCTCAAAGCCGAAAATGAAAAAGTGCGCGAGGGGTGCCTGTCAGACCCTGGAGCGTCGCATGATTGTGAGTGCGTCATGTGGTCCGCTCCTCACATTCACGCAATGCTCGAGAGGCCCTTTCGCATGGCAAATGCCATGCAAAAAGGGCCTTAGTCACCTCCTGTTCCTCTTCTGTGTTCAGTACTGCTGCATCAATATATAGAAGTTGCTGAGCAAGATTCTTAAGCATTTTCCTATATTACTTTTCTCTGTGACCCCGAGGACCACATGAACCACACTGCAGCTCAGTGGCATTATGTTAATTTTTATGGACATAAGTTGAATAAATTACCAAGCTAATTTAAGGGAAAAAAAATAAAAATAAAATCATTTCAAAGGAAACATTAAAAAGACCAACGCACATCAACTGAAAAACAGCAGGCTGTAACATCGTAACAGAACTGTGGAAAAAGAATCTCACAAAGATAAAAACTGTTTAGATTAAAGGACATTGGGGAACAAAATGTTTTTGCCTGCTACCAAATTGACATCAGTGTTGTTGCCTGGTGAACCTCTCTGGGAGAAACTTTCTACAGTGGGAATCTGCTTGAGAATTTGCAGTAGCTGCTCAAAATTCTAGCAAAGTGCCAGATATCTGAGAGTCCTCTGCCTATGTTAAAAACAGTTAGATGCTTTCCTTAGTGATCAGTCACACGCTTGTACATCACATGCAGGGGAATCCAGAAAAGAGACTCTCAACCTGAGGATCATTGTTGAGAGACTCCATTGTTCTTGAGAGACTCACATGGTCATTTTGTAGTTGATTCCCAGCAGTCCTGCATAGCCTTCCATGCATTATTTTTAGTTCTCCACAGCTGTGGATGATCTAATTTATAGAAGAGAATTTGGTGCTCTGTTTATGTTCCCTTTACTTCCTTTGAATCTGAAGATGTAAAAAATACTGTCAATCTTAATTCAAGCCAAGTTGTATTACAAGGTTTGTGTCTGAATATTTGTTTGTTTGCTTGCTTCTTTGTTGTCAGCATGTCAAATTCAACCTTGTCCAGATTAGCCATACCTCATAAGGTGCAAGAAGGCCTTTGACAATGCTGCATTATTCAAAGAGAGCAAATTTTTAAAAAAATATAAACTGGATCAAATGTGCCATGATGTGAGAAGGTAAACAAAAAATCAAGGAGACAAAGCCATCTCCCAACCTGTGGACAGACACAGAATGACATAGTGTGGAGGGGCTACGGCAGGAGACAGAGAGGTGCTAGAGGGCTTAAGGGGGTTCTGTTTCTCTTTGTTTCTGTTCTCACAATAGAGGAAAGAGCAATCTGTTTGGAAGATACGTTGATTTCATGCAGGTTTACAGAAGGAAGACAGCTGCAGGGCCATATACATGTCTGAATTAATATAGATTATGAAATTTAGGGAAAATGAGGTTACCTACTGAGTTTTGTATTGTTTTAGGATAGCCTGCCTGAACAGTCTCCAACATCTCCAGCCAGCATGGCTATTGGTGTGTAACCAATTTTTTTTTTGGACGGGGGGGGGGGATAAGTTAGTGACCAATTGCACATTTTGTGGCAATGCATGCTGTTAAATCGAAAAGCGTTTAGGACCTTTAATCTTTTAAATATTTTGTTGGCTTTATTATCTGTTGTTTTTTTTAAATTACAACGGAATCCTACTCATATCTACTCAGAACTAAATTACATTGAATATCAATGATGGTTACTCACAGATAAGTGTGAATGATTGCAAACATAATTGGTTAACTGACAACTGGCAAGTATTACCGACCTTTGAGTGAAGCTGTTACATTATTCTGAATGAAATGTGAAAAAAGCTGGCAGTTTAATAAACAGTAGTTACTTGCTTATTATGTGAAAGAATGGCCACTGTTAACATTCTGTTTTAAGTTCTGTAATTTCCATAACTAAAAAATCATAAAAATTAGAATAATAAAAGACTGTGTTCTTATACAGCTGGTATAGTGTAGCTTAGACAGGGATGAGCATCTTGTTCTCTTCAAATATTGTTGGGCTACAACTCCCAATAACCTTAGCTACCAACTAGCTTACAAAACTCATTGCTGTCCAAATATATCCGAAGGGCTTTTCTCCATCTATCAGCTAGAAAATGACCAGTCAGTTAAGAAATCCTGAGTTTAGATCTAATTTCTGCCTTCAACCCCTAAGAGGTCTTGAGCTAACCATTCTCTTTTAGCTTCTAATGTAGAGGTTACAGACCATGGGTTTTCTCCCCATGTTTTCTCATGATTAAGTAGCCAGTGTGCTTGGCAGAAGCTTGGCAGCTCTTATAACTGTTTTTTTATATTTTCAAAAATAAGTGATTAAATGCTTCTGTTTTCCTTTCTTCCAACATTCCTAGGAATTCCTCCAAATAACAGTTAAAACTACCACTTCACTGCCTACAGTGAGGGTGGATAATTGTGGAGGGCTATGCTGCCAGTTTGGGTTGGGTTTTTTTTTAACTCCCTCAGGTCACATTCTCCCATTTTCCTCAAAATGGATGTGATGATCTAGTTACTTTTGGCTTTTTTTAAAGATAGATAGATAGACAGATAGACAGACAGACAGACAGACAGATAGATAGATAGATAGATAGATAGATAGATAGATTGATTCAAGACCTTTTGGGTGTGTGTGGAGATGGAGAACCATGCATTTGGGAGGCCTTGGAAATATGATTCTGTTATTAACACCCTGGTTGTTTTGGTGATGAGGAATCCGAGGTATTGGATTCAGGAGTGAAGACTGCAAACAATGATCCCACCACACACAAGGTCACAGAGTTCCTACCTGGAACTTGCAGCCTGCTATGTTCCATTATATAATATCATATAAATACCATGATAGCAATATCATGTCAGATTATTTCTGTCTCACCCTAACCCCACCTGCCCCAGTTTTTGTAGTATCTTGTCTGATGAAGACATCTAGAGACTGCAAAAGCTTGCACACAATTTTTTGTTCTTTTGGTTAGCCTACCAGAATCCATATACCACCAGGGGTTTTTGGAATTGTTCTTATGGGCGGCAAGGCCAGCATTGCTTTCTGAAGCCTAGTTTTCATATTTGTTGTGATTGTATTTGTTTTAGCTGGTGAGATCTGATGGACGCTTGTAGCATCTACATGTTTTTGCCGTTTTTAGGGGTAAGAAGAGTTCCACAAATCTTACAGCTGGCTGGCTCAGCAGTTTTGACAGCTGTTTAGCAGCGTAAAAGCAGATTTCATGCAGCCATTGATATAATAGCTCTCAGTATTCCCTCTTGCAGTGTCAGTTGCTTTTTCATCCATATTAAACCATGCAGTCTTAGTTGTTAACCAGAATCTCAACATTGTAAGAAATGGGATATAGGTGAGAAGCTGAAAGATGTAGTAAAGTTTCCATAACAAAACTGAATTGGAGAACTGTAAAGTTGGAGGGGACCTTGGAGGTCAGGATAGGCAACTTTGGCAAGTGGTTTTTTTGTCTCTCAGGATATACTGTGGCCCATGCCACCTGCTACTGAGGAAGCTATGAGTGGCTGGAAAGGCACACTTCCCTGTGCCTGTTCTTCACTTTCAATAGGCCCAAAGGATCAGCCTGCAAAGTAGTTAAGAGGGTAAATCTTATTTCTTAGAGGCTTCCAGGCTTGCAGTTCTCCATTTTTCTCTGTACCTTTTTTTCCCCTATGGATGGATATGGGGCTTTGGAGCTTACAAAAAGTGGGCAGGAAGCTGATATATAGCCTGCAAGCTGTGTGTTGCCTGCCTCTGATGTAGACCATCCTGTCCAAATCTTTGCTTGAGGAAGGAATTCCAGAACTAGGGCATCTACAGAAAATAATTGTCAACCCACTGCTCAAAGACCTCCAGGAAGGGGTCCATCTTCTCCTCAGAAGAACTTGGAAAGTTATGTTTAAGATAAATGAATATAGTGAGATATTGAAGCCATCTGTATCTAAGTGGTGGAAGATTGTGCTCCTTGTCTTTTTACTGTCTGGAATATATTGTTTGATTCCTCTAAAACAGATGACTGGAGTTGAAAATCTATCAGGAAACTACAAGTTTAACTCCAGTTGTCCCATTTGGAGGATGGATTTACATACAAATCATTGTACTGGAGGTCACATTGGGAGCTATGAAAATTATATCTATAGTTGTTTCTCCTCAGTGTCTGCTTGCTACATGCAATTCATCACTTGAGCCAACAAGAGGAGAATATTAGTTTATACTGGTTTGGACTAATACAGATAAATGTAGGGCAAATAAAAAGGCAAAGTAAAATTCTTCTTAATTCACTGTGGGAGAGGAGAAGGGAGTGGGCAGTAACAAAACCCCCAAATTGCTGTGTCATCTTGTTTGCTTTCTTGAAACTGGTTTTCTTGTAACTGCAGTTCCATTTTTTGTAAACTCTGCTTTTCCATCACTTGGCAGCATGGAGTGTGTGGACTTTTTTAAAAAGATGATTTTTCTTTCTTTGGTCTCCTCAACTTCCTGAACTAGTCACTTCTCCCCCAAATCTTACCCACAAAAAAGGTAGAGGGAACTGTACCTTTTAATCAACATTCTCTTCACTCATTATTCCTCCTCCCTTCATTGCTCTTTTATTAGAAAATGAAAGTGCAAGTAAGGGGGGAAGAAATCTCATTACGCCTACTGTAAGTGAACTGGTAGTGCTAACTGTGCCATCCTTGAACCAAAAATTTTCGCACGGTGCTAGTGGAAATCATCTTCAGAAAATATTTCCATTTATTTGCTTGAGAAGAAATAAATTGTAGAAGGCAGTTCTTACTATTTCAGGCCTGCATAAGGTATATTCTCTAGCAGATAGATGCACAAGGTATTGTACGATTAAACAGCGTGGAACAGCAGTGCAAAACTCATAAAATGTTAAAATTAAAAAATTGAAAAAACAAGAGAGCAAGTTAATCAAAACATGTGATGGCCTCAAAGAGCTTGGCCCAATCTGTTGCTTTCCAGGTTTGTAGAATTTCAGATCCCATCATTTAAACCTTGCTGGAAGCCTTTTGGGCTGAAGAAAAGGATATTAATACTTCAAATAAATAAATCATCCCCCAGCCAGCACAGCCACATTGACAGGGGATGATAGTGCATAGTGATAGTGCAACAGATCTGAAGGGTGTGGGGTTGGAGAAGGATGAGCTAAATGCAGAACTTGTTGAGTTCCACATTAAAACTAACACCACCACTCTGTAATTACTTTTGGTTGAGGTGAAGGTATAATTATGTTTTATATACATAAAATGGTGTAAGTACTAGCACTGCATATTCTGTAAGCACTTGGCTGCCAGTACTGACATTGGCAGCTCTCTTGGATCCCATTCTGGGAGAAAGGCAGCATATAAACGAAATTAAGAAATAATAAATAAATATTGAACTAGTAGGACTGATTCAGCTGAAGGCTGCTTCTCGCATTCTCATTTGCAAAACGAAAACTGGATGTAAACTTTGGACACAGAGCAGAGATTGCTTTCAGATTCTCCCAATGGTGCAGCCAGTTGTCTATCTGCTTTAATAGGCCTCATATGAAACCCTAAATATCAAGTGAAGTTTTTTAAAATCTTTGAAACTTTGCTGAATATGACAAAGAAATGGGACTGTGGCTATTAGTAAGACCTACTTATGTGCAAGGACCTTTTTTTACATAGTAAGCTAAAATAATTTAAAATATAATTTAGAGATAGCAGCAGTTATTTAATTTGGTTTCTGAATTTATTTATGCTGCAATTCACAGCATCCCAAAAGCAGCAGGATGTTAAAAAACAGCAGGCCTTTACAAATATTTAAACAGAACATGTATATGAACCTGTCATTGACTTAAACCAACTAGCATGCATAAATCTCTTATATAAACCCAAACCTCTTACATATGCATTTGAAAGCTACTCCAAGAAAATGTGCTTGTCACCAAAGACCACAAGCGAGTCATGATTTCTCTTATTTTGTTTTTGTGGGGTAATATTTTACCCTGATATTTTTATTTAACATACTTCAGGTTTTTTTAAAAGAAAAATATTGCAAGATGTCCTGTGAGAGTTTATCTTAAAGGGACAGGGGAGAATGAGATAAATGGGTAATTTCTGAAATATGGAATTATATTTCTGATGAAATTCAAGACAATTTGGCCTTTCCACCTGAAAATTCAGACGATGTCTCCACCTCTATATAATTACCACAATGCTTTTTTTCATTTTGAGAAACATTCCTGGGGAGGTCCCATTGAAATGAATGTGGGCTGTACAAGAGGCACCTGCTTCTTTCAGTGGGGCTTTTGCAAGAGAATTTCCAGGTGGTTTGTAGCTCATGGGTCTAAATACTGTTGGCTCTAAGGTCTGTGATTGACCTCTCTGATGACACATAAATTTTCCACTTCAGACATTACCCTTGGACTGCCAAAAGAAGAGGCACAACTCATTTTGGTTCCTCAGTGCTTCCTTTAGTTTTTTGTTTACAATCCAAGGAGAATGATCGTCAGAACTCTTCACTGTTGCCTTCAGGTGTGGCAGAGTTTGGTCTCCACTGGCAGTGCTGAAGAAGGGTTCAACTAGTGGTTCGGTCAACTTTTATGCATGAAATGAGAAGGAAATAACAGTTTGTTCTTTGCCTCAGACAGCAAAAAGCTTTGGGCTTAACCTGAGTGGGGCTTGCTCTTAGGAGAAGAAATTTCAGTGAGTCTTAGATGTCCCTGTGTAGCCATCAGTGATTCTGGACAGAGTCTGCAAAGTTTTACTTGTTGGACCTCCAAGATGGCACACAACACGTATATGGAGATGGGTACAAGAACTTGCTACAAATCCAGATGCCAACTCTGCCCACACATCCACATGGGAAATGTCATCACAAGACCTAATCACATCACCCACAATATTAGAGGTCCTTTCAGTTGCTCATCTTCTAATGTGATATATGCCATCCTCTGCCAACAATGCACTTCAGCACTCTGTATTGGACAAACAGGCCAGTCTTTGCACCAGGGGGTAAATGGACGTAAATCAGACCTTAGAAATGAGAATACACAAAAACTAGTTGCAGAACACTTCAGTCTTCCTGGACATTCCAACTCAAACTTCAAACTATAAAAGAAGATTTGAAAGAGAAACAGCAGAATCTGAATATATCTACAAACTCCAGTTAATCAACAGTGATTTGAACAGAGACACACTGGCACACTGCACGTGTTTCCTGGCACACTGCACATGTTATAAGATTAGTTAACACCCCAGCTTCATGAGGGCTGTCTTGGGCAGTTTATCACATCTGTTTTCTGGTTCCCAGCCAGCATCACACTGTATTCTAAGAACTCCCTCCACCATTCATATAGTTATCTACTCACCTTGGCTATAGGCAACATCTTTCCTCTTCCCTTTGCCCCCCAGCAACTATAGTTAAAACAGAAAACCTGCTCATTTATAGCTATAAAGGTCTGTTCCTAGGCACTTTACTCTATGCATCTGATGAAGTAGACTTAAGTCTACGAAAGCTTATGCTACCAAATTCTTTTTTTCAGTTAGTCTCAAAGGTGCTACAAGATCCCTTTGTTGGACCTTGACTTCCAGAATTCTATAGCAAACGTGACACTAGCATGCTGGCTGGAGGATTTTGGGAGTATTAACCTCCACAAAAAGATTGTTTTCAAGCTCTGGCTAGAGGCCTGGTGAGGATGGCACTGAATTTGGCAGGGGAAGAGCCTGACTTTTGTCTAAGGGTGGAGCCCATTGGGGATGGGATCAGGATAAAGGGTGAATAAGTGCCCCATCACTGTGAGAATCCAACAAGGACTTTTATTTGTTGTTGTTCATAGAATCATAGAATCATAGAAATGTAGAGTTGGAAGAGACCACACGGGTCATCCAGTCCAACCCCCTGCCATGCAGGAACACCCTCAAAGCACTCCTGACAGATGGCCATCCAGCTTCTGCTTAAAAACCTCCAAAGAAGGAGACTCCACCGCACTCCAAGGCAGCACATTCCACTGCCAGACAGCCCTGACTGTCAGGAAGTTCTTCCTGAGGTTCAGGTGGAATCTCCCTTCCTGCAGCTTGAATCCATTGCTCCTTGTCCTGGTCTCTGGAGCAGCAGAAAACAAGCCCTCTCCTTCCTCTACATGGCATCCCTTCAAATATTTAAACATTGTTGTTTTAGTTTATTCTAACTGGTTTCAAATTTTATAATGATTCAGTTGCTTTTTAACTTTTGTATGCTGTACGTTTTTAACCAGGTTTGCTTTAACCATTGTAAGTTGTCTTGAGTTCCAAACTGGGAAAAGGCAGGATATTAACAACAACAAGAATGTAATCAATTCCTTCCCCAGGACCCCTTGAAATCTGCGGTTGCACCCTAAACATGGCTTCCTTACAACCTTCTTGTATCATGATGGGAGATTTCAGGGCAGCTTTTTATTTGTGCAGGATGCCAACCATGCAGAAAACATGAGAGGCTGCACTTGGGCTCTGATTCCAACACAGCATTTTCTATCTGTTTGAATTATGCCTCTCACACCATGCCGGACAGCTGCCTAGATCAGGGTTGGGGCCTGTGTAGTCTTCCATATGCTTTTGAATGGCAACTTTTATCATCCCTGGACAGTCTGGCCATTGGTAAGCCATGGTGGAGCTTGCAATCTAATAACACCAGAAGAATCTCCCCATCCTTGACCTGTATAGTAGAATCAGCTTTGCAGGCATATTCAGGCTGTATAAGTAGCCTTCAGATTTATTGTTTATATGTCTCCTTTACAGTTATGTTGTTGTGTTCCTTCGACTGCTTTTGGAGAGAAGGGTTTGAGTTTAAGATCTCTGACTGAGAAGAGGGCTTTCTTAATTTAAAGAACAAAATGGCACTTGTAAAGAATAACGGGTCCATTGTTGGTATGTGCTTTCAAGTGAACTCTGACTTATGGTGACCCCATCATAGAGTTTTCTTGGCAAGATTTATTCAGACAGAATTTGCCATTGCCTTCCTCTAAGGTTGAATGAGCGTAACTTGCCTGAGGTCACCCAGTGGGGCTTCTATGACTGTGGGAATTGAAACCATCACCTCCCAGAGTCTTAGTCCAACACTCTAAACACTACAGCATGCTGATGCTGGCCCTACTAACTGGGTTGTTGTCGTTGTTGTGTGCCTTCAAGTTGTTTCCATCTTGTGGCAACCCTAAGGTGAACCTATCATGTGGATTTCTGGGCTGAGATTGTGTGATGCAGTCAAGGTCTCCCAGTGGGTTTCCATGGCTGACTGGGGAATCAAACCCTGGTCTCCAGTGTTGTCCAATGCTCAAGCTACTATACTACACTACACTATATTGGCTATCTACTAATTGGTTTACTGTAGCTTAAACATATATGGAATCCTGCTCATTTCACTAGATGGTTGAAGTGGTACTTTTTGATGGCCATGTAATGATGAGTATAGGTGTGAGGTTGGGGGTGAGAGTGAGGGTGGTACTCTTGGGGCCAGAAAAACAATGAAATGTACTTTCTTGTCCATGGACGTTTGTGCCACAGCAAATCTGATAGTTGTTAAGATTCCACAGGTGCTTTTCTTTGTGTGGTTGTTGTAGCAGACAAACAGGTCTACTCCTCTGGGATTTTGTTTTTTTTCTGTAGAAGCATGCCTATATTTTGCAAATGTGCTTTGCTACTCTGAGCTCACCAGAGCAAGACTGTTTCTTGAAAACAAAACAACACACAGCAATGTTGCATAAACGACTGCTGGGTGTTTCTTATGAGCTCCTATTTGCATTTGGGAGACAGCATACTTTGGTTGAATTTCCTGATATAGCTGGTGGCTGAAGTAAGAGAAAAGAGCACAGCAGTAACCTGGGGATAAAAGAACATAAGCTCAGATCTGGAACTTGTAAAGCAGTAATACATAAAAGTATGTTGTTAAGCATAGATAGGTGAATGTGTCTTTCTTTAACTGTTCACATCCCCCTGGTAACTGTAGTCATCTCTCAAGTATATCAATCTAGGAGCTTCAAGAGATAGAATAGTGCAATGGCTCCATTACACCACTGCTCACAGGACTGAAGGGCCAGGACTTTTTGGTGAGTGCATCATTCCTGGTCTCTTTCTGAGGATGTTTTGGATGGGGTTCTTGCAGTTTCAGGGTACCCTGCCGAACAGCATTTTTAAGCATCCCATAGCTGCTCTAACTTCCTTCATCCGGGCCAGTAAGGGGGTTAGGGGCCTTGGAGGTCTCAGTAGGCATCCCAGGGCTACACTGGATCCCCCTCCCTGGAACACCTTTCTACCCCTGACATAGATCAGTACAGTTAATTTATTTTCGGACTCTTTGGGCTTTGTGTCTATGGAAATTGTCATGAGGAGCATCTGCTCTTCACAATGTACTACCTTATCACAGGTGTCATGCTGAGGCAGTAGATGACTTTGTGTGCTCAGGATGGTTGAGCTGTCAAAGAAAGGACCTCTGGCCATGCTCAGAGGCATTATCATATGTTGTTATGGTCAGCTGTCACTTCCATTGAAATAAAGGCTAGAATCCTATTGGTTAGTCACTCTAATTAGGACTAACAGGATTTATAACAATTTGTTCTTTTTTGCTACCTACCAGGCTTCAGAAATTCACTCAAACCTTTGCTGAAGTAGATATGCTGGAGGTTTTGCGTGTGTGTATGTGTGTGTGTGTGTGTTGTTGCTCCCCGTCTTCCAAATGCACATGAGACAGCGAACCTTGGCAATATCTCCTTTTTCTAAAAAAAAAATTGTCTCAGGTAACCTCAGTAGCCCTCCCCCAGTTGGTTAATGTGTGATATTGTAAAGAAGTGCAAAAGCTTAGATTTAAAAATAACGATGGGAGTATCTCTTGCGGCTAACAAGCTACTGTGGTCCCATCTATTCTCTAGTATACAGCTTTCTTTTAAAAAAATGCAAAACCAAATGGTTTGTTAGTTTGGCATGGCCATTTCCTCTCTACACACAGCTGTACTCCTCTGCCCACTCAGCCGTGCTGGGGTAGTAGATAAGGCTGTGGTTTTTCTGCTCTATTGTTTGGTTTGTGTACGATCCTGTTGATGAGCGTGCTCTTTGCTCCTTCCCCACTCAGTGGCTGCAGATTCAGACTTTCCCCCAGCCATCTAGAAACCACACAGAGAACCCTGTGTTTCATTACGCTGCTGGGGAGGGGGGGACCTTAGGAAGTAGCATGCTTGTAGCAGAGAGGCATATTTTGCTCAGCTTTTGCTTGCAAAAAGGAAACTTACTGAAATGTACAATTACGTGTGTCCCACTTTGAGAATTCCCAGAATTTAGGCCTGCAGTCATCAGTGCTTAGAAAAGTTACTTTCCTTACAGACTTCTTCCGCTTGTTGTGTGCCTTCAAATTGTTTCCAACATATGGAGGCCCTAAGATAAACCTATCACAGATTTTTTTTTTTTTTTTTTTTAGTTTTGAGAGTATGTGCTGTGCCCAAGGTTGCCCGGTGAGTTTCCACAGCCCAGTGGGGAACTGAACCCTGATTTCCAGGGTCATAGTCTGATGCTCAAACCACTCCCGGAATTTCTGTGCCAGAATGGAGACTGTCTATGCTGGCTGATGAGAGCAGTCCTAGAGTTGTGGTCCGAAAAAGTAATATTTCCAAGTTCAGGTATATATTCACTTATTGAGGATTAAGCCTCACTGAATTCACTTTTTGAGACGGTGTTATAAAACTGGGTTATTAACTTCCTTTTCAGTGGACATTTACATTTGGAGGTGTGATAACCTGTGTATTTATAAATTTATAAGCAGTGCATAAAGAATCAAATTACCCCCCCCGGAATGCTGGTCTGCAAAACAGAAACAGCTTCCCGCCTCCTCCCAAATCCCAGCCTTGAAAAGACATAATATTCATTTGTCAGTCCCTCCTTCCAGGCTACTGCTTCCAGCCAGATGCCACATTAAACCTGTTTCTTACTTTCTGGCTACATTAAGCTTCCCAGTTTCTTTTCTCCCTGGCAATTGCACAGTGGTGCAGAACGTTGCTATAAGCTTTATCCAAGTTGATCAAAGACCCTGACCAAATATTAACATCTTCATTAAAAGCAATGCTCTGAGTTTTGGTGTTTGGTTATCATGAGCGGAATTTTTTTTTTTTTTTTTTTTTGGTGGATGCTTCTCTCTTAGGGAATTCCCTCTCCATTATTATTTGCCTGACACCCCTTTTAATGGTATTTTATGTGCCAAGCAAATTCCATTTGCTGCTGTTGTTGAGCCTTTTGCTTATTGTTTTTTATGGGACTTGGTTTTGCTTGGATTTAATGTAGGTTAGTTTTATGATGATACTGTTTTAAATTGAATGTAGACCGTCCAGAGGAAACACTGTCCAAAGTCAGTTAAGCAATATCTTTTAATCGTTAAGGCCCAGTGGAAAAAAGTCCACTGATCATCATCAATCACATATAATTTTAAGTAACTTAACAGCCTTTCACGTCATTTTTCTGCATTCTGAGCTAATACAGTCTGGACAGTTAGTGTTTGATTATTATGATCATGTCACTAATTCTGAAAGCATATTTTATTTGTGGTCTTGAAATTGCCAACCTACAGCCAGTGTGTGGGTAACAGGCAGAACAAACAGATACATAGATCACCTGGTCACAGTCTTCCCTTCTATTATAGTAATAATTCTAATACACTAATAATTCTATTTCTAAATTAGAATGTCTGAATTTCTACATTTGTATCTCTAAATATGTCATTTTTTATTTAAACCTATATCTTCTCTTGTCCTTTTTTTGGTGCTGAATTTCCTCTCTTTGGTAAAGTGTAAGAGGTATATGGCAGTTTTTTGAATGGAATGCTGTACAACAGCATTAAAATTTGGAGATGAAAATAAATTTTACATCGGTTTAAATCAATATAATGTATAAATGGTTGATCTTGCATAATTGATTCTACACCTTCTCAGTGTGAGAAGGGCCAAGGTGCTATGCAGGTTGGCGCTACCGTTAAGGAATGTGAGGCAGTTGATCAGGCAGCAGATGTTGGAAGCAAATTATAGAAGAGAGGCAATTGCCACACAGCTTGTGCTGGAAGTCCTAAGGCAGCCTGATGCCTTCCAGAGCAGTAGAGGGTGCTTTGCCTTCATGAGTGCCAGAGAAAGATCAAACTGTTGGTCTTGTCCATGTATGTGCATTGAATGGAAGGGTGCCCATTTTTTTCTTTGCCTGCATCCCCTTTATGATACTTTATTGGTGTTGAGTGACAAAGTCTCTCCTATTGTAGGTTTAAACAAGAGTCCAGCAGAACTCTGCTTTATGGAACTATGTCTCTCCTTCCAGCTCCCCTTTAAACCCAGAAGACCCATAATAGTTATCGTGTCACACTCTCTGGAACCATAAGGACTTTTTAAAAAAAAAGAGGGAGAAGGAGAGAGAGAGAAAGGTGAGATTATCTGGATACAAAATTCTTAGGTTTCATCATACGTGAGAAAAATTACATATGGGTTATTTCTTTTTTAGATTATGGTGGAGCAAACCACTGCAGAATAATTGTTAAGACATTTTTTAAAAAAAGAAGAGAGAGGGCTGTTTAAAGTTTGAGTGATTTCAGCTATGGAATAAAAAATCCCATCAGCTGAAATTTGATTAGAAGTCAAGGAAAATGTGGAGCATATCACAATTTGGTTTTCTTCTGTGTCATTTATAGACAGCAAGGAGAGAGCAATTCATAAACCAGAGAGACTTGATTTATGTACATTTATTTAAAATGTTCCAAGCAGCAATAAATTATTCTTTTAATTATTTTAAAATTTTATGTTGTCCCACCTTTCAATTTTCAAATGATTGATTTTTATCCATGATGATTTAGATAAGTCATCATTTTTTCCTCTTGCCCTTTCTTCAGGGAGCTGAGGGTGGCAACATATGGTATCATCTCCTCACAAGGGCAAGTCTAACACATTTCACATGAGGAGATGCCAGAGGAAGGCCACTAATCTGTTCCCAGCACCATTAATACTTCTAATATGCAAGGTCAGCCAAGTTAGTTGATACTTGAGTCTGGAAGTCCAACAAGCATTTCTCTTCTAAAAAGAAAAATACAACAATGCTTAATGGAACCAAAATTTGTGGCTCTTCCATGACACCACTAAAATCAGACTCTGCCTAATGACAGGGCCAGTCCTGATCTTCATAATAAACTTTTGAGGTAAGCTGAGACAGTCAATAGTGACTGGCTCAAGGAGTTTCACAGCTTGAGTGAGGACCCTTCCATGCTACACAGTTATAGTGCTGTGATTCCACTTTAACTGCCATCGTAACATCCTATGGAAACCTGGGAATTACAGTTTGTTGAAGCACTAGAACTCTCTGGCTAAGAATCCTAAATACCCCTCCCTAAGCTACATATCCCAGGATTCCACAGGATGTTGCCATGACAGTTAAAGTTGAATTATAGGGCTAAATTGTACAGTATGAAAGGGGCCCAGGTAAGGTCCACTAATATCCTATTCCACACATATCCTATTTCCACACATACTGCAGATGTTTAAGAAATTATTTATTGCCCTCCTAAAAAATTGAAAGGGAACCTGACTCATCTTCATGGGACAAGGATGGGGCCTAGGGCTGAAATCTTTACCATGTGTATTTCAAGATTTGTTTGAGTTTAAAGACTAGACACATATGCATTCCCATTTGGAAGTCTGAATGAAGAGATTTCTGTGTGCCTAAGTTTTGCTATATGTATCCAGATTAGTTAACCACACAGTTTGGGATATGCCAGTAGATATGGCATCCAGATATGTCAGTAAGTAAGTCAGTAAGTTAACAACTTAAAATACTTTTATATGCTAAGAAATTAGAATATTTTTATTACTGCCTTACAAATATGCAAAAAGACTTCAAGATCAAATAAAAATGAACAAGGATACCTAATTAATTATTGATTTTATAGAAAGAAGGCGTACTGAATAAATAGATTGTATGTATTAACCTTTTTAAAAAAAGTAGTATGTCTTTTTAAATGTTTGGTCATGGAGTATTTCATTTGTTTTTTTTAAAAAAACCCTATGTGTTTAAAAACAGAGCTTTTGTTAACTATAAGGAGAAAGTTTAGAAATTCATGCTGTGAGAAGAATCCAACATTTGAATTCATATTTAATTTGGGAAGCCCAGTTGGATTTTTCTCTGTTGTAAGAGTTGCTTCTATATTACCAATCATTTGGTAATATAAACATCTGGATTGTTGTTACTGTTGCTGTTGTTATTTGTTTGGTAGGTTTTCGTCCCTGGTTCAGAATGACATTTTTAAAAAACTTCTTTGCTCATTTTACTGCTTATATCATATTTTTTCTTACTTGAGTGTATAAGCCATGTTTGAGTGTAGTGAACAAATGGTCAGAAAAGGATTTCATAAACAGATGCAATGATTTGTACTTCTTGCAGAAATAATTAGTATACTTAGTGATTTCATAAATAGTAACATTGAGGCAATGTGAATGGTCACAAACAGGTGTAGAATACTGACAGAAGATTCAGCTATAGAAATTAAGCTTTAACAGATTTTATTATCGTAATCTGTTCATCTGGCCTTATCAAAATGAACCAGAGCCTCAGGTAGCAAATGCTGAAGAGTGCACAGGCAAAGACTGCAACCTCTTTGCTCTTCTTCCCGAGCTTGCCAGCCATTCCTGCTGCTGGAGGAAAAGCTGTGTCTGCCACATGGGCTCTCTGTCCAGCATCCCCCTTTAAGCTAAGCTGCTGACCTCAGGTGTTGTGTGTACTGCTGTGCCTTCACCAGCGCTGAAGTGCTTAAGACTCACCTGCCAGTCCTGTCAAATTCTGTATGTAAAATTATTGTCATAGGTGCCATCTTGTTCTTTGCCTCAAGAAGCAAAGTGGCTTGGCCAGCCCTGCTTTGAGTGCTTTTAATAGTGGTGTGCAATTATTATTGCTACCTTTACACCCAAACCCAGCCAGAACCATGTGCTGAAAATGCTGTTAGAGGAAGCATGAAGCAGTATTTAATTTCTGAAGGAGAAGTGCTAGAGCAGAACTTTGAAAGGTTCCTTTCTCTTGGACTACAAAACTCTCAGAATCCTAGAGCCCTTATGATCATGCTGGCTGGGAGATTCAGGGATTTTTTAAAGTATATTAATTAAAACACAAATTAACACAAACACAAACTGAGTTTTTAAATATGAAGACCCAATACTCAAACACTAAACTGAAATCATTAAACACTAACTCACTAAAACACTACCTTACTATCTAAACACTAAATTACTACAACACCAAAAAAGCTCTGGCCCAACCAAACTGTAATGAAAGAGAATTATTAAGAAAACGAAAAAAATATTATTCTACTGTTCCAGATCCAACTGAACAATCTTACTAGAATCACTAGTAATCACAGCCAGAAATTATTTCATCGTTAGATTTCTTATTGCTTAAAAAGTTGATAAACAGTTTCCTGTCCTTCAAAAAGTCTTCAGCTGGCTTATCCTTTAAAACCCACATACTTTGGCCATTTGGGATAACTCAGCAACCTTAACAGTCCATTCTTCCATTGCCAGTGCTTCAGTCTGTTTCCAAGTTAGAGCTCAAAACAATATTCTTGCATCTGTTATGGGATACAAGGAATTGTAATCCAAAATGTAACACACTTTGTACATCTGCTCTGAAAAAAAAGTCCCATAGTGTTTGTGTGGGTATGGGAAGTAAGTCAGTATGGGACTACAGACTGAAGATTTCAGGAAAGAAAAGGTATAGCTACAGTATTCAATAATGAAATGTGGGCTTTTCAAAAAAAAAAAAAAAAAAATGGAGAGAGTCCCTCAGTTACAAAGCTCTTTCACACGCAGGCACATTCTTTCTCAGTTGATGACTGGACTGTCCAGTGATGAATACTGTGTGAATAGATCATCAGAGAGAGAACTTTCATATTCTCTCCACGTGGTATCATTTTTAGTGGCATTCACCTTTGAACCAAGTGTTGAAGAATAGGAGAGATGAGGCTGTATACATAAATCAGTTCCCATGCTGATTCTCAGACCAGAGGTTCGTGACCTCTGTATGGGCCTTTTTTACATCAGAATAAACCTTTGGAAGAGAATCAGTTGGATCATACATAAACAGGTTTTTCTCTGAAGAAAGCCAACTTTTTTTTCACCTATGGAACTCTTTTATGTTGTTGTTATCAGAAGTATTCTGCCATTTTCTTTTCACCCACCCAGCAACATTTATGTGAAAAGCACTTGTCCGTCGGTCCTTCCTTCCTTCCTTCCTTCCTTCCTTCCTTCCTTCCTTCCTTCCTTCCTTCTTTAAACTTATTTTAAAGAGACTTAGTTTGCTCTGGTTTCCTGCAAGGGTGCAAAATATCTGAGGTGTGAAGTGCAAAAGCATCTTCTGCCCAGGTTGGCCATTTTAACCCTATCCCTCCACCCACACTCCAGTCCTATTTTTGAAATTAGCTCTTCCCTGGGAGTAACCCCAGCATATCTGGGGTTATGGTCAGAAACAAACCTATCTGATCTAGTTATGATATACCTTTAGACAAGGGCAATCTGACAAGGGGTTCAAAGACAACAGTGGAATCTGTTGTGAAAACTAGAAAGAATAAGATCAAATAAAATAAAAGTGAAGTTAAAGTAAGAAAGTAAAGTCTGCATGCTGAATTGAAAAGAACATCAGCATTTTTGGTTTTGAGTGCTAGGACTCAGAATTTCTTGTGCACGATATGATCTGCGTTGAGATCTTAGGTTAATCCTGTGTTGGGGGACAAGAATCATGTGGCCTGTCTGATGTTGTTGGACTGCAACTCCCAGCCATCCTAGGCAACATAGTCAATGGGAGGGCACGCTAGAAGCACACACACACACACTCACATGATTCCTGTGCCTGTTCTGTGTATTTAGAGAGGCTGTGGCTCCTTCAGAGGAGGAGGAGAGAGGACAGTTCATTCAGCATACACTCAGAGGCACTCTTTACTTCACATATTCAGCTGTTCCTGATCCTCAGTTTTGAAAATCAGTCCCGGATTAAAGCTCAATGTTTTTCTTTTGACCACAAATCTACTTTTTAAATATTACCTAGGTCCCAGTGGATGGAGGAATAATTTATGAATATATGTTGAATAATAGTACTAATCATACTTCAATCAATCAAGCGAACATGATTGCACTAGGATGCAGGCTATTATGCATAGATCAGAGACTGCAAGTCTTTAAAAGCTACATTAGGCAATGGCACAATATATGCACATTTCCTTAGCTGTTTTTACATTTAATTTCCATATGAATTATTCCATGAGTGACACAAAAGTTTATTGGTTGACAATATGAATGATTTGCCAGTAGTTCATATCATATTTTAATGTAGGTTTAACAGGAGTTGGAATCTCACAGCCTCAATCCCTTGCGCACTTTTTAAATGTGAAGATTATAATAGCAGTTTACCTTATAGGGCTGTATTTAAGGGTTACTAACATGCTACATGTGAAGTGCTCTGCGTATTGGAGCAGCATGCACACAGCCTGCTCTGTGCCCACAGTTCTCTGGATCAGTGCCTTGAAATGCAAAGTGGGTGGTTTTTGCAGTTTCTGAGTGAACTTTAGCTTAACCAAGTACACAGCCAGACCGCACAGTTGTGTGTTCATTGTTGACTGCTGGTGGCTGCAGTTGGTGCTATGAAACCACAGCTGCAGCACTTCCATTCTCTAAGTATGGCATATATTTATTATTTTTTCCTGTGAACATAAGGTCTAGAAACATAGTTGAATGTTTGGGTGTGTGAGAGAAGAAGGATCTGTCATTTGTACATTTGTACAGACTTAATGCAACTCTTAACATGACAGCATTGCAGTTTTGTTCTTTTTTTATAACTTCTTGGTTCTGTAATCACTCTATGATGTGGAGAAGATGGAACTTTTCTCATTGCTTCAGGTCCAGGATGGAGGAAGAATGCACTTGTTAAACCTCCCACCCAGTTGTTGAAATGTGAAGTTATTAGGCTTGTACCTCTCAAAAATCCTGACAAAAATTTATTAGGCCATTTGTAGCATGCTCCCAGCAAAGGCAGAACTCAAGGTGGCGTACAGAGAAACAAAATGAAAACAACAGTAAAACAGTGCTATTCAAAAAGATGTGAAAACAAGTTCATAAAATGTACAGGAAGCAATTTTTAAAAAACATAATGACAAAGATCCCAGATTGAAACAGAAAGGTAATATAGAGCAAGTAAACCAAAAGTTTGCTGTGGGGAGATGGCTTAAGTTTGTAGTAAAATACTTAAGTAGGGACAAATAAACCTCCTGGGGTGAGAAGAATTTCCACATCCTTGGTGCCAGCCACATCAGACAATGATTCGCTAAGGTAGGATTTTAGAGCAGAAGTCTGTGGCCCAGTAAACAGAGAGGTTCCCTATACATAGTAAGTCTGGCTTACCACATTTTAAAATGAATAAAATAATACACATTATTCATTTATTCATCTATTTTTTTTGTCATATGAAAATGGGGGCTTTGTAAAGCTTTTAAATCCAGAGTCTGAATATCTGGTTATAGCAGAAATTTTCTCCATCAACCAAATCAAGAACTAATTATCAGCAACATATTGTCTGTAACTAGCCATTTGCAAACAGAACTTTGAAAGCAATGTATTATAATTAACCATTTGCCTGTAACTAGTTGCTTGGCAAGGAGGGTCAGTGGAGGTGCAACAAAGCAATGTCACGAGTAACATTTATTGGAGCAACAATGAAGTGCTTCCAGTTATTTCCGAAAGTTCCTTTTGAAGGATTTTTATAATAGCCATTTTCGCAGGTATTTTTCAAGTTTTGTGCCATTTTCTTATGGGCAGCAGGGATGGCCTCTCGTAACCCCTGCAATTAACAGGACAGAGAGAGAGGCGGAGAAAGAGTAATGCTGTAATTATTCTGCCTCCTTCCCACTTTTCTCTCTTTCAAATTGCTGACAAGGGGAGAAACCGTCACAGTTGCCCAGTTGCTTCCTCTCATGGCCATTTAATGGCTGGAGCAGCAGCCCCTCGCTGCCAGGGGCGGGGTGGGGGGGCAGTTAGACATGGAGCTATATGCCTGGACCACTTGCCTGCCGTTTTCCACAGATATATTTATTTTATTCTATTTATCTCCTGGATCTGAAGATGTTTTGCATTATTTTTCCCCGAGTCTGGTTTTATCCTAACAGTGAGAAATAGGTTAAGCTGAGAGGTTGTAATTGGCTCATGGTGACTACATGAGCTTTAGGAGGAGATTGGAATTTGAACTCATTAATGTCATCATGTGAATCTATAGACTCCTAGAATTATAGAGCTGGAAAGAGTCATCTAATCTGACTCCCTTCCAATGCAAGAATCTACAGCTATGATCCCGTTTGTTTTGTATTTTATTCTGTCACTCCAACTGAAATAGGATTTTGTAGAGCTAGGAAAGTTGTAGAAAAGATAAACAAAAATTGTTTTAGAAATGAAATACATTGAAAGGAAAAGCCAAAGAAAGCATTTTTGGGGCTTCTGTAAATATCTGGATAAACTGGTTGAAGTTGTGTTGGATTGTTACTCTAAATGTAGCTGTTGTTGGAGCTTAGTATCTTTTGGTTTTGAGCATTCCAGAATCAAATGCTTTTATGGAAAGATTTTTCAGTTATAAAAAAAACAAATGGAGTGTTGAGATGAACAAATGTTCTCTAAATCTAACCAAATCTGAGTTTTGGTTAATTTGAATTTTTATCATAACTGTCATTCATTTTTCATATGATTAAAAATAGATTCAGGACTTTTGACGCAGGCAAAAATAAAAACAAAACAAAAAAACACCAAATACAGAATTTCATGAAAACAGAATTTGGTGCCTTGTGTAACATGTATTTGGAGAATGTGGACAAACTAAGTTAACTGAAATCAATACTTTGATTTGATATTTAGGTAGAACACAACCTTCATAATAGCCATTTCCTAATTTTTAACACCACACTTCATGATTTTCAACTGTCCTTTATTGCTATGTTGAAAATATGGCAACCCTACAATGTTTCCATACAAAAGAATTGCCTCCACAAGAAGGAAATGAGGGAGAACAGCTGTAACAAAGCCTGAATGGGGAGAGACTAGGAAAGAAAATGGACATAGCAAGGCCAGGAACTGCAAAAGCAAGGATAAGTTGAAATGATCAGTGAAATCTTGGCTCAGAGTCTTCTAGTTCTTTTGAAGATTCCAGGACAACTCTTTGGTGGTTAGGATTGTAACTTAATGCACAGCCAAAAATGAAGATAGAGGTTTTCATCAGTTGATACATAATAATAATACCCATAGGGAAAAAATGGAAATAAATAATAGCCTTTAATTAAGGAATGGGCAACCGTACCTCCCCAGATGTTGCTGAATTACAGTTTCCAGCATCCTTCATCCTTGCATATGATGGCTCAGATTAATAGGAGTTGCAATCCAAGAGGGCCACAGTTGTGCATCCTGTTTTATATGGAAGTACAATAAAATTCACCATATTGGAGCAACCAGTGACCAGGTAATAAATAGTGTATTTTCTCAGTTTGGTCCCCAGATGCTGAACTGCTGATGCATAACTTCAAGGCCCACTTCAGTTACGTCATTCTGCCTAATGGTGAAGCTGGTCCTTCATGCCTGTCCTCCTTCTTAATTTACTGGGGAAATTATGCTGAACCTAAGAGCCAAACTAGACATGAATAGCATGGGAAGTATCTTTCCATTTTACATGTCCTTTGAAAATGTGAATAGCAGCCATGGGATAATAATTATGCTAATAATAACTACAATGCATCAGGCAGGGAAGGGGAATTTGAGACTTTTTTCTGTGACCTGATGAGAGTCCTGAAGCTGTTATGGACAGTGGAAGGAGATGTCCCATTGGTGCTAGTTGTTCTGCTTTCCTAGTGCTTTCTAAGTTGTTGTTGCCTTGAATACATTCAACAGGAAGTCTCCTCTCTAGTATCTTTATCGCCTGGATGATGTCCTCTCTAGTATCTTTTTGGTCTGGGTGGTGTAAGGGAGAGTCCTCACCCTATTTGTAGGCTCAGAAGATAACTAGGGATTCTCCTCAATTCTCTGTTCTCACTGGAGTGAAAGATCTTCTTGCATCTTGTGGGCCTCATGATGTTTTCTTTTATTTGATATGTTTGCCATTTTATTCAGGTCTTCTGAGCCTCAGATTGGGTGAGTGGATAGTTTGATTTAAATGTTTTATAAGGATAAAGTGGAAATCAGGATTGCAAGAAGAGAAGGGTGGTCAGCTTTAAAGCTCGCAGTCTTGGCAGACTGCAGAAAAAGTCCCATCTTTTACTGTAGCTGTGAAGGTTACTCTAGAAGGAACCCAGATGTCAGAGGTGGACATGCCATTTGTGGCACTGAGAGTTGCCTGATTTTTGTTTTGTTTTGTTTTGGTTTTGATGCGTACTGCTTCTTGTCAGATTATGATAGTCATTCATAATCAGATATTTCATGGTATTTCATGTCATGGCTTATCAAAGCAGTTCAACAAAAGCTTCTGAACATTGTGAGAAACAATCACACTCTCTGAGGGGATTTTGTTGTCCTGTTTAACTCAGCAGTGAAAAAAAATACAATTTAATTTTCTTTTGGCAGATCAAAACAATATTCACCTCTCCCCCCCTCCCACACACACTGAAGAGACAATTGGTGACATATTCATGGGAAAGGAATAGCTGTCTAGTGCAGTTAAGCGCACCCCATCTCCTGTGTCCATTCCCCCCACTTGTCACAGCCATTCAGTTTAACTCGATGTCTTCCTTAGTGCAAGACGTCCTCCTGGTGATATGCCTTTGGTAACCTCATCAGACAGGTCCTCCATTCTTATAAACGTAGCCAATATGTTATTTCAAGGTGACATGGGAGTTCAGGGCAAGAGTTCTGTGAGAGTTGATGGTTTTGTCAAGGCGCTGATGGGCAGTGGGTCAGCCCCTCAAGGGAGGAAGAGTTTCCACATCACATCTTTGCACTGACATTATTGCGTTCATTGGGATGGACTTCTGCACCCTTCTCTTAGCAATGCCATACTTGAACACAGGCAGGAAACTCTGCTCTGATCGATGGCCTCATTTTTGGTTAGGGTATAATCTAGGATTGAGGGCTGAGAGTTCTTTGAGGAGATCACTGACGAGTTGGAAAGGACTGGGAAAAGCATTGAAAAATTGGAAATGGTGATGTGAGTTTTTCCAGTCAATCAGTGTTTATTGTGCTAGCCAAAGGCCATGACAAAGAAACTAGCATACATACATACAATACACACACACACACACACACACACACACACACATACATACAATGTATAAGCCTATAAGATAAAAAATGCAGAGGTACAAAAGTACTAAAAGCACCCCATACAATACATGCCATGGCCAAGGTTGTAAGCACACTAATATAAAAGAATAAAAGACCTACATAACTACAAAGCCAGCATGAGGAATAATCAGTTTAAAACTTTGAGACTCCCTGGCAAGTTACGGCGATTTTATCTAACTCTCTCATTTGGATCTTTGGATTTTTGCAGCTAAGGCAGAAAGAGCCACCTTGTGTGTTACATAATTATTTGCATCACTCAGTAAAAATTGAACTGAATCCACTACAGAGTTCCCACCTCCATTTGACAGCAAAGGCGTTAAAAATCTCTATCTGGGGTCGCTATACATGGGACAAGTTAGCAAGTAATGCACAATGTCTTCTACCTGTCCTTGGCTGCAAATACACAGTCTGTTTTCAGATAACACCTTACTATTGCAACTATCTAAAACTGCAGTTGGCATTACTTGAAACCACAGTTCTGTGAGGGCAATTTTTAAGATAAATAACTTGAGTTTAATCAGATATCTGGCTCTAAAATGTTCTGTTTTTAGAAAGGCAAACCATGGTGAAAATCTGGAGGTTCTAATTGACTGTAAATCCCTTCTTGAATCAATCCAAAATAACCAGTCTCTTAGTTGCTTCTTATTCATACCCAAGACAGAATTCAATCGGAGGAAGTAGTAACTATGCAGAAGATTTTGTAAGTTCAGTTTCCAAATTGGAAATGGAACCTGTCCTCAGGAAAAATTAAATGGGAAGGGTGTCTGTTCAGTCAAACACCAGAAAAGAAATCTATCAAATCTCACTGCTTTGTCCTGGTGTCTGCAAGCTAATAGCCCAGTTATCTACTGCAACTTGGCTTTGCTTTCCACTACAGCAGGTTTCAGATTCTATTACAGGCATACCTCAATTAACAAATTCTCTGACAGAGAAGCTCCTTTTTGCAACGTCTTTTCACAGAAGCCCAGCCCAGCCCTACTACTTCTTGTCTAATGTCTATGGCAGTTGCTTATGAGGTTTCTTTGGTAGCATTGGCATTGGAAGGATGGTAAAGGAGAGCTGGAGAAAGACAGACTTGTTGGCTTGCGGCTGTGCATCTGCAGTAAACAATGCAATAAGGCTTGACCTGGGAAAGAATGAGATTCTGCTCTAGGTGGTCTTACTGTAGCTGTGTGTGCTCACATAAAACAGGTGAGGTAAACAGCTGCCTCGAGAATCACTTACTGAGCACATGTGAAGAGCAAAACAGAAAGAAAAGGGGAAAGGAGAGTAGCCTGCCCCACCAGCTCGCCTGGCATATTGAAAAAAGCATACGTCTGTATATATTATCACCAAAAATGGGTATCATAAGAAAAGTGGAGGCTTTTGAAAGAAAAAGAAATCATTCTGGGATGGATTTTGGGAGAAGCTTTCAGGTGGTATCTAGAAGATTCAAAATCTTTTTATTTACTTATGCAAAGCTTATCTGACCTGGTTGTTTCATTTCACACGGGCGTAATGTTAGTTTTGAGTAAGACGTTTGCAGAAACATGTTGAACTGCTCTTCTTTGTGTAGGAACCTATCCTTATTCTTTCATGTTATTTCTACCTTTCGTACCAACATTTTTGTTAAAGAAGTAAAACCCCAAACATACCTAAGGTATACCTGTGTTTTCATAGGATGTCTTTGAGTTTCTCCACTTGGCGAGCATGCAGGACCATGGAGCTCTGAAAGGCTTGAATGGTGTTTTCTGTTGTTGAAAGACAGAAATGGTCTGTTTTACACTTTAAACTAGAACAGGAATGAGGGAAGATGCAGTGGGATCCTCTTATCTCTGAGAAATTTGCAGTTGATCAACAAAGATTTTCAGCTCCCAATTGTATAACAATTGTTGTTGTGTGCTTTCAGGTCATTTCTGAATTATGGCAATAATGGCAACCATATGTAATTACAGGGGTATCACAGGTTTTCTTGGCAGAATTTGTGCAGAGGGGGGTTGCCTTTGCCTTCGTGTGAGGCAGAGAGAGTGTGATTTAACCCAAGGTCACCCACTGGTTTCCATGGCCAGGTGCAGACTTGAACCCTGTTCTCCCAGTATCCTAATCCAGCATTCAAACCACTACACCACATTTGCTCTCTGTTTAACAATAGTAGGTTTTTTTTAAAAAAAGTCACAATATCACTTTAAAAAAAAAGTCTAAATTAGACTATTTGAATCCCTTCAATAACTTTAAGTGGGACTTGTAGGAAGCTGCAGGAGTTGCAGTCCAACACTCTACAGCGCATCAGGTCTGGGGAAAAATAAGCAAAGTTGATCTTACAGACTTAATCAATCTACTAATACACCCCTCCTTAGTACCAGAGCAAAAAATGGAAAATAAATCAAAAGATGTTCTCCCTGTGCAGAAGTGAAAGCGTGAAAACAACAATGGAACCTATATATAGGATTGCATGACTTTGTGACTGTTTTCCTTGTGCATTTCAGTTTTGGTTTTTAACAACTCTGAACCTATTGGATTTTTCCAAACAATGATGACAAAACAGGCGTTCAGATGAACATGATGAATATGATGGGGGTGGCAGTTTTCTACTACCGCTTCGATTCCCCTGTGGCCCGAATTGTCCACAATGGTGTGCAATGTCACTGCAGTGGTATGGAAACTCACTTCCTCTGTGTTCTTCCCATACTGATGTACTAATGAACAGGTTGGAACAATGTGGTTGGGCAAAAACATGTAGTTCCTTTCCTCATGGAAGTTGGCAGGTGATGTTTGTGTGGAAAAACCACACAATGACCTACATGACACAAACAGAATATGAGGTGCTAAAACTTAGTCTGCTACTATAACTTTTTGAATGTGTTGCTTATAGTGAGTCAGGCAATTGGTCCATGTAGCTGTCCCGGCTGCTAGCAATTCCTTAAGGCAGCTTTCTCCAATGTGGTGATCTCTGTATGTTATGAACTATAATTCTCATCATCTTCACATGGTATGGCTGAAGGACATCCAGTTGGAGAAACCTGTCTTAAGTTCTCCTGGCAGATGCCTTTCTAAGTACTGCTGCCTGAGATCCTTTGAAATGGAGGCACTGTAGAGTTAACTTTATGGGAGTAAAGTAAGCCTTCTATTACTGAGTTATTGTCAGTATGGTGTGGTTGAGTGCAGAGCTTGGACAGTTACATTTTTGGGCTACATCCCAGCCATTATATCTAGTGGATTTCTGGATGTTGTCCAAAAAAGTAGATTTTTCAAGGCCTAGATTAAGCTGAGGCTTCCATGTAAAAATATTTGAGAGTCAGCCATGTCAGTAAACATGGTAATACATTAATTTAATTATGGTATGTACCAAAATGAAAACCTGGGAAAGTTATTTTTTCTGGACTACAACTTCTAGACTCTCCAGATCGTGGCCGTTAGTCCCAAAAAGAGGAACATTCCCCAGGTCTGGCCAAAATCTTCCTGAACCAGATTTTGGAACATCATGAAATGGAGAAATAAAATGTTGATTTGATTATAGTACTTTCAGAGTTTTCACTTGAAATGTTACTCCACTTGCCTGAAAAGTTGTTTCATGTCATTTCTGCACCTCATCCTTCACTTTATAACAATGAAAGTTATGCAGCTTTTCTTGCACCTTGCGTTATGGTAGCCTTTCCCAACATGGTTTCCTCCATTGACCATGAGGGCTGGAGGTGATGTGAGCTACAGACCTATGTGGGTCTCTGAGAAGGGCATTATGGATAACATGGAGAGGACAAGTATGTGCTTATCTCACAACTGTGCAGGTGCTGCTGCTGCTGCAGAGAAAGGTCTGAAACATACCACAGAGTGATGAGACATCCAGTTGGGACTTAACAACCAAAGTTGACTAGTGCTCCATTTCTCACCACAGAAAAGATCCTGAGGTGGGCGTTGGAAAGAACACAGTGCCATGGCACTAGTTTCTAACTGAATGCATCACTGCTAGAAATACAGTTTTGTGTGGCATCTTTACTTGCAAGCTAGGTCTATAGAGGACGGCTCAGAAGGTTAGCTTCATCCTTTCATTTTCCGTCGATGATGATCCATAAGAGGTTAGAACAGACAGAAAACACACATCCCAAATAGTTGAGTTAGATGGATTCATTTTTCAGCCCTGAAAAGAAATGGTCTCCTATTATAGAAGCTGCAACTTATATGCTTTGGGTTTTTTTCCCCATTTGTTCTCTTTTGTTAGGGTAAACCTGGCTCTTGCCTACACAGAGCTGACAGAGGAGTTGTGCCGACTGAGAAACCTGAGTTCTCTGCAAAGCCAGATTCTTCGGACACTTATGCAAGAGCAGGCCATCAGCAGTGGTGAGTAGGGATTGAAGAGGGTGATGGCGGGGAATTAGCAGGATTTGACAGCAGTTTAGTGGATATCAAAGCTTCAGGCATAAAGCCATAAACTTGGATATTTAATTCCTAAAGTGAGACTATGGCCCTACTCCTACTGATGACATATGCTGGCAAAATGTCAAATTATGCTTTTCTATGTCTTCTTATGACAGGTAATACATGCAAGGAGAGGGATGGAATGGACCTGCACTTACCAGAATTTCATGCTGTTCCAGATCAGTGCCAGATCTTGACATGTGTGTGTGTGTGTGTGTGTGTACATGCGCGCGCACATGCACATACATGTGGACTAGAAGGTATACTGGAAAGAATCAATGGCAGGGCTGCCCATCCAACTCCCATAAAAATAAAGGAAGAGTCTTGCTGGATTAGATGCATTGAAAGTATATTGTGATGTGTCCCAGAGTGCTGAATCGGATACCCATGGGAATCATGAAGGCACTAACTGTGTTCTGCTGTTGTTCCTCAGTCAACACTATTCAGTGGCACCCTACCCCTAAAACTCAACATAGCATATAGCAATAGCCTTTAATAGCACGATCTCCCATTGACATATCTTTTACTATTTCACAGCCATTTAAGCTATGTGAGTCATGGCCTCATTTTGTGATACCTTCCTCCCCATTAATTGCATAGGGTGTGAAGAAGTGCTTCAATCTCCTTCCAGTCTATTTCATTGGTTGATCCCAAGTTCTAGTATCATGATAGAGAAAGCATCTCTGTCTTCCTCAATTTCTCTATATTAGTGATAAGTACAGAAACCTCAGTTGTATGTTCCCGTTCTTCTTTGCCTTTTTTCTAAATTCCGAACTTTGTGGCCTTTCCTTCTGAGGATAGTTAGCACACCTAATTACTGCTTGGGTTTGTGACTCTTCTCATTCTGCAGTATCTCTTCTGAGTAATTCAGATGTGCTCTGTGGTCTCAGCATTGATATATGATTGCCATGCTGGCATTGTTGTTTTCGATATCTGTTCTATATTTTCTATCAATTCGTAGTATGAATTCACCCTTTTTCCTCCCACAGCTAGACACATACTGGCTGAAATCCAACATCCTCTCAGTGTAGCGTAAATGTGTAGTTGCATGCAGCTTGGAATATCTACTGCTTCTCCAAGCTAGAGCACAGTTCTTTTCTTATGTGCTTCTGCTCTTTTCCAGGTCAGCGGCACTCTCCCCATTCCCAACGGCACTCTCCTGCCCAGCAGCGCCGTTCTCCAGCTCCTCAGTGCACTTCCCCAGCTCAGCAAGGGAGACCTTCCATCCCTCAGTGCCAGTCTCCAGCCCTCCAGAGACGATCTCCAGCACCACCCTGTCAGTCTCCAGCCCATCAGCGCCGTTCCCCAGCTCCCCCTCCTTGCCAATCACCTGTCTCACAGCGTCGTTCTCCAGCTCCACCGCCTAACCCGTCTTCTGCCCAGCAGCGCTGCTCACCATCCCCCAATTGTTCATCCCCTGCCATCAATTCACAACACAGGTCTCCCAGTGGTGAGAGAAGCATTATGGATCTGGGCTATTCCAAGCCCTCAAGCCACCACATCAAAGCAAGCTTCCAAGGCCGCCGGAGCTACTCGGAGGTGAGCGATGCGGCTGTGTACCAGCAGAACCGCTCTCTCTGGCTGCAGCCTGAAGCTTCCACCTTACCAAAGCACCGTCCCTACGGTGAGGTTTACGCCATAGACGCCTTCGAAGAGCACTTGCGCTTTGAGAAGCAGTCCTCGGACGAAGACGACTGGGCCCTCCCAAGTCCCCCCAGCCCTGAAGCAGGGGGCATCCGCTGCGCCTCTTTCTGTGCAGGGTTCCCCATCCCCGACACCTCCACGCACCGGACTGATGCCTCGTACTCCAGGGCTGAACATGCCCAGTCCTGGCCCTCAATCAACGTAAGCAACATCCAGTCCCATCTGTGTTCTGTGCCCTTCCCTTCCCCCAATTCAGATGCATTGTGTTGAATTACTAAAGTGCCAGGGAATAGGTATTTTTATATTGCCTAATTTATTTTACTTCCAGATAAAGAGTTTTGTAAGATTTTTGATGGGGCAGGGAGAAATTGCAGTGAGTATTTAAATGTTTAATATATGAATGGCTCAAACCAAAATGTGTGTTGGTATGGATTCATGGTGAAAGATTAATGTTTGTGAGGCTTGCTTTTTCTGTGGTGATGGCGGCCATGTTGAAACTATTGATGACACTGGTGAATTGTGGTCCACAGGGGGATGAGACCTACCACTATTTGGACCATGGAGTGATTGACAAGATCTCATGGAACTTACTAGAATGCCATGTATTTAAGTTTTTTGTTTATAGTACACTATTTAACATAGTGAGTTAATTTAAATGCAACTGTGATAATTGAAATCCAACCCAGTTAAGAAGTTCTGGAAGTCTGTCAGATTTTGACAAGCTTTCTATTCCACCATCACCAGCACTTATTAGCAATTTTCAGAGTTTACTTTACAATTATTTTCATTATCTCTTGAAGTATGGATTGATCCGTGGGACACCTATTTTGTGTGTAACACAGTAGATGGGAAAAAGGAAGGGACTGGCCAGAGGTTGCCCATCAGGAGTGCACCCCTGCATTTTAATGGTGACTAAAATCAGACATTGCAGGAGGTTTAAACAGAATAATGTACACAGAGTTAGAAAAATTCTTCCTTTTGGCATCTAACTCCCTAAATCCTACAGCTAGTATGGCCAGTAACTATGCTGCCGTGGACTTCTGGGACTAGGTGTCCAAAAAAGCAACTTTCTAATGCTATGATTAATATCACATTGATAACTGTCTTAGGAGCAAAATTGACAGCATCTGATTGCTGGGGAGCACTGCTTGAAGAACACTCAAGGGCTTTGCATAAAACTGGTCTAAATCTTCTGGAACAGTGATTATTAGATAATTAAAATATTTTCCTTCTATCTTTTTATTCTTCACATAACAGTACAGGTGCTCTTATCTTCAAATGCACTTTTTAAATTTGAATTTTAAAATCTAAATTCACACAGTATTAAAAATCACATAGTATATAAATATTAAATTAGCTATACTTTTTATTTTTACAGTTGGGTGGCACTACTATTTTTTCTCTCTTTCATAACCTATAGAGGGTGCTAAAAAAAAAACCTCAGTTCACAGAACTGTGCAACCCCTGCAGGAATTTCCCAGAGTCACTTACATTCTTACCCTATTACTGTGGCTCCCTTTTTGTGCACCTAAAACTGCCGTAGCCCTCTCTCTTTAAAAGGGGGGCCCATGTGAGACAGAAAACACATGACTTGCTCTGGGAAGATCTTTTTTAAAAGCAAAGCAGTTTCACCCCCACTCAGTGATTGACTGATTGATTGATTGATTGATTTGGTGCATGTTACCAGTAAACCTCTTGCACAGGAATACCTTGCTGATCAGGAGCATATGTGAAAAGTTCACTTTTCAGACTACTTTGAGCTCTAGCTTCATTAACAAATTATAAATATTTATTAGCTTTGATTTTTTTAAAAAATAAATGATACTTTTTTCTAATTTCCATTTCTTCTCCTACTCTGTTATCCTCCAGTTGCTGATGGAGACTGTGGACTCTGACATCCGAAGCTGCCCTCTCTGCCAGGTGGCCTTTCCCATTGGTTACCCTGATGATGCTTTGATAAAACATATTGACTCACACCTGGAGAACAGTAAGATCTGAGACCTGGGCTGCCGTCCTTCCTCTTCTGGCTTCCTTAATGAGACCTGTCCACCTCACCCCACCCCACCCGTCTTGGATGCTGCATGAAAAAGTGGTGGCGCAACAGGGGCTCTCTCTAAAATACCTCCAAGTCTCCGGTAGACTGAACCGTGAAGAGTTTTGCCTCCCTCTTCTTGTCCTCTTCTCTTTGCCTTGGTTTGTAAAGTGGGTTTTGCCTCTCCTTCCTGTTCTTTCTGAGCAGGACTTGCAATATTTCTCCAATGCTTGAACCATCTATGGAGGTAGGGGAGGGGGTGAAGATCAGGCTGAGCAGGGTACAACAACCCAACAGCTCAGAAGTGAGGTTGCCTTCTTGAGGGGGGGCTCTGTCTACATGGTTCAGTTTGGGTGTCTCTGGAAGATCTCAGGGTAGGATGAGTGAGTAATCACCCATAGTTGCGTGTTTTGGGTGGGATGGGGGAACAAGCAAGACGGACTCCAAACGACTGAGGGCATAGCTTGTCACTCAGATGATAAGAAATTGAAAGGTTTCATTTTGTGCCCATCTTGTGCAGGAATATCCAAGTGGGTCAAATCTCCCCACCTTTTTAGCACCTAAGAAGGGCATCTGAGTCAGTCATTTACTGGACATAGAAAGCCTTGGCCTCCAATCACTGGTTCAAGTGTCTTTGTTTTGGTCTTTTACATTAAAAGGCCACCTTTAATGATGCTGCTGAGAAACAGAGCCAACTTCCAGAGGTGTAGCATGGACGTTCTTATGTTATTGCACTGGACATTTTAACACACAAAGCTTTCCCCACCACCACTACCAAAGGAGCTCCTCCTGCCCTCCCATGCTATTTTATTGTGAGTTGCACTAGAGGAACTGTGCACCGCTGACTGGGCAGAACTCCAGGAAATGTCCCCATGTGACTGTCCGTGTTCTCTTTTGGCGACTGTTTTCCACCTTTCTCATAAACACACTTCTCACCTTGCTTTAGATAGTTCCTGTATACAAGAATTGTACTCACCACATTCTGCCTCATAAATCTCCTGCAATGACAGCATGTTGACACTGTTTTTGACAACAGCATAAATGTAAACACACTTTCCATATCTGATAACCACTGTTTCATTCTTTCTCGTTCTCTTTCTCTGGCCTTACTGAGCATATTTTTTGCTGTACTGATCTACAAACAGGCATGTTCCGGTTGATCTCTTCCTTCCGGATGTGTGGTGCCTCCATATTGTGAGAATTGTCTCCTTTAAAACAGCCTGTCCATACATCAGGCTTTGCTGAAAAAGAAAAAAAAAGAGCTGCACGGAAATTCTCCTCTTTAGGCAACTGTCTTCCTATCACCAGGTTCTTTATTAACAAATGTATGTGTTGAGATTTATAGGCTGCCTTATCCCAAGAGGTCTCAGGATACCCAGTGGCAAATAGACATGAGTCTTTGGCTCACGATCTGATTCATGTGGGAACTAATAGAAGAATAGAATTTTAAAATGAGACATAGAATAGAAAGTTTTTAAAAATGTTTTGTTCTTTTATTTTCACTCCCTTATCCCCACAGAGCTACTTGTAACCCAGTCCAATTTCTGTTTCTGAAGACTTGAACCCACCACAAAGGTGTTAGTTTCATCCTCTTTTATTTTTAGTGTGATCTCTCTCCTCTCAAAGTTTGAAATTGCCACATTTCCCTTCTGTCATCTCATTTTTACTCCTCATTTAATACATCTGCATAATATCTTTTTATTCCCCTTAAACTAACTCTTGTCTATTCCTAAGCGTACAATGACAATGGAACCATGTCTTCAAAGGTGAATTATTGCCAGACCTCCATAAAACAAGGAGTGGAGAAGTGATTCCCAATGGGGAAGTGGCTGGCAGTAGGGTGCAGCTGAACCTTTCTTATGTCCGCTGCTTCTCTCCCTTGATTTAACACCTTGTCCCTGGCTGTTCATCTCCTAGACAGATTTGTGTCCAGTCTTGGAGACCTTACTACAGGGATGCAGAATGTATGACACTCTAGATGATGTGGTTCTGCACCTGCCATTATCACTCACTACTGGTTGTATTGGGTAGGGTTGAGGGGAGTTCCCATCCAACTTCATGGAAGGCCACATGTTCCCCATCTTTGCCTTACTAGCTCCTTTGTAAGGAGGAACCCAGTCCTCTTAACCAATGCCTGTTGAAAATAAATAAGATTCCATGGGTCGCGACAGCTTGTCTCAGCCGTTTAGCATTAGCGAATTGTGTGTCTCTTTATAAACTAGAGCCTGAATTCTGTTGTTGGTCTTGCCTAAAGTAGACCCATTGAATCAATGGGATTTACCTTGGTGTTGATTTCCCTTCAACAATTCATTGAATGGGTCTGCTTTAGTTGGGAATAACCAACAGGATTCCAGCCAAAGTTTCTAAGAACTTCACTAATGTCAAATTAATGCCTTCTAAGACCTAAGACTAGTTTTAGAGGTGAACAACCTGTCAAGAGTTTCGCAGCCCAAAGAAGGCCAGCCAGTTGCTGTGACCCTCACCCATTAAGGCAGTCTTTCCCAACCTGCAACACTCCAGATGTATTTGACTACACTTAATCACCTGCATTGCCACACAGGCTAGGAATAATAAGAGTGGTAGTTCAACACTCTAGATAGAGTCAGGTTGGCAAAGTTCAGTTTAAGGAGTACATTTTTCAAGAGCCAGAACCACCATTTTGGTTCTCATTTGGGTCTTGGCACTCCTATTGACCATGCTGTGAACTGAATGAAAACATGCACAAGTCCCTTGCAAATGCAGCGGATGTTCTAGTACAGTGATTCTTAACCTTTTCTTTACCAGAGATCCCCTGCAAATCTACTTTTTTTGCTGGGGACCCCCAAGACTTAACCCAAGATTTAAATATTTAAATTTAGATTTAAATATTTAAGTATTTATTTAAATGTTCAACTATTTATTCATTTATTAAAAGCTTCTAGAGACTAGGATTCAAATCCTCTCTCAGACATTGGGTGACCTTGGCAAATCGCATTCTCTCAGCATCACAGGAAGGCAAAAGCAAACCCGCTCTGAACAAATCTTGCCAAAAAACCCACAACAACCCTGTGATTGGTTCACCTTAGGGTTGCCGTAAGTCAGAAGTGACTTGAAGGCACACAACAACAAAGTGCTGCTGACCTATCCTTCCCCTTTGAAATCTGATTACGGCGACTGTAAGGTGAACCTGTCATGAAGGTCAAGATTTGTTGCCTTTGCCTTTCTTTGAGGCTGAAAGAATGTGACTTGCCTGAGGTCACCCAGTGGGTTTCCATGGCCAAGCGGGGATTCAAAGCCTAGCCTCCAGAGTCATAGTTTAGCCGTGCGCCTGCCACCATGTCCCTTTCATCATGGACATGTCAGCAGCATTATGTGTACACATACCCAAACTGGTCCCTCGTGTGCCAACATGGCAGCAGTTTCAACAGCTGCAACCTCCCCTCCTCCCCAACTGCCATGTTCCTATTCTGCTGCTGTTGGTGTCCAGCAGCAGGACTTCCCGGACACCCTATAAGAGCTCTGCAGATCCCCAGGGGTCCCTGGACCCTGATTAAGAGCCATTGTTCTAGCACATTCTACTTGTGGACACACTCTGCATTCCTCCACTGGCCATGTTTCTGCTGTCTCACCTCAGGAAGTTATGGGGCTCTCCCACACAAGACTGCTTGAAGGTCCTCAAAATGCTTTGTCCCTGCAGGGTATGGTAAAAGAAAAGACACAGAAAACTTGTATTAACTAGGGCTGATGGATATCTACTTCTTGGTTAGCTTTGTAGCCTGTCTCTTCTTACTTTCACCAAATGGAAGGTTCACATCTTGGTTTGGCAAGAAGAGCTGTTTCCCTTAAAGCTGTCCCTTGCAGATCTTCCAGTCTCTTTCAGTTGCCTCAGAATCTGAGTTCAACAGCTGAACCGTGCCCTACTATCATCTGGCAAGTAGGCAGAAATGGAATTTGGGGGTGTTTCTCCCACTCATTCTAAAGGCACTTGGTTAGGACCTCAGTTCTCCCTGTCTCCTGCTCTACTATCCTTTGATGGTGTCCCCAGAGCAGCCTGAGGTAATTCCTTCACTTTACCTCATGGCAGGGTTGCCTTTGCTCAAACCAGATGAATATGTTTGTCCCACATCTTTAGCAACAAAGTTCAGTTACACCTCTCACAGTTGCCACATGGAGCCATGATGAGTTGTCATCATGGTGAGAAACTATTTGTTTGGCACTGCAAAGGTTAGGCAGTTTTGTGGATACCTCTGCAAGCGATCCTCATTCAAAATTGTATAGTAGCATGGGAAAAAGTGTCTGGCAAATGCAATGATTCTCTGTACACACATACACAACTCACTGAATGGATCTATTTAAAATGGAAGTATTCACTTGGCACTCATATTGTATAAACCTTTCCTCATACAGACCCTGTGAAATAGCCACGGAAATATTCCATACACATAAGTCATATTATTTCTCTGATTACTAGGGGGAGGGTTCCACTTGTCACCTTTCTTCCATTTCTGTTTGTGTGAAATCTACCTCAGAACTGATGAGAAGCAGGAATGATATAAGCAAAAAATGAAGGGGTGGGTGGGTGGGCAATGAGTGATGGGAAGCTATTTTTCGTATTATTTTTTTAAAAAATTTGTAGCCTACCTTACCTGATGGGCTCAAATATCATCCAAACTCTTTTCCTTGCCTTGAAGTGTCACATTTTTTGAAACAAAAAGGGGATGGCAAGTCCAAGGCATTGATGAGGAGAGGGTGAAGCAAAGGATATGAAGAGATAAATAGAATTCCTTGCCTGAGATCCTTTGTAGCCTGGGGGCTGAACTGAGTGATGGCCTACAATGGCTCTGAATTAACTCTCACATTTAACCCATATATCCCACATAGAAATTTTGGAACCACCAGTGACTCAGTGTTTCCAGGTGAGGAGTTTATTGTGCAACCATCTCCCTCTTTCACAGAAGTTTATGGGAGTGGGGGACACATCTTCAGTTTAAGACCTGTATTTTCCTACTGCTTCTTCCATCTTTTTTTGCCTTCCAGAAAGAAACGTATTTAAGGAGGGAAAGAGAGAAACAGCTCCAGAATGCCTTTTTGTTAGCTAGGAAGCACCCTCTACTTTTTAGAAGATTATAAATGTGTAATTGGGGAATGGCTTTTGCACAATCACAGCACACTGGGGTGGGATGCAAAAAAAAAAACCAAAAAAACAATTACATGCAGTAAAATAAACTAGTTTTGTCCATTGAATAGGAAGCTTAAGTTACAAATTAAGCACTAGCTTTAGCTAAGCCTTATAATATAAGGTCTACCAATGGCTAAACAGAATGTAAGTTTTCAGAGGCATTATTCCACTGAGTACCATTTTCAGGGGGAGGAGTGCTGGAGCTTGGAAATGTTACATTTCTGGACTATCACCATTAGAATCCCTTAGCTAGCAAGGCAGTGTTTATGCTTATTGGGTTATTCTTGGAATTGCAGCTTGAAAAACTAACATTTCCAGGGTCTGGTCAACTGCTACTTTCATGCCTTGCTTGACAGTTTCCCAGGAAAGTCTGCATGGCCTTGGTCAAGAAGAAAACATTGGACTAGATGGAATTTTTGGATCCAAACCACCAAGACAGCTTTTAGGTTCTTAGTACTACTGAAGTGAACTTGAGAAGTCTTTTTTTAAAAAATCTATTGTGTTTTCCAATCAGTGTGGTTAAAATATGATGGGGGGATTATTGCACACTCTTATAATGCATGTTTATGTGAATATTCTTCCAGGCCTCTGTTTGTGTGTGTCTTTTTTTCCTTATTAACTGACACAAAGGATTCTCACAATGATTAGATTAGACACTAAAAGCCTTTTGACAGAATCAGAATAGTCCAGCTACAGCTTTTCATTATCTATAAACACTCACCTTTTCTTCCGTTTAGTATTTTTTCCTAAAATATTCAACTGAGCTACTTGGTCCATCTGAATTGCGTAGGTTTCAGGGGCCAAAATACACCTGAAAATTGTATTACTCTTTGGAGTAGTCAAATTTAAAGAATCTACAAGGGTGTGGTGGGGATCTCGCCTGCATATCACCCCAGGAATGAAGCACAGAGGGAGCAGCCAAACAGTTGCTTGAAGCAATGGCATCTTTTCTTTTCTTTTCTTTTCTTTTCTTTTCTTTTCTTTTCTTTTCTTTTCTTTTCTTTTCTTTTCTTTTCTCTTTAAAAAAAATGAAGGAAAAAGAAGTGAAAGGAAGACCCCCTCCATCGCCCAAATTCTTAAAATTTACCCTTCCTCAAGAAAAGTCACAAAATATTGTTTCATATTTGCAGAAGGTGGATGGTTCCACAAAATGGGGGAGAATATTCAGCACAGTTTGAAAAGAAACGTATTATTTATTACATTATTTGTTAGTCAAAAAAATCAGCCTCTCTGTTCTAACACCCCTTCTCTTTGGCTTGCTTGTCCCAAATATGAAGGAGCAAGGAAAGCCTGCTTAGCTGTCTGGCTGAGGAAAACCCTTGGGAGAGAGACTGGTCTGTCTGTATTGTCCTGATCCTTTTCTTTGATGTGTGTTTTTGATTCTAAAGAGATTCTGTGCTCTGTGAAACAGAATAACTCCAATAAAAGTTGCCAATTGATGGATATTTTTCATTTATGTCTTTGTTTCTTGCACTAGTAGTTGCTTTGTGTTGTTGTTAGCAATGTTGGGAAGAATTCTGAGTCCAGAGCTTAGAAAAAAAATACTTTTCTGGACTATAACTCTCAGACTGTCACAGTCACTGGCCTTGCTGACTGGTGGATTCTGGGAGTTGTAATCCAAAAAAGTTAACTTTTTCAAGGTCTGATACATTTTCATTGAGACAACTCTGATCACTTTGACTAGTTTTTCTCAGTGATCTACAAGGTGCCCAGCTAACATCTAGTCTTCGTCTTTCCATCTACTCAGGCCCAGTCTTAACAAATGGCAGTAGTGGATGGCTGGGAAGCCACCATTTTGAAGTTCTCATACTTCTGAGTACTGTGAGTAGTTAAATAAGCAAGTGACTTCTAGCTGCTCTCACAAATTGTAGCATTGCTGTAATAATTTTTCCTCTGACAGTGGAATACTTTGCTATGAAGGGAATTTGGACCTGTGAGCTGTCTTTAGCAACTCTAGACTGGACTTTTTAAAACCTAGGTTGGAATTGATGACTGTAGTTATCAATGTGTGACCTAGAATTGTAAATTCAAGACTGGTTTGTACTCATGATCCCTAGGTACTGAATGGGGCTTAAATACCCTAAAGACACCAGATCTCATCTGATTTTGAAAGGTAACCAGGGTCTGCTTTGGTTAGTACTTGGCTGGGAATTGGCCTGTGAACATCAGGTTATATTTCAGAGGAAGGAACTGGCAAAACCACCTCTGAGTATTCCTTGCCTAAGGAAAGCTCTGTAAAATTCATGGGGTTAGCATAAGTCAACAGGCAACGTGAAGACACACACACACACACACACACACACACACACACGTATTGAATAGAGTAGGGAATATGTGGGGCTTGTGAAAGTCCCCCAGTCTGAATTTACTGAGCAGCAGCTACTGAAAACAATAGGAGTGTTATCACCTGTGGACTGGGACACAGCAGACTGGTGTTCCCACCCCATTCTGTGAGTGATCTCCAGTGCAAGCGGGAATCCTGCTTCTGATTGTTACAGCAGAGATTACTGGTGTGGGTGTGGATGGGTGGGTGATAGAAATATCAGGTCTGCTGTGTCCTGATCAATAAGAATGCAGATCCCTAGTATTTGTAATGGCTGCTGGCTGGTAAGTCCAGTTTGGGATGGTCAGGCTGGGAGATGTGGTGTGCCCACTTAACTATCTTAGTTATGAAGCTAAGTAGCTGATCTAGAATCATGGCCCTAGATATTACATTTGGGGAGGGGATTGTTACCCTGTGTACTGGGGGTCCCGGGAGGGACACCAAAATGTGCTCAACTAAAGGTGGAGAAAATTAGCTCAGAGCACTGCTTAGCATTACGAGAGGCAGGGTAACATAGCGAGATCTTGAACCCTATGTCTATGGGGTCAGGCCGAGTCAAGGAGCACACAGAAGTTGAAACAATAAATGATATTTTATTAAATACAGGCAAACAGTGTATGCGGCACATTCATACAAGATAACTAAAGGAAATAAAGGTTGGAGTGGTATAGAGGGATTTTTAGAGGAGTTGCTGGTTTGGGTGATACTTCACCTGTCCTGAAGCCCGGAAAAATAGAGAGCGAAGCTGGGGTGCGATGTAACTCAGCACGTGGAGCTGAGGGGAGGCTCGCCAAGCAAAGCGGCAGCAAGGTGTGATGAAACTCGGGAGCGATCCGAGGAAGGTCTCGGAATCAAGGGTTTTTATAAGGAGAATGTGACTGCAGGCTATGCCGTACTTGGGGGAAAACAATGGATTTGGAGTTGGAGACAAAGCCTCCGAAAGGTCAGAATCTGAATGATTGAGTTATCATAGCGGTTCTCAGTAGAGTAGCCAGTATGCAAACGCAGAGTACTTGGGTATTGTATAGTTTACCCATCAAGCTGCCAGTGCGGGGCAGAGGCTCTTGTGTAAGTTGCGTGCGTACCTAATTAGAGTACTTGCCTGGAGGTCTCCTAAAGCAGTGAGTCAGCTATTTCTGGCTTGCCTGTATTGTTGTTTGAATATTACGGCAATTAACGGCCGAGCTTGTTTGCGTGCTTGTCCAGTGGCCTCGCAAGCACGTGGAGGGGAGTAGAGAAGTGAAGCCAAATTGTGATATCAAAAGGATATCTTTTAATACCCCCAAAGCTCGGACTAGCCAGGGCAGTAACAGGATTATCCTCCACAGATACATTTTCATCACTTAAAAGGCAACCCTTTAATTTGGTCTCTTGTAACAGGTTGCAGGAGCAACCACTACCTGTTTGCACATAAATATGTCTGACATTCAATAAATATTGTAGTATGGCACACTCCTGTCCTGTTCAGGGTTCTAGCCAACCATATTCTTTGCCAAGATATTCCATTCCCATTCTCACTGCTCTGCCCCCCCCCTTTCTTATCTGTTTCAACAGACATATTCTCTGGCCACTGAGCACACTCACTGCCCATTGGACTTTGCTTGAGCTTGAAAATACATCGATCCACATAAGAGAGAGGAAGGAGAAGTCTCAAATGAAGAAGAATTCTGGCAGGGTTCATATGGAAGAAAGAAGTCATTTAAACACCACCATTATGTTAACCCTTAATCTGTGACATGATCTCAAAATCTAGAACAGTGCTGGCCTGGGAGATATACAAAGAACTTCCCAAGAGAGGGAAAATCCACATAGCGTGCTCTCCCACTCAGCAATTGGTGCTACAATTAACTTGGAGGTTAGGCTGAGGAATCCCCATTGGTGATAAAGAATAGTACTCCTGTATGACTCCTCCTGAGTTTCAATGGGGCTTGTGTGGGAGAAACATGCCTAAGTGGTCTCTTGGCCCATAATGGCAATTCTGCTGCCATTAATGGCATAGCAAATCTATTGCTTTGGACAGCCATCTTATCCTGAAGTGTGCTATTTGTTTATTATAATTATCTATATATTATCTTTCACAATACACATCTTTTTGGGGTGTGTATGTGCAAGTAACAAGAAAATAAAAACAGTTAAGATCAATATCTTAAAACTTGTCAGATCCCTTCTCACAGGGCAGTGGGTGTTGCCCTGTGAGATATGGGGCAGGGAGGGAAAGTCTAGATGGAGCAGACCCTGGGGTCTTGTTTGCTGGCCACCTTCTTGTTCTCTCGTGGAATCCCTCTCACAGGATTGCTAAGTAGCAAGGTCCTTCTTGATCTAAGCAGTGGTGGGCAAAGTTAGCCCCCGGGGCCCCAAAACATCAAGATTCTGTTTGCCCTAAAATGCACTCTACAGAGTCTGGGGGGCATTTCCAACAAATTGTGGGGAGGAGGAATTTATGCCCAGGATAGGCCTTTTTTGGAACAAAAAATGAATAGGAAATTACTTCTGCTTACTGTTTAAAAAATGATCCAGGATGGCTCCAAACATGGTGATAATGCCCCCTCTGTGAAGAAGAAGTCCTTTTTCACACAGCATGAGATTTTTGTCTGGAATTCCATACAACTGCACATCTTGTAAAGATTTTTTTTCCGTTTATTGGGCTTGAACATTGGCCTTCAAGAGTGAAAGGATCACATTGAGTCTAGAGAATATGCACAAACTTCAACCCCTCCTCCCAAACAGCAAGAAAAAGGACTCCAATGGAAATGACGATTGGCTGGAATCCTCTATCACAGTGTACATTACATAACTTTACATGTACCTCTACATAGCAGAGGTGCTAAGAAACCCTGCTAGTGAATTGCATAGATGAGAAAGTGGCAAGCGTATCGTGATGTGCATGGGCATTCCCTAGTCAGAGTCACAATGCACAAGACGATCAATGTGTTTCACTCTCAATGCACTTCAGACCCCTTGTGCATTGTTCACTTCTCTGGCTTTCCCACATAGTAACTTAACAGCAGCCCTTTTCTGGATGTGGACGTTATGGTACTGCTCAAATCTCTGCTTGCAGATATAAGTCCTCTTGTGAAGATGTAAGTCTCCAACAGGATTGCAACCATCATTTCCAGCTGCTTGAAATTACGGCCATGGCAATGTAAAGTGGCTTCTGGGCTTGGAGGAGCCAAAAATGCCCTTCAGATCCTTGGAGTATGCTCACTCCTACCATAATGAAAGACCAAGATACTGCATCAAGAGACACAGCTGCAATGGTGTTTGCCAAAATACACATGAATTCCAAAATGTACAATGCTGCAAGTACAGCTTACAGCATCATAAAGACTGAACAGGATGTAAGCCAAGAATTGGAAAACTGTACACAACTTCATTTAAGGATGATACACAATGGCTAAGAGCCTATCTTAAGAAACATCTCACAGTGGCACCAAAAGTAATGCTAACTTGATTGTCAACTTTTGCAGTTTTTTTCTGCCATCAATCCCTTTTCCTGTCCAGATCTAGATTTTCCCAATGGAAAAGATTGCTACTATTGCCCAAGAAACCATTTTGTGACTGCAATGGAAAGGTGTACCATCTATTTCATGAACTTACTTATTTGATTTATAGACCATCTTTTCCCCAAAGCTGGGTCTCAATGCAGCTTGGAACAAGAACAAATAAAACACAAAACTTTAACAAATGAAAGCACAAAACTTTTCAATCTTAAAACAATAAAATATTATAGTATTTTAAAATTCATTTAGAAAGAGCCCCTTTCTTGGCATCATCAGTTGCCAAAATTAACCTGGATGAAAAGTCTTCCAAGGGTCACAGAAAGAACAACTACTTTGAGGGAGTTTCACAGGTTGAGAGCAGCCCCCAAGGAGGCACTGTCTTAGATCTCCAGAAATCCATGCTTTGTTGGGGATGGGACAAAAAATCTTAGATCTTGAAAAATCTTGTGTGGGAGAATACAATCTGCTCTTTCACTCCTCCTGAGACCAACTCATAAAGGGCTTTATAGGTTGTGGCCAGCACTGTCAACTATGCCAGAAGCAGATTAAATCAGTCCTTTAATTGATTAATCCTACTTGGATTTAATCACAGTCCAGTCTTCAATTTGCTGGATTACTGCTGATCTAAACAGCATTAATGAACCATTCCCACAGGATGTCTGCATTTGTACGTAGTCATGCAAATCTCTAATCATCTGAATATACTTGCAGGTTCATTTCTTATCTCTACACTTAAGATTTCCAAAGTTCCGTTGAAATCTTTTTTTTCTGTCCTGTTGTTTTAATCTCCACCTTCCTTGTTACATATCCACTCAGGCTGAACTTTGTGTGGTAAGTGTGTCATCATTACTACATAAAATCTGAAACAAAACTAAGTTCGAGATGATTCAGGAGTTGGAGTTGAGAAGGTATGGGGTCACTTTATCACATGTCATGCTGATTTTCCCGAGGATAGACAAAAAGGCCACTCGTAAGTATAACAATAAAAATTTGTCCCCCAATCTTATTTTCTTTTTCAGTGCTGAAATTTCTTTTTTTTTAAAATATATTTATTGAAAAAAGATAAGCTTCTACACACACATACATACATACATATAAGCCAGAAAAGAGATGTAGACAAACATATGATCAAGACAAAACGAAACAACAATACAATACCACAATATTACAATGCAATATTACAATACTGCTAGAAAATACTACTGCAAAAAAACTACAAACAGGCAGCAGATTGCAAATATATACATTCAGTATAGACAAGAGAATACTAACAAAACAGAATATATATGTATATGTATACACACACACAAACTAACATGTAGAAAAAATAGGACTTCCCCACCTGTTAAGGTTACAGCTAGTACTATAAGAAGCTAAACTCAAACCTCTTTTATTCACAAAAAGGGTGGAAAACTAGGTTATGACTTTATATATATATAGCAATCTCATTCCCCCTTGCTTAGTTCCTTTCAATCTGAAATTTCAAGCATTGTAGAGAAAAAGAGATACTGAAAATTGTTTGCACCTAGAACTTTTATATTTTCTGTGTTCGTATTCCTTTGGTAACTTTGCCTGCCTTTTGCTTTGGATGTGTAAACTCTCTTTCTAAATGCTCAACTGAATGAACTTTTAAGTTACTGCAGTGCCAGAAGTTTTGGGAAGCAGAATTCTTTGGAGACAATGGTTTCATCCCCCTCTCCCATGGCTATACTATTGGGGCTACCTCTTGTATACATTCTCAAGAAATGAAAAAAATAACATGAAACTTGCTAGGTCAGAACAAAAGCTGAACTAGCTCAGCATCCTTTCTCTACCTAAATGACACATTTTGCCCTGAAGTCTGGGAATTGCCTAGTTCATTTGTGGTGAAGGTGCACCCAATGTGGTTAGACTGAGAAATAGTGGCTTTTTCAAGATGAATCCATGCACTTTTTTCATAGAATCACAGAGTTGGACCACAAGGGCCATTGAGTCCAACCCCTGGCCATGTGGGAATCATCAAAGCATTCCCAACAGATGGCCATCCAGCCTCTGTTTAAAAACCTCCAAAGAAGGAGACTCCACCACACTCCCAAGCAGCATATTCCATTGTTGAACTGCTCTTAGCATCAGGAAGTTCTTTCTAACTTCCTTTCTAACTTCTAAAGATTTTAAACAGAATCTCTTTTCCTGACGTTTGAAGCCATTGCTCCATGTTCTAGTCTCTGGAGCAGCAGAAAACAGGCTTGCTCCATCCTCCATATGACATCCCTTCAAATATTTAAATATTTAAATATTTCTCAGCTCTGTCCATGCCTCAGGAATAGTCTTCTTAATGTCAGCCTACTATACAAGGTGGTAATAAGAATGATTCAAATACTGGTTGTATAGTTCTAAAGTGCTATGGACATGGTTACATTTTTGTTTCTGAAGCAGTTTTTTAGAAATCGGATTCGTGGGTTTCATTGAAAGCATGGTTAAAATAGGTTTGCTTAATGCACCATGAGAAATCATTTCCTCTGGCATGGAATGATAGAGAACAAGCTATCCTTGCTTGTTTCTGTTACATAGCTTTTAACAGCACAACATCTCTATAATTTTAATTTTTCCTGCCCAATACCCTGCACATTTTTGAGCAAAGAAATCGAAGACATCCTGACTCCTCTAGGCCCAGGTGGGCTTTAGGGCGGCACTTGTGCCTGTCATACAGAAAGCACAGAATCTCTTACTCATTACCTTACTGTAGGAAAGTAGTTTTGTTAGTCCTTGGTTGCCAAAAAAAGTAACAAGTTACAACCAACTACATAACTTTTAACTCATTGTTTCCAAGCCCCGGCCTGACCACTCAGAAACATTTTAACTAATTCACTGATTTACTTCCAAATATATGTGTGGGTGCAGGACTGTAGCCTTACATTACAGATGGATGCATGTTTACATAGAAACAAATTTGTGTTCAGCGGGCTTCACTTCCAGGTAATGATGAAAAAGATTAGCCTCTGAATAGTACTGTCATATGTTTTGTTATCTGCTGGATATATATTATTTCAAATATGAATGTGTTGATTGCCTTCTCTAAAATAGAAGATCTTCATTCTCAGAGTCCACTTTGACAGTGTAAAGTGTTTCACACAAATTATAATCCGTAAAAGAACTCTTTAAGGTTTGGGTGAAGAATGGGCAGCAACCCAGTCCTAAAAAAAAGTAAAAATAAAAAATTTAAACACAAAATGCCTCTGTACTTTCTAAGGGGTGATGGAGGGAGGGAGAGAAAGAGAAAGAAAGAGAGAAACTAGGAAGCAAACTAGGGCCATTTCTGCACAACACCGTTTAGTGCTATTATTCCACTTTCAACATCCTGTGGAACCCTGGGGCTTGCAGTTTAGGGAGGGGCCATTAGAATTCTCAGCCAAAGAGCTCTTTGGCCTCAGTAAACTACAAACCCCAGAATTCCATAGGATGTCGAAAGGGGAATAACAGCACTACAACACTGTAGTGAGGAAAAAGCCTAGGACTTTGAAAGCCTAGGGAAGGCAGGATGAAATTTCTGGCATACTGAATCTCCTTTAGTTTTAAAAGAAAATTAGAAATCAATTTTTTTTCAAAGGTGAGGGCAATTTGCATGGAGAAGTGTGGTTTTTTGAGGTCTAATGACCTTTGGCTGTTGTTTACCGCTGCTAACACATAAGTCGGAAATGATCCCCTCATATTGCAGATGTTGGCTGAGGGATTCTGGGAACAGTAGTAGTAGTAGTAGTAGTAGTAGTAGTAGTAGTAGTAATAATAATAATAATAATAATAATAATAATAATATCCATTTTCCTCCAGGCTATGCACAGATCAGGGGCTGAGGCTGAGGGTGAATGCCTTACCAATGTCCACCTAATATGTGAGTTGCTGGTAGAGGTCTGATTTGAACTAGAAAAGTTCAAATTCATAGCTTGCTTTCTTCACCACTATACCATGTCCTCAAATACAGTTATATGTGGAGCCTTATATGCTCCACTTCAACACAGTGGGATTTATTTCCAAGTAAACGTGCATAGCACTATGTGGCACAATATATTAAGCATACAGTACCCATAAACACATCCAGTTAAAAAGAAAGGTGAATGAATATCTTGAAGATGGCATGCTATTTTTAAAATTTTTTATTAACATGTATTTAATATATAAAACAACAGATAAGATTTAAAAAGACAAACAGTATATAAAGAGTCAAAGAAATTCTAATATCTAACCTAATAGTAAATTCAACTAGACTACAACTAAACTAAAAATGGGTCAAAAATACATATAAATGACTTCTAATTCACCAGCTTTTGGTTCTAAGATCATCTACAAGATATACTTCTTCTCGCTTGTCTATAATTATGACACTACTGCCTAATATTTAGTAACTATAAGCTTAACTTTCAAAGCCAAACCTTCAAAGCTAAACATACCAAGTCAGTCTTTTAACTTTTTGTACCATATATTGTTTTTAGCTACTTTGTTTTAACTTATATTGTAAGCTGCTTGAGTCTTATTTTGAGAGAAAGATGGGATATAAATCAAATAAATAAATGAAAACATAGTTTTCCAGGAGACATATTTTGTAGATCTCTGAAAAGCCTTTGGAGAGCTTTTAATAGGTTTTAGAAGGTGCTTTTCTGAGAAACTTTACCCATTCTGGCTAGGGGATTCTCAAAAGCTGAAGTTCAAAATATTTTTTTAAGGTGCATTTGCTAACCGATGCTCTTTCCCAGCGCTAAGTCAAGCATATCCTCCTCTACCATGCCTCTACACTGCAGCTTAAGCGCATATTTAGACTCTGTAGCTTGGGGGGGATTTTTAGTCTCTAGGTGTGAATAATGCTTGTTGCAGAAAACAGCAGTGGGGTTTGGATATCCCCCAAACAACCAGATTTCAGAAGACGATTTGCATATGTAGAATTCCAATATATTAAAAGAAGGCTTCCTAGTACATATATGCATGCAACATAGCTCAAAGGCATACCTTTTAACCCTACTCTTGATACACTTTCTATGCCAGTCCAGCAGAAAAAAAACAGTTGGCTGCTTACTGGCCCCAATTTGTGGTTAAATTAGCAAGATGGCTTCCCCTAACTGGAAGCTTCCGGAAACAGGTGTGAGGTGGCGCTAACGAAGTCTTCTTTAAGATTTAGGCGTCATACACCTGCTTGTGAATCAGACGTGTTAATGAAAATCAGGTTGCCTAGGATAATTAGAACTTAATTAGTGGCTGATACTTCATGTTCGTTGTGAGGGAGAAAGATACCACCCTAACCCACACAGTGCAGAGGTCTGTTCCGTTATTAAGAATGTGGGAAAGGTGTTAATAAGCTCTTCCTTCTTTGGGGTAGAGAAGGTGACACCTCTTTCTCACTCTCCTTCACAAAGGCATGGCTGTTCGACTTCGCTTATTGTTGCTAAGCGTCACCGACCTAATTTGATTCAAATAAGAACAGCTTCTCGAGGAGCTGAAGTTGTTCAGGGTTATCTGAAGCAAGGAAAAGAGTCATTTGTTCCTCAAGAACTGGCTGCACAGCTGCAGCAGATTGGCAGAAGTTGGAACAAGACTGCAGTGGAGCCAGAACTTGTCCTACCCCCTCATACTTGTCTATAATCCCCTACCAAAGTATCTACATCAGCCAGTAGGGTTCTCAGGTTTCCAGGCCTGGTCTGTCTTCTCCAGCCCTTGGGGAAGGAATCTCAGGGTAAGAGCACTGCCTTGAAAGATCTGTCTCCGTGTGTGTGTGTATTCCTCACGTTTTAGGCTTCACTTCTTAAAATAATTGAACGGCATACTGTCATGCTCCAGTCCCAGGACCCAGGTGCAAACACATACCGGATCCTCCCCAACAGCCACCACACAGAGACATGAACAGGACCGTCATGCCCTTGCCACAGGACCCAGACTCCGGGGGCCCAGACAGGTCCCTTCCCAGCTGCCACACCCCAGAAACATGAAAACGCAGTCCAGGAGGTAAAGGGAGAGCCCAGGCCTCGGGCAGTGTTTATATGGGAAGGGCTCATTAATTAGGACACAGCTGGCCAGGATGCTGAGGCTGTATAATCAGAGGCCTCAACAACAGAAGGTTGCTGGAAACCGCTGACGCTATTGGTGGTGACAGCCGTGGTGATTCTTGCATTTTCTACCTGTGTGCTTTGGACCTCGACACTTCACTCTGATTATTGGCTTGGCTTTTGGACTATTCCCTTTCTGGACTGTCGTTGTGTTTTACTGAGAGTTTACTTCAGCACCGAGGCTGTTTTGCGGAGCTGCCGTTATCTAGCTAATTAGGCAGATGAGAAACCTTGGCAGGGTGCCGAGCCCAGGACAAGGACAATACTTACTGCATGTAGCCCAGTGTAGACAAGAAAGTGGGACTCCATGAGACTCAAGGAAGATGCATTAATTAGGCAAACGGCTAGGGGAGACTGCTGGCCAATAAATACAAGAAGTGGGATGGGGAGAAGAGAGTTGCACACAACCTCTATTTCTTATGGAAGCAGTGCATTTTTCTTTTGATGCTTGACTCATATTCCAGAAAAACCTTGACCCTTGCTTCGTGTGCTGACTACACAGCTGGATAATCCCTTGAACTGCCACTCGGAATTTATTACTGATCTGGACTGCTGATACAAGAACAGTAATTTGACTGATAAACTTCTATAAACCTTGACTGTGGCTGCTATATAGACTCTGTTTAAGGATGGTGAACTGTGGCTGGCTTTCTAAACATGACACATACTCTGTGAATTGATGTTTACTGCATCACCATTCTTAAAGGCATCACCAGGGGCTGCCCCTTATAACTTTATCCTCGTCATATCCCCAAGATCTCCTTCCTGTGACATCACAAGGAGCATCCTGATGTCTAGGTTTGGGCCCTGAAATCTCAGAGCCCGGCATGGTCTTGACTTGGCAACCTTAATGAGCACTCTTCTGATGTATCCCCACCCCCTCCCCCAAATTCCAGTTGGTTCCTAACTTTATGCCATTTTACTATCATGGTTACCCCTCCCCCCGAGAATAATGGAAGTTGTAGCTTAGTGAGGTGAATTTTCAGTTAAAAGACCCCTGGTTTCACGTCACAGAATTTCAATTGCTAGGATTCCATGGGAAAAGAGAAGGACTGTCAGAGCAACTTAAGTCAGTTGGGTTGGGGTGTGCATGTATACGTGTGTGTCAAATATATTGCTGTATATTAGGATTGCATACGTGCATTAAATGGCAGCAATTCAGAAAGAGTAATGAAGAAGGTGGATTAATCAGTGACTAGCAAAAGTCTTGTGGCACTTGAAAGACTATCACAGATATTAAAGGATGGATCTCTCGGATTAGAATGCACTTGCCTCACTTATCAGTAGCCTTGTATGGTTCTTAAAAGTGTCTGTCTTCTTATGTGTTAAGTCAATTCAAAGAGAAATTCTTTAACTTTTAACTGGAGTCCTCTCTACAGTTAGTACTGGTATACATAGGTGAAAAGATCTTGCCATTCCCCCTCCCTTCACAGGCCTCCTTTGAGCTATAATTCTACCAAATTCTAAGGAGACATTGGCATTGTGGGTGGACCTCAAAGTCCTCTATCTCTTAGGTTAACACCAGTAAAGGGCTGCTATTACATTAATACACAGGAGAGCCAGCAAACTTACCAGTACATATTGGGACCAATGCACAACAAGATTGATGCACAACAGGACTGATGCATATCAGTCCCCATTGTGCATCGGAACACTGACTAAGGAGTGCCAATGTCAATTAGGATACTCTCGTCACAGTTGCATTAAGCATTTTTGCAATTCACTAACCAAGTTACTTATCACCTCTGCTGCCTAGCCAAGGATATGTAAAGTTACATCACATACACTTACACTGGCCAACATTTATAAGCGCATATAACATCACGGCTCATCATTATCGGAAAGACTCACAACAGGGAGTAAGGCTCGCCACAGCTTCCTGTTGAATGAAAACTTGGCAACCTGCATTATAGCCACACAATATGTGAAACAGCATTGACAGCCTCAGCTGGGACATTTGAGGTCAAGATAGCAGCAACTGAGTATTAGTTCAGAGAAGTTTCGCTTCCTATGCTAAGGTGAACACACACACACACACACACACATGCTTTGTTCCATTGTCACTTCTGGTCAACAAGGTTAACCCAATTTTCAAAAAATGCAAAAACATCTCAAACCTGTTTAACATCGGTGAAAATTGGATGAGTGTAGGACCAATCAAAATTATTTTACTGACTGAGCTGTAGCAGCCGTTACTGCCTCCAGCTCCTCCACTCATTTCAACATCCCTCCTGTCCAAGGTATACTAGGGTCCCACTCTAAGAGAAAGACAGCATATAAATATAATAAATAAAAATAAAATAAAAATAAATAAAATACTACATTACTTTACCAGATAAGACAGAAAATCACATCACTTTCCATCTTTTTCAGTGAAAATATGCTACAGCAAATTAAAATACTAGCAGTCTGACTTTTTTTACCACACTCAAATCTGCTGCCTGAGCCAGTTGTATTATTTTGCCCTATGGTAGCACCAGCTCTAGATGCAAGTGTGCACACTATGTAAAGCAAAGCATTCTCTTTCAAATTATGTTCAAGGAACCGAGGAAAAAGCCAGACACTAACATCCGTTTCCAGCCTCATATACTTGATAAAAAGAATCTCTAACCATTCACAGAATGATTTTCTGTAATCACTGCACAACTACAGTAACCCATGAGATAAAAGTGTGGCAAAATACCGGGAATAAGGGCAAGTAGACAGGGCTTTGGATGTTGCATGGCCTGTGTTGGGCTTTTAAGCTAGTCTGCTGCATTCAGATATGGTGAATGATGTTATTGCACCATCAGCACTGATTTAAGATTCAGGCTATTTCCACACTAGACTGTTATAGTGCTATTATTCCACGTTCAACATCCTGTTGACCTGGATCAGACAGGAGGGCTTCCTACTCAATGGTATTCCTACCCTTCAACACTGAACAGATGAAAATCAAGACTTGCGTAAGCAAGCAACTTTAAAGTGCGATTAAGATGACAAAAGGTATTAATGAGGAAAAACACACAAGTTAGGAGAGGAGCAAACAGTTCGCTTTGGCCTGAGCCTCCTGGGAAGGGCAAGATTCTACCAGCTCCCCTCTTAGGCCATTTCCGCACTAGACTGTTATAGCGCTATTATTCCACTTGCAACATTCTATGGAATCCTGGGGTTTGCAGTTTCCCTCCCGAAACTGCAAACTCCAGGATTCCATAGAATGTTGCAAGTGGAATAATAGCGCTATAACAGTCTAGTGTGGAAGTGGCCTTAGAGTCTATTTACAATACACTATTTATAGCACTATTATAGTGCTATTATTTCACTTTCCACATCCTATGGAGTCCTGAGGTTTGCAGTTTAGGGAGGGGCATTTACAATTCTCAGCCAGAGAGCTCTTTGGCCTCAGTAAACTACAAACCCCAGAATTCCACAGGAAGTTGAATGTGGAATAATAGCACTATAACAGTGTAATGTGGAAGGCCCTATGTTATGTGTAAACTACTTTTGCAATTTGAACTCAGTTTCCAGCAAATGAAGTAAGCCAAGGACAAAGGAAGGAAATGGGAGGAAAAGAAAGAAGCTGAGACATTTTAAAAGCAGCTGAAAAAGTGGGACAGTCAAGATTGTTGAGAGATTAATTGGGACTTTCTCTGCCAAATCAGAACAGTTGTGGGGTATAGATATTTTCTTCCAGGCAAAGGCCATGGCATCAGAGTACTGCATGCATCCCCAAAGAATTCTATAATTCTGTCTATCAGGATTTTGATTAATACAGCCGGCCCTCCACATTCTGTAGGCCTAGGGATGCAGGACCCCCAGAAAAGTGGGAAAACTACACATAACAAAATGTGTGTGTGTCTGTGGAAGGAGCTGGGGCATGGCAGGGAGAACAGGCACCCAGGGTCCAAACCAGGTCAGGGAAAGGAGAAGAAATTGGGGTAGTAAGAATGGTGGCCCTACACTTCCTCCTTCTTGCCCGTCTCCTTCCCTAGGTGGGTGGGGGTCATCGAGAAAGGTTTTGTGGTGCTGGGAAATCGGGCTATGAGCTGTCCTTAGCTGGCCAAGCAGCAGTTGGTAAAGGAGAAGGAGGACCAGAGACGGGTTTTTAAAGGACCGCATTGCATGATTGGAGCCACCAAGAGGGAAAATTCCCTTGGAAAAGAAGCACTTGAGATGTGGGGGGCAGAGGTTGAAGAAACTCACAAATAATCATATCCATGGAAGTTAAACCCACAGATGTGGAGGGCTGACTATATAACGAAAGCCAATCTTCCCCAAAGTTTGTACATGAGCACATACTTAGGCCATTTCCACTTTACATTGTTATAGTGCTATTATTCCACTTTCAACATCCTATGGAATTCTGGAGTTTGTCATTTACTGGGGCCAAAGAGTCTCTGGCTGAGAGTTCTAAATGCCTCTCCCTAAACTGCAAACCCCAGGATTCCGTAGGATGTGGAAATTGGAATAATAGCACTATAACAGTGTGGTGCAGAAAGGCACTTAGCAGCCTTAGGTGGGGGCCACAATTCCCAAACTCCTCCTTGAGCCTTTTTTGATTCAGAAGCCTATGTTAGATGCACTGGCGGAAACCATACTGTTTGCCCTTGAGGTTGCCTTCTGTATACTCTCATCACCATTGTGTTCCCAACTCACCACCACTCACCCACCCACTCCGTGTTTTTGCTCAAATTGATTCTAGAGATCTTTTTGTGGCTAGGACAGCAAAAAACAAACCCGCACAAAGGCCTGGCTAGATGGTGTGAAGGAGATAACCCACTCTTCCGAGAGGTTGTGGCAAAGCAGCCTTGCTAGTAAGGCTTCCTGATCAAAATGTTTGCAGAAGAAGGAGAGGCAAAAATTGTGTTTTGTCAGTGTGGAAAGAAGAGGTATTTACTCTAATACCAGGAGGAAGTGGTATCAGAGTGTCCTTTTTAAAAAAAAGGATATAGGAAGAAACATCTTAAAATAAGGCACTGAAAGTATAATGCTGTAGAAGTCGGCTGAGAACTCTATTGAACGCTATGGCATTGTTGTTCAACAGAAAAACAATGGCCATTTCCACTCTAGACTGTTATAGTGCTATTATTCCACTTTCAACATCCTATGGAATCCTGGGGTTTGCAAGTACAAACCCCAGGATTCCCTCAAAGGCCCCTCCCTGAACTGCAAACCCTAGGATTCCACAAGATGTTGGAAGTGGAATAATAGCACTATAACAATCTAGTGCGGAAATGGCCAATATGTACATAAAGATAAAATTGGTTGCAAAAATGCATACTCAGAGGGAAAATTGCAAACAAAAGGCATACACTAAAAGAAAAGGAAACTTGCTTCCAAAAATGTGCATAGATTGTTGTTTTTTTAGAATTGTAAACTGTTGTGGAAACAAAATGGAACAAACTTGTACTTTAAAATATGTGTAAATTGCAGAAGGCAAAGAAGCAGATTTATCCATTCATTTATTAGATGCATTGTATACAATTGGACTTAAATTAATCCCATCAAACGTAACCCTAGTTGCTTTCAAGTGTCGATTACACCTGGATCCAGTCCTATTGTACTGTCATTCTATATTTTATATGCAGCATTCTATATTCTTCATCAATAATTGCACCATTTCATATTTTGTGAGAGTGTTCCCTATACCTTGCAACATTTACTTTTTGGCCATAAGCTGTCCATGATGGCTAGGGAATTCTGAGAGTTATAGTCCAAAAACATGTAGAGTAGTTCAAATGATAAATGGGTGCTGCAGTTCAAAAAAGTGCCCATGCTGGCTGAGGAATTCTGAGAGAATGTAGCTTTTTTTTTTTCAAAAGTAACTTGGGGAGTAGTGCTCCCCAATAATGAACTCTTCTCCTTCAAGGTGGGCAAAATTAACACATGGGGTGTTGAGAAGCTGCTGGAGGTGTGGTCACTCAAGACTGGCAATGACTTCCATAAATAATGTCATGTGATATAACTCAGCCATTAAGATGGAGATGGGGAGCATTTCAGCTCAGGAGGTTCCGCTGCTGTTCCAAAAGCCTTGCTTGCAAGTTCCACCCCTCTTCCCTCCAATGTTATGCAGGAAACCCTGCTTTTATCTCCAATCAATGATTAGAGATAAGAGTTGGGATTTCCCTGCTTATACCAGAAAGAAGACAGGCTTCCTTTGGTGTAGTGCAGGGAAACCCCAAATTAATCTCTGATCAGCCATAGGAGATAACATGGCATTTCCTGAATAAGAATATAAAGTGTTACATGCTAGTGCACAATTACTCAGGTTATTTACGGACTGAATATGGGAAGATGATATATGGAGGGCGTTATGGGAAATTCAAATGGCCAGTTTTATGTGCTGATTAGAAAGTGCTGCTTTTGCCACTCATTGCCAAATAAGCCAGATCAGGTAAACCTTGCATGAACAAACAGAAACATTTCGAACTTTCTAGAGACCACTTGAAAGCTTTTTCCAAAATGCATCCAGGGATGATGTTTTCGTTCACCACTTTCCACTTTTCTTATGATTTCCACTCTGGTGGTCAGACAAACAGATTTTTTTTTTAAACATGCTTAATATGCATGTTTTTAACATGCTCTGGTGAGGCAGGTATATCTGTTTTCCCATCTTCTCTATGCTTTGCTGTTCATGCAAACTCAGCAAGGGATTCCAGAGGCAGCTGCTGTTTACCTTGTCTGCTGTGGGCAAGTATACATGGCTATTGCAGGATTGGCTAGAGTAGGATCCTGCTTTTCCCCAGCTCAAACTTCATTACATTATTTACTAAAGACATGCCACTGTAATCTAGCAATGATGGTTTGTATCTGTCTAGCCCTCCTTCACCATTCTCCCAATGCTGCTGTTGCTAAAAAATGTCCAGCTAGATAGAAGATGAGGTGGAAAAAGAGGAGGAGAGTAGGCTTTAAAAGACTTTGTAAAAAGGAGCTGCTTTGTCAGAGGCTTTGTTAACTGTACATAGTGCTGAGCTGTACTTGGCTTGAAAGATGGCAATATTGCTGGCTCATAGTTTGGACAGGGAACTGTTAGATAAGGCACACCCCACACCTGTCCCTGGCTCATGGGCTAGAATTCCCCCATAGGCCAGGACTGGGTTGGGATTGCACACTGGTTCAACTAGAGACAAAAAATGGCCTTCAAAAATAATTACTTACAAGTACCGGTCAGTGTTCTTCTTATTAAAACAGCCAATTTATCCACTAAAGCCATATCCAGAAGTTTGATTAGCCAATCTTCCTCATTAGGGGTAACTGATTGCTTCCAACTTTTAGCATATACAATTCTAGCTGCAGCAGTCATGTAAAATAACAACGTCCCATATTTTTTCCCCTATATTTTCATCCATCATACCCAACAGATAAATTCAGGTTTCATTTGTAATCTCGACCCAAAATTTTCTCTATCAACAAATGGATATTTTCCAGTATCTTTTAGCCTTGGGACAATTCCACCACACATGGTAGAATGTTCTCTTTTCTTTCTTACATTTCCAACAATTATTATCAAATGCTTTATACATTTTTGCCAATCTATTGGGAGATTAATACCATCTTAAATACATCTTATAAACATTTTCTTTTATATTTTGGTTGGCTGTGCATCTTAAACCCTTGTTCCAAATCTTTTCCCATTTTCCATACTCAATTGTATAGCCTACATTGCGTGCCCACTGAATAATAGATTCTTTAGTAATTTCCTTTTCTGTCTCCCATTTGAGAAGTAATTTATATATCTTGGATATAACTTTAGGTACTTGGGACCCTTTACTCCTCTGCTTAAGAGGCAGATGGGGAGACTTAGCAGTAGCTAGCATTACAGATTAAATTTGGGTATGAATTGTGAGTTAAGTTGAAAATGATGTATCAAAAAGATTTTTAAGTTAGTATTTACATAAACTGATATAAATAAGCTGTTATGGAATTTAAGGAATTACATATATTTTAAGATAAAGATCAGATTAACATATAAGGGAATTATAACTGCAATGATAACATGTCAAGTGGTAATAGGGTTTGGTTTTTTTCTTTGTTGTTTCTTTTTTCTGTCATTATTATTATTCCTGGTTTCTTGGGGGGTTTTTTGTTCTTGATCATTGTATTTTTTATTATGTAACAACAACAACAACAACAACAATAACAACAACTTACAGTTATAATGTCAAGGCCCTGAAGTAGTTATAATTACAAAAAATGTTTCTATTTCTGTTTCTCAAGAGTAACTTAATTAATTACATCAACATACATACTGCTCTAAATGCTGCAGGCTGCTGGCCTGTGGTAAACACATTTCTCCACCATCTACCTTGTTGTCATCACTTCAACACCCACAACAGAGCTTGAGGCAGCAATACCAGCCACCACCTGAACCCTGAGACACTGTTCTCCTACCATTCAGTGAGGCCATGTACCCCTGTAGCGAGAAAAGTATCTAAATATTTACAGTTTTGCAGTCGAAAGGTGTGAAGTCACCTTCCTTGCATTACAGTTATAATGTGAGTTATATACATGTATCATAATTATTGTGAAAAGGCCTTGATTACAAGCCACTAGCTGTTTGTGACTAGTTGTTCAAGCTTTGCTTACTTGATTAGTTTTAATAAAACAAAGCTACATTTCAAATGCACAAGTATTGGCCAAGCAATTCAATCCTGCTACACTCATTGTCCAGAACATTCCAAAGCCAAAACCCCAAACAGTACAAACAGAAGAGCTTCTCATGTGTTAACATTTAAGGCTGCAGTCGTAGCATAGGTGCCTCTTATTTGTTGTAAAAGGGAACGATTTACAACTAGCTAATTATTTGAAACCATTTACTTCCTATTGTACTCCTTATTAGGAGTATAATTAAAATTTAGATATACAGTGGACCCTCCACATTTGCAAGGGTTTGGGATGCAGAACCCTTGTGAAAGTGGAAAAATTGCAAATACCCCCCCACACACACACACACGTGATACTCCTCCCGTTCCCCTATGGGGCTTTGGCACAGAAACCTTCCTTCTCTGTGCCAGGGGCAAGGAAGTGAGAGTCAGGGGAACTCTAGAGAGAAGGAAGGAGTGTGTGTGTGCCTCTGCATTACCTAACCTTTGCTTCAGTGCGAGTTCTCAGCGCTGGGGCAGAGGCAAAGGAATGAGAAGGGAGAGCTCCGGACAGTGAAGGAAGGTGTGCACGGGTCTTCCCCCCCGCCATTGCCTTACCTTTTGCCTTGGCACTCTTGCCTTCTTTCTCTACGTGAGCAAAATGCAAGGGAATGGGAGGAGGAGAATCAGGGGAAGGCACAAGTGCCTCTTGAATAACCAAATTTGTGATAGTCAAACCCACAGATGTGGAAAGAGAACTGTAATCCAGATGCAGTGGGCTAAGAAGTCGAATGTATGTTAGTGAAATGGTTTTTTCCTTGTCCTTTCTTATTCTTCTCCTGTCCCTGCTTTTTTCTCTGTATCTTTTTCTCTCTTCCTATTTTCTTTTTCCAATTACTCTCCCTCCTCTTTCTTTCTGTTTTTTCCTTCTTTTTTCTTATTATTTTATTTTTTAGACATGTAGTTTGTAATTTTTAATGTATTTTTAAAAATGGTTTTTGTTTTGTCATCTTTTTTATGCATCTTTTTAGGTGTTAATAAAAATAATTTTAAAAAAAGAAAAGAAAAAAGAAACCAGTCTCTTCCAAGGTCTCTGGTCCTTAGACCTGGCTTTGTAAATACATACCCAGTTCATGATGAGAAGGTCCTTGTATTTTTCTAAATCACATGATAATGCTTCAAACACCACCGCAATTGGTGTGATCTGACTCATAGCTACTCACTGTTCATTTTCCTGATGGGTAAGATTTCCAGTGAGAACAAAGTGTATGAGTCAAGATTATCAAGGTAAAGTATGAAGGAGGTGGAAGAAAAGCCACCTATTTCCCATTCTTATATTTACTCTGAATTCAAAGTGTTGTAAAACGTACCCCTGACGTTGATGACAACTTATGATTAGGATACAGCTAAGGTTGTTGCCTCCCATCTCCCTTTATTTTCTTGTTCATTTTCTGTTCAGAAATGGACCAGGTTCTTCTCTTTCTTGAATATAAAAATGAGGAATGTTGTGTCTGCTGAATTCTTCCTGCAATGTCACCATTAAAAATACAGCATACCAGTGGAAAATGATAAGATCTTTAAACCCCAAATCCTTACAAAGTAAACCTGAATTGGATCTGCCAATTAGAGGCAATAAGCCGAACTTGTAAGAAATAATATTTTCTGATTCCACACAGCAAAGGAGTCATTTGAGCTGAATATCTGCTGGGGCTTAAGCCCTAGAATAGGTAATAATACATTTTTAAAACTAAATTTCCTTATTGCTAGAACACTTGATTGGGTTTAAAGGCCAAAGTTTTGAGACAAGTTGACTTCCAGGGCCATTTCTCATGCAGATCTGGAAATTCTGCTCAGAAATGGCTAAGCTGGAATTCCAGAGAATCTATGCTTCGTGTGTAGAGTGGAGGTCGGAGTTACCAAGTTTCTAGTCCTGATAGTGTGAATCTATATTATTGACAGTGTGTCTTCAAAAGAACCCTGGGTTTTCAGCAGTGAATATCTGTTTTGCGCCTGGTGATTCTTTGTGGTGTGTGAATGAGAGAGAGAGATGCCTCTCCCGTGTATTCAGAAAACATGTGAGGGAGTTCATGGGGCTACATAAGTTTATCTTGCTCCTTTGTACACAGCACTGCCCACACATGGCATACTCCCCAACATCTCACAGATGAAAACTGGGATATGTACGGTCAGCAACATCAAAGCATGGTGAAAACAGCAAAAGTTATTAATAAGGAAGAACAAACAGGCTAGGAGAGGCTGCAGGAGTCTGCTTTTGCCTGAGCCTACTGGGAAGAGCAAGATTCCGTCCCATCTTCTTTTCTCCTCGCTGCTGGATTAACTGGGTACGAACTACTTTGCACTTTGAACTCACGGCCTTTCCGCACTACATTGCTATAGTGCTATTATTCCACTTTCAACATCATTCTGGAGGTTGCAGTTTTGAGAGGGGCCTTTAGAAGTCTCAGCCAGAGAGCTCTTTGGCCTCAGTAAACTACAAACCTCAGAATTCCACAGGAGGTTGAAAGTGGAATAATAGCACTATAACAGTACAGGGCAGAAATGCCAGCAAATAAAATAAGTTGAGGACAAAGGGGGAAAGTGGAAGGAGGAGAGAGAAACTAGAACATTTTAAAAGCAGCTGGGGAAAAAAAAGGATTAATCAGGACTGTCCCTGGCAAATCAAGACAGTTAGAAGGTATGATGTGGAGGTTTCCTATGCAAGGAACCCCTTGGGCACATGTGTAGAGGTTCTGCTCAGGTGCACCACATACATTCTGGGCGTGGGATACAGGGATCAGTAGTGGGATACGGGGCAATTACCTCCACTCCCACAACCCATCTCTCATATGTTCTTTGCACACAGAGGGAATATCTGGCCCACCCCCTGCCCTGCTTTTGAGACAAGTTCCTCAACCCGTAAATGCTTCCTAGCCCTCAATTCTTTATAATATTCTATGAGTCATTTACCTCCCACATTTTACCAATAAGGAAAAGAAAAGAAAGAAGAATGCCAACCGCTCACATTTTATGACAGAAAAGGGAATATGTTTACTCCATTTTATTAAAGATACTGATAAAGATACTGATGGAAACTGGAGTGGAGAATTACCTTTGTTGAGAATTTTTTTTAAACATCTATCTGAGATATAAGTTGAGCAAAGTATGACTTTCACTGTTGTTTTTGTTTCTAGTCGAGAGAAGAAAAAAATGTGATTGACAACCTTTATGTGGCTCTCACTTGCTTTGTGTGCAAGCCAGTGTTAATAAGAATGGGACCAATTTTTGTGTGTGTCCATTTAGCCCTGGGAATATGTGAATTAAAAATAAAGAAGAGGGTGCCTCTGAGCACCTGTGAAGAGACTTTCTAAGCTGCTTGGAAATCACATATCCAGTCTGTGTACATTTGGAAGGGTTTTTTTCAGGGTGTGACAATCACGTAAGAGAAGGGTTTTTTTCAGGGTGTGACAATCACGTATTCCAAGCCGTGAAAACGGTCCTTTCATTAGAGGAGCAGTGTTGTATAGTAGTTAAAAGTGTTGACCTAGGACTTTGGAAATCCAGCTCCAAGTCCTCATATAGCCATAAAACTCATTGGGTGAATCATGGGCAAGCCACTTTCTCTGCCTGAACTGTGGCAGTGCCTTTAAGACTAACTGCTTTTTATTTTCACATGAGCCTTCGTGAATATAGACCCTCTTCTTCAGATGCAAGGGTTTAGCTTGTGTGAAAATAAAAGTGCTGCCACATTTCTTTTTCTTTTTCCCCTTCCTTCCTCTTTTTTACGTTGCAAGAGATAACGTCGCTACTTCTTTGAAATCTGCCTCAGCAGTGTATGTTACCTTGGATTAGTGTGCATTATGTGTGGATCTGTGAGAATGCCATTGCAATGTAGTGGTTAGACCGCTAGGCTAGGACTTGGGAGATCGAAGTGCAGTTCCCACTCTCTCTCTCCCTTTCAGGTTTACCTTCCTCATGGGGTTGTTGCAAGGCTGACACGGAGATAAGGTGTTCTGCCTTGAATTCAACTGGAAAAGGTGAGATATAAAGGTAAGCAATAAATAAATGATAAATTAAATTTTCCTGCTGCATGACCTACACATTAAATCCCCTTTTAGAGTGGAACCTTTTCTATGTCCCACAAGCCTCTCCCATAAAAAAAGGGATGCCAACTCTACAAGCCAGCTGTTGTACTTGTGCCTTTAAATAATTGCAGCTTGCTGTGCAGGCATTTCATGCAAGAGTGCTTTCTTTGCTGATATCCACAGACTGAACTATAAGAGGAAAGCCAGAACACTGCTATTGGTTAGTCTCAGAGTACATAGATACACTGGAGCAATAGTTGAATGGTGAGCCAACACATGAATAAATCCAATTAATTCAGTGAACCTACTCTTGTCAAGTCTAAGGCCATTTCCGCTCTACAATGTGATAGTGTTATTATTCCACTCCAATATCCTGTGGAATTCTGGGGTTTATAATTTACTGAGGCTCTCTGGCTGAGAATTCTAACTGCTTCTCCCTAAACTGCAAACCCCAGGATTCTGTACGATGTCGAAAGTGGAATAATAGCACTGTCACATCAGAGAGCGGAAATGGCCTTAATCTTTTTTTTTTAATTTTGTTTATTAAAATTTTTCTTCTATTTTTTCCTCCAAATTCTGTATTTCCTTCATCAACTCCCTCTTTTTGGCTTCTCTTTCTTTTTTCAATCTAGAAGCCATATTTTATAAATTGCTCTCTCATATGAACTTTGCTTGCATCCCAAACTATTGTGGTCTTTGTCCTCTAATCTAGGTTCGGCTCAAAAAAATTTTCCTCAGTTCTTGGTTACATTGTTGTAATACTTCTGTCTTCAGAAATAAACTTCAGAAACTTGAGGCCTTTATCACGTCATTGGTTTGCATCTCTCCATTTGCCGTAGCCAGCATGACCAGTTATGAAGGATGGTGGGAGTTGCAGTCCAACAACATTTGGCAGACTGCCCACCTCTGAGAGAGACAATGCATTCATAGAGAAAACTACCTTTTACAAAGGGAGCCACAGAATCACCCTAATGAAAATCCAACGCTGTTAAAATAATGATGTAATTTTTAAAGCCTGTGCATTTTTAAAAAGTTCTTTCTTTGGTGCTGGTATAGAAATTTGCAAGGAAACATCTATGCACTTAGATGCACTTTGGAACTTTCCATAATTGGGCTTCCAGAATGTGTGGAAAAACTCACATTGGAACAGATGCTTGCTGTTCTCTACAGAGATCATCACCTAAAGCAGTTCACGCATAAAGAGAGCTAGAATAAATGTACAGATGAGGTGATGGCTGTAATACTTTAAAAAGAGTTAAGTTCATGGATGACAGGATAACTATATGATACAAGGAGAGTTAGTTAAATGAAATCCCCATGTTCAGTGGCAATATATCTCTGAACATTACCTCCATAAGAGACCCAACAAGGAAGGTTTGTTGCCTCCATATCTTGCTTCTGCGTTTCCCAGAGGCATCTGACTAGCCACAATTGGGAACAGCATGCCAGACAAGATGGTCCTTGGCTTTGACCAACCTGGAGGGCTCTTCTTGTGTCCTGATGCTAAAGGTACAAGAGTGTTGGCCCTAGCTGGTTTGCTAATGGTACTGTTGGCAATAAGGAGTTTCACATACTCTGTCATTAGTTTTACCCCTCTGAGTCAAAATTGAAAGCCATGCAGCTTTTCATAGAATCATAGAAATGTAGAGTTGGAAGAGACCACACGGGCCATCCAGTCCAACCCCCTGCCATGCAGGAACACCCTCAAAGTACTCCTGACAGATGGCCATCCAGCCTCTGCTTAAAAACCTCCAAAGAAGGAGACTCCACTACACTCTGAGGCAGCATCTTCCACTGCCGGACAGCCCTGACCGTCAGGAAGTTCCTCCTGAGGTTCAGGTGGAATCTCATTTCCTGCAGCTTGAATCCATTGCTCCTTGTCCTGGTCTCTGGAGCAGCGGAAAACAAGCCCTCTCCCTCCTATACATAGCATCCCTTCAAATATTTAAACATGGCTGTCATGTCCCCTCTTAACCTTCTCTTCTGCAGACTAAACATACCCGGCTCTCTAAGTCTATCCTCATAGGGCATGGCTTCCTATTTTGGTCGCCCTCCTCTGGACTTGCTCCAGCTTGACCATGTCCTTCTTGAATTGTGTGCCCAGAACTGGACACAGTATTCAAGATGAGGTCTAACCAAAGCAGAGTAGAGTGGTACCAGTATCTCCCTCGATCTAGACACCATACTTCTATTGCCGCAGCCCAGAATTGCATTGGCTTTCTTCGCTGCTGCATCACACTACTGACTCATGTTCAGCTTGTGGTCTATTAAGACTCCTAGATCCCTTTCACACGTACTGCTATCCGGCCACTTTTGATGGCTCTTGAGACCAAACCACAACTGACTGTTGTGTTTTCACCAGTCCTTTAGTGTGAGAATCGAAACACAGCAGAATCAAGGAGGGATTAAAATAAAAAGACTTGTCCACAGAAACCATCATCTTTGATTTCCAAACTGCAAGGTGATATATATGGCCATTCTGTGTCTGTGGTTGGTTGTGAGAGTATGTATGTGGTTGGGAGCGACAGGTTGAGAAGAGAAAGAGAATAAGAAAGAAATGCAATGTTATATGGTCAGGTTGCCAAGAACTAAGATTTTGACAGAGGTAGAGGGCTGAACAATGGTTTACAAAAAAATGTTTCAACCGCCCTGTACCTGAAGGCTTTCTAAGTTAACCAACAGCTATGAATGTGAATATGCATGTTCTGGCAGCACAAGTTTGGTGTTGCGTAGTCAGTTTTGACTATGGACTCTGGCGCACAAAGGTGGAGGATGAAACAAGTGGACAAATCACAAGCGGTGAAGTTCATCCAAAAAGCAGTCTCTGTCCCTTATACCAGCGTTCGGTGTTGCTTCACCAAGACGAACAACATTGGCTATTATCCTTCCAAAGACTAGGAGATAAGAACTTTCATAACTTTATTCCATGTCTGACCACAAGAGGGCTGGCTGTCATCAGGAGTTTTTTTTAAAAAAAACTAATGAGCTGAAAACTGCAAAAATTAAAATAAAAAGACATTACTGATTCTTTTGTATTTATCAGAGTAAGTTATGTCATTAAAAGAATGTATAGCTGTTAGGTTACACCAAGTTCTTTGCCAGCAATCTATACATTAACGTTTTTCTGCTGGCAAGCGATGTGTGGTCTTTGCAAAAATGAAAACAAAAATCCTTGGCTGGAATCCTATTGGGCCATAGTGTAGTCATAAGTGGACTTATGTTTGCAGGAATTAGGCCCTTATCAGACCAAGGTGCCATACTGCCAGAGCGATGTGTTATTCCTGGTTTGGGATCAGTCCTATTGCACAATGTCGTTGCTCACCAGCAGCTATTGTGTTGCAATCCGTTTCAGATGTGCCCTTTTTTCAAGCTGTAAGCAATCTGTTTATGACCCCTTTTCCTGCAGCAATCCAGTTAGCTGTGGGAGTGCAGTTCCCTCATAACGCTTCCTTCTGTAGCTAATCCAGTAATGGGTATGGTATACTACTGTGTTACTACGCAGGTATAGCATAATTTTTTTAAAGAAGGACTAATAATGAGGTATGGGACAATGGCAATGATGCTGTAACTCAGAAGGAAGAACAATGCAAATGATGCTATTAATCTACAGATGTCGAAAGGGTGCAATAGACAGGGTTAATAGCCTGATATCATCACAAGAATGACTATAGTGGGATTCCAGTGGAACAATGTGGTATTAAGGTATGGTGTGATCAGGCTATTAGAACTGTGCAGTTGCATAACATCCATCTCCAGTAGAGGGCTACTGTTACATTACACTCGGCCCTCTACATTTGCTAGGATTAGGGACACAGGACCCTGGTGAAAGTGAAAAATTCACAAATAACAAAATGTGTGTGTCTGTGGGAAGGGGGCTGAGACATGGTTCAGGAAAGTGGGCATCCCAGGGTCTAAACCAGGTCAGAGAAAGGAGATGGTTGGGATGGAGGTCCTTTACTTCCTCTCTCTTGCCCATCTCCTCCCTTGGGTGTGTGTGGGGCATGGGTACAGGGTTTGTGGTGCTGAGAATTTGGGCAGAGAGCCATCCTTAGCTGACTAGGCAGAGACTGGTAGAGGAAGAGGAGGACCAGAGGTGGGTTTTTAAAGGGCTGTGTGGCTGGATTGGAGCCACCAAGAGGGAAGGTTCCCCCAGAAAAGAAGCCCCTGAGGTGGGAGGGCAGGGATTGGAGAAACTCGCAAATAATCAAATATGTGAATGTCAAATCCGCAAATGTGGAGGGCTGACTGTACTGCATAGTTCGTTGCATTGGTTCCTATGTGCATGGCATGGGTCCTGAGGAGTTCCGGGCACCAGTGCATATCTGGCACTCTTGCTGGTGTCCTATTATGCATCTTTGCAGTTCAGTAGCCAAGTTTCTCAGTGCCCCTGCTACATAGTTAAGTATATGCAAAGATATGTAACCTAACAGGTTGGATAGAATTCTAGTAATCATTGCTAATTCAATAGTAGTTACGGGTGGAGTGCTTAGAAACTACACACTCCAAGATGCCAAGCATTTACTGTATCCTTATCCTGCCTTGTACGTCTTGTGAGGTCCTGTAGTAAAAGGCACTGAGCTTCCTTGTTATGTTCCAGGGCTCAACCTTGGCTTTGAAAACAGGGCATAAAAAAGCCACTGGGCTGAACGGGAGCTGCAGACTGAGCATGCAGATGAAAAAGCAAAAAACGTTGGAGGTGTTTAACAGAGACTTGCCCTTCTACTGAACCCATGCCTGGATAAAATACCCCTGTATCTGTGGCTGCAAAGTACAAAGCACTTAACAAAACACCACTGGGAACTCTGGCCTGCCTGGACCAAGAACAGGCAAAGTGGGTGAAGTTCACAGATGTGTCAGATTGATTTAGCCCTGCCATAGTCTACCATGTGGTAGCAGTGGAGGTGAGAAGTGCACAGCAATTTTTTTTAAAAAAAGACAGGGAACAGAGGATGGATATAGGAAGTTTTGTGTACATTTACCAGGGCTTCCAACACAAAGGAGAACAGAGAGAGAACTTCTGTTTGCTTCTGATCGGTCTTTTGCTCTTTCAATACCCAGGGATATCCTTTATTTTTTACCGTCATCAACTCCCACCCCACCCCAACTACTTCTTTACTTAAATTTAATCAGAGTCTGGGGAGAAATTGCCTGAGGAATTTTCAGAGATTGTTTTCTGCCTTCAGAGTAGATGGACAAAGTCTGATCTGGTGTATGGTCAGCAGCTTCCAATGACCCAAATCCAGTCCTTGGAAAGGTTTCTCCTTTGACTGGCTGAGAATTGTAATCCAAAAAAAGAGAAAAGGCTAAGTACTATTAATGAAAGCAGGTGAAGAGTACTGACATCTAGATAGTTGAAGACTATACCTTGGCTCAGTCATAAATTAAAATGGAATCAAACTGTACAAAAATTAGAAGAAGACTAGGACTTGGAAAGGCAGCTATAAAAGAACTAGACAAGATCTTCAAGTATAAAGATATATCAATGAATACGAAAGTCAGGATCATCCATGTTATAGTATTTTCTATTCATAGTTATGGTTGTGAAAACTAGACAGGATGTTGAAAGTGGGATAATAGCACTATTTAACAGTGTAGTGCAGAATGACCCTTTGTGTTAGGGAAGGGAACTGATAGAAACTAAGCATTTGTAACTAGTTGCTTCTAAACTGTGAGAATCATGATGATGCTGATGATAAAGGTGATGATGGTGGTGATTTAGAAGGGAAATTAATATTCAAATTTTGACAGTGAGGGAAAGTCTGGCTTCAGTTCAACAGTGGAATGAGCTGCCTCAGAATTGGTGGAGTCTCCTTCTTTGGAGGTTTTTAAAGAGGCTGGATGGCCATATGTCAGGAATGCTTTTATTCTTTATTCCTGCATAACAGGGGGTTGGATTCAATGGCCTTGTGGTCTCTTCCAGGTCTATGATTCTACTCTTCTTTTGTCTCTGTTTGATGACAACAAAGTAGATGGAAAAAGACTGTATTTGGCACCATAGGACAAGATCCTGTAGCATTCAGATTTCTTTAAAGTAACTAAAAAGAAACAATTTATTACTTTTGAAGAGTGACGTAAAGAATAGGTTTAAATGTAACTATAATTGTAACTAACTACCTTTGGGGTCCTTGGAACTAGAACTGTTAACTAGTTACTTCTTATTTTTGAAAAGGAACTTTCTGAGTTCAGTCCTGCAGAAGCCGATGGGTCATCAGAGGAGTACATTTCATGTTTGTTCAAACGAACAAAAACCAGCTGACACAGCCCTGCCAGAATTTCCTGTTGTGTACAATTATTAAAGATACAGTGTTCCACTCCTCCTTTCTGTCAGCACACCTGAGAAAACGGAAAAGAGAAAGAGTGGTACCTAGTAAAAAAATTAGGTGAGGGCCAGCCTGCTAGAAAATAGAATGAGGCAGCTGCCTCAAGTGGATGATTGTTGTAAAAAAGCAGTCCATTTTAACTTTTAAACAATTTTCTTTCTTTCTTTCTTTCTTTCTTTCTTTCTTTCTTTCTTTCTTTCTTTCTCTCTCTCTTTCTCTCTTTCTCTCTTTCTTTCTGGAATTTATAAAATTCATAAAAATATAATAACATCCAAAATCCAGAAGAGCACAATACCTTTACTGGCTCACTGAAATGCACAACGTACATCATGCAAGCTTTTGAAGCTCCACTGGCTTCTTCATCAGGCAAAAGATTTTTAAAAATCATGCAGGAGAAGAAAAGAGATGATGTTAGAGTCACAGGCCTACATTTTGCATCAGATGTTGTTTTCTGCTATAGTTCAGCTGGTTTGGAAAGATCTCAGTGCAGGCAGTTCTCAATGCAGACTCTCCTTCTTGGCCAAAGGGCAGTAAAGACTTACTCTACTAGCAGCAATAAAGTAACTTCTCTAGTGATCCAAGTTTTCTTGGATCACTAGACACTAGACTCCTTTCTTACACAGAGAACACTGAATTTTATCCTATCTTTCTCCCCAATGGGGACCCAAAGCAACTTACAATATATTTTCAAACAAAAGAGCTAAAGTAATATATAGTACAATTTTTTAAAAAAAATAATTGCAGTCACTCCAATTAAAACATTGATTTCAATTGATTTACAACAGATTAAGCATATCTTTCATTTTCAAAATAGCATGTCCGTTGCACTGCCTTCTACCCCAACCAGAAAAAGGCAGAAGACCTTTTTGAATAGGAAAGTCTTTGCCTGCTGGTGAAAAGAAAGCCTGGGAAGGAGCAGCAACCAAGAAAGTTCTCTCCTGAGCCCGCGCCAGATGAGACTGTGAAGGTGGTGGGATGGAGAGAATGCCCCCCTCCCACAGATCTCATAACTCAGGCAGGCTCATCTGGGGACATACAGGCTTTCAGGCTTTTCAGCCAGGACGTACAGACTATACCTAACCTGTATAGAGCTTTATAAGGCATAACCTCCAATTTGATTGTGCCCAGCAACAGACAAGGGAGTTAAAGCATTATCACTGGCGACTGCTTCTTCACGCTGCATATTGTTAAATTCAGGCACTTGCAAATATGAGATGGGTAGGTGGCCACCACACAGGGTGGCTTTTAGAGGGGATTAAGTGGATAAATTCATAGATCTGAAGACTATGGGAGATATATACTTTTTTCAGTATCAGAGGCTGTATATTTGTATAGGCCAGTTGCTGGGGTATCCAAGCAGGAAAGTGCTGTGACATTCATGCACTGCTTGTGGGCTTCATATTAGGGCATAGGTATGCCAGTTCAGGATTGTCCTGAGTCCTGAAGTTTCTGACCCAGAACCTTAAACCTTGGGAGGTCCCATGGTGATATCATTAAATACTAACCACATTGTTCACAGCTTGCCATTTAAACACACATACACACGCCTGCGTGCACACACACACACATACACACACACTATATTTTTCTGTTTGGAAATTAAGGCAGAAAACTTAGCTAAAGAGGCTGTTTCCAAATCAAAGTGAAAGAATTTTATTCTTTCTCACTGTTTTAGAGAGATGGGATAAAGAACATGTAACCTGGCATACTTGCTTCTCCCAGAAAGTGGATGCAGGGGATGATGGAGGGTGAGCTCTGGCACCAAACAACTGGGAGGGAAAAGAAGAAATTAACTAAGCCCATTTCTGCCTTACACTATTATAGTGCTATTATCCCACTTTCAACATCCTGTGGAATTCTGGGGGTTGTAGTGTACTGAGGCCAAAGAGCTCTCTGGCTCTAAATGCCCCTCCCTAAACTGCAAACCCCAGGATTCCATAGGATGTTGAAAGTGGAATAATAGCACTATAACAGTAGAGGGTGAAAATGGCTTAAAGTAAACACATGGACATCTTGGAGAATCTTTGCAAGTTGCAGCAAGAAATAAGTGAATAAATGAAATAAATGAATGAAGAAATAAAGAAGCAAGCAACTGCTCCAGTAGCTGAGCTGGAGATTTGCACACAGCCGTTTTCCCTGGTTCTGAAGCTGAGCCGCACAAAACTGGAGAATTTGTGCCTTGCCTGGCAATGATGCATGAAAATTGCAGACTCAGGCCCTGAGATCTGGCAACCCTTATTGGGGTATCTTGTTGGCCCTTGTGAGAACAGAACACTAGCCTAGAGGGAAAAAGACTGGAGGCCTTTTGTTTATTCCAGCGGGGCTTCTCTTAATTTTCTTCCAGTGCCCTGCCTCTATCCCTGACCCCATCAACCTCTCTCTTTCTCTTCTACAGAAACAGGCAAACACCTGGGGAACCACACAAGCTGGCACTGGTTTCCTCTGTATGCATTTCGCTGCCTTCCCCAGGCACCCTTGGGAGAGCTTGTGGCTTCTGTCACGGGACTCCCACCCCACGCACTTCACTGCCTTCGCTTCAGAGAAATTTCTTCTTTTATAAGAAACCAGCACCGCGCTATCTCCAGTCCGCTCACCTGTCAAGGGAGTCAGAAACACTTTCTGTCCTCCCACAGTTTCCTGTCCACATGGTGGCAGGCATGACTCAAAGCTGAAATGTGCAGTGCTACAACCATAGTTTTAACCTGCTGTGTCATGTGCACCAGAAGAAGAAACTTTTCTTTCATATTAAAGGTTGTGTGTATGTGTGTGTGGGGGGGATACCAAATTGATGGACACACAGAGAGGCATGAATTCTCACCTTTAAAAGAGACAGAAAAATGGAAGACATGCAAATATCTATACAAGGGAGATTTTGTGCAGTTTGTATCCTGCATTAAAAAACTATGAGTCTGAGAAGTCTTAAAAGTTTTTTAAAAAACGATTTAGCTGAGGAAGTTCAGAAAGCAATGCTTTTACTCTAAGAAGTGTGGTTTTGCTGCATTGTGGGTTAGGTGGGATTGGCCCAAGACATTTTGTTGCCTGAGGCAGAACAACAGAACTCAACCACCACCCTGCCAAGTCAAGATGCATAGTATACAAGTTATTTTGGTACCCGGCTATTTAAAAAAAATCCCACAAGTACCTCTTCCTGAGAGGAAAAAGATAACAGCAGCAGTAGCCATTTTGTGGTTTTTAGTAACATTCAACGCAGCTGCCGGAGGTGCTACATAGGTATTTGCACAGTTGATTCCATTTTTAATGTCTCTTTTAAAGGTGAGAATTCATGCCTCTCTGTGAGTCCATCAAATTAATCAAAAAAATGGAAGGCACATAACTTCAACACAACAGTTTGGGTGCACAACTTCAATTTTCTGTTGTGTGAACTGAAAGTGGGGAGATAAGTGCACATGATGTCAAAAGGACCTTCATCTCTACAAGTCCTAGAACTAGAAGGAAAGGTGGGCAAAATTACTCCACCTTCAAGAATGTCCCAGGTCCTGAGGGAAAACATGTCTCACACAGAGCCCTGCATGTTTCTATATCACTTGCCCATGAGTAATTTTAACTAGATGATCATGTATCCATCCTTCCATCCTCAACATTCTTATATTGCCCAGTACTGGGATGAGTGTTGTTATAATGAAAGACGGAGAGGCCTTCTCTACCTTTAATTATTGTGCAGAACAGAGAATTTCAACAAGTGTAGCTTGTTACTTAACTGCATGACAAGCAACACCTACGGAAAGTCCTTCTTCCACACAACCATTAAAGATACAGGGGCCCTCTCCAGTTTTCAGTTTGGCAACTCTAACCAGGACTAATCCACTACATAATTAAATAACTAAGAACTAGGCTATAATATTGAAAAACAAACATTGTCATATTAAAACAAAAGCAATGGTAGCTGAGCCTTGCTACTATTTAAACAATTCCCATAATTCCCTACCTCTCAGCATCATTCTGGGATACTGTCCTTAGATCCAGCTGCCAAATGCTTCTTGGAAGTAAATATAACATGACAGGGCCCACCAACCATGGGATGTCCAGTTTCCACTACAGATAATATCTGCCAGGTCAAGCTAATACAGCAGGGAAATACTTGAGGTGGAGGTTCAAAGCCATGGAGGACTTTGAAGATATAGATGAGGAGGTTATGGGGGTTATGGGACTGGACAAGACGTCACTGCAGAATTGGTAGGGACTTGGAATCAGATCTTAGTACATCCCTTGTACAGAGCCAGGGTAACTCAGTTGTTTGGACTACAGCTACCAACCCTCTCCCCCAACCAGCATCCAAGCAAGACCCATACTGGGAATTTGTCTTACCCCACTAACATAATTTTATGAAGCATCTAGACAGCATTATTTTCAGCTTGTAGTTCTCCTCTGTTTTTTCACAATGCTGTTTTTCTTTTTTCTTTTTAATCACATACATACACAAATGTTAAGGAGAAAAGAAGAGGAGCCCCAGTTATAGCACCATGATTCGACTTTTAATGTCATGGCAGCATCCTATGGATTCCTATGGAATCTGGGATTTGCAGTTTAGGGAAGAGTATTTAGAATTTCCAGCCAGAGAGCTCTAGAGGCTCCCCAAACTACAAATCCCAGAATAGCATAAGATGTAGCCATGGCAGTTAAGGTGGAATCATACTGCTCTATCTGTGTAGTGTGAAAGATCTCTGGAACAGCTGTACAATGCCCTTTGATTGTGAGAGCTAGGCTTTCTCTGTCAAGAAGCAGCCCAAATAATCCTGGAAATGCTTTTTATTTACTTTTGGTGACATAGGCACATCTTTCTATTTAACTGAGTAGAGTCTGTCAGTGTTTGTGCTCATGGTTTGCACACAGATGGTCCTGCAGGTTTAACTCCTGTCATCTCCAGGCTGAAAATACTTGTTTTGGTTATTAATGTTCAGAAGTGTTTCATGGGCTAGTTTTGTGCGGGTGGCTTCATAGGGCTTGGATTGTAAATTGAATGTTTAATTGACTGCTTTTGTGCGGATGGCTTCATAGCACTTGGACTGTAAGTGGCTCAGGACTTCATGTTCCAATTAATGCTAGAGATGGAATGGAGTAACTGCTGCCTTAGATATTGCCAAAGGGAGTGCAGCCATGCATCACTGCTTCAGTTGTCTTGGGCCCTACCTGAGATTGTTTGCAGCCAACACAACTGAAACAAATTGAATTTTTCCAACGTCTCTTCTAGAGGCCTAAATTGTCTGAAGACAATTCAGATCTTGGATGCTAAATGGGGTTGGGCAAGGTTAATCCTTGTACAGGGAAACACCAACAAATACCAGGTGCTGCAGGATGAATTTCAGAGGAAGGTTATGGCTAACCACTTCTGAGTATTTCTAGCCTAATAAAAATCTATGAAATTTATTTATTTATGGGGTCACCTTAAGTTGACATGTGATTCAAAGGCACATATACACACACAACACCTCCTTTAAATCTTATTGCAAGCTAGAGTTTTGGTATCAAGCCCTGTAGCCAGTATAGGGAAAGATTTAATTTCAGATTTTTTAAAAATAAGAATTGACTACAATTAAACAACATTCAGAACAAGAATGGAAAAATGAGCTTTTCCAGTGTGGCAAAATGGCAGATATTCTCATCTCTACCTGCAGCCTCCTTTTCTCTCCCTGCCCCTTCCCCTGCTTAATGAAATATTTTGTTGAATGTGGAAGTCTGATCGCATTGTAACTGGTCTTGACAATGAAGGGCCATGCACCAACTGGAGAGCGTGGATATTTCTGTTGGGAGTTAGAGTTTCCCAGGGTATTAGTCCTTTTTGGGAAATTCTATAGAAGTTAAAACTGTTAGGAATCAGCCTTCCTTTAGCAGAGTAGCAGAAAAAGCATGACCAAATTTCTGTATGGCTTCCCTGAACTGAAACTGCCTGAGAAAACAAAACAAGGCAGGGAGTTTAGAAAAGTTTAGTAACAGCTTTTACATTTACATATGCATTGGAGAACCTACATCCTAGCTAGCTAATGAATCGATCAGTAGCAGCTTCGTTCTTAACTCACCATCTTGATGGAGATGCGACGCATGGTCAGAGAAGGAAGAAGAAGCAAAAATGGAGGAGAAGAGAGAGAGTTCTGAGAAGGGGGGTCTTTTATAAGACTGATGACCTATCATGGGTCACATGATCTGATAATCTGAACACAAAAGGTGTTTATGATCATGCATTTAAATGACACAGGGACAAATGGTAAGGCTTTATGTGAGAAGAGGCTTTGGCATGCAAAGAATCTCTATGCTATCTAAGCCCCATTTGTCCTAAAACAAAAGGTGGGGAAGGAGAGAGTGCTGGCATTTTTCCAGCAATTTCCACCTTACCTCTTCAGTTTCAAGATACCTTACAACCCAAAACCTAAGACTACGTGATCAAAACAAGAAAACAGAATGATAAATAAAATTATCTGCCAAGTTAAAAAGAAAATAAAAACTTTATTTGTCCAGTGCATATCAGACACAATTGACATTTACTGGACATATGTATGTTTTATATTCATTGTTAAGGCCAGCAGATGCATTTTTTGTGGGTGACTTTTAAATCAATCATGTCAAACTTGATAAATTCAATAATTTTATTCTTCTTTTCTTCAGCCACAAACACCATGAAATTCAACAGGATCCCTAAGTGGGAATGTGGAAATAAATAAATGAGTCTGATTTGAGGGGTATAAATTTGGATATTTGCGATCATATTTCATTAGGAATAATTCTCAAAGTGAACTAGTTCGTTAAGATTTTTACGGGGTGCAGGAAAACATTTCATGCATTATTGCAAATTCCACCACCTCTCTGATTGGATGGGATTTTTCTCTCTCTCTTTGGATAGCTTGTTTAAAGTTCCCCTGTTTTATTCTGAATAGACAGCTACACAAACCCCTTGATATCACTCTATATTTGGGTGTCCCTTAGGAGTACAAACCCTGGAGCACAAAAGCAGGAGAAGGAGTTATATGAATCCCCCTCTCTTTCTTTTGCAGGATCACGGTTCCTATCCGTCACCCTTCCCGCTCTTAATGTGAGAAAACGGAACGTGTTTCTCCTATTATCACCTTCGAGGTGATGATGAGGCTCTAGGGATAGACGGGAGGAGGAAGAAGGGCTGAGGGTGGGAGGCACAGCCAAAATCCATTGCAAAAGCACTCCCCCCTTGTCACAATGTATCACATGGTTCATACTCAACAACTGCACTAAAAATCCTTCCAGCACCACCAGGCCAGAGGGGGACCAGGAGAAAAGGCCCCCAGTTCATCTATCAAAAGAAAGCACTAAATTGCTTCACTTTGTACGTGAGATGAGGAAGAAGACAGGGGAAGCTAATAAGACTGCAGAAAGCGAAGAGAGAAACCTACCACTGAGAGGGCAGCAGAGCATGAACCAGGCTAGGAAAGACACAAAGGAAGACACAACAGTTATTAGTAGAGTAGAAACTCTTGGGCACAGTCCACAGGGAGATTTCCCTGTCCAGTTCTCAGTAGGGGAGGACTGTCCTTCAATGTGAAGTTGTGGCATCCAGGCTGGGAATTTACACATCACCAAGGAACATAACAAAACAGCACAGACCTGCATTACATTTTCATGTGTTCATTTATATTAATAGAGACATTTTTAGAAATAATTCCATAATTTGATTAAAAATATAGTCTATCCCACCCTACTTTTACCACAAAATGTAGGTGCCACAAGGGCCACCCTGCAATGCCAGTACCTCCTTGCAAAAGGGGGGAATGAATTAGCTCAAAATCAGGAGGCTAACGGGGGGGGGGAGATCTTTCTACCAATGTTTACAGGTTCACGCAGGAAAAGAACCAGCCAGAGATTCAGAAGTAAACTAAAAATGTGTTTTATTGAGGGGAATTCATTCATACATGCACACAAGACACAGACAGTCAAACATACACACAAGAGCTGATTGAAGGATAAAGGGAGGAAAAATTATGGATAGAGAGGCTGAGGGTTTGGGGTTATAGTTACCATTCCAGCAGAGTAGTGAAGAGGTTGAAATGTGGCTTAGACGTGTGTCTAAGGACAGAGCAGATCACGATTCAGGGTGACATAATGAGGTTCAGCATTTCATCTGACTACATCTGACTTCTCAAAACCAAGGGTTTATATACTCTATTTCCCTCCCTGAAGGGTTGTGAGTTAATTGCTCTCCCAGCCTAGTGGACAATGGGAACTGCAACACAGACAATGGGGTCTGGAATGGAGTGTCAGCCCACTAATGTTCGCAGTGCTTGGGTGACAAAGACACAGTGGGTGTTGTGATAGCTGTCCATTGTGGGTGCTACAAGAAAAGAGGAAGGAGTCCAGGTGCACAGGGGATGGGTATCTGTCAATCAGTGTCCTGGTGGGCTTCTCACAACTGCATTTTCTGGGAAACTCCAGCTTCTACTTTAGGCTTATTGTCCACAGGAACAGCGATCGTTTGCCTGACAAATGACTTAGTTTTACCTGGAAGGTGTTTATGTTGACCTGCCTCTCCTTCTCACGTTCATAGTCAGAGTCCTCCCTTGGACGATTTGACCTCTCAGTCACTTTTCAGGTTTGATTTTGATATCACTGCCAATTAAAATGTGTTGCCAATTAAATATTATGCCAATTAGATATGGTGCCCATCCAAAACATACCATTACTGGCAGCCAGACATGAGTCCTAATACCACAATGATGGAGATGGTAACTAAGGAACGTGTGTGCCAGATTCAGTGTTCAGGGGCAACTTGCTGCTTTCTCTTAAAGTTCTTTAAAGCAGATTTGAACAAGAGAACCCTTCAAAACAGAGGATGCTCAAGAATTGTCCTCTGCGAAACAGGACATGTGGCCATCCATTTGTCAACTGCAGCCAGAGAAATTGAAAACATTACAGCTGTCACTGTAAATAGAAATTGGGTACATTCTGAGTCATAGAATCATAGAGTTGGAAAGGATCTATGGGATCAGGTCCACCTCCCTGTTCAACAAAGGATCTCCAACTAGAGCATCCCCAGCCTCTTTTTTGAAGACATCCAGAGAAGGAGACCCCACCACCTCTCTGGGCACTTGATTCCATTGCTAAATTGCTCTTACTATCAAGAAGTTCCTTCTAATGTTCAATCAAAATCTATCCTTCTGTAACTTCAAACCATTAGACCTGGTTCTACACTCCGAGGCAGCAGAGGACAAGCCTTCACCCTCCTCCTTGTGGTAGCTCTTGAAGTATCTAAAAATATCTTCTGTTCCTATCTTAGCTACCCTTGCCAGTGTTGTATCATTCGCAAATCTGGTAAGGATTCCCTCCACCCCATCTTCTAAATGATTGATAAAAATATTGAAGACCATCAAGCCCTGACACAGAACCCTGAGGCACTCCATTTGAGGCATCCTTCCAATCTGAAGGACAGCCACCAATGACAATTATTTGAGCATGATTTTCCAATCAATTATGGATCCATCTGATGATGTTTCCATCTATTCCATAATCTTGCTGGGTATCTTTTTTCTTTGGCATCTCTGGCCACAGCATTCTGCCCAGTATTTCCCTGAGCTTGATAAAATTTGTGTTAACTCTACCTATGCAGAGAACCCATAAATAGGGATAATGTCTAGTGTCAATCCACTCACTCTTCTGGTTCCTCCACCTCATTTCCTGATCCTGTTGGTAACAGTTTGGGTTTTTTTCCTCAAGTGACCATTGGCTTGCTCCCCTAGCCAGTGCATTCCTGAGAATAACTATATAAACCTTTCTCCAAATTTTCCTTCCCTGTGCAGAGTCTGCAGAATTACAAACACCATGGATTTGTCTACAGTGCAGATTGAGCTAAATTCATATGCCTTCCAACATTTCACAGATGAAAACTGGGACACATGTGGTAAAGCAACATCAGAGGGTGGAAAAAGTTATTAATGAAGAAGAACACACGAGTTACGAGAAGCTGCAGTGGTTTGCTTTTACCTGTTGTACTGGGAAGGGCAAGTGTTCCATCCTTTCTTCTCCTCTCCCACCTTTCGAGTTAACTGAGTGCAAACTGATTTGGCACTTTTGAGGCAATGGAGCTTATAGAAAATGAAAGGTAGCTTTGCTAAACTGGTTGATATTTTTATTTTTGGTTTTGCTGAAATAGTTAATAGGAGCCTTGCTGAAATAGTCAATATTGAAACTGCAAAGACAGGTTCATAGGAAGGGCATGAAAAGAGGAAAACAAACCAACAAGTAACTGAGTAGGAAGGCTTAGGTCAGTTCTTAACAAGAAAGATCAAAAGATCTTTTAGAAGATAAAGGCCATTTCCACACCAGGCTTCTGTAATGGTGCAGAGCGACCTCTCACGGAGATCTTCTACACCGTAGAGTGGATTGGCGTGGACTACTTTTTGTAGTTCCGCACCAGAATCCACTCAGGAGCGGCCGGAACTAGCCGCGCTGCGTGTTTTTTAAAAACCTCTTTTTCGAGGTTTTTAAAAAGCACGGAGCGTGCAGCCCCGCGCCGCTCCGTCGCCCGGCTCTGACGCGGATTTGCAGGCGCGTGCAAATGCGTGCCTGCAGATCTGCCGGGGGCGGGCTTCCGGTTGGCGAGCTTCTCCGGTTGGTGGAGAGCCACCAACCGGAAGGAGCCATTTGGGACACCAGAGGACTGCGGAGCAGCGAGCTCGTGCTGCTCCGCGTCGCGACGGACTTACCCAGCTGCCGGTAAGCTCCGTTTTTGGGCGTTTTCGCCCGTTCCCCCCCCCCCCACATGTGGAAAGGGCCAAAGTCAGAAAGAAGCTAAACTGATACAGACTAACAAAAGAATGCAAAGTGTCAACATGACCTGGCGAAAGTTATAGGTAATGCACTTGCGAACTTATCAATTAGATTGAGTTCTGTGAAACGACCAATCCGGTTTGGTTTGGGGAACCAATCACGTGGTGGATTGTAAACTTGTAACCAATCAAGTCATACTTGCAAAAATGTATTTAAAAGATTGTAAACTCTTTGTCTGGGTTCTGGATTTGCCTTAGAGCCCAGGTGCTTTACTGCACAGTAAATCAATAAAAGCTTCTGTTGGAAGACACTCACTGGTAGTTAGTCTTTTGGGCATGCTGGACACAAACTTAGAAGGGTCTTTGCCTATTTGGTGTGACACTTTGAACTCAGTTGGCAGCAACTGAAGCAAGCTGAGAACAAAGGGTGAAAGAGGGAGGAGAAGAGAGAAACATGTACGTTTTAGAATCAGCTGAAAATGTGGGGAGATATTGGATAGACTTGCAGGGTATGAATTCATTTCTACCAGAAGATAACATGAATCTCAGGAAGCAGAGTACAGAAAATGAGCCACTTTCCTACCTGATTATCTCTATCTGGAAAAAAACAATTAAGGGCACGTCCAGACTGATTGAAAAGACGCAGAATTTGTTCTGGTCTTTTAAATGAATCTGAATGTGCCCTAAGTGAGAAAGAAGTCAGGTGTTGGACTTGAACTTCAGATGCAAAAATGTTTAAGGAGGCCCTGCAATGATTCCCCACCACCACCACCCCTTTTAGGTCCTTGATTTCTTTCAGGTGTGTTCAATCTACCCAGGTTGTAAAGTTGGCCTAATGATGGATTCCTGCATATTGATTAATTGATTTATCAGGCCAAGATGCTGCTTAACAAGAAATTTATCAAACAGGGTGTACTATAAAAAACAAATTGGTTCTACTTTTGATGTTCCTAAGGTGAACCTATCACGGGGTTTTCATGGCCAGATTTGTTCAGAGGGAATTTGCCATTGCTTTCCTCTGAGGCTGAGAGAGTGTGACTTGCCCAAAGTCAGCTGGTGAGTTTCCATGCCTGAGGGGGAATTTGAACTCTGATCTCCAGAGCCATAGTTCAACACTCAAACCAATCCACCACACCGAGTCTCCTAAAACACAGGTACACAAATATAAAATACAATGTAAAAATCATACAAAGAGTCCATGTCACTTATCTCTTATCTTTTTACCAATCACGTCGGTAGCTAAGTAATTAAGTAACTATGTATAAAGCCACCTGAACCAAATATCTCAATCACAGGCTCATGCCTTAATTCCAAGCGAAGTATATTCTAGTGGGGAAGGACAACTAAGCTGAATGAAGAACTTGGAAAATTTTTGTAGGGGGGGGCTGGCCCACAGTTCCCAGCACGTCCACTGCCTGTGGGGTTCAAGGAGTTGAAAAAGAGTACAGTCTCAAGCTGTAGCCGGATGCTTTTCTCTGAGTGAGCTCCTGATTCATCAAAGGAGCATGCAGCACCACTATGAGGGGTCTGTTCTGAAGATGAAGGCATAAGAGCAAGAGTGTAAGGCTCATGCAGTGTCTGGTCCCTAGTTGTTTCAGGCCCGACACTGCTATGGATGCCTAAACACAGCACAAAAGTTTAAGTACCTAGTGCAATTTTTCCTTTTCATTGCATTGTTATATATTGCCAACATGCTATGCTACACAAAACCCTGATTTGCTGGAGCCTTGCATAAGCATGCCATTCCCTCTTGTTGTCAGCTCTGCCTGCTTCCACTTGTGTACCCTCCAACGTTTCAAGACGAAAACTGGGACACGTATAGGCAAAGTAACATCAGAGTGTGGGCAAGCTGGCAGGAGTCTTTAATGAAGAACAACACATAAACTAGGAGAAGCTGTAGCAGTTTGCCTTTGCCTGAACCTACAGGGAAAGGCACGATTCTGCCTGCTCCTCTCCTTTCTTCCTTGTTGAGTTAATGGAGTGCAAACTAGTTTTGCAACAGTTGAAGAAAGTGCAAGACAAACAGGGAAGCAGGAAGAGGAGAGAGAAACACGGACATTTTAAAAGCAGCTGAAAAAATGGGATGACAGAGGATTAATTGGGACAGTTTCAGGGTATGCACTTGCCATAATGACATCTCCCACTACAGCCAGTTAAATTGAGAGTGTGAATGTAGGAACGTAAAGGAAACCTCAAGGTTCTTTAGGAACAAGCTCTCAGCTATAACAGCCTCTTTTCCTCTATACAGCCCCTCAACAGTTCTGTTGGGGAGGTGGAGTAATTTCCTCCTCCTCTCGCCACAAGACATGGCCTATGGTTGTTGGCCTTTTTGATTTTACGAGCACCCACGGACAAGGGGTTGTAGGAATCTGAAGGCCCCCTTGCAAAGGCAACTCAAGTCCTCTTCCCTCCTCGCCAACCCCATTGCCAGGGGATTTGTAACAGCCTTTTCATTCCCCTGCCTGCAGCAACTGACACCAGAGTGAGCAGAGTTCCCTTTCGGAGCACCGAGCTCCCTTAACCCCAGTGGCCAAGATACCGGCTTCTTTACCCTGACGAAATATCAACATGCACCAAAGTTCAACAACTTATGACCTAAAATTAAAATGTGGAGACAGGCCTGGATCTGGCATGTGTGCGCATCTCTCCCAGATCACAAAATGGGGAAGAAGGAGGAGAAACTGACAGGTCAAAGCTTTGGGGAAATGACAGGTTTGGGGTTTGGTTATGTTTTGTTTTCCATGATGGGTATATGTGTGTAAATACCCGAGATGCAGAGCGAGTGGAGGGGCCGCCGGGCAAGTGATCTCGCTGTCAGGAGGCAACAGAAATGAACTCCCCCTGACATTACTATATATGACTCTTCCCTCTTGCAACTCCCCCTTCTTTATATATTCCTCCTCCCATCACTTCTGCTCTGGACAATGCCTCAGCCAACCAAGCCAAGGGGGTAGATCTCAGCTGTCAGAGTTGATCTATGTTGGGGATAACATTTTCCATAGCAGTAAGTGGGGTTAAACTTGGGGTCATGGGTATCAAACATCAAAGGGTGTTTGTTTATCAATCCAGCCTCATTTTGCCTCCTGCAAGCTCCCCTTCTTCATGTCAGCTGCTGCCATCATCACCCTGCTTCCCCACCCCGCTCTGAGGTGCTAGTCCCAATGGACTTCAACTGGCTTACATGTGCATCTCCTTGGCTGGCTGAAAGCCGTTAGCACTAGAGAGGGAGAGAGTCTACAGGAAGCAGACTTAGCAGTGGCAAGGGGATTTATGAACAGTGGGTGGCATAGAGATTGCCATACCAGCAGGCTTCTGTGGGCTTCCCATTGCTCATGCCTTTTGGCACCCAGATGCACCAGCTGCTGATCTTGTTTTCTTTCAGTGCAGCTTATGCATAATTTGATTTTCTTCTTCTTTTTTTAATCACCAAAGTTTAGAAGGGAAGAAAGATCAGCCTTTAAGAGAGAAGAAGTTTCAGCATGTCAGTGAGTTCAGCTTTCCCATCTCTACCTTGCCAGGAAAGAGTTCCTTTCCTGGATTACAGCTCACAGACTCTTCCAGCCAGCAGGGATAATGGGAATTATAGTGCAAGAACTTAACCCTTCCACATTTTATGCCATGGGTTTACTGTATGGTACCTTTCCCCAACCTGTTGGCCACTAGATGTGTGTTGGACCAATTCCCAAATGGCACGGTGGGTGTTGTAGTTCAACCCATCTTGAGAGCATCAATAGAGAAGGCTGTTCTAGGGCCCCCTTTTGGTCTCAGTTTCCTTTGCTACGAAACCAGCATCTATCTACTAGGATTTCCAAGAAAATATAGATATGTAATGTATTTATTAATTTCAACACAAATTAACAAAAATATAAACTGACATTTTTAACATAAACCAAAATTAAGACACATACTAAAATACCAAACTAAAAACACTAAGCACTTACTAACTTGCCAAGAATATAAATATAAATGAGAAAACAGATGGTATACATTAGATTTATTTAAATCAAGCATTGTTATAGAATCATAGAATCAGAGAGCTGGAAGAGACCACAAGGGCCATTGAGTCTCACCCCCTGCCATGCAGGAATACACCATCAAAGCATTCCCGACAGATAGCCATCCAGGCTCTCTTTAAAAACCTCCAAAGAGGGAGATTTCACTACACCCTGAGGCAGCATATTGCACTGTCAAACTGCTATTACCACCAGGAAATTCTTCCTAAAGTTTAAATGGAATCTCTTTTTCTGAAGTTTGAAGCCATTGCTCCATGTCCTAGTCTCTGGAGCAGCAGAAAACAGACTTGCTCCATCCTCCATATGACATCCCTTCAAATATTTAAACATAGCTATCATATCTCCTCTTAACCTCATCTTCTCCAGGCTAAACGTACCCAGCTCCCTAAGCCTCTCTTCACATGGCATGATTTCCAGGCCTTCTACCATTTTGGTTGCCGTCTTCTGGACACGTTCCAGCTTGTCAATATCCTTCCTGAATAGTTTGGCTTCTTTTCCATAATACAAATTTAAAATAACATTATCTTTTATTCCTCCATTCCTCCAAGTGGCAGTGGAGAAAAACAGCTTTTTAACTGGGTCAGTTTTCTTTTGTTTGAAAGGGTACTTCCAATATTCTTTAAGAGTCAAATATCTTTTGGCCTTCAGTGTACATGCAGATCAGTTAGTAAGCAAGCAAGCCAATAATCAATTACTTTCTATGGTAGTAATTTAATTGGAAAGGAATATAGTAACTAGGGTTGCCAGTTCAGGATTGCCCCAGGGACAGAGGTTTCAAGGCCCAAACATCAGACCTAGGGATGGCCCCTGGTAAATGTTGTTAAACACTAACCACAGCTTTTCATACCTTAACATTCAAGCACACATGCACATGTACAACATATTTTCCTGTTTGGAAATTAAGAGAGAAATCTTAGCTAAAGGTCCCGTTCCCAAATCAAGGTGAAATGAGGGGATCATTCCTTCTGACTTACTTGGGGAGACAGGATAAGGACTATTTAATCTAGCCTGCTTGCTTCTAGGAATAAATTGAATGCAGAGGCGAGCAGAGAGTAAGCCCTGGCATCTCAGCAATTGGTAGAGAAGGGGGAAGCTAATTAAGTAAATACTAGAGAGTGCTGTAAGTCATGTCAACATATGAATGAACCCTTGTAGCAAGCTGATGCTCTAATAGGTGAGCTGGAGCTCTGCATAGAGCCCTTTCCTCTTACCCAAAGGTGGGCACACAAAAACTGAAGAACTGAAGATGATCCATGAAAACTGGAGACTCAGGATCTTGAGATCTGGCAACCCAAGTAGTAGTTCAGGGACACAGTACATGCTTTGCATGCAAGAGGTTCCATTCCTGGTATGTCTAAGTAGGGCTGGAAAGGATTACTCTGTGAATCAAGATCTACTGCCGATGAGGCTGTGTAGAGCAAAGTGAGGCAACTTGGGCCCCTCTAGCTGTTAGATGCAGCTCCCATCAGTCCTAGCTGGCATAACCAGTGGTGAAGGATGGTGGACATTGCAGTATGACAACATCAGAAGGACTAAAGTTTACCTGCCTCTGATGCAAAAGAAGCAGGAATGGTGAAACATCTAACAGAATCAACAGAGGAAAATGGAGACATATCTCAAGATGTTCAAAGGGTGGTTGTTATATTAGTAAAAAAGCTCAGTTATGCCTTTAAAAAAACTAATAAACCATCTTTAATGCAGATAATTGTGACTTGTTAGAGCTGGTATAATTCAGTAGTATCAAATATGGAGTCTGGAGCATCTGTAGTGCTCCTCAGTTTCATGACATCTCTAATGTCTTGGAATGGCTTCATTTCTCTGGCTAGATTCATGCTGTTCATTCCATTTTTTGTCCACTGGGACTTGCACCCCCTCCAATTGTCTCAATTTGACAGGGACAGTCCCAATGAATCCTCTGTCATTCCACATTTTTAGTTGCTTTTAAAATGTTCCAGTTTCTCGCTCTTCCTCCCACTTTCTCCCTTTGTCCTTGGCTTACTTCTATTAGTGCAAACTTTGCAAGTACACAAATAGTTTGTGCTTATTAAACTCAGCAAATGGGAGAGGAGAATTTTGCCCTTCTCAGTAGGCTCAGGCTAAAGCAAACTACTGCAGCGTTCCTTCCCATGAATAACTTTTACCATCTTGGCTATACACCTATGTCCTGGTTTTCATCTGTGAAATGTTGGAGGGCATGCAACTGTGAATCAGAGCAATCCAGAATTTGGATAAGAGAAAAGAGCAGCATCTTATAGCAGCATTTTGAATGCCAGTGCACACAAACCAGTCCAATGTAAACAAGCACAGTTCACACTACCTCCTCCCAAACTGAAAGGAGACAGATTCCAAAACCTCTGGCTAAGAACCTGAGGAACTGGGCAAAAATGCTCATGTCAATGTTGGTGTCAAAATCTAAATGTTGAGAAATACGTTGGCTTGCTGGGCGGTTGCTGTCTGTTTTGCTCAGTCTTGCTTGACCATAAATGCTGAGACAAGACCTCACGTGGGACTCGCAAAGAATATATCAATCTGTCGCAGTGGCATTAGTGATCAGAGAGTAAGCTGGGCTATCTGGAAATAAGGTACATTTTTAGAAGAGGACAACAAAGTGTCAGTTGCCATTCATTACCACCTTACAGGGTTCCTTCTATAGCTATTAATACCATAGGAAGATGCAGTCCACAGGTTAAAGAGGTGAGGGGAATACATGTTGCAAAGCAAAGAAGAGTTGTTCTCACATTTCTCATTTCCTAAATACTGTTTGCACCCTGTAAACTTCTCCCACACTTGGAGTGGCTTGAACTCTGAATGAACAAGTAAGACTCACTCTGCTCTGTTTGAATGGCTGCCTAATCCGTATTATCCAGTTTGAAGATAAAGAAACATAATGTAAGAAGGGAAAAGAAAGGGTTGAAATTGATTGTCAGCATATCTTCTTACCACACTCACTGTAGAGGAATGCACTGATTTTCCATTGAAATTATAGCAACATTCAAAATTTGCATGTATAATAAAAGCTAGCATTTAGAAATATTATGCATATCAGTGTTCTTTTCTGTCCTCTTTTTGTATGATTTGGCAACAGTGGTCATCCTCTCACCCTAGCCCATTTCACTTCTAAATCCTTATTTTTCAGCTATTTTGTTATTCTTATGTCATAAATAACATATGAACTGGTTTTAAGGCTATCATAGTTTCATGTCATTTTTTCAGATTCTTAATATTTTATACAGAGATATCAATGGATAAAAAACCCTCATTTTTTAAAAAAAGACTATTTAAATATGCTGTTGTTGCTAATTGCTATCAAGTTGACTTCAGCTTATGGTGACTGTACGAATGGGAAATCTGCACGTCACACTCTTATCAAAAGGAGTGTTCAGGTCTTGTAGACTGAGGACCATGGTTTCCTTGATTGAGTCTATTCACATTTAGTGTGATTTTCTTCTTCCTTTTCTGTACAATATCTGGTAAAAGTGCTCATATGCATAATGCAGATTACAACCATATATATCATTAACTGGGCTCCCTGTGACCAATGACTTTTAGTCTTCATGTACCATTAGTGTTGTGGTTAACTGCTTTCAACTTGACTTCAACTTGTGGCTCCCTAATGGATGGGAGACTTCCAAGTCACCTATCATCAACAGCCCTGTTCAGATCTTGCAGATTCAGAGTCATGGCTTCCTTGATTGAGTCCATCCATCTGTAGTGCAGTCTTCCTCTTTTCTTACTACTGTCATAGGCTTCCAGGACCTGCATTTAGACTCAGAGTCTGAGACAGCAGAACCTGTTCTGAGCCCTGGCACAGAGGCTGTTACAGCAGCACCTACAGAGCAGACAACCGCCCCAGAGACAGAGCAGGGCGCTGTGCCAGCCCCAAAAGGGAGCCCTGCTCATTCTGACACGTAGAGTGACCTACCCATACCTACCTTCGCCCAGTGTAAACACCGAAAGGGTCTCCTCTGTCGCTCCCAGCAAATTTATGCCAAACAGCAATTACTCACGCACCACCTGTGTTGATCTTGGAACCTATAAGAATAGAGCCTTTCCCCCTCTAGCTTTTGTTGGTAATTAACCGACTGCTTCTCCTGTGCTCCCATTCACTGTCCTCGTCTGTGTTTCTGCCTTGACTTGTTTGACTTGACTTTGTTTTGCCTGCCTCTGATTTATGGACATTGTTGGGACCGTTATTGCTTCTCATTTGCAAAGCTGTTTCCTTGCTTAAGTAAACTGACCACTTAAGTTACTGCTGAGTTTCTGACCTGTGTTTGTTATCAGCTTCTCCTGGCTGCCAGCCCAGACCAAGCTGGGACAACTACCTTCTCCCTTACCAAGCATATAATCGTCTTTCTACTGAATCATGTCTTCTCATGATATCCAAAGTGAGACAGTCTCAGTTTAGTCATCGTGGCCTCTAGGGAGAGTTCAAGCTTGATTTGCTCCAGGATTCATTCATTTGCTTTTTTAATCCATCTCTCTCCACCCGTGTGATTACACGTTGGGGGAGCTTTTGCTGGCCTTCCATGAGGAAATACCATGCAATCACCATGTGACAGGGGTCGCACGGTGGGACGGGGAGGGGGCGGAGTCTGCAGCCCCCTTTTAGGGCCCTGCCGACCCCTCATCAGCTTCTTTGTTTGCTGGCGACCCACCCTCCCACCCTATGGTTTCAGTGTAAGATTACTGGTCGCTTTGGGGCCAAGTAGGAATTTCCCTCCTGCTTGGGAGGGATTTCGCCTATCCTACACTGCACTAAGGGATTGAGAAATTGGCTTTACGTGGTGGCGTATTACTTAGATATTAAATAGGTCTCCATGGCTAGTAGGGGGGTTTGAGTGTTTTGGTGAATACCTATCGCACCCTTTCATGTAGGATAAATGCTGACCTTAGACTGAGCCCATGGCTGGCCCTTACTGTGGGATTGCAAAACGGGGGGGGGGTTGGTTTGGGGGGCGCACCTTCCAGAAAAGGGCCAGCTGGGGTTTTAACCCAGCTTAATGAGTTGTCTTTGGGGCCTAGTACCTCGCCCAAGCAGGGTTGGGGAAAACGTCTGGAGATGACTTTTGCCTCAGCCTACCCATTCTGTTGACCTTCTGAGGTCACAAGTTCAAAATCAAGTTCAAGGTCAAATTCAAATTCAAGCCCAAGTTTAAGTTCAAGTTCACTACTAGCTTTATGTTAATTAGGCATACATTAATAAATTGCCCTAGTTCAACCCAAGCCCTGTATGTGGTCTCTTCATTTTGTGGGTTGAGTATCAAACAGTCCTTGGTATCCATGGAACTCTCTTCCAGCACCACTTTTCAAATGAGTCGCTTCTCTTCCTATTAGCTTTCTTTACTGTCCAGCTTTCCAACCGTACATGCATAGAAATTGGAAATAGGATGGCATGGAAAGTTCTGACTTTGGTAATCAATGATATAAATTGTACCAATTTATTTGTAACTAGTATTTCTGCATTATTACTTTATATTTCTTTGTAAATGTTTCTCCTGAACAGCTTCCGAGAGATAAAACCATCAGGTTATTCAATGCTTGGAAAATTACCTTTTTGGACTACAGTACAATGCCAATGGCCATTACTGATAGGAGCATTTGTCACTCCAAAAAAGTGTCACACATTCAAGCACTGGAGCTACTTAATATAGTTCTGATTTCACCTTCATGAGGTTTACTCTTTCTTGACCTGGGAGAAGCACATTGTCCTTCAAAAACAAAGGCAGAGAGACCTGTGGCTTTTGAAGTTTGAAAAACGCATTTGCAAGGTCAGTTATTCAAAGCAAAACTGCAGCATCTTAAGAGGCTGGTCTTCCACAATTGCAATACACTATAACCCTTAAAACAAGAGCACCTACCCGACTATGTTGGCTTTATTATAGCAGCTGGATTTTGTCTATTTTTACCACAGAATCATGTTTTGATGTAGCAGCTGTTCTCAATTTTGTGAGTCCAGAATAACACACCTACCTTGACCCTCATTATATCTGTCATTTTAGAATCTACTCCTATTGTAAGCCCTGATGGAAGAATTTTTAACCACCAAAGAACAAGGAGGGGACTTCCATTAAAATAGCATTCTACCTTGAAACCAAGAAATACCATTAAGCCCATAAGAAAGGTCTTGCTGTGACTTGATAGCCCCCATCAGCCTTCTGCAGTCATGACTATGAGACACCCTTGCAGCCCAGGAATCTGTTGAACGTGGGAGTCTAAGAAGACATTCCAAAGGAACCTGCCTGATAGGGTGGCCGTATATGTATCACCAAGAAAGAAGACATACATCAGCTGAAAAGAAGAGCAGCAGAGGACACAAATTTGTTTGCAATTGGCACATGTGCATTTTTACAGAGAAATATGTATTTAGTAATGATTGTGGATATGCATCTAATGAAGTAGGTTGCAATCCATAAAAGTGTGTGCCAAATAAATCTTCTTCATCATTACCACAAGAATGTTTTCTCTGATACAGACTAGCACAACTCGCCTGGAAAGACCTAATTCTAAAATCTATATACAAGCACAGTCCATCTCTCCTTAGTAAAAATTGTGACCTAGGGACCTTTTTGTCTTCTCAGTATTTCTGGTTAATGTCGAGGCTCTTGGTCTCCCTTCTTAGGATTATTTATTTTGAAGTAGATCTAGGCCTGGATAGCGCTTCAGATAGAAGACATCTTCAGAAAAAGACCTTTTCTTTGCCAGTTCTTCAAACCAAGAATGGTCCGCTGTAAATTATGACACATGGCCACTCTGCTTTTAGATGATTACTAGCACCTGGAACTTGGACATGTAGGCCAGCGTTCTATTAATGCCTTACACAGGAATAAATAGCACAATGCATGCAGAGAAGTTATTCTGATGTTGCATAACAGCCATATGCAGGTGACAGTGGTGGAAGCAGAGCTGTACATGAGGAATAGGCAACTCCCTACACCTTTGGCTCATGGGACACTATGCTAGCATCTGCATTCATCTGTGCCTGCAGAGGAGCCCATTCCCAAACATACGTTGCACGATATTGCTATTCTGTATAAGGACTGCATAGTACAGTTGGCCTTCCACATTTGCTAGAGCTGAGGTTCAGGACCCCCAGAAAAGTGGAACAATTGCAAATATCAAAATATGTGTGTGTCTGTGGGAAGGGGGCTGAGGCATGGTGGGGAGAACAGGCACCCGGTATCCAAAACAGGTCAGGGAAAGAAGAAGGAAAGGGTGTGAATCAGCATGGTGGTCCTATACTTCCTCTCTCTTGCCCATCTCCTTCCTTGGGTAGGTGGGGCTTCAGGAGAGGATTTGAGGTGCAGAGAAAATGGGGTGCAAACTGTCCTTAGCTGGCCAGGCAGCCACTGGTGGTGGAGGAGGAGGGTCAGAGGTGGGTTTTTAAAGGTCTGCATGGCCTGATAGGAGCCACTGAAAGGAAAGCTTCCCCTGGAAAAGAAGCTCTTGAGGTGGGGGGAGGGGTTAGAGAAACTCACAAACAATCAAATCTGTGAAAATTAAACCTGCAAATGTGGAGGGCTGACTATACTAGCATTGCATAGCTCTGCCTGTGGATATTTATACTACGTTGCGATGATACAGAATTGCAGTCCGTGTGTGAGAAATTTGTATCCCACCTCAGCCAAAAGTTGTTTGTTCTTGTAAGGTCCCCAGGAGAGAAGGCAGAGAACACAATTTGAAACCATCCAACAGCACCATGTAGGGCAGGTGTTTTGGTCTACAATTCCCATAGTTCCATACCACTGGCCTTCTGGTTGATGAAGTCCCAAACATTGGAAGGTAAGAGGTTCATCCCCTTCTGTGCCACAGGGCATGGCTTCAAAGCAGAATATTGCCCCCCATACCTTTGCTCAACAACGGTCCTGTGATAGTTAGCTGGCTTTGCTTAGAGTTCTGAAAGCTCTGTTTTATGTGGGACTTTGTTGGCTAAATGGTCTTTGTTGGCCTCAAAACCCTTCAGAATCTGAGATTAACACTTAGAGACCTTGTATGGACAATACCATGACTGAGTTCCAAGGGCTAGGAAGGGTGCTGTAGCTGTGGAGAAAGAAGCTATCCTACTTTTTTTTCAAGTGATGTAAATGAGTCCAACCTAATTTAGAACAACAACACCTTTTTTCATCTCTGACCTCAAGCACTATCTGACAAGTATGTAGGCAGACAGGCTTGCTGGAGATAGACCAGCGCATAGGCAGAGGGCCAATTAAGCTAATCAAGTAAAGGGAGCACCATATACCCTACCTTAGAAACGGGCTGCTGTTACCGCCATTGCTAGCCTGAGCTTGCGGGATATTAAGATATCTTTTGATATCAATAAGTCGGCCTCCTATACCCATTCCTCCCCACGTGCTTGCGAAGCCCCCGGACAAGCACGCATACAGGCTCGGCCGATAATCACTGTAATATTTCAAACAAATACAGGCAGGCCAGAAATAGCCAACTCGCAGCTTCAGGAGACCTCAAGGCAAGTACCTCAATTATGTATGCACACAACTTTCAAAAGATCCTCTGCCCCGCACAGGCAGCTTGATGATCAAACTATGCAACGCTCAAGCACTCCGCATTTGCATACTGGCTACTCTATTGACAATTTGGCTATAACTCAATCATTCAAATTCTGACCTTTTGGAGGCTTTGTCTCCAGCCCCAAACTCATTGTTTTCCCCAAGTATGAGCTAGTCTGAGGCCACAATTTCCCCTATAAGAACCCCTGACTTTGAGCACTTCCTCGGATCGCTCTTGGTTTTCATCCTGCCTTGCTGTCGCTTTGTCCCGCGAGCCTTCCCCTCAGCTCCACGTGCTGAGATCCACGCTCCCCAGCTTCTCCGCTTCTAACCGGGCTTCAGGACAGGTATAGTATTTCCCATACCAAACCTCCTCAAAAATCCCTCTATCTGCTCCTACCTTTATTTCTATAGTTTTCTTGCGTGAGTGTGTTGCATACAATTGTTTGATTGCACTTAAATAAAACAATTATTAATTTCAACATCTGTCTCATCCTTGACTCGGCCTGACCCCGTAGACATAGGGTTCAAGATCTCGCTACGTTACTCTGCCTCTGGCATTGCCAACTCGTGCTCTGTGCTAATTCCCTCCTCATTGTTTGAGCACATTTAGGTGTCCCTCCCGGGACCCCCAGAAATCAGGGTAACACTGCCTAGGTTAGAAGAAACTACAGCAGGTCTATGAAGTTTATATTAGGCTGTGGCAAAGAATTCCCTATTCAGGATCACCCAACTGAGGACCAGGAGGATTCTGGTTTGTAGTATTTTTGGTCATCCAACTCAAATAGCCTGCAGGTCTTTCCTCTGACTTAAAGCTCTGGTGTCAGAAAGGGAGGAGATTAGTGCCTGAATACCTGAACTCCTAATTCAAATTCTGAGCTTCCCTGACTTCTTCCCCACCTCCATCTTGTATTGGAGCAGACTTCTACCATCACCAAGATTCATTTCTCTTAATGTAGGTCCAAACAACTAGACACGTCTGTGGTAAAGCTATGTCTTCAAACACAGGTCCATACCACCATTTTCAAAGCAGTATCACCATTTTCAAAGCAACATGATGACTTGCTTTGAAAGTGGTGACAGAATGTAAGATCACTGCAAGATAGTTTGCTGCCTGAGGCCAGGAATGAGGTGGCCACCCCTCCCATTACATATACAAAAGCTGACTGGACTTGCAGCTGAATCTTTCCTCATCATGACTGAAGGCAGTAGGCCTGGTACCAAGTAGCTTTCTCCTCCAGCATCCTGCTACCATCTCCCAGGGTCTGTTGCATGAAACATCTATGTCACTTTGACTAGTGGTAGGACTAGCCCTGAGAGCGTATGACTTAAAGTGCCCCAAAGGAACATGAGTACAAAGTTGTCAGCCTCCCATTCCACCCCACCACTACTTCTCTGAAGTACCTATTTTCTAGAGGGACTCCCTTCCAGTGCTGAAGGTGAACTAGGGTAAACAGGACTGTGAGGTAAATGAGAAAAGGAGGCAAGAGAATTGCTCAGTACTCCTCCCTGATATGACCCTTTAACATTTTACCATGGCCCCTCCACTTTTGCAAGGGCTCGGGGCTCAGAACCCTTGCAAAAGTGGAAAAACTACTAATACCCGCCCCCCACTAATCCCCTTCCCATGTCCTTTTGGGGCTCCCCCCTTCCATTCCCTTGCCTTTTGCATGCTGGGGCCAGAGGCAAGGGAATGGAAGTGGGGAGCTCTGGAGGGGAGAAGGAAGGCTCACACGAGTCCCTCCCTCCCCCGACATTCCCTTGCCTATTGCCTCAACACAAGTTCTCAGTGCTGGCGCCAGAGGCAAAGGAATGGGAGGGGGCACTCCAGAGGAGAGCATGAAGGCTCATGCTCTCCCCCCTCATTCACTTGTGTTTTGCCTCAGCATGAGTTCTCAGCACCAGGGCCAGTGGCAAGGGAATGGAAGGGGGAGTTCCAGAGGGTGGAAGGAACACACACGTGTGCCACCTTGCATTTACTTGCCTTTTGTCTGGGCACTTGCCTTCCTTCTCTGTGCCTGGCAAAACACAAGGGAACGAAAGGAGGAAAATAGAGGGGGATGCATGCATATGCCTTATGAATAATCAAATTTGCAAAGGCCAGACCCACAAATGTGGAGGGAGGACTGTACATCCAAGCCCCCTTTCCCTTTTCTTGTGATGCTTTGGGAAGATGTTTTGGTTGAAGATTACATGGATCATTGACATCCTATGTCATTTCAGGGAAGTGAAAGGCTTAAGGAGCATTTGTATCCTGGGATCTTATTAGTGCAGGACATGAATTCAGAAACTCTGAGTTCAAATCTCCATTCTGATGCCCTTGGACCTGGCACTACCTACAAAACAAAAAGAAGACACATCTCAAGATGCTTTCTATTAGCTAAAAAGCCTGAGACATTTAGGCCTATGGATACTCTTAAGGTATTTGCTTTTTTAACTAATAAAGACCACCTTCCAACATCTTTAGATGTGTCTTCTTTTCTCTCTTGTGGATTTCAATTGGGTGACCACCAGTTTTTGCTCTTTTTCTTCCAGCTCTCATCCTAACCTACCTCATAGGACTTTTGTGAGGATTAAATGTCACTTGAACCCCCTGACCGGAATCATATTGATGACTTAGACTGGAACAATCCTCCATTGTACCAGAGTATATATATATTTTAGGTGTTGCATAAGGTGATATCCAGTAATTCCTTGTGCAACACATTTGCTCCAGATGTGGAAGGACAGCTGGATAGCAGTACATGTGAAAAGAATGTAGGAGTCTTAGTAGACCAAAAGTTAAGCATGAATCAACAATATGATGCAGCAGTTTAAAAAGTCAATGCAATTCTGGGCTGCATCAACAGGAGTATGGCATCTAGATCGAAGGAAGTAGAAGGGCCACTGTGTTCTGGTTTGGTCAGATTCCACCTGGAATATTTTGTGCAGTTCTAGGCACCACAGTTCAAGAAGGATATTGACAAGCTGGAACATGTCCCAAGAAAAGTGACCAAGTTGATCAAAGGTCTGGAAACAAAGCCTTATGAGGAACAACTTGGGAAGCTGGAGAAAAGATGTTCAGCTTGGAGAAGAGAAGACTGAGAGGTGACAAAGTACCCAAAAGGTACATGATATCCTGAGAGGTAACATGATAGGCATCTTTAAATATCTGAAGGGATGTCATGTAGAAGATGGACCCAGCTTGTTTTCTGTTCCTCCAGAGACTAGAACACAAACCAATGGCTTGAAATTACAAGGTAAGAGTTAACACCTAAACATTAGGAAAAACTTTTTTTTTTTTACTGTAAGAGTTCTTTGGCAGTAGAATAGATTGCCTCTGGGGGTAGCAGAGTTTCCATTTTTGGAAGTCCAAATAGTGGTGGAATGGGAGTCTGTCAGAAGTGCTTTTGTTGTGTTTAGTCCTATATGGCGGGGTTTCATTACATAGTGATTCTAGCTAGCTCCACTCCTAGAAACTGGTAGGCCACAGGGGTGTGCCTGTGAGCCTATCAGAGTGTCCTTGCATACCTGGGAAGCAGGAGTCGTTCTCACAGCTGATCATGGATTGGTGAACCAGAGCTGAATGTGGGAGGTGACTGGTGCTTTGATGCAGTCTGGGAAGAAGGACCAGTATCAGACTAGCACTTCACCGCATGGGCAGAAATTTATGCTCTGCCAGTGGGCCTGTCAGATTTTGGCCTCTGTGTGCCTTAAGTTCCTCAGAGTTGAAAAATGGAATACAAATAAAATTATTTATTAAAAATGTATTTATATTAATCGAGGCACAGTGGTAGTTTTCTCCTGTACTACCCAAATATCATGGCTTTGTTCTGTTTACAATACTGTATTTTCCTGAAAGATGGAGTCCTAGTCGCTTTGGAGTTTGATCAGAAAAAGCAGCCACACAATTTTAAATAAATGAACTCTGTCAATATCTCTTTCTCCCTCTGCTTTTCTAAATATAGTCCATGCTTGGCAGGTTGCAGCAGCCAGATGTGTCAATATAAACTGCTGGTATCTCTATTGGCCTGAACTTTTTATGACCCTTCTGAGGCTAGAAGGGTTACTGACAATCAAATGAGTGCAATGCAATCAAGAGAGTTAAGAGCGCTGTACTTGCTAAATGAATTTACTCACACACACATATCCCAGGCTTCCAGATTCAGCAATACAGCTAGCAATGGGACTTACTCCAAGCCAAATGCCACAAAACAATGCATATTTCCCTGGAAATCAGTCCCACTTATAATAAAAAGACCATGAGAAATAATGAGGCTTGCATCCTGAGCAGACAAGAGCAGGGTGTTAATCTAAAATGTGCTCCAGGACACCTCATTTTGGGAATTCCTCAGCCCTTTCTACTAGTAAACATAGGAAGGAATCCAGTGGGAGGTCTATCTGCACAAACGCCTCCCTTAAAATTCTTATGCTGGCTGGGAGTTACAGTCCAAACAACTGATTTTCCTAGCCTCTAAGATGTAAGAGCATTCCCATGGAAATGTATGCTGCAGTACCAGTAATGCACATTATCCCATGGGAATTATCCGTAGTTTCCCATTCAAGATTAACCTCCACACATCTCATGGGATGAGGGTATTTGCTGGTTAACATACACCTCAAAAATCTTATTTTGAAATCCTACTCTTTCAGGGATGGCCCTGTCACTGTTTCTCTGAGTATACCTAAAGTGTACAGAACATATTTTTAAAAGAAACCTCTGCCGGGACATTCTATAGCAGCTAGTGATTTCCATGTCAGTGGAGTAGTGAATCTATTTCAGGTTTTAACCCAGGATTTAAAAGAGCTATCCAAAGTGCTGGATCCACATTTTCTGTTAGTAGTATGGTGTCATCTGCGTATCTTAAATTGTTGGTGTTCCTGCCTCCAATTTTCACATCTCCTTCCTCTGAGTATAGTCCCGATTTACGTATGGTACGTTCAACATATGAGTTAAATAGATAGTCTGGTAAAACATAACCTTTCCTGACTCTCCTGCCAATTGGAAACAATTCAATTTCTGTGTCTTCTGTTCTAATGGTAGCCTCTCTTATGGCACATACATTTCTTTAAGAGCAGTTCAAAGTTTTTCATGATCTACACTATCAAAGGCTTTGCTATAATTTGTAAAGCTCAGGCTGATTTTCTTCTGAAATTCCTGGTGCACTCCACATTTATCCAACATATATTTATAACATGATTGCTAGTGCCTCTTCCTTTCCTGAATCTAGCTTGGATCTCTGGCATTGCTTTGCTTGCATAGGAAATTAAGGCAATGCTCCTGTGGCTACTGCTGTCCCCAGGGGGACACCAGGGATTGCAATGTATAATGCGCATTTCAGTGTCTGAACTGGAAGCTGGATGAGGGTCTCCTGCAAGTTGAAAAAGGCTGTGAACAGATGTAAAAAGAAATTGATAGAATACTTGGAGAAAAGTACCACTATTAGAAAAGTATTAGATGCGAGAAAGGCACTTATGAGACGGTGTTTATACAAAAGAATGCTGAGTTTAAAAAAGAGACAAGAAAAAATACAGCTGATCATGGGGGAAATAAAAATAAAGAAAGAGAAACTGAAGGAATCTCCTTTGGAAACGGCTGCTATCAACCAAATTAAGATTCTACAGGGACAATTTTCATTGTTATCTGTGAGTGAGATTGAAAAAAAGATATGTTATGTGAAGCAACAGAAGTTTGCGTTTTCAAATAAGTCAGGGAGATGGTTGGCCTAAGGAAGGAAAGAGAGAGAAATTATTTCTAAAGATAAATGAGAGGAATGAGATAACTACTGACAATGTAATAGATATTATTTCGCAGATATTATTCGTCACTATAGAAAAGACGAATGTCATTGTTGAAGTTAGAGGAATGCCTCGGCAAACAAGTAGAGGAATACCTGGACAAATCTCCTGGACAAAGAGGAGATTTCAGATTTGCAGAAACAGATGTTGAATGCTCTGAGATATTTGAAGTGTTTTGGAAATCAAGACCAGTAAAGCACCAGGGCCCAAATGGCTTATCTGCAGTTTATTATAAATGTGTCAAGGAAGAGCTTTCATTACTTTTGCAGAAAGCTGAATTTGATCCTTCAGAATGAGAAGATTTCAGAAACACAGAAGGAAGCAACTATAGTTCTAATTCCAAAGGAGGGCCAGGACTTGACAATGATAAAGAATTATAGACCTATTTCATTACTGAATAATGACTATAAGATTCTTACAGTGACTTTGGCAGAACAATTGAAGATGATTCTACAGGCTTTATTCATAGAGACCAAGGCATACATCTCATGGCAAAGGTCGTGGCCAGATCACATGGGAATCCTTGGACTCCTCCTCTTTGAGAGTTTAACAATCATTGGTGTTGTGGTCAGTTTTGAAGTGCAAGTGCTTATTATGGCAGTTCCCATAGCCAATTCCTCCAACCCCAGGAAATGCAGGTAGCTGTTGATCCATATCAACAATCCAGTTATAACAATGTTCACCTACAACAGCAACAGGTCTTTTATAAAGCTAATGGTTCGTATTTCCTCATTCAAGACCAAGCCATCCCCAAATACTTTACAATATACCATGGATAGCTCACAAGAATATATTGATTTTAGGAAGGTCCACTCATTCGTCCATCTTCCCTCCAAACCACTGTGAGGATACCTGCTAAGATCAGAGGGAAAAACAAGGCCAAGGTAGGTGGCCAATGACATCATCAGGCCTACTAATCAAAAAGTCTAGAAGCTTCAGTCGTATGAGGCCTGGCTTCTCTACATCATGGCTAATGATGAGCCACAAGCATATTGGATTCTACAGCTCATTTAGGTTGCTCTATTTCAACTTTTTTCCATAGAATCTGGTCAGAGCTTTTGCTCAAATGTTGCTGTGTAGCTTCATAATGGAAGAGTTCTGTAAGGAAAAGAATAGGGGGGTGGAATCCATGGGTAGGGAGGAGAGAGATGCTATTGACTGAGCTTTTGAAATTAAAATTGCTTTTATCTTCTTCCTCCTGACCTATTTCTTATATTTGATTGGATTTTGTTCTCCCCCAAATACACACACACACACACACACACACACAAATGTTAGTCATCCTCTCCTTTCCCCTCCCCCTGCTGCCTTCTCCCCAAGTTGCGATGTCAGCCCGGCGTCACATCAACTAAAGTGTAGGGGCCATCATTTGTCACTTTGAATTTTGAGAAGCCCTTTTCTCCCATGTAGGCAAACGCCGATCCATTTCTCTTCTCCTGCCCGGCTTTCTTCCAGCTGTGTTGTAGAGAGCTGGTACTGTGGACTGCATGCAGTGCATGCCCCGTCCATTAATTGCCTTTATTTCATTAAAGGTGATTTCATGATTTTCCAAGCTCCTCCTGCTACCCCTTGTCTGTGTACTGCCCTGCTCACAAAATGCACCAAGATCAATCTAATTTCCCCTGTGAATGATCAGAATGTCATATTGGCCTTCCATTTATTATTTTGTTTCATTTATTTCTGATATTTATATTCCTTCTTTCCTTCAACACACTTAGGACAGTATAATGGAGCTTCCTCTCCACTTGTATCTTTACAAGCACCTTGTAGGGTAGATCTGGTCCTGAGAATGTGACTGGTCCAAGTTTTGTAATCTTAATGGCAGCTTGAACCTGGATCTCCTGAGTCCCAATCTTGGGAGTGTGTCTGTGTCTGTGTCTGTGTACATGTGCCTTCAAGTCACCTGTCAACTTATGGTGACCCCCATTAATTTTCAGAGAGTTTTCTTAGGCAAGGAAAACTCAGAGGTGATTTTGCCAGTTCTTTCTTCTGAAATATAACCTACCTCACCTAGTCTATGTTGGTGATCTCCCATTAAGTACTAATTATGGGTGATCCTGGTGGTGCAGTGGTTAAGTGGTGGTACTGCGGCCACAAGGTTGTAAGTTCGATCCTTCCAGGCTCCAGGTTGACCCAGCCTTCCATCCTTCTCCAGGTTGGTAAAATGAGTACCCAGCTTGTTGGGGGCAATTAGCTAACACATTGCAAACTGCTTAGAGAGCACTTAGTTGATAAGCAGTGTAGAAATACACATGCTATTGCTATCCGTCTTAGTTTCCAAGAAAAGATGGGATCTGGTGCCTTTGCAGTATTTAGGCCCTGTTAATCCAAGGGTGGGGAATCTTTTTCAGCCTGAAATCAATTTCAGTTCCAGTTTCAGGAGTGTTCTCGAGCGAGAGAGAGCTGCATTCAAGTGGCAGGGAAGAGAAGGAGACCAAAAATACCAGCATCTTTTAGCTCAAAGCTGCTACTGCTTGTAAGTAAGTCTTAGGAGAAGTATTTCAGCATTTCTGAATGGAGAAAATCTTGTATAAAAGCTGGGAAACCACCTAGTGCCACATGAAAGGAGGCATGGCGAGCTGGGCAAGCCAATAGAGACAGATTCAACCCTGGATCTGCAGTTTCCCATCTCTGCTGCACCCATTATATATGGCCATCTTTCTTTCCCATATTTTAAGATCAAGAGTATATCATCACTGCAGTTCAGAGAGAACATGCTCAGAAAAATCATAGTATCCAAATATTTGCTCCTCTCCCTACCCTGTCTGCTCCTCAGAAAGAAAACAATCCTTCTCTTCATAGCAGACAAAACTGTTCTGGCAAGGGATGGAGCAGAACTTAGTTTACCAAACTAACTATTCTGATGTTTGTTTTATGCATGCAGATCACAAAGGGGTTAATGTTTACTCATAAGTAAACCACACTGAGTTCAATAGGAGTTGCACACATGTACACACACAGAGGCACTTGTTTGTTTAGTTGTCAACATTCCCCCAAGGAGCTCAAGATAAATGCTCCCCCCCCTGCATATCCTCACGACAGCCCTCTGAGGTAGGTTTAGACTAATCTCCAGAGTGGATTCAATGCCCTGCTGATGTGGGAGATACCAGCCACTTCTGGCCTAAGGGAACCCACTAAACCGAGGTTCTTAAGCTAGATTTTCAGTGGCTTTGTGAAGTGGAAAAAAATTAAAATAAAATCCCTCCCCTTTCAGTTTTCTTCCTACGATTGAACTTTTCTTGTTTCGGTGAATTTTAAACATTTGCATTCATTTAAACGTTGATTAGGATTTTTTTTTTCATTCCAGGTTATTATTTGTGCAGGAAATCAATTCCCAATATGAAAAAAAATTATGAAAAACTTTGTAGGTATGTAAGTATTGCTGTTTATTTGTCAAGGAATTAGTCCAAAGCTTTCATGAGTTTTGAAAAGGTAAGAGGTTACAAACGGTCATGAGCAATCAGGTAAGGGACTTCTAATGCACCATCATGCATTAAAAGTCCTTTCGTCTGCTTGTTTGAATTATATCCCACAAATGATTCTCAGATTAGTTGATTGCTCATTATCGTTTCCTCCCTCTTCAATTTCAAAATGTGAAATTACAGGTGGTCTTTGTTCAGAAGTCAGAGAATATCAGACAGGCTACCCATGACACTTCCCAATGTTTCCGGTACCACAGCTAATGGATGCTGCTAGAGAGGTGAATAAGATGTAGGACATGTAGCAAGGGGCAGCAGCTGCCAGGAGACTTTTGTTACCTCTAAGGAGAACTTATTGAAGTTACTTTTTTTTTAACTACAATTTCCACAATCTTCCACCCAGCTGGTCACTGATTGAAGGATCCTGTGAACTGTAGTGCAAAAATGTAATCCACCCACCCCAACCTGTGCTTCAAAGCAAGACCAATCCAAGCAGTGTGAAGCTGGCATTTCAGTAGCCAGACCTGCAACCATTCTTAAATCAAGTGCCTATTATCAGAGAAGAGACATAGTGCCCACTTTGGCACTGGACTGATATTAAAGCACCCAATCAAAACGTTGACAGAATGCATCTCCTGAAATGGTCATTTCAGTTCATACCAGTGGACTCCTGGTAGCTAGTACTGGCCAGGATGAGAATAGAGATGGTTCTAATGGACTTAGAAATAGAATAGCTACTGAATGAAGTGAGAATGACTGCATAAGTGAATGTGAAGTAGCAATCACTTTTGATGAGTTGAGGCCAAAGTGTGCTTTTCATTTTTAATTAACTTCCCTTTTTAAAACAGGCTGAGACAATCCAAGAGCACTACGGCTGCTCATATGGAAAATACAGCCCTTCCAGACTTGGCTGAGCAATTTTGTGTTTCAAGATTGATCCACCAGCTTCGGAGACAACATGAAATTCCTCACCGCTACAGAATAACATTCTGATTTTGATGTGTGGTCCATCAGGTCAGCTGGAAATTCTTTGGAAGTGCATGATGGGAGATGTATCTCAGAACTGTAAGCAGCAGCACTGATCAAGACAAAAGGAACAGAAAGAAAGAACCTACCCCCATGTCCTCATTCCATTTCAGGAATTTAGTTTTGTCCCTGCTGCTGAATTTGGAGACCATTTGTCTTCCATTTTGCCCAACTCTGGAAGCACAGAGTTACTTATTACAGATTAAAAGCCCCAAATATTTACACATCTAAAGCAGGTAGCTTCCATTTCATTGGAACTGTGAACCCACGCCAGGCTGTAGTCCTAATTTTAAAGGAAAAAACACAGAGCTGGTTGACCATCCACTGACATGAAGGCTCACAGCTGCCACTAGCATTTTGACAATGCATGCTGGCTTTCTTTCCCAATAACTTTTTGTTATTGACCTATCTATTGAGGTACTTTCTTCCAAAATGTGATTATGGTAAACCTTGACTGTTTGGAGGACTGTTTTTTCTTTTCTAATTCAACTCCTTGCCAAAAGTCATAGGACCTGTGATCTTGTGTTACTGTATTTTGTTCCCCACACACACTCAAATGAAGGCCAACCATAGCAGGCATGTGGTTGTTTCCCTGCTATGATATGCTAAAGTTGAAAGAGATGATAATCCACTGTGTGAAGCTGTTAAAATTTCTCCTTGGATGTTTGATGGGAGCTCTCCAAGGTACTGAATCCCTTTAACACAACAACCAACTTTTTCCCATGTCTCCAGAGAACCTGACTGCTAGTAAACTGACACTCTAAGCAGCTGCTCTTAAATTTTGCTCCTTTGCACATTTTGGACTTCAGCTCCCAGAAGACCCACCCTGCTTGATCAATGATCAGGAACTGTGGGAGCTGAAGTCCAAAATGTTTGGAAGAACCAACTGTTCTCGAGCAGGGGTAGGCAACCTCTTATCTTCCAGAAGTTTTTGGCTATTGTTCTTACAATTCCTGATAATTCATGATGCTTGCTGTGGCTTACAGAAATTATAGTCTAAGCTATCTGGAGGATTCCTGGGTGCCTTCCCCTGCAAACAAAGAGGATCATTTGCACTAATTCTCCTGATCTTCAAATGATGACAACCTTCCCCACTTCTGTCTTTCACTGTCATTCAGAAAGCTTTCATGGGGCCATTTCTCAGTTCCTTTAAATTTCTTCTCAAAAAGCAGTGTTTTTCTGTGAAGTCTTTGGTAAAAATCTCTTAGTCTCCCAGTGAAATTATGCCTAAAGCATGATAACTGCAATATCTATCTCTTCTGTTTGTTGTTGTTGCATGCCTTAAAAGTTGTTTCTGACTTACGGCAACCCCAAGGTGAACCTATCACAGGATTTTCTGGAGCTGAGAGTGTGTGATGCACCCAAAATCACCCAGTGGGTTTCCATGGCTAAGTGGGGAACTGACTCTGGTCTCCAGGGTTGTAATCAAATGCTCAAAGCGCTACACCACACTGGCTCTCATCTCTTCTGTTTACCCTGCCACCAATTCTCTTCCCTTCTTATCTTTTTTGTGCTGTGTTCTAGACTATGAGATTCTTGGGACAGGGACCTGTTCTTTCATTCTCTGAGACGTCTCTTCAGATCCAGAATGGAGAACCTCTAGCCTAAGGGCCATCTGTGTCTATTAGTATCATTTGGCTCTCTGAGCACTTCAGATCCACTCTAGTTCTTCAGATTGCCCTTATTCATTTTTTCCCAATTGTCTCTCTTTTTCTTTTTTTCTCTATGTGTGAGTGAGAAAGAGAGAGCTAGTAAGTGTGTGCACACAAAAGAGAGCAATCCCCAGCTGACTCTCCCTCATGGATTAATAGCTATTCGTATGGGATAGGATCCCTGCAGCTATGTTCAATAGACATAGTGAGGAATGATTTATGCAGGGCCAGTCCTACCATTAGGTAGAATGAGGCATCCACTTTAGGCTGCAGGTACTGATGGGGGGAGAGTGGTGACAAGGTGATGGAGGACAGAGCTGGGTGTGCCCTGTGATCACTGATGTACATCCCCTAAGGTATTCATAGGTGTGGTGCAGGATGCTGACCCATCATCAATGTTGAATTAAGATTTAGCCCCCTCCTCCAGGTATGGTATATGGGGGATTTTGGACATGAGTACCATGTGGTACTTTGCTTCATGCAGCAAAATTTCTTGGTTGAGCTCTGCATCTATTTTATACAAAAGCAGAATAGAGAAAAGCTTGGGAGGTATGACAGTACAGTGCCTAGTTTTGCTTTCAACCACCTCTTTACTTCTCTGTTTGAGAGCAAAGAAGATGACTTCACTCTCATGTAGTAGTAGTGTTTTACATACACTGCTAACCACAGCAAAACAGTGACTGTTTTCACAGAAAAGCAGATGGAGATGGTGAGCTGGCTTTGCTATGGAGGGATAGGCTTCATACGAAGGAAGGAGAACTTCTTCCCATGTTGCCAGAAACATATGGAGTGCCAGATAAAAGAAGCCAAGACGATAACAGATCCTTTAAAGCAAAACAAATATGAATGTTGGGAACTTTGGAGCTTGAACAAGAGACTTCATGGTTTGAGGCTAGGACATATGCTTAAGAATGTAAGTGAGGTCTGAGTGTCTGCTTCTGGCTCAGGTATGGAAGGGAATTTGGTGTGCAGCATTTATCCTCACTGTTGACAAGTAATGATTGTATGAAGTCTTTAGACTGTCTGTGTGGGATATAAGTCATCAGTGGAGAACCTCTGGTCCACAGGCCAGATGAAGCCAATAGAGTCTTCACATCTGGCTTATAGTGTCATATCTCCGTGCTTGTTCTACCTCTCCTAGTAGCAAAATTTGGCTTGGAAAAGGTCTCCACTGGCACCAACAGGAGGCTGTTGCAAATGTAAATGGTTGTAGAGCGTCAGGGGGGTCACATCTGGACAGGGTCAACTCTCTCCTCAACAGGCATTATGGCACTCCCTCCTAAAATGTTTCCTATGCTACAAATGGGTTTGGGGAAGAGAGTTTTTTCAAGCCATTGAAGGAGTAGCAGTTAGTCCACAGTCATCCAGTAAGCTGAATAGGGGATCTACGGCTGGCTGTTCCCCGTCCTAGAACTATGTTTTGCCTACTAATGTTTTACATTGTTTTAAACCTGTTTCAACTGGCTTTAAACTTTATTCTTTTAACTTGTTAAATTCTTCAATATGTTTTTAGCCAGTTTATTTTTTTTAATGTTTTACGTTGTTTTAATTGGTGAAGTTGATTTTATTGTTAGCTGCCCTGAGATCTGTAGATATACGGTGAGATATACATATTTATATAAATGAATATTATCTAACCACACTAATTTTCTAAGTTTGTTTTTTTTAAAAAAAACACTTTCATTTTTAAAATTGTGAGCATTCAGAGAATGGACTCAGAATAAACTTTAACATTATAAGATGGATGACACCTAACAGGTGAAATTAGTTGCAACAATAGCTACTACTACTAGAAGTTGCTGTAGTACTTGGTAGTTACTACGAGGAGTAGTAGTCATAGAAGGGGTAACACTATAAGTAGCGAGTATTTATTACAAGTAATTTCTATTAGAAAATGATGCTTGTAGAGGCTAGTACTACTACAGTCCATACACATACTAAACAGGCACAATGATCATGTTTGATGGGCTAAGAATTATTCTCTAGTCAGTACAGTTGGCAGTTCAAATGATGGAAAATAGTAAAAGGTGTGAAAAGTAACCACCCCCTCAATAAATCAATCGTGGGAAAGTATGTCCAAAGACCTTTTGGGGGAAACAGGTGACTCTGCAGACCGCACTGTCTGGAAGCAAGTGTGAAAAAGCCAAACTATTCTTTAATTGAAAGGCAGCTGTGATCTATTGGAGCCTTGGTAACTTATGTACCTTGGGTAGGAACTTTCATCAGTTAATCAGCCACTACCACTAGAGGGGGACAAAGATCTACTCTTGTGGGCAGGGTGTGTGTGTGTGTGTGTGTGTGTGTGTGTGTGTGTGTGTGTGTCCTTAAGTTGCCTATTGACTTAAGGTGACTTCATGAATTTCATAGGGTTTTCTTAGGCAAGGAATACTCAGACGTGGTTTTGCCACTTCCTTTCTGTTAAATATAGCCTCCAGCACCTGCTGATCATTGGCAGTCTCTTGTCCAAGTACTAACCAGGGCTGACCCTGCTTAGCTTCCAAGATCAGCTGAGATCTGGGGCCTTTAGGGTATTTAGTCTGCTGGGGGCTGAGGGGCAGGTTAAATAAAGAAGGGCACAATTAATCAGTTATCAGTTTTTTCACTTAAATAGTTCCTTATCTTTCTAAATTAGCCCTGAACATATTTCATCCACTTCTTCATCAGAGCATTATCACTACTTGGTCAGTCCATAATACTATTCCATCTTTATGAGTCAGTATGGCCTAGTGGCTGGAATGCTGGGTTGGGATTTGAGAGATATGAGTTCAAATCCACACTAAGCTGTGAAATTCACTAGATAATCTTGGACCATTCAGACTCCTTCAGCATGGTCTACCTCACAGGCTTGTTATGAGGATAAAGGAAAGGGGGAGAATAGTATAGCCATATTGAGCTCATTGGAACTAAAAGTGGGATATAAATGTAACAAGCAAACAAACCATTTGGTGGAGAGTGGTCTTTAACCTACTAGATATAATTCATTTTTTGCTCCATTCTCTCTCCTCCCTCCTGAATGATGCATAGGCAAGGATGTGGGTAGTAATCTCTAAATCTTCTGGTTGCTACTCCATGAGTTTTGAGTTTTCCCCTTCTTAGAACTATTGTCGTTTTAAAATGTGCATGTTATTACGGCGAACACTGAAGGTCCCCCTCATTCTCATTTCCCTCCCAAATGAAACTAGAAGGTTATGCTTTAGCAAAATGGCAGTAACGTCACAGGCAATACTGGGCTCCTGTGAAATTCCAGCAGCCCACCAGGGAAGGCTGCTTATTTCTCAGAGGTTGTGACATGTCAAAGTGGCTGCTACTGCTTAAAAATATCTTTAGCTAAGAACACGAGGTCAGAGGAGTGGCAGAATCCTGGGTGCCAGTGTGCCTTATGTTTACAGTGTTGCACTGAGGCTGGCAGATGTAAACTGGGACGCACATGTTCAATTCTTATAGGAAATTCATTCATGTACTCATCTGAATATTCATATATAGTCTTCTGCCCAAAAGGATGCCCAGTGCAAAGATCAAGAACACTAAGGCCATTTCCGCCCTCCGCTGTTATAGTGCTGTCATTCCAGTTTCAACATCCTGTGGAATTCTGGGGTTTATAGTTTACTGAGGCCAAAGAACTCTCTGGCTGAGAATTCCAAATCCGTCCCCCCCACACACACTGCAAACCCAGCAGTGGCAGAGTTTGGTGTGTGGAGGGTGGGGCGGGAGGGGGTGGGGCTATGACACAAGGGGTGTGGCCACTGTGCTTGGGGGCGTGGCCAGGGCATGCTATGGGCCAGGATGCCCCAAACACATTGCCGCCCAGGGCAAATGCCCCCCGGCCCCCACGTCCCTATGCAACTGCACCCCACGATTCCATAGGATGTTGAAAGTGGAATAATAGCACTCTAACAGCGCAGGGCGGAAATGGCCTAAGAAGGGAGAACAGGGCCCCTGGAGTTGCCCAAGAAATTTTAGCACCTGGCCACACAGGTTACTTGCTGATAATCTTCCCCACCATGGTAAGAAGAGCTTTATTTCTGATTGAATTAGAATAATTCAGTGGTTTTTTTAAGCTTTTCTTTACGGCAGACCCCCTTTAAATATCTTTTGTTGACTTAACTCAAGGGGATTTCTGGCTATAACAAGAAATACCACATGTTTTCTCTCAGCCACTTAGTGTCATTCACTTGAATGTTCTCCGTGCATGCAGAAATAAGCAAGTGCTGAGCGCATTTTTTTTGCTATCAAACAATTTCATATCTTTTTAATGGTTTGAGATATTTTAATGAAAATTTGAACAAGTGATGTCTGTCACCCACAAAACATTTCTGCTCTTTCAGATTAATGTATGACTGTCCGTCTGTTTGTCTGTCTGTCTTTTCATCCTTCATTCCTTCCATTCATCTGTTCATTCTGTTTTAATTGTAAAAGCTCGTAACATTTCTTGAAGCCTTTTTGGGCTGCCTGTGAGGAGATCGCAGCCCCTCGGGGGTCTGTAGATCCCAGGTTAAAAAGCACTGGAGTAACTATTACTGAACGTATGCTGACATAGGTCAGGAGTGGGCAATTGTGGGGTGAGGCAATTCTTCTCAAGCCCCCACAGGCCACACCTGCCTATCCAGGCCTTCAGATACCTCTTCTTCCAGCTATATGTCGGTCAAAATGGCAACCAGAAGTGATGTGACGGCACTTCTGTCACCATTGCTAATAAATAGCAGGGAAATGAGTTACAGAGTTCTGAAGTATATGGGAAGTGTTTTTAGGAATTTCTGGTGTTTCTGCCATGGTTTGGGGGCAAACCACCAGAAAACAGTTCCCTCTCGAACTGTTCAAAACAGTTCCCTCCTGAAAAATATTAGGAGGTGGAGGACTTGGAGGAATGAACAGGGGGTTACAGTGTTTGTAGAAGGGTGTTCTGCAGTTATTTCCCGTTATTTCCCCATTTAATTTAGCATATGCAATTTTCAATGCAAATCTCTCTTGCTTTCTTTTTGGGATAATACAGTTGTTTTTTTTAGGTGTTTTAACAACTGGGTATCCTACTCACTTCATGCCTACTTTCTAATATATTTGGCACGAAAGACTTATTTTTTAAAAAAAGTTATCTCCCAAGCTTTTTAGAAGCCCTTTAAAGGCTTCTAAAAAGCATCTTGAGGTATTGGGTTTTTGAGTGTTACAGTCTGTCTGCACTTAATATTATACTCTAACCTTTGTTTCTGTGTTACACTAGAATTGCATTGTTGCTCTCTATATCATATTTTAATAACCTTTTTCTTTTTACAAATATTCTCCAGAGAACTTAGGTTACGGGGCAATACAACAGTAGGATTCTGAAAACCACCACCACTACCACCAACAAAATATTCATATACACACAGAGAAACTGACTGGATGATTTGTTAGTCAATTCAGCTGTCTCACCACTTAGGTGTATTGCAGTTCTAGCCAAAGAGGCATTTACTATAGTGGCTATTTTAGGAATGGTTGCCAGATCTCAACCACCTTGATCTGGCCTTGTCTGTGGCTGATAATGGCACCCAAAGTCTGCCAACCTGAACTAGGGTTGGTCAGGTTTTTCTTGCTTAGAGGTCCCAGGATGTTTTGCTGTCTGAGGTGGAACAGCACAGGGAACCCTTCTCCTCATTGAGTTAAGGGGCACAGTACCCAAAGCCAGCCAGCTTATTTTGGAACATGAGGCAGAAAATCTGATTCTCCCCATCCCTGGCAGTAAAATACCACCTACCCTTAGGGGCCAGGTACTGTAAGAACAAAGTAAATACCATTTACCATTTGCTGCCCTTTTGTGACACCCATTGGCTGCAATCCAGCATAGCATAAATATCCTCATGCAAAGATATGTTGCATCCCCCATATAGAACATGTATGTCAGTGATTGGGTACCGTTGTGCAATGCACAATCACAATACACAAAATTATAAAAGATGCGATTCATACAATTCTCTACATTAAAGGAAAGGGGTTTTAAATAAAAATTGACTTTGTTCTCTGGGGGGTGGGGGGAGGGAGGGAAGGGTTATAGCAGCATTATACTTATTAGGAAAATTAATTTCTTGGTTGTGGTTGTTGGTTGTGATCGTTTTGTATTAATTGCTGGAATAATTTTTTTTGTATGTATATCGGTGTTAAAAAAATAAAAATAAAAATTTAAAAATCACAATACACAGTGTTGCCATACATACAACTCCACTTCTGCCTCTGTCAGCAGTGTACTTCCGTTGTGCTACAGTGAATAATTTGTCCTGCATGCGTTACATCACTTATGCATGAATATCTCACTAGCAGAATACTAGCCCGTATCTGCTGCCTGAGACACCCACTACATTCTGCCTATTGGTCGGGCTGTCCCAACTGGTGCTACAGCTTCATTCAGTGACTTCAATCAGTTATGACTATGACTGACATCCTCTTAGGACATTCACGGGCATAAACTGCATGAGACATGCAGAATGATTCTTTTGGGCAATGCACAATGGTTGTATCCAGCTGACAGAGGTGTAAGCATATTTGTGCATTTGGGACCATGGCACATGGTGTAGTGCATTAAAGTATACAGAGTAGCATGCTCATGTGCAACATTGTGCATTGCAATTGCACAATGGGTTGTCAGCCATGTGCTGTGGCGAGCCAGAGAATTGAGACCAGCAGATCAGAAAACAAGAGTTTATTTTACTGCTCAGGGATCTCAGTGGAATCAACTTCCAAAAGACTGAGAGCCCCGTTTTAAGTTTCAGCACACATTTATACTTTCTAAAAAACAAGTACAGGAAATGATTACCATATATGAAAAGAGTACAGGTTACAAAAGTTTAAGTTTCGAAATGATGTATTACGTTTTCAAAAATGAAGTATCCGTGTACCAGGGAGTATTCTCCCTTGGTCACATCGACTCCCAAACTCCCTATATTCCATGCATTGCCAAGCCACATACTCTTGATAAGATAAGAGACGCATCTGCCTGACTTATTTTTCTCTATTTTTCTACTCAAGCAAGCAGTTTCTACAATTTAACCGCTTCATCATTCCCCCCTTTTGTGCCAAATTCTATTGCAATTTGAGCATAATTTGCTTAAGTCTGCTTTTGAGCCATAACAGCAAAATGAGCTGCCTTTCCCTCCATGGCTTCAGAGACAGGGGCCCGTACACATTTCATAGCACAGGAAATACGTATCATCATTAGAAAGCCTCCTACAATCAAAACTATTATGCCTAAAAACAGAGTTTTCAGCCAGCCAAAATCTGGTAACCAGGAAGTCAACCAATCCCAAGGATTACCAATGCCACTGTCATTGTTTTGTATTAGCCCTTGTAGGTGTTGTATCTCGTCTTCTATAGTCTCGTTCAAATCATGGAAGGTGACTTTGCATCCTCCCTTGACTATTGAACAAAAACCCCCTTTTCTGGCTAATAGGTAATCCAAGGCCATCCGATGTTGTAACAATAACTGATTGAGCTCTTCAATTTCTTGCTGAAGGGCCCATATCAACTTCCCAGTTGCATTTATAGTTTTCTCCAATCTACAAGTCAATCCTAATATACTTTTACGATTTTCTTGAGCTATGATCCCTGGATAGGATCCCAAAGTAAGGACCCCCATTATTAGTCCACCTCCTACTCTACTGGCCTCAATTTTAGCCAATTTCCCTCCTACAATGACCAGATCTTCACATTGGCTACCCAGTGGTCCTACCAGGTTCCTTCTTCTTCTAACAGCCCGTTTTGGTCGTCTTGGAAGGAAAACTTGAACAGGTATAGTCATATACCCAATTCCCACACACTGATAAGTCCCTGGGTGATAATTGGTGGCCCATCCATTAAAATAGAACCATAAATTTGGATCCCGAGCCATCAGTCCAGAACATATACTGCCAGATTCTGTATAATTAGGAGTAAACATAGGATATTCCGGATACAACTCTCCAAAACTGGTTTCATTTAAATCTGTCTCGGGTTGATAGGATTTGTTATATGAGCCGTACAAATAAAATCTATAACTACAGGCTGAATAATTTCCCAATTTAGCATAAAATGAGGGGTGCTGTATATATCCTTTCCACTTAGAATTCCAGTTTCCACTATGGTAACAACAAAAACACATTCCGGGGGAATAAGTATAAAATCTCAGCCCCCTAAACCGAGTTTTGTTTAGGCTACCGTCAACTTTGGCAAACACATTGGGATTTCCCTTTAATGCTGACTGCAGGGCTCCTACAACCACTCCCGGTTCATTAATGAGGGAGGGCATAAAACCGAAATCTGCCACAGTCTGTGGGTGTTCATAAATTAGAGTGACATTGGGTCCATATTGTTGGAACATATGTGCAGCGTGTTGCTTAAACCAGTTAGCCTCAATTATTCCACACATCATGCCCCACACTCCTATCAACATTATCCGCTTCATCTTCAGAGTCAAACAGGGGTTCAAACCTTACTTATCCCACACCAGTACCTTCTATACATATACAAGAAATAGACCAGAGCTAAAATTCCAAAGAGTATACACACTACTATTGTTACTAGTTCACTAACACTCATTGCTCATCATCATCCTCTGTAGGGGATCTGGCCGTGCGTAGAATAGTCAGCCTCCGGAGTGATTATAGCAAGGCCTAGTCCCGGTCTTCCTTCCTCTGCAGTCGCTAGGTCTGACTGTACATAGAGCTACCAGCCTCCAGACATGTGGCAGCAGTAGGGTCTAGCCTAGATTTTTCATTCACCTGTTGCGGATCGGACTGTGCGTAGAGTGGTCAATTCCCTGGTATGACCACAGCAGAGTCTAGTCCGAACCTTCTGTCCCCTCTTTCCGTCGGGACAATTTCAATTTCAGAGGGTTTTCTTGTGATGAGATCACAGTCCAATCAGTAAATGCTTGTTTTACCCTAGTATAATGTATCCAGGGTTTCAGTCCCTCTACCTTTACTGCTGTGGGGGTAACTAACAACACCTGGTATGGCCCCCTCCACCCTGGTGATAGAGGCTCTCCTTTCCAGTCTTTCACCCACACCTCATCCCCAGGTTGAAAGGAATGTGCTTTCATGAGGAACAGAACTCGTCTAACCTCTAAAGCGTGGGTTTTAACCTTCTCTAGAGCCTTTCCTAGTGCCTGCACCTCTTCTTGGAGGGCCAGACTTCCCGACTCCCGAATATCCCCTCTTAGTCCTTTTAGGATGGCTGGGGGTCTTCCATATAGCATTTCAAATGGAGTTAGCCCAGTTGTCCAATGGGGGGTGCATCTCATCCTCAGAAGTGCTGTAGGGAGCACATCTAACCACTTGAGTTTCATTTCCTGGCACAATTTCGCAAGCTGAGTCTTCAATGTTCTATTCATTCTCTCCACCTTCCCAGAGCTTTGGGGTCTATATGCACAATGTAGCTTCCAGGTGATTCCTAGGGTCTCTGCAAGATTCTTGATTACTCCATGCACAAAAGCTGGGCCGTTGTCAGATCCAATGTGGAGGGGCAATCCATACCTCGGTATGATGTCCCAAAGCAAGGCTCATACTACCTCTTTTGTCTTCTCAGTTCTGGTAGGATATGCTTCAACCCATCTGGTGTGAGTACATACCATTACCAGCATGTACCGGTACTGTCCCGTCCGTGGCATTTCTGTAAAATCCACCACTAGGGATTCAAAAGGAGTAGATCCTTGATATTGTATTCCCTCCTCCAATCTTGGTCCTTGGTGGGGGGTTATTCCGAGCACAAGTTTGACACCGCGACGATGCTAGCGTGGTGTACTGGCTCATTCTGTCCATGAACACATCTTTCTCTAATAGCTGAGCTAACGCCATCTTTCCCATGTGTGTAGCTTCGTGCACCTTCTGCACAACTGACCATCCCATAGATTGGGGTATGTACCGCCTTCCATCTGGCAAAACCCACCAGCCGTCTTTGTCCAACATAGCCTTCAGGTCTTTTTCAGCCCTCTTGTTTTCTTGTTGGGTGTACCTAGGGGTCTGGTCACTTTACTTGGAAGAGTGGCATTACCAATTTTGGGGGCAAATCTTCCATCTCATTTTCCAGTTCCCTCTCTGCAGCCTCCTTTGCAGCCACATCTGCCTTTCGGTTCCCACGAACCACTGGATCATATCCTTTCTGGTGTCCTCTACAGTGGATTACAGCGACCTTACGAGGGGCCCATACAGCTTCTAATAGATGCTCTATTTCTCTTCCATACTTGATCTCCTGTCCTGAAGAGTTGATTAATCCTTTTTCTTTGTACAGTGCCCCATGAGCATGTAGGGTAGTAAAATCATACTTTGAATCTGTGTATATATTCACGATGAGTCCCTCAGCTAATTCCAAAACTCTAATAAGGGCGATGAGTTCCGCCTTCTGAGCTGAAGTACCAACGGGTAACACTCTGGGCCCTATTATCTTATCTGCTGTGACCACTGCATATCCGGCCTTTCCTTCTCATACAAAGCTGCTTCCATCTGTATAATAAGTAACATCAGGATGGGGCCACGGGGTGTCCCATAAGTCTGGTCTGCTTGAATACACTTCATCCATGGTTTGAAGACAATCATGATGTGTAACCTCAGATTCTATGGGGAGCAACGTTGTGGGGTTCAAAGTGGTGCATGTTTCCAACTTTAGTCTAGGATTCTCATATAACATTCCTTGATACTTGGACATTCGGCTATTTGTGAACCAATAATTGCCTTTGTACTCCATTAGAGCCAATACAGAATGTGGGACTTTCACTGTCAGATTCTGGCCTAGGGTTAATTTGTCCGCTTCTTTTACCAACAAGGCGGTTGCCGCTGTTGCTCTTAGGCACTCAGGCCATCCTCTGGCAACAGGATCTAACTGTTTAGAAAGGTACGTCACAGAGCGATGCCAAGATCCCAACATCTGTGTCAGTACTCCCACTGCTATTCCTCCTTTTTCATCAACATATAGAGTGAATGTCTTTGTCACATCAGGCAGGCCCAGCGCTGGAGCTTCCATCAATGCCTTCTTTATCTGCTCCCAGGCCCTCTTCTGTTCTGTTCCCCACATAAATTCAGAATTCTCCGGGCCTTTGGTAGCTTCATATAAGGGTTTACTCATTACTGCAAAATTAGGAATCCAAATTCTACAAAACCCAGCTGCACCCAAGAATTCTTGCACCATCTTCCAATTCCGGGGCTCAGGTAGAGCACACACAGCCTCCTTCCTTTCTCGGCCTGGCGCTCGCTTTCCCTGAGTCACTTGTAATCCCAAATACCGCACCTCTGTCTGGTACAACTGGGCCTTCTTCCTAGATACTTTGTAGCCTGCTTCTCACAAAAGCTGGAGCAACTCCACTGTAGCCTCTTTACAGTCTTCCTCAGTGTTGGCTGCCAACAGCAGATCATCTACATATTGCAGCAAAACTCGTTTCTCGGGCTCAGATCTGAATCTTCTCAAGTCTTGACTTAGGGATGTCCCAAAAATTGTAGGTGAGTTCTTCCAACCCTGTGGCAAGCGAGTCCAAGCAAACTGGGTTTTCTGGCCTGTAACAACATCTTCCATTTGGAAGGCAAATATTTCTTGACTTTGTGGAGCCACCCGAATACAGAAGAAAGCATCCTTAAGATCCAACACCGTAAAGTGAGTAGCTGTGGATGGAACTAGTCCCATTAAAACATACGGGTTTGGCACCACTGGGTGTAGGGTCACTGTAGCCTCATTCACCATCCTTAAATCATGAACCGGGCGATATTCTTTCCTTCCAGGTTTCAGCACAGGGAGTAATGGGGTGTTCCATGGAGAGCAGCATTCCTGAATTATGTTGTATTTCCTCAGCAGATCCAAATATTCCTGAATCCCTTCCGGGGCTTCTCTGGGCAAGTCATACTGTTTTACACGAATGGGAACAGTATTTGGCTTCAATTCCACTACTATGGGGGCCACAAATCAGGCTAGCCCAGGCAGATTATCTTCGGCCCATACCCCTGGGGGTCCAAAGGTAGTGGGTTGTTCTTGACAAACCATGATCTGATACCTTCGCCACTCTTCTTCCATTGGGTAGGTTACTGAGATGCTTTTTGGTCCTCTAAAATTTACTTCCATCACCCCATCTTCTTCAGTGGAAATCTGGGCTCTCAGTTTAGCCATCAGATCTCGATCCAATAGAGGTACAGGGCAGTTTGGTAAATATAAAAACTGATGAGTAACTTGGTGTCTCCCTAAATCCACAATTCTTTTCTCCAAAAGAGGGTGTTGCTCTGTTCTTCTGGTTTCTCCCACAATTCTTATGGCATTTTCAGTTTTTGGAGCTACTGCTGAATTTAATACGGAATGGGCAGCGCCCGTATCCACCATCATTGGGATGGCTCGGCCCCCAATTTGTGCTGTGACCATAGGCTCCCCGGGGCCGAGAGCAAGGGGGCCCGGTCTGTCCTAATCATAATGTTCCATTCCGGCCAGCCCAGTCAAGTCCTCGAATCCTTCGTCCACCTCTGGCTCATATCTTCCATTCATCACTCTTCCTCTTCCTCTTCCGCTATTTGCCCCTCTTCCTCGGTCCATTCCTCTTCCTCTATTTGCCAATTCCCTTTGTCTAGGGCATTCGTTTTTCCAGTGCCCCACCTGACGGCAGAGGGCACACTCATTGCGTCCCAATGGAAGTCCACTTCTTCCTCTTCCTCTTCCACCTTTCCGATATCCTTCCTTTGCCGTTAGTGCCGCGGCCAATAATTCCGCTTTCTTGTGCATTCTCCTATCTCGCTCCCTCTTTTATTCCCGCTCCATATTTATGTACACCTTCTGAGCAATGCTCACCAATTGACTAAGATTCATTCCTTCAAACCCCTCTTGTTTTTGTAACTTCTTCCGAATATCAGGGTAGCTTCCTGTCACAAACGCCGCAGTCACCGTTCGGAGGTTCTCAGCAGCGTCCGGATCTATGGGGGTGTATTGCCGGTAGGCTTTTAACAACCTTTCTAAATATTCCCCTGGGGCCTCAGTAGGTCCTTGTGTCACTTCCTGTACTTTGGCCATATTGATAGACTTCTTCACACCTCTCCTCATTCTGGTCAACAGTATTGCCCAATATTCTGCTAATCTGTCCCGTTGTTGGTTATCATTAGGATCCCACTGTGGATCAACAGTGGGGACTCGCTCCCGCACCCAGGCATTTACATCTTGCACTTCTGGGCCCACTCTTGCTGCTGCTACCAATATTCCTCCAATATTCTCCTCCTCTCTTCGGTAGTGAATAAAGTCAACGACAACTGTTGGCAATCCTGCCAGGTGGGGAGATGGGTAGCCATAATGCTGGAACACAGCTCTACCATCTCTTGAGGCTTCTCAGTATATGACCCATAGTGGGTCTTCCAGTTCAATAAATCCGAAGAGGTGAAAGGGGTATACTGGTAACTCTGTACTCGCCGGTATCCTCCTTCTTCACTGGGGGCTGCCACCCGCTGAGTAACTTGTCTCAATGGTGCGACCACGTCTCCACTTTCCTTGTCTATATCATCTGAATCTTCCATCTCTTTCTGATGCTTGGACTTCTTAATCTTGGCTTTCTCTTTTGGCCCTGTTCTAAGATCATAGGCTCTGGGAGATTCCACCATCCCCTGGGCAACTGGGCTAGAATCTGTCAATCTCCCGGCCGTGGCTCCCTCCTGCTCCGGGAGGTCCAGTTGCAAGGGTTGGGCTGGAGGCAACGAAGCTGGCTGTGGTGGGGGTAAGGCTGGTGGCTGTGGAGCTGGCTGCGGTGACACATATGGGGGAGTGGGAGCGCTAGGTTCCTCTGGAACTGATTTCGCCAATATCTGTCCTCTTCCAAACTTTCGTCTGGTTCGATCCTGCATCACTACCATAGTCCTACTAATTTGCTCCTGACATTTCCGCAACCAAGGGGGGTTTTGAGTGACCACTGTGTCCCATGAATCTATGTATGGATATTGATCAGGGTGGCCAGGCTCACCAACCACCACTGAATACACTGCCCTAATTCGTGAGGGTTCCAGGCTCCCCTCCGGGGGCTACCCCACCTTAAAGGATGGCCATTCTACTTCACATAAGGTCCTCAACCATTCAGGCGTCATTTGGGGATCTCCATAATCCCCACTAAATCCTTTCTTAAAGTTTTTCAACATACAACCTAAAGGGGTTTGTCGGCTCTGCCCCCCTCCCATTTCCTCCCAAAGCGGACAACACACACAAGGAAAAAGGGATTTGACCCGTGGGTAAGGGGTCCCACGGATCGACACAAAGGGGGAGAGACACCACTCAATTCGCGCCGATCCAAGCACCCAGAAACTCAATGGCATGACTTGGAAACTGCGGCATCACACAATCTTCCTTTCACACATTCACACCAACACACAACCTCCCACCTTCAATACCACACCCAAAAGCTCTGCGGCTTCACCCACAACAACAGTGGGGTACTAGGGCAAAGCTGAAAGGGGTTGATCAGGCCCCTCTTCCCCCCGAGTTTGCGGGGAGGTCACTCACCAACAGTTGTGGGAGGGTGCTGTTTTCTGCTCCGACCTTGGGTTCCTTGGCTGGAGCGCCGTCGCCAGAGCCATCACCCCACTCCGAACCAATCCTTCCGACAAAAGAAAGTCGAGGGCGCCCTGGGTTGTATCAGGAAGGGGGCGACGGTCCCGACGCCCTGGCGTCAGCCAAAGTGGGCAAAAGTCCCTCACAATTCCCGGCCAGTGCACCAGAAAATGTTGTGGCGAGCCAGAGAATTGAGACCAGCAGATCAGAAAACAAGAGTTTATTTTACTGCTCAGGGATCTCAGTGGAATCAACTTCCAAAAGACTGAGAGCCCCATTTTAGGTTTCAGCACACATTTATACTTTCTAAAAGACAAGTACAGGAAATGATTACCATATATGAAAAGAGTACAGGTTACAAAAGTTTAAGTTTCGAAATGATGTATTACATTTTCAAAAATGAAGTATCCCTGTACCAGGGAGTATTCTCCCTTCGTCACATCGACTCCCAAACTCCTTATATTCCATGCATTGCCAAGCCGCATACCTAAGCTCTTGATAAGATAAGAGACGCACCTGCCTGACTTATTTTTCTCTATTTTTCTACTCAAGTAAGCAGTTTCTACAATTTAACCCCTTCATCACATGCTCACTGACTGTTGATCCACCTACATTGTACTATATTGTCATTCAGTATAGGAGTTCTGATGGGTATTTATGCTATGCTGAAATGAAGTACTGTAGTCTCTCTTGGCCTGTTTGTGCTGCAAAGATTTCCTGGAACTCATGGTCATACAAAGAAAGAGTTAGAGAGCCCTTATGAACTTAACAAAGAAAACTCCTAAGTTTCCTTGCTTGTTTCTGTGTGTGTGTATGTGTGTATTTGTCATATACGTGTAGCAGCATGCAAGCAGATCTTTAAAAATTGTTCACCCCTTAACAAGAAAAAATCCACTCCCATCTGCTCAGCAGCATCATTTTCATGTTGCTTTCTGCATGGCAGTCCCCCATGGACTTGCATTTCTGCCTGCAAAGAGTCATTGTACATGCAGCGCAATATATCTCTAAGCGAGGCAGCTGTTCTCCTGTGAGCAAACTTAGCACAGCTCTCTTTCTGCACACATTACCCTCTGCCTCAGCTCTACATGTGCCACACTCTCACACACGCACACACCCCTCTGCTTGGAACAAGACTCCCCCATTAATTATAAGGTTAAGGAAATGACAAACTGTTTCGTTCCAGACCTGACATCTTGACTCAGCCTCACTGTGTGCCTCTGTTTGTCTGTGTGTGTGAATGCCATTTCCTGCAAGATGCTTGCCCCCAAGATATTGGCTGTTCTCCTGCCTTCCATGCAAGCTGTCACATCTCATCAGAAAGGACCACTCTTGGAGATGTGGGAGACTTTCCGGGGCCTCCCTGCTTGCTAGTTAGAAGGCCTTGCCGAAGAGAATTTCACCGAGACACATTAATACAGAAGGCTGGGAAGGGGCAAAAAAGGCTATCAGATCCATAGACATATATGCTTGCTAAGGACCAACTACTTGTCAGCTTCCACCCTTAGTCCATCCATACAATCTGGACTGCCCATGTGCCACAAGCAGAGAACAGAGTAAGAGTTTATCTGTCACAGTACAATGCTTACACCAAGTTGCTGGCACACCAGAGAGCTATGAAAGAGCAAAACATTGATAGTATGTCCTCTTGTATTTCCAGAATGTGCTGTTTTGCCAAAGCTTGGAAAACAATATCATTGACTGGGGGAAATGTTCTGGGAATTGTAATCCAGAAGGGTACTTTTCTATGCTCTGGATCTCATTTTTAGACTGCAACTCCCAGAATTCCTCAGTTAGCATAGCCACTGGGCAGGAGTTTGCCAGGCTGTCTGGGGGAATTCTGAGAGTTGTGGTCCAAAAAAGTAACTTCTCAAGGCTCCGAACCCAATTGGGAAACTATGGTGGTAAAGAGAGAAGTATTTCATGTGGTTGTCAAAAAAAAAAAAATTGATACCTTTTCCCAGAAGGTTTAAATTTCACCCAGGAGAAGTGATTTTGATTGTGTTCATTTTATTTATTTCTTAAACAAAAAGTACATTTGAGCATAGGCAGAATGCTTAGAGATATCAAATTTTAACAATCACAGGCTGTGAAAACCACAATGAGCCTTTAATTATTATTTTTATTTTTATTTTTTATTTTTATAAATTTTTATAGATTATTTTTATAGACTGATTCTTTTTGTAGACTGAGAGATATGTTGTAGTCCCATTAGAATATCTTTGTATTACACATATGCAAATTTACTTTATAAATATATTTGTGATGTATAAGATTGATTGTTAATTGGATTCTGTAATATCTCTGGATGTATCTGACTGATATTTAATAATATTAATGAGACAGTTCATTGTGTTTATGGCCATATTTTGTCTAGTAATATAGGGGTACACACCTCTAATACTGTGAATAGAATAATCACAGATTGACAGTTGGTTGCCCTGTCAGTGGAGCTGTGAATCCATTCTGGGTTTTTGTCCAAAATGTAATGAGTTATTGAAGGTGCTGAACTTATTTTTGGGATAGAGTTTGGCTCCTTTGAAGCATAGACTAAAACGTAGAGCAGATTCAGTGCCCCAGTGATATGGAATTATCAGCCACACTATCGTTCTATACTGCTGGAATGACAGAAACTTGTAATGGCTGGAAAAGTTACTTCTGGAGGCTTTATTCCCCAAAATGACCCAGCCAGCATGGTAAAAAAAGTAATATTTGTAAGCTTTGGAAATTAGCTTCCTGTGCTAAAAGAGTCTTCTAGTTAGGTGAGAGCATTCAGCATCATTCTTTTCGGAAATTAAATACTACCGTCTTCCATCAGAACCTTAAAATGGAATCTCTAGCGCTCTAGAAATACATACTAGGAATAGACCAAAATATCATTAAGTTCACCTCCTTGTCCTGTAGGAACCAGTAAATAAAAAGTGTTTATCACATCATCTTCCAAATTTAAGGAATGTATAAGAGGGCGAAGGGCCAAACGGGTACATAACTTTGTGCAAGCAAAGAATTCCTCATTCTCAACAGTTTATGAAGAAGCAGCTTGGAAAATTATTTTACTTTCCTTTAAAAAAAAGAAAAAACCCGCATGCTTCTAGTCCTCATTGTTCTGGCATACCTGAAAAGGCCTCTGGCTTTGGTCCTAAACCTGGAGATTTCAGAAGTATTAAACTGCAAAGCAACTTGAAGCTTCTTCTGATATATTTAAAGAGAGATCATTCAATGAAATTAAAGGCTATGGGAAAAATAAAAGGTATCCCTTAAACCGTAAAACTTCTCGGCTCACTGAAAACAGAAGCTCCCCAAAGGAATTAACAGACCCAAATTTAGACAAATGGGGAAGGTTTCGTGATCACACTGGAGGGGAGAGGAAACTGAAAGGATATTGTCCCATGCTGAGGGAGAGGCAAAAGATCTAAGAACCTGTCCTGGGATATTAATCACTGGTTTTAGCTCCTTGTCAACATCCTTGGGCAGTGAGGGGCTATGCAAGCAAGGACTTCTTAATCTTCTGGAAGGAAGTGAGCTCTGGTTACTACAAGAGCACAACCTGATACTTGTCAGCGTAAACAGAGAGGAACAGGAAGGAAAGCCATTAGCATAGCTCAGTTAATGCCATCCAAAACCAGCTTGAAATAGAGAGGGTTGCGGTTGGGAAGTGGGCCACAGAGAGAAGGGATTCCAAGGGGTTAACCTGTTTTCAGCCAGATCCCTGATCCAGGAAAGGAAGGAAGGAAGGAGATATGAGCTCAATTTCTACTTCAGCCTGAAATATGGAAAGGCTGTCTGCTCTCCTTTTTCTCTAACATATTGCTCTCAGACAGTGGTATACTGTCCTGAAAGTTGGAGGTTCCATTAAGACATCATCAGGGCTAATACCTGTTGTTCACTGACTCATTTGGATTTTCCAGCGCTTAGAAAAATTACTTTTTTGATTGCATCGCCCAGCATCCCACAACCAGCATGACCACTTACCTTGGATTTGTCAGAGACTAGAAAAGTTATCTTTTGGAGGATAGCTCCCAGAATCACTAAGCTACTGTGGCCACTGAAAGGTGCAATCCCTTTTTAAGGCAATCTAAGCTAGTAAACTGTACAGGTTGATCAATGTGACATTGGGGGAAAGCATTCAGCAGATGCTCAGCAGCAATTTTATCTACAACCTCAGAAGCCAAAGGTCTTTCCGCACTACACAATTATAGCATTATGATTCCACTTTAGCTGCCATAGCTGCATCCAGTGTAATCCTGGGATCTGAAGTTTCAAGAGACACTAGAGCTCTTTGGTGGCAGATTCTAAAACCCTCCCAAAAATGCAAATCCTAGGATACCATAAGATGCAGCCCTGGCAGTTAACATCGCACTATAACTGGATAGTATGAAATAGCCAAAGCATCTAAAATAGGCTCAAGGGTCAATATTTGGACCTTGGGCTCCCGCTACCTGAAATTCTCAGCTTCTGGCTTTGATGGTAGCTCACAGAATCCCTCCTGAACAAAAAACCCTGTGTACAGCTGTTGTACATAAGTTACTCAGGAAGGTGTTGGAGCAGAGAACAGGACAGAGAGGAGGACTTGGAAAGTTAGATATGAATCAGAAGTTGTATCCACACTGCACCAGTTTGATACCAGTTTGCCTCCTCTGGAATCCTGGGATTTTTAGTTTGATGAAATACTTAGCATCCTCTAGTCTACTCTTCTGAACTAAAGCACCAGTACTTTCCAGCAGAGAATTCTAAGCATCTCATAAAACTATAACTCCTAGGATTCTGTAGCAATGGCAGTTAAAGTATCAAAGTGTCATAACTGTATAGCATAAATACAGCCTAGGCAGAGTGAGGGGGCAGCAAGATTGCAAAAAAACTTGAGGGGTATTGGAGGTCCAAGTATCAGCTTTGGAATGTGTCCAGTGCGAAGAATTAAAGCATGAAGAGTATGTGTGACCAATTCATCGTCATCCCAATTGGTAGGGGGGCAAGGGAGAACTGGAATGTAATCTTCCTTCAGATTGCAGGAGAAGAATCTTGCTGTGGGTATGAGGGCTGAGTAAGTTAGGCAACATGTCCTGCCTTTATCCTTACCTTCTTAGACTTCTAGATGAGAGATCAAAATGTTATTCCACATCAGGGCAAGATGGGCGGGAGACGCATCCATATTTAAGCACAGTCTGGCTTCAGGAAAAACCATTGGGAAAATTGAAGATAGTAGCTCTGGCCCTGACAGACAGTGTGAAAAGGTGTGGGCCTGCATTGCAGGGCTGGCTGCTACACTTTGCTGCCTGAGGCAGAGCACCAAATATCACACACCCTTCGCTATGTGAAGAAGTAGCTGTCTCAGCAGAGGGTTTTTCATGTCATAAAATAGCAACTGACCTTTGATAACAGTACTGGATTTTTTCCCCATTATTGTGTCTTTATTGAAAAATAGAGTTGCTTGTGGAGTTAGAGTTACCCCCGCCCACCCTTAGGTGTCAAATAATTTGACCCACCCTTTGGTACATCCCTTGTGCCAATAAATGTCCTCCCTGACACATACAAAAGATCTTTACTAGAAAACACAGGAAACAGGAAGACATGCGGCTCTCTCCCTTTTCTGAAGGCAGAGTTTTTTTAAAGTCCTGGAAGTTTAGCCCTTTATGTATCATCTATTTTCTTCCCTAATTCTAACTACTCTTGAGCAAGGAGAGGGGACAAGATTCACCACTATGCCTATTGGGATTTTATGCAAATATACAAAGTATGTACATGTGGTAGTGGGGAAAATACAGTTTATACAACGTCTCCACTAATATTGACAAGGAGATAATGTGATATACAAATTAGGACTTCTGCACTGGAATTATTGCTATTGTTGTTACTTTCTTATATATCTTCCCTTTTCCCCAAATTTGGGACTCAAGGCATCTTTAACAAATAATTAAAACTGATACAGATTAAAATGCACACCATACAAAAATATTAAAATACTAAAATTCAAGACTCATTGGAGCCCTGTACCCGAGCTGGCTTTGAGTATTTCAGAATCCATTCCCCTCTAAGTTTCCCTCTCTTTGAAATGTGTATGATCCTGGCCTATTGGAAGATTAGAGCCAATTGAACATAGGTAAGCTTTTATAGTACTTTGCCTTCTGGTCATTGCTGATTTAGTTCGTCCTTTCCTTTCAGCTGAAACTGCTGTACTTCCAGTCTCCTGGTGTCCTTACCAATAAAGGGCTGTTAGTGCTTCTCAAATATACTTTGCCTGTGAACTACCAAAAGAATTGCCACATGGTTCTTGTGTTTTTGGGAGCATATTTGATTTTCACTGTGTTCCATCTTCACAGTGGGCATGACACAGAAGAGGCAGAACTTCAAAAAGTGTCGCTTGTCATTCTGGAATTTCTATAAAATTGCACAATGGCGGCATGGTGACTATATTGAAGCCTTGCCTGGAAGCACTGAGATAAATGTAGATATGTGAAGCTGAATTGTATTTGCCGCTTGATGGTGGGAAAAGGCTCCCTGGTATCCTCAGAGGAACTCTTGCTTTTGTTGATCCATTAAATGTTTCAAGGTTGTTTTGCATTCAAAACAGGTTCCAGTTAGAGTTCACCTTGGCTCAAGCAAGTCAAGTAAAAGTAGAATTGTGTGTACTGTATGCATAACACACGGGGAGAAAGTGGGAGAGGATATCCAGGAAAGCTGCATTGTGCGATCTGTGTAAGTTACGACTAGACAAATTCTCTTCTTTTGCTGTTTATTGGTGCTTTGGCTTTGACAAACAAATGAGTCCTAGAGCAAATCAAGCCTGAACTTCCCCTAGAAACCAAGATGACTAAACTGAAGCTGTCATACTTCGGACATATCATGAGAAGGCATGACTCACTAAGAAAGACAATAATGCTTGGTAAGGTAGAAGGCAGCAGGAAGAAAGGAAGACAACACTGCAGATGCATGGACTAAAATCAAGGAAGACACGTCTTTGAATCTGCAAGACCTGAGCAGGGCTGTTGATGACAAAGTGATTTGGAGATCTCTCATCCATAGGCTCACCATAGATTGAAGTCAACTTGATGGCAATTAACAACAAACACCACGTTGAAAGCCTTACAGTGACCAAATCTTTAAATCTGACCACATCACTTTTGGCTCCTAAGATTTCCACAGACATGGTCCTCCCCACTCAGCTTCAACCTTTTCTTCAAACGGAAGCTGCAAGAACTAGAAACTTGTTAAACTTGAAGTACTTGGGTTGTTGAATTTTAGGTCCAATACTGATTTATATTTTTGCATACAATCTGTGTGAGTACACACAACCATGGTTTACATTTTTGAAGTGAATCTTTCGCCTTCATATTGTCAGTCTATTTGCCTTCCTGGTCAGATGCTCTTCCTCTCTCTTTTTGCCACTTCCTTCCTCCTGTCAGTCCTTCTCTAGCTCTTTCACACTTCTAATTGAACATCCCCTGGATTTTTCTTTGGCTCCCACATTCCAGAATACAGAATGGAAGGCAGGATCAGTGTATGACAAGATCGTTGACCCTTTTTATTTGCCTTTTTTTCCCCCAGAGGTTGTAACACATGTAATATTTACCAGTTTCTCTTAGCGGTCAGTACCCATCATTTCTTCGCCTTTTAATCCTTCTGATGAAAGGAGCAGCCCCTCCGGCCATCCACCCCAAAGACTCTGCTTTCCAGAGTTACACTAAGTTGGGTCGACAGTGTTTGGAGTAACCCCACGAGCGGTTAGAAAGGGGAAAGCTTGTTTTCAGACACAATCTGGTTTCCTCTGAAACAAATTGCAGCGTACAGAATATCCACACAAGAGGTTAGAGGGAAAGGTGCCGAAACAGCAGACTAAAAGAGCCTCAGCATCTTTACATAATTCACAGAATCTCTTTGGGATTCAAAGGTATCTTTGCAATAAGGGATGTGCTGTTTGGAGCAGGGGGGAAGCAGAAATAATAAATAGATGGGATTTCGGAGGCATGATCCTTTGGGAAGTTCTGCAGAAACCCCACTGAAATGAATAAGAGCTGTTCCTGCACAATTCCCATTCATTTCAAAATAGCATACCACAAGAGAACTTCTTGGTGGGTCAGAAGTCTGTGTGAAATAGCAAGAGGCAAAGCATCATTTGATGAGCCAGTAGGATGTGGTGGTCTGAGTGCTGCATTAGGACTTTGAGAGACCCAGGTTCAAATCCCCACTCAGCCATAGAAACTCATTCGATGATCTTGGGCAAGTCACACTCTCTTAGTCTAAGAGGAATGCATTGGCATGAGTGCCATGGGATAGGTTTGCCATAAATCTGAGTTGACGCAAAGACACATAACAACAGGAAGGTATCATTTGGATTTTCCTAGAATTTAGAAAGTTACCTGTAAGAATGAACAGAATGAGGTGTGGAAGCCATTCATTTCTACCTCAACCACCCCATATCCTGGGCCAGTGAAACCTGATTAGATCTTCTGTATCACTCACCTATTCAACAATAAGCATTGCATCTTGAGAAAGAACACATTTATCTGGGAGTAAGTCCCCACTGAACTCTATGAGACTAACTAGTGACCAGGCAGGTATAGGACTGCATTGTTAATCATACCGGTGGTGTAATCAAGAATGAGGATTTACTAGTTGTCAGATATGTAAGTATATTTCTCTCTCACACACATATACGTAAGCTTGTAAGAAATTCAAAGCAGAAAGTGAGTGAAAGTGGGATACATTTTTAGTTTACATAAAAATGATTAGATACACATCTTCTGTAATTTAAAAAGAGCTATTCTCATTTTTCTGCACAAGGTAATTCCACTCTGCATTTTCATTCCTTGTTTATTCCCAGGGCCCACTGTCTTTCCTGATATTAGCCATGCCAATCATATTTTAAAGTCATTGTCACTGCTGCCATCATTATCATCATAATCTATATTTATACCCCACTTTTCCACCAGTGAGCTCAACCTGGCCTGCATGGTCCTTTCCTCACTCTTCTTCATTTTGTCTTCTCAGTAGTCCTGTTACCAGGCTGTACACCCTTGCATTTTTATATGGTTTAGTTGGTGGAAAAATGATTTAACTGGCAAAATACATTAATTGACTTTGATATAAAAAGTACCCCACTATGGCTGTAAAACCAGGCCAGGCAAGAGGAAAAGACTGGTCAAACACATGCACTGCAAGTTAGGCCAGAAAACACCTCCTAGGTGTGGTGTATTCAGGAAATCACCACGAAACTCCAGAGATAATAGGTTGCTGTTAGCCTTAATGACTCTATTTTCTTAGACTCTATCAACTGGGAGATTCCCACCAGACCACTAATTGTCCAAAGTCCTCTTCCCTTCGCTCTGCAATCTATCCCATTATCCTCAAACTCATCCACAAACACTGAGCTATCAGACAACCATTAATCTCTTTGTCACCTAACTCTCAAACCATCAGCTCATTCCAGACGTCATTGTCCACTCTACAAACTCCATTATTTGATCAGCCAGAGAGCCATTTATATCTGTGACTTTCAGGCAGAAATTGTGTATAAGAAACCCAGTTTTGATCAGCTAGCTTGTAGTACATTGATTGCTGGTAGCTAATCTGCCACTCTGAATCCCAGCTGTGTACTGTCCTTAGACGCAAGTCTAAGCCACATTGCTGCTTCTACACTACTCTTCCAGATTATAGATATTCCCCATTTTTTCCTGAAATTGTGCTATCTTAAACTTCCCTCCCTTTTCCTTTGGTTAGCCTTGTGTGAGTGCATAACTGTTTGAGATCTTGTGTGTGTGTGATTAATTCTGCCAGTAAAACACATTTTAGCTAACTTTTGAATCTCTGGCTCTCTGGTTCTCCCTTGCAATGGATCCTGTAAACAGTGGCATCAAAGATCTCTTCAGGCTACCCTCCCCCCGCCCCTTGCAGGTCTCCTAATTTTGATCTAATAATTCCCCGTCTTGGCACAGAGGTACTGGCATTGTGGGTGGACCCCTGAGTCACCCATGTTTTGGGTAACAATTCTGTGAGGTGAGGGAGAAAGTAGCTCACCCAGTCAGTTTAATGGTCCAGTGGCGGCTGGAACCTGGACTTTCAATCCCAGTCCGTTTCCTCCAACTGTCCCAGTTGAGCATGGACAGTCCCATTTAATTCTTTGTTGCCCCACTTTCTCAGCTCCTTTTAAATGTTTTCTCTCTCCTCTTCCCCCTTTGTCCTCAGCTTGCTTCAAATGCTGTGAACCAAGGTCTAAGTTAAAAATGTACAATAGTTTGCACTCAACTCAGCAGGGGAAAGAGGAGAAGAATGGGGTGGAATCTTGCTCTTCCCAATGGGCAAAAGCAAACTGCTACAGCCTCTCTTAGCTTGGCTGTTCTTGCTCATTAACAACTTTTGCCATCTTGACCACATTTTGGCATTGCTTGGCCATATATATTCCAGTTTACATCTGTGAAATGTTGGAGTATGAAAGCTTTCTCTCATAGTTTCCACTTGCTTTGTGTTGGCCTGAGAAGAAGGACCTCCAGTGAAGGCCTCAGTGCACAGGTGGAAATAGACAGTGTTTAAAGTAAAGTGGCTCCAGAGCATGCTGGTCCAAGCTCTGCCATTTAGAACTTGGCAATTGAACATGAGGACATTGGATCGGGCCCAGAAATAAATGGGAAAGTAGTAGTATGAATTAATGAATGAATGTATGAATGGATTTCCTAATATCAATTGCAGTTGGATGTTCCCCTTGAGGAATGATGAGGGATGAAGGTGTTAAAAAGGTCACAATGTACAGAATATTGATATATGACTTACAGTAAAATTGCTGAAGAAAAGTTCTCTATTTTGCCATGAGCACTTTTTTTTCTTGTTAGAAAAGAAAGGTGATGTGGCCTAATGTTAGTAGTGAGACTGAGGACATGTTTGTTGTTGTTGTAGTTGTGTACCTTCAAGTGATTTCTGACTTATGGTGACCCTAAGATGAACTATCACAGGGTTTTCTGGGGCTGAGAGTGCATAACATGCCCAAGGTCACTCAGTGGGTTTCCATGGGCAAGTGAGGAATCGAACTCTGGTCTCCAGGATGGTAATCGAATGCTCAGACCACTATACCACTCTGGCTCTGAGAATGAGGAAACTCATGCTGAAATCCTCACTCAGCCATTCAGTTCAATGGGTAATAATTAATCATTCCTTTTCAGCCATCATCTTTCCTGTCTTTTTGAAAAAAAGGGTGGGAATTAGGTATGATGCCTTAAGCTTCTTAGAGGGTCAATCAATTCTGACTTATAATCTTGTTGAAAGTGTCCCCCAGAATTAACTTCTTACAAAATCAATGCACTTAACTTTGTAAAAACTGAGTCAGAGAACCCAGTTTGAGTCCTGCCTTTTCAGTTTGAAGACAGGTGGTAATTGAAGACAGAGCTTTTTCAGTGGTTCCATCTTTGTCATGGCACACATGTTTGTGACGCTTCCTCTACTTTCAGTATACCCTTGTTGCTAGATGTAGTGTATCACTAGACAAAGACTGCACTCCCAGATCGCTGGAGGAATGCAATGAAATAAGAATTCTCCTCTAAGGATGGCTCTTGGATTATTTTTTCATACGGTGCATTATACAACTGCAAAAAGAGGTTTCTATACCCCATGATGCACACAAAATACCAAACTTTTAGATGTTTCTGCAAGACTTTCTGGGGGAAAAAATCACTGCCCCAGTATATCTTTGAGAAATAATGGAGAGTATTCACATCTGCACACATGCAATTACTCAGCAGCTAATTCAGCTGAATGGTTATTTCCCAAGGGGGTTACCAGCTGTTACAGATGTTGCCTTTGCCAGTGAGCAGTTTCTCCCTTTATATCTGCCTCCCTGTGCTTAGAAATGTTAGGTGACCTTTGATGCAAATGTTCCCACGTAGGTGTACCGTATCCCACTTTCCGTTCTGCAACTCAGTTTAGTCACAGTTGGTTTGGTGCATTTAATAATGAAACAAATAACTTAATTAAGATGAAAAAACCCCACAACTTTCCTTACTTTCCTCAGTTCATTGGCTTATCTCACCTTACTATTGATATTAAAATATGGTTCCAAGAAAATCACAGGCTTGTGTTTATTTTATTATTATTTATTTAACCTATTTATATAGTCATACTAACTTTCTAAAGCAGCTTTTATTAGAAGACTATATAACAATGCAATACAGTATTAAAACTTGACAATCGGTGATTTAATTGATGCAGGTCCTGCAATGTGGATTGCAACTATTCCCTCCCTAGCTGCCAAGATCTGCCAGAATTACATAATATGGAGCTATAGCAGTTTTAAGTGTTATTGCCTAGTGTGCACACGCCACAGGGCTGAATGTGACACTTATTCCTGATTCAAAATATTATGGGGGAAAAACACCCTTTCCTTGTGGCAATACAGATAAACAAGGTACACAGAAACAAAATCTAAAACATGATCAATTGTGAGCAAGGATTAAGTAAGTGCATACTTCCTTCTATCTCCAAGAGGCCTTGCAGCAACAGCTTGCTTCCTTGTGTTTTCTCCACACAGTGTAATGGAATAAGGCAGGATTAGTATTTCAATTATGTCTGCTTTTAAGATGACTGTGATTTCTATTATATAGATATCTGATTTCATCTCAAAGATTGCATAGGACCATGGGGGAATGTCAGCATAGAAAAACTCTGGGATTCCACCACACTTAGTTTGATCTTTGTTGTAGGAAGTGGAAAAGGCATGCAAATTGTAGCAAGGGCCATTTCCGCACTGCACTCTTATAGCACAATTATTCCACTTTCAACATCCTATGGAATCCTGGGGTTTGCAGGCTGGCCTCTCCCTAAACTGCAAACCCCAAGATTCCATAGGATGTTGAAAGTGGAATAAGTGCACTATAAAAGTATAGTGCGGAAATGGCCAAGGTAGTTACCGTTGATTGTGGCTACATACTACGCCAACCTTAGAGATTCTTGCTGTCCAGTTCAAAGGACAAAATAGTGCTACTTCATAAAGGCTGATTACTTCAATATTGGCACAGGAATAGTGTTTTCTATAATATTTGAAACAGAAAGCTGCTCTTACTGGGTACAAGACCATACAGCACTACTCTCCCCAAAGGGAAAGATCTGAGATTTCAGCAGAAACAGCCAGATGACTGTCACTGCCACCACCCTCAGCGTCAGCTGTCTGAAGCGTTCAGTTACTCTGCCTAAAGGTAGAGCTGGCCCACCTTCAGAAGTATTGAGTACTATTTAGCACTGCTTATATGAACTCATCAAGAGCAGATCATGCTAATTTATGTCAGCTGAAGTGAGGGGCATTTCAACTCTCAGGCTGTAATGGCTTACTTTCTTCCCTTCCTGGCTGTGAAGCTTGATTACACAAGGTATTCATTACATTTATTTTTATTTTCGTTTGCAGGGGAGAAAGTCAAGCTAGAATGAATTAACACATCCTTACATCGAGGAGCTGTGTGCTGTAACACTTTTCCATTCTTCCTAATGAGTTCTCACGAACAAATTCTTCCTAACATAGGAGGGAAATTATAGGCGGAACATTATCTTCTCGCACTCAAGAGGAATTAGGGAAAAAGAACTTTTATGAGACCAGACTGTCTTTAAAATGTTGAGAGCAAACTTTGGAGTTATGCAGTCTGTTGGTGCTAAGAGCAAACATCCAGTATTCTCTGAGAACCTGCATGGAACACTTGTAGAGACTGTAGGAAGACTCAGGTCATTTCTGCACTACATTGTTATAGTTTCACTATGCCATTTTCAAGATCCTGTGGAATTCTGGGGTTTGTAGTTTACTGAGGCCAAAGAGTTCTCTGGCTGAGAATTCTAAGTGCCCCTTCCTAAACTGCAAACCTCAGGATTCCATAGGATATTGAAAGTGGAATAATAGCACTATAACAGTGTTGTGTGGAAATGGCCTCAAATTCTTCACTCATCCATTAGGCTCACTGGATGACTCTCTGTCAGCCACTATTTCTCAGCACAATTTGCCTTGCAGGGTTGTTGTGAGGCAGGATAAGAACTACATATAACAGAACACTGAGCTCCTTGGAGGAAGGACAGGATAGAAATATCACAAAACAGTGAATATATATTTTAAAAGACATTTTGCTGCCTGAATTTGAGAAGCAAATGATGTCAGTCACTCATTCAAATCAAGGTGCATAATATCCAAAATCGGCCGAGTTATTCTGGAAAATGTGGGAGAAAATTCCCCCAATGCCCATTCCCATCCCTACCAGTAAAAATACCAGAGCAAACCAAATTACTAACCATTTGCTGCCCTTTTTGTGACACTTCGAATCCACTGGCCTGAGCAGTTGCCGTATCATGCTTAATGGCTGGTCCTTGGCTTCTGTAAGCCCTGGCAACTATGTTGAAGCTTCTACCACTTGTCCTGGCCACAGTTCCCAAGCCCCAAAGGCATTTTTAGGCAAAGGCAAATAAGCAGCAAAGAAAGCTAATGCTGGGCTGGTATTCCCAGACTCAAGCTGCGGCATCGACCGAACTGCTCCAGCACCCTTTGTCCTAAACTAAAAGTTTGTCCTTTTCTCACAAACACACATGTAAAACGTTAATTGTGGTGCTTTGCCTAGAAACTAAGTAATATGGTGGGGAGAGAATATATTGAATTGGAGATGTAATTTTTGGCTGTGTAAAGACTAGGAATTTCCACCCATGTTTCTAAATGAGTCATTGGCCTTAATGTGCCACTTTAATGGGAAAAAATGACTCATTCAGAGATGTAGTAGGCAACCTCTTTTGAGAAACAGGCAATTCTGCTATATTTGTGTAGGGTGGGATGTTTTTACCTTGGGAGCAGTTGAATGGTCCAATAACACCTGATACAGAGAACTGGTCAAATGATCTCACACCTAGCCCCAAAAAGGAGTCAATGAAGTCAAGGGTAAAACAGCAAATCCGGAAGAGATGCAGCAGGCAGCCTCCTTTTGAGGGTAGGAGTCTATTTCATTAACATATTTTGGCCCACTGGGGATTGCTGTACTCGGCTAATTTGGGCTGGCTAGAAGTACCTCATCTTTCTCGTGAGCCATGGATTGTGACTCCAGGTAACCAAAATGACCTTAAAGAGCTCGCAAACCAGTACCTAGCAGACCAGTTCTTATTGCACATAATCCATTGTAAAAAAATCCCAAGTTGACATTGATTTCCTCTGATCACTGTCACCTCCAGTTGTCTGCTGTGGCTCTTATAGAGGGAAAGGCACTGCAGCTTCATCGGAGAAGAAAAGGTACCAGTTAGTTTTAAGTACAAGTTGGAGAGGCATCTCTTCAACCCTGCTTTTAAAATACTTCTTTTCTAGTCATCTGGGTTTTCACAGCAAGCTAGAATTTTGGAGGTGGGGGAAAGAGAAGCATTTCTAGATAAAGTTCCTGAAATTAAAGGGCAGTTTGGGGACGGATGTTGGAGGTGGGTATCTTTGCTTCCTTCAAGGGTGTTTTGTTCTTCCATTTGCACTATAGGAGCATTTTGGGGGCAAATAAGTGTGAGATCATGTGCATTGTGCAGGTACTGATATATCACAAAAGGCCAGCATATCGTGGAGGACAGGTGGATGTTGTGACAGCTGAATCCACTCTGGATTTCAGTCCAAATTTTTTTTCAGTCCAATTTTTTTTTTCCAGTCCAAATTTTAAAGGTGCTATTCAAAATAGTTGCACTTGTTTGGGGAATAGGGTTCAGTTCCATGGACAGCTCATTTAAAGTTCAGACTAAAACCCAGAATGGATTTACCATCCCACTGATATGGCAACTACAAGGCATTGTTGGGTGGGTAGAAGTGTGAAGAAGTGCCATGTGGAAGGGGGAGGAGACATCTTACTTCCCATTGGTGATGTCACAGCAGTCACTATCTGGTAAGAAGTCACAAGGCCACAGTGCAAAAAGAGAGAATAACAGCATTAAACAGAAGCAACAAAACACAGCTTGGAAATGTTTAGAGGTCATATTGACTAGAAGATTCTATGACAAAATCACTTTTCTAAGCTTTGTGACAAAGACTTTATGTGGAACAAAATCACAACATTTCCAAGCATTGCGTCAAGGACTTTTATGTCGGAACTCTAAAATACATATTTTATGTGAACTTGAGCCCACTTCATTCAGTGTGTTAAATGTTATTTTCATTTGGCAGAATTTATACTTAATGGGGAGGAAGGCAAAAAACTGGGGAGATTTGGTATGAAATAAAAAAGGTACCGTCTGTGACTACTCGCAGTATAGTCTGTGACCCTTCCACTTAAATGTATGCAGAATAAACACAATGACTATAGTAGCTGTGGAAAGAATTAAATTTTCCCAGTATAAATATAGCAATCTGAAGAGTCCTTGGATGTTGTTTCTCCAGCCAGTAGGACCAAGTGGTCTTGTATTCTGGGAGCTGTAGATCAATAACATCCAGGCAACCAAATTTGGGAGCTAACATTCAAGAAGAAGTACAGATAAGGCAAGCTTGTATACAGATTTCTACCAGTTGTCAATGCAGGCTAGCTTTTGCATTGCGTAAGAGTTTTTTTCCCCAGAAGAAAGGAAAAGCAACACTTTCTTCCTGGAAAAGAGTTGAAGGTGACTCAAAAGCTGCCTCATATCTGATGCTGCAAAAAAGGAAAACAACATCAAATCACGAGCATCTACTTATTTTGGTGCAAACGCAGCTTTTCAGAGAATATCTCTCATGGCCAGAGCTATCTGTGCTATTAAAATCAACTTCTGATCACAGCACAGAGTATTTTTATGAAGTTATTTACAGGGCAAATATGCAAATATTTCAATATGCAGAGGTAGGCAAGCATTGGTCAATTAATAAAAAGGGAAAACATAAGAAAAGATGTTATGTTCAAACTAGCTTGGGGGGAAAAACAGCTCTTGGTTAGTAAATGTTTGTTCTCTCATTCCAGAAGTGTGGAGGCTTGAGTGAGGGTATGAAAATCATGGACCCTTCCAGATGTTGCTGGACTGTAACTCCTAGCATTCTCCACCATTGGCTATGCTGGCAAAGGCTCCTGGGAATTGCAGTCAAACAACATCTAGTCACATGATTCCCATCACCACTCTAATGATTCACTGGTTGGGCAAAGGTACTCTTCATATGCTTAGAGGAATAGTGTTCTCTTTTCATGTTTCAAGGTATATTCCTGACATTTGAAAAAGCTAAAACACTGTGTCTAATGAGAAGTGTATTTTTTTCATGTCTAAATTGAATGACAGGAGAATCAGAGAGGTTCTAATGATTTCGGGCTGGAATCAAACAGGAGGCCTTTTTTTTTTTCTGAGAACAGAAAGTGACATAAATAAAGCATAGGATATACATTAATCCCACCATCATCTCTGGTACATAGGTTTTCCAGGTTTGCTTCAAACCAGAGCTGAAAACAGGACATTGGGCAACAACATCCATTCATAACACTTTCAGCTTCCTACAATATTTCTTAGTTCTATTTTTAGTGGGTTTTACACATCCCCTCATAAAATTCTAGAGTGAAACACTTGTTTTTCTTGTTTCCTATCTCATTTTTGTTTCCTTTCCAAAATCCTGGAACCTTATAGAAGAACTTGCAGGAAGCCGGAAAGAGAATTTCAAATAGAGAAGGGTGAGGCCATAGAAACCCCGCCAAACAATGGAAGTTGTGAATGGTCTGAGATGGCTGCTAAAGTCTGTCTGATGGCACAATACACAACCCCTTTTGGGGTGGGGGGGTGGGAGGATCAAGCTGGTCCATCAAATCATCCCTGCTTATGACTGGCGGGGGGGCACCCCTTGGTTTACATATCCTCAGTCAGATCTTCCTGCTGGGGATCAGGATGTCTGCAGGCATTTCCTGATCTAAGCTTACAAAGCAAAACAGGGATGAAGGCAAAACAGGTGATTGTGAAAACTTTCAGAGAGTCAAAATCACAAAAGTACCTTTGATGGCTAGGTCTGTCTGACACTCTTCCCAGTGGTTCCACCTTCCACAACACATCTCTCTCTTTCTTTTACACACACACGCACAGACACACACATACACCCCTTATATCTCAGCATGACAGGCAGAAATTCAACTGGCACAGTACTAATAATTGCAATCATACTCAATATTACTTTGTACAAAACATCACCTTCCATTTTGCCCCTGTCTGAAAGGACAGTGATAGAAAAAGTTTTCACTTTGCAAATCCTTGCCTTGTTGTAGGGCTGTCCGTGTTCTACCTCCTTAATTATGTCTGAGCCACTTTACCACCAGCGGTTTCTTTGTTTAGGGGGGAAAATGACTTGTTTATTTCTAAAGGAACTGAGAAGCAGCTTGTCACAAAGTATATGTGGTAATGACAGACCTCTTGACGTAAATGTTGGCCTGTCCCAAATCATATGCAAAGCATGCACAGAGTTTGAAACCCCATTGTGGCTGGGGATTTTGGGAGTGTAGTCCAAAAATTGATGTTTGCAAGGGGCTGGGTGGGTGATTTGTTGAACAAAATAAGTGAACCAGGGAAGGGTGCTGAATGTTTCCCACACCAGCCACTTACCTCTTCATAGCCTTCTCACCACATAAAGATGGAAAGGGTTTCAGAGGTCATCTAGTCCAGCCTGCTGCCAAGACAGGAAAGACACTTTTACAGCATCCTCTGATAGATGCTTAAAGTCTGGTAATGAAAGAAGTCTACAACATCACACGCCAGCCTGAATAGCTCCTACCACCAGGAAGTTTTCTCTAATGTTTAGTCTAAATCGATTTTATTGTAGTTTGAACTTGTTGCTTCAGAATCTACCATCTAGAGAAAGACAAAACAAGCTTGATCTGTTATACGTGTGACAACCCTTACAGATATTTTGAAAATGGCTGTTACATCATCCCTTAATAGTCTTTTCTGAAGGTTAAACAGACCAGACTCCTTTCGTTCATTGGACTTTTCTCTCACTCAGTCTCAGCTCTAGCACTGCATTTCCTAAGCACAACAGCTATCCTTAATTGCATATTTCTTCTGCTCTAAAGAAAATTGTGTGTCTGTCACAGATTGGGTTTAAATGAATGAATGTACTGCCCTTGTGTGGAACTTATTTACTATTTTAAAATTGTTATTATTATACTGATGCTGAGTATGTGTATATATCTTCAAGTTGCCTGTCAATATATGGCAACCGCATGTATTTCATCGGGTTTTCTTAGGTGAGGAACACTCAGAGACAGGTTTGCTAGTTCCTTCCTCTGAAATATAGCTATAGCATCTGGTATTCACTGACAGATTCCCATCCAAGTACTAACCAGGGCTGACCCTGCTTAGCTTCCAAGATCAGACAGATCTGGTATCTTTAGGGTATTTTGCCCTTTATAATGTGGTGCTGGTGAAGAGTTCTACAGATACCTTAGACTGCCAAAAGGACAAATCAATTGGTCCTACAGCAAATCAAGCCTGAACTCTCTCTAGAAGCCAAGATGAACTAAACTGACGCTGTTGTACTCTGGCCATATCATGAGAACACTTTACTCACTAGAAAAGTTTGGTAAGGTAGAAGGTAGTAGGAAAAGAGGAAGACTGCATTACAGATGGATAGACTCGATTAAGGAAGCCCCGTGTCCCTGAGTCTGCAAGATCTGAGCATTCGTAGAGTTGCCATAAGTTGGAGTCAACTTGATGGTGGTTAACCACAGCAACAAACAACAGTATAGTACCTATTATTATTGTAATTCTGGATACAACCAGTATATTATTTCAATATCAACATTGCTCTTGCTGTTGTCTCAGATATTTTGGTTTTGCACAATATAGTGGTACAGTATTACCATTCTATAAAACCAAAACGTATGAGATAATAGCAAGAGCAATGTCCTTATACTGAAATAATGTATAGGTTGTATCCACAGTTACAATAATAGGTGCTATACTGTCTGTAGTTGTTGTTGGGTGTGTTTTTAAAATTACATTTAATTCTATTTATAATTCAATTATATTTTAATTTTTCTATACCTTAATGATGTGGAATTTTATCTGTACTTGTTTTAACTTTATTATAGGATCCCAGGGGTGGGGAAAAGGCAGAAGAAGGCAGATAGGGTTCAGAAATATTCATACTTAAGAGCTTGCTGTTGTTGTGTGTTTCAAGTCACTTCCAACTTAGGGTTGCCCTAAGGTGAAACTATCAGTGAGGAACCATGGCTGACCAGGAATCTGAACCCTGGGCTACAGAGTGATAGTCCAATGCTCAAACTGCTGGCTGTCATCATACTTTGAGGAGACCTGCTAAAATCAATGGAAGTTGAATTAGTAATCACTAAGCATAGATGCCATGCAACAAAAATAATAGATAACCACTTAAATAGAGATAAAATGGAGACAAGGCGCAGGATGTACTTTGCCTCCAACTTGTGGTCCTGAAGTCCATAGGCATCCTTTAACAAGTCAATCAATAAAGTACCTAAAATAACTTCTGGCAAAGTATGTTAATATTTTTTATGAATGAAATACCAACTTGTGGAGTGGGGAAATAAGTTTAAAACACTTGAAACCATCCCCCACCTCCACCCCCAACAAAAAGGAGGAATACCTTTTTGTTCAGCTGCCAATGAGTTAAGAACTAGTTGTAATTCTTCTGTTTTGAGATCCTCTTTTAGATAACTCAATTTTCTGGTGAATGGGAAGATGGCATCTTTTTATTTCTTGAATGATAATTACTACAGTCATCTCAAAATTTTGCATATATGGAGATAAGCAAAACAAATGCAAGAAATCTACATTCCCAGGATTACATCCCCTGCGGCTATTAGCAACATTAGGATATATATAGCACTTAATGTGTTGTAAGAAGCCACTGATATTGTTGCGGGTGAGGTGGGGACCTTTTAAATTACCATTAATCAGTCTTGTTGGAACGCTAAAAAGCAACTAGGAATATCTCATCTCTGATATGTGGCAGTTAACAGCCCAGTCCTATTTCTTTTTAAAAGAGCAATCTTCATGATTTAACAGCATGATGTATAAGCGTTGCTTATAAAAATACACACGGTAAAAGGGTTTGTAATTAATTTCAATATTTGATTTGGCATGGAAATGAGAATATTTTAGGCCCAGTGTAAACCATGGGAAAACTTAGGGGTAATGGCCAGAGCAATCCAAATGACCATTAAATGTTCATGGCAGATGCCTCCATCAACTGAGCTTGGAAATTAAAAAAAAAAATCTACAACTTTCTGAATGTCTTTTGAAATTAAAAAAAAAAGTAACTCTTTCAAGTTCTAACTGGTAGAGCATTATATCTGCACCAGAGGGCCCTGGTAGTCTTGCATCCTGGGAGGAGTTTTGTGTTTTGTCGTTGTTGTTGTGTGCCTTAAGATCATTTCCAAATTATCACAAGGTTTTCTGGGGCTGAGAGTGTATGAGGTACCTAAGGTTATCCAGTGGCTTTCCATGGCTAAGCAGGGAGTTAAACTCTGGTCTCCAGGGTCATAGTGCAATGCTCAAACTACTATTCTACACTGCCTCCCACCGGATCCCAAATCATCTTGGTGATCCACCAGGCCCTAAGATTAGTTTTCCCCTCTACAGTAGTTTGGGCAGTGGCAATGATTCCTTCCATGTCAGTGGAGTGCTGAATCTGCTCCAGCCTTTAGACTCAACTTTAAAGAAAGGGATAAAACTATTTGGGAGCCAGGGTTCAGCACACTGAATGGTTCCTTTAAATTTAAACCTGGATGGATTCACCACCCATCTGGTACAAAAGCCTCCAGCTGCCACTGAATTCACAACTGGGATAGTCATTTTCCTTATCAATGGTTTAACTGGGAAATAAAAATTTAAAATAAAAAAAAAGCAATGAGAGGGCAAGAAACATTGATTCCCTTCTGTCTAAAGGAAAAATTCTTCATGACTAAGGCCACTTAGTCTGCACTAGGCTGTTCTAGTGCTATTATTCCACTTTCAACATCCTATGGAATCCTTTAGAGAGACCCTCAAAAGCCACTCTCTAAACTGCAAACCCCAGGATTCCATAGGATGTTGAAAGTAGAATAATAGTACTATAACAATCTAGTGCAGAAATGTCCTAAGAAAAACTGATGTGAACTACACACAAATACTTTAGGCTTAAATCCAATCACTATACCCACTTGAAGCAAGCCTGTTTAACCAGTTGCTAAAGGGTAAAGCAACAATTATTTAAATCCTGTTATTTCAACGCATCTACTGTATTCTGGACTAAAAATTGGATTTAGGCTTTAAACTGCAATACTTTTAGTTTAGGAGTAAATTCCATTGAAGGAAGTAGGATCTATTTCTGAGGAGACATGCACAGGTTCAGGTAGTGAATCTGGATCCAGTCCTATATTTTAATTCATCATTACACCTTGAATTGAAAGAAACAAACAAAATGAGTGAGCAGAACTAATGCCAGAGAAAATTCACACATAGAGTGCTTGATTCTGGTTTCTGCACTCTCCTCTTCTTAACAGTTCTGAAAAGCAGCAAATTGTGCAAATTATAATAATTAATTATTGTGCAAATTAAAATGTTGCTTTATTAAGCCCTATTTGTTTTTATTTAATGTCTAACTTATAGCAGGAATAGGTTGTGGCTCACAATTTTAAAAGAAAAAAAGAATTAGATGCACTAACTTGTTCCACCCTGAGAACCAGAGCAGAACTAGATCTATCCCTGGACCGAACCGATTTAGCACCTTTAATGGGCTGAATCAGGTTGCCTTCAGAGTGCATTTAGAGGAGTGTCTTCTTGCACTCTCGCTCAAAAGATCTTTTGTAGAAAGAAAGAAGGAAAGAAAGAAAGAAAGAGGGGGGGGGGAGAGAGAGAAAGAAAGAAAGAAAGAAAGAAAGAAAGAAAGAAAGAAAGAAAGAAAGAAAGAAAGAAAGAAAGAAAGAAAGAGTGTTTTAAAAAGCCAAGAAAATATTTGGATCTCACCCACCCACCCAAATTGCAAGAATGAATTGGATGATTCTATGATAAAAGCACCATCTGGAAGCATCCTCAGTCTGAAGAAGAACCAAACCCACAAAAGTTCAACTCTCTATCTACAGTAGTGCTTCTTAAGTTATCTGCTTTTTTCCAATGTACCAGGGATTGGTGCCATGTTTGTCCCATATTACAACTGTATTACCATAATTTCTTGGAAATTCACCATGGATCAGCAGCTGATGGCTCATGACCTACCACAAGTCTGAAGACCACGACCATTCCGCACTAGGCTATTATAGTGCTATTGTTCCACTTTCAACATCCTGTGGAATTCTGGGGTTTGCAAACCCCACGATTCCACAGGATGTTGAAAGTGGAATAATCGCACTATAACAGTCTAGTGCGGAAATGGCTCACATCTATGCATCCAACTTTGATCTAGAGTTAGAAGATATCAGTGATGTACACTCAAGTTGATAGATTTGGACTCAAGTTGGACTTAAGTCGCTTCAGTGACTCGGCTCAGACTTGACTCGACCATAAATGATGTACTGACTCGACTCAACTTGAGACTTGTATATTTTTAATGACTGACTTGAAGCCCTTGGTCCAGTGACATAACGTGTTCATCGAGAAACCTTATGACTTTGAACAACACTTCCATCTGTTTTTGCCTACTAGTCACATGACAATCTGTCCCAAGCCCAAAGTGTGGGCTCATTTCCCAGAGGGGAACAGCAAATGTGTTAGGCAAGGGGCTTGAGGAGGAAGGATCCTTCCTTCTAAAGCTTTTGAATCTTCAGTAATGGGGAGTAAGATAGGATCCTATTCCGCACTTCCAAAGTTGCAGATGGTAAAATTGAAAATGTGGAAGGCCGACTCTGCTTAAATTGTTAAAACTGAATTTATTTCACTCTATCCAATAATTCTGGAATTTTGGTTGAGGTATAAAGTTGGCTTCCAGACTTGAGACTTGACTCGAGACTTGACTTGAAAGTATCTTCAAGGACTTGAGACCTGACTTGAGACTTGGAGTAAAAGACTTAAATACATCACTGGAAAACATGGGTGGGAGTGGCAACAAAAATCAACATTCAAATTATTGAAGGTTAGGAAATCAGATTTGGTCTTTGCAATTTGATGTTAACAAAGGTAAACAGACAAAAAGCTGAGATCAAGACTTTTAGACCTGTCCCTACACCCTGTTCATTTCAGACTCTTCAATCTAGCTTCCATTACCAGGAATGCTGTAAGAAGATTAAAAGACATGGAATTTTCTTACAGGCATATTTGAGAAAGAAATTGCCTGTGCTTCAGTTCCTCTCTGAACTGAGTTTGTTTAAAGCAGAGGTGAGCAACCTCCCACACTAAAGCCACATGCTGACCTCAGCACAATCTCATGTGGCTCACGTAAATGTCACCTGTCCCTTCCTCATCAGACTGGTGGATTGTTGTGGGAGAAGAAGGGAAAGAAGGACAGAGAGAAAGGGTGGGATGTACTACCTTTGGGCTGTTCACATTACGCAACATAGTACTTTCATTGCACTTTAACTGCCATGGCAAGATCCTATGGAGTTCTTGCATTTGTAGTTTATTGAGGCACTAGAGCTCTCTGGCTGAGAATTCTAAATTTTTGTTGTTAAATGCCATCTAATAAACTTCCAACTTATGGCAACCCTGTGAATGAGAGATCTCCAGGTCACCCTATCATCAACAATCTTACTCTGATCTTGCAGATTCAGGGCTGTGGCTTCCTTGATTGAGTCTAACCATCCGTAATGCGGTCTTCCTCTTTTCCTACAGCCTTCTATCTTATCAAGCATTATTGTCTTTTCTAGTGAGTCATAGTATGTCCAAAGTATAACAGTCTCAGTTTAATCTTCTTGGCTTCTAAGGAGAATGTTACCCTGTTTACTGGGGGTCCCTTGAGGGACACCAAAATGTGCTCAACAATAGGTGGGGAAGATTAGCTCTGAGCACTGCTTTAGCGTTATGAGAAGCAGGGTAACTTAGCAGGATCTTGAGCCCTATGTCTACGGGGTCAGGCCGAGTCAAGGAGCACACAGAAGTTGAAATAATAAATGTGGTTTTATTAAAAACACAATCAAACAGTGTATGCGGCACACTCACACAAGATAACTAAAGAAACAAAGGTTGGAGTGAGATAGTGGGGTTTTTAGAGGAGTTGTTGGTTTGGGTGATACTTCACCTGTCCTGAAGCCCGGTTGGAAGCCAAGAAGATGGGGAGCGTGGATCTCAGCACGTGGAGCTAAGGGGAAGGCTCGCTGGACAAAGCGACAGCAAGGCGGGATGGAAGCCAAGAGCGATCCAAGGAAGCGCTCAAAGTCAGGGGTTTTTATAAGGAGAATTGTGACTGCAGGCTAGGTTGGACTTGGGGAAAACAATGGATTTGGGGCTGGAGACAAAGCCTCCGAAAGGTCAGAATTTGAATGATTGAGTTACAGCCAAATTGTCAATAGGATAGCCGGTATGCAAACGCAGAGTACTTGAGCGTTGTATAGTCAGATCATCAAGCTATCAGTGCGGGGCAGAGGATCCTTTGAAAGCTGCGTGCGTACCTAATGGAGGTACTTGCCTTGAGGTCTCCTGAAGCTGCGAGTCGGCTATTTCTGGCCTGCCTGTATTGTTTCGGAATATTACGGCAATTAACGGCTGAGCTTGTATGTGTGCTTGTCCGGGGGCCTCGCAAGCACATGAAAGGGAATGGGTATGTGAGGCCGAATTAGTTATATCAATAGATATCTTTTTATATCCCCCAAAACTCAGGCTAGCCAGGGCAGTAACAAGAATTCAGGCCTGATTTGCTCTAGGACCCATTGATTTGTCTTTTTAGCAGTCCACAGTATCTCCAGTGCCACATTTCAGATGAGTCGATTTTCTTCCTAGCAGTTTTCTTTACTGTCCAGCTTTCACAACCATACATAGAAACTGGAAATATGATAGAATGGAAAATCTCAATTTTCAATGAGATATCTTTACACTTCAAGATTTTGTCTAGTTCCTGCATAGCTGCCCTTCCGAGTCCTATTCTCTTCTGATTCCTTGACTGCAGTCCCCATTTCAATGTCTTCACAGTCTAACGTTATTTAAATCACCTGTGATCATTATTTTTCTTTTCTTTATGTTCAACTGTAAACTTGCCTTTTCACTTTCTTCCTTGACTTTCTTCAGTAACTGTTTGAAATCTTTGCTATTTTCAGATAGCAGAGTAATGTTATCTGCATAACTTAAAATGACGTTCCTTCCTCCAATATTCATCCTTCCTTCCTACAAGTCTAACCCTGCTTTACGCATATGTTTAACTTGTATGTTGAACAAATAAGGGGATTAAATGAAGCCCTGGCTGACCCCCTTTGCCAGTTGGAAACCAACCCATTTCTCCGAATTCTGTCCTGACGGTAGCTTCTTGTCCTGAGTGCAGGTTATGCATCCAGACAATGAAATGTCATGGCCTACCCATTTCTTTAAGAGCGAGCTATAGTTTTTTTATGGTCGACACAATCCAAGGCTTTGCCATCTACTATATAAAAGTCAAAGTTTGTCTGTGAGTTTGTCTGTTTATCTGCGTCAGGCAGGCGAAGACCTCATACGATTGGCTGTGTGAGGCGAGAAGACCTCGTATGATTGGCTGGCTGTTGAAGATTTCATGGACTCCTGAGGCTGGTAGTTTAAGGGATGAGCTTTCAGAATTCTTAGCTGAGAGCTCTTGTGCCTCAGGCCGGTTGCTGTGGAAACGAGGCCTACCAGCACGAAGAAGGACAGTGTATTCCCTCAAAAACCAAACCTTCTGTATGTTAACAACTCTGAATACAGATTGGTTTGAGGAATATGGGGATAAGTTACAGGTACTGGAATAGGCTGGTTGCTATGGAGATGAGGCCTAGCAGCAAGGAGGACATTGTATTACCTCTGGAACACAACCTCTGTATGTTAACAACTCTGAATACAGATTGGATTGGGGAATATGGGGAAAAGTTACAGGTACTGGAATAGGCCGGCTGCTATGGAGACGGAGCCTAGCAGCAAGGAGGAGGACAGTGTATTCCCTCAGGAATCCGAACTGTGTATGTAAATAACCCTGAATACAGATTGCATTGGGATATATGGGGAAAAGTTACAGGTACTGGAAAAGACAGTTTGGTGAGTTCTTAAGAGGAAAATAAAATCCTGGGCAATTCTGGGTAAATATGCTAGTAATCTATAAAACAACCCCCTTACACAGCAAAGCCCAGGATTTCATAGGATGGAACCATAATATTTAAATGGAATTATAATGCTATAATTGAATAGTGTGAAAGGTCTCTTGCTGTTTGGCGCTGTCCACCACTGGCTTCATGCTCAATCAATATAACGTCGTGCTAGATTATCCCTGAAGGGATGTGGCCCTCACTAGAAAAAAGATTGCTCCCTAATGTGTTAAACTCTGTGTGAGCAAAAGAGAGAGAATGAAGGAGGGAGAGATATACTCAAAATGGGCTTTTTTTTTAAAGCGTATTTCCTTCAAATTAAAGCAGTGAACTCTTTTGGGGGCTAAAGTCCTGTCAAGGATCTTTAAAATCAGCAGTTCTAACCTAGGTGGCTCTTATGAAAACTGATTTGAAAAGGGCACGTTTTTGATCTGACTTGCTGGAAAAATCGTGCCAAGTCTATGTGAGCTCTCCTTGCCCATCCCATCTGGGTTTAACTTCTCTTTATTATTGGATCTGCTACCAATAGATACAGATTGATAGCAACATGCTTGGATTATCACTTGATTTTTAGAGAAGATACAAAATGCTCGAACTGGCAAATATGTGAGCTGGAAAGAAGTTCCAAGGATTCTTTCCTGCCTTGATATTGAATCTCCCTTGCTCAGTCAACACTGATTGACTGTTGCAAGTCTTCCACCAAACAAGTAGAGCCAGGAAGAGTAAAATTTTGCTAAATCAGATGAAATAATGAAATGAAATGTACACTACATACAATGTAGCATACTTCTTGATTCCCCCCAGGTACACATTTGCACTTGTGACACAGGATTGCAACTGTGTATATAATAGCTCTGAACTTCAGATTATTCCTGCTAATGAGGTACTATTTATTTACATATTAATCTAATATATAAAAGTCAAAGTTTGTTTGTCTGTGTCAGGCGAAGACCTCATATGATTGGCTGCCTAAGAAGATTCTGTGGAACCTTTGGGTTTGCAGTTTAGGGGAGAGCCTTTAGAATTCTCAGCCAGATTGCTCTGGGGCCTCGGTCAACACTGTCTATTTTGAATAGGCCAGTCGCTATGGAAACGAGGCCTAGAAGCAAGGAGGAGGGCAGAGTATTCCCTCAGATACTCAACCACTGTATGTTAATAACTCTGAATACAGATTGGATTGGGGAATATGGCGAAAAATTACATGTACTGGACAAGACAGTTTGGGGAATTAGAGACGCAGGAACTCAAATCTTTCTAACTATTACCTATGAGAAAATAAATTCCCAGGCAACGCCGGGTATATGTGCTAGTTAGTTATATTTCTATCCCACTTGTCCTTCAAGATGAAGATAGTCTACATAGCTCTCTTCTTTTGCACTTTCACAACACTGTATGGTAGGCCAAGCTACAAGATATGTCATATGGAGTGTTCTACCTTGTCTCCCATGATAGGATTGTAAACTTTCTCAAACCCATCCTTTAAACATTCAATACGGTTGCCCTTTTGCTCTCTTGTACTGGCATAAAAACACTTACATTGTTCAAATTGTGTGGTAATATATGACGCCATTGAGAATGTCAGTGTATTGTGGTACAGAAAAATACCCAGTGTGTCATGCGACTGTTTATGTGTACAGAATCAAACATTTTACAGCCCAGCACCCAGAGATAAGTAGAATAAAAATAAAATCAGATTAAACAGAGAAATGGAATTCTCATAGAACAGTATATTGCCTAATCTACTGAATTCCAATTCCTCCCCAATGAAAAAAAAAATCAAGGAGCTTTCTGCACTTCACTGTTATTATGCTATTATTCCACTTTCAACATCCTGTGGAATTCTGGGATTTGTAGTTGACTGAGGCCCAAGAGTCTCTGGCTGAGAATTCTAAATGCCCCTCCCTAAACTGCAAACGCCAGGATTCCATAGGATGTTGAAAGTGGAATAATAGCACTATAACAGTGTAGTGCGGAAAAGCCCCAAGTGTTCCTCAAACACGACGATTCTAGTGGCAATCAGAGCATGTCACCTCTGTTTTGCTCCAACATGGTTCAGCAGGAGCTGGCATGGAACAGTTTTTTTGCCTCAACGCATTACAACAGATAGGGCAAGAAAAGTACCCCAGTGGCAAATATGAACATTTCCATTCATCCATTTCTGGATTATAAGGGAAAACAAACTACATGGCAAGTCGATTAAATCTGAGGACCTTATTTACTTCTGTGCAGGTAGCAATGATGCCCCATGCCTGCACTGTGTGTCTACTTTGGTGTGGATTCTGCAACAGAATCTGATCCCAGAGGACAGAAATGCTCCTTTGTAGTATAAGAGGGGGAAGAGAAAGCCCAGTGTGAGAAATATGTCATTACTCCTTCTCAGACTGCTGGAGTAACAAGAAAAGTGTGGGAGACTTCATGGGAATAGGCCACTCGGTCTAGCACAAACCCTGGTGGTGTGATAAAGGGACAGGTCTGCTTTGGCCTCCCCGTGGCCAGTGAAAAGTATGAAAAAATTCTGTCCTACCAACTGGTTCAGCAGAATGTTATGTGGGAGCATTGCAGCATCCAAGGTGGTGTTGACCTGAGCTGTCTTTTGGATGGGAAACCACAGAGAAGGCAGCTGCTAGTTCTAGTTCTCACTTGAGGTGATAAATCACTTGAGGTAATAAATGGCTTGAGGTGATAAAATCTGTGTGACAGCCAACACTGAACAGAGTGTTAGGCTGCAACTAGGGGGAAGCCCAAGTTCAAATCCCCAGTCAGCCATGAATTGAATGAGACAATGGCCTCAGGCCAATTTAGGCCAACTTCACAGGATTGCTGTGGGGGAATTAAATGGAGGGTAGGGCCATTTAGATCCTAAATACCCTAAAGGCACCAGATCCGCTCTGATCTTGGAAGCTAAGTACTTGGATGGGAGAGGGAGAATGAATAACAGGTGCTGTAGGCTACATATTAGAGGAAGGAACTGGCAAAACCACTTCTGAGTCTTCCTTGCCTAAGAAAACCCTATGAAATTCATAGGGCAGATATAAATCAAAAAGGTGACTTGAAGACACATACATATACACATACTATTTATACTTAAAGAGAGCCAGCATGGTGTAGTGATTTGAGCACTGAACCAAGATTCTGATGACCAGGGCTCAAATCGCATGGTAACCCACTGGGTGACCTAGGGGAAGTCACACTCTCTCAGCCTCAGAAGAAGACAAAGGCTGAAAAGACAAATAAATGGCTCTTAAAGAAAATCAAGCCTGAACTCTCCCTACAACCAAGATGACTAAACTGATGATGTCATACTTTGGACATGACATGACTCACTAAAAAAGACAAGGATGCTTGACAAGGTAGAAGGCAGGAAGGAAAAAAAGGAAACTGCATTGCAGATGGATAGATTCAATCAAAGAAGCCATGGCTCTGAATCTGCAAGACCTGAGCAGGGTGACTAAGGGGTTTGTTGTTCATAACCCCCCATAAGTTGGGATGGGAACATCAGGGACCGTGTAGAGAGCCATTCTAGTGCCATTGTTTGGCTGTAGGACTAGGACTCTGAAAGACCAGGGTTCAAATCCTTGCTCAGTGAGGGAAACTTACTGAGTGATCTTAGGTGAGTAACACTCTCACAGCCTTAGAGAAAGGCAGTAGCAAACTCTCTCTGAATAAATTGTGCCAAGAAAATCCCTGTGATAGGGTCACCATCAGCTGGAGTCCACTTGAAGATACATAATAAAAACAACACAAAACCATGAAGTTTAAGCTCCTTTAAGGAAAAGGGAGACATAGGGCCTCTCTGCACTCATTGTTATAGTGTTATTATTCCACTTTCAACATCTTATGGAATCCTGGGGTTTGCAGTTTAGGGAGGGGCATTTAGAATGCTCACCCAGAGAGCTCTTTGGCCTCAGGAAACTACAAACCCCAGAATTCCACAGGATTATTCCACATCCTGTTGAACGTGGAATAACAGCATAGTGTGGAAAGGCCCATAAATACAATAACTACTCTGTGGCCCAGCTATGGCACTTCAGGCCACAAATAGAGACGCATTCCTTCACTGGAGCGAATATAGCCATATGTATAACCTTTCTTCATATGTAGGAGAGAGGAGGGCTCTTGTGTTTCTGAATTCTGCATATACAAATGTATAAACACAGGGATATCACCACAGCATTTGGAAATTAGCTCCTTCTTTTTTCCCAATCATCTCTGTGAATGGAGTCAAGTGTGCAGTGCTTTCCTCCAATCTAGACCTTGTACTGAATTTGTGAAGGTTTCAGGATGCATACTCGTACTGTGCCTATGAATTCATACAACATCTGAACAAGCATGGCAGGAACAGCAATATGTTGGAGCTGGGATTCTCAAGGCTGAAGAGCTGGGGATTTTTGATTAGCAAAGAAGATGATGTCATTTGCTACCCTACTCAGGCTTCCATGCTATTTTTGAGCTTAATAGCAATCCTCACTAGTTCCTAGGGAAGGGGTGGTGAGTGGATTTTTCCAGAATCAACATGCTGTTCTGAGCTATCTCTGCTTTAATGTATACAGTAGTATTTTGGAGTGTCTTGGCCTTAAATGGGCAATTAAGACCCATTAGCTTTACAAAAGATCTGAAACCTATGAGAACTGGTTTGTACATACGAATGAACACAGCTGCCTGCATGTTTTAGTCTCTTTGTGAGCCCATCTATGGGACGATAACAATAAACATAACTGCACTATAGAATCAATCACTGTACTAATGGTTGCAAAGAACAAGTCTGACTGCTTCAATTAAATGTAAGCAATATAATGCAAGAGAACCTGTGTGCTATAGCAGTTTAGGTTTTGGACGAGGAATCTGGAAGACCAGGGTTTGAATCTATGCTCGGCTCCGAAGGCCCACTGAATGACCTTGGGTGAGTCACACTCTCTCAGCTTTAAAGACAATGGCAAATCTTCTCTGAAAAATCTTGTCAAGAAAGCCCCATGATAGGTTTGCCTTAGGGCTGCCATAAGTCAGGAACAACTTGAAGGAACAGAACAACAATGATGTAATGCAGATAATGCTTCCCTATGGCATATGATGTGGACATGTTCAGTAATTTAACTTTTTCAGTTACAACATATTCATTTTGTATTAGAAAAATCTTTGGTATCCGTACGTGCACTTGTTCTTTTAAATTTCACTCCTGTCATGTGGAAATTACCTGTGGGTCAACATTATTGGGTCCTGCATGCTTTTACTGTTGCAAAAAAAAGTGCTATACTTCATGGTTGGAAAAATAAACATTCACATTCAAGTCTTATAGTCCGTAGACAAAAAGAGGGTTCTTTTTTTTCCCCTCAGCCAGAAGTAGCCCTCTGCTCATATTGTAGTAATACCAACTTTATTGTTTGTTATCTGCCTTCAAGTTATTTCTGATTTATGTCAACCCCAAGGCAAACCTATCAAAGGGTTTTCTCAGCAACATTTGTCCGGAGGGGGTTTGCCTTTGCCTTCATCTGAGGTTGAGAGAATGTGACTTGTCCAAGGTCACTCAGTGGGTTTCCATGGCTGAGCAGGGATTTGAATCCTGGTCTCCCAGAGTCCTGGTCCAACAATCAAATCACTACATCACACTGGCTCAATACTTTTGTGGTTGTGTGCCTTCAAATCACTTCAGACTTATGGCAACCCTAAGGCAAATGAATCACTGGGTTTTATGGGGCTGAGAGAGTGTGACCCACCCAAGGTCACCTACTGTGTTTCCATGGCTGAGTGGGGAACTGAATCCTGCTCTCCAGGGTCACAGTCCAGCGTTCAAACCATTACACCAGGCTGGTTCTCCAGTGCTTCTATCAGGCCCTGTCAAACAGCAACAGAATTGTTTTTCCAAAGCTTTTGGGACTACACAGACTTTGCCTCCTGTCATGTTCTCGCCTCTGTCGTTTCAAGAAGAAGGACAAACCAGGAACAGCACGTTTCAACTGAGTCGTCATCATCATCATCATCATCCCCATCAACATGAAAATGTGGACGGCGGCGGAATCAGTTCGGGAGACCTCTGTCCGGATTCATCGAAGCCTGAGCGAAACCCTGTAACTTGCAAAGAGAAAGGACAGGCAAGCGAAGGGGGCGTGGCCTGTAAAGTCGCCGCAGCCAATGAAAACGGAAGCTGGCCCGAGATCGGGAAGGCTGCTCTTTTAATAGGAGGCCGGTCGGGCTTTCGGAGGCGGCGGCGAGGATGCGCTCGCGGAGCGGCCAAGGCGCGAGGAGGGCTGCGAAACCCGCGCAAGTCCTTCGAAAAAGTCGGGAAGCAACCCGGAGCCAGCAGCAGCAGCAGCACCCGCGACCCTGACGCGCCCTCCCTTGCCGTCGCCGCTGCCACTACATCTAACGGGGTCTACGACTATAAGCAACCACTGCAGCACCACAACTGCCGGAAGACGCGCACAACTTCTCTCGATGTTGGCTTCCACACGATGCGGGCGAGAACCTGGCTTGTGAGAAGGAGAGGGGAGCGAAGCGGGCTAACCGCGATCTAGTAGAGGACGGGAAATTTAAGTGAAAACTTTTAATCTGAGGGGGGGAGAAAGGGAGTGGGGGTTACCCCCCCTTTCGGTGCGCTGTTTTCCCTCGCGGATGAGCCTCTGATTGCGCCCTCACTTCGCCCTCGGCACTCTTTCGCCTTCTTCCCTCCCCACCCCTTCTTTTTCCCACCCACCCACCTTTGGCTCGGCTGCCAACTCCCTCCCGCCTTCCGCCCCCACCCCACCCCCGGCCTCTCTCCGGAAGCCTCCCTCGGAGTCTGGTCTTCAATGGGCGCTTTGGATTCCATCGCCGGAGGAGCCGCCAACACGACCGCCGCTGCCCTCACCATGCTGAACGGGGCAGAGAGCCAAAGTTTTGCCAAGGAGCCTCCCGATCTCCAGGGGGGCAGCGCCGCCGCCGCCGCCGCCGCCGCCACAACCAAAGAGACCGAGAGCGAGTTAAAAATCGGCGCCCCCCAGGAGCGATTCTACTACCCCGAACCCCCCATGCAAGACAGCGGAGGCGGAGGCTGCCATGTAGGGCTGACCTACGGCGGACCCATGGTGCAGGGAGGGTTTGGCGTAGCCAATCCGTCGGCCCCGTCTCCGGGCAGGTTTTTGGGGCCGGCGGTGAGCGGCTGTCCTTCCTATCGACCCCAACCGGTGCCGGCTCCGCCCGTTCCTGCGCCTTCTTCGGCGGGGCCGCCGCCGCCTCCGCCGCCGGGGACTCCCGGCTTCTCGGTGTCGGCCGGCGGCGAGCTCTACCCCAGCCCGGGGGACCTCTATCCCAGCGCGCCGGGCGGCGAAGGCTGCTACTCGGCGGCCGTCCAGCCCCACCACGTGTTCCCGCGGGGGCCTCTCTATCCCGTGCCAGGCTATCAAGTCTCCGGCAAGATCCAGGTGGTCCTCAACAACTACCCGCTTTGGGCCAAATTCCACAAGCACCAGACGGAGATGATCATCACCAAACAGGGCAGGTGAGCGGGGAAGGGGCGGCGGCGGCGGCGGGGAAAACTTCCCGGAGGGGTGCGCCGGCTGAGCTGAAAACCACAGGCGCTTGGGTTAAGTGGGGGCTTTTTGGGGAGCTAAAAGAGGTCCCAAGTCGGGAAAGGAGATCGCCAGAGAATATCAGGCGGAATTTCAGAGGAGGGAACTTGCAAAACCGTCTCAGAGTACTCCTTGCCTTTAACAAGCCGTGTGAAATTCATGGGGTCACTGTACGTCGGAGGCACGTGTTTTATATTTCCTTGACTTTTTGGAGGAGTGATCTTCCCAACTAAGCGGAGCAGCTTTGGGGGTGCGTGTGTGATGGGGCAGGCTTGAGATGAAGGAGAACGAGGGGAACGGTATCTTGGGCAAGGCTGCACTCAGAACTGGGGGATTTGATTGGGATCAGGGCTCGGGGAAATTACTTTCTGGGGCCGCTACAGCCGCTGGTTGGGGGATTATGGGAACTGAAGTCCCGGAAAGTAACTGCCCTGAGTTCTGATTAGGATGGAGCCCTCAAGGAGAAAGGGGAGATGGCTAGGATGGGCAGCAAGGGATTGTTGCTTAGGAGCACTATGTGTGTTAGTGTTGCGGTGGGCCAGGGAGTAACTGTTGCTTACTGTACCTGTTTGCAGAAGAGACAAGTTGCTGCTGACTCTTAGAGATTCTGCTTGGAGTGCGGGGCAGGGTAAATGCACACCGTCCTGAAGTTTTGACTTAGATATACCTGGGCTCTCAGACAGGCAGGCAGGCAGGCAGGCAGAAGCCCCAAAGAGACAAGAGTTCCACATCCAGAATATGCTACTGCGAACAACTGCACATCCGGGTTACGCTGCTGCCTAGCATCTTGGAGGGGACACTAAAAACCGCCCCAGTGTTTCATTCCCTTGTACCAGCTTCTTCTGCTATTTGTCAGGCCTTAAATTCAGAGCTTCGTAAAGTTACTTTGGGATGCCAATTCCATGGTGAGTGGCCATGTTTTCTGGGTGATTCTGAGAGCCATCGTCCAAAAAGTAACTTTTCCCGTGCTCTGCAAAGCTGATTGTCACAAGGAACCTGTGTGTTTTCTGTAGTGTGACTGTGGGACTGTACACATATTAAGAGGTTTTATCATTATCAGATGATTCCTTTACCTCCACCACCCCACATCCCAATGCCAAGTACAGTGTTAAATAATGTTAAAAACATTGGATCTAACCTCTAATTCTTTTTGGTTCCAATTCCGCCTTATATTGGGAATGCTCTGAAGATTGAGAGAGCTTTGTTTTAGTTATAATTTTGAATCTGCTGCCCTGCAAAAGAACTTTAGCGCAAAGAAAATAAAGACACGTTTCTACATGTGAATCTTGTCCAGCTATTGGAAAGGAAGTAAATATTTACTCGTGCTTTGTCAGATTAACAGTATGGCTACAGAAGCATTTGAGTCATGACTTTGTACAACTCTGGGCAGGATGCTGGCATATATGGTCATTTTAACATTGCAACAGGAATCAGAATGGCCAAATAAGAATTTAGCTCTTGGCTAGGTGTGATAGTCCTATCTGACTAAAGATCTCCTTTTTCAAGCAATATCCTGATAAGGCTTTGTTTCCACCCCAGCCTGCGATCACCAAACTGTTCTGCTCAAAGAGGATGTAAAAGCTAATTGCTTAAAAGAAACATTCACTGTAATATCTGTGTGCGCGCACATGTGTGTTTTCAGTGGCACTCTTCTGCTTTATTTCTAATGCAAAGATGCAACATTTCATCCATTTATCAGTTTTATCTGCATTAGATTTAATCAATAAGAGCTTTGATCCCAGTAGATTACATCCAGCTCACTGATTTGTCTTCCCTTTTCCTGGTCACTTTTGTTCCAATAAAAAAAGAAAAGAAAAAGGCTTTGGTTGATTAATAAGCAGGGACTAAATTTAATGAGTGTGGCTAAATTAGAAGATATAACTAGTTTGAAATATGGTCTTGTCAAGAGGTGAAAAGTGGCCTTTCCTTCTAACAATGAGTGCCAGGTTCTGATTCGTTAGTTGTAAGTTATTCTATGCTTCTTTCCATGTCTGAGAAACATTTTTTTTAAGTTGTAATCCACTAATTACAACTAACTGAGGCAGCAAATTCTTCATTGTCTTAGCTTGGAGTAATTCCTTTGAACTGAGTGGGACTCTATTCTGAATAAAAATATGTGGGACTATAGTGTAAATGACTAAAAAAGAGGTTGCTGCTGCTGCTGCTGTTGTTGTTGTTGTTGTTGTTGTGTGTCTTCAAGTTGCCTCTGACTTTTGGTGACTCTAAGGCAACCCTATCACAGGGTTTTCTGGGGCTGAGAGTATGTGATGTGCCAAAGGTCATCCAGTGGGTTTTCATGGCTGAGCAGGAAATCAAACACTGTTCTTCAGGGTCATAATCCAATGCTCAAGCCACTGTACCATGTTGGTTCTCAAAAGAGATTGGTTGACTATTAGTGAATAGGTTGGCAGTCCTACTATCGTAGCATTCATGAGTCCTGTATTCTAAAAACCTCTTGGTGCCCTTACAAAACTATATTAAGCCGGAGCTGGGCAAACTCTTATGTTCTCTGTGAATATTCCTTGCTCAAAATGATACTGATAGGAGCAAAAGTTGAGAAATGTATTTTTTTTCTTTTGAGATTACGACTCCCAGACTTTCACATGCTGCTGGTGGTGAGGGATGTTAAGCATGATAGAGCAACAGAACAACTTTTCTGAGCTCTTCTTAAGAACAACTAGGTCACTAGTAGAAGTTTCTGCTGTTCAACAGGAAAGATGTGGAGCATTCCCTGCTCCACTGTGGAAACCCACTGAGTGACCTTGGATGGATCAGATACTCAGCCTCAGAAAACCCTGTGACAGGACGTATGCGCAGCACTGGAAAGAAAAGAAACATATTGATATAGAAGAATGGAAGTTAAAAGTTCTGGACATGATAGAGATGGAAAAGTTAGCATTTTCTTTGAAGAATAAATCTATCCAGAACTTTGAGAAAGAATGGAAAAGAGTATTGGATTGGGTAAGGATATAAATGTATGAGAAATCAAAGAAGAAAAAAATGTAACTGTTCTTCTCTCTGTGAGATGGAAATTATGTTTGTAATGGAATGGAAATAAGCAATTTCAACTGGAAGATTTAATAGTGGAAGTGAGAGGGGTTTTTTTATTTTTGAGGTAAACTTTCAATAAAAATTATACAAAAAAAAGAAAGAAGACCCTGTGACAGGTTGGCCTTAGGGTTGCCATAAGTTGGAAATGACTGAAGGCACACAACAACAACGTATCTCTGTCTGTCTGTCTGTCTGTCTATCTATCTCTTTTATATTTTATCTTCCAGTATTACAATTCTGCTTAGGAAGTTGTATTGTGTGTGTGTATGACATCGTAGGCAGAGATGTAATATTGGAAGATGTTTCTCACAATTTTAAAAGTAGTTTTATTTAACAAGTGAAAACTTGTTTAAACTTTGGTAGTAAGTTGTCAGAGCCACTGTGGTGTAGTGGTTGGAGCATTAGACTATGACCCTGGAGACCAGGGTTTGATTCCCTGCTCAGCCGTGGAAACCTACTGGGTGATCTTGGGCACCTTGCAAACTCTCAGACCCAGAAAATCCCATCGATAGTGTCACCTCAGGGTCACCATAAGTCAGAAACACGACTTGAAGGCGCACAATAATAGCAACAAGTGAATTGTCTGTGCTGCTGTTGTTTAGAAAATACTAGGTTGGACAGAGTGGTATATAACTATATTTTTTATTTTATATTATTTTTACGCTTGTATCACTTTCAAATGGACTACCAGATTGTTATAATACTACATGTGTTGATTGGCAAATATAGTGCCAGGACTGTGGTTGTTTTATCAGTAGTTGTTTTGTGGACCTCGTTTGTTAATCACATTGTGAAGATCAGTTTATAAATGTACTATCTTTGACAGTGCTTTCTGAAATGAATTTCCCTTTCACCTCTCTGTTTATTGTCTTGGCCTCAATATACTGCATATATGCCTGAATTCATGCATCTGATGGCATGGGCTGCAGTCTTAAGAAAACTGATGCTATAATAAATCTATGAGTCGTTAAGGTACCACATATGGACCTTTTTTTAGAGGCTAAAAAAAATTACTCTTCTGAGGTGTCCTGATGCTACAAAGAAGGAGACATAAATATTTTAAATAAGAAAACAAGAGTGTTTATGATGATAATGCCCACTGTATTACAGATAAAGAGATTGGGAAGTGGACTTCATTTACACTAAACCTTCGTATCTGGTTTTAATCTGGGAATATCTAATGCAGTGGTTAGGATGGTACTTAGGAGATCCAGGTCCTAGTCCCCTCTGGGCCTAGTCCCTTCTGCATGACCTTGGGTCAGGTACTTTCTCTGAACCTGGCCTACCTCATAGGGTTGTCGTGAGGGTAGAGGGGGGAGAAAGAGAGACATGTATGCTGCCTTGAGGGGAAAGGTGGAATATAAATGTAACATAGTTATAACAGTGATAACTTAATGTGATTTAAGTATAATAGTGCCAGTGGTTATGATGATAATAGAAAAATAAACGAATCTTTTTTTAAAAAATTATAGAGACACATAGTTTTTGATAGTATAAAATTAAATGCATAAAACACAACTAAAAATAACAAGGGGAAAAAAGCAGGGAAAAAAAAACCCTTTTACCTACAACATTGCAATACTGCTCAAATAAATTACTAAATTACAAAAATGCAAATTAAAAAACAAAGATACAATTTAAATGAAACTTGAGCTGGTACCGAGTCCGTTCCTTTCACCGAGGTCAGAAACTGGGGGGAAGGCTTACAGATGAAAGTGCAGTATATCCCAATATTCTTGCATCTCAGCATCCTTTTTCCTAGAAATTAAGCACTGGACACATTACTACACACTCACACACACACACACGCACACACACACACACATTTACTTACCTACCTACATTTCTCACACCTTTCCTCATATCTCCCCCAGGCTGTTCACTGTCAGGTCAGCAAACCTTCTTTATTATCCACCAGCAACACTTTCTCTCTATTTTTTCTTTTTATTCTTTCTTTCTTTTTTTTCCTACTTCCTCTTCATGCTTCTTATTTCTGCTCAGGTTCCTGTAGATACTAGTAAGGTGATTAGAGGCTATTCATCCTAGCTGAAAATCCCCAAGTGATACCTAAAGGAAGAGGTGACAAAAGAGGTAAAAGACACCCCTCCAATACACACATCCCTGGCGGAAAATTCCTCTCTTCCGTAGTCCTATCAGGGATTTTTGAGGGATGTGGAAGAAGCTTGGAAAACTTTTTTTCCCTTCACTGTTTTATCTGTGCTGGTACTGTGACACCCCATCACTTCTGCCAGGGCTTAGTTTGACTTCTCTTCAGTGATAAACAAAGAGGGCGGGGGTTAGGAGGGAAGAATTGAATGGATGCCAAGGTTCACAGACGGGCAAGGTCCCCGGGCGGTAGATGATATGGGTCACACAGCCATGCGGTTGCAGCAGACTCCAAAATCCTCTCCGCCTCTTCCAGCCTTGTGAAATACCAGGCCTTTTACAGTCATGCTCCCAGTGCGAGAAAGTTCTTTTCACATACATTTTCCGTTCAGTTGATCAAATAGCAAGTTCCAAGCCCACCTCTTAAACCGGTCCTATCGCTAGGTGTTTAATTCATGATCGTATTTTTAGTTCCAGGAAAAGATGTTTGTGGCTTTTTAAAAATCGAAATGCTGATGATAATCATTATATTTTGCCTCAAATGACAAAATAACGTGGCTGCTTTCATGACACACACAGGTCTTGCGGTAGGCAGAGTGAGGTGACTGCCTCAATGCATTTATTGTGTTGTGTACCTTCAAGTCAGTTTTCTGGGGCTGACAGCATGTGAGATGCCCAAGGTCAACCAGTGGGTTTCCATGACCGAGCGAGGAATTGAACGCTGGTCTCCAGGATCATAGTCCAATGCTCAAACCACTACAACATGCTGGCTCTTATCGTGACCTATCATGAGGTTTTCCTTGGCAAGATTTGTTTAGAGGGGGTTTGCAATTGTGTTCCTTTGAGGCTGAGAGAGTGGGAATTGCCCCACAGCTGCCTAGGGGGCTTCCATGGCCAAGTGGGAATTTGAACCCTGGTCTGCTGGAGTCCTAGTTCAGCACTCAAACCGTTACGCCACTGGCTCTCCGCAGATTTATATTAGTACCAAAGAACAGCAAATTGTTTGTTATTTTGTTATAATGGTATTTGTACTGGCAAGTGGTAAGTTGTTTTGTTTTGTTGCACCGATGCTGAAATAATTTGCACAGTGCAACTTGACCTGAGTGGGTTGCCACTTCTTCGTCTTCCTCCCACAGCTGAATATCGGAAGCTTGTTCCAGAGAGCGAAATGCTGGTTTCGAAACATTCCAAGGGCCTTGATGGACGTGCTTTAGGAGATCTATGGCTTATATCTAAATCCCGTTGCTTGTTTTTACTGGAGTAAACACCACAAGATGGGATTTGCCTAAACATTAGCTTACTACTCAGCAGTTGGTTGAACACGCCTACTGTCGTGAAGGCTAGCAATTGGATTTAGACCTTAATCTACAGTGGCCACTCTGCCACTCCCAGTCCTCTTTTGTTTCACTGAAATTACCTCTTGGAGGTGTTATTATTTGTATTGGGGGAGGGGAAGACAGGTAAGACAAGGGGGAAACAAAAAGGTATATGTATGTGTTTATTTATTTATAATCTCTTTCAGTAGCATGATCTACATTGCTCTCCTCTCAGTTCATCTTGGTTGAAGGAAAAGATGTTGGGCTAAAACTTTTTAAGGACTGTGTGAGGATGAGTTAGGGGAATTTCAGGTTACTCAAGATGTCTTTCTCAATTTAAAATGTATTGTCACCTCTGTTATGCCCCTTTCTACAGAAGAAGCCCAGGGCAATTCCTTCTATTGCTCTGCCTCACAGAAGGTTTGTGCGTGTGTATGAGTACGAGAGAGGAGATGTCATCACATAATAGCTGGAATCCCCACTGGTTAGTCCCAGCTAGAGAAGATTTGTGGAATCCATAGTTCAGTGTTGAAGCAACACATAGGTGAATCCAGGGCCATTTTTGGCCCCTCCCTAAACTGCAAACCCCGGGATTCCATAGGATATTAAAAGTGGAAATAATTTTTTAATTATTTTTTATTTAATCATCAATCAATCAATAAAATATCCCCCATTACAAGTGGAAATAATAGCACTATAACAATCTAGTGTGGAAACGGCCCAGTTCTTTCGGTGGTTCGACTCTAGCTGAGACTGACAATGGCATTTACACTAATCTCTGACACTATCTTTAGTTTTAGATTTTAGGATTAAATTTTCATCAGTGCCGGACCAGAGTGACAAGAGAGAAAAGGAAGAGAAGGGAGTAAGGAGAGACTGCAGCAGGGGGTGGGGAACCTTTGGCCTTTCAGAGAGCCAAACATCTGGAGGAAGAAAGGTACACAAAAGGGGAGACATGAATGTATGCAAATGTAGTTACATTTAATTTGGGGACATGAGCGGAAAGTACTGACGGAAACAAGCCTGAGCAAGGAGTTGTGGTGTGGAAGGAAGAAAAGCGTAATAAAGAACGTACGTATAAAGAAGAGTAGGTATTTCAGCTGCTGATCTATTTGTTCATATAAGTGTTACTTTAGTAGCCGTTAAATCCTTTCTTGGGGTCTAATAGCTCAACAAATGCGCAGAAGATTCGTGGGAGAAAGAAAAGGTCCCACCAAAGACATTTTGCTGCCAGAGGCTGAACAAGAAATTTAGGTGTGGTGGCACCTGAAACAGAATAGCCCATAAAGACCTGTTCCCCTTGCTCCCCCCAAAAGCAAAACTGTAACAAAAATAAATGACATAACACACAGTGTGCTGCCCTTCATGACACTCAGAATATGGGGTGGCCTCTTTGTGCGTGTTGGTAGAATAGAAGTGTGTAGTCCCTCCTGTATACAGAGTGTCTGTATGTGTGTATTTAGAGAAAGAAACTAAAATAGAGAGGCAAAGACAGAAGCAGAGACAACACAAAAATGAGAGATTCCTTTCTGAGTAGTCCTTGCAAAAGTTTCAATTCCTCTCTCCCTTTCAGATTTATTTAATTGGAGAACAGTGATGGTGGTTGCAGTGGTGATATGGTCCCTAAGAGTTGAATCATCGTCCCATTTGGGCTCACCTTTTGCCTTCCTTTCTTTAAAAAAAAAAGTTAGTTTACAAATGAATACTTCAACAAGTTTCTGACTCTGAGGCAAGCAAATCTCTTCGGCTGGAACTTTTGTTTTTGTGTTTGATGGAATAATAATTCCTTTTGGTCGTGGTAAAGGAACCTTGCACAAGCTCTGTGTCACTCTTGTTTGCTGCTTTTGACTGAATAGGCAGTAACTTTGATCAGTCCAAAATACTGTGGCTCCGGTTATTCACTGAGACCTATTGTTAGGAGCATATTTTGCTGATTCTCTAATGCAGTGCTTAAGCTGTCAGAAGTGGGGGACCATTAAGGTTTTTCTTTCCCCAATGTGCCACAGACCACTACCCTACTCGTTTCCCTTGACTACAGCTGTTTCTTTCCATACTCTCCAGCATTTCACAGATATAAATTAGGACTCATGGGACCAAACAACATCAGTGTGTAGCCAAGTTGGCAAAAATTATCAGTGAGGAAGAACACACAAGCTAGTTTGCTTTTGCCTGAGCCTATTGGGAAGGGCAAGACTCCATCCCCTCCTCTTCCCCTTGCTGAGTTATTTGAGTACAAACTACTTTTGCACTTTGAACTCAGTTTGCAGCAACTGAAGTTGAACAGAAAGGGGGAAAGTGAGAGGAGGGGAGAGAAACCAGGACATTTTAAAAGCGGCTGAAAAAGTGGGATGACTATCGTTGCCAAATCAAGACAGTGGAGTGTATGCCACTGTGAGCCAGCAGTCACTATTCATGGTCTGTCACTCTGAGTAACACTGGTCTAAAGCTTTACTTCCTGCCAATCCATTTTTAAGCACAGTTGAAAGTGCTGTTGCTTAGCTCGCTCTCGCTCTCTCTTTTTTAAGCTTGGTCAAACTGCTGGGGTCCTGAGTACCTTAATGGTTGCCTTCTTCTACATGAACTTGCTCACATATTAAAATCAGAACTTGGAGAAGTCATTATTGTGGACTGTATTCCCAAAATCCTGTAGCCAGTGCCTGTATGACTAGGGGATTCTGGGAGACAACTTTTTTCTTGGAAAGGCTCTTGGGTAATATAATCTTAGGCACTTCTTTGAGTGCCTTGTCCTAGATGTTAAGCAAGCGGCAACCAGGAGTTGTTGAACCTTGCTTTTGAATGCCCTCCCCATTGAGGCTTTCATGGCATCTGGTCTTTTGGGTGGGTGTGGAGAGCAGAAAGAGCCTTTAATTTTCCTTTTCAGTCTCCTAGCTAATTCTGATCTTATTTTCATATATGCACCATTGTTGTTTTTATGGTATTTTCTTTTACATGATTTGAGAAGGGGTAACCTTCCTGAGAGTTGATCTACTGCAAGAAGGATTTCAAAACTGTGCTTGCACATATGCACACATATGCATCTCCTTTAACGGGAGGAAAAGGTAGGCATTTGTGTTCCTCCTGGTGGTTTTAGCCTACAACTCCCATAAAACATAGCTAGCTTTTCTATTGGTGAAGGATCGTGGGAGTTGTAGGACAGCAATGTCTGAGAGCCAGCATAGTGTAGTGGTTTGAACATCAGACTACAACCGTGGAAACCAGGGTTCGATTCCCCTCTCAGCCATGGAAATTCACTGAAGACCTTGGGCATGTCACATGCACACAGCCCCAGAAAACTCCATGATAGTGTCGCTTGAGGGTCGCCATAAATCAGAAACAACTTGAAGGCGCACAACCACAACAACAATATCTGAAGGACCAAATACATTATTCACTTCATTTTTAGAAGATAGATCCCTGGGACACTGAGTTGTGAAGAAAGTAGTTAAGTGCTATTGAAGTGTGGCTCAAATTAAGTCTCAGAAAAGGCTTGATTTTAATTGGTCATACTGCTTTAAAACATGTACAATAGTATAGATAATACCTTCTGTCTGAAATGAGCTTCACTTGTTAGTACGACAGTAATAATAACAGTGAAACTTTCTATTTTTTTGATTTCTGGTTTCTTCCTCAAGCTAATATTTTGAGGAAGCCAAGAAATGAAACTTGTTAGTAAAATGCTGAGGATTGCTTTGTTAAGCACTGAAAAGTTTGCTGAGTTATTTCCACTCTTGAGTCCTTTCCATGACATCATACTTCATTACTCCTTTCCAGACTTATGAATGAATTTCCTTTGTCTCTCAGTTCACATATGGCCTCACCCTTTCTCACTGGCTGAAATTCCCTGGGGACTGACCCACACTTCGTGTCACACAAAAGGGGGCAGGAGGAAGTCTTTCTGGGTGGCAGAGGCAGAAGTCAAAGAAAGCCTCGCCGCTAAGCAATTGCAGAGAACACTGGTGGCTTCACATTTGCTGGGTTCAGTGTAAGGACCCCCAAATTTCATCACAGTTGTGGGATTGCCTGAGAGGAATCCTCACAGCTGGTAGCACTAGTGGGATATAAGTCGAGATCCCCACATTTGGTGTAGACAGCAGTGGAATACGAGTTGAAACCCCCCCCCAAAAAAAAAGTCTTCAGAAAGAGGGGCCAAAGGGGCTTGATGCCAACTCTAGATTTTGTTAAAGGAGGTTGCAGGATGGGGTATAATTTGGAAGAAACAAAGGACACAGAAGAGACTAGGAATTCTCCCTGCATTTATAGCAGGCATTGATGTAGGTAATGACATACCATCCAGTTGTGATGACTGATTAGAATTGTTTCCTGATTTTTACCGCTTCCAGCTGCAAGCATCTGGTTTCTGCATATTTGAAATATTCCACTATGTTTTTAATGATTTACGTATAGAAAACTAGTAGTATGGGAGGAAGTGTTTCTCCCTTGTCAACTTTCTGATGAGCTGCTTTTCTTTCTGCAACAGAGGTGTGGCTACAGTGGAGCAAAATGAGTTGTCCCCCCCCTCAGCATTCTGCCACCTATTTTTTTTTCTTTTCAGTCCTCACATTTCTAGCATTGCAGTAACTTAAAACTTCACCTAAACATTTAGAAAATAGAGTTTAAGTGTCCAAAGAAAAGAGGGAGGCAAATTTATCAAAGGAATGCAAACACAGCAAATGTTTCTCTGCAGTGCCAGAAATTTGGGGACTGACGAAAAATCTCATTGGAGGGACAGAATTCTTATTAAAAGGAAATGCCTTTATCTTCCCCCCTCTATGGCCACACCCTTTTTCCTGCGCAGAAATCCAGAAAATTCACCTGTGCAGCCACAAAGCTCTTCTACCTCAGAAGAGATTTACCACTTATTTCTCTTTTACTCTATAATGCCTGGTAAACCAGTCCAATCCAATTAACAATCTTTGGAATGTGGAAACAGAGTAAAAATTTTAAAATTTGAAACTGGATAAGGCATGTGGAGGCCATTGTTCTTGCTCCTTGTTTGCATACTCCAGAAGGCAGGTGGACTAGTTGGAATGATGAAAATGGCTTATAGCAGTAATAGTACATTCCAAGGATCGCCTGAAGACCCCCTGTTTTTGAACTATTGTAGGTTTTGTAATTGGCTAACAGTACCAAATCCTGACACCATCCCACCTAACAATGGTCATCACTGTCAAAGGAAGGAGGTGAATGTTGCATTCTAGTTGCATTTGAAAATTTCTCCCTGTGAGCTGCATTTTGGTTGTATTTTAATTGTTGTTTGTTTGTTTGTTTTTTAATTTTAACCCAGGTCTTAGGTGGTAGGTGGCAGTATAATATAATATCCAAGCTTAGGCCCATAGCTATGGCCATATGGAAGAGAAAGCAGAGCTCCTGTGATTTTAATACTGGTGTGGAAGCAGAAATTTGAGTATGAGTGTAAGGCATACCTAATTGGTGGTCTCTGATATGGATCAATCTAATCCCTAAAAACTGTATGCGGATACTTGGAAGTAACTTCAACTGAAGCTCTTCAAACTTACTTGCATATCAAGATGCAAATGATCAAGTTACACACAATTTCCATCACCCCCATTTACTTCTTTCTCTCACTTTTATGTCACTCATGCTTCCTCCTTCCAACTTTCTTGTTGTTTTTCTGCTGTTTCAATTTGATGATCTTTTTCCCCCTTTCGTGCTCTTTCGTTTTCTCTCCCTTCTCAGTGTTACACAACAAGTATGGGTGAAATCAGTGAGAGAATGGATTTTTCAATATATATCAGCCATAAGAGATTGGTGGAATCACCTTATCAGAGGCGGTATTCTGTTGAAGACTAATTGTTGCTGGACACATAATGAGAGCAAGGGAAGGTGCTCTTAGTTTCACAGCTAATTTCTGAATTTCCAAGAAGTAATTTGCTGACTATTGTTGGAAACAGAATGCTAAACTGGCTTGGATTTTGGTGTGATTCAGCATGGCGGTTCTGACTTCACTTTATGCTCTTTCTTATGTGCCATTCCTTCTACTTTCCTCTTTTATTTATTTATTTTTTATTCATATCATTTACTTACTGCGTTTGCTGATAACCAAAATTCTTTGGGCAGTGTATATATTTAAAAAAATTACAAAACAATGAAACCATGGCTCGGTGTAATAAAATCAAGACAAAACTAGCAGCAAAGAAACCACTAGAGCATATAAAACAAAAGTAAAACCAGTGACAATATTAAAGAATACAACAGTCTGGACGTGTTAAAATCAGGGACTTTAGAATTGTAGAACTGGAAGGGACCAATATATTTTTATGTTCTGAGTAGAATCCCATTTTTGAGTAGAAAATATGCAGTATTTATCAATGGCAAATATGGGTACATTTGGCAGATTGGGCTGCCAAATATATGTGAAATGGTTTCTCTGTTTCTCATACACACTTATATATACTTCTGTCCAGATCTTTGTTTCTTTCTCACGCTGTTGACGGGGCGGTCTCATGTTTTTTCTCTGTCTCTCTGTCTCTGTCTCTCTCTCTCTCTTTTCTCATCTTCCCTTGCTTTCCTTTCTCTCCAGCCCCAGACAGAGAGTGTCACTTTGATGCTGTAACCAACCCGCTCTTAATGTGTTGAAAGTCTAAATGCATTAAAGCTGCTTCATTTCCTGCGCACCCTTCGAGGGTTTACAATCAGAGAAAAAGACACCCCCCACACTCCTCTGCTTTCTGCCCCAGGCTCTTCAGTGACATACCATCATCATCAGGGAAAAAGAAGGACAGACGTAACAATAAAGAGGATTTTATTCTGAAGCAGAGACAGCAGAAATGTCCACAGCTTGGTCCAAACTAAAATTTGGTTTCTGCTACTCCAGACTCTTCCTTTTTCAATAATTCCGTTGTGTGAACCTTAGTGAACAGATGTTCTTGAGTTCTGGAAAGCTTGAAACTATGTTGATTCTGTGCATTTAATGATTACTGCTTTATATGGTTTTCTTAAAAATACCATTTTGTTTCTCTAGTAGGCAAAACGATACCTCCTACTGCAGAGTCTTGGTATTGATGTATTTCTTAAAAGTGTTTCAGTTTTTAGTTTGCTCTGTGTCTAGGGGCTTTGGTTACACTATTGTTAAGGGAGGAGGAAAAGCCTAAACTGAGCAAAGACAGAACACAGAAACCACAGTTCTTAAAAAATGGGAAATCCACTCTACCACAGGACGTAGGTACAGTTGGTAGAGGAGAGGGATTGTGCCCAGATAAGTTTGTATCTGAGTTTGGTGCAGGACTTTCTTTCAGTCTTGCCATCTTCAGAGGGATGATGGCCAAGCTCTTCGGCCACCTGAGGCAGGAGGCAAAGCTGAAATATGAGCTGTCTCTATCTTTGTTGCCACTCTATCCTCATTTCTTTATTCTCTCCCTCACCCCTTGTGTGACCCCCTTTTATTTTTATTTATTTATATTTCTTTTATTTTTATCCTGCCTTGTCACCCGGGGTCCCTTTTATACTGCACAATATTTTAAACAGTTTTATTTTAAAAATTTTATAAAATTTTATAAAAGGTTATCCAAACAAGATAGAAACAAGGAAACCGAATAACAAATTACAACAACCAGTAAGTATAGCAATCAAAACAACCAAGACAAAGAAATATGAACAAGAAAAGATATTAAACACTAAATGCTAAATTAAAACTAAACTAAAAAAAAAACTTTTTTTTTTTAAAAGACAGCTTTTCTAACTCAGATTGCAGGTAAATTACTTCAAAATGAAACTTCTCTAGTTACTAGAGAAACTAGTTACTAGAGAAACTAGTAACTACTAGTTACTAGTAAACTTCTGATACTTCCGGTTGTATGGTTCCCAAGCTATTAGATGCTAAATCGTACTGTTGATAAAATGTACTCTTTTTCATGCAAAAAGCTTATTAAAGGTTCTTAACCTTTCACAAACAACTTGATTTTTTTGGGCAGGGGGAGGTGATTTTCTGTTCACAGTATCGTCAATTTATCCATTTCAACTAAGTGGAACGATTTAATCGGCGACTCCTGTTTCATTGGAATCTCTGTATTCTTCCACTTCATATATAGTGGACCTGTGAGAGTGCCAAAAAATTCTGGAATCAAATACGTCTCATGGTGTGTAAAATTTTGAAAATTGAAGTCTGAGTTGACTCTGGAATTGTATTTACTGGGATTAATTGAAGACTAACTAGAGAAGAAATATAGTAAGATATTACAATACATGACTATTTCACATTGCACAATTTACGGTGTCATGATTCCAGGGAAACATCCTGTGGAATTGGGAATGAAAGTTCAGGAGGGGTATTTAGAATTCTCAGCCAAAGAGCCTGAGTGCCTCACCAGACTCCAAACCCGAGGATTCTGTAATGGATGGAACTATGGCAGCTAAAGTAGAGTACATAGTACTACAATTGTGCAGTGTGAAAGGGTCATAGTTTCCCATGCAGCCTGGTTGGCATCAAACAAGTTCTCCCCACACTCTCTGAGCTAGAGGTCCAGCAACAGAGAAAGAGAGAGAGCCTTGCCAACATTCAAGGCTACTGCAAGAGGATGAGGTTGTGTCAAAGGAAGGCAAGAAGTTAATGTCAGATCCTTCCGAGCCTTGTAGCCTGCTTCTTAAAGTGAAGGGCTTGCCTCTTACATGTGCAAGTCCAAATGGATCCAAGTTCTCCCACTGAAATGCTGCTGCATTTCTTTGCGTGGCTATATTACTCCCCTGCCAGTAGGAACTTCAAAGTCCAGAAGAATAGGGGTGGAGGGTTGGCTGGTGCTGCCTTAACCAAAGGGGTTCTAGTGGAATGACAGGGAGAATGGCTAGTGGATTTAAGGAGTTTGCATCCAAAAATATCCCCCCGCCCCACTCAGGCCATGGTTCACACAGAGTAGCAGTTGGGTCCAGTAGGCCTGTGGACCAAGATTGTGGCCCCTTCCACATGACGGAGCCATGCCAGCATGGGGACATGTTGCTGCCGGTCCAGGACGCATGCTATTGCACGAAGTCATTGCAGTCCAGCTGCTGTTGTGTCCCCAGTGGTCATGATCGTGCTATATACCATTACTGGAAAAAAATCTGGTAATGGCCTCCCTTCATGCAACAATCCTTTTGGCTACAGGCATGTGGGAAGGGTGAAAATGCTATCAAGTGCTTCTTTCCTCAGTGCAGCACAGGAAGAAGCTGACTGCACTGTGGAAGGAAAGAGCATGTCTTGAACACTACCCATCTGCCAGCAGCCGGCCAGGTATGGAGGGTAGTGTTCGGGTCTTGCTCCCATCCCGGCAATGGCACTGCCAGGATTGTGAAAGGATGACGCAGGATCAAGGTATGGTGCAAAAAGGGCCTGTATCCTAGGCTACTAGAGTATATCACTTTCTAAAACTAATGCGTCCTTTTCACATTATTCAAGTGTAATTAAAAACATTACTTCCAATGGCACCTTTAAAAAATTCATTAAAATACTACAAATACTATTATTTCATTAAGTATCACAGGTTCTTCTGCAGAAAAGGGGTGGAATCCTGTTACTGGCATATGCACATGAAAGTTTCTTTTTGGAGAGAGTGCAAGCTGGTATTCTGTAGCCATTTGTGTGATGTCCAAAACTCTCCCTGCAGTGGTGAAGCCCCTGGGGGGCTACTACTGTTCCTATTTACTGGTGGGCGAGATGGGAGACAGTTCAGCAGGTGTAGCTCCAGGAAGAATGGATAGAAAGATGCACTCTGTCTGTGAATGTGCTCCCATTTCCCTTTCCCTCTGAGTTGATGTCCACCACTTCTTCATACTGCGACTTGTCTCCCCATTCCCTCCCTTCCTCACCAGTAAACAGCAGCAGCCCCTCCAGGGCTTGACAGCAAGGAGATGGGAAATTTTGGATCAAGATGATGATGATGATGATTTTATTCATTTATATCCTGCCTTTCTTTAAATGATGGGACTTAAGGCACCTAAACAACATTTTTAAAACAATACAGATTAAAAAACTGTACAAAAACTTTGATAAAAGTGTAAATATAAAAGTGAATTAACAAGCCAGTTAAAGAATTTATAAAGTTAAAGCATTCAACATTAAAAGCATTAAAATTCATTAAAAGATTATACAAACCATAAAATTGCACAGCTCATTCAGGGAGTTGGACTCAATGGCCCCTGGGGTCTCTTCCAACTCTATGATTCTATGATTCATCATTAAAAACCCACCCCATTCAATTTGTACAAGCTTGGTGGCACAAAAATGTTTTCAGTTGCCAAAGGAAGGAGAGCAAAGAGGGAATGATGCTGGCCTTCCTACAGCAGGTGTTTCAAAGATGGAGACCAGCCACTGAGGAGGTCCTCTCCCTTGTTCCCACCAAATGAGCCTGAGAAGGTGTTGTGACAGAGAGAAGGGCCTCTCCAGATGATCTAATGAGTTCTTTCTGGAATAGTCCCTTACACCCATCCAAAAACAAAATAAAACAAAACAAAAACACATACACAAGGGTGGATGCACTAACGCACAGCTGTAGGGTCTTGTCCTATATTTCCCAGAACTCTTTGTACAAGAGTTTTAGGGAAGGTGCTCAAGAATTCCTCAGCAGAAGAGCTGAAATGGTAGCTTGAAAACCTTTGCACTATTACAATAGATTGTGACCATAGTCCATAACTAGACCTTGGCTGTTAACCCCCCAAATTTGCTGTGTTTTTTTCTTCTAGTTGTCCTTGGAGGGGAAAAAAACCCTCCTCAAAATAGATTGGTCTCTACAACTTCTACTGTTTGCTTTTAATTACACCTAAAGCATGTACTGAATTTCTGACGTATGTGTAGGCTCATGATTTCTCTCTTCTTCTCCCTCCCCTTCTACATCCCCAACAGCTGGAAATTTATTTGTGAGTCACTTCTCTATGAAAAATATGTGATGTGACATTTCTCCATTGAAATGTATAAGTGTAAATGACATCCAGTAAAGGAAACACGCGACAGCAGCAGAAGCCTTAAAACCCAACAGTCCCAAGCAGCTACTGATATGCTTTTAAAGTCCTTTTTAAATTTATATCTATCTATATATTTATATATTGTAAAATAATAGCTTGGTATATCACCTCGGAAAATTAATTCCACAAGGTGGGTGAAGAAACCAGACTGGGTTCTGAAGAAACTGAAGAAATCAGAGATATGCTGTCTCTGAATATGGAGGTTCCCTTTTTGCCTCTCTAAATCTCTTTCTCGGGGCCCAAATACCCTAAAGACACCAGATTCCATCTGATTTTGGAAGCTAAACAGGATCAGGCATGCTTAGTACTTGGATGGGAGACCACCAATGAATGCCAGGTGTTGTAGGCTATATTTCAGAGGAAGGAACTGGTCAAACCATTTCTGAATAGTCCTTGCCTCAAAAAACCCTGTGCAATTCATGAGGTTGCCATAAGTCAACAGGCAACTTGAAGGCACATATATACACAGACAAATCCCTGTTTTATAGTTCTAGTAAGGTCCATCCAGCATTAATTTTTCTAATTATATATTTTTTCTACTGCATATTCAGAGTCGTCTAAGCTATTGGCACTGGCCATTATTACTTCTTATGAAATTCATTTTGCATAGTTAATTTTGCCACCCTGAATACCCTGAAGGTGTCAACTCCAATCTGATCTGAGAAGCTAAGCTGGGTCAGACTTGGTTAGTACTTTGAAGAGAGATCAAGAGGAGGCAAATCTCCTCTTGCTCAGAAAACCATATATTAGGTTCAGTGGCATAGGGATGGCGATGCACCCTGGATGGCATTTTTGGGGGACGCCACTGCTCCTTACCTGGCCCCCCGTGTGCTGTCGTCCTGCCCGGCGCGCAGTAGCCGTGCACCTCCATCCCCACCCCTACCTCGCTCATGCCAAGCTATGCCACTTTTTAGGGTTGTCATTGGTCAGAGACACGTAACAAACCCCGTCAATACTTAACTCTTATGCAAGGCTGTTCGTTTTTAAGTCATACTGCATGCTTGCCGAATAGTCTGAACCAAAGTTTCCACAGTGATTCCTAAGCAAAACTACATACCCCAGGATTCCCTGGGGAGATTCAAAGAGGCAAACCACTTTCTAAACCATTTGTTTGCAACCTACATAGGAAGGAGAGATCTGGTTCAAAAGAATGTCATGCCAGTACGTTTGGAGAAGAGGGCTCACATTCTGGAAAAGGCCAGACTCACGTCCTGTGTTCGTCATGCAAAATGTGAGGTCAAATATACAAATCAGCCACCATCCCCTGGCTTGTGATGTTTCTAAGGGGTCCTGGGGTGTACAGAGAACAAGCTGCCAGTCATGGGCATGCTGCCCTGCCGCCTGCCCAGAAATATCTCCCTTGTTGTCCCTCCCTCCCTCCTTCCTGCCACTTCCCTGAGCCTCAAATTATGTCTCTTCCATGCAAATCTTGGCTGTGTCTTTCTCACACCCACGGGGAGTGTTTATATCTGTTAATTTTTCTCCACTGAACCTTCCTTTCCCAAAGGGGCTGTTGTCATACAGTGCTGGCACTTGATCCCTCCAGGGAAGCTGTCAACACCCATGTTCTTTAACTAGCCTCCATCGAATGTGGACAAAAATTTCAAACCTTAAGAGGGAAGATAGGGATTGGGGCTTCTCCACGCGGCTTTTTCTGAGGACGTAGTTGGCTCCGCCGCCATTGCCACTGATTATGAGTGTCAAATAAAGAAAAGTAAGTATTTGAGCCTCCTGCTGGCATGCAAGCTATAGCAGTCCATAGGTCTGATTTGAAAGCTCCTCCTGATTGCAGTCCCAGATGTGTGAGAGTAAGCTCTAGTTATATATTGGTAAAAGGAAAGCACTTCATGCATGCTCAGGAGGTCTGTTATGTTTCATAAGTTCCATGAATAAACAGAGGCATTCAAAAGTACGGCACAGCTCTGGTTCCGTGAAGACCTAGAAAGGGAATCAGTGGGGTGCTCCATGCAATGTCTGGAAAAGTTCCTTTTTCTGAGATGGAGAACTGTGAGGGTTTTAGTTCAAAATGTAATTTTTCCAAGGTTTAGCTGGCTCCATAGATAGGAAACGGCACCCCACTGGAATTCCAGGTTAGTAGCAGCACCCCACTGTCTGAGATTTCATGGCAAAAGCTTGAAGCCAAGGGTCAGGTTCTTTTAATGGTACATGGATGTGTCCTTGTAGGGCTACAGGGACAAAGCAGGCAGGGTCGGGAGGGGACCCAGAAGTGCTTCTGAATCAGTTGATTAGAGAAACAGCCATGAAGAGATTCTGGCTAGAGAGGCTGAGAATCTGTGTCAAGTCCGATTAACTGAGTAACTTGGCTATCCTGAGCCAGGGAGCAGCCATTTTTTAGAAGCTAGGCAGGTGGCAAAATATGTCCAGCGGCACTCTGAGGACTTGCATTCTGTACTGCAGCCTTAACTGCAGCGTACATGATTCAGGGGGAACTTTTCCAGGCCATATAATGCTGCTGCAACTGGTGGAAGAGTCACAATCATCCTGTCAGGAGGATTTTTTTTTCTTCAGGACCTGTATCACAGCTGCTAGAGTAAAGCAACAAGCAGGCCCCTAAGGTGCAAAACTGGTGCTTCACTTCAGAGGTGTAGTGGAAGGGGAAATGCCCCCTCATAAGACTTCTGCCTTCCCTATGAAATACTCCTTCAGGTCCCAAATTTCTAGAATTGCAGAGAGAGGCACTGGTAAAGGGTTCACACTTTGAACTGCTGCATTTTCTGGGTATGCATTCCTTTGATCACTTTGATACCTAAACTGCACTTCTGAATACTCAACTGAAGATTTAAGTGACTGCGATGCAAGGAATTCAGGGACTGAAGGAAAAAATAAGGAAAAATCATGGGGGGCAGAATTCTTATTGGGGTGCAATATCATCCCTTTCCCATCCCACCAGTTAGACTTCTGTTTCACTCCCTGATTTTCTCCAGTTGCCATGATCGACCTTAGCTTGCTTACTTGCTTGCATATCTGTCTGTCTGTCTGTCTATCTGCTGGGATAAATGTGTAAAACATTCCAATTAAAGCTTCCTTGCTTATACATTAAAAGCCTTCTTAAACAAAAAGGTCTTTGCTTGCTGGTAAAAGGAAAGAGACCAGCCTAACCTCCTGTGGAAGGGAGTTCCAGAGGATGGGAGCAGCCACTGAAAAGGGTCTCTCCTGTGTCCTAAACTAGCAAGTCTGTGATGGTAGTGGGACTGAGAAAAGCCTTCTCCTGCAGATCTTAAGTATCTGGCAGGTTTGTATAGGGAGAGAAGGTCTTTCAGATAATCAGAACCTAAGCCACACACAGGTTTCCCTTATTTATCTGATAGGTTGGGGACTGAGCGCTGTCAGAAAATGGAATTGGCTGTAAAGCGGAATCCATGTTCTGTACTATAGGAAGCCTGAAGGACTTACAGAGGCTCACTTGGGGCCAAACACCTTTTCCCACCTCTCAGCTCTCTTTGTAAGCAGTGGTCGTCTGCAAGCAGTTCCAAGTGAGCCTCCATAGCCAAGAAGAACTGAAGAAGGAGTGGGACCCCTGTTGAATTAATGGGAAATTGTCCTTGATTTGGAAGCGTCAGAAGAGCAAGTCATCAGTTAACAGGGTGTCAAAAGGCAGATGGGCTTCCTGTAAGGCTTTAAAAGTCACGACCAGAACTTTGTTAATGTCATCATCTGATTTTTCTTTTAATCTCTGAGAGACTATATCTGCATTCCGATTTTCAATAAAAGTTGCCCACCATTGCTCTATTGTAGGTATCTGCTCAGTTTTCCATAGCCTTGCACATTCAGTACAGGCTGTCGTAATCATATACAGCATTATTCACCAATATTTCTTTGCAACAGTTCCATCTAACACATGTGTCATATTTAGTAAGTACAGTTCAGGTTTCTTATCAGTTTGAACCCTCAATATTTTACATATCATATTATGTATATCATTCCAATATTTTTTAGCCTTAGGACATGACCACCACGTATGAAATAGTGTTCCAACATTCTGCTGACACTTCCAACACAGAATGGCAAATTGTTCTGGAAATGAGTAGGGTGTTGACAGGTAATAATTCTTAATTCATGGTAGCATGAGTAGTTAGAAGTAAAAATCAGTGGAATATCGTGGAACATGTAAAGTAGGGTCGAAGAGCAGGATCTATCTTGTATGTTAACAAATGCAATGCGGTGCATAATGTTGATATGTCAATGAAATAACAGTATTGAAATCCAGAGGGGAGTGGAAGATAGCGGTAATAGTTCGGTAAAATGTACAATGAGAAATGTTGTTTTATACGATGTAATTATAATAAATTAATTAAAAAGAAAAAAGAAAAAAAAGTTACGACCAGAACTTTGAATTGTGCCTGGAAGCAAACCAACAACCAGTGCAGCTGTTTTAACAAGGGAATTGCATGTTCCCTACATGCTGAGGGTCCTTTCCCAATCCCCTTTCCATGCTTCTTGCTTTCCAATGTGTTGATGTTGTTCAAGCAGATCACACAAACATCTTCATTTCAAGCCAAGAAGCAGGGAATGGAGGGGAGAGAAGATGGGTGCTCACTCTTTAAATCAGACTAATATACAAATAATTTCCTCCTCTTCCAGTGCCACTGGCCATGAGTTTTATCCTCCCAACTGGAGATGATGGAGAGAGACCAATTATCTGAGGCATCAGTACTCAGTGCCCTGAGACCTGGCAACCTTAATTGGAATGGAAGTAAAGCACAGAGCAGTTGCTAGAAAGCTCTGTTGCTCTTGAAAGAAAGGATTTCAATGAACTGGTGTGTTGGTATGTTTTAAAAATATATTTCTCACTGAGACGGTCAACATTTGTCTGGCTTATCCCATTTCAGACTGCACAGTGAGAGGCTCCCATTATCAGAATGGTCCCCAATCATTAAAAAAAAAGATGGTAAATATATTTTTTTTAATAAAATGATCACTTCATATAGAAAAGTAGAGAGCCACTGTGGTGTAGTGGTCTGAGGGTGCAGTTATGACTCTGAAGTCCAGGGTTTGAATCCCTGCTCAGCTGTGGAAACCCACTGGGTGACCTTGGGCAAGTCACACTCTCTCAGCCTCAGGGAAATTCAATAGCAAACCCCTTCTGAACAGTACCTGCCAAGAAAACCCCATGACGAGTTCCCCTTAGGGTTGTCATAAGTCAAAAATAACTGGAAGACACACAAGAGTGGAAAAGTAGCATGTCAGGAGAATTCAAACCTAGGCATATCAAGTTTATTTGCATCAGCCACAATGCCTTTGCATTCAAAGCTATTTTTCTATGAAATACAGTGTTGTCGTTGCTTTTAATGTATACGAGGACTTGATTATGTGAGCTTCCACTTACATTCAGGTAGCACAATGGAACATATAACACAGGTTTAACTGCTTTGATTGAGAACAGGGGATGTCATTTGATCAGTGCTGATTGCTGGAGAAATTTGAGATCTCATAGACATATCCTTTCAATGGTGAGAAAAACTCTGGGGTGTGTCTGTGGATTGTCTGACTGGTAGAAACTTAGCACCAGTGGTAGTAAATCTAAGTCTCCCAAACAGGACTCAGTTGCCAGAACTCTACCTGGGGCCACCTTCAGTGGACCTAAAATGCCTCAGCCAAGCTGCTGACTGGGATCATATAACCCCTTCTTGAAAGAGGTCCGCTGGCTGTTGATCCATTTCCAGGCAGAATTCAAAGTGCTAGTTATGACTTTTAAAGCCCTACGTGGGTTGGATCCAGACTATCTGAAAGAGCCTACGTCTCTGTATCACCCTGCCAGAACTTTTAATATCTGTGAGGAAGAGCTTTCTCTCAGTCCCACTACCATCACAGGCACGTTGGTGAGCACACGGACATGGCTATTCCCAAGTTGTGGAACCCCCTTGAGAGGGAGATCTGGTTGGCTTCCTTTCCACTGGGAGGCGAAGACCTTTTTATTGAGGCAATCATTTCATTTTTTTTACTTGCTGCATCTGATTCAGCTTTTAGTGTGAGGGGTTTGTGCTTCCATGTTATTATGTTTTAAACACGTTTTCTCAGAAAGTGTATTAAATTGTGTTTTTCGTGTTTTAAGAAGAACTATGGTTTAACTCTCTTAATTCTCTGATTTTAAATAATTGTGAGCTGCCTTGAAGGAGAAAGGTGGGATATAAATTAATAAAATAAGTCCAATCCAGTTCTTTAGTTTCTGGCAGCCAAGAGTCAGTGTAGGAAAAGCCCTCTTTCTTCAAACCAGCCCACCCACCCCCACACACTGGGAAGATAGGGAGGGAACACATCCATATAACCTTCTGCCCATCTTGGTCCAAGAAGGCAAGACAGTGCTGTACATCTGCCTCATTGCACTTGCTCTGCACCTCACTTTGAGTTGTTTTGTAAGAGCAGTTGAACTAGTTAAATTCTGTACCTTAAAGATAATACGGACTGGAGACCAAGATGTTGGGTTGGTGTGCTCAATGTGATAACAATGGAAACTGTAATATTTATAACTAATCAAATGTTGCATAAGGACATACTTCTGGCACAGACAGCAACATTTCTGGCATAAACAGCATCTTTCTTTTTTTAAACAACCCTTATTTTAGAAATGTGTTCATTATCTTCTGAAATAAATACCAATATCCCACTTAATTTAAACCAACAAATTAAGGAAAGAAGGGGGGACGGTTTAGCTAAGAATCAAATGGAACCTGTAACAAAGTGGTGCATTATGGTATACTTTGTTCAGTTTTTCAGCCAACCAGCCATACCCTTTACCAGGATATTCCATTACATGCTTTCCCCGGGACAACAAGCATTCCATGGTGGCTGATCACATTCAGTCCTCCTTGGACTATTTGTTTTTTTCTCATTTCCTTAGGAAGTTTCCCTTCACCTTTTTTTTTAATTTCTGTAAATCTCTGTATATATTCTTTAAATCTTTTGCATGATCTAATTGCTATAAGAGTTCTTGAATCTTTTTGCAGAAAAGGGCATCTGATAAATATTATCACTGGTACCTCCATCACCATTGTATTAGGATAGCAGAAGAGTTTTAATAAAGTTAAATACTTGCATAAGCAATCGCAGCGTAAAATTCTTGGTCTGCCAGATGGCATTGAAAAGGGCAGGCGTGGTGGCCACAGTGCCAGAAGGTTTGTCTGTGCACAAAGTAAGCCCATCTTTGTCATGTCGAATCTCTTCTGGACCATAAGCCCAGCTTTGTCATGATGAATCTCTTCAGAACCTGGCCATGTATGCACAAAAAATGTTGCATGAAGTTTAATTATTGCCACATCCAGTGCCAAATGTACGTATTGTCATATCCTTCCATTTCCTGTGGCGGATCAAGTCTGTGTTAGTTGAGTCCTTTTTCCTTCCAATAGATCACTGTCATCACCATGGGCAGTGCCGTCTCCCACATCTTTTATGTGGGGACAAATAGGCATAAAGACCTCTGGTTCTGATAGATGGAGTAGAGCTGTGAATTTGGTATATGATTAGAGTTCTAAGATCTCAGGGAATCCTTGATCCTCTTCTCCAGTTGTCAAGGTGTAGGGGAAGAATCAGGCAGCAAGAGCACTGCTTTGAAATATATGTATGGTAGACCCTCTGTATATACAAGGGTTCTGTTCCAGGTGTGAATATTGGAAATCATGAATGTCCACATCTCATTATAATAAATGGTGATGATGTGCACATGGATGCTTCAGCATGTCCACACACATTACCAACATTTTAAGTATAGGACGTGACACTTTGCATGAAATTGAATTTGCATGTACAGAAGTCATGGGTCAGGAGGTCCCACTGTATGTGTCTGTGTGGGTATTCCTTATTTGTTGGACTTAGTGTTTTTGAGTTGAATGGTATACTCTGCAACTGTGGTTGGTACTTAAGATATCGCGCTTAGTGGCATCATCAAGGGCTACCATCTGTGACATCACAAATAGACACCCGTAGGTCTCAGGTTTTGACCTTGAAATCTCAGGGCCTTGGCTAGTTCAGACCTGGCAAGCCTATAGCTAGGTCCGAGGAATAGGAAGGGATTAAAAATTAAAGAAACAAAAATTGTAGTGCCTTTACCTAGGTTAATAATACCTAGATCATGGGAATCTTAGAAAGGGAACCCAGTGTGGCTTGGAAAATGAGACATTGGATCTTCTGTGAAGCTCTATTCTAGGTTGGATGTGAGGAAGAATCTGCACAGTTCGGGTTACATCCATCACTTCCCAGGCAGAGGCAGGGAATCACATGACTTAAAACTTCAGTTTCCCTTCATGGCCAAGCTAAAGAGTTAAATAGCTAGAGGAGAAAAACTGAAGTAGTACGAACAGAAAATAATAAATGGAAGCTAAACATATAAGGAACCCATTTTGAAGAGAATTACCTAGACCATAGATAAAAGTCAGCCACTTCCTGTTTGAAGGTGGATTCCTCCCTTACAATCAATCCAGCCTATACTCACAATAAGTATCCAATCTCTCTTTCTTTGGTTGGTGTGTGGAGAAATCCACATATAGTGGACCATCCATATATACGACCTACAGATCTGGGATTTTGAGCAACTGTGGAACGCTGCATCCTATACACAAAATGTGATGCAATTATTTGCTTTTTTTGCTATTTGTGGGAGGTCCTGGAACTAAAGCCCAACATATACAGAAGGTCTGCTGTAGTTTTGTGACGTACTCAAGCTACCTAGATTACCTTAAGGGTTCTTTGTGTTTCACCATAGGCATCTAGGAAAGGACACTCAGTATGACATGGAAAATCAAGAGAGCAGCCTCATGTATATCCACTCAGAAGCCCATTAAATTATGCCCCCCCCCCCCAGCTTGGCTGGCAATAAGCCTCGCTGAAGTTGGTGGAATTTCCTTCTAAATAGACATGTCCACATTACAGATAATTGATTCAACAAACGAAGCTACTGAGTTTGCAGCATCCAGCCAGGGCTGTTGATGATGGATGCTCTCGGAGATCTCTCATTCATATGAGTGCTATAGGTTGATGCCAACTTGACAACAAATAACAACAAAAACAAAGACACGTATACAAGTGCCCTGGGAGTCACCTTATTTGATACATCCACTACTTTGTGTTTCTTGTCTAAGAATGGGAAATTAGCCAATTTGGGTTTCTCATGAGCTACTATTCTGGCAATGGGATATATGAAAGCAAAAAAGGAAATATACCAGCATATTATAGACAATGAGTTGCAACGTCATGTAAGTGTAGGGACTGCTCGCCCTGACTTTATAGATACTGGTGGGGCTTTTTTACCAGCAAACCATCTGACTAATTTAACCATTCCAAAATTCAGAAAAGCATTCACTTTGACAAAATTTAATATATTACCCCCAGCTTTGCCAGAAGGGCAATATAATAAAATACCGTATGAAGCATGCTTGTGCCCCTGTGGAGCTGACTCAGTGGAGACAGTAGGGCATGTGTTATTATACTGTTCTTTTTACAATGGCCCTCGACATATCTATATCCATCCAATTCTCCAAAGTATCCCTGGAAGAACTGATAAATTCTATACACACTGTTTGCTGGCAGATCAGTGTCCTTTAGTAACAAATAAAGTGGCCAGCTTTTGTGCTGCTGTTCTGTTTTGTTGACAAAAAAATGGTTAAAATGTTATTATGATACTATATAATGACTAAATTTAAAATGTTCGCTTTTACAAGGAAACCATGATTTGCAATTATTAACATTTATGCAATTATTAACTTATGCAATTAACAATTATGCAATTTTTGATGTTATTTTAATTGTTTGTTTGTATTTGTTCTTATCTGATCTATTGATCGTAATAATAATAAACTAAACTTTATGTTTCTTGGAGTTAGAAGATTCTGCACAGCACCAAAGCTACCCTTTTCTGCTAGTTTATGAGTATTAGTCTTTTCTTGAGGGAGGGAATAAATATTGTATTTGCTAGCGTATAAGACTAACTTTTTTTTCTTGAAAAATACTATTTGAAAATGGGGTGCGTCTTATACGCTGGTGCATCTTATATGCCAGCAAATATGGGTAATACTATTTTTTATTTTTCTATTTCTGTTGTTCCCCTTTACGAAATAACTCCTGAACAAAATTTCTCCTGAAGACTAGACAGTATAAAATTTGATAGAGGGAGTATGAAGATTGAAAGATAAAGAGAGAAATCTGTTCAACTAAATCATACAGGTAAACCGTTTTGCTGCTGATAGTTCTGTTCATTTAGATTCTGTCTTTCACCCAATGAACTCAAGCCCTTCCTCCCTACTTTATCCCCATAACAACAACTGAGTGAGGTAGGTTGGAGTGGGAGAGAAAGTGACTGGACCTTAGTCACCGAGTAAGTTTTTCAGTTTACTAGTGACTTGAACCTAGATCTCCCAAGTACTGGCCCAGCTCCTCTGACCAATAAATAGGCCACATTTGCTCTGGAACAAAAGAGCAACATTGCAGGTATAAATCAATTTAGTTCCTCTGTCCTAACTGCCCCAAGGCATTATTTTGATTTTTGCAGTGATGCATTGGGTGTGAAAGCCAGCATGGTATAGTGGGTTTGAGTATTGGACCAGGACTCTGGGAAAGCAGGGTTTGGATTCACACTCAGCCACAGAAACATACGCTCTCATCCTTAAAAGAAGGCAGTACAAACCTCCTTTGAAAAAATCTTGGCAGAAAACCCTATGATTGAGTTGCCACACACTGGAGTTGATTTTTACCCGCACTAACAACAACCAACGTTGGTGTGCCAGTCTATTGCCATACACCTGTATCTTGCCACACCTTCCCTGTATTACCATTCATGTCAGCGCAATTTTATAAATGCTTCTATTTTTGTTAGATTTGTCTCTTAATTTACAGTAGAACACACTTTTGCCTGCTTTTAAATTATTAAAACGTTTGTGTTATCGCACTTAAATTAAAAAGCAAGTTAGTGCAATCTTCCACATTGTTTTTTAAAAGTTGCCTTCACATTTGGTGCCATTTTAGCATTGTGTTTACCCCCCGAAACACACACTAATTAGCACCAAGATGCTTTTTAGCAAATCTAAAAAGTAATATTAAATAAGATGATCATGCAGTGACACCTGAATTAAGAAGTGCTTTTGTGCAAATATTTTTAAAAATTGTGCCGTGGAGGAAAGTTGATAAACAAATGACATGCTTATGGAAATTACCTCTTCACTGTCCAACAGCTCTTTCATTTCCACTACTAGGGATGGACTATATAGTGGGATGAACCAACACATGAAAAGTGTTTGTTGAAGTACGGTTGGCCTCCTCATTTGCAGGTTTGATTTTCATAATTTGATTATTTGTGAGCTTCTCCAACCCCCGCCCCAGGGGAGCCTTCCCTCTCAGCAGCTCCAGTCAGGCTGTGTAGCCTGATAAAAATCCACCTCTGGTCCTCCTCTTTCTCCACCAGCCACTGCCTGGCGGGTTAAGGACAGATGACACCCCGATGTCTCAGCACCACACACCCTCTCCTAGTGCCCCCACACACACCCAAGGAAAGAGATGAGTGAGAAAGAAGTATAGGGCCACCATGCAGACATACCCCCCCCCTCTGGTTTGGACCTTGTGTACCTGTTCTCCCCACTGTGCCTCTGCTTCCTTTGTGCACGTGCACACGTGTGCACACACACACACTTTGATATTCACAATTTTTCCACTTTTGTGAGGGTCCTACGCTCCCACCCTAGCAAATGTGGGCCAACTGTAATTTTAAAAGCCAGTTGCCTTGATAGACTTTGCAGAAAGGCAAAATGTGACAACTGCTGAATGCAGAAACATTGAGAAACATCAGAAATCTTGGGGTTGCTGGGAGAACATAAGAAGATAAGAGGAGCAAAGTTGGATGAGAATAAAAAGCTATTTAGTCCACCATCCTTTTTCAGACAGCAATCACCATAGTACATGTCTGCTTGCTACAGGCAGTGATGTCTTTAAGTCTTTTAGTCCAAGTCTCAAGGCAAGTCTCAAGTCTCTATCTTTAAGTCTCAAGTACTTGAAGATATTTTCAAGTCAAGTCTCAAGTCTGGAAGCCAACTTTACACCCCAACCAAAATTCCAGAATTATTGGATAGAGAGAAATAAATTCAGTTTTAACAATTTGAGCAGAGTCAGCCCTTCACATTTGCAATTTTGCCATCTGCAGCTTTGGAAGTGGGGAATAGAATCCTGTCTTACTCCCATTACTGAAGATTCAAAAGCTTTAGAAGGAAGGATCCTTCCTCCTCAAGCCCGTTGCCTAACACGTTTGCTGTTCCCCTCTGAGAAATGCACTCTGCACTCTGGGGCCGAGTCTTGCTTTTGCTTTTAGGAAATGTTTTAGAAGGCTCCTCCGATATGCAGCGGGTACAGGCTGCTGAGCACACCTCAAGCCTGCCTCAAGCCCTTTGCCTAACCTGTTTGCTGTTTCCCTCTGAGAAGTGCACCTGCACTTAGGGCTTGAGAGGGATTGTTATGTGACTAGTAGGCAAAAACAGAGACATTATTCAAAGTCATAAAGTTTCTAGATGAATGAATTGTATTACTGAACCAAGGGCATAAAATCAGTCATGAAAGATATACAAGTCTTGAGGTGAGTTGAGTCAGTGCATCATTTATGGCTAAGTCTGAGTTGAGTCACTGAAGCAACTTAAGTTCAACTTGAGTCCGAGTCTATCGAGTCGAGTCTACTTCACTGGCTATAGGTGCTATCTCACAGCTGCATGGAGAAGGCACTGAGAGCTTTCTTGGTGACTGTTCCCAGATTCTGAAACTCCTTTCTAAGGAAAGCTAAGCCATCTTCCAATCTGTTGTCCTTCTGCTGATGGGCCGAACATTTTTTATTCAGCTGGGGTTTTGGCAGTTAACTTGCAATTTTATCCAGCATGTGTGTGTGTATTCCTCTCATGTGCTGTAGAATTGCTTTTAATGCAGTTACTTTAAAATAATAGTCTGCCTTGTTATATTTTAATGTAATAACTTACTGTGTCTTTACATCTTTTTTTAATCATTGCTAGCTGTCTTAGGTCTCAGTCTTATTAAATTAATAAATGCTCTCTTTCCCAAATGCATAAGAGATTTTCAAAACAGCATCTCCTGGAACCAGCATGATGTAGTGAATAGTATGAGAGCCAGATTCAAATCCCCACCTAACCATGAAACTCAGCATGAGAAAGTCATTATTTCTTAGCCTGAACCTGACCTACTTCACAGAGCAAAAATAAAGTGGTTGCTGGAAAACCATGTGCTACCTTGAGCTTCTTCACAGTAATGGAGCACTTTCATGTGAGGTAACATTTTTGGAGCTTTTGGTATATATGTGTGTGTGTATGTTTTTGAACCTGTTTTTGAGCATAGACACACACACACACACACACACACACACACACACAAACAGACTCAAAAGCATTTGTGCAATCCATAGGAAAATTGCAGTTTGAACATTAACCAAAGGAAGTACTTCTAAGAACAATGCAAATTAGTTTGGCTGCAACACTGTGTTAATTTCTCAGTTAGACTAATTCATTAAGAGTTGATTCTGCAAAACTGCAGAAACTGGTCATTTATGTGAACAAAGAAAATGGTTAACCCTCTATTCCTCTCCCCGTTCTCTCTATCACACATACACATTTCTCCTACGGGCTTGTGGAAAAATACTTTATGAGGAACTCAACACATAGCACCAAATCACTGCAGTGATACATATCAGTTACACATCGTAATATGTTACTGTCTTTTTATTTTATTTTATTTTATTTTATTTTAAAAGGTGAGTAGGTGGGAGAGAAATACGGTCAATGAAATAGTACGCCTCATTAGTTGGGCATCAAATTAAACCAAACTAATTTAAAAAACCGAAGCTATTTACACGTACTTTCCAGCTGTCCCAATTTGGCAGGGGCAGTCCTGATTAATCTTCTGTCATCCCACTTCTTCAGTTGCTTTTAAAATGTCCCAGTTTTTCTCTCATCCTTCCACTTTCCCCCTTTGTCCTCAATGTGCTCCAGTTGCTGCAAACTGAGTTTGGAGAGAGGGAAAAATCTTATCTTCCCAGTAGCCTCAGGCAAAAGGAAGCTGCCACAGCGTTTCCTTGCTTTTGTGTTCTTCCTCATTAATAACTTCTTGCCATCTTTGACCACAGTCTGACATTGCTTGTGTCCCAGTTTTTATCTGTGAAATGCTGGAGGGTATGTTTTTATACATGTACATCCACAATAAAATTTATAATTGCTAGAAATATTCTCCTCTGTTTTCCAATCGGAAGAGGGTACTGCTTTCCTAATAACAAGCCCTCTGCCTGAAATGGCAAGACTTGGCCTAGGCTGCTTCACCACTTTAGGTTGGGGGTGCGAATTTATCAGAATTAATGACAGTGGTGGGGAATCTTTCTATACAGAAAATTGGCCTGCTTTAGTTAGAACTTTAGCCTAACCTTATCCCAAGCATGCAAATTTTCTCTGTATGAGGCATGTTTCCCTTCTTATAGAATCATTCAGTTGTGTAAGCCCCTGCTTGCAGTCTGTATTAAAACAATCCGAATATTTGTGGACTGCGTTGGTGGGATTGAGATTTATCATGACACATGCTGTAACATTTGTATTGTTGTGTGCTTTCAAGTTTTTTCTGACTTATGACAACCCTAAGTAGCCTATCATGGTGTTTTCTTGTCAAAATTTGTTTCGGGGGGGGGTTGCCTTTGCCCTCCTCTGAGGCTGAGAGAGTGTGGCTTGCCAAAATCATGCAGTCAAGTTCCATGGCCAAGCAGGGATTTGAACCCTCGTCTTCAAGAGTCGTAATCTAATGCTGAAACCACTATATCGTGCTGCCTCGGCTTTTGTCTATAAAATACCATTTTCCATTCTTCAGTAAGATTGGCTTTACTGTACGTGTGCAACTGCAGTGAGTCCAATGGCCAGTTTGCTGCCCCTTGGACTCTGGGGCAACACAAGCTGTCAAAAATGCCAAAAAGATTTGGGAAAAAATAGACTTGGCTGGGAGTTGACTTCTGGTTTTGGAAAGCTGGTTTTCTTTTAGATTAAGCACTGTAGAAAGGTCCTGCAACTTACCTTAAAGGGTGATTTGCCACTCATGGAAATTTCCAGGAAAGGCACGTCAACTCTTTGGGGTGGCCCAAAAAATGGGCATTCCAAGGGGTCCGAGCAACTGTTAGGCTGCCAAAGCAAACTTGACCTACCATCACTATTCTTTCTTCTTCGTGGTTTCTGTGACTCACACAAATGGGGTCTGAAGACTGTTCAATTCTAGAACACTTCTGTTTGCTGTATTCTTGGTGACTTTGCCTGACCCTTTTCTTTGGATGCCTAAACTATCTTTTCTAAACTCGCAACTGAACTTTTAAGTTACTGCCATGCTGGAAATTTGGAGACTGAAGGAGCATTTCACTTGGGGGCAGAATTCTTCTTTGAAAGGGCCAATGTCCACCTTCCAGGGCATACATATGCCCGCGTGTAACCAAATGCAGAGATGCACAAACACACGCAGATGTGTGTCTAGGGACAAGAAGAGGGATTTAAACAGAATGTTTAAAGCAATGGTTTTACCTCTTTGAGATAAGGCAGTTTTTGATTTGTTGCAGTGAGGTTTGTGCCTTTAGTTCTGCCAAATGTTTGTGGTTTTGTGGCATAAACTCAACAAGAAAAGACAGCAATGAGAGTTAAATTCTAGAATACCACGTGTTTTTTTGTTTTCTCTCTCAAGACAGGTAGAAAGCATGGGAGGTGGAGCTGGAGGGGCAAGAATCAGCAGTCCCTGGTCTTGGAATCAAATTAGACGAGATGAAGCAGCCCTTTAGCTAGTTTTTCTTTTTCTTTACGTTTTGTAAAAAGCGTTGTGGGTGGGTGTTTATGTATTATTTTAGGGGAACAGAGACTAACTCTTTTCTTTGCTTTAATTTACCGATGAAAATTGGATGCAAAACTGTTACTTTAACAGTACCTATAAGCTTCCAATAAAATAGCAGGTAATAGCTTTGAGGGTGCCTTCATTAGGAAAATGAAAGGCTAGGAAGAGGTTCAAGTGCTGAAGTCTTGATCAAAATAACCCTCTTCCCACTGTTTTGTAAAGAAGCAGATCTGATCCTTTCCCCATTGGATTTTAAATATGTCTTGACCCTTACAAAAATGTTCAAACACAAATTAAATAATTAAATAAATTGAATCTTTGTATTTATTGTATCTTAAGGCCATTTGCTGTGGTTTTTTAAAAAGAATGTAGCACACTCTGAGCCTCAGAACAATCCGTGATAAGGTTGCCTTAAGGTCGCCGTAAGTCCAAAATGAAGTTGAAGAAAAGGAATTAGAAAGAAATGAATTTGAAGAAAAGGAATTAGCATACTAAGTTACATCACCTCCTACATAACACCTGGTGGGCTTCAGCTCTCGTTATTACTTTTATGAGAGACCACAACAAATACTAGGTACTGTAGGCTATATTTTGGAGGAAAGAACTGGAAAAACCACCTCTGAGTATTCCTTGCCTAAGAAAACCCTGTGAAATTAATAGGGTCAAACCCACACAGTTTGCTAGTGAGGACTGGTGGGAGTGGGGAGGCAATTCAGAGGAGGAAGAAGCAGCTGGTCTTGGCTCAGGAGTGGAAGAAATGAAGGTGTGTTCACATATGGAGTGCACCTTTCTTTCCCTTCACCCCCAGAGCCTGGAACGGCCATATCTTCATCATCTGAATTGCCTTCTTTTCCTTATCCTCCTTACTGGAAAGCAGCAGTGACTCTTACTGGGGGGAGAATTTGGGGCTGGAATGCAAAGTGTTAGTGTGCAGCCCTCCGCACTCCAGTGAAAGCAGGATATATGCATTCATAAGCCACACTTACCAATGTGTATCTCACTAACAGGATGTCATCCCTTGTGCAGAATCTGTGATTTGACAATAAATTAAGGTGTGTCAGAAGGATAATTTGAGTCATTCCCTCCACATGCCCCTGGCAGTTAAGGCAAGATGGGTGATGACCAGATAAATTCCCTCCCTAGAGAAAACCATCTGGCAACAACATTCTTACCCCTTTGGTGCCAGGCAAAGATATTTTTATTATCCTAGATTTTAGAGGCTGCAATTCTATACCCACTTGTTTTAGCAGAATCATTATTGAACATACTGGCATTTATTTCTGAACAAATATGTACAGGATTGTGCTGTTGATATATTTTAATGTACATTTCCCTCTTTAAACATCATTTACTATATTTTAGTTGCCATTTATGTTACATTAATTATAAATAATACAAATTCAAATTGATTTATATATTTCCATTATACAAACATTCACCAATGCTAATATTCAGATCCAAATATAATGTTTACAGTGTACATTATTGTTCCTTCCAGCTCTTTCATATTATTGCATATTGTGGTATAACTTTATTCAACATGTCCTTGCAGCATTCCTAAGAAATCATGAGGCTGTACTTTATTGTTTCAAAATATGTTTTTAAAAAAGCAGATCTTTCATTATTTGAGTATCAACATAAATACCAGTTTCCCAAACTTGATAGTCCATTCTTTCAATCCTGGTGCCCGTTAACACCTATAGAATCAGTTTCTTATCTTCTTGAACCAGGGAATTCTCCACATATTCAAAAATCATAGTAGATGGTTCATATGTTGCACCTTGTCATTTCATTAATATCTTTCAGAACCTATGTTTATTTATGAATTTTACCCTGTTTTTGTAAATTGCCTTGGAAGTTCTGCGAAAGAGCAGTATGTAAGTCTTATAAATAATTGCATTTAATCTGAAACTGGCAATAGACGAGATTGGGATTTATGCCTGTTTATAGCCATTAGCAGAACACCTGGGTATTTAAAACCTGGCCAGAATCCTGTAATTCCCCCCTCCTCATGGAAACATCATTCAACCATGCTCCAATCACCAGCATAATGGACCTCGTTCTCCTCATGTAGCTGATGCCCAGTGAACTAGGTGGGGGAGAAGTTATGACTGTGGCAGTGGTGCCAAAACTGTGACCAAGACAATTTCCACACTACATCTCTTATAGTGCTATTATTCCACTGTCAACATCCTATGGAATCCTGGGGTTTGCAGTTTAGGAAGGGGCATTTACCATTCTCAGCCAGAGAGCTCTTTGGCCTCAGTAAACTACAAACGCCAGAATTCCAAGGGATGTTGAAAATAGAATAATAGCATTATAACAGAGTAGGGTGGAAATGGGCATAGTAACAAATGTGAATATGGAAACATTTACCTAGATTTACCCAGCTGTAGCAGTTTCATCACAATTTTGATGCTATTGCAACAATCATAACTCCTCCCCAAATTTACTTTACTGGGCATGGACTGCTTGGGGAGAAGGAGGTTCCAGTTGCTGCAAACAGAATTCAAAATCTAAAAGTAGTTTTCACTTAGTTAACTCAACAGCGGGGAGAAGAAAGGAGGAGGTAGAATCTTGCCCTTCCTATAAACTCAGACAATAGCAAACTACCAGAGCCTCTCATATTTTGTGTGTTCTTCCTTATTACTAATTTTTGCCAGCTTGTGCACACACTAGTGTTGCTTAGCCACAGTGTTCAGCTGTGAAATGTTGACATATATGATGTGGATAGTTATTTGATACACGCTTTCCCCTAATGTATGCATTTTCCTGGTGATTAAGGTATTTTTGTGTGCATTTTAAAAATGCATGGATTTTGGGAGCACTAGGAGAATTAGTTTTCTGGACTATAACATGCAGAGTTCTCGGCCAGCATGACTAAGGGTGATGCTGGAGTTATAGACTTATTTAAAATAGAACTCTTCAAGCTTTGTTTTTTAGTTGTGCGTATTAAGAACTGAAAGTTACGTGCATGCTTTCGTTAATAGAACACTACACTCCAAGAATTATGTACAGTAAAAAAAATGCCTCAGTTATTGTGAATTTCTCTTCTGTTCCTATTATCTGCTGCTCTTAAGGACCCAGTCTATGTCTCAAGCTCGATTGAAAGGATGCACAGAGAGACAAGTACAAATTGGCTGCTAGTTAGTTTTGGAATCATCTTCCTCCAAAGGTTCTCCAAAGTACAAGACTCTGCATGGTATATGTCTGGAGTAGGAAAAGTGAAGCCCATGGGTTGTGTGTGGCCCTCAAGGCCATTTTTGTCATTCCTAAGGGGCCCCACCTCTCCCCCTCAAATATGTTATTTGTAAAAAGTAACTCAATTTTTGTTCCTCAAAAGGTTCCCCATAATTGGCATGCACTGGAGGAGTGAATTGCCACATTTAGGTGGCAACCTGGTTTTGCAAAACAGTCCTCTCCTAAACCTGAAACAGCCTATGGGAGGATCAAAAAGAAAAAATTGCTGCTGTTGGACATGTGCAACCCCTGGACCTTGTGTAGTTGCACGCTCTAACGTGAATGTTACAGTGGCTGTATTCAAACTGGCCAGAGGTAGGGTATAGATTCTAATTAACAAACACTTGGTTTCCTTTCTGAAGGCCTTGGGATCAGGGTAAGGTGGGTGGGAAGTTCTTGAAATCAATACACCAGTTTCATTAAGTCATTTTTCCCAGCTTTGAAATACGGTATTGTGGTTTTCAGAGTTCCAAAAGTGTAGAAACTGTATCTGTGGATCAAAAATGGAACAAATGTGCATTTTATTTGCCATAAAATTAAAGAAAGTCCTGCAGAAAGTCCTGTGGAATCTTTGATACACATAATAGCTTGAAGAATAATCATTTCATTGGTGTGGGTGGTCTTTCCACTGCTGTAGATTACAAAACTATTTCATACCAACATTGCGTTCGTAGTTGTGTGGCCAATTCTTTAGGTAACGTCCAGTCTTTTGGTGATCAGTCTCTCCAAGTCTCTCCAGGTCCATGCTTTGCTAGGCTGATCCTCAGATGTCCACCACCAGAGACATACTTTGAATGTTACTGGTTTGGTAGAACCCCTTCAGAGTTTGTGCTCATCTGGCACACAGCCTTCAAGATCCCAGGGTCACATCCACACTGCAGTAAGGAAGTAGAGTAGGACTTGGTGGAGAGATCCATGTAATTAATACATAAAAGCTGCAATTTTGTATGGTCTAGAATACTGTAGTAGTTCCAAATGTGGAACTGCAGCTGACCATTCACCAACCCACAGACCTACCATAGAGTTGGTGCAGGCTACCTCCATAGCCGTTCCATAGCTGGTGAGAGTGGTTGGGGGAATAGGAAAGGTCTCTGTACTGAGACATGAAATTATTCCATCCTCCATTAAGGTCCACTAGTGTCCTCAGGAGGGCTCAGCCAATGATGTAATCATTTCTCATCTGACTACAGGGATGTAGCCAGATGCTTCTCCAATCCCCCATTGCTCTCACAAGGCACTGAACTGCTGTGGAGGAAATGCAATGACTCTACAGTAAGTTACAGGGGATTGATTGGCATGGAGGAAGAGAATACCAACCTCTTCATTGATTAAAAAGAGGCATACACAGACATAAGGTTGACTTTTGCCTGCATATATCACTAACAGGATGCCAGCGAAATTCTCCTAACTATTGTGGGCCCTCTTAAACTTAACAGCATAACTTTTTTGGAGACCTGCTTAATGAAGGATGAGCCTCATATGTCATAGCAATGTGGTCTAAAGCACAATTTGGAAAGTTATTTTCCCACATGTCATAATAATCAGCTCCCATTACTTGTTGCTGTGTTTAAAAAGTAACCAATTGCCATTTCACATTGTAGTGTTAAGAACTCATTATGTGCTAGTATTTGCTTTTCTACTCCTTTCCAATTACCTTTTGAGGGGAAAAAACTGACGAGAATGGTGTAACAGTTGAAAAATTCACATAAGAGCAACACATGAGATTTAAAGAAAGTATATTTTTTTACACAGATAACTTCAATCTTGTTTCTTGTGCTCCTTATGAAATGTGACTTGATTACACCCTTTTTCCTGTGTAAAATTATTAGTTACAGGTGACGTGAGATCTTTGAGTTCACTTCCAGGTTAGCAATAATTAGCTGTTCAGCCATGGACAAGACGAAATCTCTCAGTTTCAGTTTCCCCATCTGTAAGATAACAGCAGAAAACAATTTCATAGCATTGTTCTATGAAGTTTAAAAATCCAGAGGGCATGTTATGCAATTGACTAGTGGTTACGACACCTGCAGTGTTGTGTGTTTACAGCAGGGGGGAAGATGGGATTGGAGGTGGGGTGGAGGTTACGAGGGGCTTGTGCTATCTGTCGCTCCTCGTCTCTGAGTGGTTATTGTGGCCCATGCTACGTACCCCCAGCAACGTTGGCTCAGGAAGTAAGCAGCCCACCACAGGCCCTGTTCAGCTCTTTTTGTTTTGCCACACTGTGATGATGGAGAAAGGATGGGTTTCAGCTCCCTTTCTTAAAAGTCAGCCTGTGCAAACTGAGCCCCTGCATCAATCCTGCCACAGATGCTTCAGAATATTGTTCGTGGGACAGGAAGCGAAGATGATAGTGAACTGGACACTGCAGAGAAAAACATTTAGCATTTCCCCCATTCCCTTTCCTCTTCTTTTCATGTACAACTTGTGGGCCAGATTCTCCAGCATTTGCTAGGGCAGGGGTTTCAAACTCAACTTCATGAGCCACATCAGCATTATGGTTGCCCTCAAAGGGCTGGTTGTAGCTGTAAGACTATATAAATCGATCCACTCTTTTATCATATTAAATAATTGCCTCTGTATTCGATTATTACTTTTCTTTTCTTGGACATTTCGTAGTTTATGGTCCCTATACCTCTGTAAAGTGACATAGAATTAGTCAGTATATCCAAAGTGTGCCACTTTCTGCTTCCCAGACCCTCTCTGTTCCTCTTTCTGCTTCCCCCTCCCTTGTGGCTCTTTCTGCTCCCCTGCCCCCCTCTGTACCTGGTGAGCCTGATCCCCACGTTGCAGGCCCCCGGCTGCTGGTATTTTGAAGAAGGGCCCAGCAGCCAGCACTCATGATCTACTTCTACTTCTGATTGCTCCTCTGTCCAGCTCTTGTGAGCCGCACACAGCGTTGCCATGGTAACCCACAGCAAAGCTCTGATGGTGAGACTTGGATAGAGAAGCAGCAACGTAAACCTCTATTTTTAAAATTGCTTAACAGATGCAGTAGTGGTAGCTCCCTCAGGTGTTCTGCAGCACAGAATGAGGCAAATGCTGCAGGTAGCTGTAAGGGCTTTTATTCTCCTTGATTCTAGCCATTCTTCTCAGCTTCAAAGCCTGTCCTGGGACCACTATCCTGGCATGTTACTCAGGAGAATATGGCCATATGGTGGAGAATATGGCCATTTCCGCGTACACTGTTATAGTGCTCTTATTCCACTTTCAACATCCTGTGGAATCCTGGAATTTGCAGCTTAGGGAGGGACATTTAGAATTGTCAGCCAGAGACTCTTTGGCCTTAGTGAACTACAAACCCCAGAATTCCAGAGGATGTTGAAAGTGGAATAAGAGCACTATAACTGTAGCGCGGAAATGGCCTGGGTCTTCTGTCTCCTATACTGACGATTCCATTGCTAGCTCCATTTGCTGCTGTACATAGAGGAGGGATGGAGCTCCATCCGGTCCTTCAGCTCAGGCCACAAAATGTCTTGGGTGTTTCTAATGGTGGTGGTGGTGGTGGTGGTGATGCTCATGATCATGATGAGTCACAGTCCAGAAAGTCCTTCCTGAAGGTTTCGTTTCTGTTGCAGCTATGTCAAATGTTCCATTTCCCCCCACATCAGATACACTATGTTCTCCCCTTCTGGGAAAGTGTGGTTTTAACCCTACATTTTTATCCCACGTCACACCCCACACCAAATCTCCACCCTTTCCTGTCTGCAATTGCCATGTAGGATATAGTTAGACTAGTTTCAGTGGTCTCCACTGTGTGGCATCATTAATAAGAGCTGACACTATACCTCTTCTAGGTCATTCTTCTAAGTGTGGTGTTCATGAATTTGATAAACATTTTATTTTTTTTATGTGCTTCAAAGTAGCAGCACAGGATGGGAAATATGCTTAGTTCTTTTTTCCTATAGGTCACTTTTTTGACAAGACCATGCCCTTCCCCAGCTGCCTGCGTTTTCTCCTAAGGGTTGCCAGTTCAGGATCATTCAAGGCCCAAGATCTTCAGTCCAAAATTGGAGAGCTAGGGCATAACCCCTCGTAATGTTAAGCATTAAGTACCAAATTGCAGTTCCTCACAGCTTATCATTCCAACATAGACATACACATCGTATTTTTTTGTTTGGAAATTAAGAGAGAAATCTTAGCTAAAGGGGCTGTTTCCAGATCAAGATGAAACAAGGGAATTGTTCCTTCTCGCTTATTTAGGCAATAAGGAACATTTAATCGAACCTAATTGCTTCTAGCCAAAAGGTAGGCACAAAACACAGGGTGAGCTCTGGTGCTACAATGAATGGGAGGGCAGAAGGAAATTAGCAGTAAATGCATAGACACCCGCACCCCCAGAACCTTTGGAAATTGCCACAAGAAATGAGTTAATTGCAATTGCAAGTTGTATAGAGCTGCTACTTTCCTAGCTGAGCTGGAGATTGCACATAGCCCTTTCCTCTTGTCTGGAACTCAGCTCCCCAAAACTGGAAAATTTGTACCCTTGTCTCTGAGCTGAGGATGGCCCATGAAAACATGACAATCAAGTCCAGGTCCTGGGATCTGGTAACCTTTCTGGAAGACAAAACAGTCCATTAGCTTTGTGTACATGCAGGTAAGAGGGAAGGCTGATTATAGATTCCAGAAAGTAAAGCAAGGTTCTAAAACATTTATCTCTTTATTCTTTTCAGAAAACTAAAAGAACTTACCCCCTTCCCTTTAATGTATATCTTACCTTTTTTCACTTCTGTGTGCTCAGAAGTGGCTAGTGGTGGTCAGTGGATTCACCAGTACAGTGGGGGTGAACCTCTGACTTTTAATGCTGCTCCTATCACAGCTGCTCCAAGTTAGAAAGGAGCGCTGCTGATGTGGGAATGCAGTTCAACCCCAGCAGAGTTTCCCTGATAAAATCCAGAGTAGATTTGGCCTACCCCATGGGGTCATTCACCACCCCTGGGGATGAGTCAAGAATGGTATTTCCTTGACATTCCAGCACAGAATTTTTACAGATGGGAAAATGTATATGACCATAAGACTTTCCCAGGGCTGAAATACTCTAAAGGCATCAGATCCCATCTGATCTTGGAGGCTAAGTAGGGTCAGTCTTGGTTAGTATTTGGATGGGAGACCACCAGTGAATAGCAGGTGTTGTAGGCTACATTTCAGAAGAAGGAACTGGTGAAACCACCTCTAATTATTCTTTACCTAAGAAAACTCTTATGAAATTTGTGGGATTGCCCTAAGTTGACAGGCAACTCAAAGGCACACACACAGAGAGAACTTGTTTCCCACAATTTGAGCACTAAAATTATTTGTTTTTCCAAAGTCTCGGACAGTCCAATCCTTTGAATTGGAATTACTCAGAAGTAAGTTTCACCAAACTAGAAGAGGAGTTACTATCAAGTCAATAGGCACAGGTTTGCAGCTTGACAGCATAATCTTTTGCTTCTCTAATCAGAAATCAGGAACACTGACTACCCAGGTATTTGTAAGATTATAGTCTGAATATATTGTTAAACTAGATTTAGTCAATGAATATTCTTTTCTTGAATCCTGTTTTCATGTCTTAGAAATCCTGTTACTGGAGCTTATGTTTCTGGTGCCTGATTAATCTTTCTTAGATTTTTTTAAATTGGGATTTAATTACAACTAATATAGCCATAGCGTCAACTTCCGAAACCTTGTTTCATGAGTCCTTGAGGGTCACGCAAGACTTAACAGAGATTTGGGATTGGATGTCTCAACATCCTCCCTTCTCCCTGCCCCATGATTTAAAAACAGCTGCAAAGGTTCGTGTTTGATCAGGAAGCAAAGAGTTTAAGCCTTTCCGTCTGCTGTGTTTTCTTAAATCTCCCATTCTTCACACAAGTAGCTGTTGGCCACCAAAGCAGGGATAATATGGGGACAATTATGGATACCGTCCTTATCATTTTTGCCTTCATCTCAAACAGTAGCAGTTAGTGAGAGAGTCGTGAAAGCAAGGCCATTTCTGCACTAGACTGTTATAGTGCTACTATTTCACTTTCAACATCCTGTGGAATCCTGGAGTTTGCCATTTAGGGAGGGGCATTTGGCATTCTCAGCCAGAGAGCTCGTTGGCCTCAGTAAACTACAAACCCCAAAATTCCACAGGATATTGAAAGTAGAATAATAGCACAATAACAATCTAGTGCAGAAAAGGCCCAAGTGAAAATGGCACAGGAGGGAAAAGGTTGAACCTCACCTCCAACAGCGGTAAAGCCGCCATATCAAATAGCAACTGCTTTTAGTGGGGAACTTGGTAAAGTTTACCTTTTTGGATCACATCCTCCAGCATCCCAGTCAGCACACATGGATGCATCATATTCCATCCCTCAAAAATGTGGTTCTTATCTAACATTTTTATCCCACTCCAAACCTGCATCCGTTCAATTTGCAGTTGCTGAATAGGATGGGCCTCTGTTATGTGATGTCATTAAGAGGGGTGACACTACTGGTGGTGGTAGTGGGGACACTGTTATGTTCAAAAACGTAAGTCTTCCAAGCTCTGGAGATCACAGATTGGGTTTTTTCCAATGCCTGACAAACACCATTCATAGCTGCCACGGCTACTACTAATAGCACAGGGCTTATTTTTAGCTGCCTTTTTGGAAGACGCTCTATTACATAATTTACTAGACAAACAAGGAGGTCAACTCAGGTTGTGCCTTTTTAAAAATTAGATGGTAAGCATTGCAGGGCCATTTTCACCACACAATTATAGCACTATGATTCCACTTTTAGCAATCATGGCTGTATCTGATGGAATTTCAGGATTTGTAGTTTGGTGAGGTGCTAGAGCTCTCTAGCTAAGAACTCCTTAAACTGAAAATCCCATGATTCCACAGGAGGTTGCCATGACAGTTAAAGTGGAATGATAGTGCTGTAATTGTGTCGTATGAAAGGGTCCCAAGTCTCTGCTTTTTCTAACCCTTGCTGCTCACCCATTTGAGCCCCAACTTTAGTGGACTCGGGATCAAATGAACTCAAGTTGGGCCTCCTCCTGAGTAACTAGAAAGGGCAGAACATCAACCTGGAGCCCATTGGATTACACTATTAACTGATAAAAGCACATTGACTGACTGGTGTTAAAATTGTTTGAAATCACATCACAGCCCTAATTATTAGGGCTGTAAATGTTGTAGCTGGCTTAATCCGTAATGTAAACAGCTAACTCTTTAGCAGATTAATCTGTGGAGAGGTTAGTTTTAATTAGTGAGACTGAAAGTAAGTTAAGAGCACACTTGTTTATTTGTTGGAGCTATTTTGGTTCTGGTGTGTCAATGAAATGAGTAGTAAATACAATATAATGTTGTGTGGCTTTTCTTTCTAAGCAAGCAGTACTAGTTTTTGTGTTCTGAACGGTAAGCTTTCCTTAAATATCTGAACCTGTATCCATGACTGTAGCATGCCATTTTCTGTTTATCTCAGACTATAAAATATATTTAGTCGGCTTAGGGTAGTGGTGAGGAGGCCTACTCCAAGGCAGAAGCTGGTCCACTGTTGAAATCTTGCCTAAGCTTCCCACTCCAAATGTGGTGATAATAAAGGTCAGAGCATAGAAATGTTGTGTTTTGGGGGGACAGGGTCTACCAGTCTCAGATTAGAAAATCTACAAATGAAATAAAACAATCCCTTCCTTTATTGGTGACAGTCTGGGTCTGTGGAAATATTTGCATCTAAAGAAAGTTCACGAAACTTGCCCACATTCTCACCATCCTGTTTGCGTGGTTACCTGCCCAATAGTTTGGAGCAATGACTGGGAAACTTGAGAAGACAATATACATTTCTGTTTGTATGTTGATAACCTCCTGTTCTTTTTTTGTGTACATACTTCCTGCTTGAAGCAGCTTCTTTGAGCACTCTTCAAGCTGACCAGACTGATTTGGTTAGCTATGGGGCTTGGTGCCAATCTTGCTTTGCTCAGTTAATATTCACTTATTTAATGCAGAGAACATAGATAAAAGATACATAGATAAATACAGAATATAGAAAAAGAAAGCAGAACCTTCAGAGTTTAAAGAGAAAGAGATGGTCATTTGAGAGACATCAACTATGAAATTTTGTTATTCATTTTAGAAGCAGGTGAAAATTTAGAGGTTTGGAGCAGTCTGCAATTTCTTTTCAGGGGAAAAAAAAACTATAAAAATAGATCATTTTTTCCAGTCAGTCAGGCCAGTGTCATGCCATTCAACATGACTGTTGCTTTGGTCCAGACACCAGAGGTCCAGCTGGAGACACTTGTCACTTACACAAATTCCATTTGTTTAAGTGAAGCTTTTCTGAGTGTGAAACCCGAATCCGACCCATTGTTTTAATAGGTGTAATTGGGGAAATAGTTACAGTAGCTCCTTCACATTTGCGAGGGTTTGGGGCACAGAACCCTTGCAAAAGTGGAAAAACTGTGAATACCACCCCCCACACACAATTCCCCTCCTATTCCCCTCCGAAGCTTCCCCCCTCCCAGTTCTTTGCCTCTGGCCCCAGCATTGGTGAAAAGGAGAAAAAAGACAACTTAAAAGGCTTATTGGTACTTTTCCTTCAGACAGAGAAGAGGGAAGTTCTGGAGTTCTAATTACTTCCAGCAGTCATCTTGAGAAAGGAGCACCTGACCAATCAGCAGCCAGTACTCAGCAGAATGGGCAACCACATGGCAGAGTGTCTTCAGTAGTGGGAGGGGACTTTGCTGTCCCCAAAAGAAAAAAAAACTCAATTTTAAACACAAGCCGCACAAGCCTGGGGTGAGGAATCAAATTCGTGAAGATCAAACCCGCAAATGTAGAGGGAGGACTGTAATTGGTATATGACATCCAACCAACCAAATTTGGAAGGGACAAACTCCTAAGTTTCTGATATGTTCTCTTCTACCCACTGTCCTTTCCTTTTATTTCAATAAAACCAGGATGGGGCTGGGCTCAACCATTAGGCAGAATGACGCAGCCTCCTCAGGTAGAAGATTGTCGGCTATCATGGAAAGGTTGCAAATGGTTAGTTATTTAATTTGTGGTTATACTGCCAAGGAAGAGGAAGAAGACTTAAATGAGATTCTCTGTGTTGCATTTATCAAAATAACATTACTGCCTATGAGCACTGTGTATCTCAACTTAGGTGAACTGAGAATATCTTTTTGTGCTTCATCTCAGGCAGGAAAGTGTCCTTAGATTTAACCTTCCCTTAGAGGGGAGGTTACTCAAAGGCCATTTCTGCCCTACACTGTTATAGTGCTATTATTCCACTTTCAACATCCTTTGGAATCCTGGGGTTTGGAGTTTAGGAAGGAGCCTTTAGAATTGTCAGCCAGAGAGCTCTTTGGCCTCAGTAAACTGCGAACCCCAGAATTCCACAGGATGTTGAAAGTGGAATAATAGCACTGTAACAGTGTGGTGCAGAAATGGCCAAAGATAGGGGTCCATTGAGAACGGAACCCTATTAGAATTTGAAGACAGTTTTTGGACTACAGCTGCCCAAATCCCCTAGTTATGTGGTTGGGTTATTCTGAAATTGTAGTCCAAAAAAATTACATTTCCCAGCAGTGAAGGGAAGAACATCCTTGTATGAGTTGCTTCTCTCCCTCATTCTGATAGGCAGGAATAAGTATCCCAGCTCATGCCATTTAGCCATCAGCCAGTCCGTCTGACTCTTCGTCATGTTAGGTTTTGCTACAATACCTGATCCTTCTTCGTATTGTACATACAATTCTAAATACCTCCTGCCTTTCCATTTATTATTGTCACTGTTTCAACATGGGGCCATCAGTTTGTCTTCATACTTTCTTTCCTGCTGGGAGCAAAAGGCTTGGAAGCCTGGGCTAAAAAGACAAAAAAACCTTTTGAATATCCCCTTCCCTCCAGAGACAATAAGAAAGTGTGGGGTGACCACAGATTCCTCTGTTAAGTTCTACTTATGCAGAAACTGCAACCTTTGAGGGAAAACAAACCTCGCTGCTTTCAGAAACCTAGCTGAACAGAAGCACTCTGACCCCCGAGAGCTCCATGGAAAATATGACTCAGCAGTGAGAGGATACTCGATTCTTGGCCGTGTGTTAATTCCTCCCCCCACGCCGCCACTGTTCCAGTTATCAATCCCTAAGGATAAAACCAGAACAAAATGCTAGGGAGATGCAGTATCATGCAAACTTTCTCTCTCTTCCTCTTTTTCTCCCTGTCCCTTTCCTATCTCGAATTCCTGATGGTGTTAATTGGATGCTACCGTACATCAGGGAAAACAGGGCATGGCAGGGTCTAATCTTGATTCCCCCCCCCCAGAATTTCTTAGAATTACTCGATGAAACCAACTAAACGCAGCCCCCATTCAACAGCAAATGAGGTTGGGTATGTACATGGGTCTTCTCATTGCTCGTGCCTTTTCTCTAACAGGACACACAGATCTATCATAGAGGCGTGTTGCGTCCTTCAGAGCTATAAAACTACAATTTGTGGCAAACTGTCACTCTTAAACTTGCTTTCTGTGCCACGGTTTCCCTCTAAAATATATAGGGTGCCTCAGGTCCAATGTACAATTCTTTGATTTGCCCTCTACATAACCGTAAGTAACAGTCACATTTCCCGGTGCCTTTGAAAAATGGCCAGAAATGAGTGAGGTTGTGGAGAGTGTGTCTGTCTGTATTGTTCTGGCTGCTGCCGTGATGTGTACCGGGCAATGAGTGATGAGGTACTGGGTGATTGCCCAGTACTTGTGACTCAAGTAGTGACTTGTAGATAATTTCCTTCAGCACAATCGAGTCACAACCAAGGGGACTGCCTAAATATCCTGAAGGCACTAGATCTGGTCTGATCTTGGAAGCTAAACAGGACCAGGCCTGGTTAATACTCGGACAGGAGACCACCAAGGAATCCCTGGTGCTGTGGGCTATATTTCAGAGGAAGGCAACACCAAACCACCTCTGATTATTCCTTGCCTAACCCTATGAAATTCATGGTCACCACAACTCAGCATGTAACTTGAAAGCACATGCATACACAACTGCCACCATTCAAACTTCTGATTGACTCAAATCATAAGCAGAATTAGCAACATCAACCCAGGCCTGAGTATGTTATAAAGCCAATCCTATTATAAGGCAGTAGGTGGGGTGGTAAGCCTAGATACACGAAAGATACTACATCCTGGTTGATCTTGGAAGCTAGGCAGAACCAACCATGATTTATACTTGGATGGGAGATTGCCAAGGAATGTCAGGTGCTGTGGGCTGTATTTCAGAGGAAGGAACTGGCAAAACCACCTCTGAGTATGCATTACCTAAGAAAACCCTGTGAAATTTATGGAGTTGCCACAAGTTGACAGGTGATTTAAACAGACACGCACACATAGGGGTGAGGTGTAGCAAATTGAAGTAATTCGCTTTCACTGTTTGCTGTTTTTGAAGGTGCTAGACTTCAAGCCTTATTCTTTGACTGATTTTTTCAAAAAAATGTTTATACCCTGTGTTTTTCACTAGAAGATCCTCACTTCCTCAGGAATACTAACAACAAGGATAAAACTATCAATTAACAATTTAAAACAATTTTGACAATAAAAAAAGAATGATATCCACCTGAAATAACAGAATGGGGGACTAAGTTCTTTCCTAGATGGGTATCTAGACAGACCTTTTTATGTTGCACCCTAAATGCTCCCCTCACCATCTCACAAAGGAAAATTCTTTTAAAAATGAAAATTGAAACTCTTGGCTCCGGAAGGTCCAGTGTATGCAATTTGGGGGCAAAACATGGGGTGCATCCCTCACCTTATTTTATCCCCAGAACTACTTTAAAATGAAGCCAAAAGTGCCATTATGAATCACTTCTAGTTTAATCAGAAACCAGAAAGGCAGCCCACAGAAGGCTAACGTGTTGGGAAATGGTGTGAGTCTAGATCTTGGATTCTCTGGAGCTGTTCATCCTTGTATAGTGATTAAGGTCTTAGAATGGGATTTAGGAAACCCAAGTTAAAATCCTCACTTAGCCGTGGAATTCACTTGATGACTTTGGACCAGTAAATCTCTCTCAGACCAGCCTACTTTGCAGGGCTGTTGCAATGGTAAAGTATGTGAAGGATGAAAGCCACAGCAGGAAAGAAAAGGTATAAGTGTAAACTATTATACTTGGGATCCTTTTTTCTGATACTTCAGATGATTTCTTAAATTACACCCTTCTCTATCTAAATAACTTTCTAGCAACTTTCAGTTTATTGAATTGGATGTGCAGGGCAGTGCATGGATGATATAGGAAGGGGAGGAACAAACCTTAGAATAGTGGTAAAGAAAGAGTGAACTGAGAACAACGAGACGATACAAGATACTTTTAATGTGTGGTGAATATCATCACCCTCCCTCCATCACAGCAGGAACTAGAATCCTGCTTCTGGATGGGCTATTTCTTCTTGGGCTTTAAATTTACCATTTAACAGGATTAAAATATTGACTTAGCCTTCCCTGGGGAGCTGGCCATTGGAGAATGGATTACTTCTTTTTGCATAGAGAAGTTCCCAGCTGGGGGCAAGTGGATGTGTACAGTCTATGGTGGAAGACAGAAACAAGGCTGCGGTGAAAGCGGAAAAGAAACGTTAAATTTGATTCCATGTGATTAGTGTGTGTCTGAGAGTGTTTTCTCCTTGCTGTTGCAAATATATATCACTTGTATCTTGAAAAATAGCCGCTGTGGAGTATGGGATGAGTTTTGAATGCAAACACTGTTGCCAAATCATGGTGTTTATATGAGAACCAGCATGGTGTGAGAGCCAGTGTGGTGTAGTGGTTTGAGAGTTGTACTCCAACCTGGCCTGCAACCAAGATTTGATTCCCCACTTGGCCATAGAAACCCACTGAGTGATCTTGGGCAGTCACATACTCTCAGCCCCAGAAAACCCTGTCATAGGGTCACCTTAAGTCAGAAATGACTTGAAAGCACATGAGATCCTTGAAGAATAGCTGCTGTAGATTATGGGATGAGTTTTGAAACATTGTTGGCAAATCATGGTGTTCATAAGGTGGTTATAAAATAGATGCAAAATTAAGAGTGTTGCCTGTGGAAGTAACATGTTTCAAATAACGCAGTTACCAGTAAAATTTACTTGAGGAGGTAATGAGGTATAATGAAGTTGTACCTTAGAAGTAATGTGAACAATGAGAAGAGAATGAATTAACTAATATCATACATAAATGTTTTATCATTACTTTCAAAATCTGCTTTTAAAATGGGCATTTTTAGAGGCCTTTTGATGGAAAAATTTCAAATTTTATATTTATTTCTCAGCACACCCAACTTTTTTCCCCCTCTCTCTCAAAATAGTAAGGGAAAGTAATACAGTGGGCCCTCAGTATCTACTAGAATTCAGTTCCAAGTGTCCCTTATATAAAATGCCAGAATCAAATTTGGTTTTTGGATTTTTTAAAAAAATATTTTGAAGCCATGGTTGGTTGAATCCATGGATACAGAATCCATAGACATGGAGGGCCAACTGTACAAAATACAGAAGTACCTAGCATCATGTTAATGTCATGCACAGGCATACATTAACCTTATGCCTGCGTATGTCTGTCTTTGGTCACTGCAGAGGTTGGTATTCCCTGCCTCCTCCTGCAGTGATGAAAGCCCTCTCCTTGCAATGTACTAGAAAGCTGCAGAAGTCACCTCACATAGGATTATTCCTGACGGAGAGCAGGAGAACTACATAAATGTCTGGCTGTGTCACCGTATCCAGAGACAAAATGATTATGCCAATCGCCAAAATGTCCAGAAGACCCCAGTGGATCTCAGAGGGTAATATATTCACTTTACATCTAGCTACAGGGAAATAGCCAGACACTTCTCCAAACCCCCACTCTAGCAAACATGGAATGGCTGTGAGGGGAACTTCACTGGCTCCACAGCACGTCTGTGGGGCGGTGATGGTGACAAATGGCTCAGCACAGCGTAGTTGTGCATACGGAACTACTATGCTGTGTTGAGCCATGCAGGATTATAGTCAATGAGCAACTTTTTCTCCAATGCAGTTGGTTGTATGTTACATTGAAGTAATAGGAATAAATTTATTTTTAAAAGTGACTTTCCAAAAGTGACTTCTTTTTAAATGGGCAACTTTTAGTTTGGGAGGTAAGAACAGAGTTCAGATCACACAGAGTGCCAGTTAATAGCTCTTGTATGATCTCTGCCATTGCTTTGTATAGTTTACAAAGGTAAATGAGCTCTAAAACAGCCTAAATCCAATTGCTAGTCTCAAATAAAGTATTTTATTATTATCAGTAGTAGTAGTGGTGGTGGTGGTGGTGGTGGTAGTAATAGATCATCACCATCATCATCATCATCGAGCTAACAATGTACCTAGCACTTCACAAATAAAACAATAAAAAGAGGCAGACAGCCCTGCCAAAGGCATGTAGCCTAGTTTTTTTTTCAAGTTTTAACTTTTTTTTAAAACGAGGATATGGGGAAGGAAAGAAGTAATCCAAAAATAAAACAAGTACAATACAATTGAAAAGCAAGCTGTTGAAATACACATATAAAAGCCAGTGCAACATAGTTACAAAAAACAAGCTAACAAATATGTGTCATAAAAATATGATTAAAATAGTAATGGACCCATTGAATCAACTATTGAATGGAAAAAAATAACAACATCAGAGGCTGTGGCGTTTTTGCAGAATTTAGGTTTGTCAACTCATCCAGGCCTAAAACCTATTGTTATTCTCAACTGCGGTAGACCTATCAGATATGGGAGTTACCTATATGTTGACTCACAATTCAGTAATTGATTGAATGGATCTACCCTAGTTAGGGACTGCCACCTTGTTGGTTAGTCCTATTTATAAAATGTGAATTTTGCAAAACTTCAGCAAAGAGACTGTTTTACTTGCATGCTTAAATGTCTAAGGCCATTTCCTCACTATACTGTTATAGTGCTATTATTCCACTTTCAATATCCTGTGGAATTCTGGGGTTTGTAGTTTACTGGGGCCCAAGAGCTCTTTGGCTGAGAATTCTAAATGCCCCTCCCTAAACTGCAAACCCGAGGATTCCATCGGGATGTTGAAAGTGGAATAATAGCACTATAACAGTGTAGTGCAGAAAGACTCTAAGACATTCCTATCCTAGAATCATAGAATCATAGAGCTGGAAGAGACCACAGGGGCTATCCAGTCCAACTGCTGCTGTGCAGGAACACACATCAAAGCATTCCCAACAGATGGCCATCCACCTCTGCTTAAAAACTTCCAAAGAAGGGGACTCCACTACACTCCGAGGCAACACATTCCAGTGCCGGAGAGCTCTGACCGTCAGGAAGTTCTTCCTGAGGTTCAAGTGGAATCTCCTTTCCTGCAGCTTGAATCCATTGCTCCTTGTCCGAGTCTCTGGAGCAGCAGAAAACAAGCCCACTCCCCCCTTGATATGACATCCCTTCAAATATTTAAACATGGCTATCATGTCCCCTCTTAACCTTCTCTTCTGCAGACTAAACATCCCGAGCTCCCTAAGCTGTTCCTCATAGGGCATGGGTTCCAGACCCTTTCCTATTTTGGTTGCCCTCCTCTGAACACGTTCCAGCTTATCAATATCCCTCTTGAAATAAGGTACCCAGAACTAGACACAGTATTCCAAATGAGGCCTAACCAATCCAGAGGCTTAACCAATCCTGCATGTAAAATAACCATTTCTCAATTGTTTCCTTTTTTTTTTTTTTTTTTTGGATACAAAGCAGAAAGAATTTGATTTCTTCCTTTCTTTCCTGTCAGATTTGATACATGTACGGAAAGCTGATGTATCTCCAGACCAAAACTTGGAAATCACTTTGTGAAATTAGTTCATTCTCGTTACGTCTTCCAGTGTTAAGACAGTAATTTGTAAGGGAAAGGGGACCTCCCCCAGATTTATAAAAGAATGGTATAAATGTTGAAAAATTCATATCAAAATATTTCTAAAAACATCGAATACACCTTCAAAAGTAACTTTGAAGTGAGTGCAAACATTACTAGTAACGCCAGTTAAGTGTTCATATTACATTAATTTTGAAATATAACTTTGTTCTGCCTTTATTGCTAAAACAAAGTGACCTGTAGCTTGTAGCTAATTTATCTGTTACCTGTGTTACTTCCAGACGGAGGAACACACACACACACACATAGTGAACCTAGCAAGTCAACAATAAAAAATAAGTAAAACTGCACGATCAAAGCCTTATCTAGAAGTACCTGTCTGGGAGCACACAGGTCTCCTGATCACAGGATTCCCCACTATGCTGAGATGTGTATTGTAGTTCTATTTAAATTAAATAATTTCCAAAGATACATCTATGCATATGAATGCACCTAGGCAAATGTTATGCATTTCTCTGTCCCCTTTTGTCTTCTCCTTTGATAATGCGTTTCCTCTTGTGGGGGAGGCTGGAGCACCTTATATAGTAACTACCTCACCTGAACCCAGACATGCTTCACTTCAACAAGATATCTGCTCTTTCAGTCCATTCCCTGCAACTTGTTTGTTACCGCTCCCTCCTCCATGATCTCAGGGGTGAGGGGGAAGTTCTGTCTGCAGTTAAAACTTTAATCCCTTCCATCAGTGTGGTGCTTGTGGTCGCAGAGTTTGTATTTCAAAGAACCATTTGCATTTAAATTAACAGCAAAGTCATGCACTCCACACATGTCTAGGGCCACACTCTCTGATGTTTACTACATACACATGCACCAGTTTGGCTTTGAAAACAGATTTCCAGTTTGGCTCTGAGCCCTGCTTCCAGTTAAACTCATCAATGCGTCTGGGATTAGATCCTAATCATTAGGATAAAGTTTGCTAGGGGAGGAAGGGGAAAAGTTTCCAGGCAAAGTTGAAAAACTGAGTGCTAAGCAAAGCAAGCACCATTTCAGGATATGTACAACATCACAAAAATGCTGATTTTTTTTTTTAAATTCTAGTCCTCATGGGGATTAATATTTTAAAAATATTTTTAAAATACTTTGAAAAATCTCAAGGAATACAAGCTAGTATTCACTCAATGACATATGTCTTCTAGGTGACAACCCCAGGTTATCCTTCTGTATTTGGGGGAGGGGGTGTTGTGAAAAGAGCTACCCTGTACCTTCTTCTGCAATTCCACTTGGGTGCTGCAATGCCTGTGTGCATAATAGATGCTGGGGGAGGGATCACAGGTGGGACTCTGTCCTCTTAGCCTCCAGTCAGCTTTATCCGTGTGTCCAGGTACAGTGCAGCTGCCCTCACATCTGGGGAAGAAGGAGTAGCATTATGCCACTTAGGCAAAAGATGTTGCGCAAGGAGGTTCACATGCCCTATTGTGTACACTTTACTAAGAATTGTTTCAAACATTCTTACATATTACCCCAGATGTCCCCATAAGCCAGTATGTCTACAGCTGCAGCTATATAGCTGCCACAGAGTAGTTCTCCTTATTATGACAGCTGAGGGAGGTTCACAGTGGCAGAAAGTTGCCTTATATTCTCCATTGTATTATATTCTCCAAGAAATGTGTCCTTCAAGACAGTTTGGATGACAGCCACAGACATGTTCTGGGCATCTGATCCTGCCCCCTGAACTGTATTCTAAAGGGCCTTAACGACTCCTCCCTAACTTGCCTGACTTTTATTCCTTAGAGCAGAGGTGGGCATACTCCGGAGCCCAGAAAGCAACAGACCTCCATTTGGGGCTCTGGGAACTCCAGAGGGCCATGGTACCCTGTTGTGGGTGCCATTTTGGTGGACCTGAAATTACGTTTCATCACTTTTGGCTGCTTTTTAAAGTACGAATAGGGTTGTTCTGGGGTGCCACAAATTATAATAGTCCAGCTGGACTCCAGTGTGTATTAAAAAAAATAAAAAACTGACAAATTCAATTTTAGGAGCCAGATTTTATTGATAAGGCTAAGATGCTGTTGCTTTGTTTCATCTCTGAAGTTAGGAGTGGCTGGTCTAGGTGTTTTAACGGTTTTAGAATTATTTTTAAATAGTAGCTTGAATCTGTTTTAAAATGTTTTTATTCATGCGTTTAATGTTCTAAATGTTTTTATCCATTGCAAAATGCCCTAGCAGCCTAGATGTTTGAAAGTGATAGACACGTTCCTTAAATAAAGGTGTAAAATATTGCTCATGTATTTATTTATTGAGCTTTTTAGATCCCAACTGAACCAAACGACTCTTGGCTGTTTAAAGTCAATCACACAATAAAACAATGTCTAAAGAACCACAGTACAAAACCAAGATAAAACCTGCAGCAGAGAATAGACTTTCCCACAGATAAAACCTAATTAAAACCATCAGCAAGATTATAGTGTGCAGGTGTAAAAACACTAGAAAATATTCTTAAAATGCCTGGAGAAATGCAAAAGGGATTTTCCTGCTGCTTAAATGACCATGGCCCTTTCCGCAACGCACCTTTTCGCGGAGCTGGGGTGTGAGGATCGTGCGAGCAGCCTCTAGTGAGAGGCTCTTGCATCCCAGTTCCTTCAGCTCTGCAGCTGCCACCTGCTCGCGCGAGAGCCTCGCCTCTTCCTTCCGCAGTGCAGCCTGGGAGTTTCCCAGGCTGCGCTGGGACAGGAAGCACAACGGCTCCGGAGCTCCACACACACAGCAAGTGCACACGGCTCCCCGGAGCGATGCGCGATCACGCACCATTTTCGTCTCACAGCCGAAAATGAAAAAATGCGCGGTCGGCACCTGCCAGCTCCTGGAGCGTTGCGCGATTGTGAGTGTGTTGTGTGGACTGCTCCTCACATTTGCACGACGCTCACGGGGCCCTTTTGCATGGCAAGTGCCGTGCAAAAAGGGCCCATGAGTGGCGGCCCATTCACACTATAGAATTATAGTACTATTATTGCTCTTTAACTGCCATGGTTCCATCCTGTGGAATCATGGGGCTTGCTGTTTGGTGAGGCACTGGAATGCTCTAGTTGAGAATTTTAAATGCCTTTCTCTAAATGGGAAGTCCCAGGATTCCTTAGGACAGAATCATGACAGTAAAAGTGAAATAATACCACTATAATTGTGCAGTATGAGTGGGTCCCAGGTGGCCCCCTTTGGGGAAAACAATCCACACACATGGTACCATCCTTGCAGAGTCCATTTTTCTTGTGACCAAATTAAATATTAATTTAGTAGGAGAAGGGTGCTAGGTGCTGTACTGAATGGTGTGTGTGTGTGTGTGTGTGTGTGTGTGAAATAGAACTTATTCCTCTATTAGGAGGTTCCAGTAAACATATTTCCACCTAGTAGGTGGAAAATTCCACTCAGATTACCATGATGTTAGAATGGCAAAAACTATTTATATGCTTGTGGGGGCGGATGGGGGGGCTATAAACCCGGCTGTTAATTTTTTCCTTATCTCATACACTGTGCTAGAAAATGATCCAAGTACAATTTACATATACTTAAAATGATCTGTCACCTCACTTTCAGGTTTGGGGGCTTTCTCTGGAGGTCAATAGAAGATGCTTTGGTTTGGTATTAAGTGCTCATTCACCTGTGTTATGTATACCTCCCAATGTCTCGATAGTTGGCTATACATATATGACTAAACTTTTCTAATTAATGTATCTTTTTTAAAGTCATATATGAATCTTTACTAGTTTAGCACATTGCATCGGTCTCAACATTTTCTAACATTTGCTGTGGTGGGGAACCTAAGTCACCCAAAATTCAAAGAAAAAGAAAAAACAGAACATCAGATGAACTAATATTTATATCAATTTAAAGTTCATCATCATCATTTGTGCATTTGATTAAATCCAGACTAACTGCATCCCTATACAGGAGTAAGTGTGATTGAGCCAAGCAGGGTTTCATTCTGGGGAGACCTATTCAAGATTGCAGCATTAGATGTACTTCAGTAACATTTAAATCAATGAGACAAATTTAGTTGTGACTTCCTCCCTGCTAATTTCAGTTGAAACGAAAGGCAGCTACCTTAGTCCAGATCCAACCTGTTAATTTTTAAATTACTCTCAACTGAAGTGAGGAAGACAGATATTTGAAATTCAAATAGCCACATGTCCAAATGTGTGAGAAAACTACTTTCAGGTCTGTGACACAAGTAGTTCAAGTAGTTTTGCAGACATTATCATCATACTGGAGGCAGTTTGTTGTCCCTGAGATAGCTCTTTATCACACTACACTATTGTAGCACTATATTCCACTTTAACTGCAATGGCAAAATCCTGTGGATTTCTGGAGTTTGTAGTCCAGTGATGCCCAAGGGAACTTTAGCTGAGAGTTCTAACAGTCCCTCCCTAAACTGCAAATCCCAGGATTCCATGGGAAGTTGCTATGGCAGTTTAAAGTGGAATTGAACAGTATGGTGACAATATAGTGTGATAACAATATAGTGTGATAAGAGAACTTGTAGCCTCTCTTGCCCCCAGTAGAACAGATCAATTAAAAAGCTTTACTCCCTCACACAAATGGCATGAGCTGAGTTGGGAGTCTGTGGCTGGAATCTTCTATTACAGAGTATGGTATATAACTTTATATATACGTAGCTTTATAGCAGAGGTGCTAAGAAACCATGTTAGTGAATTGCAAAGATGAGTTATGGGACATTGGTAAGAGTGAACCAATGCACATTGGCACTCCCTAGCCAGCATCCCGACACACAACAGGATCAATGCAAAATTGCTGTTATTGTGCATTGGTCCCAATGCTTATTGGTCACTTTGCTGGATCACCTATGTACTAATGATAACAGCATCAATTCACTGGATACAGATGTTACGGAACTGCCCAATTCCATTTCCTGCAGATGTAAGTCCACTGACAATGATGTAAATCCCTAACGGGATTCTGGCCTGTGATTTTGGAGCAGGTCCTCTTTAGCTTTTTTTTCACTGATTGCTAATGAGCTGTGGAAGATGGTTAATAAGGTGCAACTTGTTGGCGTAAGTGTTGTCTGTCTCATTCCAACAGAAAATAAAGCATCTATTGCAAGGAACAAGATTTAGTTAGCAATAGCAATAGCTTGTGTATTTCTATACTGCTTATCAGCTAAGTACTCTCTGAGTGGTTTACAATGTGTTAGCTAATTGCCCCCAACAAGCTGGGTACTCATTTTACCAGCCTGCAGAAGGATGGAAGGCTGAGTTAACCTGGAACCCGGCAGGATCGAACTCACAACTTTGTGGCTGCAGTACCGGCATTTAACCACTGTGCCACCAAGGCTCTAGTTCCCTCTCGAGCTGGGTGGGAGATGAATAAATTTGACACCTATCAAGGCCTACTCCAGTTGTTCTTTTGCACAAGCACAGAGATGGGAAAGTTAGTAGAACAGTGTGAACAGCTCAATTATCTGTTTGTGAGTTGTTAGACAGATACTGCCCAGCTGGAGTACTGTAACATGCTCTACATGGGACTGCCCTTGAAGATGACTCAGAAGCTACAGATAATTCAAAACAGGTAGAACCTCAATATTTGAAGAAGAGCCTCCTTATCTGCCTGAGAACTGAGGTCTGCTGGAGGGGCTCTCCTCTGTGTCCTACTACTGGGAGCAATACATCACAAAGGGACATAGGAGAAGGAGGGCCTTTTTTGTTGTGGTGCCCCCTTTACAAAATTCCCACCCCTTGGAGGTCCAATTGGGGCCAGCATTGGTTATTTTTAGGAGCAAGTTAAAACATGGCTTTTTATTTAGAGCCTTTTTGCGTAATCTTTCTAAAAAAGCATACAGGCACATTGTTTTATTTGTTTTCGCCTTCTGTTTTAACTTGGTGATCTCTTTAATATCCTTCCATCATATTTATTGTTTTTAACTGGAATTGATTTAAATTGTTTATATTGTTTTAAGTGTATATTGTTCTGAAATCTCTGAATAGAAGGCAGGATAGAAGTATAATAATAACCATCATTATCATCTTGCTGTTAATTGCATTTATATTATGTTCCCCATCTCTGTCCATTGCAATGACTGGGAGCAGAGCTGGGAAGAAATGCACAATAGCTGTAAGTCATTACATGTGGAGGTAACGGGGTGAGCAAAATTCCTTTGTAATAATGGAACTATGAGTAAGTGATACTGTTTCCACATAAAAAGACAGATTTGTTTATTAGCTTTTCACAATACTTTTGTGGGCCTAAAAACGATTTGGGGGTATTTCTAGGGAGTGTTGATAAATTCTTGACAATTTTCTTACTTTATGTAAAAACATAGACTTTTCCCCCAAAAAAATCAACAGAAAAGTGAGGAGTAACATAAAGTGCGAGAGCTAGCACAGTGTAGTGGTTTGAGTGGTTGACTATGACTCTGGAGACCAGTGTTCAATCCCTGTTTGACCATGGAAACCCACTGGATAACCTTGGGCAAGTCACATTCTCTCCACCTCAGAGGAGGACAAAGGCAAAACCCTTCTGAACAAATACTTGCTGCGAAAACTCCGTAATACATTCAACTTCGCGTTGCCATAAGTTAGAAAGGACTTGATGGCACCCAACAACAACATAAAATGCTATTAATTTTTTTGTAATTAATTACTAATTTTGTAACTACTAATTTTGTAACTAAAGCAAACTAATGGGTTTGTTAATGAGCTACATCCGTTTTTAAAAGTAGCCGTCCAAGACCCAAGTTGGTGCTAAACAGCAGCTCTTGTTCATTTCAATTAAACTTCACTGGGAAGAAGACTTTGTGGATTGAATCCAAAATTAATTGATGTGTCTCTCTGCGTACACCTGCGTGTATCTGTAGGTATTCACAAATACCATTCAGATTTTCAAAACTCCTTTGACTCATCCAGGGAATAAACTTCTCAAACCATTCGCTTTTTGTCCGTCCGTCCCAAGCCTTTCTCTGTTCTCTCTCCCCTTCTTGCTTTCTCTGAAAATAGCAGCCAGTGTCTATTTCTGAACCGGAAATGTGGAGGGAGGCTGGAGGGAGCCAAGGGGGAAGTGGAGAGGTAGAGAATTTGATTAAGGTCAGCAGGGATAAGAAAAAGACCAGAGCTGCTTTTACACCTGTCGCAGTCAGTTGGGCAGGACATGATGAACGAAAAGAACGAAAAGTGCGTGCCATTCTCTTTGCGCTGCTCTGATGGAATGGGATGGGTGAGTGGGGAATAATTTGGGATTATATTGACTGCTGGAAAGTAGATCATAGAGCTGAACTATTAGGGCTGAATGCAGTAATTGATGGGGCTAGCTGGTGAATGGGCAACACATCTTCCCTCCCTTCTCTGTGGGGAGAGTTGGAGAGTAAAGGACTCCCTTGGGTGCAGCATGAGGATTTAGCTCCCTCCTCTTCCTTTCTCTCCCTTGTACAAAGACAGGTCACTGTAGAAAGGAAAAGAGCCCATCCTACTGCACTGGTCAATAGGAGAAGAACCTGGGCTTCTCGTCTTCTCTTTAGGTTTGAGCCACAAAAATGTCCAATGGAAAGGGGAACATGTGGAGAATTAGGGGGATTTTTAGTTTAGAGGGGGAAAGTTTGTCAGTAGGTTTTTCTGGATATGTGTCAGACTTCCCCACGGAAGTCTGGCTTCAAGTTACTCCTCTGCCATGAGAGAGAGCAGAAGGAGAAACTTGATGTCAGTCCCCTGCTGCATCCCTCTGGAGGGACAGAGGTAGAAATTAATGAATTAAAATCAAGCTATGAATTCAGTTGGAAATTTGCAGATGAAAAAGAGCGACTCAGTGTTACTGAAGTTATTGGCTGAACATGGAGTTTCAACATTAATGTTTCTCCAGAATAAGCTGTTGATGAAATTATTGATAACATGAGCCATGGTGCTAAAAAGCCAACAGAATTTACATTATCTTAATGAAAGCCTCATTCCGTTGTATTTTTGACAAATAATATCTTGTTTTTTTTAGTCCCTCACATTGAAGGAATGAGAAGGTTTAGGTCACCAATAATAAAGGTGGATTGGGAGGCAGGATATTCTGTGCCTCCAGATGGTTCTTATGTACACACCTGCATGACATAGCATTTCCGCACTACACTGTTATAGTGCTGTTATTCCACTTTCAACATCCTGTGGAATCCTGGGGTTTGCAGTTTAGGGAGGGGCATTTAGGATTCTCAGCCAGAGAGCTCTTTGGCCTCAGTAAGCTACAAACCCCAGAATTCCACAAGATGTTGAAAGTGGGATAATAACACTAAAACAGTGTAGTGCAGAAATGCCCATAGAGTCACCTCATCTGTCCTAGGAAATTGAATTCTGAAACACTGAACCCTGGGGATTTTACTGGGATCCACATGGGAATTAGTAAGCTAAAAAAATGTGAGAGGATAAGCAGATGAGATTCTAAGGAGGGAAAGGGAAGCGAGAGAAAAGTTTGGGGATGGGTGGATTTGAAACTGGGTTTTCAAAAAATCATGCAGCTGATTTTTTTTTTCTTTCCAAACTTTAAAACAGGACAGGGAAATGAGTAAAATAATGGACAGCATTTTTCTCTTTTATTCTGGTAAGGTTTTTCATGTAGTAATGTAATGTAGATTTAAACACCAATTTAAAATTAATATACTTGTTTAAAACTTCTCCCCTTTCAACGTATGTATGCAACAGAATTAGATTTAAATAGTTATGAATAACTGACAACAGGTTAACTGATTTCCTCATTTCTAGAGTAGAATACGAGTAAGAATTTTCCTCATTTATTAGTTACACTTTGACGCTTCAGGGTGCACATGGCAGTACAGAAAGTTCAACTCTGTTCTCTGCTTTTTATTCTGAAAACAACCTTATGTGGTATGTTACGTGGTTAAATAATACTGGCTCAAGACCATCCATTAAATCTAGGGCTGTGTGAGGATCTGAACACGGGCATCACCCAGTTTTACATTGTAATCGGGTAAGCTAAAAGAATAAACTGGGAAATGGAAGCAATAAAATTGTAAGTGATGCAACTGATTCTTCTCATTCAGAGTACTAGAATTCGTTGGAAATAAATTGGGAGATGTTGTAGGTTCAGGGCATCAAAAGGAATAACTTCTTCACATAAAACATCACTGCTGAAAATTGACAGGATAGTCAGGAGGTTAGATGGCTTTGGAAAAGAATTTTCAAATAAATTAATTGATGTTTTATCTGTACCAAAAGGCGTGAAATGGAAATCTTTTTAAATTCTTCTTAAATATATTCTTTATTTCTGTGCTTGCTTTCTCTCAATACAGGAACTCAAGGCAGCTCAGAACACTATTTAAAACACCACTTAAAATGCAGTAAGTTATTTGAAAGCACAGTTAAATAAATTACCACATTTAAACAACAATCAAATTAAGAAGTAATTTAAAAACATAAGAGGGGGTGAATACACTAACCCTGCCCACCTCATTATTCCCTCAGTAACCAGCCAGTTGTAGAAAGCCAGCTTAAATAAAAAGGAATTTGCTTGTCTGCAGAAAGACAACGGGGGGGGGGGGGCTAGTCTAGCCCTCTTTAAATGGGAATTCTACAACCTAGGCCATCTCCGCACTAGACTGTTATAGTACCATTATTCCACTTTCAAAATCCTATGAAATCCCAGGATTTGCAGTTTAGGGAGGGGCCCTAAACTGCAAACCCCAGGACTCCATAGGATGTTGAAAGTGGAATAATAGCACTATAACAGTCTAGTGCGGAAATGGCCCTAGATACATCAATCTGTAAAGTCCTTCAGAAGGAGAATGTGGCCAAGATCCTACATTGAGATACATATGTGTAGCACATACCTACACCTTCTGATGACAGCCCCCCCCCTCCCCAAACCCACCTTGCAAACAGTGTAGCCTCTGCAATATAGCTATTTCTGTCTTGTCGGGGAGTGGCGGCATCGGTGTGCATGCATCTAGCTATTTTCCTATAGCTGGATATGCTGCAACAGGCATCTGCAGGGATCTCTGGGTGTTCTTGGGATTTCTATGCAGATGATCCATCCCCACTGATCCTCTTGCCTTGGCATAGAAATGGCTGTGCTGGGAGCAGCAGTTGTGCTGCTTGCAAAGTGAGTTTGAGGGGGAGATTATGACCACTGCATAATCAGGACAGAATTTTGACCTCCGCAACAACCAAAAAGGTGAGTTGCGATAGCGTAAGTCTGACACCATTATAATTCAGCAACAGTAATTACCAGGTGCTGGTGATAAACAGAACATAGCTATCTGAAGTAATGTTTTGTAAAATTTTCAAGAGGAGCTAGGCTTTCCCCAGTTGGGAGACAAGGGTATTGACCTTATTGGGCTTTTCTAGAGGCAGCCCAAGACATTTTGCTGGCTGGGATGAAAGACATATGCAGATGCTGTCACATATACAGATGCTGACCAGATACAGGTGAATCATAGTGTTTGTGTAGTTATTTCTCCTTGTCTGTTGTTGTTATTATTGTTATTGTTGTTTTTAAATAAGGAAAAATAGACTATAGAAGCTACAGGAAAAAATCAGGATTACAAATAGAACATAATGATGTCTGGACCTTTTTTAATGTAATGAGGTCTGGGCTCTTTGCAGTATTCTATGACTTAGGCAAGGCAATTACACAATTAAAACAAGCTTTGTTTGGAAGCACTGCAAGATTTACTCTTGGGTCAAAGGAGTTGTTTTTCTCAGGTTGTTGGAAAACAATGGGAAAAATGGAAGGAGCATGAAACAGAGAGAAAAGAGAGTAGAGTAGAGTTAACAAAGGGACTAGGAACATGGATGTTGTAGCAAGAGAGAAACAGTTGGAGCAGGTCCAGCCCTACCAGCGGGCAGTGCCAGGGTGCTGCTCCAGGAAACAGATTTGAGACATTATTTAAAAAGGCAGCAAATAGTTGGTTATTTATTTCATTATTGTTTCATTTTTACTGATAGTGGGATGAGGTGCTTGTGGTATTTTCTGCCTCATGTGCTGTAATAGTCTGGCTCCCTTTGGGTCCTGTGTACTATAGCTTGGGTATCTGGATGGCACTATTTCCTGCCAGGCTGGTTCTTAGTCAGAGAAGCAATGGAGAAAATGAAAGGAAGAAGAGGAATTGAAGAGAAAAATGAGAGAAGCAGTGGGGCTGGTGGCCATTGCCACTGATAGGATGGAGGGCAAGTCACCAGAAAACTGGAAGACAATATCTAATTTGTCACTTAACTTCTTCCTTTATGGTTTCTGCTTCCCTTCTAGGTTTCCCCACTCTCTCCATTCTTGCACAAATACATACAGCTTGCTCATTTAGTAACATAGGTGCTCATATTTACCATTTATTTATTAGTTACATTTATACACGCAACTTTTCCTCCGAGGAGTTCAAGATGGTATACATAGCTCTCCTTCTCCATACTTCATTCTTACAACTGGTGAGGCAAATCAACTTAAGGAGAGTGATTGGTCTAAGGCCATTTGTGTGAGCTTTACGGCTCAATGGGGACTAGAAGTTGGATCTCTGAAGTCCCAGACTAAATACCACCCTGTTCCCTCCACATGAAGTAATACACACACATCAAAGAAGAAGCCTCGTTTGAAACCCACTACACTAAAAATTAGAGCCAGTGCGGTGTAGTGGTTTGAGCAATTGACTACAACCCTAGAGACCAGGGTTTGATTTCCCACCCAGCCATGGATCCGCATGCTCTTAGCCCCAGAAAACCTTGTGGTAAGTTCCCTTAGAGTCACCAGAAGTCAGAAATGACTTGAAGGCACACAACAATAACACTGAGAATTAAAGTAATTTTCGCAAACAATGTGCAAAAGAGGGGAAAAAGTCCTTACATACAGGAGAAACTCCTACCTTGGAAAAAATGGGTTTATCTTTATTCCTACCTACCTACCTTGTTGTTGTTATGTGCCTTCAAATTGATTCTGACTTATGCCAATCTTGTCATAAAGTTATCTTGGCCAGTTTTATTCAGAGGACTTTTTCCATTACCTCCTTCTGAGGCTGAGAGAGTGACTTGCCTGAGGTCATCTAGTGGGTTTCCATGGCTAAATCCTGTAACACTCAAACCATAACACCATGCTGGTTTCCCCTTCCGCTTACCTACCTTCCTCAAATTTGCCTGGCATACTTTTAAATCCAAATGCTGCAATTGCCTCACTGCAGGGTATTATTGAAACGATTTTCGAAAACAATAATATGAAGAAGCAAGAGATGTAAAAGTTTTATTTTTCTCAAGGCAATCTGTGTTGGCTCAATGAGGCTTCTTTTAATCTGTTCAGTGTCTTGGACTTTTGTCCCAGTCAACATGGCTTAATTTTCCATTGATAAGTAAAGGATCACAAAGTCCTGTTTTTACTTTACCTAAACATTATCATCAATAATAGAAAGCTAGTCATTATGGATGGAATTTCTGCTGAGGTAGTATTTCAGATTTGCCTATTTTACACTAGAAAAGTATCAGCTTCAGGTCATGTTCTCAAATATTCCTCCATTGTTTTATCTAATCCAGTGAAATCTAAGGTTAACACGCTGGATGAGCACATACATCAGATCAAAGAAATCTCTAAAGAGACAACTAAACCAATGGACTATTTGACTCCATTTACAGTAAATCAGAATTTTTTTTAAAATCCAATTTCCCACCTGTTCACTTATGGATAGTTCTCACACAGTAGACTAAAGCTTCCTTTCCACATCCACCAAAAAGCTTCTCTCCCTCTCTCATTATTATTAGTCACTTCTGTTAGCACTTGTTAAATAGTTCACAGTCTTACATTGCTTGCCCTCATAACTCCTTAGGTCAGGTTCTTAATTCCATTTTACAGGTTGGGGAAAATACAGTAGAGAGAAAAAAGTCACTGAGTGCTAACCTGACTGTGCTGTGGAACCAGAGACAATGGCTGCAACCAAGGCAAGGCCCTTAGAGTAACATAAGGCTACACACTGATATTTGACACCTTTTAAAGTTAATTTTGGGGAGTGCAGCACCCACACCTGATGAAACAAGCAACTATTCAGTCAGAGGAAGTGTTTTTCCTAGCTGATGGTGGAAGCTGGTCCACAGTTGCATTCTTCTGCTTGCAAGTAACACTCACCTCTCACTGAACTCTATTTTGCACACCCCTCCACTGCCATTTTCTCGGAGCCCCCTTTGTTGAGATTTGTGAGATCCACCTTGAGTGACCAAGCTGGAGAAACTGGATACTTGAAATACTTAGTGAAATTTCTTTCAAACCCGGGTCTGCCTGACCTGACCTCCCCATGGCTTGTGAGTGGGAAAATGTATTGAATCTGAGGCAAAACTGGTGATGTGATATCCTTCTTTATTTTTCTCTCTCCCCCACCCCACCCCTCTGTTTGCACTACCAACTAGGAGGATGTTCCCATTTCTGAGCTTCAACATCTCTGGGCTGGACCCTGTGGCCCATTACAGCATCTATGTGGACATTGTATTAGTCGACCAGCACCACTGGCGGTACCAAGGTGGAAAATGGGTTCAGTGTGGAAAGGCAGAGGGAAATATGCCAGGTATGATGGAGAACTGTCTTTTCCCTCTTCCTATAGACCACTTTTCTCTTCTTTGCCCTCCCGTTTTTACTTTCCTCCCTGCATTGACCCTAGCCATGGCAGCTTACTTTCCCTGCGTGATTCTCTTCCCAGTTAGCTGAACTGGACCTAAATAGGCCTAGATAGCACCTTCTTTGGCCTAGATAGCACCTTCTTATAGACCAGGAGTCAGTAACTTTAGCCCTCAGGATGTTTTTGGCTTAAATTTCCCACTCCCTTCTTACCAGAGTAGCCCATGGGGAGAGATTATAATACAGTCAGCCCCCACAGTTGCAGGTTTCATTTTTGCAGATTTGATTATTCATGGATTATTTGCTGTCACCTCTGCTGCCTCCCAGTGCTATTTTTCATGGGGACTGCAAGACTTGTGAGACTGAGAAACTGTGAATGAGGCTTGTAAGTCCCTATTAAAAATGGTGTGGGGCAGCAGTGGAGGTGGCAGTAAGCCCAGCCAGCCACCCACTTCTGCCTTATGCCTCAAAACAACCCTGATGCTTCAGAAGAATCCACGGTGGGTTGAATATGGTGACCCTACTTTTTTGTGTGTTAAATATGGTTTAGGAGGGCCTAGAGTTATTCACATTTTTTTCACTTTCACGGGGGTCCTGTGCCCCTAACCTTAGTGAATGTGGAGGGATGGCTGTAATTGCAGTCCGAAAGCATCTTGAAGGTCACAGGTGACCACTTGTGATATAAGCAATCATTATCTCATCTTCTTTAAAATGAGCATTCTTCTTCTTTGGAGGTGTTGTAAATGCAGCCTGAATATGTGGGGTATTTCTTCATAGTGATATTATTATTCTTCATAATGTTTTGCCTTACATTTGTGCAGGGAGATGCATGAAGTGGCATGAACTGTGCCACTGTCGCGTTTAAGACTGAGTTAATGCTTCTCATCACCAAAGGGAGATTTCCTCCCTTTGTGAATAGCCTATGTGTGGTTCTGGGAGAGATGCAATTCCAGTTGGGACTGTAGTAGGTCAAAGTGTTAAGAAAAGATACATATGTCTACTTGCATTTATAATTCACCTTCCTTGAGTGAGCTCAAGGCAGTGCACATGACACTTTTCCTCTCCACTGTATCCTCACAACAACCCTACAAGGTAGATCTTCCAAGTGTCAGTCTAACATTCTAATCATTATACCATACTGGCTCTTGCTAAGGTCTTAGTCTGCCTCTCCCAAAAGATAGGTATTTCTTTGTATTAAAAAGGCCAGATAACATGAATAATGTCATGTCTAGTTTGGCCCCCTCAGCCAATTAGCTTTAAAATGACGATAGAATAATAAACCCAAAGCATTTGACATACATTATCTCAAAATCCATTTTAGTATAGCATCTTTATTAGGTCATCTGAAAGGATCTACATTACAGTAATGCAGATTTTGAAATTCTTCTTATTGCCAATTTGTTCTTTGTATATGTATCTCAGTATTTCCTGCAGTGTTTCCATAGAGTGTCCCCCCCCCCCCACCTTCATATGGCATTTGGGAGGCAGAGATACAAGGACACACAATTTTTCTTTCTTACTTCCAAATGTCTGGAGATCTGAACCAGACTGGGACCACTGCATAAAAGTAAGTGAAGCTTGAGACTTTCTCCCTCTATATTCACTCCTCTTTCACACACAGAGAGGCATAAAAAACAACTGGTGCCAATGAAAGGCCATCCAGCTGTCTGTCCTTCCTCCTTCTTTCCTTCTTTCTCCTTCCTTCCTTCCGTCCTTCCTTCCTTCCTTCCTTCCTTCCTTCCTTCCTTCCTTCCTTCCTTCCTTCCTTCCTTCCTTCCTATTTTTAGCACTTGCATACAGGAGTGAGGAGATTTAAGGAAAAAAATAATAACGGGGAAGATTTAAGCTTCTCTTGCCTGTATTCAGTGGTCTCAGTCCAGACTCCACCCCTGTCAGGCTTTCATGCTAGTGAGTCGGAAATAGTTCTAGACTGCACTCTATCCATTTAATGTTTTGTGCAAGTTAAGAAGCTGTGGGAACTCGACTAAAACTCTATTCTGACATGATGTACATAAGTACTTACAGCAGCGTGTGAGTGGGGATAGGACTGCAGCTGAGCAGTTCTGCCCCAGCATCACTGTGCTGTTTCTGTTCTCTAGGTGTCTATATATGCAGCACAGAGCTTTGTGGAGAGGAGGGGTTTTGCATATGTATATAAGCCATAATAATCATTATTCATGAATAATCGAATTCACAAATGTTTGACCTGAAAATGTGAAAGACTTACTGTAAGCATATCATTGTACAACACAAAAAGAGTATAAAAAAACACAACAATGCACCTTCTAAAGAAAACAGTGGAACAAGCAGTAACAAGGACAAACTGGCTTATAAATGCATTTGAGTGAAGCTGTTGACAGTCTCTGTCAAGGTGAGATTCCACATGTCATAGATTACCACTAGGACAAACTCCCTCATCTCTGTGCTCAGGGCTGGCCCTGCCGTTTACAGAGAGAAGCAAGCTGCTCATTTTGGGTGTTGAGAAAAAGCTGCAACTTGCTCATTATTTACATGTTGCATTTTTCCTGATGGGGAGAGTTGCTTATGATGGGATTTTTTTTTTTGTTTCTCTGCAGGGTGGGGTGGGATGGGGGGAGGGTTGGTATCAGATGTCAAAATAACCTAGTTATATTCAGACAAGATCTAGTAGGACTGCTGTGGCGGATCCATCTTTGCTGATTGACTTATGTCAGTGGTTGGGGACCACTGCTGTTTGTCTGAAGGGAGACCGTATAGAAGATGGAGTGAGCTTGTTTTCTGCTGCTCCAGAGACCAGAATATGAACCAGTGGATTTAAACGACAAGAAAAGAGTTTTCACTCACTAATGTTTTCCTAAACATTAGGAAAAAATTCTTTATTGCAAGAACTTTCAGCAGTGGATTGGTCTGCCTCAGCGGGTGATGAACTCTCTTTATTTGAAGGTCTTTGATCAAAGGTTGGATGGGTATCTTTCCTGCATGGCAGGGTCTTGGACTACGTAGCCCTTGCAGCCTCTTCCAACTCTACTGTTCTGTGATTTCCCCCTAGGGTGCACAAAGAAGGCCAGAAGTTCCTGGGGGCACAGCCCCTGCAGTATTCCATTACATGGATTTCCCATGGTAGTGCATCAAGAAGCCATCCAGCTGTCCCTAAGTACTCATCGGGAGGAGTGTTCCTGGAGAAGGGGGGAAGCTAATTCTTCCCTGGGGCACAATGACAAGTAGACAGCTCCTGGACATACTCCCATGCCAGTCACTGGCCAAGGGTGTGGAGCTGAACCCAGATCTTCCAGCTGCTCTCTTGTACCAAGAGGCAAAAGTGTTTTGTAGGAAGGTAGAGAATACCTTTTCCTGCAATGTTCCCAAAATGCAGAACCCACCAATAGTTTTTTGGATGTTAGGTTCTTTTATCATGAACCTTTGAGTGAAGGGAGAGGCACTGTTTGCTGGTCTAGTCCAGGTCCAGCTGCAGTCTATTCAAATTCTGGCAGACTTGGCTTCAGCAGTGGTCAAGGTCCTTCTGGGATGCACCTGTGTCTCATCTGACCAAATCTGGGAGCAGCACAGGTTACAGCCTTATGTTGGGCCATTTCCGCACTAGGCTGTTATAGCACGATGATTCCACTTTCAACATCCTATGGAATCCTGGGGTTTGCAGTTTCGGGAGGGGCCGGCTAGTCCCTCCCGAAACTGCAAACCCTGGGATTCCATAGGATGTTGAAGGTGGAATCATCGCGCTCATCAGCCTGGTGCGGAAATGGCCTTGATCATGTTGCCGAACAGGTTTTCTTAAGATGCAGGTACTACGAATTTTTTAAAAAACATTTTAAAAGTTACAAAGAGCAAAGACAAAAATAAAGAATAGAAAACTGAAATACAAAATAATAAAAATTTTAAAAGTAAAGACGACAAGAAAAGGACAAGAAAAAAAGAAAGAGAAAAAAAGTGACTTCCAATCTTCCTTTCAGGAGTTATATATGCGTGTAGGTATTCATACCTCTGTCTTCAAAATTACAACATATTCCCTCCTTTCAATAGCCTACACCTTCTAATCATCAAAACCAAAAGTTACAAATTCATTTCCTTTCTTTCACAGAAAGTCTGTAAGCAGTTTCCAGTCTCTAAGAAATGTCACTACTGACCTTTCTCTACGTAAATAAGAGATTTTGTCCATTTCTGCTGAATCTGTCAATTTTAGCAACCAATTCTTCAAAATGGTAGTGTTGAATTCTTCCATTTTTGCACATACAATGGTCTTGCTGCCATGGTCGTATGTTGAAACAGTTTTCCATGGCTCTTTCCCACCAGTACATCCATCAGTCCCAAAAGAAAATGCTCTGAAATATTAATCTTTAAAATGCTCTGCATCAGTGTGTGTATTTGAACCCATTTTTAAACGCTTTTTGACACGTCCACCATACATGGTAAAAGGTCTCTTAATGTTATTCATATTTCCAACATACGTTAGATATACCTTTAGACATTCTGGACAATTTCTCTGGTGTCATATACCAAAGATACATCATTTTATAAAAATCCTCCTTGAGATCATAACATAATATAAAATTCAACCTCTGTGTCCACATATTTTGCTATTGACCCATCTGTATATTATAACCAAAGTTCTTAAGCCCATTTTATCGTATACTCTTTAACTTGTTCTTCCATTTCACATTGCCAACATTCTGGTTTGAAGGAAATGTTGGGGCTTTCCTTTAAGAAAAAACAGAGCTTGGAGAAATTATGCTATTGCTGTCTTGATTCCCCCAGTCAGTGTGTCAGTGGCCAAGCTGGCTAGGGGTTCTGGGAGCTGTAACCCCCACCCCATTAACTTGTTCTTAATGTGAGGAAATGTTGACAAGCTCGAATCCGAGAGATTGTTTCATTCTAGTTGTAGTATTTAAGGTTCTTCACCCACCCACCCTCATCCAATCATTTTTTCCCCTAGTTTCTTTCTCCCTTTGTTATAGATGTCGGCAGTATCCAGTAGACCGTGAATTAATTTGGATAGGGACGATCACAAGATTATTCAGTTAAAATTTGGGGTGCATGTAGAAAGAAGTTATTTTATCATGACTGGAATTTTCAGTTGGTTCATTGAGAGGTAGCCCTTCATTTTTACATACTCAAGACTGGGGGCCATATTGGCAGAAAACTTATCAATGAAACCATCATACTAGTTTAACTTTGTTTAACTTTCTGTAAATCTAGTCGCAAAGGTTTGGGAAAGAAATTATCTTCCCTGCCCCCACAATCTTTCTACTGCATCTCCCCAGCCCTTTGCTTCCAATACCTTCCTGTTTATAGGAGCTATGGTACCATCTAGTGGCGTGGATAAGAACTCTGACATGTCACTGCCAAAAAGTACTGCTGCAATTCCTACTGGTTATTTGTAAGTGCCAGCCATTCTCCTTTCCATGCTGAAATGGTTATTGTATTCCTATTTTGGTATTTGGAAGAGACCTGGCAAAGACGAAGGAATCAGATAGGATGGCTGCTATTGGAGTGAAACCACATTCCAAAGCAGTTTGTTGCAGGAGGAAAAGGAACAAAGTTGCATGAAATGGTATATTAAAGCCAGCCTGGTAATCCTGTGTGAACCAAAAGAAAATGCTCCCACTGTCCAAATTTGACAGAGATGGTCCTGATTAATCTTCTGTCATCCCACTTCCTTTTAAAATATCCCGCTTTCCCCCTTCCAAAGATTCTTTTTATTAGCTTTATCGCATCTGGAAACTGTGCCTCATCTCTATAGTGCCACCAATACAGATGGCCAGAGAGTAGTGTGGCAGCTTCAAGCTGAGCAAGTGTTAGGGTGAAGCAAGGAATCAATAAGGTTCCACCTGGCTTTGGGAAGCTGTTGTAGCTCTTCCGAGGGACTGCGGACTTACTGGTAGCCCCAAAAATGTATAAAACAATAAATTCAGTGTGTCTTTAGACATCTCCTAAATGTGTTTCAATCTCTGCCAAATAAACTATAATCTATGCCCCATGCTTTTAGATTAAGAGCTGGGGGTCCACGACAGTCAGTGTGGCTATCCAGGGAGCCTGAAGTAAAAAATTTCTAATACAATGTAATAGTGGGAATTCCCATAGTGAAGAACTGTAACTGAACTGCTTTTTGTGAAGGTGGGGGGATTGCCGAACATGGTGGTTTACTTTAAAGGTGGAAATTAGTAGTCATCTTCTTAGTTGTGGGAAGATCTAGAGTGGGTGGGCTGGCTTTAGTCTTGAGTGATCTCTTTCATCCTCTAACCCTCTTGGCTCACTGAGATATATAGACTGAGTTTCAAAACAAAAGTGTGTTTAAAACATTCCGGAATAATTGCAGATCCAATTTTCTTTTTTACTATTCACATTACCTTCCATGATAATTATTCTTCCTTTTGATATCTTTGTTGGCTGAAGTCAATATGTGTAGCTTACTCTCTCTATGAGGAGCATATCCACTAATTGTTTTCTAGATTCTATATTGTGGGTTCAGCTTAATCTTCAATATATGCAACAGTAGGCTTTTAAACTAGGGATGGGCAATACATATGACCCCTTCACCCCCTGCTCCCTGCTGAATGGATGGGGAAGAAGCTTCTAAATCAGCTGCCAAAAATGCAACTGTCATGCATGAAAATTCTGTTACCAGGAGATCCATTGAGACACTTTGCCACTCAGTCTCACTGGGCTCTGTGATACAGGAGAATGCTCTGACCTCTTCTACACTATAGATAGCCACTGCAGTTGCTACGAAAGACCAGAGATGTAGTGACATCAAATTTGGCACCCAGTAGTATTTTGAAAGCAGCTGCAGTGATTTTGCAGCCTCATTGGTTTCCAGGGGGTCCAAAGTGTATACCCTCCAACTGTCCCTGTTTGACAGGTACAATCATGATTAATCTTCTGTCATCCCACATTTTCAGCTGCTTTTAAAATGTCCCAGCTCTCACTTCTCCCCTTTGTCTTCAGCTTGCTTCAGTTACTGCAAACTTAGGCCATTTCCACACTATACTGTTGTAGTGCTATTATTCCACTTTCAACATTCTATGGAATCTTGGGGTTTGCAGTTTAGGAAAGGGCAGTTAGAATTTGCAGCCAGGGAGCTCTTTGGCCTCAGTAAACTACAAACCCCAGAATTCCATAGGATGTTGAAAGTGGAATAATAGCACTATAACAGTGTAGTGCAGAAACTGCCTAAGTTCAAACTGCAAAAGTAGTTTGCACTCTTTGCCCTCTCTATTAGGTTCAGGCAAAAACAAACTGCTGCAATCTTCCTAGCTTGTGTGTGCTTCCACTTTAATAACTGTTGCCATCTTGACCACACTCTGGTGTTGCTTGGTCACATGTGTGCCAGTTTGTGAAACACTGGAGAGTATGAAAGTGACCCCAGGAAGTCGTTCAAGCAAGTCTTGCTGGGTTTTTTTGTCTGCTCCACTGGCAACTCAGATCTCAAATGGACACTCACTAAAATAAATAAAACGAGCCATTTCATTTTGGGTGCTGCATAAAGTAATCTATTGTCTCCTTTGCAAATCTGTAAACATGACTGTACTGGAAGCTTTAAAACCAATTCTAGCCGTGCTTATTTGTCAAGGCTTGCAATTAAAGAAATCTGGCAAATGTAGAATAAAGCAAAGAACTGTCAACAATCTCACAGGCCAGTGATTATGAGAGTTCTTGGTGACAAACAAGCTGAAGTCGTTTCAAATCAGGCAAATATTTGTGGTGTGGACATGCTAACACTTCCACACTAGATCCTCATGTGCCTTACTCTGAGTTGCTTTCCAGAGTTGCTTACCAGAGATGCTCTCTTTCCGGCAGGGAATCGGACATACATGCACCCAGATTCTCCCAACACAGGAGCCCATTGGATGCGGCAGGAGATCTCCTTTGGGAAACTGAAGCTCACCAATAACAAAGGAGCATCCAACAACGTCACACAGGTGATGGTGGCAGTACTCAAGCTTGGCCTAAAAAATGGTCTTAAACATACCCCTCCCTCCAAAGTTGGTATTTGTAATTACTTATGTACTTATCAGTTATATTGCTGTGACTTGGAACATTGTTGAATGCATTGTTGCGTACCTTTACTAGACTTTTACCCTAAGGTTGGAAAGGCAAACTCCATCCATCATTCAGCAATTGAAAGACCTTGCTATTTTGTCACGAATGTGTATTTTATAGCCACCAACAAAAATATATAGTCCGTTTACATTAATGTATATATCTTAACCCATTACTATACTCTATTATTTCCCCCAACCTCTCCTCTTCTGTTTCCTCTTTCTTTCTTTCCTCTTCTTCCTTATTGGTGTATTTGCAATGTAACATTAATTATTTTTATATATATATATATATATATATATATATATATATATATATATATAAATAAATAAACAAACAAACACAACCTCAGTTGCCTTGTAAAACTCAGAAGGTTGAGTGTCATAGAATATGCTGAGACACAGCTTATGGGACATGTGCAAATGAAGCTTGTCCTATTGGTCCTGCAGATGATTGTGTTGCAGTCTTTGCACAAGTATCAGCCACGTCTTCATGTTACTGAAGCCAAACCGAGTGAGCTGGACGAGGCACACCCCTCCATCTGCACCCAGACCTTCACCTTCCCAGAGACTCAGTTCATCGCTGTTACAGCCTACCAGAATGCTGATGTGAGTTTACTACAGCAAAGATAACATTGTTCTGCAATAGAAAAACTTAGTGAAAGGGAGATACCTTGCTGCCCCCTGACAACAGAGTACCAGCGTTGTGTTTATTACTTGTGCAGCAGGTAGGACTCGATCTACTCAGGCATATAGTGTAGTTCTTTCTAGGTCTGCTCAAAAGTAGGTCCCACTGAGAGCCATGGGGCTTATTCCTGGTTAAGTTTGCATAGTTTTGCAACCTTAATCATCTTTATAGTAGGTTCATTGACACCAATGGGACTTAAGTTGGGCTTGTCTAATGTAAGTCACATTGATTTTAATGATCTACTCTAAGCATGACTAAGTATGATTCTAACCTATAGTCTGTGAAAATCCACCAAGATAAATTGTCCTCCCAGCAGCTGGATATGTTGTTGACTGGCACCAACTATTTATTATCTCTTTATAAATTTACAAATAGCCATACTCTTTGGACATCTTCACTTAATCTGAAAAAGTGGTGGAAGGTTGGCCTTGCAACAGTGAATGGGGTGGCTGGGAACTCCACTGCAGTAAGGTAGAAGCAAGGGTCCTAGATAGATCGGATGGTGTGTAAAACTCCACCAGACAGAACTCCTCTCTCTCCCCTTCTGTGTGAGCAGAGCCCACCTCTCTGGGGCCATCCCCATTAGCTATTTAACGGGTGGGATGAGTGGAATGCAGCCAGGCAGTATCTGGCTGTGTGCCTCCATCTGCACAAAGACAATGTCATCCACCTGGACCTCTGGAGAACTGCCAGGAAGACCTGAATGATGCCACCTTTATGGCCTGTCCGGCTGTGGGAACCTAGCTGAATGCTATCTGACTGCCCCTCGCCACTAAATGATCATAAGGGACACACATACACCAACAACTGAGAGGTGAGTTCCATGGACAGGGGTCATTGCATGAAGGAGAGAGTGGATACCTCCTTCTGCAATGACTATTGAAGGACACACAAGATGTAATTTGAACGGATGTGTGTCACCAGCAGGATTCAAGACAGTGATATATAAATGCATTCCTAGATCACTGTATTCTAGACATGAGAAATGCATGGGCCCCTAGGTGCTGTTGAACTGGAACTCCTATCAGCTCTACACAGCACAGTCAAGCTGCAAGGGGTTGCATTCTAACATTCCCCCCCGGTAGATCTCTGTGCAGCAGATACTAAACACCCTGAAATTTGTTTTTACATACTAGCTTGGGATGGATACCCCATGGAATCCAAATCCCATCATAGTATTTGGAAGTGGGGATAGGTATATTTCAGAATGGGAGCTTTAGACTAGGTCAGATAGGAGGGTAGAAACAGAACTTGGAATGCTACTTTTAAAATGGAATTTGTTGGAGTTATAGCTGTGAACTTGTTTACTGTTACGTTTGCATTTTGTTTTAAAAGTTATATGTTTTGCAAAAGTAACTAAAATAATTATTTTTGGTTGCATTTTTAAAAATTGAATGTTATTGGCTACTGACCTGTCATGCAAAGCACACTGTCTCCTTTCCACTTTATTGTTGCACCAACATCCACAACAGAGCACAAAGCAGCAGCATGAGACACTATTTGTATCATGTCATATTCTTCCTGCATCATTCAGTGAGGCCATATCCCGTGACTATGAACTACTGAAAAATTAGTTACCTCACTAGAGGAGCGAACCTATCTCTTAAATTACAAGTGCAACATCATGTAGAAATTGGGTGGCATTCTATATTGCAGCTACAGATTCATAACATAGAGTTATGGGTCTGTAACTGCTCTGAATTCAGTAAGGCTTTGTCATCTTACTGTAAGGCTACATACAGAGATACACTCCCAAGCCCACTTTAATGGCCAGCAGCTACACTGGGCAAGGGAGGTCTATGCAGCTGCTGATCAAGGTGCAAGGAGAATGAGGTTTACAGCCACCTTCCATCAGTGAGTGAGGCTGCAACAATTAGAAGCAGGACCCTTGTTGCAACCTTGGTCACTGGTGGGAGGAGGCTAGAAGTGTCATCTCCTTGTGCCCCGACTGGCTGCTGAACAGACCCACTTCATCCAGTGCAACTGCTGGCAGTTAAGGTTGGCTTGTAAAGGGAAGGTCAGGAAATTTCACTTAGTTACATATATAATGAAGTAGCCGATATAGAGTATCAGCAGTAGTTTGTTATTGGATAACTGATTACAGGTAACAAGTTATAACATTGGTTGTGTGTAACTAGGTACCTCTATTTTCATGGTAAGAAGGACTTTGGCAGGTAAGATGGTGTTTGTGTTCACGACAAATGCACTGCCACTTTCTCCTTTGTTTCTCTAGATCACCCAGCTGAAGATAGACCACAATCCCTTTGCAAAAGGGTTCCGGGATAATTTTGATTCGTAAGTCTTCTGCTTGTTATAATTAAATATGACTGGCAGGTAAATAGCTTTAGGTCGCAAGGTAGGATGGTTTGCAGTTTCTGGATTTTGTACTTCAGAGTCTTCATCACTATTGTGCAATCCTGGTAAAAGTACAAGAGAGCTTCAGCAGGATTCTTTAGCTCCTTTTAAAGCCTTGGAGACAACTCATTGCACATATTTCATTTAGAGATCACACCAAACTATGGTGGTTAAGGCAGTAACTATGGTTAACAGTAATTTAGCATGTTTTCTTAATTCTAAACTATGGCTTGCAGCTGTCAGCAAACAAGAGAAATGTTTGTTTGTCCCAGTTCATAGTGAATGTCGTTGCATAAACCAGTGACTTTCCAAATATTGGTTTATGTCATGGGTGGTTTGCCCTGATTTTCTAGTTTCAAATCATGGTTTGCAATGGTCCAATAGCAAACCAGACATATAGAAGCTGCTGTTTGAAATGATTGTGCAAACCTTGATTTTATGTGTAATCTAGCCACTTGCTCCAGTCTTCCTGGTTCACAACCCACTCTCTCTTTTCACTTCCTGTCCTCCCTCCAGGATGTACACCACCACTGATGGAGACCGCACAACACCATCTCCGCCCAGTGTTGCCAGCTGCCAGCAGCTCCTCACAGGCAGCCGTTTCCAGCCCTTCTTGCATGATCAGTACATGCTCCCCCAGAACCGCTTCTATAACAGAGAGCGTGCCCCACTCCCTCTGCCACCCAAGGATACCCACCACTGGTATTTTGCTTCGCAACAGCCATCTGCTTCCCCTCTGGAATACGGCACCTATGAGGGTGACTTCAGAGGGAACAAATTTATGCCCTATGGGGTGAAGCCCTTTGCTCTGCAGGCTGCACCACACCCATCATTGCCCTACTACCAGGAGCACCCCTTTGGTCCCTCTGCCTCTTGGAGTTCCCCACCTCAGTATCACCATCCCAAGCCCACCCCAGGTGCTTTGAGCTGGTTCCGGCCCATGAGGGACTTGCAGGTGGTGGCCCCTGGTGATGAGAAGGGGAAGGACAACGAAGGCTGGGCTGAGCTGGGCTCAGTAAAGTCAGCAGATTCCTCAGACTCTGGGTTGTATGAAGCCGAGTGCAAGCGTCGCCGGGTATCTCCCTACATCTCCAGTGCCGAGAGCTCCCCGCCTATCCGCAACGGAGAGCTCTTTGACAAAGAAGGTGGTGATGGTGGCTACTATGGCTTTTATGGTAACTGAAGAGGAGCAGCAACTTTCAAAAGAAAGGGGGTTGCTTGGAAGTATTACCTTTTCAGACTGCAGCTCTCAAAATCCTTCAGGCCATGGTGGCTGAGGAATTCTGGCAGGTGTAAGTCCAAAAAGTAACACTCTCAAGCACTGGGAAAAGGGTAGGTAGGGTCTTCTGAACATCGACCTCTCCTGCACTCATATCAGGGGTATCCCACTTAAAGAGAACCCCTTCTTGTTTGGGGGAAGGATATGCTTTTTCATGAACATTGCTGAGCGTATTGCTAGGGCACAGAATAAAGTTCTTTCTTTATTCAGCAACTTCTAGTATTAAGCACCAATTCACACTGACCTTTGTGAACAGAAGATATGCAAGGCCACATGGATTGTGTGCCCAGTTCCAGATTCTTGAATGGCTTTTTAAGGCAATTTTGTGTGGCAAATGACAAGCACACACATGCACACTTCAATAGTAGTATACTAACCGAACCAACCTACAGGGTTATCTTTACATCTCTGTCCCTATCTTTGTTTAATTTGGGAGCTGTGTTGTTGCTACATACTTAATGGTGGACCTGAAATGAAATTCCTGATAGAATCTTAATTTGGCAGAAATCTAGATAGGAAATTCAATCTAGAAGTGCCACTTAAAAACGACCGTACAAACTCCTAACTGAATTTTAATACCATATTGCTAAGGGTCAGCTTGTTGATTTTAGTCGTCTGAATTCATGTAAGGCCATCTGTGCCTCAAAACAGGCTTGTATGTGTTACTTCCTGTATTAGCAGCAATAGACCAGAGCTTAGAGAAGTTACTTTTTGGACTACAACTGCCAGACTTCTCTAGCCAAGCATGGCCAGTTGCAAGCCAAAAAAAGTAACTTTTCCAAGCTCTGCCACAGGCATAAACTGTGATGCATGTCTCTCTGCAATGTATCGCTTTGACTGGAATGTGTATTCTGGTTTCATTTCATTATGCAGTCTCCCAATCCTTTCCTTGCTCACCTAGGCACACACAGAGTCCTTCTTTACACACAACCAGATGCAGAACAAGACAATTACTTTTATACTCTGATCCCCGTTCTGCCTTAAAAAAATCAATAACATACATGTTTGGAATTATTTTGCAGTTGGGTGGTAACATCTTAGAATCATTGCAAGCAATTCAATGTTAGAAAATTTGGCTGAGAATGATCCTCTGAAATTCATTTCAATTTGGAAATTTCAGTTTGGAGATTATTACTGTCCAAGATGGATGGGGATAAGGACTCTCAGGTGCAAATATGATGTGCTTTCAATTGAGTCTAGAATGCACATCAAGGATACACAGATGATCTCTCCCTGCCGCATTATTGTCAGTCTGATAGCTGCTTAAGTTGAGGCAACTACCTCTCAAAGAAGATGTGCATCCCCCAAAATGAAAAAGAAGGACAAAAACACAGCTCAGACTTGTCTAAAATGGCATATATTGGCTGTCATCCTGTTGGTTAGTCCCAACTAGGATTGAAACTAACCATTCAGTCTATTGTTGAATGGTTAGTTAACATGTTGGTAAACTCCATAGATTCAATGAATCTACTCTAGTCAAGACTAACAACAGGATTATTGTAATCTGTATGTAAGTTTGGGTATAATTGTTGCTGCCAGCCATTTTTTGTGGTTTCATAGTCTCCTTGCTGCTGCCTCCAAATTTACTGCTGCAGTGCGGGATGGGCATTTTTCATTTAAATTTTTAACATTTAAAACAAAGTATGTGCTCCCCATGTGGCTGGTTTATAAGTGGAACCATGCTCATAAAAGCCTCCCAGTTCTGTTTTGTAAACAAGGCATGTAGGGGATTTGCACCCTATTTTAAAAGGTAAAACTCTTCCAGCAGTAAACTTGGTAATGGTGGCAAAATGGGAAGGAGTCTCTCAGTGGTTTTGGGGGTGCCAATGTGACCCACTCAGTACACACAAAATTGCCCACATCTGATTTAAATAGAATTAAATTTAGATTCCCCATAGTGCATGGGAGGAGACCGATCTTAGTCTGTTGTGCACATGCTCATTATTGATGGGCACCTTCAAGCCTGTTCATTCAGATGGTTCATTGGCAAGAATCCTGTATGGAAGTTACATCTTCATCAATGGACTTACATATACAGGACTTAGAATGGGACAGGTTCGTAATGTCCATATCCAGTACAGGGCCGTCGTTACATTACTATGTAGCAGAGCTGGCAAAGTGACCGATGCGCAATGGAAACAGTACTCATTGCGCAATGGAACCAGTGCTCATTGGGTACCAGTGCTCCTCAGTCCTGCAGTGCATTGGGCATCAATACACATTGGGCATTCCTGCTGGTCTCCTGCATCTTCACAAGTCACTAACAGGGTTTCTTAGCACTTCTGCTACTTAACTGAGTGTACATAAAGTTATGTTAAATAAAAGGTGATACAGGATTCCAGCATTTGTCTTTAACTTGGACTTGGAGCAGGCAGACCTTCAGGTAGAGGAGTCTTCTCTGTAAAGTAGGATTCAGACTTTCCTAGGCTTCATTCATGCAGGTGTTTGTGGTGGAGTCATGTGATCATCATTTTAGATATATGCAACTTTGGAGAAATGGCAAGAGGAAAGATAACAACTTGCATCAGCTTCAGTCAGAAATCATAAAGTGTAATAATTGCATTTAGGGCAGGGATTGGACAACTTGTGGCTCTCCTAACTTGCTGGATTGCATCTCCCATCAGTCCCATCCAGCAGTAATGAGGAATACTGGCAGTTGGAGTCCAACAGCACCTGAGTTTATCACAGACAGAGAATGTTCCAAGGATTCTTGTCACAGTCTAACAAAGAGTGTAAACCCAGGGTGGGCAAAAGTGTAGTCCTCTCGATCTTGTTGGGACTGTAACTGCCGTAATTCCTAACTGGGCTAAGCTGGCCAGGGCTGATGGTAACACTGGGAGAATCACACATCTCCCAGCAGACAGAGTTGGACTGCAGATATAATGTACCATCCTACCATTTCTGCTACTTGCTCTTTGTGGGAGCTGCTAAAAGTTCCTTTCTGTGTTGCTTGGGATTTCAGGAAAATCCCAAGGCATAGTCACAGAACCAATTCTGTATTGTGATTCCATTCTGAAACTGCTGGTAATTGAAGTCCTGATATCTTGTTAGATAGCCATTCATTTTGCATATGTAAGTGATACAAAAAGACTCATATGGCAAGCCACCCTTGAAAAGTAGCAACAGAACAGGCCCTGACCGTGACATATGTACTGTAACCATCTGCTTATCCCCTTTTTCCTTTTGCTCCCAAAAATGAGCCAACAGCTCTGAAGTCTAGTCAGAGGCTAATACCTTGATCTAATAAATTCATTTGATACACAGGAAGAAGTTTCTCATGTATCCCTACTGTGCGTTCAAATCCTACTTTGAGAGGTGCTGGAAGGGGGAAACATGGAAGAAGTAACCTCTTATTTTATATAGAATCATCAGGATTATCACTCTAGACTTGTGGTCAGGCACTCCAGTTCTCCAGATGTGGTTGTACTGTTAACAGCTCCCACAGTCTGGCTATGATGGTTAAGGCCAAACCATCTGGAGTGTCAGGCTTGCCATTCTATAGAGGCAAGCTATAGGCTCCCCATCCTTACCCTAAAAGCAACCTTTTTGGGCTAGCTGTATGGCATTTGCCTTGATGTGCAAGCCACATGCACATCTGAGAGCACATACTCTGGTTTTGAAGAGATCTACAAAGCAAAATGCAGCAGCCAAGGAAGGTGTGATCCATCATGCTGTTCTTTTTGATATGCCCAATGAAATAATTGGGAGCTCCCTTTCATTTTAGTGGGGCACATGTAGGACACCACTAGTGTATTTGCCCAAAGTGATTGGCTGGCATTCTGTTCCATATTTATGATCTCATAACTTTTGGGATGCACACATAACCAAACATGACCTGCAAATCCTACCTCTTAAACTAGGCAGTACCCCAACCAAAGAGTTTTCAAGGTACTGGGAAATTATGACTACACGGCTGTCCTGGTCCCAGGGCACGCTGAGACAAGCCGCTGCAGCACGACCCCAAGGGGTCTCCCCATCTCAATTTCCTAGCACACCTACCTTGGAAATCCTTTTGTTTGGACTCCGCCAGGCTTAAAAGGCTGGCTTTTGAGGGGTGCCATTGGCAGAAATCACTATAATTATGGAGCTCTGTCACCGATGTTATCTGAGGATGCAAGATCTTGGCCATTGTTCCTAAAGCCCTACCTCAGTCATTTGCTTTATGCATAATGGAGGCAAAAAAACATAGGTCTAAATCCAATTGTTAATCCCAGTTAAAAATCACTGGCAGCTAGTGGTTCCATGTCAGTGGGGCCGTGAATCCATTCATTGTTTTAATCCAGACTTCAAAGGGACTATGCAATCTGCTGAATATTGTTCTTGGAGTAGGTTCAACACTGGATAGCTGGACTCAAACATTGAGTAGGTACATTTATAGCCCTGCTACAGTGGAAGACATTAGCTGACACTGGATTTATCAGGACTTGCTAAGTCAAGAGTTCTGTAAATTCCTACTGATCCAGGGGATCTTCTGTAGTTAGGACTAATGAGTGGACTTAGGCTACAGCATGGTTTTTTATTTATATATATATTTCAGCCTCTTCTCTTATAACTCACCTACCCAGAAAAAATTTGGTAATATATATACAAGCCCACATCCTGGAAAGACTTGATGGTCATTTGGTGAAGTAAATTTAATTATGCTAGACAATCAAATGGGATTTTCTTCTCCTTTAACCACTCTGCAGGTCAGCTTTTTTTGGGGGAGGGGGTGGCTGGGGGGGGAATCAGGCTCAACTCTCTGTTTACACTTTAAAACAGAAAAGATGTAGATGTAAAAGACACAATGGTTTTTGTGGTGTTATAAGGTTCTCTTTTTTAATTTTATTTTTGAAGCAAAAAAAAAAAATCTTGATGATTGCAAATATTTATTTAAAGCTGTGTACAGGCACCCTGTTTTTGTTTTGGCTGAAGAATTTCTTTAAATAAACTGTAAAGCTGTTAAGTGTGTGTGCGTGTGTGTGTCAACAGATGAACTTTTGCATACAGACATCACCCTTAATCAGGATGTCACACAATTTTTTTCCCACTCTTGATACATGCAGACATCAGACCGAGAAGGCAGGTTGGTTCAGACTATAGATGCTGGGTTGTTGTGTGAACAGCAGACATATTTGGGAAGCAGTTGTGTCTCTGCATCCCTAACCAAGCCTCCTGCCTGCAGATGCAACATCCCGCTGTTCAGCCTCTAGTCTAGTCAAGTACTGGCTACAGAGTTGGAAAGTGGATGACATCTTGTCCTTTGCATCAGAAATTAAAATGTTTGGGATCTGCTCTCCCTTACAGGGAAGCCCTGGAGAATTTGTGACACTAGCAGTTTTGTCAGAGCGTATAGGCAGCATCCACTGGTCTGCTAGGTTTTAGTCAACGATGGTATTTGAAGCTATATTCCTGGTAGGGCCAGCGGGAAATTTTGGCCTGCAAGGTGTGTAAGGTACAGCTACTCCCAGCATTCCTCTCCAATACCTAGGCTGGCAACAATGGGAGATGCAGCCCACCAACATTTAGAGGGCCACAAGTATCCCATCCCCTGCTCTCCAGGCCCAAATATGCTATCCATTTTGGCTCCTTACCCTACTATGGTCCATGTTTTTAAAAAGACAATAAACCAGCTCTCACACTGAGGCTTCCTTAGCAATGGATATAGCATCCAGAGGTGGACTTGATTTCTCATTCTTTTGGGCCTTGAAATGCTAGTAAATTGAAAAAAAACCACTGCATCCTTATTGCAGAACTATTGTAGTGACTAAAGCCCTTTCTCATCACACAGTTATACTGCTATAGTTCCACTTTAACCCCCGTGGGAGCATCCCATGGAATTCTGGGATTTGAAGTCTGATGAGGCACTTGAGCTCTCTGATGGAGAACTCTACATACCTTTCCCTAAACTGCCAACAGCAGGATTCCATAGGATGTTGCCATGACAGCTGAAGTGGAATCATAATACTATAATTGTGAAATGTGAAAGTCCCCCCAAGTCTCCACTTTTTCTACCCTCACTGCTCACTCATCCCAGCTTTGATGGAGTTGGCATCAAATGAATTCAGGTGGGGCTGCCTCAGTAACCAGGCTCACCTGCTGGGCTGGCTAGAAAGGGCAGGCATGTCAACACAGAGCCCATTGGATTACACCATTAATTAATTAGGAAATTCCACAGGATGTTAAAGTGGAATCATGGTGCTGTTCAACTGCTTCATGCGAAAAGACCATTACAGACACTAAGCCACACATCACAAAAAGGCTGGTTCAGATGTGGCATAAAATTCACTGTATAGTACAATCAAGCCATTACTCTGCAGTGTACCCCCCCCCCCGCAACACACACATTATCCAAAGCTAAAATACTGACCTTTTCCAGTGAATTGTGCTAAGGATGCTAAAGATTATGTGCTAATCTGGAGAGATCTCCCCAAAGGATCTCATATTCCAATTTTCTGTGCTGAAAGTCCTTCCCAGCTCAGTCTACAAAATGTACCAGCTCAAATGGATTATCTAGATGAACCCAGAGCTCTTTGCTCCAGAACCATTAGCACTCTGGAAAAGGCTAATGGGCTTGATTGGTTGCCTCTAAACACAGTAAGGGGAGGCCACCAGATGTTAACAGTTACCCTCAGGCAGAGGCCAGAAAATAGTTGTTAATGCACCCAGCAACTCTTACCATCACTAGCCAGCATAGTTATTGGTGAAGTATTATGGCAACTGAAATGCAACATCTGGAGTGCCATGCATTCCCTATTCCTACTTCAAGGGAATAGGACTTGCAGTGCTTTCTCCACAAAGGACAAGTCAGCTTCTTCAGGCTGCTTGTTCCTTTGAACTAACCGAGATTTCAAGTTGCATCCTGTTTGGTCCAGCAGTTATGCCCCTCTGTTGAAAAGGGAGCTGGTGTGCTGTAGCAGCTACTCAGAAATTTTCTATACAGACTGTATGAGCAATGGATTGTCTGTGGATTGCTAAAATAATGCATTTTAAGCACTCTAGACATTCTCAAACCTTCTTTGAACCTGCAACTTGCAGTCAGCCACTTCCATCATACCTAAATATGGGCCACACTGGTTGGGGATAATTAGATTTCGAGTCCAGACGGGGGCTTCTTGTCCCTGCCTATATGAATGCTGCCACTGCGTCTCCTTTTTCTTCTGGCTGCTATTATTAAATTGCTGGTGGAAAGGAAAACACATCTGAATGCTGGAAAGGTATCATACATCAATTGAAAGCATGGACAAAATGGCTGCCAGGAGCGTGAACTCTCTGAAATCTTAATTTTTCTTTTATTGGACACACCGTGGATTGTTCAAGCCACAACACAAGACAGAACAGAGGCCAGTCAATGCAGACACAATAGATGATGGAGCAGCGACTCAGAACCGGACCAGCTGGGTGAGGCAAATGAGAGCAGGCCAACCTGCATTTCAGGGTAGACGAAACACCAAAGACACCCAGCACACACAGAAGGACAGACAGATAGACAGGAAGCTTTTTAGGGTGTGTTGGGTAGAATCTTCAGGAGGGAGCCGAACAGAGGGGAGGCTCAGATCATGGGAAAAAAAATTAAGAGTTCTCCCTTCCATGCAGGTATTCTCAGAACTCTTAAAAGGTGGCTTGCAAGAAGGAGTCACAGCTGAACCCCACAAACCAAAAATGAGTATCTTGGTCCTTAATGTAATCCAGGAATCTAACAGAAAGAAATTCTTCCAGACCTCTGGTCCTAATGCTCAGTATCAGGTGGAATCTTATAATCAGCTGGCAGAGGCCTATGAAGAAGTGCCGCAGTCTAACACAATCCTCAATGAGGAAGGAAGCAAAAGTGCTTTGCATGCATTCAATCAATGATGTCACATCCATTCAGATCCACATCAAGTATTAGGGAGGCCCCTCCCTAAACTGCAAACCCCAGGATTCCATAGGATGTTGAAAGTGGAATAGTTTAGTGCGGAAATGGCCAAAATGTTTACTCACACAAGGGTGAAGCAGGGAGTTGGATAGCACTATGCTTTCATATTTTTCATTAGCTGGAAAAGAAATCCTACTTGAAACCTATTTTCTAAGGACTTTTGGGAAAAGGATCAAGAGAACAGGAAGGAAAGAAAAATAAAGCTGTATGATCAGCTAGGCTGCCCTATTTCCAGAGACAGAACCTAGGAAATCTAAGGACTGCATCATACCATGAATTTCCCCAATGGTGCTATCAAGAAGCAACCAACATAGTGGCAGCAGATCATGGAAAAGTTACTTTTTTGGACTATAGTTCCTCAAATCTCTTAGCCAGAATGGCCACTGATCACGCTCACTGTAGGATCTGGAATTTTATATTCAAAGAAGGTAATGTTTCCAAACTCTGAGCAAAGGATAAACATTTTCATAACACTGAGAAAGTTTAAGATAACTGTGCAACATGGACAGTGGTCTTGGGAACTCTAAATGATGCATGTCTTATATTTGTCCCTGGATGCTGTAGAATTATAAAAAGAATTTTACACAGCACTATTTAGTCACTTCCTTGTCTGTAGCTTGGAGAGCATGAAATCAGGGGTGAAAGAACAAAATAAACACACATAAATCGGGAACATAAGTGTAAACACAGCTTTTCATTCAAAACTGGGGAATAGCCCTCCTGAAGGTTTGGACAACTCCCAAAATCCCTTACCATTGGCCATGCTGGCTTGGGTTTCTGGGAATTGTAGTCCAAAACATCTGGAAAGGTAAGGACTTCCTACCCCATCCTAGATGAACCTTGACACACCTTGCAGTCCACTAAACCAAACTACGCCCATGTTCTTTGTCCTACTGGGATTCAACATACCAGTGATTGTCAAGCATCTTGCAGCCTAAAGAAGATAACTGGTGCCCTGTCTGTAGTGAGTCACAAGATGGGTGGGCCTGTTCTAGATACAGGCAGATGTTACTTACTATTCCTCTTCTTCCTCTGAAATGGGACTCAGTGTTTGAGCCTCATAACAAAGTCTATACTCCTCTTGGCATAGCTGAGGAAAAAAACCACACCACCACTCAGATATCTAGCCCCTTTTGCTAACATGGGGCAGATACACTCAGACAGAAATTCTTCCCCCTATTTCATGCTTGTTTTATATTTTGTTTCTGGCCACAAAATCCCTTCCTCTCTTCCTCCTTCCCCACATCTATCTTTAAGCTCAATCACAATCAAGACAGGTCTGCATTTGACAGAGTCTGATTGATGCTGAGATACAAGAAGCTATCAGAATAAATTCCACTTTCCCCTTAAGCATTGTGAGAAATGTCAGTGATTTTCTCCCCATCTTATTTACAATTATTGCTTCCAATGCTAAAGTAAAAGTGGTGAGGAAGAGAGGCATATATACCTGTCAAAAGGGGAGAAAAGAAGGACCAGAGACGAGATAGGGGGAAAAAAAAAAGCAAACACAGTGCTGGTTCAATCTCACTTGAAGACACTCTACTTTAAAGAAAGTCCTAGCTTTGCCAAGATGAAAGTATCACATAGCCACCAATTATCAGCCATCCCTGGAATGTACTGAATTTCACCCCGAAATGTTGCCCAAATGCTAACAATTGCCTCAGGAGGCAATAAAGGTCTCCTCAGAAGGCTACCAGAATTCCATATATGATCAGCTCCCATAGAGAGGATTTCTTACCAAGGCCAGGCCCTACTTCATGCCAACAACCTGAAGTAGAGCTGAAGAAGAGTTCAAATCTTTTGAAAAGGATAGTGACACAAAAATAACAGCAACAAAAAAGGATGAAGGGGGAGGGCAGACAAACAGCCACCCCAGATGGGCTAGTTAAAAAGGGCCAAAATGTCCAGTATCTAGACTGCTCTGCAGAAACAACCACTCCAGTGCCCCACAGTTGTTCTTTGCTCAAGCGTGTGTTTGTTACTGTCATTTGAGCGGGAAAAAAAAAAAAGAGCAAGGCTTGAAAGTCAGTAGAGCTTTCCCCCATTTTCAAGTTACTTCAGGTCTTTCAGTCTCACTTGCCTCATCACTTCTGTCTTGGCCTCTTCTGATCCAGGTGATGCTAAAGTGCTTCCTGAAAGCGTCTGTGGGACAATCCAAGGTGCCACCGGAAATCTGCCCAGCCAGCAGGCAGCAGTGCGAGAATGAGACATGGGCGGTGGGTGCCTTCCTCGAGTGATTGGGCATGTGAGAGAGTTGCTTTGGAAGTGCATGGCGTAAACACCTAAGAGATTGTCTCCCCTCCCCACCCACCCCAGCCCCTTGCCGCTTTTTGAGGTGCTGGTATTCCAGGACGGCATGCCTCAATCACCTTGTGCTTAATCATCAGGGAGGGGGGGCCTTCATTGTCCACTCCCCCACACACACACTTTGGGAGATGGCAGAAAGGCACGGCTGCTCCTGCAGATGCTAGCAGCTACCACAAGACGGCACTGTCCATGTTGCTGAAGCCAGGCTCTGCCCTCAGCTTCCAGTAGGTGCTATTGCTTACCCAGGATTCCTTGCCGTTGGCATCTACTTGCCGCCTGCCAGGAAGAAGAAAGGGGAAAACTTTAACAGCCAAGGTAACAGCTGGGCGAGTGGAGCCTCTGGAGTTACTACAGCATCTGGCACCATTCCACTGTTATCTGTGCTCCAAGCCTGCCGTTCTCCAAATGCCTCTCCCCTTCCAAGGCCCCCTCTCTGACAGCCATTTACCCTTTCCCGGTGCTCTCTGCATGCCCCACTTCCACTGTCCCCTTGGACAAAAAGAGAACGCCATGGGTTGTTGTCACGTCTGATGGTTGTACAAGTTCACATTTTATGGTGAAACGCTTTACAGGTAGGTGTTTTAGAATAAATATGGTTGGGGAGGACTGAGAGAGTGAAGCAGAATGTGGGAATGTGCTGGATGATGGGAAATGTGGTTCTCCAGATGTTGGACTGTAAGTTCCCCTGGTCCCTCACACTAGGATGAAGACAAGCTGCAGTTCAATAATGCAACCCACCAAAGATTGCCAGGGTTCCTTCTCTCTCCTTTACCATCCACACCAAAATATGTATATGTTGTGCGTCATCCACTCTCAGCCCCAGGAAACCCTGTGATAGGGTCGCCTTAGGGTCGCCATAAGTCAGAAACAACTTGAAGGCACACACAACAACAACAAATCCCAACTGAGGACATCACTTCCTGAATATATCCCAAATAGTTCCTAAAAGTTTATGGCACAATACATCTGTTAGCCTTTGAAAGCGCACAAGATGCTTTGCTGTTTTGTTTTGTTTTTTGCAACAGACTAACTTAGCTGCCACTCTAATGTCCAAGGCCAAGTTCCTCACACTCACACCAAGAATAGTAACTGGCCTCAAAGTTACCAGGCTACTCTCTGCATCACCAAATAGGCTTCGACAACAAAGAGAACATTTTGTTTTAGGACAGTTGCATGGGAGGCAAAACATACTTGTTTTATTTGTATTCCCTGGCTTCCTCCAAGGAGATCAAGGTTGACGTGTGTGACCTTCTTCTTTCTCCGTAACAACTCTGTGAAGTAGGTTAGATAATAACTGGCCCAAGTTCACGCACTGAGATTCATGATTGAAGGAGGATTTGAATTCAGGTCTCCCAAGTCCTAATCCAACACTGTAATATATATTGCCTCCTTGGAGAAATATTAAGAGAAAGCTGGAGAGGATAGCATGAGTGCGCCATGTGTGTGGCCAGCAAAGAGGAATGGATAGCAAGGAAATACCTGAAGAAGCGTGCCTGATGAAGAATGTTATTATCCTCCATCACCCGTCGCCGGTCTCTCTGCAGCTGTTCGATCCGTCGCTTCTGGGACTCTGCGGCCTGCACATTTCCCTCTTCTAAGTACCTGGAGACAGTGGAAGTAGGAGAGGGAAGTGAGAGAGCTTTCAATTCACAAACAGCATATTTATTGGGCTTCAACAGCAATCAGGATATGAATGGGAAAAGTGTACTCTGCTCTTGACTCTTTGTTTTCCTGTTTTATAACTGAGATTGTGGATGCTACAGATGGCCAGACTGTAACATGCTTTGAGCACCTTACTGACAGAAGGCAGAAAAATAAAATGAAAGCCATGCTTTAGTTTCCCTGCTCTTACCGTTGGTCAGGCCTCAGCCGTGTGTCTGTGGAAGGCAGGAGGCGCTTAAGTTCTGGTGTTAATTCATTGAGTTCCAAGGCAAACTGAGTGAAACCATAGTTCTTCTCATAGTCCCGAGGCATGGGGTCTGGACGAGGGGGAGACAGGCAAAGAAACTTGTCAGAATAATGTATTCCACTCCCCTTGACAATCCAGCATGGGAGAATCCTAATCCCTCAAAGTCATCCTAAGAATTGTGGGTTGGGTTGGTTTCTCATCATATAAATAAGGCTGAGATGAGAATAGGAACTGGAGCAATGCCTGCTGATGTTCCAGAGACCTGCCAAAACTAGGGATGATAGAGGCTGCCAGGGTAAGTACTTTACTGCTTTATCAAAGATCAAAGGTGGGCAAAGTGTAGTCCTCCACAGATTGTTGGACTCCATCTCCCATTGGCCCCAGATTGCACAGTCAGTGGAGATGTATTCTGGGAACTGCAGTGCAGCAACATTCAGAAGGCCATATTTTGTTCACCTCTTGTCAAGACTTCATAAGACTTTGTTGTCTAGAGTCATCTGAACACAATTCATTTTTCTTTTCTGCTTGTTCCAAGCCTTAAGACCTGATTTCCCATTAGCCTGAACAGTACTAATAATCTGCCATCTCAGATGGCTTATCATAGAATTTTAGGGCTGGAAAGAATGCCAGCAATCATATAGTCCAGTGGTTTTCAACTTTTGGTTTACCATGTGGTCTTCACCTCACAGAACTGCTGACCATTGGCCATGTTGCCTTCTGGAGGCTAAAGTACAACAACATCATCTGGAGGGCCAAAGGCTGAGAATTACTGAACTAGTCCAGCCTAGTGCTTACTGCAGAACTTGTAAGGCAAATATAGCAAGGCTCTCCAATTTGGCACCTGCCAGATGTCAACCCCCAACATGCCCAGGCAGTTTATGTTGACTGGGGAAGATGTGGTCCAGTATATCTGGAGAGCTTTTGGTTGGGGGAGCATGAACAACAGCAGCCTTGACACATAGCATTTCAGCCTCTGATTAAACACCTCCAGAGAAGCAGAACCTATTATGCAGCCTTGACCATCAGAGCCTTGCCCACCAAAAAACCTGCTGGTTTCCCAATCTGTAGAAACAAAAATTAACATGTGTTTTCAGGATGCAGCAATGGCACTGAGGAACTTGATCCTTCATTCTAAATTACAGGGAAATAAAATCCCTATCAGAAAGCAAGGTTTCACAATTTGCACATTCATTGTTGCTCCAGAACCAGACATGTATACACTGAGGATTTTTTAAGGAGAAGATGGAATTGTACGTCAGAGTTTACTATTTTACATATTCTTTGACTTTACCAGTTGTACAATGCTTACACAATCCATTTCAAGGCATCTAATAAATAAAACAGAATTTATCCAAAGATCAGAGCCATAGAAACTTTCGAACAGACTCAACCATTGTGGGAGGTGGGACCTCACCAGTCCCCTCAAGGAGGACAGGTAGCTGCGCTTTCTCCTCTGCCCACTTCCTCAGTGAGGTTGGTTCCTTACTGGGCCTCCAGATGCACTTGCCGACGGGGGCCACACCACGGTACAACCCATCGTGCCATTTCCCAAAGAGTCGGTGGATGACCTTGCCGCTGTGGCTGAGAATGGCGCCCTGCACCTCGTTGACCCCGGAACCCCAGTACCGTGCCTGCCAGAGAAGGGAGGAGGGTTAAGGTAGAGAGAATGGCTCCATACAGTCAAGCAGGAATTGTGTAAAGGGTGAAAGCTGGGAGAAAAATTGAGGACAAGGAGGACAGGGAGAGATATGGGAGTAAGGGGGAAGGAATCAACATGGGGCATTCAGGTATAACTAGGGTTACTAGGTGCCCCTTATTTTGAAACATGCCTTATTTGAGAGTTAGAAAACCTCTTCCCTTATAGAACTGGCAGATATCACTTATTTTAAAGGGATGTCCCCTGTCTGAGGTTTGGAAAACCTTTCCTTCACAATACCAAAAAATCCCATATGTTGGGGTGCTTCAAAAGGAAAGAAATGTGTGCACCATGTAATTTATTAATGTAGGCAATAGGTTATTATTACAGTGAAATCAAAACTGTCATTTGGTATTTAGGTAGAACACAAACTTGTTAATAGCTACCTCCAGTTTGTTTACCCTGCATGTCATGAATTTCTCCTGTTCCTTATTGCTATTTTGAAAACCTGGCTATACTAAGTATGACAAAAAAATGAAGTTGGAATGGGGTAGACCTCTCAGGATGGTTAATAGGACACAGAGTGAAGAAACCACAGAATGAGGGAGCGAAGGAAAGGTGAAGGCTAAAGTCTCAACAACAATGGAGAACAGAGGAGTTTGGAAAGCAAGTGAGGTTAGATATTTTGCTGAGGCAGAGGAAATTATTCTGCCTGAAGCAGAACAAGAAATGCCTCTTTGCCCCCAAATCAAGGTGCCAACTACCCAAAAGAAGCCCAGTTATTTTAACCACTCAAGGGAGAAAAATTGCGAAGAGCCCCTCCTCATTCATTGGCAGTAGAAGTACAATTAGCAAAGAATTTTAATTGCCACAGATTTGCTAGCCTTCCATGGCAACCACAATATGCTGCCACTGGAAAGATGCCTCACTCTGTCTAATGGTAGGATCAGCCAAGAATGCAGGGCTTATGAGACATGGGCAGGAAGCAGGAGTAAGGGAAAGAATTCAGGCATCACAAAGCAAGGCAACAGAGCAGGATAAAAGGATGGTGGACACCAGGAGGTGAGTCAGAACCAAAGAAGGGGGCACCCAGCTTAGTGGCAGACTACAGGCTTTTCATGAGGAATGTCCCAGGTTTGAAACCTGGCATCTCCATATCAGGACTGGAAAAGACCTCCCCCATCCTCTTACCTGAATCTCGGAGAGCCACTGCCTGTAATCAGTACAAAGCCAGAACAATGGTCTGATCTGAGCTTGGAACAGTATTCCAAAAAGCACTGACACATTAACATTAGCTAACACTTTTTAAAAAGCACAAGGCATTAACATTTTTTGTTGTTTTACAAGTAATGTACTTATAACATATTACTTGTGTGCTGGGGAGCTTTCAGGAGAAAAATAGCTGTTATGCTCCTTCAAACTGACTCAGACTTATGGTGTCTGTTCCATAGGGTTATGTCACTAAGATTTAATCAGAGGAGGTCTACCATTGCCTCCTCTAAAGCTGAGAGGGGGTGACTTGCTCAAAGTCACCCAGTGGGTTCCCATGGCTGAGGGGGGTTTGAATTCTAGTCTCCCAGAGTCCTGGTCCAGCACTCCAACCACTGCATGATGAAAAATATGCCTTAAAAACGGCTAAACTACTCCATGACTATTCTGGAACGGAATTTTTAGGAGCAATGAGATATTACTCAAAGAGAATGTGTTGACACTAATGTTAAAGCAGGGAAAACAAGACATTATTTGGCTCTTGTTACTGCAAAATGTAACATGTTGCACGTAACATCATTATTTGTCGCACATTACTTCCAAGCCTTGGATCTAACTTGCTATAGGGTACGTTTGTATGTTCAAATTCAGGCAGTAGCAGAGGGTGATTTCAGAAGGAGGGGCCATGAGGCATGGGATAAAGACAAAAGTGGGTGGGGCAAGCACAGAAGAAGAGAAGAAGGGGATTTGAAAAAGGAACAGCCAAAGAAGGCTCAGGCTGAGATGTACCTTGCAGAAGGTGAGCTTGCAATGGTAGGTGCTGTCTCTCGTGTTCCGAATCAGCACCTCACCATAATGCTCAATCCAGCGTTGGCCACTCAAGATGTTGTGGATGCAGGAAGTCACCTTGTTCCATTCATAGTGGTCCCCAAACCTTTTGTTGGGAGAAAGAGATACAAATAGGGGAGCCAAGTTTTTTTGAGAAGGCAGTTAGTAGGAGGAGCATTGAAAGGGAGCAGGAAAGAGGACTGGTAACTTACCTGGGAAGATGGACATTCACTGTACCCACAGGGATAATCTCTAGAGATTTGCCCCAGAACTTATTCTTCCACTTCATGTCTAAACAAAGAGAGGAGGAAGCAGTGAGATCACTATGACTAAGTCTTTTGAGACATATGCCAAATGGAGAAGTGAGGTGTTGGGTATGTCTGAAATGAGTGTGGCAGGTGGTTCTAAAGTACGGTGGCCCTCCATATGTTATTGAAATGCAACTCCCAGCATCTTTCACTGCTGTTTATGCTGGCTAGGGATAATGGAAGTTCCAGTACAACATATTGATGGTTACAAGTTGCTCCCCTTTGCTGTACACCAACAGCATGGTTCTAACCCGATGTTATTTAAAAACAAACAAAACAGCTGCTGTGACTCTGTAGCTTGTCAGAACCTGCCCCTTCTGACACAGAAACACCATTCCCTCCAATATAAATACATAGGGAACTGTTTTAGTGGTATAAGAAAAGCAGTCTGCACATACTCAGAAAACATCCTTTTTTATAATCTTCAAAAGCTGAGCCCAGGAGTTGAAAAAGGGTTCTACGGCTAAGACTCTGGTAATAACTTGGAATGGCCTTTTTGACCCATAAAGCCAATCTCACGCTCTCTTCCTTAGGAGAGCTTCCAGCCACTTCTCCACCCCCCAGACCCCATCACAGTTGTCACCTCTGTCCAGCCATGCCCTTGCTTTTACCTTGAAGCCTCACCTTGCCAGAAAACAAAGTTGTCAGACTCTGCATGGCAGGCAGAGACAGGAGGATGGTGGCACACCTGCAATTTGGGGAGAAAGAAAAGAGATAATAAGTCACCAGCCTTGCCAGGACAGCCATCTTTCAAAAGGCTATAGCTAGGATAGTCGGAAAGTAGTTGTTTCTTTTTCTGTGTACTTAAGTATCCATGAACACTATCCCATGAAAGTCTTCACTTTTATGAGGGCCATTCTACACAAAGCATACACACTGAGTAGCTACACTACAGTAGCTGGTACCTAGGTTTTTAAAACTGGAAGTATCAGATGAGTTGCTTGTGTCTCTATGATCAATCAGGAACGCTTTTTTATTGAGTGGTATGTGTCCATGCATGTCCTTTTCACCACAAAAGGAAAAGACAGTATTTTTGTTCAGAAACATTTTGCACAAATTGCAGAAACTTCAATAGAAAAAAAGTCTTATTTTCTCACTTCTCACAATCAGGGTGAGAAATCTGATGGAGGTTAAAATCTTGTCCCATAGAAAACCAGTTATTTAGTGAGATTTCTGCAACATCCCTGGACAGATTCCAAATCTTGTCTGAATCAGGGTTCAGCAGAAGCTAGATGTAGATCTGGTGGTACATCTATAGCTGATTTGCACTAGATCAGGAAGGTTTTGTGATTCTTAGTCATTTAACATTAGCAGCAATAAAATGACACCCACTTCCCAATTATGCTGCTGAAAAAAAAAGTTTGGAATATACAGAAATTGATTTTTTCCATGGAAGGTCTATGAGTTATGGTCCTATAACTCATAGGCCTTCCATGGAAAAAATGATACTCAACACAAATCCCTGGATTCAGCATATTTTAATTTTAAATGAATGTCTTAGAATTAAAGTAATGCCTTAGAAGTGGGCAGGTGGGCTGCTCTTGTGAACAGCTCTGCAGGGTTCTTGTGAAAATGAAAATATAGGGCCATTCTATGGACAAATCTCCAGGTCATATAGCCAACTGAACAGATCCACTTATTGGCCCATCTTCTCACATTTTCTCTCATGTCTTGTTCATTCCAAGCACAAACAAGGTACTGACTTTAAGCATGGAACTAAAAGCAAAGTTCTCTTGTCAGGTGAGTCAGAGAGCTGGAAAGTTGGATGAGATACATTTTCAGTAGAGAAGTGTCAGGGAGAAGTGTGCTCACAGAGCTTGGAAATGTTATACTGGACTACAATGCCCAGTATCCCACAGTTAGCACAGCAGATAGACATGAGGAACGTGGCTTCTGCATGAGAGGTTGGAGTGAGCTTGTTTTCTGCTGCTCCAGAGACTAGATCATGAACCAATGGATTCCAATTACAAGAAAAAAGATTCCACTTAAAGAACCTATTAGAAAGAACATCTCAATAATAAGAGAAATCTGACAGCAGAACTGGCTGCCTCAGAAGCAGCTGGACTCTTTCTCTTTGGAGGGCTTTCAATATCTTTCAGGAGTGTTTTATTTGTGTATTCTTACATGGCCAGAGGTTGGAGCACATGGCCCAATTCTATGATTCTATAAGATAGGATGGAAAGTATTGGAAGGCAGAGGACCAGTGACAGAGAAAGATTTCACAAAATCAAGGAGACTGTAAGGACTGAAAGATGGTGATCTCTGAGATGGAAAGAAAGGAGAAGTCAAGACCTGAAGTTGTCAAACAGAAGGAGTAACAAGAAGAAATAGCCCACCTTCCCCAATCCTAGGTGCTTCAACTGCATGATCCCAAGGAATTTGTGGAACTCACTACAAGAATGTCACAGTATTGCCAGATTTGAAGCAAACACCCAGACTTTTGTCCAAAAGAAGAAGTGCTGCAGGACAGAAGGAGAAGAAAAAACCTAAACTAACATATGAAGAGTATCCATTCTGCTAAGTTTGCACTTTCCAACTCTAACAGCAAGCAAGCTGGGGGATTTCTAGGAATTGTAGTCCAAAAGGGTAACTTTTCAAAGTCTTCACAGTTCTGGACTGTGTATGTACATGTGCTTACTGTTCTTCTATACTGCTTTTCTCCCTGAATCACCTCACCCCATGCTTTGTTCTCAGAATCCAAGACTGCTGGGGACAGGTAGGAAGACAGGAAGTACTGGAGAACTGGCAGACAGAAAATTGCTTGAGGAAGGGGAGGGACATTTTATTTACTCCTGCCAATATTTTTCATCTACCTATCTGAGTCATAACCTGGAAGCTGAAATTTCTTTCTCGTCTACCCATTCCTGCGTAGACAGTCCAATATTTCATAAATCCATCATTCTCTTCCCCTCCACTGGCATACCACTGCTCCCATCCCCGTGCCCGCAAGCTGTGTGTACCATCACCTCATTGCTTGTTGCATGTCTCCCATCCCCTAGCCACACCTGGTCTGTAAGATAAAGATTTTGCCACATTATTCAGCAGTGATATAGAACTGTAGAATTTTAGAGTTGAAAGAGGCTGTACAGGTCATATAGTCCAACTCCCCTGTTCAATAAACCTACAGCTTCCTGGGTTCTTCAACTAGCAGTCACCAAGCCTCTGTTTCAACATCTCCAGTGAAGGACCAGACAAGAAAATCTGTTCCGCTGTCAAACAGTAATTACTGTTATGATGTTTCTCCTAATGCTTGACAGAAATCTGCTTCCTTGTAATTCCCATCCACTGGCTCTATCTCTGACCTCTGAAGCAGCAGAGGAGAGTCTTCCTTCATTTCCTACATCAGGGGTGTCAAACTTAATTTCATCTTGGGCCACATCAGCCTTACGGTTGCCCTCAAAGGGCCAGCTGTATCTGCAAGACCAAATAAATGTATGCTCTTTTATCATATTAAATAACTGCCTCTGCATTCGATTATTACTGGTTTTTAAACTGCCTTCCCTCTGTATCAACTTTTCTTTCTTTGGACACTTTGGGGCTATACGCTTGTAGTTAGTTTATGGTCTCTATACTTCTGTAAAGTGACACAGAATTGATCAGTATATCCAAAGTGTGCCACCTTCTCTTCCCCAGACCTTCTCTGTGCCACTTTCTGCTCCCCAGACTGCCCCCTCTTTAGAATACCGGCAGCCGGGGGCCCACAATGCGGGGATTGGGCTTGCCAGGTGCAGGGAGTGCCGCAGCTGCGAGAGAGGTGTGAGGGCCACATGAAATGGCCTGGCGGGCTGGATTCGCCCCACGGGCCTTGTGTTTGACACCTGTGTCCTACACGATGCCTGCTGAAATTATCCAAAGATTGCTCTCATGTGTTCTCCTCTTTCTGCCTGCCCTGCATCCAACGTGTTTGTTGGCTTTTTTACCTGTTCACTGATAAAACGAAAACCTTTGTCTGGCCGCACACACTCGTATGTTTCTCCTAGAACAGGGTTGAATGGCTTGCTGCCAGCACGGTAGTAGGTAGAAGCATAAGCAGATACAGCAAAAGCGGCCATGAAGACCTGTGCAACAGAAGTGGAGAAAAAAATGATGTTAGGAAGCAGCTATGAGAAAAGGAGGGAGAGAGAGAGACTCCCAAGCAGCCAGAAAGTCACTTTGCTTATGAAGAGAAGGCCACTGATGGGAAAAGAAAATAAGCCCCTTCGATACTATACAAGTACTGCCCTATGATTCCATTTTAACTGCCATGGCAACATTCAATGGAATCCTAGGATGTGTAGTTTTTTGGGGGAGGTTAGAATTGCCTTCAGAGAGCTCTAGTGCCTCACCAAACTACAAACACCAAGATTCTATAAGACACAAACACAGCAATTAAATTGGAATCACAGTGCTATAACTGTATAGTGTGAAGCCGGGAGCTATATTCTCCCAGTCCCAGCATTTTCCATAGGGAACACTGCTCCTCAGGTCACATCCAACAGCACCTGGTGACTTCCATGTCAGTGAAACAGTGAATCTATTTTGTTTTTTTTAAAATAATATTTTTATTGTTATAAAACAATAGAAAACACAAAAAGGAAAACAACAACATAAGAACAAACACAGAAAAAAAAGTTCCATTCAAAAATCAAAACCAAACTACACTACACCAAAACATAAACATATATGGATCTCCAACCAACAACACAGTCAGTATTAGTCATATTTAACCCCAATATTAATAGCTATTACTAAATAATAATTTCTCTATATTAATAAACTACTATCTTATTCCTATCTTATCTTTAACCTACCTCTCTTCTCCTCAAATATTAAAAATATCCATAAAATATTAATTTTTAAAATCATTTCTCTCTTCAAACAGTTAATTTCTCTTTATCTTATCGACTTATATTTATATGTAACCTCATATTCATTCTATCCTCTCCCCCCACTTTGCTTCCTTTTTTTAAATCTGTATTTTAATCTGTATTAGAATATTCCTATCAATAGTTCATCTCCCTCTAGCAACAACTTCATGACAAATTAATATCCTGGACATCACAGAATTTAATCATAACCCACGCTACAATCTACTTTGACTTTTGATCTGAATTTTAAAGGAGCTATCTAGGATGCTGAACCCCATCCTCCTAACAGGTTCAGCACCTAGGATAGTTCCTTTACAGTTCAGACTAAAACAAAGAACAGATTCTCCCTCCAAATGACACAGGAGCCACCAGCTGCCACTGACCGTAACTATAGGACTCTGGATTCAAATAAGATTAGGAGAAAGAAAAAAAACAAAACTGTACTGGTCCCTGCATTTGTGGTTCAAGACAGGTTTAACCTTCACGGAAAGAGGGAGACGTCTGGAAGAAACAGCAAAAGACTCCTTATTTTTTAATTGCATAGGAAAGATGTTAGTAATTATGCTTTGGATGCACAGGTTCAATCCCTGGCAATGTTGGGTAGGAGCAGACAACCTAATGCCTTCTATATGTTTTTCATTACTACTCCCATGGTCCCCAATCACTTCCCAAGCTGTCTGATGGTTATGGGAGTTACAGACAAAGCCACCGGGAAACACCAGGGTGCATACTCCTGGATCTCAGCAGCAGAATTAGGAAAGGTCTTCTGTGACCCTGGGGAGCTGCTGCTAAATCAGAGTAGATGATTCCAAGCTAGGCTGAAAGCTGCTGAATTGGAGTGGAAGCGCCATAGCTCAGTATTAGGGATGGGCCAACCGAATCCTCGAATTCTGGGTAAGGATTCGAGATTCCCGAATTTGAATCCCTGTGCCAAAATAGGCAAACCAAATCTTTCAAATCTGCCAACTAAATAGATTGTTGGAGACCGGGATGCCTGAAAACCAGGGAGACTGGGATGCCTGAAAACCTGGGAGACCAGGACGCCTGAAAACCTGGGAGACCATACATACAAGGGAAGATGGTAAGTAGGTACGGTTTTCCCTTGGAGTAATAATGGCCTTTGTTAACAATATTTGCTAAGATATTTAAATTGAACATTTCATATTTAAGTTCAGTACTTGACTGGAAGCTACAGGTTTGAGATTTCAAGGATAGCTGAAACATTCCTTTGCAGAGCTCCCTTGCAAATCTCTTTCAGACACAATTCTGGGGTTTGGAGTTTTACAAGGGGTCACAGCCTTCTCTGCCAAAGTGTACTGGTGCATCATCAAACTACAAACCCCAGGATGCCAGAAGGAGCTATGCAAAGAAAAGCCAATTTTGACCTGGATTCTCTCTCTACTGTAGTATGTGGCCCTGTTTACACAGGCAGGAAGATGTCGGATTAATCCACATTTTCCTGCCTGTGTAGAAAGGGCCTTCATGTAATTTTCAATCTGGGGAGATCCTGAGGCAAAACTATGACAATTGTCTTGGTCAGATTTCTTCAGAGGGAGGTTTGCCTTGCCTAGGCTTTTGCTAAGGCTGAGAGAGTATGTCTTGCTCAAGATTATCCTTCTTTCTCTTGCTTTTTAAACTTTTTTAAAAAAGGATTCAAAAGATTCAAAGAGATTCATGGATTCCCAGAACCTTCCAGGGATTCGGATCCAGATCCGGATTCAGGAAATTCTGGATTCGTCCCATCCCTACTCAGCATCCTCAGGTTCAATCTCCACCATCTCCAGACTAGGACCAGAAAAAACCCTGTCTGAAATTCTGCAGAAGCACCATGAGTTTCTGCAGACAATACTAAGCTAGATGGGACCAAAGGTCTGACTTGATTTAAGGCAGAGAAGCTGACTTGCTATGCTTTTTTAGGACAAAAAGAATTAGCTGAAAAGTAGAGCTGTGAACCAGCTTAGACCTAATGATGTAAACAGTTCCTTATTCATTCTCACAAACAAGAATGAAACGTTTAAAAAGTTTCCTTCCTGCGGGGCAAGATTACAAGTGTTTGTGCACACATTTCCAAATATTTTTTGCACTTAAGGGAAAAATAGTGCCTAAAATTCATGTATTCGCAGTTTGCACAAAATAATCTTGTGTGTGCGCGTGCACACACACGCGCACGCGCACACACACACACACACACACAAAACCTACTGTAGTTAGTGAAAACAGTTTTATGTAAAAACATCTTTTTGTGCAAAAAGCAACATTTTTTGTTACTGATCCTGCCGCTGCAGAAAAAGTACTGGTCTTTACGCTTTCAGGCAGGGGTGTAAAATCTTGCAGCGGTTTTACAATCTGTGAATATTCTTTATATCCCTATTCAAACCTACTACAGGCTCACCTTAGTCAATCCATCTTCCCTTTCAGCCTCGGTTGGTGATGGCAATATAGAGATAAAATAATCCTGATCTACTTTACAGGATTGCTACAAAATAATGCCCTGAATCCTGTTGGTTAGTCCCAAATCGAGAAAGCCCCTTGCATCATTAATTCCATAGGTCAGGATTCAGGTCAACGGGTTGGATCCCAGATTTAGTCATATTTAAAGCAGAGCACTAACTTCAGTTCCATGGATTTCAATGTGTCTATGCTAAATGTGTCTAAACCTAGATCCAGCCAGGAAAAAGAAGGACTTGCAACAAAACTAGACTACAAAACCACGAAATTAAAATTAGGCATATACAAAATGTGGACACTGAATAAATCCAAAGAATGGAATGACTCCCCAGTTTGGCATAAATATTTTCCCTACGAATTAGTTCCTGGCACTCCACAGGGATAAAACACTAATTATATTACGACACATATATCGTTTATAACTGTTATAAACTTGGATTATAACATTTTGATTACAATGGGGATTTTCTCATAACTTTGTTGATATTTTGATATTTGATTTTGATTTCATAGTTTTGCTCTCTAATTATCTCTGTAGGTCTTCCCTCCTTCTATTGTCTGTTTGCAGAAGCTTTTCTTTCTGTGTTTGGTTAATCTGGATCCAACTCAAAACATAACTCAGAAGTCCTAAGTAACATAGCAGTACCAGTCAACTCTATATGGAAAAACATGATGTATATGAAATCTCCAAAGTCTGAAGTATCAAACTCCTGTCTTTTGAGGATACTGATAACTGGACACAAAATAATGAGTTCAGGAAAACAGCCATCCTGCTGCTACCGCTGCTCTCTCTCATCATCTGCCACCTGAAATAGTCACCTCACTCTGCCTAATGGTAGGGCTGGCTTGCAAAAGAAATAGGTAGAAAAGACATTTTTGTCTGGCCACCACAACTCCTATTCCAAGATGAGGGTTCAGGTAAGGAAGAAGTTAGGAAAGGCAGATACCAATCTTTCACAGGGATCCAGAGTACGGCTGGCTGCATCCAACAGGGCGCTGTACTCTAGTTCCTCACAAAGCCGCTGCAAGGTGTTGAGGGGCTCATTCAGCTGGACTGGCATGGAAACCTTGGAGAGATCCTTGCCAATATTGTTGCGAAGAATGTTCCAAACACTGACGTCACTGGCGTGGACGTGAGAGGCCGGCAGGCAGTTCCGGCGTGTTATCCCAGGTCCTGGCCCAGGGAGGTACAAAGGGAGAGGCACTGGCCGACTCAGCGTTGTCTCCGCAGGTTCCCCAACAGAGTGCACAGGACCTGGGCCTGTTGGGAGGCACAGAAGCAATTTCTACTATCAGCTGGAAAGGATTAATTAAAAATAAGCGGTTTTCCCAATTAGTCAAAACATGTACACAGTGACTTTAAAATTCATTATTTTAATTGTTAAATGCCAAGAACATTCTTTTCGAGTAATCATTAATAGCTGATTTAAACAGTTGTAATTTAATTAATGATAATTTAAGTTAATGAATGATAATACTTTCAGGAGGTCACGTGCAGAGAAGCTGACCATTCATAGTAATTTTAAATGAGTCTTGAACAACTTATCAATGATTTAGAAACAGCTTATTAATCAACAAATTAATTTTACAGATTTTTCGCCCAATGGCTTAATGTTAGCAAATTATTTTCCTTTAATGTTAACGAATTAGTGCCCAAACTAATGTTTCCAAACTTCAGGCAAAAGTCCCTGAGGCTGGATGGTCTTGATTTGATAAGCCAGAAACACATCTCCAAGAGCTTCCCATATGTTTCTCAGTCCAGTTTGTGGATATGTGAACATTTATATTTGAAAGCACATATGTTGTTTGTTGTTGTGTACCTTCAAGTGATTTCTGACCTATGGTGACCCAAAGGTGAACCTATCACAGGGTTTTCTGGGGCTGGGACATACCCAAGACATGGGTTTTCATGTCCAAGAGGGAAGCAAACCCTAGTCTCCAGGTCATGGTCCAATGCCAAACTGCTACACCATTCTGGCTCTCTAGGGCCACTTCTGCACTACACAGTTATAGTGCTATTATTCCACTTTCAACATCCTGTGGAATTCTGGGGTTTGTAGTTTACTGAGACCAAAGAGCTCTCTGGCTGAGAATTCTAAATGCCCCTTCCTAAACTACAAGCCCCAGGATTCCATAGGATGTTGAAAGTGGAATAATAGCACTGTAACAATGTAGAGTGGAAATGGCCCCAGTGTATTCTCTGGAAATTCTTTCTTGTCTGATGTCTAGGTGCTGTATGCTATATTTGAGAAGAAGAAACTGGCAAAACAGCTCTGAATATTCTTTGCCTAAGAAAACCTTATCAAATTCATGGTGTTGCCATAAGTCGACAGGAAACTTGGAGGCACATACACACACACCTGTACTCACCCAAACTCCTGAACTAGAAAAAAGGCAAATCTATCAATTTACAAAACAGCTCTTTCCTTGATCTTGTTTTCCTTTTCCTTTCTTTACCTTACCCTTCCTCTTTTCCTTTTGTGCCATGTGTTTTTAAGATTGTAAACCAGAAGGCAACAGGGTATTTTGCTGTATTATTATTATTAGCCAGAAACCTTATCACCCTGTATATTACATCATTTTACATATACTTACTATCAGTGAATTGAGAAGCTGTGTAATGGGACACTGACATGAATATCCCAGTGGACATCAGCATTCCCTAGTCAGTGTCTTGTCTGGCATTTTGTTGGCTCCCCTACATAGTAATGTAACCGAAGCCCTTTACTGGATACAGGTGTTACATAACTGCCCAATTCTAATTCCCCCAGACATAAGTCCATGTACAAACAACACTGGAAAGAATAAAAGGTATTCTGTCCTGTTTAGCAGTTGGCAGCTAGAGACAGACTCCATCTTCCAGGAGCTAGTTCAATCATTTCACAGCTATCCTATACTAGTAGCCATTCCCAGTAAATTTCATAAGCCAATTGTTTGCTATAAGAAACCAGCCACTTTTTTAGGGCTGCTGCAGGAATGTACTTCCTGCATTACTGGGAGGCTGGTTTAGACACACTTGGAGAGTAGCTTCCAATTATTTTGATTCTGCTCCCTTCTTTTTTTTCTTTTTTTGGACTGGTGTCTATTCTCCAGCACCTTTCCAATCCTTGTGCTTTGTTATTTTGTACTACAAAAATGAGTTCTGGGGGACCAAAATATACTCAAGCACCAAAAGCAATTCTTTTTTTTTAAAGATCAATTTTCCACCTTCCCGTGTGTACAGACATGAGACGGGAGAACAGATGTACTGTCAAAAATGCTGAGCTAGGTCCTGGCAAAGAGCAGGGGCAGTGCAGACTATAGAGTTTCCAGACAGAGAACTGGCAATAGCTCCTGTACCTTCAATGATGGCACAGAAGAGAGAAATTTAGCAGGCACTCCTTGTTTCACAATCAGGTAACAAGACCTGATGAAATTTCCACTTCTACACAGCCAGTAAAGGTATAGGACAGTGACAGAGCTTGGTGTGTGTGGAGGGGGAACGGGGCTACAGCACGAGGGGCGTGGCCACTGTGCATGGGGGCATGGCTGTGTGCATGGGGGTGTGGCCAGGGGGCATGGGGGCATGGCCAGGGCGCAGCTACGGGCCAGGATGCCCCAAAAACATTGCCACCCAGGACAAATTGTCCCCCCCCCCGTCCCTAAGCGACTGGTATAGGAGCCACCTCCAGCTTCCACTCTGGCAACTCCAGTAAGCTTCAGGCTACATGCCATCCAAGCCCCACTTTTGAAGCCCTCAAAGTTCACACAATCAACAAAAGATTCCACACCAATTTCTAGGTGCCTTTTCACTTAAAAGCAGGCCAAAATGACCTAAAATCACAGGAAAATGCACCAGTTTAAATCTCCCCTTTCAAATCCTCAAAACATCCCCTGGAAAATTGGCCTAAAATAGCAGCCAGATGTGATGCCATGTCATTTCCAGTGCACCTGAACGTAACAGTGTGACCCACAAGAAAATTGGTCCCTGCCTCCCACTTGTGCTCTAGAAGATTCCAACTGACTCTGCAGAGGTACAGATCAACTCATATGCATGAGTCACTGAGACTGTGAAGATGAAATATGTTTTAAGTTTAAACATTTTGCTGACAGAAACTGAGCTTTACAAGAGGCCTTTCAATGTTTCAGACTCATACAAGGACTGAAGAATCGCCAAACAATTATATCATGGGGAAGCGGCTGGCCATCTGGAGGGCCCCAAAAGAAAAAACATGGACCCCCAAGGTTTGGAACCAAGGACCCCCTTAGACATGAAGGGCCTGTGGTCCTCCATCTGTGTTTCAGTCTCTCTCCTTGTCCCCCTCCTCCACCCACTGCTCCATTTTGTAGCTCCTTCCCTCTGCAAGCAAACCCACCAAACCATGTCCCGGATCACGTACCTTTGTGACACTGCCCAGGTCCTCCTGCCATCTCTGCCGTTTCCTCTGAGATGCTGTTAGTCACTTCGCTGATGCAGGACTCGTCATCCGTGGCCTGGAGGAGCAATAGGAGGTTACACGGGCCAAGGGAAGTGCCGACTTTGCCAGGAAAGAGGAAGAAAAGAGGGGAAACGAAATGGCTGTGTTGGTGTGAAGGGAATCTGAGGCAGGTCAGGGGCTCGTGCTTTAAGCAAATTCATGAAATCCAAGGCATCTTACCAGTGGACATGTAAGATGGGGTTCCTTGCAGAAATCCCCCTGGGGTGCTTCAAAAATGTGTCAGGATGGGGCAAACCACTATATAGCTCTGCCTACTGCTATGCTATGAATTTTGTTGACACAACGTCCATTCTCCCTGCAAATCAAACTCTAAAGAACAAGAAGACCTCTGATGGGTAGGCTCATGAGTCCTATAGAGAAAATGAAGGAGGAGGGAAGAAGATTATACATAGCTGGAAGTTTATCTCCAGCAAAACTACCGGACTGGAAACTTAGAGGTTTAATGGGGAATAAAAACTGCTTCTGCATGAGGTACAATGAAAAAGACTAGGAGATGGAGAACCAACGACAGAAGAAGGTTTCACAGGATTGTGGAAACACTAAGGACTGAAATGTGGAGATCTTTGAAGTGGAAAGAAGGAAAGAAGCCAAGGCCTGAGGTTTCTAAACAGAAGGACTAACAAGAAGAAAAAGCTCAATTCCCCCAAATCCTAGGTGCTTCATCTGCATGATACCAAGGAATTGTGGGGCTTACTACAAGAATGTCACAGTATTGCCTGATTTGAAGCAAGCACCCAGAGTTACTTCCAGAAGAAAAAGTGTTGAAAGACCTAAACTAACATATGAAGGGTATCATTCTGCTAAGTTTGCACATTCCAGTTGTGACAGTAATCTACAGGAGGAAGACCGCAAAAATAAAAGAACTTGAGAGATCATGATATGGGGAGAGTGAGATGAGAGAGCAGGAGGGAAATAGCAACTGCTAGGCAGGGGAGAGTGGTGTTGCTGCTGACTAATTCACAAAGGATGGAAGAGAAAAAAGAAAGAGAAACATGAAACAATCATAATAAAAAGAACGGATGACATAATCATATTTTGAAAAGGAAAAAAACTATTACACTTATCTGGAACACAAATGTTCATCATGTTCAAGTCTATTCTATTATTTAGCACTCCTGTGGCTTTTTAAAGCAACTCTGTAATCATCATATAACTGGGTTCTGTATATATTTCAGAGTTCAGACATAACAAGTTATTTGTAATTAATCTGTTTTTTTCAAGCAAAACTACATTATGCTGCAATGTACCAAGGAATAATTTCAATCTTTTTTCAGTTTATGTGTAACTGTAGCTCCTTTTATAGTTACAGGTTGTCATCATGTTGATGTATTGTTGGTTTTTTTTAACTGTAGAACAGTTTTTTTTAAACTGTAGAACAGTGACATATATGTTTTCCATTTAAAAAAAAATCTAAAAGTAACGATTTTGTTACTTCTGAATAGGCAAGGGTTACTTTGCCTGAAACGGTAATGGAAAGTAACTGCTTTTCAAGCCTTGGAACTTGAACTTGACTAATGACTTGGGGTCTTTTCCAAGCTTTGGTATAATTTATAAAAAAACAACAACTCAGAAGTGAATTAAACTGGGAAACATTAAACCAGGAAATGAATTAAACCGGGTAACATTAGTTTGCACTTGGTGGTTATTTCTTCAGAGACCATCAGGTGGAGCTAATGGTTCACTCAGAACCCATCTATGCTATTATAGGGAGTTGACTGTGAGCACCTGCAGCTGAGAACAGTTTAAACCAGAGCCAAGCAAATCATGCATCTCAATTTTCAGCTTTCTAAATGGATATTCCACTGGCACAAGATTTCTCTCTTGAAAAGGCTGTGCAAACACATCACAGCTAATCTTCCAGCTGTGAAGATTTCTGCTGCTGTCAGCCACTTTTCCACCTGTCATGGAGACCTGTTCCAAATACTAGGTTACAGCCACTTGCTCTCCACTTCATCATCAGGTTTATTTATATGCCCCATTCCCATCCTTATATCTGAAGAGACAAAATTATTCCCAACAGAGAAGTGGCCCAGCCTCTCAAAATACGTGAAGAAGCAGAACTTGGAAACGTTTCATTTTTGGACTACATGCTGGCAGGTGGATTCTGGCAGCTGCTGTCCAAAAAGGAAACTTTTCTCATATTCTGGTGGAAAGCACACTAGTTCTGGGCAAAGAATGTCTTTTAAAACTCCCTTCTATGAAGCCCTTTATTGACCATCATATCCACTAACCTCATTCTCAGACGAGCTGGCTGACAGGAAAACCTCACAGGCATCAAAGAATTCAGTGTGCGAATCCGAGAGGGACACGATGCTGCGATTGGACAACTGCTGCTCCTGACTCTTAACCAACAGAGTATTATTTTGCTGCAGGTCGGAGGAAGAAAATGTGACCAAGAGATCAAAACTATACAAGTCATTACTGAGACTTAATGAGTAAGACACACAGAATACCTAAGTGACTATGCACCCAGCACACTCTGCAGTACCTTTGAAGGGCTTTGGAATTAGTTTTACCACACTAAAGTACATTGGAGTACACTGAGCGACAATTTCTTTAATTGACAACTGCTTCATTAACACCTTCTGCACTAAGTCATGCAGAAACCAATAAGCGCTCACAAGCAGAAAATGAAAGCAACAGCTGGAGCTTTGAAAAATTACATTTTTGGGACTACAACTCCCACAGTCTCTATTCACCATGGCTCCTGGCTAGGGGACTCTAGCAGTTGTAGTCCCAAAAAGTAACTTCTCACACCTCTGGCAAGAGCTATTTCCTGCTTGATATCAGCATCAGATACTCAAAGGTGTGCTGACTCTAGACATGGAGGTTCCATTTAGCACGATGGCAGTTGATACATCTCTCTTCCACAAATTCATCAAATCTTCCTATCTGCCACTATAAGAAAACAAACTCAACTGACAACAGAGGTCTTAGTGCTGCAAGCGTTACATATTTTTTTTAAAAAGCCATTTTTAAGTATACTGTGGCTGTTCAATTTGATTGTTGGGTTTTCTTAAGCTAGTGTAAAGCTTGAGCTATAAGCCTCAGAGGCTGACCTACAGGAAGCTGAGGCTAAGCTGTAAACTGGGAAATAATAAGATTGAATCTTCTCTCTACAAGCATACTTCAGATAACAAAGTAGATATGTTCTTTGGCATTACTTCTTAAACAGAAATTTTGGTATCAGAGGCAGAAATAACACCACCACCACCACCACCACAAAGAACAAGAATAATTCAATACATTTCAGAAAAGGTTCAATCCAAAACTAATAATGTGTGAAATAAACCCATGTCAGGTAAGCCTGGCAAAAATAAAGAAAAAAACTTTAAACTTTCTAGGGACCACTTGAAAATTTTGGAAAAATTCTTCCAGGGATTTTTTTTTCTTTCACTAGACACTACTTTTCTTATGAGTTCCTTTTTTTGGTGGTCAAACATACAGATCTAGGATTATTTAACATGCTGGGGGAAGCTGGTGAGGCAGGCTTATCTGCCCTCCACTTTTCTCTGTGTTTTGCTGTTCACACATGCTTAGTAAAGGATTTTGGAGGCAGCTGATGTTTACTTTGTTTGTTGTAGACAGACATGCAGAGACAGTAGAATCAGAGCAGAATTCCATTCCTTCTCAGCTGCAATGTTTACTGCAGACATCTGCTGTAACCCAAAACCAAAATTTTGCATTTCTCCAGCTCTCCTTCACAACCCTCCCAATGTACATGATGCTAAAAACATCCAGATAGACAGAGGACCATGTGAGAAAGTGGAAGCTGGTCAGGAATAAAAAGATTTTGTAAAAAGGAACTTGGCAGAGGATTTGTTAAGCTGAGATATACCTGTACGTAAGGAATGGCTGAGTTGGTGCCCTTGAGCAAACTGCTCTTCCAGCTCCGATCCCCTTACATTCTGCAATGTGGGGGAATGATAATGCTGGTTTAACCTGCACAGGTATGCTGTAAGGGTTACAAGTAAATTGTGCATAGGAAGGGCTCTGAGTGCTTGAAAGGGCTATGATGGAGCAGGGAACCAGATGAGGAAGGGGGCAGATTTCCCATTCTGCAGCAAGAGATACCACTTCTCTCCAATCTCTTCTCCCATATAGGAAAGAAGTAGAAGCAAAATGCCCACACAGCTCATCTTGCAAGGAGCATTTGAGGGCTGATCAGGAGTCAGGCTGCGCTTGCAAGTGCTGGCTAAGAGGTGCTGATTTTGTACACTCGGTGACTGGAACTAACCAGTGAATTGTCCCCCAGTCACACTCCCCCCCACACATGTACATAGGAAACAGGAGCAGAATGGAGCATTTGGCACCCCTGATTCCAACCTTCCACAAGCCAAAGATTCCTCCACCTGACCCCACCTCATTTCACTTATGTTATCATCATTCAGAATTTTGAAACTGTCCATTGTCTACCACTATGAGCAACTGGAAGATTGGTGGAATATTTTTTTTAAAAAAAAATACATGCACATAAAATCTTACAGTGTCCTACAGGCTGGATGGGAAGAGATCATTTAAGTTCTCTGTCCTGAAAGAATAGCTCACCTCATCAGGGTTGAATGAGGCAAAAGAATCCAGGGTGGTGTCTGAAGAGATAGATAGAGAATGGAAGCGGCGGATACATTCAGGATTGTCCAGTGTTTGCAGAGAAGCCTGGAAAGGGGGAAAGATGAGTATTTAAGAGCTTGGCAGAATGTAGAGCAGGAAGTGGTCACTTAAGGGAGGGATGGGCAAACTGTGGCCAAAGGCCACATGCAGCCCCTGGATCTCACTTTTCTGGCTCCTGAAGTCCTCCATCAGCGCCACAAAGATCCAACTCCAAAACCATTTTTAGAACAATTTTCAACACATTTTTGGCGATTTTTCCCCCCCAAACCAATTAGAATGCCGCAAAAAACATGTGAACACACACAAAATACCCCACCCAGTCCCACAAGCACCCCAAGCCCTACACTATTCTCAAATAACTCCCTTTCCCCTTGGTGTTTCCTTCAAAAAGGCAACAGGAAGTGATGGAACATCTCTTGCTGTCACCATTTTGAGGGGGATCTGCAGAGGAAAATAAAGATATTTGGGCTTGCTGGGTGGGTGCAGAGGATGACCCCCTGCCAGTTTTGTAGGCCCGAGAATGGCAAAAACCTCACCACTAACACTCCTTTTTGTCATTATTTTCTTTAAAAGAAAATTGAGCTCCAAGAAGCTTCTGGGAAGTGCAAAACAAACACCTTTAAAGCAAAGTGCACCTTCCATGCCTCACTTTGTCAAAAAAGGAGGAAGCAGGAAACTAGAAGTGGACTTCTGACTTCAGTTTTAGTTCTCGTTAGTAGTATGACCTAGGGCAGGGAGCTGGCCCCTTGACCCCCACAACCTGCCCACCCCAATCTAAAACATGACAACTAGAAGGACATATTTCTAGGGCTCAGAACATACAACTTAAGTCAGTTGGACACATGTGCAAGTTGGTTGAGATGTTGTACCAATGGCAGTACATTCTGCATATGCTCTAAAGGCCTCTCCCCTCCCCATCCCTGTCCCTGTTAACTCCCATGTTCCATAATCCTTGACTTCAGGGATAAAGAAGTTTCTATGCTATGCCTTGAAATCATCAATCAACCACTCCGCCAAAAGACCCTGCTGTCCTTACCCCAGCTGCTGAAGTTCCGAAGGCACCCCCACGGCCACCTGGTGCTGAAGGCCCAGCAGAACGCTGCAGATCTAACATCTGTTCCAGTTCCTGAAGCCGCTCTCGTTCCACACTCAGGACGGCCAGTACACTGCTGAGGGACCCATGAACTGGCAATGAAAGGCATTTGGAAAAAGAATAGTCCATGATTCTGGGGAATTCAGTACTAAGTAAAGGCTTCAGAATACCAAGTTTTGTTAAAGAAAGAACCTCAAGCTCCTAGCTGCTAAGGCTGCTACGACCCAACTGAAAATACTGTCTAAAATCTATATTATATTTTAAAGTGTCTGTTTTGTAAGCTAGATAAATCAACATGCTTGATCACACAGTCACCAAAGCTGGTGTGTTGTCTTATGGGACCAAAATTAAGACTTTGGGAAGATTTTGGACCTGATCCACCAACTGCTTCAAGTCCCTCCTGAACAAACACTCTGGATTTCTGAATGTGTTGCTCAAAAATCCACATTTATGAGTTAATTTTGATCAAATGCTGACATCTCAAACATTTTCATTCAATTTGGAGACAACCTGCAAACGTGAACTTTTTCTATTTCTGGAAAACTACTGTTTTTGCATGGAATTTGTTAGGAAACAAATTTTAACAACTGTAGGTGACAGGACTCAATTTTTTGTTTCACATGAGCATAAATAAAATCATCAACATGAGATTGAGCGATACTGTGCAAATTTTAGCAGGACTCAAGAAGTGGAGTGAGTTTATCTGAGTGCACGTGACAGAGAGAGAATGAGGAGAGTTCGAAGAGAAATGAATCGCGGTCAGGGTTTGGATTTCCTATACCAGGTGTATGCATGGTCTGAAGCTAAGAGGGCATCTCCGTGCCACTTTTAGCTCCTCTGAAGCTTTGGAGAGCTGCAGCCAATCACAGCTGCCATTTTGAGCGACTAGAAGTGATGTTGCATCACTGTCAGATATCTTTCTAGTCTTTCTGCTTTGTTTTTCTGTGATGATTCCATGATTCTGTTTCAGTATATACGCCAAAATAACCTTCTGAGGCTTTTAAAAAGTATTTTCTTTTCCTGTCAAAAACCCAGTTTGTCAACTGAAAAAAAATGGGGAGTGTATGAGTCTGTGGGAGGGGGCAGTGGGAGTCCAACAAGCCACAGTAGATCCTTCAAAAGCTTGCATGGCACCTGCCGGCCCCATGACTCTCACCACTCCTTCTATAGAAGCACAGCTAGTCATTCCAGCTAAAGAAAACAGCAATATTTATGCAGGTCAACAGGTTCATCTTTCTTTGATACAGACACAAAAATCTTGATTTATTGTAGCAAATTCTATACACGTCTATGGAAAATGATCATTAAAAAAACAGAACCAGAAGTCCATACAACATTCTTTAATTCCAATAGCTCTCTCTTTCTTTTCCCACCCAGCCAAGATGGGAATCAGTGTTTGAACTCCACAAACAATAAAAATAAAATTCAGGTCAGGTAAACTGTGACAGCTGGGAGTTGCAGAAACAAGAATCAATTAATTTTGGCCACAAGCACACCTTTTTGAGCTAAGATCCAGAAACTTCTCTGCAGCTGGCTATATTCTGGAGGGACACTAAAGATGGCCTGGTTCTGACATGACTCTAAATATCTTGAGAGGTTGGGTACAGAGCCATGCAGGCGTCCCACCTGCTAGGAGAAAAAAACTTGTGTTTAGACATCTAGCAACACAGCTTCCCAGTCATACCTTCTTCCCCCTCTGTTTTACCTAAAATGTCTTTTTCCTTTGACCCAGAAAAGCACTATGTGCTCATTATTGCTGCCATCACAATATATAATGGGCCCCTTCTAAATTAGACCACAGCTTAGAAAATCACTTTTTGAAATTTGTTACAGTTATAGGGCCGAGGTGCCCCCAAACCGTTAATTATTGCTGCAGTCACTTTTAAAAAGAGGTACTTTCTCTTTACTTTCCAACTTCTCAAAAGTAACTGATTATTTTTAATTATTTTTTAAAAACTGGAATAGAGCAACATAAGGCACAGCACAATGTGATACTCTGACAATGTGATAGTCTTCCTCCACCATCTACTGAGGTCTCACTTCAGTAACTATAAAAGTATCTTACATTTTATAAACACCACAACACAGAGAGCCTAGTGGCACCTTAGAGACTAACAAGTTTTATGGGTAACAGCCCATTCAGTTCATGAAAGCTTCCACCAAAGAAAATGCAGTAGTCTTTAAGGTTATACTCGATTCTTTGGTGTTGCCACATCAGAGCAAATAATAGCCTCTCCAACCTATTTTTTAAGTTACAGCTACACTGTAAAAGGGGTGACATTATACTTGATTAAGTCACAACTGTAATGAAATAATTAGATCTGTAGTTGGACAAATCCAATTAATTACAAGTTAGTAATTATTTCTAATACTTGGGTACAGACATGCAACAGAACAGCTTCCCAATCATACTGTTTTGTCCTTCTTGCATTTATAGCAAAGTAAACCCAAAAGCTCTAATACTGTCATATAGAGACATTTAAGAAAAAAACTAAGAAAGATTACACACCTTCCTCCCCTTCATCTTACTTAAAAAGGCTTTCTTCATTGCCCCAGAAAATCACTGTATACTTTGCATGGCTGCCACCACAAGTTCTCTGCCAGGCTCTGAACTAGACACAGCTTCTCTTTTATCTCATGTAAAAATCAAAACAGCGGTCCTAAACCAGCTCACCCTGCCGATGGTGTCATCCTTCGCAAAACTCTGAGTACACCAAATGCGGGTAGATCTCTTTCCCTTTCTGGGTCTCTCTGTGCTTGCCGAGGTCTGTAAAACCAAGAAAGAGTCTTGTACTACCTCTATCACTGAAGAGTTATTTCGAGTGAGACTGCAAGGCATTGTGTGTTCTCAGGAAATCCCTGGTTTCACACTTAAAGAAGTGGTACCTCACAATACAAATGAGACATAAACACAGAAGCCTATATAGTATGTTATGGGAGCAGCTACAGAGCTGGTGGCTATGAAAGTACTCAAGAAATTCTATGCAGAAGAAACATTAGCGTCGCCACCATGGTATGTACCTGACTATTGGAGATGAGTGGGGCAGAAGGAATGCGATGGAGAGATTCCAGGCTCTGTAGCATACGGTTGAGCTCCTGAAGCTTTTCCTGACATTCTGTGAGTTCTGGGAAGAAAAGAAACCACAATTGATCAGGAGAGGTAGGGAAATTTTGACCTGCATGGGCAACGTCTGCAGCAGCAGGAACAGACTGGGAGGTCAGGAGGCAGGATTTCCCTCGAGATATCAAGTCTCCAGTCAGTTGTCATTTGGAAGAGGACATGAAATATACCACTGGAGTTCTGGAGGAGCTTGGATAGATGGACAATCTCAGCTGCAAGCAAAATCTGGAGCTTCACTCAGGCCTATTCTATCGCCAAACTCAACAGAGCCTAAGGGAAAAACGGCAAGAACATCACACCTCACCTGCTGAACACCTGTCCAAGCCTTTACTGTCACTCAGCCAGGAATTCACCTTGTCCCGGTGATTGCCCAGGGAAGACAAAGCAGGAGCACTTTCTGACATCAGAATGCGGTGCCGTGAGCTGCAGGCCTGCAAGAATGAGGCAAGATGGTAGACATTATTATTATTATTATTATTATTATTATTATTATTATTATTATTATTAAAAATTAAAATATCAGGAGGAAGAAGAGGAGAAGGGAGCCTCAATAAGAACCAAGGGGTATATTCTATGGTCTCCACGGGCAATACATTAAAAACCCCAGAGCTAAAGCAATTTATTCACATGGGAGCTCTCTTTGGACCATGGATAAGATCATTGCATGCCAGAAGCAAAGGTGTTTTTGGTCTTGACAACCACTTCTCTCTAGAAATCCATTAGGCAGAAATCCACTAGAAGGATACCATTATTAGGGAGAAGGGAATCCTATAATTTTACCTAGAATGTGCTCCATAAACTGAAGTACTTGAGAACTAAAATTGGTTTAGGATTAAAATTAGGATTTTAATTTAAATCAGCCAACCCAAGCTACCATGGATAGCAAGCCTTTAATTGCTAACTATGCCTAAATGGATGTGCTGGAATTTTCATATCTGTGCGGGTGTGTGGGTGGTGCTTTAAAGTTTTTTAATGACTGCTTTAAACTTATGTATAACTGTATATTTATAACTTATTGTACCTTATTAGATACTTAAGCTGTGTCCCAAAAAGCAGGACACAATTAAAACACAAAAAATTATTAGTATAGGAGTGGGGTGCCTGGGTTCAGTACCCCACTCAGCTATGAAGATACCTCATCGAGTTATTGTGAAGATAAGAATGGGGAGAAGGAATGAGAGCTCAGAAATGCTATTTTGAACTACAAATACCAGAATCCTCCTGCCAGTCTGGGAGGACAATATATGCCATCTTGAGCTCTTTGAAGGAAAGGTGGGATGTAACAAATAAACAAATAAATAAAAATAAGTGGGATGTATTAATTGCATCCACTGGAATCGTGGAGGCTAACTCTGGCCCAGGGAAAGTAACCTTTCCTGCAGAAATGATGCAAGTCTTCTCTCCTTACATATAAGTGGACAAAGAAAGCCAAGGAGAGATCCTGATATACATGAGGCCACCACTCACCTTCATGACTCATGCACAAGAGGGGCCAGTGACACAGCCAGGATACCATGTGACTGAGAGCCAGGGCAGTGCAGTGGTTATTGTATTGGACTAGGACTTGAGAGATCCAGAGTCAAATCCTTATTCATTAAGTGATCTCCAGCCAACCATTTTGTCTCAGTAATCTGAGCTACCGTACAGGGTAGTTGAGAAAATAAAAGTGGGAAGGAGAGAAGTCTCTTGAGCTCCTTAGAGAAACATCAAGCTATAAACATAACAAGAAAATAGTAACATACTGCAGATTCAAGCACAGAGAGAAGTCCATTTTTGTCTATAACTCACCTGTGCAGAATGGGAAGCTCTCCCACCATGGTTGCCCATCAGGAACTTCTCTGCTTGGCGGTGTGAGCATAGTTTGGCCACCCAGTTATTGAAGAGTTCTTGGGATTTTATCTAAAATGCATTAAGCAGAAAGGGGGCATTAAACTGAAAAGAGTGTAAACAGAGACCAGAGAACAGGGATCCTTTCACACTACACAATTATCACTATGATACTACTTCAAGAGTGATGGCTGCATCCTATACAATCCTAGGGCATGTAGTTTGGTAAGGCTGTGGAGTACTGTGTGTGTGTGCGTGTGTGTGCGCGTCTCCAAGTTGCCTGTCAACTTATGGAAACCCCATGAATTTTTCATAGGGTTTTCTTAGGCAAGGAACATTCACAGGTGATCTGCCTGTTCCTTCCTTTGAAATACGGCCTACAGCACCGAGAAAGCCAACATGATTCTTGGTTGCATCAACAGGAGTATGGTGTCTAGATCAAGGGAGGTAATGGTACCACTCTATTCTGCTTTGGTCAGACCTTGTCTGGAATACTGTGTCCAGTTCTGCACACATCATTTCAAGAAGGATATTGACAAGCTGGAGCGTGTCCAGAGGAGGGTGACCAAAATGGTGAAGAGTCTGGAAGCCATGTCCTATGAGGAACGGCTAAGGAAGCTGGGTATGTTTAGCCTGCAGAAGAGGTGGCTAAGAGGGGACATGATAGCCACGTTTAAATATTTGAAAAGATGTCATATTGGAAGAGGGAACAGGCTTGTTTTCCACTGCTCCAGAGACCAGGACCAGAAGCAATGGATTCAAACTACAGAAAAAGAGATTCCACCTAAACCTCAGCAAGAATTTCCTGATGGTTAGAGGAGTAGAATGGAGTGTGGTGGAGTCTCCTTCTTTGGAGGCTTAGAGGCTGGACGGCCATGTGTTGGGAGTGCTTTGATGTGTATTCCTGCATGGCAGGAAGTTGGACTGGATGATTTCTGTAGTCTCTTCCAACTCTATTATTCTATGAGTCTATTATTCTACCTGTAAATACTCCTTTTTATACTGCAAATCCCTGAGTTCACAGTCTGGAACCATGGAAATTAAGGCACAATATAGCACTGTGATTGTGTAGAGTGACAGGTCCCCAAAACAGGTTCAAGGAATTTTACTGTTCGAGGAAGAACAGGAAATGATACCCTCCTCCACTCCCACATATACACACAAATCAGAGGGTCTAGTAACCAAAGCCACAGAAACTTGCAGAAGTACTATTCCCCTTTTCCTGACAGCAGAGACACAGCAATAAACTTTAAACTGAAATAATTAATACCTTGCTATCCTTTCATAACCCTCAAAATCAGTTACCAGAGGTTGATAAGACTAGGACAATACCTACCGGGGGCAAGAGAGAGATGGAATTAAACAACAGAAGTGGTAGATATGTGCATTGATGGTTCCCACACACTGGAAGTAGATTTCTAAGCCTGTATCCTCAAGCTGGAAATGTTTTGAACTCAGCAGATCATTAGCCTAATCCAAAACCTAATCCAAATTTATTTCACAGCAGTAATGATTAGACACAGGCTGTCAACACAGGTTCTATGACATCTTCTATGAAATTCTGTTTTCATTATGGGAAGATACGGTAGAGCAAGTTGCTAGGCGTCATGGCTGCAGATAAAGCTTCTCAGAAAAATAAAGTCATGGGACACACAATAAGTCCAGAGCTTCTGCACAAAACTGTCTGGCTTAAGATGGAAGGTGGTTTCCTAGGCTCCAGCAAACATTTCATGAAACCATTAGAACATATGGGATTCAGTTTTTCACTCTTTGGGAAATTCTAGGAACACATGTTCTGGAAGTTATAAAATCATGCTTTGGCAATGGATGCACACAAGTGATCTGCCAAGGGCTGAGATACACCCATCCCTTCCCTACTGCTTGACACACGCCCACATACAAAGCCTTTCTCTACACTCAAATGCCTAGATGAACTCACTTTTATGAACCCTGGTTTTTATAGGCCTGCAGGAACATCCCCTCAACTCTAAAGCCTGGACTAAAAACTCCGGCAAGCTAAACAAATAAGATCTTACCCTGATTTAGAGAACTTTAGGCAGGCAGCTGTATTTCTGTGGATAGCTAGCGCTCCCTGTATAAGCCCTTACCATGGTTAGCGAACTGACAAGATCTCTATCAGATCATTCATAGGATTATTATATGTGCATTAACCACAGTGTGAACTGTTAATCTGTTTTCCTGTACTCAGCAACTTTTTGTAAAGCCAGCACAGCAGATCAGCAAGTAGAAATTTGTTTTTGGATATCATTTGTCAGATCATGACCTTCAGCACAAGAGACCAGCTGGATCAGAGCAACAGCCTATACAGTCCAGCTCCTGTTCCCACAGCAGTCAATAGGATCATAGAATCTTAGAGCTGGAATCACAGAGCTGGAAGGAATCACATGGGCCATCTTGTTCAATCCCCTGCCGTGCAGTAATATACAACCAAAGCGCCTCTGAAAGATGCCTATCTAACCTCTGTTTAAAGACTTCCAAAGAGAGCGTTTCCACCACTTTCCAAGGTAATTATTTCACTGTTGAACAGCTTTTACAGTAAAAAAGTTATTTCTAATGTTTAGGTGGAATCTTGTTTCTCATACTTTGAATCTGTGTACTTTGGTCTGTGTTCTAGTGTCTGGAGTGACAGAAAGCAAGCTTGCTCCATCTTCTACCTGACATTCCTTCAGATATTTAAAGATAACTATCATAGCTTTATCCCCCATGAATTGGACTAATCCTCTTGTAAAGCTGGCAAGCAACACTACACTCCATCCTCACACTAGTTCTCCTACTTCCCAGACTGAGCAAACTGAGGCCTCATGTCTACAGTATGCCAAAGGCTAACGAGCATTTGAACTCAGGTCCCCAATGATATTTTTCTCTGTACCATTCCTTCTTTCCTCTACCAGCTACATGCAAGTTGGCAATGCCATCTCTCATGCCACTGTCCCTTAACTGGATAAGGTGCCCTTGTTTGGACCCATTACCTTAAGATGATAAATGTTATCTTCTGTGTCCAGGTCTACCCGCTGAGCCTTCTTGTTGACTGACATGACTGACAAGCGTACATCAATGGAGCCATGCAGCTTTCCTTTCATGACCTGGGAGGGAGAAGCCACAGACAGAATCATGCTGGTGAAATGAACCATTATCCTCCCTTTTAGCTTATTTTCTGAGTGCTTCTCTTTAATCATAAGTGTTCCCCTTTGGCCACTTCAGCTCCTGGATTCCCATAAACATTACCACACCAAAATCTGGGCATCCCTCCAAACTATACTCACATCTTGACGCGTTGTGGCATATTTCAGGATCCCATCTTCCAAAACAAAATAGCGCTTTGAGAAAGAGAAGGGGATGGAGAGGAGAAGAAATCACAAATTACAAAGAATAATTACTCTGTCTGAATTAAATCAAGCAAGTAGGACCTGAGGTTATTCTCTAAAATTCCTGAAAGGGTTGACTGGCTAAATTTCAAAACTGCTTCTTACCACAAACAGTGGCCAAATCCCAAAATGTGGATCAGATGAGTTTACTAGTACAGTTGACCCATCACATTCACTAGGGTTGGGGCATAGGAGCCCCACAAAAGTGGAAAAACTGCAAACATCAAAATGTGTGTGTGTTTCTGTGGGATAGAGGCCAAGGCACAGTGGGGAGAACAGGCACCCAGGGTCCAAACCAAGTCAAGGAAAGAGAAGGGGAGGTCAGCATGGTGGCCCTATTCTTCTTCTCTCTTGCCCATATCGTTCCTTGGGTGTGTGGGTGCATCGGGAGAGGATTTGTGGTGCTGAGAAATTGGGCTTCAGTTCACCCTTAGCTGACCAGGGAGCAGCTGGTGGTGGTGGAGGAGAACCAAAGACTGGTTTTTAAAGGGCAGCACAGCCTGATCAGACCCATCAAGAGGGAAGGAAGGTTTCCTTGGGAAAGAAGCACTTAAGACAGGGGGCAGAGGTTGGAGAAACTCACAAAGAATCATATCCTTGAAAGTTAAACCCATAAATGTGGAAGGCTGATTGTAATATGATCCAGCATATTATAAATTATTCTTTATTAGTTACACGCATATCCCCGCCTTTTCTTTCAGTGAGCTGAATGGGGCATATAATGGTCTCCTCCTTCCCACTTTATCTCTCCCAACAACCCTGTGAAATAGAGACAAAAATGACTTGCCCACTGAGTTTTATGACTAAATGCAGACTTGAACCTGGATTTCTCAAGATCTAGTCCAATACTCTAACCACCCTTTCACATTGGCTCTGCCTGATTTATATAACTTGGAGCAAGCAAAAAAATTAAAATTTTAAAAGAATTTAAAAACTAGTAAAAAAGTTGGAGCATGGAGTGATCCCAGTCAGATTTCCAGACAGCCAACTATGGGCATTTTGTTCCATTCATTTTCCATTCCTTGCAGAGCAGCCAGTTCACATTCTGTGGCCACTGAAATGTTCAAGCCTTATTTTATCTGGTTAGGGGAGTTTCCTTCCCTTCTTTACCACAGCTACAAGTGTTTTTCACCATAAAAAAAGGCTTTTTTCCCTACTTCTGTAAACCTTAAGATTTAGCAAAGCCCACATATATTTATTTCCCATTTTGGCATGGCTAGGCTTCATTTTGATTAAGTAACAGGTAACAGATGCTTGAATGTCAGAAACAGAGAAAATTAAAGCACCATGTCAGTGGGACACAGAATCCATTCTGAGGTTCAGCCCAGACTTTAAGGAAGCTATCCAAAGTGCTGAACTTTATGCCTCGAACAGTTTCAGCACCTTGGACAGTTCCTTTAAAGTTCAAACAAGAGATCCACCTTTACAGTGGTACCAGACAAACATCTGAACAATTATATTTTTAAAGATTGGCCAACGGTGTGATAATTATCAACAAATATTATTTAAAGGGAATATTATTAATAATATTAATATTAACAAATATTATTTATGAAAGCCCACATGGCATAGTGGTTTGAGCACTGGACTATGACTCTGGAGAGCAGGTTTTGAATTTTCACTCAAACATGGAAACTCACTGGGTGATCCTTGGCAAGTCACATTCTCTCAGCCTCAGAGGAAGGCAAAAACAAATCCTCTCTGAACAAATCTGGCCAAGAAAAACTTGTGATAGGTACACCTTGGGGTCACCATAAGTCAGAAATAATTTAAAGGCAAATAACAATAGCAAATATTTTATGAAGATTCAGAATAAATTAAGGAACTGGGCTCAGAAGACAAGAGAATGAAGTTAATAGAATCTGTAGTGTGGAGATCTGTGGACTTTCTTCTTTTCCCATCTCCAAATACAGTCTGTGTTGATTTAAAAAAAAGTTTCCATGCCTTTACAAATCAGCACATAGCTCCACTGACTAAACTTTATTTGTGCACATTTTAGAAACATGTTTTTGTTGTGTGCCAACTAAGCTAATTTGTCATCTCTTTCTATATATATAGTTAAATTTGAGCCTACTCCAGAGAACTATAGAAGGAAGAACAGAAGGCAGAGCAGAATGTTTGCCCAAGATCTGCTTCAATCTTCTTCATTCATATAATTTATTTCCGATACAGGGTGAACTATTTTCGGACAGAGCTATTTTATCTGAGTTTTTCCTCAAACTACTAAAACCTGTGAGGGATAAGCCCTATTCCTAATTTCGTCATATCAACATACCAGATCCCTGAAATGGACTATAGAATGTGAGATTACAGGGAATCAACATATGCTAAACATGTAGCATCACACCCATTACCCTAAAACGGAAGCAAGAACCCCTACAGAGATTCTTCACACAGCCAAAGCTCTTACCTTGTGCCAACCTTTCAGGGGCCATTTTCGCTTCTTGAGCAGGTAACCTTCTTGCCTCTCTGGCTCCTGGATCACCCCACCTTGTATCTGCAGCTCATCCACCACTTCCCAGCTTTCTGAACCCTAAAATCCAAACACACACACACACACACACACACACACACACACAACCAGAAATGTTAACGAAAAGAAAAACTCTGGCAAGGACTTTGTGCTGTGCCCCAAAGGACCAAGTAAAGGATAGTACCCAATCATAATTTCTAAACAGAAATGGCACTTTGTGCCACAACACTATCCTCTGATTTAGAGATCACTCCCACGGCACTCAAGAATGCAGGGGGATAGGTTATGGGGTTACACAATGGGGAGAGGTCACACCTGCCGAGCAATGCTGTGTTTGGAAGACACGGTGCTGTTGGAGCGGGAGGGCGGTGGTGCCCTTTTTGGAGAAGAAGGGTCTTTCTCATGGCTACCCATCCCAGTGGAGGTTGCCTCTCTTGCCGATGTCTCTTCTGGATGCCAAGGAACGGTCAGAAGCGCACCTTTTGATCAAGACTTTCTTTTCATCTCCAGAACTTAAGATTCAGAGGGCTGCCTGTGAAGAGAGGATATAACAGGTGGATTGCTTAGCAAAAGAAAAGACAATGAGAATCAGCGCTTTCTACAGAGGAATACTGAAAATACTTGTGACAATTGTGTAACTGGAACAAAGAAATGAGAATTCACAAATTCAAAACAGAGGATTATTTCAGTGTGGAAAAAAAGCTTAATCTGAGTTTTCGCTCTATTTTTATTTTCACCAATGGCATAATGGCTGCTTATTTTTAAAGCAATAAGTTATTTCATTCATATTTGTATGCTCCTATAATATGTACTAGAGTCAACCCTTCACATTTGGAGGTTAGACTTTCACAGATTTGATTATTTGAAAGTTTCTTTAAACCCGCCACCACCACTACCACCACCTGAAGCGCTTCTTTTCCAGAGGAACCTTCCCTCTCAATGGCATCGATCAGGCAACACAGCCCTTTAAAAATCACCTCTGGTCCTCCTCCTCATCCACAAGCCGCTGCCTGGCCAGCTAAGGGCAGATTGCAGCTCAACTGCTCAACACCACACCCTTTCTCGATGCCCTCTACACCCCCAAGGAAGGAAATGGGCAAAAGAGAGGAAGTATAGGCCCACCATGTTGGCCCCCTCCCTTCCCTGACCTAATTTGGACCTGGGTGCCTCCTCTCCCCACCATGCCTCAGCCCTCTTCCCACAGACATACACACACATTTTGATATTTCTGATTTTCCACTTTTGTGTGAGTTCTGTGGCCCTCACCCTAACAAACGTGGAGGGCCAACTGTATTACAAATTAGGACCGTGTCAAGATATTTTTCTGCCTGAGGCACAGGGGATAATGGTGCACCCTGCTCTCAGAGACAAGGTACATAATAGCCTAGACCTGCCAGGTTACTCTAGCAGTTCAGGCAGGATATCGCAAAAGAACATCCACACTTTTCCTGAGAGTAACAATACAACGATAATACATTAAATAAGTAATCACTGACTGTTCTTTCACGGCATTCCAAATCTGCTGATTTAGGCAGCCAGCTTGCTCCGCCTAACGGTAGGACCACTCCTGGCAATCTTAGCATTCTTCTCCTGCCCTTTTTAAAAAAGGCCTATTTCTAGCTCTGCACCGCAGAAAAAAAGTAAAAAGCCATTATTATACATAAGATTTCTACAAAAGGTTTAGGAGGTCAAAAGTGTGGCAAAGCTACCTGAGAGGTGGGGAAACTTCAGCCCCCAATCCCTTTTTGCAATCCCTAAATCTCCCCAAACCCCTAGAACTCCACGTTTTTTTCCTGAAATGGCCAAAAATGTCAGCTGCAGCAAGGTTATGCAGAAACACCCATTCTACCCCCAAAGTTATATAAAATGGTAGAGGGGAAAATCCACTAAAAACCAACTGAAGATACACATTAAGTTCAGACAGGTCCCAATTTCTGGCCAAAAGCGCAACCCGATGGCCTGTCATGGGTGTGAAAACTGGCTCCTATTTCTGGGTTAGATGAAACTCCAGTTTTTAGGGGTGGCAGCCCTCTGTTAACCTTCAATCTGGTCCATCCTTCTCTGTCCATGCTTCTCTGTCACAACTGTCACCTCAAAAGATGAGCATCTCATTACTTAGCTAAGCTTTCAGCCTTCTTCCATTAACAGCTTTCCTTGACCCTTAAAGAAGCTCACCTCGGCTGTCCCCACAACACTGCATCACTCTCAACGATTATTCCAAATTCACCAACAGCAGCAAAACAATCAGAATCCAGACGGCAAAAGAACCCTGAAACCTCCTTCCTCAAAACTGTTGCGGGAAAAAATAATGCAGGGACTGAATATTGCTAAGTCTGGATTCCAGGTTTGACTGGGCTTCAGAATTTGCTAAGATCAATCCTATGCATGTTTACATAGAACAAGAGTGGGCAAAGTGTGGTCCATGGGCCATATGCTGTCCCTGTAGGGCAGTTTTTACTTCAAAATGCCCAGAAATGATCTCTAGGGGATGAATAGGATATTTTCACATGCTTGGAGCCTCTCCAGAGGACCCCTAGACTCCCCCAGGGATCAAAAAAAATTTTGTGATTTTTTTTTAAAAAGTGCCTCAAAATGTCCCAACATGCTCGCTAGGGGTCCAGGAAGACCCCAAAACATGCCCCATGTTCTGTAAAGGGTGTTTGGGGGCAAAAATAATAGTTCTGTTTGTTTTGCAGGAGCAGATTTAGCCCTCTGAGGTCTTCTGAAGAACTAATGAGGCCTCCCAGTCTTCCACAGTTGATCACACCTGATTTAGAAATAAGCCACACTAAGATATAGACTTACTCTAAAGAAAGCATGCACTGAAATGCATTCTCTGTCATCTTCTCAGGATCATTAAAAGAAAGGAGCAATATCTTAAGAGTCCGAATCACTGGAGATGTGGAAACTTTACAACAGATGTGACAAACATGTGACCATCGAGATGTTGCAGATCTGCAACACCCCATCAGCCCTAGCCAGCATGAGGGATTATGGGAATTGCAGTCCAGTCACATCTGGGATAACAGCTGTTCTCACTTGATCAGCAATTTCATCTTTTGGCTACCCAGCAATTTGTTAACAACTGGATGATTTTGAGGAGATTTGTTCCCTCTTCAGTCTGATGCCAAAAATGTTTAATGATGGCTCTCATGTTCACAGACCCAGACATCTGACAGGCTTTCCCCCCTCCCAGACTTATTTCCAGATTCAACTTGTCTCCTCCATCCTCATCTGAGCCCAAAGAACTGCTCTAATTATGCAAACACGACAAGATACTGTCAAGCAAGTACACAATGCAGATTTTCCCCTCGTTTGCAACATTTGATCTGGCTGTACACTTTGGACCCCTTTTCCCTGATTGCGGAATTAAGCAAATAAAGCCTCTAGATCAGGATGCAGGCTTTTCCCGAAAAAGACAGAAGAAAGATTGGGGAGGGGAGAGAGAGAAATATGATCAAAAAGAAAATGAGAAGAATAGGTCACAATGCCATCTCAATGACAGATTTACCCACCCCTACAATAGATGGATTACCTGCGTGGCTTGCCTCCATGAAACTATCTTTGTACCTTGCCCTTTTATCAAGTTCACCTGTTCCCTTGCCAACTCTTTATTTCCTGCTGCTGCTTTGTATAAACTGCTCTGCCACACCCGTTTTGCATCTATCCTCCCTTAGCAAACAGGTTCTCAACTTGCAGCCTGTTCCTATGTGTGCTTACCCAGATGTAAGTCCGGCGGAGCTCAATGGGAGCGAACGTGCACAGGATTAAAGCCCTGAGTCTCTTGTTCCCTTCTGTGTTTCAGGCTGAAACCCGAAGCAGGAGCATGGGTGAAAGGCAGTAAGAATATATACAGTATATGGATTTAGATTTCTCATTCAGGCAAACTGCCCTGCCTGAATGAAGGGAAGGAAGCTAGTAAGCAAATCATCAGTTGCATTCAGAAAAAAAAAACCCTCAAGGGTCATGAAAGGTTTTTTGGTTTTGAACTACAGCTACCATAATCTCCTATCCTGCATGGCTAATAAACTCTGGTATATTATTAGAAGAATAAGCTCAAATCTGCTGCAATAAGCTCAAATCTTTACTCTTGTTTTGAGGTACATGCATAAGAAACTTCTCTTACTAACTTCAGTAGTGTTATGTCCGGACAAACTGTGATTAGCTTTAACTGTGGCTACACTCAAACTCTGGGTTATGACACTATGATTAAGATAAATCACAAATTAGGGTTTCAATGGAATCTAAACTATGGCCAATGGAAAACCAAACTGAAAACTTCCTATCTGAAGTGGGGAATAGGATCCTTCGTACTTCCCATTACTGGAGCTTCAAAAGCTTAGAAGGAAGGATATTTCCCTGTGCTCTGGGATCCAGTCTTGCCTTCTGTTGTTACCAAAAGTTTCAGAAGGCTCTTCCAATACGTAGTGGGGGCAGATTGCCAAGCAGACCTCAACCCCACCTCAAGCCTGTTGCCTAACACGTTTGCTGTTCCCATCCATGAAATGGCCCAAGCTCTGGCCTTGAGACAGATCATCACATGACCAGTAGGCAAAAAGAGATGGGAGCATTGTTCAAAGCTGGAAGGTTTCTGGATGAATATATTATGCTGCTGAACCAACAGCAGCAAGTCAGTCACCAAAAATATACAAGTCATGAGTCCAGCTGAGTCAGCGTGTCATTTATTGCCAAGTAGAGTCCAAGTCAAGTCACTGAACTGACTTGAATCCAAGTCAACTGACTCGAGTTTACATCACTGCTTTACGCATTGACTAGCCTGGAATGGAACAATATAGTGAACACTTAAAAAGTCTGAATTTTTACCATAAAGTTAACAATGGGAGGAAAAATTCAAAACCAAAGGAAAGAAAACCATTTTAAAAAAATAATTTTTGTGCTCAGTTAATGGATCCCTCTGAGGTCTCTTGACCAGTTTTTTCCCCCTTCTGGTCATTTTTGTTCATGATTTGATTATGCCAAGGCTGAATTCTTACTTTCCATGTACTGATCACAGCCACATTAAAAAAAAATTTAGGTACACAAAGTTATCTATCTGACCATAAAATGAGTGTGTCCACAACCATCAGTGTTCATGCTGACAGACACTATGAGCAGGACACCATAATTTTTAAACAGAGAGGAAAGATACTTTTCACCATTATTCAGAAATCAGGAACCTAAGTCCTGATAACCTCTCTAAGGGCAGGAGCAAGAATCCTAAGAATTTGTTCATGTTGCTTTTTGTTTGTGTTGCTTTTTAAAATTTCAGGTTCCTGGCCCTCTACGTTGTCAGTAAACATTTTGAAATGTATAGAAAACAGCTGTGATCGAAAGAATCTTAAAAGCATCAAAAGTCAACATTTGGAAAGAACAAGTTACATGAAATGCAATTAGCAGTCCTAGTTACCCTTCGGTGCAACAAGGGTGTAGTGAAGTTATATTTAAAAGCAAAGTAACAAATTTGAGTAAAATTACTTTACTGGTGTAATAAGTAACAGTTTCTAGTTACTTTCAAAAATATCCAAAGACACATAGGAGCTAATCACATGCCATTATTATATCACAACTGCCTGGCATTGTCTTTGCCTGGAGCTTCTCATATGTTTTGGCTCTCCCACTGCTTATACCATTCTGTACTATCACTAGGTTGTCTGGAAATTGATTCTTTTCCCACTGGAAATACTCTATTAATAATCCCCTGTCTTGCTGTGGTTTACCAGCCATTTGGGGCATGAATGTTTCATTCTGCTTTGTTGCAATATTGAGAGCATAATGGGCACAGTGTGGATGTGGTTTCATTGCTCGTTCCCTGGGGCTTCCCTGAGAATTTCCAGCAGGGAAACCTCTGAATAATGCCAGTGATTGGGCTGAAAGGACATTGGGATTCCCAAGAGAGCTGCTGTACATTTGTTCTCCATTCTCTGATTTGTTTGTTCGTATTATTTTAAATTATGTGCATTTTTAACAAGGGGAGTAGAGCAATAGTGCAGTTCCAAAGTAATCCTATTAAGATTAATGCCCAGAAGAAAGCATGAGATTCAGGAAAAACTTAGTAAAGAGTAAAGACACAAATGTTTAAAGAGCGATATACAAAAGTAGAACTAGGAAAGTGTTGGTTCAGAGGAAAAAGCATTTTAAAAAATGGTGGAAGTGGCATGGTGTGTGTTCATCTTCTCAATCTGGGCAGAGAATGGAAGCATTTCCATCATTATGTATTTGTGTAATTGTGCAATTATGTCTTCTTGACCCTTTTTTTTTTTTAAACAAAACACCAAACATGGAGCAGGAGGCAAAGCAAGCAGTGTTGACTATATTTCAAGTATGAAAAAGCAAAGAGAGAAACTGATGCCACTGAGGCACAAATGCATTGATGGTGTGAAAGAGTGCGCTGCCATTTCACTACACTTCAAAGTATGGCAGAATCGGTTTTCAAGCAGAATGACATGAAACAACTAATTAGTGCGATAAGCACCTTAGAGGCATTTTGACAGGAACTTTTCAAGTTTTATGCCATCTTCTTATGAATCAGACAGGTTGTAAAGAAATAGAAAAGTAACAAGAAATATCATACAGTATTTTTCCACACTACAATGAATAATATGCAACCTAATTACTCTGAAGGCACCAGATCACATCTGATATTAGAAGCTAAGGAGGGTTGGGTCTGGTTAGTGCTTGGGATGGTGAACTGCCAAGGAATACCAGACCCAGTAGGGAATCTTCAGTGTAAGAACTGGCAAAACCACCTCTGGGTATTCCTTGCCTAACAAAACCCTATGAAATTAATGGGGTCACCATAAGTCAACAGGCCATTTGATGGCACACGCACACCCAATGAATAACAGTAAAGGCTATATTTTCCAAACACTTGTTATCAAGTTAGAGGAACACATAGTTTTGAAAAAGGGAAAAAAGGAAAATTGACAAATCGCTGATGCTCAATATACATTCTTTGCAGATTTTGGAAACATTACTTTTCTGGATGACAACCCATAGGATTCCCCAGCCAGCAGTGACTGGAGGATTCTGGGAGTTGTCATCCAAACGAGATCTTCTCCAAGATCTGATTCTTTTGTGCCTCCACCGACCAAACTGAATAAATAAGACATAATCAATAAGGCTGAGAGTCAGTATGATGTAGTAGTTTCAGCATTAGACTATGACCCTGGAGAAGAGGGTTAAATTCCTGGCTCAGCCTTGGAAACCCACTGGTTGACCTTGGGTGCATCACACACTCTCAGCCCCAAAAAGACCCTGTGACAGGTTCATCTTAGGGTTGCCATAAATTGGAAACGACTTGAAGGCACACAACAACAACCATCTGTAACAGTGGTTTTTAACCTTTCCTTTACTGAGAACCTCCTGCAAACATAATTTTTTTGCTGGGGACTCCCAAGACTTAACTCAAGATTTAACTATTTAAATTTAGGCTTAAATATTCAAATATTTATTTAAATTGTCAAATATTTATTTATTAAAGGTTTCTGTAGACTAAGATTCAAATCCTCACTCAGACATTGAGTGGCCTTGGGCCACTCACATTTTCTCAGCCTCAGAGGAAGGCAAAGGCAAACCCCCTCTGAACAAATCTTGCAATAAAGAAAAACTGTGATAGGTTCACTCTAAGGCTGCTTTAAGTCAGAAGTGACATGACTTGAACACACACAACAACAAAGTGCTGCTAACAGGGGGAGGTTCTTTCCAGTATCATGTCTTTCCCCTTTGAAACCTGGCTTATGGCAACCCTAAGGCAAACCTATCATGAGGGTTTTTCCTCGCAAGATTTTTTGCCTTTGTTTTTCTCTGAGGCTGAGACAATGTGACCTGCCTGAGGTAACTGAGTGGGTTCCATGGGCAAGTGGAGATTCAAATTCTGGTCTCCAGAGTCATGGTGCACACATGCCTGCCACTGTGTCCCTTTTGTCACAAACATGGTAGCGGGGGTATGGGTGTGCACGCTCAAACTCCTCCCTCCTTTGCAAACAAGGCAGCAGTTTCAGCAACCACAACTCCCTCCCCCAGCTGCTACATCTCTGTTGGTGTCCAGCAGCAGGGCTTCATGGACCCACTGTGACGGCTCTGCAGATCCCCTGGGGTTCCCAGACCCAAGTTAAGAACCACTACTCTATAAGGTTAAGTGTGTTGCCTCAGTTGCTGGTTGCACATGTTGTCATTTGTATGACAGATCTGTGCATCACTATCCACATTTGCACTCAGATTTTGTTTCCTGGGTTCGGATGAATTCCAAAGAGATCTGATGTTATGGGAGAGAGATTTTTGCTCTCCTTTCATGGCAACGCTCCCTTCCCTCATAGCTAAATGTAATACACACTGTCATTACTCATCCATTTTGCGTTCTTCTTCTGCCATCCCAAATCTCCAAATTTAGCACACCCACACCCCAAAAGTCAGCAACAATCTGGATCTGAACAGACGCACCAAGCAAAGTTGATGCAAATGAAGCTTGTTTGCAAACATATTGGACTGATTTGCGTAATTGGGTTTGCATAAGAAAAAATAAGAGTCAATGTTACTGTGTATAGAATGTGAGTTTTTTGTGGATTATAGAAGAAAATCAAAGCATGCAATGGAGGATGTAGGTACTCAGCTGACCCTCATAGAAAACAAATTCCATATAAATTCTGTCCCAGTGAAATGTCCAATTTTATAATCAGCATAACGTAGATACAAGTGCAGCACTTCCAGTGTGTACAGGCCTTCAAGTCACCTGTCACCTTATGGTGGTCCCATGAATTTTTCATAGGGTTTTCTTAGGCAAGGAAAACTCAGAGATGGTTTGCCAGTTCCTTCTTCTGAAATATAGCCTACAGCATGTGATATTGGTGGCTGTCTCTCATCTGAATACTAACCAGAGCTGGCCCTGCTTAGCTTCTAAGATCAGACAGGATCTGATGCCTTTAGGGTACTGAGGCCCTCACATTTCCTGACATACACGAAAAATGATTTTTCCCAAGGAGATAGGTTCTTATTCCACAGTCTCCTCATTCTCCATATCAGTCGGTCTTTCTACAGTCTTCCACATTCTGATGATCTCTAAATATGTTGGGCTCCCACTTTTATCACCTCCAGACTTACTGGCCATTGGCCATGTTGGCTGTGGCTGAGAACTGGAACAAATCATTTTTGGACTACAACTCCCATAATCCCCTGGCCCACAATAACTGGCCAGAGGATTTGAGGAGTTGTAGCCCAAAAGTTCCTGTTTGGTCATTGCTAGACACTCCCACAAACCATGGAATGCTGCCTCTAGTGAGGCCCACTCGGCCCCAACATTTTTGTATTTCCCATGCCAGGTACTCCCGGGCATTCAATACAATATGACTGGGGAATTTTAAAATACAGCCATTGTGCCAGTTCATTATCCCTACAGTTTATTATTCTTGGAGCAAAGTGTACTTTTGTATTTTGGTCTATATTTTAACTTTCGTAAATTTTAACAGTCAAAAACAGATTGAGCCTTTTTTTAAAAAAAAAGTATCTAAAAACCAATAGCACACTTATAATTATTGCCCTTATCATTTGAAACAAGCTTTACATTTACCTTTTTGTACACAAACCCATGTGCATTAGCTTAAAATCATCACCGCAAGGCCAGCTCTAAAATCTTTACAAGTGAGACATCTGTTATTTTCAGCTCATAGATGCCTCTATCACCGCAGAAGAGACATTTCCTCTTCTCTTTCACATAGTCTTAAAGCGGGGCCATGTACAGCAGGATGAAAGTGCGAGTCAGAACCAAGGGGGAAGAACTAAAGAATAATCGATCGGTCGATTAATTGACAAATGCAGCCACACACCCCAGCCTAGGAATATTGTGAGGCTTAAACAAGGCCCAGCTGGACCAGGAAGCCATGCTCTGACTCCTCTCTGGTCAGAAAGATCTCATAGGTTGGGAGGTCCTCCCCACCGGAGAAGACTGCTTCCTACCTTGTTTATTCTGAGACCTGAGATCCTTTCACACTACCCAACTATAGCATTATTATTCCAGTTTAATTGCCGTAGCTGCAGCCTATGGAATCCTGGGCTTTATAATCTGAGGAGGCATCAGACCAATCTAAACTGCAAATCACAGGATCCTATAGGATATTGCCATGGCAGTAAAGTGGAATCATAGTGCTATCACTGGATAGTGTGAAACAGTCCCACACTTTCTATTATTATTAGTAGTAGTAGTGGTAGTAATAGTTGGGTCCCCACCCCCACCCTGCTTTTCCCAAAATTGGGACTTAAGGCAGCTTATGGCAAAATGTCCTTTCTTCCTGTTTCCCATCAACAGAATTCCCACTTGCAAGCCCCAAATATGTGCCACATGGAGCCGTATTTTTCTTACATGTGACTTATATACTTGGTGCTGGTGTGTTGCAATTGAGTGCTAAGCTAAAACCAGAACTTGCAAACAATCAGTATTTCAAATTACAACTCCTAGAATTGCCCCAGCCAACAGGGCCAATTGGGGGAATTCTTGGGAGCTGTTGTCTAAAAAAATAACCTGTCCAAGGTTTAGTCAAAACAGTCTGTGTTGTTCATTGATGCATGAGTGTCTATTTTTCAGTCCCTTTCCATCTCATTGAAGTCAAAAGGGAGGAAATTCCTTGTATCAGGTGTGAATTGGTGTAAATTTGAACTGATAGTGGGGGTCTGGTCATAGGTTGGACCATACTGGATACAGTATCTTTCTTTGCAACTTCAGCCCAGTGATAGGAACTACCTAAAATATCAGTAAGTTGAAATTTTTCTAATAAAAAGGGGCAATTTAAATTTATTTTTTAAACTGAGGTTACTGATTTAAGGTATTTCCTCTGTTATTTATTAATCAATTTAAACACAGTGCTAAAGGGCCAACAGATTTACATTTCCAAGCTGATTCTTTATAAAATTTAGTTCTTGTAGATTTTGTTGTTGTTGTTGTTGAAAACTGTTTCTTGCTTTGCGTCAGCTCTGCAGGGTTGGGGAATTACAATGTTCAGGTCACTAGGTTCAAAGCACTTAACCAACAGTAAGTAATTCCAGTAGGATTAAGGATCCATGTGGGAATTGGTAAACTAAAGAAATGGGAAAGGTAAGGAAATGTAATTATAAGAGAAAAAGAATGGGAACGCAAGAGGACAGTTCGGGTGGGGTGGATGAGAAATGGATTTTTTTAAAAAAAAAATTTAAAGCTTTTTGCTTCTCTCTCAAGGGCAAAACTTAGGTCCTCTTTTGGACTGCAACTCTGACAATCCCCTGTCACTGCTACCCTGGGATGCTGCTTTTTAAAGCCAAAATATCTGGAAGCCCAAGGGTTCCTTGCCCTTGATTCAGCAGCAAGTTCTCACAGAACGGTGGGAAGTTGCCTTTTACTGAATGAGACCACTTGATCCACCAAGATCAGAATTGTCAACACTGACCGGCAGCAGCTGTGCAGTTTCAGCCAGCATTATTTCCTAGACACCATAGACTGAAGTTTGGATCTTCTACATGCATATGTTCTGCCAGTACCATACCATACTCATCAACTCCTCTGATTTGGCAGGAACAGTCCTCATTAACCCTCTGTCATTTGGTTTTAAATGGTTTTAAAATGTCCCAGTTTCTCTCTTTTCCTCCCTCTGTCCTCCTTCCTCTTCCATACACTCCAGTTAATGCATACTGAGGGCCTTTCCACACTACACTCTTACAGTGTTCTTATTCCACTTCCAACATCCTGTGGAATTCTGGGGTTTGTAGTTTATAGAGCTCTCTGGCTGAGAAATCTAAAGGCCCCTCCCTAAACTGCAAACCCCAGGATTCTATAGGATGTTGAAAAGTGTTATAATAGCACTATAACAGTGTAGTGCAGAAAGACCCTGAGTTCAAAAGCAAAGGTAGTTTGCACCAAGTTAACTCAGGGAAGATGAGAGGAGCAGGGAGTCTTGCCCTTCCCAGCAGACTCAGGCAAAACTAAACCGCTGCAGCCTCTCTCCTCTCCTATCTGTTCTTCCTCTTTCATAATTTTTGCCATCTTGACCACACTCTGATGTTGCTCAGCCACTTGTTTTCATCTATGAAATGTTGGAGGGTACGGAATTATGACCCTTTGCTTACTATCAGAATTACTAACTGATACTTCCAACCCTTAAGTGGTCCCCTCCATAAGCAGCTTCACAATTCTGGTTTGCTGATCATTCACACTTCTTTTCACTCATCCCGCATGTAAAACTAACATCACTACAGCTTACAAACTTTGCACTTAAGAAAGATGAATGCTCTTTGCTTGGTTACAGGAATGAACCAAAGGATTAAAAACACCGTGGGTTGGGCAATGGATATTTTTAGAGAATGGCTAATGCAATCTTTTTGGAGGTGAGGGTTATTTAGTTACATATCAAAATACCGACCTATGGTTATGTCAAAGTGCTAACTTTTGCTATTTTGCTTGCCCACGCATGTCCCAACTTTCATCTGTGAAATACTGGAGGGTATGAGATGCAGCCCCTCGCTTGCCTCACCCCTGCTGAGAAATAAATAGGGACTGCAAGAGAGTACAGCAGTAGCTCCTTTTCTGCAACCACCACTCATTACAGAGGGACATGCACAACAGAACTTCCTACTGGACTGCTCCCTTAACTTTTCTTTCATATACATACGCACAAACAAATTTTTGATTGCAGTTATTGTTAAGCCTGTAACAAACCTTGCCAGGGTGGAGCTGCTGTTCAGGGAAACCACAGTATCCCCCCCCGCAACCTTGTCCCTCATCCGTTTTTCAGTGTTCTGTCACCATCGAGTATGCTCAGTTCTCACTAGGTTCTTTTTCTTATGTGTGGGTGGGGGGGAGGAATTTCCCCTAACCTTAAGACTTCCCCACTCCACAATTCTTCGTACTTCTGCCACCTTTGGGGTTTCCCCAAGCCTCCTTTTTTTACACTCTGGTAATGCTTCGGCAGTGTAAGCCACAGCATTCATTTCTGAGCTGGAAACAGAGAAAATGATTATTTAGTTCACCAGAGGCTTTCTGAATGTGAATGTCTGCTTACACTTGGGTGCTTTTTGGATTCTGAGAATTAACAACAAGATAGTAGGGAAGGAGAACGAAGTACCTGCAGTGGGAAAGCCCTATTCAGAGGACAGCTTCTTTCAAAGATTTCCAAGCTGCCTACCATCTGTCAGTTCCAGCAGAGCCAGTCACCTGCCTCGGGTGTTAAAAATAGGTTTCGGCTTATTAAACAGCAGCTTTTCATTAAAAGAAAAAAAAGAGCACCGTGTGTACAGTTGTGCCACAGATACTACAAACTGAAATGTTTCTAAAACAGAACTTAAGAACTGACTTGAAAGGTCAGCTCAAAGGTTTTTTTATTTCCATTGCTTACTAACTTATATTCCATCTTTCCTCCAAGAAAATAAAGACAGTACACTTGGGTTTTCTTCATCCACTTTACCCTTACAAGAATTCTGTGAGGCAGGTTAGACCACAGGCAGTGTCTGGCCCATAATCATATAGGGAGCTTTGTAGCCAAGTGGATATTGAACATATATCTTTATAATATTAGTTTGATTTATTAGTTTAATTCTCCAACTGTAGCACCCCACTGGTGGTCCCATTTAGTCTAGCCTTTCCTCAACTGGTGCTCTCAGATTTGTTGGACTATAACTATCATCATTCCCAGTTATGATGGCTAATGGCTGTGTAGGTATCAAACTGCTGAAGACAGGTAACAGGCTCTAAAAACACACACAAACATGGCACGACAGAGCTTGTCATATCATGTTATGTGCCCTCTGCCCATGGAATCACTGGTATCCTGCCCCTAACTATGTAGGTTCCATTTGTAGTTTGTATGGCTAATAACCACTGACAGATTTATCCTCCAGTAACAGGTCCAGTTCTATACAACAGAGCAAGTGTAACAGTCATGAGAATCCTTTTAGGTATTTAGACAGCCCATTAAAGACAACATTCCAGAGCTTCAGAAAACAGGTTGGCACCAAAATGAGATGAAGAGAGGCACTGAAATAGTTGGAAAATTACAAAGTGAAATAAGTCAATATGCCTAAACCTTGCATGGAAGACAGCTGGAATTATGATTTTTCTGCATTTATAAAATATGGATTCAGAACACTGTTTAGTTAAAATGCCCATCAACATTTGCAATAACTAAATAAGTGACATTTCTCAAGCTCTAAAGTAAATCAGTGGCAGAGACAGTGATGAAGTAAACAGAAGACTTATAGTTTTGTTTTCAGAGCATCTGATAAGTCCATAGGGAGAAACATCCCATTTCATTCCAAACATATCCCACATTGCCTCTGGAACAGTAAACAGAATCCATCAGTGCTGAGGTTTCCAGCCCCTGGTCTTTGATTGTATGCCACAAAAATGACCAGTGACATTTTCAGTTCTATCAAGAAAAGCATCATTTTCAAGCCTTGAGAAGTTAATAGAACTGCTGCACTTCGTAACTGGCAGGACTCCATTTAGAATAATAGCACATTCAGTCCCAAGTACTACTGCTCTGGAAAGATATTTGACAGTGTTGGAAAAGGTTCAGAAGAGAGCTACAAGCAAGAGAACTGGATCTGAATGGCAAACTGGAAAAAGGCAGGCTAAAGGAACTAGACCTGCTTAGCTAGAGAATAATTTATTGAAGAGAGAGCATGATGGTGTAGATACAAACGGGACTAACACAGGATGTTTTGCAAATATTTCTAAAGACAACAGGAACAATGGGGTTAGAAGAAATGGGTTTAAACTGCAAAGAAACCAATTAAGATCCATGCTCCTTCCTCCTTTCATTCTTCCTGTTCGCTTTTTGTAACATCTGATGAAAATATCTGAAGACCTTGAAAATTTGCCCTTTTGGCCTGGCATAACAAAAGTATTATCATGTTATGAATTTTGAAATTAAGATTAAACACAATCTCAGATAGTACAGTCAGCCAGTCAGCACCTTCAAGACTGTAACCAAAATAGGGCTAGTAAGAAATAAGGGGAAGATATCATCCTGCTAAAAGGATCCCAACTTCAGAGTAGAACTAATAATGCAATAATATGTGTGCCTTCATGTCAGCTGTCAATTTAAAGCAACTCTATTATTGGGTTTTCTTAAGCAGGGAGTACTCTGAAGTGGTTTGTTATTGCTTCCTTCTGCAAAAGTACCTCCAAAGAGGGGGAAAAACAGCTAGGAAGACAAAAAGAATTCCAATGAGAACTCGGAATGCTTTATAGCCACAAAATGTAGAGAAATAGTTGGAAAGAAGAGGGAGGAAAACTGGGGTAGGGTTATACTGGAAGGTCCTGCTTTTTTAGAACCCTGAACAAAAATTCTGCTGTTAAGAGGGAGGATAGACTAATACATTTGCCACTTGATAGGAAGAATTCCCAAATGGAATTATCAGTACAGCAACAGAAGGTAGGAATCTCTTTCCAAAATTTGGGAAAGCATTCTTCCCACAAACATTGCAGGCACAAATTTTCTGCCTCAGGGCCACAAACTGGAGTAAGACTAGATTCCCACGTGTACATTCATCACGTAATGACTGGAACATCAAGTGATGACTGTTGTGAGATCAGGCCTTCACAGAAATTCACAGACAGAATTTTTAGATTGTCCAACAACAACTGAAATGTACTGTCATCCCTTCACATTTGTGAGAGTTAGGAGCACAGGACCTCTGTGAAAGTGAAAAAAACGTGAATAACTTTAGGCCCTCCCAAACCATATTTAACACACAAAAAAGTATGATCACCATATTCAACCCACCGTGGATTCCTTTGAGGCATCAGGGTTCCTTCACAAGGCAGAAATGGATGGCTGGTGGGGCTTACTGTCACCTCCAACGCTGCCCCACACCATTTTTAAGAGAGACTTACAAGCCTTGTTGGCAGTTTTTCAGTCTTACGAGGCTTGCAGTCCCTATTAAAAATGGCACAGGGAGGCAGCAGAGAGGTGACAGCAAAGAATCTGTGAATAATCAAATCTGCAAAAGTGAAACCCACAAATGTGGAGGGCTGACTGTAATCCTTTCCTGCAGATATGGCTTGTGCATTCAGTTTCAGGTCATCCGAAGCAGGTTCATAAAAGCATGGATACCACTCGGTTTGCCTAAACTCCATGGCTGCACATGAAGCATGCATTTCATGTGTGAATGAACACAAGCAGTGACAGCATCAAAGTTCTGTCTGTGGCATTCGATCTCCAATGATCCATTCACACATCCAAGACGTTTTTGTAGCATGTGGCACTCTTCAGCTAATGAATGAGAATTTGCAAACCACGCCTTTGGTGATCCCTGAGAAATTTCATTTCAAAGAGTGGATTGCTGGGAATTATTTTCTGTCTGGAGACTGCTCCTTCCTTGTCCATAAGAACACAAAGTAAGGTGCTCCATACAGAGTCTTTCCACCCCCAGTACCTAGACAAATCATACACTGAACCCAGACCTTTTTGAATTTAAAGTCTGTCCTCTGCAACCTGTCAAGCTGTCAATTTTCCTTCAAGAAGCCATCCTTGACCCTTCCTCCCCCCGGCTGTTTTTTTAAAAAAATCCCTTAGCAAAGGACAAATCGCTTTTCTGTGCACGTTCTGGAACAGAACCCAACCGACTCTTCACTCAACACTCACCCATAACCCAGATTCCTTTTCTATGCAACAGCACAACAGTCCTCCTGCCAAGACACCTCCAAGTCAAAAGTTCAAGCTCTCCCATTTCACAGCGCGGCAAAATCCTTCCCATGACCCTTTCCCTCCCTTGACCACAGATCAAAACTCCGCAGACTTTGCTTCACTGATGCAGGGTCTATTCATTCAACATCCACTGCCAACTCATTTTGCGTATCTTTCCCAGAAGTCAAAAATCAATCTTCTTTCCCTATACATCCCTTATATACTTTGGAATGGGTGCAAACTTTCCCCGTGGGCCTACAGTCTCCTAAAACCAATATCGCCATCTACCACGGGCAAGATGCCTCCCAAATACAGCACTCCATCTCGCAACCCCCAGATCAATTGCATTCCACGGGCCGTATTTCCATCAATCTATTTCTGCTCACCTAAAAAAAAAAAGAGAAGCCTCTTGATTTTTCTTTGGATTCCCTTTCAGTGTCTTTTCTAGGCAGTGAGGGGGAGAGATGCATTTATGGTTTTCTGTAGCACAGAATATTTCTGCAAATTGGGAAATTCTTCCCTCTCACCCTTTCTATTCCCCCCCCACACACACACACATTCTTTTCCTTTCACTGATCGAGATCTCTCATCTCTCTCTGACAGGTCGACACATTTGCCCTATTAAAAATAGAATATGACAGCTCCTCTTTCCATTCTCCATCTGTCAAGCCGGTGGGGGAAAGTCCAAAACAACCCTTCCTTTCTTCTCTCTCCAGGGCGAGGTGCAGAGATGCCCTCCCCAAACAAACAGAGCAAAAGGGGGTACGCCCGCCCCCACCCGTGGGGAGAGAGGGCTGGGGGGCTGGGGGCTGCGCCTTTATTCCACCTACCTGCAGGCAGCTGCGATTCTCGCTCTTCTTGGGCTTCTCTCCCTTTTGCAATTCCTGCAGCAACGGCTGTCTGTTGCCGCGGCAAACCGGAACCAGGAAGCAGCTGCCAAGCTAAGCCGAAAAAAGCCCGCTTGGGTCTCTGCCTCTCGCTGGTCCTCTTGAATTAATCCGATTTTCTTCTTCTTTGGACGTGACTCGCCTCTGCCACCCTGCCTCTTGGAGGACCGGTTCCGGGCGACTCCCGAGTCCCTCCTGGAGCATCTCGATGATGCCAGAAGTTATCTTTTGATACCTTCCGAACAGAATCGGCTTCTCTCGCCCAGGTATCTGTTTGCAACAGACAGCAGGGCGACGTCCGGTCAATCAAGATCGTAACCCTGGGCACGCTTACCTGGGAGTCAGTCCCATTGTACTGAATGGGGTTCCGTTTGATACATATAGGATTGCATAGTTAGTAGTCAATTCCGTGAAGCTCAGCAACCTTGCTCGTACAACTCCAAAACGGCCATTCAACAGGAGAGCTTCTAGGTCCAAAGCACAGCAGTCATTTTGTCGAGCTCAATCACTGCTCCAATAGACAAGTGAGGTCTGCAACAAAATGTTGCAGTGTATCACCAGCTTGTAATAGGAACGTTCCTGTTCATGGTGCCAACCAGGCACGTCCCCTACCAAAACATACCTGCCAGCACTTCTCATTTGAAAACTGGGATATGTGCAATGTCAGAGTGTGGTTACAGCAAAAGTTGTTAATGTGGAAGAACGCACAAGCTGCAGCAGTTTGCTTTTGCCTGAGCCTAATAGGAAGGGCAAGATTCTGCCCTCTCCTCTCCCTCTGCTCAGTTAATTGAGTGGAAACTATTTTTGCACTTTGAACTCGGTTTGCAAAAATTGAAGTAGGGAAGGAAGGGGGAAAGTAGGCGGGAGGGGAAAAACCTGGGACATTTTGAAAGCAGCTGAAAAAGTGAGGTGACAAGAAGATTAATCAGGACTGTCCCAGCCAAATCGGAGGGCATACCAAAATATTTAATTTCTTCCCACCATCGCTACAACTTTTGTGATGGGCCTCTCACCAGCAGCAGTTAGAGGAAGGAGTGGACTTCTCATCCATGGCTGTATAAATCATTATAAATCATTGAATGATCCTTTAAATGCATCTGTAACCCAAGCAGTTAAGGTAACTTCCTTCTGGATTCCATTTCAGCCATGCTGCAATGAAGGAATAGTCTGCTATTGTCAGTGAGGAACAAGGAACATTTGGCACTCCAGATATTTTCCCTTACAACTCCCATCAGCTCCATCCAGCATGGTCAATAGGCAGGGACAGTGGAAACTGTACTCTAAAAATATAGAGAGGACAAACTGTTCCATGGCCTTGATGTATGTAGCTACAACCTGGCTCTAAAAGAGATGCCTTTATCATATTTGCATGTGCTGTCTTTGGTGATCAATAATCATTGGGTTATTATTTTGGTTACGCCAAGCATTTCTAACATGGAAAGTCATTGTGTCCTCTGTACCATGCATTAATTTTGAAAGTCAGAACACCTATTGCAGAGAACATTGACATGGGTTGTCCCAGCACAAATATATACCATCTAATGTATACTATTCTTTATGATGTTAGGAGTTTGACATTTAAAAACCTCTCCAGCAGAATATAGTCAGATATAACAGAGGCTATTTTGGTTAATTACTATTCTGTTGGCCTCAGTCCCAGAACAAATTACATTACCTGTCTCTATAGTATGTTTGCAGTGTTCTACCGAGTAGCAAACACTTGTGCTCTTTTGAAAGATGGGTAGTAATGCCTGTTATATGCAAAGTGTTTGTTCCTCCACTGAGTAACCGCAACTGTAACCACAACCAGCCCAAACACATTTTGGATTATAGAGAAACAGTTCAGAATGCACCTTTCTGAAACATTCTTTTCATCATATTGTATTGTACAAGGTAGGTTGTTAGATCACACAGGGACCATTTACTTGTTTTGCAAAATTTTAGCAAATTTGGGAAATCTGGGGGATGTGTGCATTTCCACCACATTTACGCCCAGGAGAATCTTTTCTTTTTTCTTTTTTTAACTGGAAGTGATTTTTCCCTCACAAAAGAAAGCATGATATACTGGTTTGGGTGCTGGACCTAGGAGTCTGTAGACCAGGAGTCAAATCCCTGCTCAGCCATGGAAAGGCAGTGGGTGACCTTGGACAAGCTACATTCTCTAAGACTCAGGGGAAGGCAAAGGGAACACCCCTCTAAACAAATCTTGCCCCCCCCCGCCAAAACCCTACCATAATAGCATCGCTTTAAGGCTGCCAAAAGTTGGAAATAACTTGAAGGCACACAACAGAGGATACAGCCCAGGACTCCTGAATGGGTCTAATGCAGCTCTCTAGCCTTCATAGTTGCCCACCACTGGAATAGGGGCTGGATTTCTTTAGTCATCCATGTAAGTGTGATATGTGTCAAAGCATCATGTGTCTCCTATATAAGCAATATTCCAACATTCCAACAAGCCACCTCTGAGAGTTTTTATTCAGCACAGGTTCTTAAAAAGCAAGTTCTGGCCCTTTGACTGCAACAGTAAGCTTGAAAGTGTGTTGCCACCTTGTTAGATCTCAGAAATTAGGGGGCACTGAGTACTTCATGGGCTATTAGCAGAAAAGTCCTTACTTTTAAAAGCAATTTCTTACCTTAAAAGCTCCATACAGCTGGGACCCAAGTATGCGATAGAGCACTTCCTCCCATATCACCCTGCTGCAGCTCAAGAAGTTTTTAGGCTACAGCTCTAACAATCCCCAACCCGCAGAGCCAGAGAATTCTGGGAAATTTTTACCAAACAAGTAACTTCACCAAATTTGTATCCTGTCTACTTACTGACCGCTCTCAGTCCTTCTTCCATCCAAGGTGTAACTCATATTCACGGGTCTTTTTGACAGTGCCCCTCCCACAACCAGAGACTTGCTAGAATTAACTTTTAAGAGCTAAAACCATATTCATTCACATGGTAAAATTAAAAAAAAACCCTATATGTGTTTTATATATTCATACATAATCAAGTTGCAGAATGATTTGGCTTAGAACAGAAGCACCAACCTTCTTCCCAGAGTACCAGTTATCGAAGAGTAATATACACAACAGGTTCATTAAAAATATCTAATATTACAGCTTCAGACATGTGGTATAATTCTTTATGTCCTAAAGTACAGAGGGCTTTATCACATACATAAAGATTATGCTGTGTTTAACACTTTATTCCTCTACTTATCAACTTAGGTCTATTGTGATCTAAAATATATTTCCATTGGGTTACTCAATTTGCTGGGTTCTTTCCATGCTTGCTGGCTTGGCATATAAATCTGTGTAGATGTGCATCATGTATTAACCTAATATTCAGCAGGAATCTGTACTCCAGTATCCTTCACTCATGATCTGCTCTTTATTCTGTTTCTCTTAATCCACTGATACACAGAACGTAGTCCTATCAAATGGGCTCCATCCTCCCAGACATGCAACACACAGATCCAAGGTGACGAGCGTTCATCAAAGAGTTTCTGCCTTGTTAGGAGTCCCCGTTTCCTTTGATTCATCTGCCTCGCCACTCTGCTGTTTAACATATTGGTCCAACAAAGAAGTCAAATGAAATGGACCACGCTGCAAAAGTGTGCTGGTCTGGGATGTCATGAGAGAGAGAGCACCCACGACTTCCCCTTGGGCAGTCACCATGGATGGCAGCTTGGCATAGTTTGTGAAACCTTGTTGGCTGAGGATTGCATTGTCAACATAAACTCCTGGAAGGATTAGACAAAAAAGATGTATGAATAACATTCACAATTTTAAAATAATATACAAGTATATTACAGAAACTGAACTGTCCAGTTTTAGATTGACAGAACATACAGAGATGGGTTGGCTTTTAAAAATGAATATTTAAATGATTTTCATTCTGTAGAATAATTGTTTAAAATAACTTTTTTTTTACACAGTTACACTATTTTATATATTGAACTTACTGAATTTTTTAATGTATTTTAATATGTATTGGTTTTCAGATCTTGTGAGAACTAGCATGGTGTAGTGCTTTGAATGCTGGATTCCAACTTTGGAGCCCAGTGTTTGAATCCCCACTCAGTCATGGAAATCTACTGGGTGACCTTCGACAAGTCACAGCCTCAGAGGACAGCAAAGGCAAACCCCCTCTGAATAAACTTTGCAGAGAAAACCCTGCAATAAAGTCACCTTAGGGTCTCCAAAAGTCAGAAATGACTTGAAAGCACACAGCAACAATAAAGTAATGCACGCATTGAGTCTCACTATTGTAAAAAAGGCAGGATTGAAAAGGAAAAGGAGAAATTACAAAACTAAATGTTGGGAGGAAAATTTCCACATATTGTCACAGGTGCCTAGTATATGCAAGGATGTGGTAAATAAATCCTGTATCAATGAATCATTTTTTTCCTGCCACATTTATACCTTTTTTTTTCTTTCATGATTCCCAAACGGTCTCTCATCTAGACAGTTTACAGGATGGGTGGACAGATTTTGGAAGGATATACTTTGTTTTTTAACTGGAATCTTGAGGTCCAGCAACCAGAACATTAACAAGAGCCAGATGCTTATGGGAAGCCAACAAGGCAGAACATAAGTCCATTGGCACCATAATGGTCCTGTTCTCTAGTTACCGGTATTGTGAGAGACTGTGCCTCTGATTCGGGAAGTAATAAACAGGCATCATGACTAATAAGGATACATAGCCTTATCCTCAGTAAATCTGGCTGAATACCTGTTAAAATAGTCTAAGCCAGTGACCAATATTACATCCTGTGAAAATTAATTCCCCAGTTTAATTATGTGCACAGGGAAATGCAAAATATCTGTTCAGGAAGATGGACACAAAGTTAAGGAACAAGGTGCGCCAAGCTCATGATCAAATCAGGAATATATTTTCTTGATTTCGGCAGCATAGTTTCAGAAGAAAAGTTGTTTTCTGCTATTAGCATTACTAAGCAACTGACAATAGAAACCCTTGCTGATATATTGCAAATTGCTTACAGATCTACAGGATAAGGAAACACTTGGTTTCACCAACAGAACTGACTCATACGCCCTTTCCACATGTGGAGGTGGAAACGGGGGAAAACGCGCCGAAACGGAGCTTACCGGCAGCCGGGTAAGTCCGTCGCCATGTGGAGCAGCGCGAACTCGCTGCTCCACAGTCCTCCGGCGTCCAAAATGGCGGCTTCCGGCTGGCGGAGGCTCTCCATCAACCGGAGAAGCTCGCCAGTCGGAAGCCCGCCCCCGGCAGATCTGCAGGCACGCACTAGTGCGCGCCTGCAAATCTGCACCAGAGCCCGACGACGGAGCTGCATGGGGCTGCGCGCTCCGTGCTTTTTAAAAACCTCTGAAAAGAGGTTTTTAAAAAACATGCAGCGCCGCCAGTTCCGGTCGCTTCGGAACGGATTGAGGTGCGGAACTACGAAAAGTAGTCCGCCCCAATCCACTCCATGGTGCAGACGACCTCCATCGGAGGTCGCTCTGCACCGTTTTAATACCACAGTGCGGAAAGGGCCATAAAATTGGCACTCCATAGGCCATCAAGTACAACCCTTGCTCAATGTAGGAAATCCAGCTAAAGCATACCCAGCAGGTAACCATCTAATCTCTTTTTGAAGGTGTCTGGAGAAAAAGACCCTAGCAACTTGCTAGGTAACTGGTTCCATTGTTGAACTGCTCTTACTGTCAAGATGTTCCTTCGAATGTTCAACTAAAATGTATACTCCTGTAACTTAAAACCATTAGATCTGGTCCTACCTTCTGGAGCAGCAGAGAACAAACCTGCATTCTCCTCTTTATCACAGCCCTTTAGAAATTTAAAGACTGCAATCATGTCACCCCTTACTCTTCTTTTTTCTGGTCAAACATACTCATCTCTCTCAACCTTCCCTCATATGCTTTGTTCTCTATACCTCTTATCTTTGTTGCCCTTCTCTGAATTTTTTCCAGCTTGTCTATACCCTTCCAAAATGAGGTGCCCAGAACTGAATGCAGAACTCCAGATGAGGTCTGGCTAGTGCAGAATATAGTGGGACTATTGCTTCCCTTGTCTTGGAAACTATGGGTCTATTAATGCAGGCTAAAATATCCTTTCAGAGCACACTCACATCTCTCACACTCAAGCATCCTTCTCTTTGTATCACATGTGTCAAGTGTTAAGCACCTAGCACTCCAGTGGGAGCACTCAACAGATCAGTGGCAGATGCCTCAACACTTACCTAAGAGGTTAATCTGTGGCATACTCTTCAATACTCTCAGCATTTCTTGTGCCCTTGTTTCTGGACTCACCATTAGAAGGTTGCGGTCAACAAAGAGAGGGAAGAGGTTCTTGAACTTGGAGTCCAAAAGAAAAGGTCTCACAATCTGGAAAGGAGACAATAAAATACCTGTTAAACCACAAGAGCAGTACCAAATGGTATCTCTTCATGGACAAAAGGCATCCAACAGAGGCTATCCTGAACAGAACAGGGAAAAAGATACAACCCTGAGAAAATAACATGCCAAGCTGAGGTAGAATTCTAGTTTTGATCCATAGCAGCAGAAACGAGTCCAAAAAAAGGAGAAAGAATGCAGAAATTACCTTCCCTAGTTTATTCTTTAATTTGAGCCCAAGCATTGGTCAGTCCCTGAATTAAGATCTGATAAATAACTGGCTACATATTGGCTAAAGATGAATAGAAGCCCTCCAGAGAAAACTCTCCTATTTTATCAACTTTGTTTCACTAGAAATTCCTTGGATGCCTTTTCAGAGCAGACATTCAAAAACATATTTCTGCATTTCATCAGAGCTCGGAAATTTACTTCTTAAAAAGCACTTTGCTTCAAACTATTATTCTTCATAGTTTTTGGGAAAATACAAAAAATAGAAAATACAAAACACAAAACATAGTGATACCTTTATTAGGCCAACCAAAAAGTGCAAAAAACATTACACTAGCATTCAAAGCACACTGGTTTCTACATCAGATAAAGATGGTAAAAATCATCCAGGGGCAAAAAAGTGACAGAGTCACGGGCCTGTATGTTGTTTGAGAAGCTTGCTTATGATGGGTATTTAAGGAAGTTTTGAACGCCATCTTTAAATACCATGTAAATACCCTAAACACCATCTTAAGCAAACATTTTGAACAAAATCTAGTCCTGTGATTCTGACATTGTAAAACTAACCTGAATATGTTATACATTACAATGCAAATATCCCACGTATTGTGTTACTTTGACATTGCTGTCCACTAGCAACAACAAAAAAGGAACTCAAAGGTAACTGCATTAGTTGTAACTCATTGCAACCAAGCTCTGAATTTCACCTAAAGTAAAATTCAGTGGCAACAGGACACTGCCTAAGAGAATGCGACAGCAGTAGCAGGTTGTGCTCTTCTGCCTCTGAGAAATGTTTCTAAAGACAACACTGAAGGCACGAGTGCTAGTTCTCCACCCGTCTTACATAATCTTGTGTATGGGAGCTTTATTTCAAAGAACGCAGACACTGCATGTTGCATTTGTAGAAGAACATTTATATAAAAAGTGCACCTCATTAGGAAAGAATTTAACATGGATGTTGTACTTCCGTAGCCGATGCCTCATGAGTATCATGTCATTTCCAGGGACATAGTTGTACTGGCACACAGCAATCATTTTATTCTCAAGGAATGTTTGCTCCACTTGTCGACGTAATAGCCTTACATAGCCATTTTCCTACAGAAACAGAAGAAATTTGTTTGCAGCCTTTGAGACTGAGATGAATGAAGATTCAACAAGCTCTAAGCAGATTCTGCAGGGCAAGAGGCATGTGGAATACACAAACAGACATTTCAGATTATACTCTCAGGTAAAGTAAAGTTATAGCTTTATATATTTTAATCGTTACAGCAAACAATCTGCATATTTACTTGCGAGACAAGAGAATTAGAAACTCTATCTGACTCTTTGATTTCAACTGTCTTTTTCTCCTGGTTATTTAAAACAATGATTGAAATCAACAAGGGAACACGTCATTGCTACACAGCCAAAGAAGCATCAGAACTAAATGAAATGTTTGATTCAAATCTAAGCTCCACTAGAAAGTGTTCTTGTTAACTAAATAGGCAACATGTGAGAAAACTGTAAGGTTTGTCACAGTTTCTGGGAACAGGCATGTCTAGATTTTGTCTTTTGCCACTCAAAATCCTTGAACAGACTTTTGGTCAAAATTACAAGTCTTATCAAATGCAAAGGTTACACAGCTGATGGACATAAGGCAAATTAGAATATTTCTTGAAACTAAGAACATAAGCAGGCATTGGCTGCACACAGCTGCAATGTTATTTTGTCAACCATAAGAGCTACAAACCTTTTTTTAAATTTAAGACTTTTGGGTTGTTTCTGCCGCATGATGTGGTTGACTCACTCTGTCTAATAGGAAGGCTAGCCCTAAGAAAAAACAGAAGGCACTGATCCTGAAGCAATTTCTCCAGAGCTTTATAGACAAAAAGCAAAACTGTGCCCCAGAGCATTTGATGTCATTTGCTCTCAGTGAATCAAACTCATCAAGATAAAGTCTTAAATGACACAGAAATCACATAAACCACATTGCAGCTGGCAACACCAACCATGAAACTGTGAGGGGGAAGTATGACATGAGGACTTCCTAAATACTCTGAAGGCTTGGAAGCTAAACACAGTCACGCCTGGTTACTATTTGTATGGGGGACTGCCAAGGAATAACAAAATCCTGTAGGTTATATTTCAGAGGAGGGCACTGGCAAATCAATTCTGAGCATTCTCTTGTCTAAGAAACGCTATGCAATTAATGTGTTTGCCATAAGTCAATAGGTGACTTATGGGATGCACACAACAACACAAGCATGAGAAGTCTCTGAATTCACTGCTGCAAGCCTTCACATAGTCACAATTCACCCAGCAGGGAGACAGGGTAAGTGGACATTACTATTACCTCTTCCACACGTCTGGCATGGGGTTTGATGCACTCCTCTGGGACTGCAGGTTTTGGAGGTATGTATTGTGTCACCGCCATTAGCTTTTGTCGCATAAAGTTCATAGCTCTCCAATGTCGAGTAACAGCTTTGGAGCCATGGCGGATATGCTGAAGGGTAGGCAGCCAGCCTGCAGCAGTAAAAACACAGGAGAATCTAACTAAGGTACAATCCAAAATGTAGGGCACTTTATAGGCTTCAATAAGGTGTATGAACAATCATTCCAAACATAATAACTGAATTAAGGGAAAAAATATCCATCCTAATCCCTACCCCAGCCGTCCAGCTACCACCCAGATCAACACAAGAAAGTAGCAAGCATTAAGGGATGCTTGCTACTTTCAGTTCACTCATGCAAACCAGACAAGTCGTAGACTAAGACTGTCACAGGACCCTTGATCGCGAAGGGCTCAAAATGCCAACTGTTTAAATACCTTCACTCAGCACTTCAGTATGCTGCTAACAGTAAGGATCAAAGTGAAGAGAGAAGAAAAAAGGGATTTTCCTGATGTAGCTTCTTCTGTACACAACTGCAGGTAGTATTTAAACCCTCCTCCCATTCATAATTTTATAGCCTTTTCCTCCTCAGTAAGGCATTCAAAACACAACTAGAAAATGTTTTTGTTGTTTGGCAGTTACAAATGTGTAACCTAGCGTTACAAATCTGTGACAGTTTCGTATTCATGATCCCCATCTGTGCCCTAGTTCAGAGGATACATTGGGAATATGAAAGTCCACTCCACCCCCATTCCTACTTACTGGGCTACAATTGATGGGGGTCTGTTCCTCTGTCACTTAACTGTCACAATAAAGATTGGGGGGGCGGGGAGAATGTCAGTCACTTGCTTCCTGAGTGACAGAGGAATAGATCCCTGTTGATTGCAGGAGCTGCTGACGAGGAAATGGGAATGGGGTCTGTGAGGGTCAGGCCAGGAGCAACTGTGTAACTATGACACTGATGCACTTGTAATTACCCAAGAGAATTTGGCAATTATTCTTATTTCTTACCTACCTTTCCTTATGGATCAAAGCAGAGATCAGTGATAGATTAAACACATAACACCAGTTAAATGAACATATAAAGCGAGTACACATTAAAGTCAATCGATCAATACTTTAAAATTCATAATTTAAAAATAACATTGAAAGGCCTCCTGGAAAAGACTGGTCTTTACTGCTGTTTTAAATGCATAGAGCATATCCAACTGATGAATCTTCTCTTAAGGCATTTACAGTCTGGAGGTAACCAAGAAAATATGGGCTCAATACCCTAAAGGCACCAGATCACATCTAAACTGGAAACTAAACAAGGTCAGCTCTACTTAGTATTCAGATAGGAGACCACCAAGGAATACTCGGTGCTTTAGGCTATATTTCAGAGGAAGGAACTGGCAAAATCACCTCTGAGTATTTCTTGCCTAAGAAAACTCTATAAAATGTGTAAGTTAAGAGGCAGCTTGAAAATATAGGTGCACACCCCCACACACACACCAGTTGTTAACCTAGTTTTGGCTCAATGAAGTAGGTGTCCTGCAGAAAACCTGTGGGTACGGAGCAGATTATATGGGAAAAGACAAGGACAATTTTTATCCGTTTTGTTACTACATTAATCATTATTCCAACTGACGACAGTAAGTTTCACAAAAATCACAAGTTACAGAACATATTTTTCAACAGACTCGATTCAGTTATATTAATTCCTCTAAGCAAGAGAGCTATAATCCATAAAACCTCATAATAAACCCTCCAGGTACAACAGGACTATTCATTGTTCTTGCTGCAACGGTCTACAAAAGCTACTCTTTAAAAATCAAATCATTTTATTTTCTCTTAATATACCAAGCCTCCTTGCCACAACAGTGACATAGAAAAAAAACACACTAGGGATTTTGAGGGTATATTTAAACAGGGCAAGGCTCAGGGATTCCTTAGATATCTTGAATCTTCATGTTTTCTTCTAAGAAATCTCATGCACTACTCCCGTTTAAATAACGATTCCTGTCGCTATAAACTCCTCCATGCCTCACCTGTTTTGTTTTAGTGATCTGATGGTTGGCATAGGCCATTTCCACACTAGACTGTTACAGTGCTATTATTCCACTTTGAACATCCTATGGAATTCTGGGGTTTGCAGTTTAGGGAGAGGCCTTTGAGGATTCCAGGATTCCATAGGATGCTGACAGTGGAATAACAGCACTATAGCAGTCTAGTGCGGAAATGGCCATACACTGGCAAATTAAGTAATACGCAGCAAATTGCACCCCTAACAGAATTGCAACCAGAGACGCCAGAAATGGATTTCCGAGAAGTGGAGGAAAGGAAATTAATTATAGGAGACTGCCTTTCAATCAGGGAAAGATATTTAGACGTTTGATCTCAACGAGGCTGAAGAATGAGAGGAAAATAAAACAATTAGTAGAGAAAAGCCGGAGAGGAAAAGTGCTCTAACACTTCGCCACTCTTACCAAGCTTGCAAACGCCGTTCCGCCAACCACTGAGAGCAGCCATCTTGCGGAGGTGTGGAAAAATGAAGAGGAGCATTATGGGATAGGAACAAAGCCTTCCTGGGGGGAGATTTAAAGGGGAAAGAACAATTTTTCTTAAAAGTAATTTCCGCAGTGTGTGCGTGGGGGGGGGGGGGGGGAGACTGTTTACGATGCAAAGACACAAGACTGGTCATCTCTCTCTTTTTCTAGCTCTCTGAAGAGGCCACAAAATAAACCTCGTGACTCTTACCAATGGGCACCAATTTCTTACCAATTCGCAACTGCCTTGCGTTTTGTGAAAGCTTCCCTGCATAGATTTTTCATGCCACACCTTCTCAGGAGAGAAGAGTTCTCTGCGATGATGGTTGTTGCACCACGTCCTTTCCCAAGACCCTGATCTCTGGGTTGGGGTGGTGGTGGACTGTTTTCTCAAATTGTTGTTCGAGAGTGAAGCTATCCTTCCCGAAGCTCATTAAGAACCCACCCCTTGGATGGTGTTGCAATTGTGGGGACCCGCCTCCCGCCCCAGCTCGATCCCCCACTGTCGCTTTCAGGCCGTGAGAGACCCCCAAGCTGTTGCCAAAGTAATATATACAGGCCATTTCCGCATTAGGCTGTCATAGCGCTATCATTCCACTTTCAATATCCTAAGGAATCCTGGGGTTTGCAGTTTAGAGAGGGGCCTCAAAGGCCCCTCCCTAAACTGCAAACCCCAGGAATCCATAGGATGTCGAAGGTGGAATGATAGCGCTATAATAGCCTAATGCGGAAATTATATTCCCAGGCCAGGCATGGCTAAGGACGTCTCAGAAAAGGCCAACGCTTAGTAGAGACCTTGCACTAACAAAGGAAAAACCCCAACCCATTCCTCGACCACCCCCGGTTATTTTAAATGCTGTTGCAGCAACGTTATTGCGAATACTCTCCCCAAAGTTGCTTTCAGGGGCGCCTCTCTCTCACACGCTTATAACCCGCCCTCCTCACGCTGTTGCTAGGCAACGCAACGCCCGCCAACCCACGCTCTGGAGCGGAAACCGCGCGAGCCTCGCGCCGTTCAGTGCGAAAAATCCTTCAGAAATCTCCCGTTTGTTTCTGGGAAGAGCCCAGCGCCTCTGGCCAGCCTCCGGGCGACCGTCTATTGCTAAGCTGAGCTAGTTGGGGTTCAAAATTCTAGTGTGGTAGCTCCCAGTCCACAAACCTCTCACAGCCCCCGTTTCCAAGGTAACCCCGCAGCGCTCTCACACACATCTCTCAGGCTTTTCTTGTTCCTGGGATCTGTATCCATGCTGGTGACGCATTCCTCAGTCATGCTGGGAGGTGAGTAAGGTTGTCGTCACGGGGCCTTCAGGGGCAATGCCTGTATTTGCGTATGGAAAATATGCAAGGATGGATGTACACGTGCAGTGTTTGGGGGCAAGCTGAGGGAGGGGGGGCTTGATCAAGTGATGCTCACCCAGCACCGCATGAAACTTGTCCGTCCTCAACCCTTGTTTCAGGACACATCTGAACCAAGATCATGTCCTCCGTCCCACAAGTATGGCCATTTCCGCACTACACTGTTATTGTGCTATGATTCCACTTTCAACATCCTCATCTTGGGGTTTGCAATTCAGGGAGGGGCATTTAGAATTCTCAGGCAGGGAGCTCTTTGGCCTCAGTAAACTACAAACCCCAGAACTCCACAGGATGTTGAAAGTGGAATAACAGCACTGTAACAGTGTAGTGCAGAAATGGCCTATGTCTAACCATTCAGAAGACGTAGTTTCTGCTAATGTGGAGGAAGCCAGCACCACCCCTTCTCCATACCACGAACACCCCTGGAAGGTTGTGAGGAAAACAAAAGGTCTGAGTGTTACGCAAAAATGACCCGATGCAACTGGCTATGAAAAATTATTCCTGTATATTAATACAGTCAAATCTGTATCCTGCTCCTTGCTCTCATGTTACAAAGCAGATCCTGAATTTTCAAAGTAAGGCCTGCTTGCCAGTGTGTAAATACACATGGTACACTCATGACTAATGAGTTTGGATTTGTCACTGGATACATGAATACCAGGTGCTGTAGGCTGTATTTCAGAGGAAGGAATTGGAAAAACTACTGCTGAGTATTCCTTACCTAGGCAAACCCTATGAAATTAATGGGGTTACCATAAGTCAACAGACAGCTTGAAGGTGCACACAGACACATGCACACCCACAATATGCTACAAGGTGGAACACACCTCGAAAACATGAATCCAGGAAAAGCAGTAACAAACACAGACTTTGTAAAATCAGTTTTCCCTTACATATTTTATATTTGATTCGTGTTCAAATGGATAAGTGCAGCCAGAACAAAGGAAAATCCTTAAGTTATGTACATAACGGGAAGTCTGTTTATTTTTTGGAAAAAAGGGTACACTTGGCCCTCCACATTTGCAAGTTTGACTTTCAAAAATTTGGTAATATGTGAGTTTCTCCAACCCCCTGCCCCGCCCCACCTCAAATACTTCTTTTCCAGGGGAAATGTCCCTCTCAGCGGCTCCAATCAGCCTAACTTCTCAGCACCACAAGCCCACTTCTGATGCCCCCGCCAACCCAAGGAAGATGGGTGAGAAAGAGGAAGGATAGGACCACCATGCCAACCTGCCCCCCTTCCCTCTCCTTTCTCTGACCTGGTTTAGACCTGCTTGCCCATTCTCCCCGACATGTCTCAGCCCCCTTCCCACAGACACACACTTACATTTTGATATTCACAATTTTTCCACTTTTGTGAGGGTCCTGTGCCCCTAACCCTAGCAAATGTGAAGGACTGACTGTATATATAGTCAAGCTGTAGTGTTTTGAATCTAGCATGATGAATTGCTTAGAGCAGACTTAAAGATATCAACATGAATTAAATTAGCAGTCTGTAACATAAGGCCCACTGATTTTAGTGGATCTGTCCTACCAATGACTACATCTAGTTCTGGTCCAATAAATTTAAAATACTCATTTTTTAAAGGAAGCATTTCTTCAGTAAGCCTAGGATGGGACCAAACACATGTCTCAACCAGAGCTTGGAAGCTGCTTTTTTGGACTGCTTTTGTGACTACTGGCCATGATTAGTGAGGGATCTGGGAGCTGCAGCCCAAAAATGGTCTTCTCAAACTTCTGGCCTGAAATCTGCTGTATTGCAGAAGAGACACCCAGTTTGCCACGTGTTGGTCTAATGAAGGATCATAGTAAGGATAGGTCTGCATGCTATCAGATGTATCATCTCCAGACTATGTTTTTTTTCTGCTAATGCCACTACTTACACAAATGATTGCTTTTTAAAAAGTGTCAAGAAGCAAGTTAGTTAAGAGATGTGTTAACTGTGTATCGACTTACTTCTTTGTATTGTTCTGCCTCCTTTGTTTAAGGTCTATTATATGTGGTGCCTACTCAGACATATATCCCATTGTGACTAATGTGGCTTGCTACCAGGAAAGTGTGCATGGGATTGCCAACTGAATCACACCTCCTTTTGAAACATAGCCTATCTAGACTGCTTTACCACCAGAGTGGAAGAACACTAGTGCGTGCATGTTTAACAGAAAAAAATGTGGAGACCCAAATTCACATCTCCATTTGGCTCTGAATGTTCTTGTCCAGCTTTGGGCTAGCCTTTGTCTCTCAGCCTAACACCTCACAGGAATATTGGAAAGAAGGGAAGAAATATATATGCCAAACATTGTTACAGAAAGATGAGATACACAGTCAGTAAATAAGAGACACGTAAGAGACATAATAAGAGACATGTCAGTAAATAAGACAACTACTCTATAAATGAGAGCACAAGCTATTAATAGATTTCCTCTTAGTTGTTAACTAGACAGGTAGCCTCTCTCCTAATTTAATCTGTGGGATTCCCCCACCCCCACAGCAGTGAACCCATCAAAGCAGTTTGAAATAGAAGCCTCTGTCACTCACACTCATATCTGTTCTGCTATATGGGAATATTAATACCATCCTACCATAACAGAGGGGTGCACTTTAAAATACAGAATTCCCATGTACTTGTTTTCAGAGAACTCACAGAGATGCCCCATTGAAGGAGTGAAGTTGACAAAATCCCTTATTGCCCGGAGGAATTTGACCATGCCAATGGACAAAGAGACACTGGAGAGTATGTGAGTATCTTGTGAGGGTATGAATTGGGGTTGGGCTTTTGTTAACGTGCTGACAATACTAGAAGGAGAAATGACAGGGTTGACAGCTGTGAAACACATCTCCTGCTTCAGATCCCAAGCCCTGAGTTCTCTTCAGATCCTCCGGCTTGACAGGGAGAGAATTAGCCATATCACAAATTTGGAAGGTTTAGAACAGATCCACAGCATCTACCTGCAACAGGTAACATGTTCTATCTTGTACTTCACTGTTCTTTTTGTTTCCTTTATCAAAGGTCTGATCTTCATACCAGATGTTTGATCTTGACACATGTGCTTCTGTCACAAAGGTGAAGAAGTAACTATAGAGGTCATAAGGCAAATAGCCTCAAGAAAAAATTGAAAACACACAATAGGGCAATATGTTAATAGGGCCAAACTGTCACAAAATAGAAAGATCTCAAGTTTTCCAGAACTCTCTGTCAGGCTGGATAGTAAACCAGGATGAGGCAGGGGAATGAAGTGGGCGGTGTTGAGGCTGTAGATTTTTTTCATTGGGTAGTCTTAAAATAGAGTGTTGAGTAAACCGCTGTGCTTTGTCCCTGAATTGTAGGCATAAAGTACTAGCTGCAGCATATAGCAGTAACTAATGGCTAAATTAGATGCTATCTTAATGCAGCATGCTACTGAGCCTCAGTCTCTTTTTTTAATCCAGAGTAAGTGCACACAGATCTCACTTGGCTCAAGATTATTATGTACAGTCAAGGGAGGATCCATACCCCTCCCATTTCCCCCCTTACAATCTCTGCACAGAGGGGCTTAAAAAGGAGGGAACTTGAATCCTCTCCACCCTCCTTTTTTTTCAGCCCTAAATATGTAAATTAAAGAAGAAATGGTTGCATGAAGAATGTTTAACCCTGCCTTTTAATTCAAGGTGATTCAGAACTAAACTGGAATTTGCCCAGTGGGGTCTAACCATTTATAGATACACAACCTACCTCAGAAAACTGGTGAACTTTTTTGTAATTCATAAATTCCAAAGCTGACTCACATTAATTTCATTTTTAGAACCAAATACAGAAAATTGAAAATCTAAGCTGCTTTCCTAACTTGAAGTAAGTGATATTTCTTGTTTTTACAACATGAATCAACTGCTTTAAAAAAAAAAAGCAAATGCTTGCACAGGTCATTCATATGTATGTGAATGAACAAATTCCATCTGTTAGATTTCCTACTACTAGTAGCATCTAAAACAGTGTTCATAGAATACAGAAGTGACCTGGGTCTTGATTTCAGAGGATTAAGTTAACAATGTACCTTAGGTGAATACAAGACTCAGTTGCAAGCTTCTCAGAGCCACTGGGTTAGATCTGTTAGAGAGTAAAAGACTGGGCAGCACATGGCTCTCCAAATGTTGGAGTATCTCTTATCCATAGCTACGCTGGCTACAGTTAACAGAACCTGTGGTGTGAAATCTGGTTTGCTACAAATTAATTACTCCTGAGTTAGATAGACCTTGGTCTAATCCAGCAGGATATAAGAGACTGAGTAGTGGAGGAGGAGTAGGGATACTAAGGAAGGGTGGTGAGGTTTCTGTAAAGTTTCTGCTGAAGTGAAGCCTTGAAGGAGGAATGGGCAGTGCTTTGATTAACAGAACCGGAAAAGCCCTTTAAGGCACCGGAAGTAACACGGCAGAAGACAAAAACACCAGAATGGGAGAAAATGAAAGAGGTCAGCAAAAGCTGAGCTCATGAACAGAAGCAGAAAGAAAAGCTGGGAGAAAGGAAAAGAAGCTGTATACTACAAGGGTGGGGAACATTTAGCCTTCCAAATATTTTGAACTTCAGCTCCCAATACCACCTGTCAGCATGGCTAATGGTAAAGGATTGCCAGGCTTGTAGTCCAAAACATCTAGGGGGCCAAAGGTTTCCCACCCTGGTAGCATGCTCTTCTCTAAAATGATAAGTCTGCATCTGTTTTTCAGAAACCCTTCTGTCTGTAGCTAGAGGCTTACATGATTCAGTGTTCTTCTAAACAAACAAAATTGTTCCATGTAAAAAGCTGACATGTTAGAAAAAAGGCTAGGCTAGAACCTTTCTCATTGACCTGCTAGTCTTGTACCTGGAGGAAATTTTTTTACCATGTCAGTGGGAACCAGACTATTGTCAAGGACAGAAGAATCAATAGGTTTAATAGTGAGAAAAGGAAAGTTACAGGAAATAAATGAGAGGCCAGAAAAAGAGGTGATGACAATGTCTGGCCTTTCAGAGTTGGATCACAGCTTTTCCCATTGCATGCTAAGAAGTAGATAAACGCTTTTTAAGGTCACCCATCAAATCTTTTCCTAACTACACTGTAGTACATCACTGTTTCTGTACAGTTCTCATGGCTTCATTCTTTTGCCTTCCTGTATGATGATTACAGATTCCTATCATTAGCTGGGAACCAAATCAGCAAAGTGGAGAACCTTCAGAGTCTCCTGAAGCTACAATTTTTGGATCTTTCACAGAATTGCATTGAGACTCTGGACACACGTATGATTATTCCTGCTTTACCACTGTTACCCTCCCATAGGCTGTTAAGAATAAAAGAATATTAGGAACCTCACCAAGCAGTACCTGGGACTGCACTGTTAAAAAAAAATATATCATGACCATCACTCTTACAGATATTAAATGAAATATGCCAGATTTTTCAATAGGCAATTTGACTAACAGAAACAGCAATAAAATATCATCTCCTGAAACCTTCATAAGTGTAATTCAGATGCTGTAATCAGGATCATCATGAACTTTGACCACGTGCTCCACTCGGTTGAACACTTATCCCCTTTCTGCATAGCACTGGTCCCAGTTCTCCAGCCACAGAAAATTTTGCTCAGTTCTACCTCTGACTTCTAATATTTTTTTCCTATGCATTGCTCACCTATTTTTAAAAGTGCAACTTTTAACCTCTAAATAAGGAACTAGAAACTAGCTGTTCTTTTAAAAAGTGTCCATATCCCAATATTTATTTCTGACCACCTCAGTAGTACGATGGTGTTTTAGATCAAACCAGATATGGGAGACCTTTAGCCCTTCAAATATTTTGGATTAAAGTTCCCACAATTTTGCCTGTGCCGAGTAGTCTGATGGGAACTGAAGTTCAAAGTACTTGGAGAGTCAGAGGTTCCACATCCCTGAATTAAACAGAAGATCTTGCCTGCCTACCATGGCATGTACTAGATGTGAACCTGAGCACTCTGGATTCAAGCTTTAGTTTAACCAGTGAATTTGCCTTTGCCTTCGAAGGCGGCAGGAAAGACAAGATGATGTGACTTACTGGGAGCAACTCTGTAAGTTCCAATTAGTTTCTGGTTCTAACTTATTATGTTATACCATAAAGAATTAGTATGTGTTACACAGAACATGAAAAAGTTACTTCTTGGACTACAACTTCCCAAATTTCCCAGCCAGTATAGCTGCAGAGAGTGTGGTTTGGAGATTCTGGGAACTATAGGCCAGGAAAGCAACTTTTCTAAGGTGAAGTGCTATATTTATTGTGTACCTGTACATTTTTGCATTCAGCAAAAACTGCAAGTTAAGCCACCCATGTCTCCTATAAATAAGCTCCTCTGAAATGAATGACAGCTAACATACTTTGCCTAATGGAACTCCAATTCATTTCAGTGAGGTCTCTACAGGTGAACTTCCCAATCAGTTGCATGTCTTGTGTGTCAGCTGTGTCTCTCACACTGCCACTGGAGAGGCAATTGCCCCATGTTAACGGAGAAAGGAAAGATTTGTCCCTTTTTTGTCTTAGATGTCGAGCTTTAATGACTTTACTTTGCATCCCCTAAAGTACAGCAATCTGTCTTTATTTCCAACTTCACTAGCTTTCCTAACTCTTTTTACCTTGCAATCTGTGCAGATGAGCTGCCCCAGAGCCTCGTGGTCCTTGATCTGACAGGAAATAAATGCACAAATCAGAATGGCTACAGGTAAACACAAGAAGTACTACACACAGATACACACCCAATAGTACAATCACAAGTAGAGACCAAGAATGCACCCATTTATACCCATAGCTTGGACACGTTTGCTGCACTGCAACTCCCAGAATCCTTTACTCAGCATGGACATTGGCTGTGCTGGGTGAGGAATTCTGAGAGTTGTAGCCTTCGACCAGGGGTGAGCACACCTGCCCAAGCTCCAAGGCCTGTCTGCTGTTGTCAGGTTGGAGAACACAACAAAACAGGAGAGCTATATTACAGCACCATCAAACAACAGATCTTAATAAAGAGTGTGTTCTAAATCTATGAGTAGTATGGAAAGAGGAAGCAAACTTTCCAGACTAGACAGTAGGTGAGTTTTAGTGTCTCTTTTTCTAAAAATTAAGCCTCTGGAAGCCCCCTCAGGAAGTTCACTCTTCTTCCTGCCCTGTGTTTTGACGACCAAACAATTGGCCACTCCTAGGGAATGGTTGTGAGGGATTATGCTGTTCCTCGAGAAACTAGCTATTCCTTATTAGAACTACCTTGTGCTTTAGAAATGGACCATTTTGTTTGAGTCCACCATTCTTGCCATCCCCAGGGAGTGTGTATTGGCAGCCCTGCCGCTTCTGAAAGAACTGGATACAAAGGGCGTCCACAGCCGGAAGACTCTTCAAAACAAGGAAGAAGACAGTTCAGAAGACAGTGATTATGAGGATTTGCCTGAGCTCTCTTGTCCATTGAGTGTGGAAAAAGGTATCCCAGTCGCAAGCTTAGATTTGGGTGCTAGGAAAATGAGAGCAAAGACTGTCAGATCCTGTGATTAGGCTATTTAGAGTCAGTTTCACAGCACACCTAGAATGATGGATTAACTTGGAAGTAAGGAAAATGTACAGGGCACCTCCTTCAAATATTGGTATATTAGTCCAAAATTTTTAGATCAAAGAAGCTTAGTCCAGTGCTCCTCAAAGTAGTGACTGGACTGGACTCAACTGGTCTCTGTAGCATTGGATGCCAGTTCTTGGTGAGTTTCAAAGAAAAAGAAAGAAAGTTGTAGCCAATAGGTACAAATATTGTACCAGTCCCTGGCATGTTGGAAAAATAATTGCCAGTGCTCTACATCAGATAGCCAGAAAAGCACTGCTTTAGTTCAGAATATCCCTCCACACCTACCATAGGGCATGGGGGGGGGGCCATTTTGCCACATTTTGCCATCACTCAGGCCAAAACTGTCAGGCAGTGCGAGGGGAACTGATCTTGCTCTCTCATTTGTGGGAATATGGGAAGACTTTGGGCAACTCTCCTGAGTCCTTACTGAGTTTCAGCCAAAGGCCATAGTTCCAGTGTCGCAGGACTTAAGTCAGAATTCCAAACTTGTGGAGTTCCAATAGTCATATCCAGAATCAGAGCCTGAAACAATGGTTTCCCCAAGCTCTGGAAGAACAAAGACTAGCTGTTATGGTGGTTGGGAGATTCTGTCAGTTGTCATCCAAAAAAGTAACTCTTTCAAGTTCTGGGGAGAATATTGTGTGCATACACTGACAGCTCCCTGCTAGTACAGAACTAGATGTGTATCTTGAGCCATATCTTCTGGACTAATTAACGTAGGTTTGGCCAGGATTGTATATGCTATTATCATTAAATGAAGTTCTGCAACTGCTATGTAAATTTGCTAAGAAGTTTGGAAGACACACTAGTGGGGAGCCCTGCTGTTTTCCATTCCTGTTAGGATGGGAAGAACAAGTAGACAGACATGGAGATATGGAGAAAACATGTTTTGGGGCATCAAATTCTCATATTTTCTTACCAATATCTATGCTGGTAAGGGATGATAGGAGTTGCAATCCGGGAACATCAGGAGAACCTCACATTCCCCTTCTCTGGAGTAGATATCTCTGCTCTTGTCTCTGAGTCATAAGTACCAGAATATGTCAATCATACAGTTTTCTTGTTGTTTTCTTTTGATAGACTTCTTTGTTGATCTTCACGAGGAGTTCACCAGCCGCTCTGCCCGGAGAAGAGAGGAGGCAGTGAGGGACCATGAGGCCCACCTGGAAGAGCTAAAGCAGCACCAAAAGCTGAGACAGTTGGTCTTTAATACTAGCCAAGGTAGTCCCAAAGCACTGAGCAGATCAGAACCAGCAACTCCAGCCCAGGAGTATAACATGCTCCAAACTGAGTACCACACAGCTTCTAACACACTCTTTAAAACTGCATCATTTTCTACAGGTGCTCCAAAGGAGAAGACTGAGGGCTCAAACCAAACCCAGGTGAAAAACTTTAAAGGAGAGATGACAAGTGCAGCTAAAACTGCAAGCAAGAGATGGAAGAAATAACAGCATCACTGGAAAAAAAAACTTTAAAAATAAGCTTTTATTCTCTCAGATTCAAAGAAATAGCATATTTAATAGGAAGACTTGTTACCTTTTTTGTTTTGAAAAGCATACAAGGAAACATGGGAAAAACATACAAGGAAACAGAGGGGTAGGGGAAAGCATGGGGTAGGAAAGCTGACCAGGCAGCTGCAAAAAGCCAGATAGTCTCTGCTGTAACTTGCAAGTGGCACTTTCTCCAAGAAAAGGGTAAGGATTGTGAGCCCCAGTGCAGGATTCCTCAACCCACTGAGGTTTGCTTCTTTCAAATGAAATGTAGAGAGGGTCCTTGTTCATGTGGAAATTCTGCACTGCAAATATTAACCATATGAAAACTGATTTATATTAACAGCTGCTCCAAAAAGAACACAGGAAGTGTGCTGAGATGAGTACAAAAGCAAGGCTTGAAACTGGTATCTTCTATATGCCCTTAAAAGGAGCTTGCACCAAGCACAGTCTTTCCAGTCTAGTAGTTTTAAGGGTGTGCCTGCATCTAGGCTGAAGTCCATGTGGGTGCAGGGAAGGTTGTAGATTCTGAACATCAACTCCTGAAAGTCTTGAGAAGGAACATGTATACCTCTGATTAGAAGTCAGCTCTGCTCCAATCATCTCATCAGCAAGAAGCAAAAACAAAGAGCAGGAGATGAGCTTGAAATTCAGGATCACAGTTGACAGGACTAAAAGGTAACAAGGAAGTCTTGTTCTGAAGTTCTCAGAACTGGAAAAGAGAATTAAGAAGACACACTTCACAAGTATTCTGCTGCACTGGATCCATAATAATATATTTTTAATCTTGCTTGATGGAATATGGGTGGTCTTTTAATATTTGGAATTTTTCAGGCAAAAGTTCAAATCTGAATAATATACACAGGCTTGGGTTTTTGGTTTTTTAGAAAATGCAAGCCATTCTCCCAGATTCATTATGTACTTTGGGAATCCTAATAAAATGTTCTAAAATAAAACAAAGTCACATGAACATTTTAAGAATTCCCATAACAAGCCATACAATTAATCACATGGTTCCAGTTTGGTCATCCTGCCTTGTCTGTTGGACAGTTAAAATTTAAGTAACAGCCATTTCTACATCTGCAACATAAGCGGTGAGCAATATACTGATAATGACTACAACGGATGAGATAACAAAACTTACTTGGGAGCTCAGGGAAGGTTCCTATTAACACAGAAGCCCCTGGCAGGTTAAATCAAAATAGTAATTCTATATACATGGAAGCTCTAGTCATCATATCTTTCACATACTAGAATGTGGAACAAAAATTGTTGGGGAGGTGATTGGGGGCAGAGAAGCAAGCAACCTGTTGAAGTCTCTCTTTGCCAACCTGCTAGCTCTCACAGATCACCCCTCAAAAGGCAATCCTTTTGGGGAGACATGGCCAAGTGCTGATATTAGCCCAGCTGAAGCTGTACCGAATCCAAGACCTCGCAGCCTAGGATGCTGGAAATTACTTAAGACTTCCCCCATCTTGGCCTAACTTTGTGCCAGCATTGTAGCTGTGACTCTGGGCTAGAAGGGCTTTGGAAATGGCACATCTTGGCTCCTTCCTCACTCCCTTTCTTCTTCTGGTAGATTTCTGAGATCAGCTAACACAGATCTCTGCTAGCAGAAATGGTTTGTGCCTCATTCTAATCTCTTACAGTGTGTGCAACTTTTGTGTTAGGATTGCACTACCCAGCTGGGATGGACCTTCTCACGCATACATGTGAGGCCATCTTGATCTCTAATAGCTATCCTACCTTTCCAGAGAGAACACACAAGGTACTGCTCCTGTCAGACTGTCCAGTCCAAGAAATTCCTGAGCTGGGTAGAACTTGAAGTAGACAGGATCTACTAGCAGTGTTATGCAGCAAGGAGGAGGTAGATAAAGAGAGGAATGGAGAACTCTTTCTCTTTTTAAAGGGTTATAGGTCTTTGCTTATTTTCAAAAGATTACTTCCTTCCGTGTGTCCCATGCCTGACTCATGTCCGTATGTGTGTGCATCTTCAGAGATCAAAGCACCTAGCCTCAGCCAAACTACTAAAATGCAGGGACAAACTGTTTGAAATCAATCCACTAGAAATCTGTCTGACAGAACACCCATTCCTGCTCAGCTTATCCATAAGCATCTCAGAAGTCTATCTAGCTCAGTGCCCTATCTCTGATGGTAACCAGTCAGGGACCTCAGAGAAGCCCCTTTTAGCACATGATGTTACTAATACACAATAAACTCCTCTTGTTTATCTGTAGTTCTTCAGATATGAACATTCCACTTTCAACTATCAGACCCACCCTATAAGCTTTTTCAAAGCCAGAACTATACCAATAGCAAAGAATTCTATAGGCTGAACATGCCACCTCCAGCATTTTAAACCTTTAAAACAATAACAGCACAGTATCCTCATCTTTCTCACACATGAAATTTTCAGTAGCATCAGAATGAAACCTAAACCTACCTGCTGTTATCCATCATTTATATAATTTGAGTTCTGTTTCCACAGAGTTAGAAAAGAGGTCAGCCAACTCCTGGGGTTTCAGAGTCAAGGAGCCTGCCAACAAATTTTTCATTCTCTCCAGGATCTGCTGCTGAAATTTCTGCAAAGTTTCCTGGAGTCTTCGGCTTTCATGCTGGGGTTAGAGACATAGGAGACAAGAGAAAGGACAGCATGCTAATGTGAAGTCTAGGACACTCTGACCTTAAATCATACTTTTAATCCTGACTACAGTTCAGCCATTGAATCAATGGCATTTACTTATGTATTGACTCACCAATCAACATCAATTGATTCAATGGGTCTACTCTGGCTTGAACTCACCGACAAGAGTCTAGTCTATTTTTAAATACACCATTGCCCTCCACCACTGCCATTACAGATGTAGATGCAATGTAGCCACAGAACCTGGCACACATACCCTCCATAGCTGATGTCCTCAACTGGTCCCAAGTGTCTAAGACTGAGCCAAAAATGCTTGGACAAGTGCAATGGGCTAAAGGGAATGGACCCAAATCTTGAGCCATTTAAATCAAAACTTAAGAAAAATGCTTTTTTGGACTAGAGTTTTCAAAATCCTCCCTCCAATGTAGCCAGAGGATCTGAGAGAGTAGCTCTGTGACCTCCAGATGTAGACCACCCTGATTTAGGACTCAAATTTAAAGCAGCTAAGTTAGAACAGGATTTGCTGTCCCACTATCAAACAGTTGTTAATGTTTGGCTGGTTATACTTAAGTGAAATTTGCATCCCTGCAATTTCCACCCAAGGCAATAGTCATAATGGTTAAATTGGGCAGCTTCAATCACACGGATCGCCCAAATGTATAGTAGTCACCTGGTCATGATCCATGACTTCCAAGACTAACTGATGCTGCCTGTAGAGATCATGACGTCGGTCGACCCGGCTCTGAAACCGGGGATTCTCCCTGATGGGGTCTTTGTCACCGAAGCTTGGTGATTTCACCCAGGGAAAAGGAAGGATGTTGGGAACAAAGATGAAGGGTTTGAAGATAGACCTGCCAAGGGACAGAGAAGTGCAAGAAGTCCATCCGGTACAACATGCAAAATCCAGGCACTATTATTGAATGATTTCAAACTTTGTTAAGTGGCTAAAATACAGCTGGGCGGCAAGGAGAAGTGATAAATGTGAGTGCCAAATCAATGAAAATGAAAGTACAAAACATTGGTTTTTTGGAGCTCAAAATGGTGAACAAAACCTAAGACATAAAACCACTATAAAACAAAATGATCAATGTAGACAAGCCGCCACAACAACAACAACAACAAAAAGCAAATAGGGCAAATAGTAAAAAACTATTCTTCGAGTTCTAGTCCCAGCAGGGATGTCACCTTTTCTTTAATTTTAGTTGTTATAGTGAAAAAAAACCTGAAAGCATATGTACCTGAAGTAATAACACATCTTTCTCCTTTCAACCGACTTACCCATTGGTCTCTGTTTTACCTCTTACTCACTGATAGAGAGACAGTCTTTCAGATGTTTGCGGGGGAGAGGGGGCTGAGGCTACAAAATGCTTTAAAGGCTAAAATCAGCCTCCCATCTCTTAAAATTAAATTTAAATATACTTGTATAATTACATATTAATATATATAAAATATGAATGTTACCAATCACAGAAAAGCCTTCAACTAAAAAAAAACCCTTTTAATAATTAAAGTCATTTACACAAAATTAAGGCCATTACTAAAGACCAAAATTAATGGCAAATCATTTATACCAGGGGGAGCAAAGCGCAGCTGTGGGCTGTATGCAGCTCTAAGGCTGTTTTTGTAGCCCTTGACCGCTCCAGACATGTTGATTTCCCCTAATGCTGGCCCAACAAGTCAGATTGCCTTTTCTAAAAGCCTCTCATATAGTTTATAGCCTCTCCTGCACAGTTCAACACACAAACATATCTGTCTTCTAAAACTAACAGTGACAGACTGCATTTTGGCACTTTGTCTAGCCCCCAGAACTTCCTCAGTTGCCCATTCCATTCTAGACAATCCATTACAAAGACCATATATAACAATACTTATATTTATAGTCTTCCCAATTACTTCATATGGCTGTATTTCATCTAGAACCATATTACTACCAAACATGACAAATAAGGAATAATTGAGAAACAGCAATCTGAACCCAAGTCTGCTTTCAACAAGCCCATGAGATTGCTCTTGGCTTCCAAAGAGAGAACATAAAGGCTGGAGACAGACCTGTGAAGGAAAGCAACTTGTGTTCCTTCAGATAGTCCTTCAGATGTTTAACTGTAGTGTCTAACATCCCTGATTACTGCCCATGCCAGCTGTAGGTGATGGGAACTGCAGTCCATCAACATGACCAGGGGAGGGAGCTACATCCTCCACCCCTGTTTTGAAACTGTTTAGGGTTTATAGTTTATAAGAGAAATATCTCAAATTATGAGTGGAAGACAATAATTCACTAACTCAGGAACTCTGCGTTATTCTCACAGTGCCCAGCCTTCCACAGGAGGCAAATCATTAGTGTCTACCCCAGTTTACAGTTCCACCTAGGCCATCTCTTGGAGTAAAATCTAGCCTTGAGTGTTCAAAGGGAGGATCTGTAGGTAAGTCATCAAGCACCTGCTTTGCCTACAGAAGGCTCCAAGTTCAATTCCTGGCATCTCCAGAGAGGTCTGGAGAAACTCTTCCCTGATACCTGGGAGAGTTGCTGCTAGTCAGCATCAATGATACCAGGCTAGATGGACCGAAGATCTGACTCACTTTCTTATGTCCCTAATGAGCTGCCCTCCATTGCAAAGCTTCTTCTGGGCCAGACTAGAAACTGAGGATGGCTGCAACTCGCCAAAGGAGGCTGCTCATGTGCATTTGCCATTTGCAGTTAAATAGGAGTTGCTGGCTTACCGGGAAGGGTCTGGTGTAGCTGTGAAGAAGTGGATGCAAGCTAGGTGGGGATCTTGTGGGAGGATGGACACCATACTTCCTGTGGTGGAGAAACCTTCAGAATCAACACAGATCCCACTGGATTTGTCACTCAAGATGGCCATAATGGTCTCTGCAGTGATCTGCCCTACAACAAAGAAGGTACCCTGCATGACTACCAAAGGAGAGAGCAAGCTGGTCATCCCACCAATTATTTTTTGTTGCAAAAAGATGGTTCTAATACAAGGGTGGGCAACTTGTGGTCCATCAGATACTGGAATGCAGCTCTCATCAGCGCTAGCCAGTGTAGCCAATGGTGAAGGATGATCTGAGTTGCTGTTCGACAACAGGTTCATTCACACTACATAAATACAGTGCTATTCCACTTCATGTGCCATGACAACATCCCATGGAATCCTGGAGTTTGTTGTTTGGTGAAGGACTACAGCATCTGAGAATTCTAAATTGTTGTTGTTATTTGCTGTCAAGTCAACTTCAACTTACGGCAAATCTATAAATGACAGAGTTCCAAGAGCCACGGTCATCAGCTGCCTTGCTCAGGTCTAGCAAACTCAAGGCCATGGCTTCCTTGAGTGAATCAATCCACTTTAGTGTGACCTCCCTTTTTTTGCTACTGACTTCCATTTTTATCAAGCTTTATTTTTTCCCAGTGAGTGACACCATCTCATGATATGTCCAAAGTACTATAACCCCAGTTTAGTCATCTTTGCTTCTAATGAGTGTTCAGGCTTCATTTGCATTCATTTCTCTTTTTAGCAATCCATGGTATCTGCAGAACTCCTCTCCAGCACATTTCAAATGAGCTGATTTTTTTCCCCATCAGTTTTCACAACAATACATAGAAATCAGAGTTCTCAATAGCCCTCAATAGCCAATCCCAGGATTCTGCAGGATGGAACCCTGTCAGTGAAAGTGGAATCATACTGCTATAACTGTGTAATGTGAATGGGCCCAATACTTAGAGAACCATGCGCTACCTACTACCCACTGCACCAAACTTTGTGTTTTCAAGAACTAGCAGCATCAGAAAAGCCTGAGATCTTAGGTTGATGGCTGAGCAATCTCATCTTTATACACTACTATGCATTCATTGCTCCAGCTCCAGGCATGGCCAATGATGAGGAATGATGGGCATTTAATCCAGTATCATTTGGAGGGCGACAGAATCCAACCTGGATCATCCTACCTATAACTTAAAAATACAGAAGAGCACCTTAGCATAAAGCTTCAATGTAAACAGAAATGCTTGTTTCTCAATAAAATCAGTCTATCCTCTCCTTTCTAGGAATGTAAACCTCTACTTTATTTCACTTTCTCACACTACAGTGAAGAATTTCAAGTTTTCTCTTCACTGTGTGTGATTACGAGAGTTTTTGCAGGTTTTTCTACGATTTTTCAGATTCAGGTTTTTTTCTAAACAATTCATGAATACGTGTAAAAAAAATGTCCTGAATTCTGTTCGTGACATACCTGCACATAACAAGAAGTTACGCACATGTATGTCTTGTTTTGGATAGAAGACAGAGGTTATTCACTATCTTCTGTTTTCTGTCTAACTCCTTCCCCACTAACCAGCAGCTGCCAAGCCCCAGGAAGCTGTTACAACCACTAAAAGTCCACAGGAAGGGAGAAGGAAGGAGGTGTTTGAGCCGTGAAGACTGTCTCCCATCCTTGCTTCAATTCCAGAGAGAGAGAGACATAAACATTAAGACTCCTGAGTCCACGATCAAACAAGAAACTGGTTTTCAGTACCAGAGCTGAACTCACAGTTCACCCCAAAACCTTCTACAACGGGGGTAAGAATCATGTCGACCTCCAGATGCTGCTGGGCTGCAAGTCACAGTAGCCCTACCCAACACAACCAATGGAGAAGGACAAATAGGAGTTCCAACATCCAGAAGGCTGCATGACCCCACCCCTGCAGTACTTATTTCCCCAATGTAACTCTTCATTTCAGCAGCTAAAATCTGGAGTTGAGGCATTTTTTTCATTGTGATGGTTAACACATTGGTAATCAGCTGCAATCTCTTGCAAACCACCCAGAAATCTACTAATAGATCACAAGCTACCCTACTTCCATCCCTGTTCCAAGGGACCCAAAGAGCAGAAGTCAATTCTTTCAGATCCTCCTTGTTTTCCCCATAATCTCAGTTTTGAGATTGGCCCTTCCCCCCATATATTCTGAAAACACACCTGAATGTTTGTGCAGGAGTTGCTGGCCAGCACAATATCGAGCTTTGGCTGCTTCCATGCGAACAGGCTGGTGGATGAGTGAAAATACCTCTGTGAAGCTGAATTCCCCGTTGCCACTCCACCACCCCTGCTTTTGGGCATGCTGTCGTAGACCTGCATGTTCAGCGGTAATCTCTGTCCCAATGCTCAGCTGGTTGGAGATGTTGCGGGCACCTTCTGCAGATGAGAAGAAAACACCCAAATTCTATTTAGCCAATGTGGGAAGTTTGAGAAATGAAAAGCTTTACTGATGGAACAACCCCATAATGCATTTTTTCAAGGCTGAAATTTTGGACCTGATTTTCAAGCCAGTGCTCAGTATCTTAGATTGTTACCTTGTGATCCACTTGAATATTCAGTTTTCCCTACAATCTCAGGGATCTGGCCTTGAGTATTAATTCTGAAGCAGCAGCTGTGCTAGCAATGCCTCTCCTAGGGCTGGCCCTACTATTAGACAGAGAGATGAAACTGTCACAGACACCAGATTTGAAGGTTCATGAAAAAATAAGAAATTTTTAATTATTTGATTTATTTATATTGTCAAAGATGGGAAAAGGTATTTCTGGGATTTCCTGCCTCATGTGCTAAAATATTTTGTCTGATTTGCAGTATTAAGCAGTATTAAAGCAAACACCATTTGCAGCAAAGTATCTTGAACGAGGCCTGTATTTTTAACAACTTAAGGAAACACAAGAGGTGTTTCTCTTCCTCTTGGGAAATACACATATAACACACTGATTGACAATACTGTCTACACAAAATTACTTTGCACCACCTCCTGAAACTGTGCAAAGAATAGTCAGATCTTATAGGTGTCCTCTTGTTTGGAAAATTTTCTCGTTCAGCAACTTTTTGGTTCTTCTGCTGCTTACATTTCATTTTAGTTTGGCTCTCAGTAGTTGCAAGTATTTTATCATTTCAGAATCTGGACCAAGATTTTCTTAAAAGGAAGCAGAAAGAGCAGTGACAGTTGGGAAAAACAACAGCACTTGCTACATTCAATTGCACATAATTCCACTTCAACTACCATGGCACCATCTTATGGAATCCTAGGACTGGCAATTTAGGGAGGGGTATTTGGAATTCTCCAAAGAATAGCAGGTGCTGTAGGCTATATTTCAGAGGGAGAAAATGGCAAAACCACCTCTGAGTATTCATTGCCTAAGAAAACTCGATGAAATTCATGGGATTGCCATAAATTGACAGGTGACTTGAAAGCACATACATACATACATTTAGAATTCTCAGCCAGAGACCCCAGTGACTCATTAGGCCATCAGTCCCAGAATTCCACAGGATGGAGCCACAACACTGAAAGCCAAATCATTGTGTTATAACTATGTAGTGTGGAAGGGCCCCATATCTTCTTGGCAAGCAGGCTCACCTTGAATCCTCTGAGCAGCCCAAAATCTCCCAGCTGTTTCCAAGACCCAGGCTTCCTTGCGATCCGCCAAGAGAAAGGTGTTATGGTAAATGAAAGGGGTTGGCTCCTCCTTGCAATTTCCCCCTTGGCCGTAGCATTCCAGAAGTGCTGTTATGACCTGGAGGGCTTCATGGGCAGTCCCGCCTCTTTCTAAACCCAGCCTGAAATACACCACTTAGTTTTTGTTACACATCATTAACCTGGCTGTCAAATACTTAATTCATACACTAAATTCATTGTGGGGTTTGTTTGTTTTTTGTTTTATTTTGTTTTTTAAAAACCGTTTTCTTTTGGAAGAACAAAGGAACGAGGGACAGTTTGTCTTACACGTAAGATAATTATGTTCTTTCTTTAATATATCCCCTTTCTCCCAGCACTGGACCAAAGGGAGCTTACCAGAAATTAAAGTACAGCTAAACCACATAACACAAAAGTTTTTTAAAAAGTAAAAAAAAAAAATTACATTAAATATACAAAATTTAAAAGTTTCAAATACATCTGAGATTTTTAAAAACTCATTTAAGATTTTCTAAACAGAAACCAGTAACAGTCAATATAACAGACACTACTTAGTTCCTTTTTGTTTATATGGCTGTGGAATACAGAATATTTTAAGACACAGATTAGCCAGAACTCAGAAGTTACAAGTAACATAGTTGCATGTGACAAGTTGTCCTTAATTTCTTTGTACTGAAGGTGCAACCAAAACATATTTCCAAAGTAACATACCAAACTGGATCGACAGCACTTCATTGGTGAAACAAGCAACATTTTCTAGTTAATTTTCAACGTTACTTTTAAATGGTATATTTACAGACATTTTGCTGGGAATTTTTCATAGTGATTCTCTTTTCATTCTGTTTTTGTTTTTTGTTTTTTTTAAAATTAGTGTAACAAAAAGTAATGATCAAGCACGTGAGCAATTTAACACCATTTAAAAATACTGCAACAAATAATAGCCACAGACTACTTTTTAAGCAAGGGGAAAAGTCAGAAAGTGGCTACAAGGGCTAAAATAGAAACATGTAGAAGAAAACACTTTGCTGACACACAAAAAATCTTAAGGTCCTAGTGATTTCAAGTTAAGTTAAATATGTACAGTACATTCTAAGCTATGTTCCAAAACACTTTAACATGCTCTGCTGCCATAACAGTTAGAACACCAGAATCAAAGAACAAGTGTGACATAAACAATTTGGAAATGGTACTTGCTCCTTACTGGCAAGTTTGTATATACAGTTGCTATAACTGCATGTTTTTATTCTATAGAAATAAAACTGTTCCAAGCTCAGAAACCAGCAGGTTAGGTCTGCACCAACTGGACTGTTCCCACTCTGAATATGGCCATCTTATTGTCAAGTGTCCTGGGAGAGGAATCCCAGAAGGGAGGAAGACAGAAGATAAATACAGGTTGTAGGTGAACTCATAATTTTCTGGCATGCATCATGTTGTCTCTTACCTGACCAGATCCATGCCCAGCAAGGCTTCCTTCGCCCCAACTGGCTCCTTCGTCCACACCCCTTCATTGCCGATGCAGACCCCATGTTCATTGGCGCCCATCTCGGCTCCCCACAGCCAGGCAGGTCGACTAAGTATGACTGCATGTGTCCTTTCAACCTGATCTACTTCAATATATGTGCACTAGGAAGAAAGTTGGTCTTTGTAAGCAAAGCAGCAGGGTGGGGGAGGACCATTTTCACACTACAACTCCCAGAATCTTCCAGTCTGCTTGGTCAGTGGCCATGCAGCATGAGAGTTTGGGAGCTGTAGTCCTCCCAAAATCACTTTCCCAAGCTCTTTATGTAATCAAGATCACATCCACACAAACTCTAAAGTGGCTTTAGCTTTTGCATTTTTTCCCCGTACAAAGAGTGGAGAACATGTGGTCAATCAAATGTTCTGGCCACATCAACACTCACCACTGACTACGCTGAGTAGGGCTATTGGAAGTTGTACTTTAGCAGTATCTGGAGGGCCACAGGTTCCTCAAATCTACACTAGTTCCTCTGGAAACACACACTCACACATACACACACAAGCATAAGGATGGATTTTTAAACGGGAAGGACACGAATCCGGGTATTCAACTCCTCCAGCCCATTTCAGAGTTTTGTGCCATTTCTGATGCCTCCCCATCAGGTCTGTATGCTTCCCCATATTCCTTCCACCTCTTCCAGCAGCACCACAAGACTAGAAATTTCTTCTTTCATTTTGGACTAACTACAACTTATCCTATCAAAACCCTAAACTGTGATACTTCTTAACTACAATCTGAAACTTGTTTGTTCCGAGCAAATTGGGAAATTTTCCATCTTGGACTTCAGTCCGCAGGATTACCCTGGTTGCCGTGGTGGCTGGATATTTTAAGAGTTGCAGTCTAACAAAAGTACTATTTCCAAGCCCTGGTTCACATGAACCATCATCAGTGCAGGTTCAAGCAAAACAACTAGCCACAGTCAATCAAAATGAAAGCAACTGCTTCCAAAATGGCCAATCCATAGCTTGCAGGGTCAGCCAATTTGCATGTGGCCTGTAGGCCCACTCCCTAATTGAATGGCATCCTTTGTTCTCAGAGCTAAAAGTTACTTTCTCAGTCACCCAAGCAGTGAATTGTAATGGCTTGTGGACTCCAGGAGTTGGAATAAAAATCAGTTTTTCCAAGCTCTGGTCAAGATGAGACATATTGTCTCACAGGCTTGGAATCTGTACTGTCTTCTTTTTTCCAACAGTGTATGGAAGCCACTGTTCCTTTCTCATCTTGGAGACTGCAGAGTGTCAGGAATGAGATTTGTAGCAATCTCTCTAACTTGTGATAGAAAACTACTCTCCGTCTTTACATGATTTAAAAGCAAACAAATATCACTTCTCATAAACTTATTCTGAATCTCAGAAAGATGCAGTTAATCACATAAAATATATTTTTTTCAAACAGAACTTAACAGTTCAATTAATAAGCAAACAGTTTCAGCTACTCAATCCCTTAAAAGAAGAGTGGGCTTGTTGATGATGGCTATTTGTGCCCTACGCTGTTATAGTGCTACTATTCCACTTTCAACATCCTGTGGAATTCTGGGATTTGTAGTTTACTGAGGCCCAAGAGCTCTCTGAAGGCCCCTCCCTAAACTGCAAGCCCCAGGATTCCACAGGATGTTGAAAGTGGAATAATAGCACTATAACAGTATAGTATAGAAATGGCCAACATTAAAAAAAAAATAATGAAGGAATGTTCTAAACGGGTAGCAACTGCTACACGCTCACTTTTATCTTAAACAACTGAAGAAGGGAGAAGCCAAAACATTTTACTGAGTCAGTGAATTCTGTTCATCACTGTAATATATATGATCAAAAACCAGTGTGGTATAGTAATCTGAGTTTTGAACTAGGACTCAGGAGACAGTGTTCCAACCTCCACTCAGCCATGAAAGCCCGATGGGTAACCTTGGGCAAGTTGATTTCTCTCTCTCAGCTTCAAGAGAAAGACAGTGGAAAACACCCTCTGAATAAATCTTGTCAAGAAAACTCTACAATAAGGTTGCCAATAAACTTGACAACAACAGATGCCCGGGAACCCTCTATTCCTTCTGGCTTTCCACAATATTGTACTCCACTCGCCCAGAGCAACCCACTCCAGCGCCCTCCCCGGTTTCACCTCACCTGGACCTTTGTCCCCTTGGCATGACATTCAGCAGGGAAATAAACAACCTCCTGGACTTCATCCTTTGGCCGGTCTGAATTCTTGCCAAAGATCACCTCTCTGGCAGCAGAAGCCGGAGGAAGCGAGACGAAACAGTCACAAGAGGAGGGTGGCACATGGGAACGGAGGTCATCCGTTCTGTCTATAAGAAATAAGCAAAACCATAGGCAGGTATTTGAAAACTGCAGCCTCTTCCCACCCTCCACACTTCCTGCTTTTATACATTAGAGGCTCCCCCGAATCCTCGATAATTAAAAACAATATTATTCAAAGCTAGTTTACAGGCTTCAGAACAGAGTAAGCAATGTCAGTTTTGACTGTAGTTCCCAGGACCCTACAATCAGAACACCCCAAATCCTCCAGCCAGATTTTAAGAACACTGGCTGAAAAAGCAACATTCCCAAATTCTCTTCATGTTATCCCAATCTGCCTTAACAAATATGAACTGTTTGCAGTTAAACCCGTCTGCTTTTAAATTCTTTTTGTCCCACCCCCCAATAACTTCCTCAATGCAGCTTTACAACACCGACCTCTGCATATCTGTGTATGCCTTCAAGCTGCATGCGCACTTAATGGCGACCCTATGAATTGCACACGGTTTTCTCAGGCAAGGAAGACTCAGAGATGGTGTTGTCAGTTGCTTGCTCTGAAATATAGCCTACAGCACCTGGTATTCGTTGGCAGTTTCCCACCCAAGTACTAACCAGGGATGACCCTGTTTAGCTTCCAAGATCAAAAGGAATCTGGTGCCTTTAGGGTGTTTAGACCCACCCAGTCTCAGCACCCGTACACTTTGCAACGTCTAGGACGGAGCCGTGGGGTAGTCGTGCAGTGGACAAAGCGCAGCTCTCCAGAAATCGGACAGACTACAACTCCCATCAGCCCCAGCCAGCACGGTCAACATCCATGTCTGGTGAGAATCCAGATACATATGGAGGACCCATGCGTTCCTCGCCACGGTGCAGGCTCTGCTAAGGTGTGTGCATCGCCCCACCAACCTACCCTTTGCAAAATTCATTCCTCCACCTGCCCAGCCTTTTCTATTTCTCACCCATTTTCCGCTCACAGCTTTCCGATTCTTTCTTTGCGACCAAAATCCTGTGCAACCAACCAATCGCAGCAAACTTTAAGGAGCTGAAATCTGCGCTGGAACTGAAACCCGGACTGGATCTTATTTGCATCTGCCGGAAGGTATCAAAAAAGGACTCTAGGCTGTGATCCAATGAAAAGGACGCTAGAGGGCGCCCTCGAATAACCTACGGCGCCTTCTCAAAGTTGCTGAAAGGGCTTCAATCCTTAAAAAGATCCAAATTATCGTTTCAATCAACCATTTGGGCGGCCCTCTCAAGGTCTGGGTCTCAGCCATCCAAATTTCACCTACTTTGCCAGCACCTTCCCTCCTCTGCTTCTCAGCATATCCCAGCTCATCCTTTGTGTTTTATTCATTTGTTTCATTTGTACCCTGCCTTTCCCCCAAAAGGATGCTCAAAATAGTTAGAAATAACAAAATACAGACAGAAAGAAATTTGATTAAAAAGATGCAAACAAATGAATTAAAAATACTGTTGAAATGTCACAATAAAAGGCAGAACCAATGCCCATTTTGTTAAACTACCCACGGATAACAGAGCTGTGAAAACAGAAGACAGCACCTGTACCTTTCATATTGTTGTCCTTGTGTGCCTTCCAGCTGTTTCCAACCTAGGGACAGCCTAAATATAGAAGAGGGAATTTCAGCAGATTTTGCTTGTCACACAACCACAAACAAGCAGCACCTGCTGAAATGTCCTTTTCTGCAAAAGCATTAAAGGTACAAGACCTCTCTCCAGTTTCCATTCTGGCAACCCTAGTGAGTAAAATGCAGGCCCCCCAGAAGTTGCCGAACAGCTTCCTAGCCGGCAGAGCAAATGGTGAGGAATGCTGGCAGCTGCAGTACCAAAGTATCTGGGGGGTCACACAATTCAACGCCTGAGCTTAGAGCTGCTTCTAGAGGAGGCAACTCTGCATGCTAGAAGCCTACCTGCATCAAAAGTATTTCTCCTGCTGGTGGAAAGACAAATGACAGGGAGACAAACTAGCCTTTCTTAGCAAAATGTATGAGAGAGGAATCACTAAAAAGGGCATTTTTCCTATCCTTACCAGTCATGGTCAGCACAGAAACAAGATGTTTGTGTCTTCAGAGGTAACAATTCCAAAGAGCACCCGTGCTTTTAATGAAATGGGGCAAAAAGGCTGCTACCCACTGGAAGGGTTCCTATTTATTTTGATTCTGTCTGTGCAGGACACCCTGGTTGCCTGATTCAAATCTGCCATTATTATGCAGAGATTCCATCAATGGGAACTTGACATGACCAGCTCTACTACTGCTGCAGGTGGCAGACATGGTGGGGGGAACAGTGAAAGCCTCCTAACCATTCCTCTCTCTTGGAGGATGTGTATGCCACACCATCCCCTTGCTGCCTTCAGGTGCTTGGGAGGGCACCACCCCTTCACAGTTGGATTCTTTGGGTGCAGTGTGACTGGTTAGCCATAATCTCATCCTTTGTTTCAGGCAGCAAAATATTTTGGATCTGCTCTCCAGCCAGATCCCATTGCCACTTTCTTCTTTTCTCATGGAAGTGCCTCTCCTCATTTACCATGTGAAAACAGGAATGCCATAAAGGTAAACTTTGAGGTTGAATACCAGCATGCCTCTTAACAGAATGAACAGGAAGGCTCCCAAATGCAGCAGGGCTATATTTCAAAATATGTGATATAGGAATGCACATTGCCTTCCTTTTAATAGTGCATAAGTGGGGCAGCACTATAAATATTAAGTCCAGAATCTAAACTGCCTAATGGCACTATTATCTCAAGCGCTCACCCCCAAACCTGGAAAAGCATTAAGAGAAAATCTTGGCTTCCATCCTATTAGGCCATTACAATGTTGTGAGCTAGATTTATGGCCTCACAACTGTATAATATTCCCATTCACATTTGTGGCACCACAGCCCTTACTGCAAATGCCCCAAAAACCTATCTTAAAAGCCAGGCAGCCATAGCAAGTGAAGCAGTTTTACCATGCTGGCAAACAGGAAACTAAAGGATTACGCATCTAGCCCCCTCTTACCTGTTAGCCATGGTATGATGCAGTGGGACCTCCTGCAGGGTCATGTTACCATTCCTTGTCACACCACAGCTTGCTGGCAGCAGGGGGCTGGAGAAATAATCTTTCAGTGCCCCATCTACAAACATGGCATAACTCTGTCCCTCAATACGGCTGCATGGCTTTTAAGGTGGGTTTCAGGTTAGATCAGAAAATAGAGCATAGATACGACATCATAGCTATGTGTCAATGATCTTTTCAGGTTGTTTTTATATGTACACAACTCTTTTTGCTTCTCTGATGGCTCCTGCTCAGTAAAACTACTGTCTGTCCTGTATCCTTCCAGATAGGGCTTTTTTGTCCAATCATCCTGCCTGATTTGAGCTGATTTTTTTTAGCCGATCTGATTTTTTACAGACGGTTTGTCCATCTTTGTTACACTCCTGTATTTTCCCAGTTGTTTCATTTCTCTCTTCCTTTTTATATTCATAAAGAATTTGCTAAGGGAGGGAAGACACAATAGCTGCACACTGTCTTCTAAGTGGTATTCAGTGGCAGCTGGTGGCTTCCATGATCAATGGGCAGATGAATCTAATCTGGTTTTCAATTTGAACCATAAAGGATTTGTGCAAAGTGTTGAACCAATTTTAGGGATAAAGTTCAACTCCTTGGATAGCTCCTTTAAAGTCTAGACTAAAACCTGGAGCAGATTCACCTCCTCAATAACATGGAAGCTACCCAGCCACTATTGGCAGCTTTGCTAAGAGTCCTCTGTCTGGAACCTTTCTCTGGGCATGAGCTTGGAAAATTACTTTTTTTAACTACAACTATCAGATTTAATGATATGATGTAGAGCAGTGTTTCTCAGACTATCTGGTGTAGGGGACCAGCTTTTTTTTTTTAACCAGTGTGCCTGGGACCAGCACCATATTTGTGCGTATTAGCTACATTTTTTTTTCCTTCCCTGGAAATTCTCCAAGGACCCACAGTCAATGGCTTGGAGACTAGCACCAGTACAGTGGCCACCACTTTTGAGTAGCATTGATGTAGATGCCTCATTCATAAAAATGAATCAATATCCCATGGTTCTTCCCAGAGCAAATATCCGACAAAGGTATTTAATAAAGCCAACAGCCCTTTTGTGTATGTATATATACACTTTAATTGACAGCCCATCTTTTTTATACCTCCCAAAAGGTAGCAATAATTCGATGAGAAACTCTACAGTAGAGTTGCCATAAGCTGGAGTTGACTTAAAGGTGTGTAATAATAACAGTAATTAAGTATAGCCAGCAGCATCCAAACAGTTTAAGTCCTCTTTAGTGCTAGACCAGCTTATTTGTGCCAAATGCCTGTCTGAATGGCTATCGGATTGTGGGAATTCTAGTTCAAAGTAGTTTTTCTAAGCTCTGGTCCAAAGAAGAACAGAAAGGCAGCCAACCTAATTTCCCTGGTTCTGAAGCCAACTGCCTCTGTCTTGGGTATTCTATGTTCCCAGCTTGTGTCTCATGCTCTTTGAACACTACCAGGTGGGTTCAAGCATTGCACAACTACCCTCAATGACTGACACCCTTTATGAGATCCTGCTGCGATTCTTCCTTTTAAGACCGGACCACAGACTGCACCCACTTAAATTCACGCCTGAACAAGTTCCTCGGAATCAGGGAAAGTGTCCAGTTGATATTTTTTTAGAAATGAGAGAGAAAGGGGGAGAGAAGACGAGGGTGGAGAAAGTCACATACAGAGAGCAACACTCCCTACAGAGCTGGAGTCACCAGTCCGGTGGCCTCCGCCCTCCGATCTGTACCCAAGGCATTATTTATACGGATGCTGCTACACCCTGTTGCCTCACCTGCAGGTTTCCCTCCTCTGCAACCGGTTGGTTCAGGATGAATTTCACTTCAGCTTTAGTTTTCTGGGCCATACTCCGGAAACTCCACCTTCAGTTGCTACAAGAGATGGAGCCTCAGCCTGAGAGAAAGTTCTGTCCTTTGTGTTTTGGGTTCCAAAGTAGTGTATGATGCTTTGGAAGGCCTTTTCCTTCTCTTCTCTTGCTAGATCTGGTTACATTCCTTTTTACCACAGCCTTCTTGGTGGCTGCTCCCAAATGGTGGAACTCTCTCCCATAGGAGGTTCAGTTGGCCCCCCTCTCCGCTCTCTTTCCCCAAACAAGCAAAGAGTTTTTTCAGCTATCCTGGATGTTGCCAATCAATTCTTATGCCAGTATGGGCTTTTAATGGAGCATGCTGTGGTTTTATCCTTTTAGATGATGTTTTAAATGTGTTTTAGAAATTTTTAACTATGTGTTTTTAATATAATAGTTTGTTTAACTTCGCTGGACTGTACTTTGTTTTAAGTTGTTGTTAGCTGCCTGGTTCCTATACTGGGAGAAAGGTGGGATATACATTAACCAAATAAGCTAACTGAATGAATGAATTCATCGCACATTCACTTTTCAGGAGCAAGTTATCTGGGTGGTGAGGAGAGTATCTTCCTAATCTTCATGGTGCCAGAGGACCAAACTATTTTAAAAAGTTCAGTGAGTAGTATGGAAAAGGCTCAGGAATCAAAACAGTAACTAAATTGGGAATCTTGTATTTTGATCGTTCAGATTTTTAGGTAGTTATCTTAACACATAACTTATGGAAGACCTAACATTTCCTGCTACTAGGGCCAGAGCCTTTTGGGTTGTGGCATATGAAGTCAGAGCCTCCCTACTTTTATCTGTCAAGCCCCACTACTATATGCCTTTTGCTAGGCCATTAAAACTTTTATTCTCAAGGACATTTAAGGTCCATACCTGGAGCCACTTGTAATTTCATAATCCTCAAAAGTGATAGGTATGAACATGACATGAAATGGAAAGGGTGGCTGTTTATGGTCTCCTCAGCAACTGTTTTTAGATGACTACAGGGGCTTACCTTGTAGATCTAAAGCCTATCTCCCTACCCCATAAGAATTCAGGAACTTGGACATACAAATGTTATTGTTGTGTGCCTTCAAGTCATTTCCAACATGCCAACTGTAAGGTGAACCTATCATAGGGTTATTTGGCAAGATTTATTCAGGGTGAGATTGCCATTGCCTTCCGCTGAGGCTGAGAGAGTGTAACTTGTCCAAGGTCACTCAGTGGGTTTCCATGACTGAGTGAGGATTTGAACCCTGGTCTCCAGAGTCATACTCCAGTGCTCAAATTCCTGGCTCTCTGGGATGTGCAAATATATATGGTTAAATAATCTTCCTCCTTGGAAGCAGCAGGTTTGAAAACAAAGAGAAGGAAAAGATTATGAAATATCAAGACCTACAGAGATTTGTGCCTCTGGGAAAACAAGTCTGGTTCCAATGGTCATAGCTGCTCTGGGACTAATTCCAAAAGGACTGACAAATCAGCTGAATGAAGTCGCCATTAACAGAATCTTAATAGCACAATTACAAAAAGTGACGCTACTTTGAACATGTCACATTAACAATGCCTCACTAATTTTAGATTCTTGGGTAGAATCCAAATCATTGATGGCTGAAAATTCCATTCAGTATACTGCACATGCTATTGTTGTTGCTGTGGTTAATTAATTAAAATATAATTTTGGACTCAAACTTCTTTGATTAAAGTTCTTAAAGTTGCATCATTTATGCTCATAAAAAGTTATGATCTGGGAGTGGGCGGGTGACAGAAGATCCTTTTAATTTCAATTTAGAATCAATACTTTAATCTCCCCTCCCCCATCAAAGAAGACAACAAAAAAGCCGAGATGAAGAATGCAGGCCAACCGTAAGCACAGGTTCTGGGTTGGAAATGTTTTGGGTCTGACTCCTGCCCAACCGGCTGTTCAAGGGAGTTACTCCCATCCCTCCCTGCTTATGTTTTGAAATAATGAGCTAGAGGGGAAAAATATCTTCCACAAATACATTGGGCAATATAGATTCTATCTCCAGCTGTTCTTCAAACTGTGTTACACAGAAGTTGGAGAGACCAGTAAGGGACGGCTCCCAATGTCTAACAGAAGACCCTTTTTAGATTACAAACACATGGATGACACGTACAGTTCATGCTGCAGACAGAACAGAGTGATTGTACCCCCCCCAAGTTATAAAGTACAGTATTTTTCTTCCTGGGAAAAGGTGATTTCCACCAAACAAATATACATGCATGCAACCCCACCCCACCCCACATCAGCTATCATATCAGTTGCAGATTCAATAACAACCTGCAATGTGATTTTGAGTCACGAGATACCTAGTGGCCAATCCACTAGAGACAGGCCATTCATTCCCCCTCTACTATCATCATGCTTATTCCAAAGCACTTGCCTTCAACAGTAAACAAATAGAAGTGGCTTACACAATCAAGGATATTCCTCTCAACAACCCTACATTTCACACAGCTTTCCTTCTTTTGAGTTAGACATCCATTCTTTTTATTTCATGGATTAAAATACTTATATTCCAGCCTATATCTAAAGGTCCCAAGATTGCTGAAAACAGTATCATTTTTTAAAAAAACGTTAAGATAGTAAAATAAGAGGGTTTAATTTACAGTCTAAAAACATATTAAAATATATTACACCATATAACCTATTAAAGCACATTAAAACAGTTAAAACCATGTGTATGTACAAACCTTTAGTTCCCAAAGCAGCAGCTAAGGAGAGAGAGCATGACACACCAAGGGACGTGTATTGTGTGAGTTCACAGATGACCACTTAAAGAACTATGGTTACATCTGAAGGGAGGATATGAAAAGGGATCTAGTAGTGCTTTTCAGACTGAGAGAAATAAGATGGTAGAATAAGCTTTCATAGATTTCAGTCTCTTTCATCAGATGTATGAAGGGCCAACCACATCTGAAGAGGCAATCTTAAGTCTATGAAAGCTTATGCTACCAGCTTCCTTCTCTCAGTCCCAAAGGTGCTACAAGATCCTTTTGTACACTGATCCAGCCTAACATGGCTATGTCTTTGAAGGGAGAATGTTCCACAACAAGGATGCGACAACAGAGAAGGCCTTTATCTCAACAATACAGTGGTTGGACTGAGGAGACAGAGGCTCAAATGTCCACTCAATGATTAAGCTCACTAGGTGACCTTGAGCCAGGTATTTTGTGTCAGGCTATCCCAGCTCACAGAGTTTTTTATGAAGACAAAAATGGAGCCAGGGTGGGAATCACGACATCCTCTACATGATATTGGACTGTAACTCCCACCATTCTTCACTATTGGCTAAGGAGACTAGGGCTTTGGAGATGCAGTTCAGCAACACAGGAAGCACCACACAATTCCCATCCATGAAGTAGGTTCTTGGAGGAAAGGCAGGATATGTGTGTAACAAAAATAATAATAATAATAATTAAATAAATATCTGAACAACAAGCAGGACTTGGAGAAGCTACTTTTTTTTGGACTACAACTCCTAGAATATTGGAGTTGTAGGATTCTGGAGATGTCTGGGGGGTTGTAGTCCAAAAAAAGCAACTTTTTCAAGCATTGCCTTCGTATTATTCTACTGTAAGCCTAAATATATTTGCTTAGGAGTAAGCCCCGCTAGGGCCTAAATATCCTAAAGACACCAGATCCCATCTGATCTTGGAATCTAAGAAGGGTCTGCCCTTGGATGGGAGACTGCCAATAAATATCAGGTGCTATAGGCTATATTTCAGATGAAGAAACTGGCAAAGCCACCTCTGATTATTCCTTACCTAAGAAAACCCTATGAAATTCATGGGGTCTCAATAAGTTAACAGGTGACTTGAAGGCACATGTGCACACACACGTGCCAACACACATACACACACACACCTACCTTAGCAGACACAACGGAATGTACTTCTAAATCAATACATATAGCAACTTCTCTCAACTTAGCAACACCTAACTATGCTTTGAGTACAACTCCCACCACCCTCATCCACGAACTGGTCTGGTGATTTGGACAATGAGAGTTGCAGTTCCTGACACTTGGATAATGCAAGGTTGAGGTAAATTACTGTGTAGCTTAGGATTGGCCTGTGCTTAATTTGGCAGTGGGTTCAGTATAATAAAAGAAAGTCCTCCTTCAAACAAATGCATAATTAACACGTGCAGTCTGATGCCACACAACATGTGGAAATAGCCCCTGGCCTGGGTGGTCGTAAAAAAAATGAGACTAATTAACAGAGGACACATCTCTTAGGAGTCATTAGGCATGACACCTAAAAGGCAAACAACATTGTTTATAGAGACTGCAAATACCAGATGCTAGGTCAAACAGGAATGCATGGCCACCTCCTTCACACGCTATATTGTGAGTACCCAGAGGCATCAGATTGTTCGCAAAGAGAAAAAGAACACTGGGCCAGAATGATCTGATCAGATGCAACAAGGTAATTACATTTTCCATTTATTTATTTAATATTACTAGTTATTTTTTTCCCATTTTCCTAGAATGAGCTAAAGTCCTTCTATTTTATCCCTAGAACAAATGTGTGAAGTCAGGCTGAAAATTTGAGACTGGCCCAGGTTTCAACTCACTATAAACCTGAAGCTGGAAACTAAGTCCAACATTCAAACCACATGTCTTTTCAAAAACAAAGTTGCAGGCTGTCTTTCTTTTTCATGGGCTTTGGCAATGTCTCTGTCCCTGTCGCTTTGGACAGCATAAATGAAACTGACAACACTCTCTGGAAAAACATGGCTCTTAAATAGGGAGACCAGATTAACAGCTGTGTAAGGCTGGCTTGCATAACACAGTGCATTAAAAATGCAGGAGCTGTGTCCACTTCCCTATCTGGCCGCCTTATCATGGCCCCTCCCACCACATCATTCAAACCTTGCTTCATGAGACAACATGGATGTAGCTGTCTCTTTTATCTGTCTGATATTTATCCCACCTTCCCTTTGAGGAGTCCTCTGAAACAAACTGGCAGTTTTGCAAGGATACCGCCATGATCTTGTGCAAAACAGGATCTCTGCAAAGAGACAGCAATTTTTCCAGTAATTTCAGTAGGGCTTGTATATGAGAAATGTCATGGGGGGCAAACCCTCCACAAGTAATTCACTGAAAGAGGTACTGTTTGGGTTTTCTACAACAGGCACTTTAATATCTTGGATCAGCACTTTTAAGTTAGTTACTCTAAAGTAGGAGTCTTCAACCTATGTTCTTAAGAACCCTGAATTTCTTCAAAATTGGAAAATATCAGCAGTGGCAGCTAAGTTTTCCTGGAAAACAGCTTGGAAAGACAGCTGTCTCACTGCTTCCAACTCCCTTGGTATTGTGCAAGTCAGGAAAAGAGGAGTATTGGGTTTGTACTTAGAGTACATTGTTGGTATGGATATGGCCTAACAAGCACAGTTACTATAGTAAATAATTTCTTCCCAGAGACAGGGGTTTCATGGAAGACATGAAAGAATTCTTCAGCACTTCCCTCTTTCCAAACCTTTCTTTTTGAAAAAGGAACTAGGATTAATAACAACATATCTCTGTGCTTGTACGGAGTGTGTGCCCCTCAATATCAGAGTTGCTTTATATGTAGCATTCAGACACCTCAGGCATCTCATGTGAAAAATTTTTGTACAACCGTCTGCCTCAAGAGCAAAGAACTTAAGAACACAAGAAGAGCCCTGATGGATCAGACTAAAGGCCTGTCTAAGTCCAGCATTCTGTTCTCACAGTGGCCAAACAGCTGCTTAGAAGAAGCCCACAAGCAAGACATGAGGACGCCAACAACACATCTCCCTTGCTCATTTTTCCCAATAGCTGGTATTCAGTTCTTGAGCTAGACTCAGTTTACCCAGCAGTTATTTTCCTCCCACCTAAGAAGTTTTCCTCTGGATCCATTATCTCTGCAGGTGGGGTGAGGGAGAGAAATTAATTCAGAGCACTCCACACATCAGAAGTTCCTTCTTGTCATGCGCTGCCACAGTGGTATGAAACCAGACCAGTTTAGAGCGGCTGACTGAGCAGTTACCTCCCTCCTGTCAACAGAAATGATAAATGATGCAAGGTGGCCACAGGAAAATGGCTGGGAGCTGTTCCGCCATGTCTGCTCTTGTAAAGGGGGTTCATCAGGCAACAGACCTTGGAGTAGCCTCTAGCTACTTGGGATCATAATAGTGTTTAGGAAGCAGGCAGCCTTCAAAGAAAGAAGGATATGAGCACCCAAAAGAATCCTTTTTTTTTTTCCTACTGCAAAGCTGGTTGAGAACATTTCGCCCATCCTCAGCATGTGAAGAATGCTTTGCTTTGCCGCCAAGTATGAACACAGCAAGAATCCTAAGAGTCACAGTCAGGAGCAAAAATCCAGACAGTAGGCAGTTTGAAGAATGATGTACTTTTCCTACCCTTCTCTAGTGAAAAAGAAGATTGAAGCAGCAATGGGAAAAACCCACAGAAGATTTGTAAACTAAAGACAATGTTGACTCCCATAAACTTCCACGAATGAAACAGTGAATTACACTCTAAAAGCTTATGAGTCTTTCCATATTGCATAGTTACAGCAGATTCACGACACTTTTACTCTCACCTAAAAAATCCTGGAATATACATTTTGGACAAAGATGTAACCAACTCTTGCAAAATCCCTTGAACTCTAGCATTAGAGCTCTCTGGCAAAGAATTTTAAATTCTTTATAAAACGACAAATCTGAGGATTCCACAGTTCCAAACCACTATAATTGCACAAGTGTTTAATTCTCCCCTTTAAAAACATCTATGCTAAAGGCCATCAGCACTTCTTCAGAGCAGTGAATTCCATTAATGACTTACTCACAGTACAAAGAATAAGTTGCTACCCCATTCACTCACCATGCGCCATGCGTTATTTCACCCACCATGTACCATGTGGTATTTCTAAACCTCTTGAAGTCAGTTAAGTACTGTTTCCTATTATTTGTCATTCCTTAATATTTCCCTTTGCCTGGATCTGCTTTATCCAATGTGTTACAAAAACACAGTGTGTCTTCATTCCAGATTCTCAAACCATCTTATTTGCAATCTATGTAAATAAAAGCAAACAATTTGTGGCCCTCCAGATGTCATTGCACTACAATTCTCATCACCTCCTAACTGGAATAACCAATTGTGATAGATGAAGGGTGGCACAGCCAAAAATAGGAGGGCTACAAGTCACCAGTCCTTTGTATAAATAATACCCAAGTACCCAAGAACTGAGCTGCAAAGTTTGTTCCAAGCAGAACTTCCTGCCTGAACTCAACTTCTAAGTGAATATAAATGAATGAATGTTTGTTGACATGAATGTAAATAAGATCATTTTGGCAGCAGGGATGGTTGTGGTGGTTTATGAATAAGATACTGATCAGGGGTTTCAGGCACCAGGTGGTCAGCTGACACAAACTTTCCCTCAAGCTGGTGTTCACCGTTCAACAGGGTTTAGCTTTATGTTTTCTACACCAGCAAGGTTTAGAACACATGACTCACTGAAGCGCTGATAATGACAGAGATGTCTTTAAATCATGTGGCCCTCCAGATGTTTTTGGACTGAAAGTCTCAGTGGTTCCATTCAGCATAGCCAATGTATGAAAAACTGGGAGTTGCAGTCTCACTTGATTCTCATCTCTGATTTAAACACAGCAGTGTCTTTTCCCATCACCATTAAGTAACTTCGGAATCTGCTAACAGAAAAACAATCCTACAAAGGCAGAAGACACAATGTCAGTCCTTGCTTCCCCCCAGCCCTGGACCTCCGCCCATTAAACCTTTGCCTTTCTACTCTTCATTTGTTGATCTTGGTACTGAAACAGAAGGATACAGACAGAGGCAGCATGGAAAATACACAATTTTATTAGGCTACAAAATGCAAAAACCACAAGTCTTCACCCTAGTTTATTTCGCAGCTAGACAAACCCTGCAGCACCTTCCCCACCAGGTCTTGGATGGAACAGCAGTGGGAGAGGTGAGAGGAAAGGGCAAGTGGAGAGAAAAATCAAACAGAAGAGGAGGAGAGATGTGTTGCTCTTTGGTCATTCCCCAGGCCAATAGTTATCTAGTTGAAATGCCCATATCAGACACAAATTGATGCCTTAGTTAATAAGCTTTCAGGGTGTCACACCAGGGACCCTTTCAGGTTACCCAATTATAGCACTTTGATTCCATTTTAATTGGCATGGCAACATCCCACGGAATTTTGGGATTTGCAGTTTAGTAAGGGCTCTGATAAATCTCAGACAGAGAGCTCTGTTGTCTCAATAAACTGCAAATGCCAAGATTCCACAGGATGCAGCGATGACAGTTAAAGTGGAATCATACTGCTATAACTGTGTGGTGTGGAGTTCTGCCTACATTTTTGCAGAACAGCCTTCACACAGGCAGTTCATAGAAAAACTGCAAAGGGCTGCCATACTGAATCCTGTCACTTTCAGCTATTTAAGGCTGGGCAAACTGACTTTTACCATTCCAGAGAAACAAACCAATGGATGCCATCACAACAGAAACAAATATGGACAAAAGAATTCTCTCCCAGAAACCCACACCAGCAATACATCAAAGTCCAAACCCATATTTAGAATATCGCAAATCCAACACTTCAGAACTGGAATATTTCACTTTGGAGGCCACAATTCAATGTACATTTACTTGGGAGAAAGTCCCCTTGAGCTTCCAAGTAGCAATTAAAAGACACTATGCAGCTATTCCATCTTGTTATCCTCAAATGTTATTCCGTGTCAAAGAAAATACAGAAGTACTGGCGGAAAAAGAAGGACGGGTTAGAAGTGGATATTGATGTCTTGTGAAGCCTTGCATAAAATTTGTCCTGAGCGAACCAAGGGATGTTGGCAGGGTAAGGGGTCTCGTCTGAAACATTTTCAGTGGGCTTTCCCTCACAGTAAACTCACAAGGACCAAGAAAAATGTCTGAAGACCCTCTTCTGTTCTAGAAGGGGACTTTATCTCTCAGCCAAGATGCTAGCAGTAAATTACTACACTGTTCATGTAGCAGCAGGCAAACTATACAGAACTTTCCCCTGAACTGCATTTCAGAAATGAAGGGGAGAGGTGGGAGAGACCAAGTTAGCATTCTAGTGGACAGCAGCAATCTGCATCCACAATTTAAATGAGAGCAGGAAGATTCCAGTCACTTCAACCCCATTTTGTTACGTCTAGATCTTTTTGGGTTTTGGCTTGGATGTGAATATGTAGGTCAAAGGCAGGAATAATGTGGCCCTCTAGATGTTGTGACTGTAACATCCAGTGTTCCTTATCAATGAGAATGCTGGCTATGGTTGCTGGAGATGCAATCCAACAGGGACCATATAGTTTGACATAACAGAAGATCAACTTACCAGTTAGTTACATGCTTCATCATGGCAAGTTACCATTTGGGAAAACGGTCTTTATTGAAGTGTGCCTAAGCTACAGGTGCCAACATTTATTTTTGGTTACTTCAGTTCTGGCCAAAAGAAGTTTTTGAAACTGCAATATAGTTTAGTTCTTAATCAGAAACATAATCCAAAGAACAAATTTTTAAAAAAAAAATCTTCTTAATTAAAATGATAGATATGCTAAAAATCTAGGGTATGTTAGTTAGTGAAGAATTTGTTAAACAATTTGTTAAACAATGCCAATCAGGTTAAATGAAGGAGACAAAAATTTTGAATCTATTCCTCAAACCTGGATTTCATTGTACCTAGAAATCCTCCTCAAAGATAAAAGAATTTGAATTTAGAAATATCTGCCATATACTGATTTTATGCACAATTGGAAAAGCACTTTTTTCGAGAAGCAAAGACTACAGTTCCCAGAATCCTCTCAGGCAGGATGGCAGAATAGCATCATACCAATGTTAAATGAAAACTGTTTCATGTCTGAGACAGGGAAATCAAAATAACAACCTTACCCCCCATATAAACAGAAGACGCAACCCTCTGCTGCAGTGGTTCTCAACCTTGGTCCTCTAGATGTTTTGAACTTTAACTCCCAAAAGCTCTAGTGAGTATGGCCATCGTAAGAGTTTCTGGGTGCTGTAGAATAGTTGGAGGACCAAAGGTTGAGAATCACTGTTCTACATGAAACTCTCCTATACAACCCCAGTTGAAATGAGTGGGGCATTTCCCTCAAGACAGACCTGTCTGCCTGTTTTTTCTTTCTGTTGCCCTTCAGGGCACTCAGAATCTACTTGCAACAGAAACCTCTTATACCCGGGTTTTCAGAGGACAGCTCTAAGTAGGGATGGGGAAAGAAATTCAATGAATTTGTATGTCCATACAAAAACATCAGTTTTGGTCCTCTTGAGGTTCCCACCAGAACAGAGTATATCTTGTCTCAGAAATCATGCCCCAATTAGCACAGCACTTGTATTGTAAATTATTTCAGAGGAAAAATTACACAGGTTTTTTTAAATGTGAACAACTAAAAATGCGTACATTGAAAAATATGCAGGAACAAACTTTCGTCAATGAAAAATGTGTATGTTGCAAGAAATATACAAAAATGAATATATATTGAGAGAGAAATGCAGAAATGTCTTTGCAGAAAGAAAAATCTCAAAACCGAATACCCAACCAGAATGGAACAAAGGTATCAGTGGGATACTGAGAGATGTAACAACAATGAGACTATCAAGTTTCCAGTTCCCCCGTTAGGTTTTCAAACTACTAATACACACTCCCACTCAGGACCCTGTATCAAAATAAGGTTTTTGCTCTTATTAGCAATCTCAGCCTACAGAATATGAGATTCTAGAACTAGGTGGAAACTGTGAGGCCTGCAAACCGCATAACACCTATTGGGAGTGGGGTCCTTTGCAGACAATGTGCCCTAGCCCTTCTCCCAGAGATCGACAACTGCCCCCTCCCCCTGTTAGATAGGAAAAAAAGTTTGGCTTAATTTCTTTTCTGGTTGAAAATTGACTTCAGGGTGCCTGTTCTGCACTCTTTTGCAGTTTGCTTCACCCAACATGAAAAAGGCAAAAAAAAAAAATCACTTTGGAAAAAAGTACTTGTTTAGTGACTGGAAGAGAGTTCCGGCCACCAGATATGTCATTTCTGTGTGCCTCCTAGTGCAAAGCGACAGCCTGTCAGAGGACTGAGGAGCTGAAAATGGTCCTCCAACTCATGCCTACCTCTGGTCTAGAGCCTGGTGGTTAAACTAAGGTATTAACATCCCATCCGCTCAAAACAAAATCAACATTTGTCTTTGCTACCATCTGCAGTTCCTTCTCATCATCTTCAGAAATGAAGCCACAACTACCTGACTGTAAGGGTCCTGTAAAAATTGTTTAATTTTTACATTACTCTATATTATCCTCGTCAGCAGTTATTGGATGGCAGTTTCCAGAATCTCCAGCCACTGGCAATTCTGGCTGGGGTTTCTGGGAGTCCAGCAACATCCAAGCAACCAAGCAAATCTGGGAACCAGTGATCTGGCTGCTCCCGTGCAAATGATTACAATGCACAGTTGGATAAAGATACTTGCCAATTTTACCCCCACTGCTAGAAGGGAGTTAACAAGCTATTCTTATTTCAACTGAAAGTTCCTTGTTCCAGAAGATCTCAACTCCAGTTAAAAAGACAAACTCCTATTTCAAAGCTTTATACAATAAGTCTGTTCCTAGGACCCGGTTCAGGGAGTTTGAGGGGGCATTTGGGAGAGATTTTTCCCTTACCATGTCTCCTCTCCTTGCCAAGCCCAATCCTCATTGTTGCTGGCTTTCATCACACCACTTTGCCATAACGGTTACCAAGAAACAACAGTAATGTGGACAGGAAGCAACTCTTCCCTCTTAAATACAGGGGACATTCTACACTACACAATCATAGCACTATGATTCCACTTTAATTGCCGTGTTGCAACCTATGGAATGCTGGGTTTGCAAGGCACTAGAGCTCTGGCCGAGAATTCTAAACACCTCTCACTAAACTGCCAAGAATTCTAAACACCTCTCACTAAACTGCAAATCCTGGGATTCCATAAGATATTCCCAACACAATTCAAATAGAATAATGGAGTGCAATAATCAGAGAGTATGGAAGGGCCTACTTTTATGCACGTAGTTCTAATTGTCATTGCTTCATCCAGAAATGCATGTGGTCTTCAATCCATGGTGATGTCCATGAAGCTTACCAGTTCTGATTGCATGATGATAACCCCTTGCACCGCCTCTCACACCTTCCTCTAATATGGGCCATGTCAAAACTATGTCCTTGTTTAGCAAGAAGAGGCAAGATTTTACTGTCTTCCATTGAGCTGAAGAGAGGAAGAGTTAGAGGGACAATTATGGTGGTCATTACTGGACAATCTTCCACAGAACCAAGTGGTGCATCTTGGCTTGCGTTGTGATCTCTCTTTTTATTTTTGGAACTGCTCTAAACAAAAAGTAACTCAGTAAACCCTCTCCTCAAATGCTTGTTCAGGGAGGCAGGTCCAACAGATTAGAATGGATTAACAGGTAGGAGAAAAGATATTACAGGATTCTCCTTTACTCTCCACCTGTATTCTCAGGATTCAGCAGCCTTATAAACTAGGCTGAGAAAGAAGTTCTTGATATGGCAGAAGCTGTGTTGCTTCCTTTATTTTCCTGACCAGCATTATTCACTGCCCTCAACCCCTTCTTCCATTTTTAAAAAATTATTATGCATAAATTTCAGAAGTCCGTTAAGATATGAGGGCATCCATGAAGTATATCAAATATCAAAACAAATGCAGAACTTAGAAGAAATAATTTTGGAGACAACAGCTCCCAGAAGCTCCCTGCCAGAATTTATAGTGGCTATGCTGGCTGCAGAATTTGGAAGTTCCGGTTGCCGAAAGAAATTTTTCCGTAATTCTCATTGCACAATATAGTATGGATGTGGCACAGGAGGAATGAGATAAGATGGGGTTTGCTAAAAGACCTCTCAAATATGAGATACTTGACAGTTGGTCCATAACTTAGAACTTGGAAAAATTATTTTCTGGAGTACAAATGCCAGAATTCCTTAATCAACAAGGAGGATTCTGGGAGCTTCAATGTCCAGGCTTTCTTCTGCTGGTCGCTGTAGGGTTGTAGCTTATAGTTATTCCAAACCCAGTCCATTTCCTAGAAAAGAGTAGGGAACATGTGGCACTCCAGATGTTGCTGCCATCACCCAAGACTGCATAGTCAACGGTGAAAGATCATGAGACTTGTAGCCCAACAGCATATGGAGAGTCATGGGTTCTCTACCCTTGACCTCGGGAAGAGAAGATTAAATTTCCGAGAAAGCAATCCCCTCACTCAAAATTCTCTCCCATCTATTTCTATTTTTAAACTCAGAAAACTAGCCAAAAAAAAATCTTTATTTACTGGGAATACCTTGTAAACGCCACTGGTACAAACTGAAGCTACTTGGTATGGCTCACACATACTGTTCTAACAGGCATTTTATGCGCATCTTTGCCAAGGGAGATTTATTAATGTTACATTTTTTTCCTACACAGTCCTTTCTCCTGCCCAGATCAAGTCAAGACATACAGAAGACCTAAGCAGGGACGGGTCAGGAAGGATGTCGTGGTTGCCATAGGTACTGTTCCAGAGCTACAAATCCTGCGATTTAAGAGCTTTGATTTTTTTTTATGGCAATTTCTAGTCCTCATTAAAAAAGACATCCTCTAATTATAACTTAATGGCACAGCTTCATTACACGATGCTACATACCTCTATTGCCCTCCCCCCGCTGCCATTTTGTTCCCATTTCCTCCTGACCAAGTCTGATCACGTTATAAACAGTTATAAACTGAGCTGGAACAAGTTGGGGTGGAGTTCATGTTTGCCACAGCAACTGCTGCCGCTTCTACAAAATCCTGTGGTAGTTAATTTTTTTTTCCCAAATACACATATCTAGTAAACTTAACATTTTTTAGCATAAAAAATATTCTCAGTTATTTTGAGAATGCCAGAGCCACTTCTATGTCCCTAAACCTGTTCTATACTAGCAATGATTGGGAGTTGAAGGAGAGAACAGAGAGTCCTATAAAGCAGTCTATTCCACTACTCAAAGACCTTATCCAGGGCTACCTTATCCATTAGGCACAGTGTGTAGGGCCTACAAAAATAATTAGGGACCACAAAAACATTCCTAGTGGTATAGCATGGCATGGAAAACAAGAGCACTTGGGGCCTACAAAAATTTTAAGGCCTACAAAAACAGGATTTTAGAGCCTATGAAAACATCCCTAGTGGTACATCAAGGTGAGGCAAGAAGTTGAATACAGGAATGCCTAGGAAAACTTTAATAGGTCTCTGACCATATTGATACGTCTAACAGGAAACAGTGACTAGTCGGTCACTACAATACATATACAAATTATTACAAACTGACAAAGAGGTTCATTGCTATATTTGGGGCAGGGTGTGGAAACAAGTTTCTAGTTCCTAATTGTGAAGAAAAACCTGAAAACTGCAAGCGGAAGTTTCTACGAAAGGCAACAAACTGGCAAATCAAATCAAATCAGCCAAAGCAAAACAGATCAGCCAATTTTGAATTTTTTGCTTCCATTAATTACTTTCTATTTTTTAAATTCTCATGTAGCAGGGTAAGCATAGTTCTATTTTTGAAATAACAGATTGGAGGAGAAGGTTTAAACATCCACTACTCATGCTGATGCTTATTTAGATTAGGGCCACATGTCCCTACGTTAAAATTAACAAAAAGAACAACTAAGGATATTTGGACCAGGAAAAGATATGGTCTTCCAGATGTTCTTGAATTATAACTTCCTTGATCTGTCTGCATTGCCTGTGTTGGTGTGGACTGATGGGAGCTGTATGACAGCAAAATCAAGAAAACCACCCCTGTTCCTAACTCCTTCTTTAGATATAGTCTCATCTCTTTCTTTGCAAAATAGTGGAGAAAAAAGGAATGAGAACTGTAAGAGCTGAGCCTTGAACTTCAGCCCACCATCTAAGAACAAACGAGGTTTTCTCTATCTTCTGCAGAAGCTGGAAAATACAGAACCTACCCCTCCATCCTTCTCACACCCCGTTATCTGACAACTTGCTCTTTTGGCACTTCCAAATTAAAGACACATTCCATTAATTTGACAGGGACTCCACACTTTCATCAGTTCTTCTTGTCTATGGAGGCTTACTTGGAACATCCCTCCCTCCCTCCCTCCCTCTCTCTCTCTCTCTCTCTCTCACACACACACACACACACACACTCTCTCTCTCTCTCTCTCTCTCTCTCTCTCACATACACACACACACCCTCCTTGCAAAATGAGCTGAGAGGGAGAAAGAAAGTGCTAAGCCTGCTGAGAGACTTTGCAAGCAGTGCAGGCCTGGTAAGTAACAAGCGAGTCCTTCACACTTCTAACATGGGTCTACTTTTCAACCAATTCCATTTTCTGACAGTGCTCTCACACCTCAATTGTCAGATAAGTGGAGGAAGTCTGCAAGTGATCCCATACTAGGCTGTGGTTTGATGAGGCAGGTGTGTGGTGGGGTTCTGCTTGGGTGAAACAAGTTTGAATTTGTGCCAGGACTCCTCTCTGAAATCTCCTTTCAGCAGCACTTCCAGTACAATTGCCAAAATCAAGACTATCAATAGGAAAATGGCCTCTGAACATGTGTGAAGTTTTTTTTTAACCATGCAGTAACTACACACATTGAGCATTAAAAAGCATGAGATTTATGAGACAGACAGCCTGGATTTGTTTTTCAAAAATTAAGGGCCCTTCCGCACTACACTATTATGGTGCTATTATTCCACTTCCGACATCCTGTGGAATTCTGGGGTTTGTAGTTTACTGAGGCCAAAGAGCTCTCTGGCTGAGAATTCTAAATGCCCCTCCCTAAATGGCAAACTCCAGGATTCCACAGGATGTGGAAAGTGGAATAATAGCACTGTAACAGTGTAGAATTAGAAGCGAAGGGATGGGGAGAACTTTATTCCAGCTAATTCTTCAAAGCCTGAAAAGAAAAACCCTGGATACACTAACATCCACCAGTACTTGATCTCCTCACTGAGGATTAGAAACATGGTTAAGACAGGTTTGAGGGAACCTGAGAGCACCAGGGCAGTCAGCATACCAACCATACTGCTGCCACCTGCAATCTCAAGACTTCAGTCCAAACTGTAGAACCTTTTTCAACCTCCACGCTTCCTATTTACTTCCCTGCCCCAAATTCCTTCTTTTTAAATTTCATTACACTCCAGCTAGCGGGGAAATCCACTTTTTGTTGTTATTTGCTCAAGGGCTTTACAGATGGTTGGGCTGGGGCTGGGTGGGGAGGTAATTGCAACAGTTTCTAACACAAAACAGCCTAATTCATTTTAATATAGAGGGTTTGGGTGGAGAGGGCAGAAAAATAAAAGCAAATAACCTGCTTCCTCTGCAATCGACACTTTGCTTAAAAACAAGCACCACACACTGAAGAGAAGATGATGGGAAATGCAGAGGATTTTTTTCCCCCCTAACTAATGTATACACCCAGTGCTGCCCAGGATTTTATTATCTCATAGGTAATACTTGTTAGAAAGATTTGAGATCCTATGTCTCTAATTCCCCAAACTGTCTTGTCCAGTACCTGTAACTTTTCCCCATATTCCCCAATCCGATCTGTATTCAGAGTTATTAACATACAGAGGTTGGGTTCCCGAAGGAATACACTGCCCTCCTCTTTGCTGCTAGACCTCATCTCCATAGCAACCAGCCTATTCAAGGCAAAGGGAATTGACTGAGGCCCAAGAGCTCTCTGGCTGAGAACTCTAAAGGCCCCTCCTTAAACTGCAAACTCCAGGATTCCACAGAATTTTCTTAGGCAGCCAATCATAGGAGATCTTGTCTGACACAAACGTTGACTTTTATAGATTAGATAAGAAGTGTCTACATAAAAAAAAAAAAAAAAATCCTTCTCTGGCCCACCCCATCCCAACAAACTCTAGACCAGAATGCACCAGACTGTGCTAGGCTCGCCGCGGAAGCGCAGATAAAGACTAAAAAACGCACTGTCCCGGTTGTAAAGGAGACAGGTGTTAAACACACACCCTGCCCCACACAATTGGGCCACCTCATTGGAATCCTGGCTCGGCCTGATTCTCTGGCTTCTGGGAACCGTTCCCGCCTCCCCCTCGCCCGCCCGAGCTTTCCCTGAGGGGAAGAGAGTGGCAAGCGAGAGAGGAGTGGGTGTGGGAAAGCTGCAGGTGTCTCCGGCGTTTGGCAATCCCTTCGCGGACGACGGCGGCGGCGGCGGGAAAAGCAGCAGCAGCAGCGACGGCGTGGTGCGCGCGAGATGCGCCCGGCAGAGCCAGTCACGAGCCGACTTCCTCCCCTCAAGGAAAAGGCATTTGGTTCCTCCTACCTCCCTTTTCCCTCTCCCTTCCCTCCACCCGAAAAAAAAAATAATAATAATAATAGGAAACGTTGCCTTGCTGACTTTCTTGCTGGAAGCTTCCTTCTCCTCCAGAAAAAGGCCACCCACGTTCAGCTTGAATCCTCGGACGTTTGCTTTCTCCAGAGCTTGGAAAGCTTCACTTTTGTGGGACTGCAACTCAGGTTGTTTTTGGGGGGGGGGCCAGAGAGACCGCGGACAAATTTCAATCTGGCAAGTTTCAGCTTGCCATATTTCCCGAAAGGGAAAAAGTCTCCACAGGTAATGGCTTCGTCACACTGCCAGAGTGAAAACTGGGGATGGTTCTTATACCTTTAAGGACTTTGCAAAAAAGAGAATTTTAGCGGCTGTTGTCTGTCACCTGGTTGTGTGATAATCAGCAACCTGCTGAAATTCCCTCTTCTACACAACCGTAAGGTACAAACGCCATCCTGTGTTGTCAGTGCAGCAACTATCAGGCAACACTGGAACAGCAGGGAGGCGGGTAGATTGTGCCATTGTTTGGATGAGGCACTGGCCAAGATGGTAGCCTGTGTGGACTGTGGATGTCAGGTGCATAAGTTCAGCCCATCTTCTATATAGTTGCTCATAAATGTCTCTCCATCTAGAGGTGCTCTAATACTCTTGTTGCTGTGTGTCTTCTAGTTATTTCTGACTTATGGCAACCCTAAATTTTCTGGTCAAGATTTGTTTAGAGGGGGATTGCCTTTACCCTTCTCTGAGGCTGGGAAAGTACAACTTGCCCAAAGCTTCTCAGGAGGTTTCCATGGCTCAGTGGGGACTCAAACCTAGTTTCTAGAGTCATAATCCAATACAAACCACTATGGAGAGGAAATTACCACATAGGATTGGCTGGCTTGTCAATATCTAAGGAGACTGCTGTGAAAGTCACACTGTAAACTCAAGTCTTAACTGAATCCACAGGGCTTAAGCCTAATTTTGAATGTTTTGGAAAGCATACTCTCCAGCATTTCACAGAAGAAACCTTGGGCACATGTGTCCAACCAACATCAGAGTGTGGTCAGGATGTCAAAAGTTATTAATGAGGAAGAGCACACAAGTTAGGAGAGGCTGCAGCAGGTTGCTTTTTCCTGAGCTTACAGGAAAAGGCAAGATTCTACCCCCTCCTCTCTCTAGCCTTGAGCTAACTGAGTGCAAGCTATCTTGCACTTGAACAGCAACTGAAGTAAACTGAAGACAATGGGAGAAATAGGAGGAAGAGACAGAAACAGACATTTTAAAGCAGTTGAAAAGTGAAAGCAGTTGAAAAGACACAGGATGAATTAGAACTGGCTCTGCCAGATTGGGACAGCTGTGAGTTATGGGAATGTAGAAGGTGAAAGTAAAAAAAGTACTGCTCACTGTAGAGCAAGCATGGTGTAATGGTTTGAGCACTGAACTACAACCCTGGAGACCACAGTTCAGTCCCCTGCTCAGCCACAGAAACCCACATGGTGACCTTGTGTGTGTTGCCCACTCTAAGCTCCAGAAAACCCCATGATAGGTTTGCCTTAGGGTTGCCATAATTTGGAAACAATTTGAAGACACATAAGAACACCTTGCTCATTGTGAATTTTACGGTCCATTGAGTTAGCAGGATAGTCTGCCTACAAAGATTTTCCACTCAGTAAACTGAGCCTCTTTACAAACATTCTAGATTAGGGAGCAACAGGGGCTATAAAGTTAGATTAAAAGGTCTTACCTCAAATTTATTTTCAAGCACTCTTTGACTCCCATACAAGGCGTGTTTGCTGTGTGTTTTGTCTGTTTTGTTTCTGCCCAGGCAGGCTAGGGGATGCTTCTAAATGTATGCAAAGTACCTTTGCCCTCACCACACAACTTCCAAATATATACAGGATTGTGGGGAGGAGAAGTTGCTGGTCAAATCATTGCAAAAGATGCTACGTAGATCTCAACTCAAGTTCCTCCTGTTTTTAGAACAATGGTAAAATTTTAAATTGATAACCCAAAGTGGCATTGGAAAGGATCTGGTAGCCAACTAAAAGGAGAATGAGTCTGGGAAGCACCCAATGCAAACACTCTTGTTTTAGGCCATTTCCGCACGAGACTGTTATAGCGTTATGATTCCACTTTCAACATCCTATGGAATCCTGGGGTTCGCAGTGTAGGGAGCCAGCCAGCCCCTCTCTAAACTGCACACCCCAGGATTCCATAGGATGTTGAAAGTGGAATCATAACGCTATAACAGTCTCATGCGGAAATGGTCTTAGAACCTATAGCCTTCATATCATCTCCAGGTTTGGTTTTATGGCTGAAGCCAATCCAAGCTTGTAAAAAATAATAACTGCAAGGCCCTTTGTTGCTGTGCCTGCTGGGGGGGGAGGGGGAGAGAGAACACATGAAAAGAGAAAGAGTCATTAGCTACTCCCCTCCTCTTTAAAAAAATAATGAAAGGATTCTCCCTTTGGGCTGAGTTATGTTTTTAACAAGCATTTCCCAAGCGATTGTTGTTATATAGTCTTTTCCTCTCTCTTTTTCTGGCCTGGACATGTCCGGACACCTTTTTGCTGGGAAGCTGCAAGAGATCGCATACAATTGTGTTCCTTTCTCCAAAAGGTTGTAGCAAAGTGTACAGCATATGGGTGCTGGTGGAGAGTAGCCCATAATATTGCCATAAGCTGGAAACAGCAAGAGCGAAACCTCCAGCAGGTAGGAGGGAGGTGGTGTGGCTGAACTTCCCAAGTGAGGTCAATAACAAGAAAGAGGAATGTCAAAATTGCTGGGTGTGCAAAGCTTTGAAAAGCCAAATTGGGGGTAGGGGGAGGTAGATTCCCAACCAAATTCTCTTAAATTAGATTTGCCCACTAAATATTAAATGTTATATTCTGTTAAATTAATATGTATAATTAGCAGGAGATTGTATTATAATACTGGTTGGAATGCTGTTGGGCTATGTTTTTCCACCCTTGATGATGCCCCCACTCAAACCCACATTTTAAAGATTGAATGTTGACAAAAGAATAATTAATGCAACTATCTTCAAATGTCTATGAGGAAAACCAAATATCTAGGGCTATGTGTTTTTTAAAAGCACTCTTTGTTATTGGATTTTTAAAAACAATTTTAAAAAAGAAAAGCTCATTTTAAGAATTTACCAGATTTTAAAACACACACAAAACTGCATTTCAACTTAGGCAGGTTGGTAACTGTGATTTGGGACAAGCAAATTAAGAAGGAAGATAAATTAAGTAATTACTTTGTTGGGCATGAAATGTATCTGAACATTTAGTAACCTAGTGCAGATTCTGAAACCTACCTTCCACATTCAGCTTTTGTGAGCAGCATTCTGTTATTTTAACAATACTAGGGAAATATACACACAACTGGTTTGTTGTGCATATTTTAAGCTTGATAAGCAAAAGAATATCTTTTAATAGGATTGCTAAGAAAAAGGACATTTAATTGTACAGAAATCTGTCATCTAAACCACAGAGATAGTACCTGTGGCCAGACATATACTGCAGAGTTAATTTTGGGACATGGACCTTATTATGGGCAGGATTTTTGTGACAGTGCTTGAGGGTTGTTGTTTTTTTAATCCACAATTTCTGTTTTGAAACCAGTTGAGAATTCGGGGCAATGAAAAGGTCTAAGATTTGAACTGAGCAAAATCCACCCAACATAATCCATATGCAGGAACAGGTTTACCTAAGTAATCTGCTATAGCTATACAAAATCAGTGGAGTAACATTGCACATTCATTAGTCTTCTAATGGACCTCAGCTAGAGACAGCAACAGGTCAAGAACCAAGCTTTCTACATGCCCACAATTCTCTGGATATGAGCCAGTGAGATGCTTTCAAGCTTTGTTTTGCAACAAATGAGGGCTAGAAATTATCTTTTCTTTTTTAAAATGGTATTTTTAAGATACAAAAATCCATATTGAAGAGCACAAAGTTGGTCAGCTTCAGCATTTACTAATCTTGTCAGCAACTCAAAGGGGAACTTTGAAGAAATTCTAAAGACTGGAATGGGCGAGGAATATGCAGGCCAGAATTGAACCAGATGGCAGGAGTCTGGCAAGAAGAAAATGCTTCCCTACCTTCCATCAGTCATAACTGGAATCTTCACGGACCAGATTAGGCTTGATGAGCAGAAGAGAGGATAGCAAGACAATTACCTAAAGACACGTTTAGCTCAAGGGCTACCAGTATCTGAATGCTAATCCGGCATACTGGATAACAGAATCTTGTCTGCAGTTCTTCATTCCCAGATATTCTTAAAGTAGAACAAGGCCATTTCCACACTACACTGTTATAGTGAAATTATTCCACTTTCGACATCCAATGGAATCCTGGAGTTTACAGTTTAGGGAGGGGCATTTAAAATTATCAGCCAAAGAGCTCTTCGGCCTCAGTAAACTGCAAACCCCAGAATTCCACAGGATGTTGAAAGTGGAATAATAGCACTGTAACAGTGTAGTGCAGAAATGGCCCAAGTGTTGGTAAAGATCTGGTAAATGAGTGAAGCAAACTGGGAGTGAAGTAAGGGTAGCATTTGAAAAAGTACATGCCAGCCAACTCTGATGTCAAACTATTGAGCATACTATAAAGCTGGGAAAATGGAAAGAGTGTGGAGTGAAGATGCAAAATTTACTCAAAGACTGAATCTGAGATTTTTTTTTATGAAAAACAACTTGTTATTATCTACTTTATCACCAGTGCCAAACTTAGTTCTACCCCTTGTACTAAGAAATAATTAGACTTTCTAATTCTCATGCAGATAGAACTGAAATTCTCAGTTGTAAGGAACGGATGGGGAAATTAACATAGGAGGATGTTAACTGTGAGAAAAGAATATATTTATTTTCATTTGCTCCCATCCCAGATTTCCAAATACATATTTATAACTCTAATGGTTTTCTTCTGTCCTTCATATCAGTAGCTTAAATGCTGTAGTGGAAGACATTAACAGAAGGGTGTGTGAGATGAATAAAGAAATCAAATCCTGAGTCAGATCTTCTGTGGAAAAAAAAGTGTTCTCTGAAGGGAAACAGCCTTCCCACCTCCCACCCTGAGAAGATCCTGTAGGAAGCTCCACAGGGTGGTTAGATCTTGCAATAATGGTTCCTATATTCTAATAGCAAATAGGTTTAGGAACTCTGTTGTTATTTTACATCCCTTTCAAAGAGCTGTTAAAGAGAACAGGAACAGTTCCAGGAAAGTAATTTTGCCTGTAGAGTGCTTTTGAGACAAGTGGTTCATATCACTAAATTAATCACTGCCTTTTCACTATTAAGCTGCATGTGCAACTGCGCTTGACTTGCTTTTTGTGCACTTTTCCTGTATGCTTATCTCACCATCTGTAGAAGAGGATCTGATAGAGAAGCTGCTCATAGAGAAGGCCCAATTCACCCCAAGCTTGGAAATGCTACTTTGTAGAACTACAGCTCCCAGAGTACCCCATTCAGCATCACTAACATCCAGTTTGGCTGAGGGATTCTGCAAGATGCCACTTAAAACAGTAACATTTCCAAGTTCTGAATTCACCTGACAGACATGGGGGAAACAGCAAAACAAGCAATCCATAAAAATAAATCAATTATTTATTTAGCGCTAAAACCTTAATAATTTACACAAGATTACCCACTGCTGCTCATTAATTTAAAAAAAAAATTCTAACAGAACCAAGTCTTTAATATTTGTTTTGGATCAAAATTGTAGGTCTGAAGTGTTTAATTAGGGGGAAAATTATGGAGAAGAGTTTTGTCTCTTATTTCTTAAAATAGGCATCATGGTGTTAACATTAAAATAAATTCTCTAATTTATATGTTATTTCAATAATTTTAAATAAATTAATTACTATTATTAATTTTTTGTTGTTATTAAAACTTATTATTCATTATTTTTTTAAATATATTTTTTAAAAGATGAATCAGAAGGGAAGATGGGAGGTGTTTAAACAAATAAAATATTGCTAAAATGTTGGTGAATGATTTATACTTTTGTTCTTTAAGCAGGAAAATTGTTGTAGCGCTAATTAAAGATTGATTAGAAATATTAACATGGTTATAAAATGATTCCCACATGCAAACAGACTGATGTGCATTAAGACACAATGAATTCACATAAACAATTTATCACTGTTCACACTGAAACCACACCTCTTAGGAAAAAAGAAGATGATGAAGTTGTACTTATCCTTCTATGTTTGGGGGGACTGAATGCTCTTCCAACCTTCTCAAAAAAAATCGGAATGTCTATGGTAAGGAAAAAAACCTGAAGACATACTGCAAAATCATGGGAGGATTACAAATAAATGACAATGGCAGCATTTGTGTATCACAATGAGCCATGGTTTGTGTTAACCATGGTTCATTGCTTTGTGAACTATGCAGTAAATGATGAAACAAACCATGCTTCACTTCCTCATTTTTTATATATTTTTGGTTAGTTTCTCTCACAATGGGAAGCTGAGGAAAAAAAAGGCAGGAAAAAACTCTGGTTGTGATTTCAGATGTCACAACAAGCCACCGTTTAAACAAGTCAGATTTTGTTAGCCAATAGGAAACCATGGGTTCAAATTGTGTTCTGTACTGGTTAACAAACCATGACTTGTTAGCAGGGGCAGATTCAGACATCACAATAAGCCAGATTTCAACAAGCATGGCTTGTTGTGATAGTCCAGCATGGTCCATGTCTTAAGGTCTCTTGTATTAAGTGAACAAGAGACAGCCATTCCATTTGAAAAGCCTAGATGGAAGCAATCTTTTGCAAATGTTATAATTGTCTTGTGATACTTAAAAAAAACCCCAGATGTTTCTCAATTTCTATTTTTGTAGGTTTTTTTAAAAAAAGATCAGGCATGGCAATTTTTTTCAGGAGAGGACCCTGGATGCTTCACGTAATGGAACAACCACAGTTTGGCAGTACTTCTCCTTTCACAGGTGATCTAAGCAATATGCCTATGATCAAATGGTCTGTATAAACCACATTCCAGCTAGGTTCTCAAGAAAAAATTAAAATAAATCTGTAGCACATAACATCCCAGATTACTGTAATTCACAGGGGCCACAAACTGCCATATGGAAAGTTAAAAGACAATTTTAGATTTGATTATGAAGACATGTATAGTTAAGGATAAAGCATAGGTTGTCAGATACTTTGAGAGTAGAGCAAGTAGCAGCCCAAGGCATAAGCCACCAATTCCATCTCTGATCTCCAGGAGAAGACATCTGACCAATGCAAAGGGAGACAATGGCAGCCATTTTACCTACTGGGTGTTAGCCATATCACTTACTAAAACTAGAGACCTGTGGGGTAGGAGCTGACCACTGGATGGTTATACCTAAACCCCTAAATGTCTACAAGTTTAAGCTAAAGAATTATGTTGACCCCTAAACTGTTAATACACAGCTGTGGCCTCCAGGTATATCAATCTCAAGATGGAAACAAGTTAAGTTTCGAGTCCCTCCATTAGTAACTGCCCCTTCAACCCATCCCACCTCAGAAACCACCCCCCTCCCATACTTCCCAAACAAACAATGTGAAGACCCACCCCAAAACTGCTCAAGGGCACGGCCCTTCCCCAACATGTCCTAACAATATTGTCCTTTCCTCCTACAGAATAAATAACCTCTCACTCCGAAGACAGAATAATGTTCTGGCTCAGAGGGTGCAGAAATCCCAGAGCCTTGAGCAAAGAAGGCAAGTCAGTAGTCCAGGAGTGGCCATTATATAGAGATAGGGAGGGGGACATCCTTGATAGGAAAGAAAGGCTCAGTTGGGTTGGGAAGCTGCGCTTGAAGAGCTTCCATCGGGTTCTCGTTTGACCTTGGCAGGAGGTTCAGTCCCAGCTTTGGCTTCTCCCTCTGCTTCCTCCTTAGCGCCTTCATGTGTCTTCATGTGCTTGCTGAGGTGGTCACTTCTCATGAAGACCCGGTTGCAAACAGGGCAGGTGAATTTCTTGGTTCCTGTGTGGGTTTGAAGATGCCTCTGCAATTCATCAGAGCGGGTGAAGCGCTTCCCACAGAACAGCCAATTGCAGACAAAGGGACGGTCGCCACTGTGCCACCGCAGGTGGGCCTTCAGGTGGGATGTCTTGGCATAGGCCTTTCCACAACCAGGGATATGGCAGTTGTGAAGATGTTTCTTCTTTGAGTTGTCAGGGCATTGGCCTATCCTTTCAGCTTCCTGGCAGTTGGGGCACCGACAGGCAGTCTGGCTGGAGCTCCGGGACACTGAGCGCCTTGAACTTTTTGGCCTACTATTACCATCTCCAGCCTGCTCCATTGGATGAGGTTCTTGGGGAGAATCCAGAGATTTAATCACTTCCTGGCCCATGAGGTGGGGTGCTGAAGGCAACAAGTGATGAGGAGGCCCGCAGAGTTGATGTTCTGCAGAGCCATAGCCAGCCAGTGCTGGCTGAAGTCCACTTGTGTGGCCTGTGGGCTGGAGACCACTCTGAAGATCCATCCAGCTGGAACCAGCATGAAGATCCCACCACGGATTGACATTACCATCATCAGTGGCATTGCTAGGATGTGTAGGCCTGAACCAAGGCTCATAGTGATGAGCCATATCTGGTGTTGCCTGTAGGAGCTTAGAGTAGGAGCCAGGAGGCAACTGGCTTTCACCATCCAGGTCTAACCTTGAAGACCCATGCAGCTCATAACCAGTGTTGGATGAATACTCTGTGTCAGGCCCAGCCAAAGGAAGATGCTGGAGTTCTGTGGGCTGCAGAGGGGATGGGAAATCTCCCCCACTCTCTGGACTGGTGTGGGGCTGGTAGTTCTGCAGAGGCTGCAGTTCCAAGTGGGTTGGAGAGGAACAGGGTGTTTCTGAGCACTGGTTGCCAAGAGAACCACAGACGGCTGTGAGCATTGCAGAACTCGCGTGGTGGGCGGGTTCTCAGACACACCTGGACAGGAGAAAGAGAAAAATGGATATGAGAGAGCAGTACTGCACTGTACAGAACAGAGGAACACAGAAAATTGCCCTCTAAAGTCATTGTAAACTTTGAGTTTGAGGCCATGCCCCATTTCACTGTTGTTAAGTGACACTGAAGCAAACAGAATTAAGTGTAAACCAATATTTATTGGAAATCCCCTCCATCCCAGTGTATATTCAATCTCGTGTCCTCTCCCTGGGAAGTAATTTTTGTATTGTAATGTATTGAAGTAATGTATGGACCAAAATACTTTACCTAAGAATGACCTTTGAATTCAAAATGCACTGGGACTTTATGAAGTTACCTAGGAATGCTGGTTTGCTCCTTTCTGAGATTGTCCTCTCAGGTGGCCTGTTAACCACAGACAGGTTTCCTTCTTGGCTCAGTTGTAATACAGAGCTTAAGCAAAGTATTTCACAAGCATATTATTGTTCAGGGCACAAAAGCAAGGATGAACTAATCTGGAAGAGTAGAACTACCAGTCTCAGAAAATTTTTGGTTCAAATCCCATCTTAGCCATTAATTCGCTGATTAGTCTCTTACACTAATTGCACTAATATCATGCAATTCTTTATCTCCATCTTGCAAGATCACTAGTAGAAGAAGAACCAGATTTCATTTACAGTACACAAGAAAACTTCACATGCCTACACACATGGTAGATTTATACCAGTTCAACTGTCTTCGCCTTCACAAAAGAATCCTAGAAATGCTACTATGGGGAACATTACAGTAGTCCATTACATCCAAATGGGATGTAATAAGGCTTGTACCACTGTGGCTAGATCTAGCATCTCAAAGAACGTGTGCATTTAGCTCGCAAGCTCTGAATGTGCAAAAGTACTCCTTGCCACCACAGAAACTGGGCCTCTAAGTTCAAAGCTTAGTCCAGGAGTGCACCAAAACTGTGAACCTGTATCTTCAGAGGGAGCATAACCCCATCTAACACAGACTGAATCCCTATCCTGCCTTTAACTGATCAGGATTACCTCTCTGTTTTCAGCTTCAATTTGTTCACCCTCATCAAGTCCATTCCTGCTGACAAGTACTGATTTAAAACCGAGACAGTCTCCTTTGATTAGAGTGGAAAATAGTAGTATTGTTGGGTGCCATCCACATATTGAAGGCACTGTATCCCAGAACTCCAGACAACTTCTCCCAACAGTTTCATGTATATATTAAATAGCATGGGGGAGAAATAGAACCTTGAGGGACCCAAAGGCCAATGGCCAGAAAGTTGAATGGGAGTCCTCCAGCACTACCTTCTGGGCTCACCCTCCAAGAAAGAATGGAACCACTGTAAAACAGTGCCTCCAAGCCCCATCCCAGTGAGGCAACCCAGAAGGATACCATGGTTGATGGTATTGAAAGCCACTGAGAAGTCCAGCAAAACCAACATGGACACACTCTCCCTGTCCAATTCTCTAGGTAGGTCGTCCACCAAGCTGTCTCTGTGCCATAATCAGGCCTGAAAGCAAACTGTAATGGATTTAGATAATCTGTTTCATCCAGGAACCCCTGGAGCTGGATGAGCTCCACATGCTTTAATACTTTGCCCAAAAATTGTATGCTAGACACTGGCCAATCATTATGCATTATAGGGGGATTCAAGGATGGCTTTTTGAACAAAGTCCTCACAAATGCTTTTTAAGGCAGGTTGGAACTCTGCCTTTTTGTAAGGAGACATTAACTACTGCCTTCACCCACTCAGCAAGTCCCCTTCTGGCCTGTTTAATGAGCCAGGAGGGGCAGGGATCTAGTACAAATGTGGTGGTTCTCACCTCTCCAAGGATCTTGTCCACAGGCTGCACAAATTGAAAAGTACCAATAACACTGGACAAGCAGAAGTCAAGGTTACATCTGTTGGAATAGGATCAAGTACAGCATCCAAGTCAGAGTGGACCTGAGCAATTTTGTCTGCAAAGTGCCATGTAGATTCTTCACAGTGAGCTGTTGAGCTGTCTGAATTTTCTACTTGAGGAGCAATGTGTAATAGACTACTGAAAACCCAACAGAGCTCCACTGAGTGGTTCTTTGCAGATGTAGTGGTGCAGGAAAAAAAACAGTCAACCCTCCAGATTTGTGGGTTTCACTTTTGCAGATTTGATTATTTCTGGATTATTTGCTGTCACATCAGCTGCCTCCCTATGCCATTTTTAATAGAGACTGCAAGCCTCGTGAGACTGAGAAACTGCGAATGAGGCTTGTAAGTCCCTATTAAAAATGGTGTGAGGCAGCAGTGGAGGTGGCAGTAAGCTCCAACAGCCATCCACTTCTGCCTTGTGAAGGAACCCTGATGCCTTAAAGCAGAGCCTTCCAAACTTTTCATGTTGGTGACACACTTTGTAGACATGCATCATTTTGCAACACAGCAATTCCAGTTTTACTAGCAAACTGGAGGCTAAGCTAACCTTTTATAAGAGATACAGAGACATACATAAATTGTAAGAACAAAAAAATGGGGACACAACATATCTCATGAAAACCTTTCATATATTTTTAAAAATACATGCTTTATATATAACAACATGCATTTCCAAGATTGTAGGTGACACACCTACACACTTCAGGCAACACACTAATGTGTCACGGCACACCATTTGGAAAGCCCTGCCTCAAAGGATTCCACAGTGGGTTGAATATGGTGATCATACTTTTTAGTGTGTGTTTTTTTGGGAGGGCCTAGGGTTATTCATGTTTTTTTTTCACTTTCACAGGGTTCCTGTGCCCCTAACCCTAGGAAATGTGGAGGGATGACTCTAATTTCTTTGCTGCCCATACTGTCACAGAGCGGGCCTTCAAACAGGCTCTAACCTGTGTTCAGTCAGATTCACTCCAAGATTTCTGCCAACATTGTCATATTCTCTGTCTCATCTGCTTCATTGATGCCAACTCCTTGTAAAACCAGGGGCCTCTTTGGCTCCACTCTGTAAGATGGAACACTCAGGAGTGATTGTGTCCACTGCCCTGGCCCTTCCCCATTCCAGACCTCAGCCAGAGTTTCAGCAGGATCATCTACCGAGGTGACAGGAAACTCCCTAACAGCCAGCAGAAATCCATCTGGATCCATCAGCCTTCTAGGGCAGACAATCCTAATTGGTTCCCAAACCAGAGGTTCCAAGTCCTAGTAAGTCTAAACCTGACCAGGTAAGGAGCTGTCCATGACAACGGAACTACAGAAGGTTCTTTCACACCAAGATCACTATCAACCCATCCAGTCCAGAAAACAAGATCAAGAATGTGCCCAGCAGTATGATCAGAGCTAGATGTGACTTTGGATAAACCCATGGTTGTCATGGAGGCCATGAAGTCCTGAGCCACTCTTGACTGGGCAGTCGCAGCATGGATGTTGAAGTCGCCCAGCACTGTTAGATGAAGAGACTCCAACACCAACCCTGGCTAGCTCAGGAAGGGACATTGGTGAGTAGAGGTGGGCAATACACCAACAGAATCCCTCTTCTGTCCCAGCTTCCCACCTTTAGATATACACACCCATGGATATTTCCAAGGATCATATGTTTCATTGCCATGCTACTTCCAATCGAGTGTGGTATCTATGTGTAGCATAGATACATTAAGTTCCCCCCTTTAAAAAAAATATATCAAGCACTGTGGTGGAGATTGTTGTGGTGAAGCAATGGGCTGGGGAAGAGGTTTAAACATAGCTTATTCTCTTTTTCTTCTTCAAAAGCTTTTCTTAGAAGCAGACCCTCTAATCTTCGGCTTCTGAGAGGCAGATAACAATAATTATATCATCTCATCTTCAGCTCATTTAGCTGTGATGGCACAACTCTTGCCTCTTCCTAGGTGGAAGAAAAGCCTCGCTGAGTTTCCCCCCTTATGGGGGAAGAAAATGAAGATCTAAGACCTGCCAAGCAACATTAAAAAGGGGCAGAGATCAAGATGCTTTGAGAATTCAAGAGCATCGACAGACCACTGAGATACTCAGCACACTTAACAATGAAAGAACTATAGACGTGGCAAAGGATTCTTTTACTTGCTGCATACTGATGTTAGGAAATGCATCTTTCAATGTTAATCTCTTGCATGGGGAATGAATAGAACGAGCATGAATACCCACTTGCTTATCTCTATAAACCCCTCTGTCCTCTTCTCTCTTTGAAATCTCCAGTTCTCCAGTATTAGATGTCATGTCTACAGTTTACTCCTAGAGCTTCCACAAAGTGACGGTTTTCCTGTCACTGCATTGACATGCTAGGAAGAGCTTTACCTGTTACATTTCTGGATGTAGCAGCCATTTAGTTCTACTAGTTACAAAAAAGGCAATTCTAACTATGCAGTGATTGAAACACTAAGTACAGGAGGCACAGGAGAACCAAGTTTAAATTGCTACACAGCCAGCCCGTTTTATATACTAACAATCCACTCTTTGGTTATGGATCCTTATGTTTTCATCCACGCAGAAGATAAACTCTTAGTAAACTTAAGGGAATAGCCAGGTTTGTGGAAGTTCAAAACTATCTTTCGGGAGGCACTCTAAGGTAAGGGACTTCAAAAACAGCTCAATAAGGAGTAGCTCTGAGAATGCATGGAACACAGATTGTTAGGTTGGAAAACTGGGATGGGGAGAAAGAGTGGCACAGAGTATCCTGGAAGAGGGCATGGATAGTTTTGTACCACTAAAAACAGAATTATTCCACAGTGTTAACATTTAGTGGCTGGTCTTGCTTGTTTCATATATTATACAGTAACAAGTCCCCATTTATTATCTTGCCAGGTGTACACTCAAAATGGAGCCTCCGTCAGTTCCAGATCTTGGATGAAAGTAACTGTTTCCCAACACCTGTTTAACAACATTTTCAAAAACATGTAACATTTTCCAAAAAATTACAATGGGTAGACTGAAATGGGGTGCGTGCACGTTAAATATATGCAACACGTAGTTTCTTATTATTCCTAGCCTTCTTTTACCGCTGAATTCTGATGTATAAAAGCCATCATTTTGTTGTCAACAAAGATGTACTATTTAACATATACGTGAAATATAAAGGGCTATTTTATTTATTTCATATTTAAAGACTACTTTGTAGGATAAAAGCCCTCCAAAGAGAATTTGCATGGAATCATCAGTTGAATTTTTACTCAGAAGTAAATTCCACTTCATGTAGAAGAGTTTACTCTCAGATAAGCACGCATAGGATTGCAGTCTCAGATGCTGTACAACAAAAGACTATACATGTCTAGTCAAAAGTAAGACTTTTTGAGTTCAGTGGACTTATTCTCATGTAAGCGTATATTGGTTTGCAACCTTTTTTTCCTACAGTCCTATACATACTGCAAACAAAATTCCAAGCATACCCAATAGGAGGAAAACAGAGAAAGAGAGAGAACGGCAAACTGCGGTCTTATACATACCCAATTTACACCTGTCTTTATTCTTAGTATCTTAAGCAGTAGAAAACCATCAGGTCATAGCCTGTAAGTGCACAGAGAGGGATGCAGCTTTACTGACTAAATGATATGGCAAGATACAGAATTTGGATAATCTTGAAAAATTTACTCATTGTGTAAACAAAGCTAAGAAACACACAAACAAAGACACAGATAAATTGGATCGTCTACCATGTATTGACTTTATCAACAAAGATAAAAGAGGAAATGCAGGAGGTCCAGGAGCGGTGGACATCTTTAGGATGATGCTCTCCAATGAAATGACCTCTTCTAGTGATGAACTAATCTCTTTATTTTGGTTGTTATTGTTAAATTTGAAATTTGAACTATGATTCTCTTCAGAAGCTATTTTAAACGGAGACACCATTGTATATGATGTATCAGTTTCCTGGGTTATATATTTTATTTCATCTTGTTATTGTGATAACATATGATAACAATAAAAAAGTAGTAGGAATAAAGATTCAAACCCCACATTTCATAGGCAACAATAGGAAGTGTTTTACCTGGGGTAGGGAGATTATGGCCCTCCAGATGTTGTTGGACTGTAAGCTCCAGCAGTTCTAGCTAACACAGATGATGGCAAGGGATGATGGAATTTATAGTTGAACAAAATTTGGAGAGCCACAAGTTGAGCCCTTCTAATGCAGTCACAGTATTAAAGGCTAGTAGTCCATTTGGGCAGCAAGTTCATTTTCATAATATTGGAAACACTGAACTCAACAGAATACTGCATTTGCCGGCGTATGAGACACACCCATGTATAAGAAGCACTCCACTTATTCACGGGCAAACACTATTTGCCAGTGTATAAGACACACCGGCGTTTAAGACGCACCCCATTTTCAAACAGTATTTTTCAGCAAAAAAGTGAGTCATATACGCCAGCAAATACAGTACTCAGGAATTATTCTTTACTGCTGTGGATTGTCGTACTTGAAAAACTTCACACTACACATTTCTGAGCAGGTAAAACTCAGTCTTCAAAAGCATTTCATTAATTCAAAAAGGAAAAATATTTCACAGGAGTATTTTTGCAATTTTCCCCGTCTAGTTTTTCCACTGGAAAAATGAGGAAGGGCAGCAAACATTGGGAAACCAGGCTCTGAGCAGATTTGAGCATCTCATCTCAGAACTGGAGAGGCATTCCTCCCAGCTCAGACCTAAGGCTACCATAGTGGGGTGAGAGTGAAGACAGAGGAAAGAAGTTTCCCCCTGAATTTTTCTCCTTCACATGTTTCTTGTTAGCTGTGTGTTTGTAAAGAACATATCAGAAAGCAGGAAAGAAACCCATATGAGAAGAGGCAAGTCATGGAAGTTATGGTTCAAATGGCAAAGGGCAGGAAGTTTGTTGGGTTCACTTTCACAATAATTTTGCTTGTGGAGACAGATCCATCCAGTGGGGTGATTACTTGATGTGAGCAAGCAGAACCCACGATAATTCTAAAAAGAATTTAGGAGTAGAAAATAGAGGAACATTATCAATCTTCACTATCATGTTGAAGGTTAAATTAACAAAATTGTTATTTGGGCTACAGCTTCTAGAACTGTGTTTCCCAAGCCAGCTTGTCCAGAGGCCACTGGCCCTGCTGAGTGGGAGGAGAGATGCCTGGGTATTGTACTCCAAAAAGTAACTTTTCCAAGGAGGAGGAGGAAATATCAGTAACCAAGCTTCAATCATAATTTGGAAACAACAGCTGTCCTTCTCAGTTCTTTTCTTTTTTTTCTTGAGAGAAGACAAAGATACAGCCTGGCAAACAAAGAAAGTGGGGAAATTTGGAGATGGCAGTTTCACATAGAAGGCTCACGCCCTTTGGGGTTCCAATCAGCTACTCTCTGCATGTCCAGAACATGTGAGATAGGATCAGAACATCCCACGGAACGCCTGTGCCATTCTCCAGAATTCCATGCTGTGACTCACTCCATGGTTCCGTTCAGGAACTGTGAAAAGGAGGAAAGAAAACTCCACCCTGGATTTTGAAATTAATCTGGCAGGACTTTATTATGTTGCCCACTATCACATCATCAACAACAAAATTCCTGTCTCAAAAGGCAGACACAGGTTTCCTTCAAGGGTCATCCAATATTCTAGTGTTCACTCTATTGCTGCAAGTGTCGGGTGGGAGAGAGAGTGAGATGGATCAGCCTAGATCTATTCAGTCAGTCCTCCACATTTGGGGGTTTCACTTTTGCAGATCTGATTATTCACAGATTATATGCTGTCACCTCTGCTGCCTTCCTACGCCATTTTTAATAGAGACTGCAAGACTCACGAGACTGAGAAACTGTGAAAGAGGCTTGTTAAGTCCCTATTAAAAATGATGTGGGGCAGCAGTGGAGCTGGCAGTAAGCCCCACCAGCCACCCACTTCTGCTTTGTGAAGGAACCCTAACGCCTCAGAGGAATCCATGGTGGGTTTAATATGGTGATCACACTTTTTTTTGTGTTAAATATGGTTTGGGAGGGCCTAGAGTTATTCACTTTTTTTCATTTTCATAGGGGTCCTGTGCCCCTAACCCTAGCAAATATGGAGAGATTACTGTAGATGTGTTTTTGCAAATACCACTGAGTTTAGAAGGGTTTGTTCCTGCATAGAATTGAGGCCAATATTGAAATCTTAGCATGTGTACTTACTTAGTAGTTTGTCCACTGAGTTCAATGAAATGTATCCCCAGTTAAGTGCCTATAGCAATGGGGCTGGGGAGGCCATTTGCCTTCCAGATTCTTTTGGGCTATGATTCCCATTGGCTCCAGCCTGCACGGTTTATGATTATCAATGACGGGAAGCACAGTCCCATCCTTAGTCTACCAATGTGATGGCTGGTGCCTTTTATGTCTGTGAAACATTCCTAATTTTACTTTCAACTTTCAAGGACCTCTCCAAGGTGCTGAAACCTAACCCCCAATAGATTCAGAACCTTGGATAACCTTAGATAAAATGCAGAGTGGATTCATCATCCCACAGACATGGAAACCATCAGCCTTCCACTAGCTGAGGAACGACAACATTCAATGGCCAAATAAATATTCCATGGCTAAGTTTCAGTCACAGAACTGACACTGTCTGGGAAGACAGTAAGGCCAACCCCTGGAAATAGTCATTAAAAAAAGATATTTCCCATGCCCTAGAAAGAGGCATGGGATTTCCTCCTCTTTCCCTCAAAGATAGAGAGAGAGAAAAAAAAAGGAGAACTAGAAGTATTAGCAACTATCATTAGTTGATACCCAAACCCTTCCCATCTATGGCATGCTCCAAAGTGTAAACCAGAGCCACAGTATCTTGCTTTGGGTTACCAGAGCCAGTTGATACAAGTGGGAGGTACTGGGATGGGACAGCAATGTATTGTTGGAACTTTTTATTAAAAAAAAGAAAAGTAAAAAGAGGATGAAGTATATGAAAAAATATTAGGAGAAAATGTAACAACAGAAAAAGAACAACACATATGTCCATACAAAAACAGTATTAAAAATACAGTAAAAAAAGCTGTTGTATACAAGTAAATAACCACAGATAAAGATTATGACTACCTAACCAATCAATGCTGAGTCCTTTCTTATAATTATAGAGTACTAAAATATAGGTAAATTAAGTACGATCTCTACTATGAGAATACAGCCTTAGTTGACAATTTCAATTGAAGTGGGTAGATAAAATCAAGACCTAATCATCAAAATCTTGTGTTGATAATTTTCCCCATCTAGGTTCCCAGAGGAGGGAGTAGAATTTGCCATTCCTGTTTAAATTGTCAGGTCTGAATTATTGCGTCACAGCATTGTTAATTTATCTATCTCTGCCAAGTCACAGAGCTTCAAAACCCAGTCCTCTATTCAAAGGATGTCCAGATCCTTCCATCTCTGCAAAAAAGTTAGTCTAGTGGCATAAAACATGTAGAGCAAATTTCTCCAACAATTGTTCCTTAATCTGGTATCTAGTATATTTAGAAGATAAATTTCAGGCAACATAGGAAAATTAATTTTGAGTATTTTCATAATTTGCTTGTGTATTTAGAGACAGCAATGTATTGGAGGAAATAGCCATGCATCGTGGAGCCTGTTGAATGCCCTAAACTACCTCAATGCCAATAGAGACAATGGATTCTGTTCTCTTCAGCAGTGTTGAACACACTTGCAGTTGGTTTTGTTACATGGAATTCAAATGGGTGCCATCTTGTTCTGTGTCTCACACAACAGAAAGTCTAGAGTCAGTCCTGCAAGGTAGTGAATGCTCTATATAATCTCCCTTTTTAAGATACGATTTTTGTACTTTCCTTTGAGAACGTGGCAGTTTTCTCACAGAGTACTAATTCCTAGCATATGGATTCTGTGTCAGAATCCATATGCTCCAGACAGTTCCAGCCTTTCAAAATCTGATGCCCTCCAGATATATTAGATTTCAAGTCTCATAATCCCACATCCAGAAGAGTTGTGGATTGTAGCCTGAAAGGTGCCATGTAGCTGTGAATGAATGAAACATGTAAAATCTTTACCTATTTTGGAGTGTGGTGGTAGGGAAATGCAAATAAAGGTTCATTTATAGGCGGAGGTGCTGGTGCCGGGGAGGCATTTGACCAACTTTTGGAAACTTTACAGTTTTAACCTGCACCATGACTGGGCTGTAGCCTTGGAAATGCTCTCTATAAAATCAAGCTTTGATTTAAAATCTGATACCTTTCTAGGAGAAACCAGTCAAGATATTGCAATGTTGTCCACAGTTTATCAGCAATAGATTCAACTTCTTCTCATTCACAGTTGCAACCCAGATGGGGATTCTATGATGTCCCACCACTGATAATCCACACTGTTTGGTTTTCTCCTCCAAAATGTGCCTTGTTTTGTTTCCATCCCAATCCTACCACTCACAGCTCCTTGCTCAACCCAAGACCTTCCTTCACCCCCTCCCCACCCACGCCTTCTTGCATCCTAAGTGGTGTTCTTGGGGGAAGTAAAAGGAAGTTACCAATTAATGAGGTGTGGGTGGAAATAATCACAATTGAGTACTGCAGAATAGAAAGTATTACTCATAGTCACTCTCATTTATTTTGCCACTTTCCCGCATACAGACAAACAGCACCACTGACAGAGCTGAACACTTGCTCTCCCGCCATGGTGTTATGGTGATAGAATATCTTTCTCTTACTCATCCTGTCCCATCCTGTCACCCTCCCCCCCAAAATACGGGAATTTGGAGCATATGGATTCTGGAAGCCATAGTTATGATGGCCAGTTTGAAAAGGAAGGGGAAATCCACAGAGCTGGAATACATATCATGTTCCCAGGGCACAAAGGTGGCACAGCACCATTAACATGCCCACCTATCCCATCCTGTCCCACCTCACCTCACCCAACCCCACAAAAGTGGACACTGGTAACATTATCTTCCAAAACAGAGAGTGTGTAGGAATGGACACTGATTTTATTTATTGTTGGAATACACAGATTGTATGGCCAGAGCATAGCCGTGTAGCAATGGGGTGGGGGGCGGAGGGGGCTATTCGCCCTGGGTGGCAATGTTTCTGGGGCATCCTGGCCTGTAGCCACACCCCTATGCCCCCTGGCCGTGCCTCCGCATATCCTGGCCGTGCCCTTGCGCACCGCATCCATGCCCCTCAAGCCATAGACCCCACTCCTCACGCCCCCCCCTCCACACACTCCAAGCTCCACCACTGCTAGAGCAGATCATACCTGTTAGATCCCTGAGAACTGTAATGGTGAATGAAAAGAGAAAAGAGAAATGGGAGGGGCAATGAAGAGTGGAGGCACCCACAGACACCTCGACACTGCACACCTCTTCAGACATGTTCCTCTCCCCCAAACAATATGTCACGGCTGGAGAAAACAGACAGGATGAACAGCAGCAAACTGACTCATTTTATTTTTAATTGTTGGGGTTTTTTGCAGTAAGCTAAAAATGTGACTGATGTCAGGAAATGGGGCCGAGTGTTTCGTAACAAAGAAGGAATGCATCCTTTGGATTACCAGTAAGAAACTGCATTGTCCTGCATGTGAACAACCTTTTACAGCAGGGGTGGGGAAAGTCTGGCTAGTGGGTCCATAAAGCTGTTTTTGAGGACCCTAGCTCTCTCTCAGCACAACAATTTCAATTTCAAACTTTTTTTAAAATTAAAAATATCCCTGTCTTCCCTGGGATGTTGTAAGCCCAGGCAAGGATCTTTTTTCCTCTCAACCAGGAAGTAAACTGGAGTGTGACAAACTCCTTGTCTGGCTCCTGTATTCTCTCCTTCACCCTCTTCTCCATGAGACATAGACTTTACAATGATGTTATTTTAGGACAGCATAATGATGAGGAAATACAATACATTAAATCTACTGCACAGGTATAGCTACCTGCGCAATCCAGCTCCTCTTTGTGTGCCAAATACACACAAACACAGAGCTTGGACTATTTTTTGGGACTATATTGTGCAGGGGAAAAAAAGAGTAGTAACTCCATGCTGGGAGCTTTAGGTAAAAAAAAAAAAACTTTTCTAAAGTCTATTCAAGACTATAAGAAGAAAGTTGTACAGAAGAGAATTGAGTGAACTCAAAAATATACATTTTAAAGGCAGCTCCTACTGATTCACCCATGCCAGCCAGTTTAAGAACGACAAGGTCCACCTCTAACTTTCTGCAAAATAATTTAAAAAAAAAAAAGGTCTATTTTCTCAGATTGTGTGAATGGCCTAAATCAGGGATGGGAACTGTGTGGTTCTCCAGTTGTTGTTGAACTGTAACACCTATCAGCCCTACCCAGAAATGCAAATGGTTATGAATGCTAGGAGTTGCATTTTGACAACATGTGAAGGATGGCACAATTCTGATCTAAATCCAATTATTAATTCAAGGAAAACAGACTCATTTAATGAACTGAACTTACAAAAATGTTGACTTTTGGACTGAATGTGTATACTCTACTTGGGATTAACAACTGGATTTTGGTTAATAAGTCAGCAGGAAATTTCTACAAAGAAATATGCAATATGCTGAGGCTTAATCTACCTTTTGAGCATCTCTGGTGCTAAGTGAATACCTGATAATAGTTAATGGAAAAGTGAAAGCAGAACAAGAAAGATTTGTAATGCAAATGAACATTCTGGACAATAAGGGTTTTATGCTTGCACTGCAAACGAAACAACAGAAATAACTGCTTCAAGGCTTGTGTGTGAAAAAATGTCTTAAACAGGGGTCACTCTCCAGATTTTGTTGCTGATTTTTCTAGTCTGCAGTTTGCAAGTCACACAAGTCTCCTGTGACAGTTACTTATGCAGGTTAAAAACTTCAAAAAATTTGCTGTTTGATCTTTTTTCTTCTTGTTGTTTAAGCTTAGGTTGACCCTCCAGCTATGTTGCATGTCATGCCAAAGTTTAGCTCTGAACTGACCTGCAGATGACCAAACAAACCACCAGAGCTTGAGAAAGTTACTTTGTTTGAAAAACAGTTCCCAGTATCCCGAACCACGGAACTGTAGTCCAAAAAAGTAACAGAAATCACTGGTATTTACCAATGCTGTTTTGATCTGTAGATAGCTGTTCATCTGACTGATTGCTTCAAGCACACTACACATGAGCTAATGGAAACACAATCTATTCCTATTTAACATTCATATAAGACTTGTATGAATAGGACACATTTTCCACTGAGATCTACTGTTTACATTGTTAGCACACTGTGATCATTAAATAAACATTAAACAGTTATAGCCACATCACAAATTCAAAACAGATAACTCACCCAAATTTTGAGGTTCAACATGGATTATAACATTCATCTTCTTTTGGTTTTGTTTGCTAGTTCAAGATCACAGAGATTCTACCTAAGACATGTTTAAAGCTGGCTCGTTGGGCTATTTAAATCTTGTATCCTGTGTCTCCCTTTTGCTGTGTTGCAGGAGTTCTATTTTTGGAGTTTAAGTTTTGTTTCAAATATGTTCCAACCTGCCCAGAACCTTCAAGCCAGGGTGTGACAAAATTCCCCAAACCTTTCCCTATATTCTATTGTGACCTTGAGATCAGTCTGTGTGATTAAGAACTTTCATTTGCAGGACTCCCATAGCTACCAGTCAAAAGGAATTATGAAGCTACTCCACCCTGCCCTGCTCAACAGCCGGAATAAGAGGTGGGAACACATGGGGCACCATCTGCCCCCCTGCAAAAAAGCCTCAATAATGAGGATGATTGGTCAATAAAAATCTCAACGAAAAACAGCCTTTTTGGTGGTTGTTCCCAGACCTTGGGAAAGTTACTTGTTCCTTGATAGTTCCTTGGATCCCACTGAGTACATTAGCTTGGGGGTTTCTGGGAAGTGTCATCTAGAAAAAATAACTACCCTAAGCTCTTGCTGTGCCACAGTTAGCATTAGAAAATGCTGTTGCCTGAGGAGAAATGGTCGTTTTCTGTACCCAAAAAAAAATCGTGTGCCAATTCGGTACAGAATAAGTCCCTAACTATGACATTTTCTGCATGGAAACAGCATTTTCTGCACTGAATATAATATTTCTGCCAAAAAAGGCTGTTTTGTAGCTTTTGTTATGCACCTTCAAGTCATTTCAGACTTACGGCAATCCTAAGGCAAACCTATCACAGGAGGTTTCTTGGCAAGATTTGTCCAGGATGCGGTTGCCACAGCTTTCCTCGCAGTCTAAGAGCGTGAGATGTGCCCAAGGTCATCCAGTGGGTTTCCAGAGTCAGGTGGAGATTTGAACTCTGGTCTCCAGAGTCATAGTCCAACACTCAAGACACTACACCAGCCTTCTTGTGCAGAAAATGCACACATGCACAAAAAAATAGCATGTGCAAATTTTGTGTAGAATAAGGACCAAATTATGAAAACTTTGAAAACTGGGCAGTTTTTTGAGACTTTCTTGCAGCAGGGAACAAATTGCTAAAATATTTCATTGCTTCCTGTGAGAATGAAATTAGTGAAGAATTACATCCCTAAGTAGTGGGGCTTGCTTCCAGTTTGTCTCCGGACAAAAAAACCTCTCTAACGCTACCCAGGACAAGGCACTGTGCAGCTATTCTGTCTCCCCTTCCTCCACCATTTTTCTCTCCTGGTAAAAATATAAGTAGAAGCAGTAATAGGAAACTGCATGAGGCTTACATATTGGCAATGACAACATCTGGAAACACAATCCCTGAACTCTATGAAAATGGGCAGTGATTGCACACAAAAAAGCTTTATCTGGAAACAGCCTTAACCAATTCCTCAATCAGATTGAAAAAGAAATACTTTCAATCAGCCAGAGTTATGCCTTGGTTATTCTGGTAGCAGATTCAATCAAACTAATACAAGTACGTACAAAAACTAAAGCTGGCAAGCATAATTTGAATCGAAGCATTCTCCCTTGTTCTTCAAATATAAGAAAATGCCCCTCTATGAAGTATCCATGCATCAGCTAAAGCAGGAGTGAGGTATTTCAGAGCATCCAGAAGCCATTTTTGCCCCAAATCTTCTGGTGTGCAGTCCTCCCACTTGGCAGGCCAAACAGTGCTAAACCCCAGCCCCTCCCCAATAACAAACAAAACAAAATACACCCAGAATAGACAAATTGTGCCCCCAGAAACCTTAGGGTGATTTGTTACTTAAATATTACTTGGGGCCCCTTGGGACTATTTTAAAGGATCTTCTGGTGACTTAAAAAAATGCTACTTCAATCCTAAATAAGTCTTCTCTCCTGAAAGAGACTTTAAATGGAAAGCTCCTCCGCCTCAGCTTCAGGATTGTCTGTGATTTTCCTTGGTGACAGGAGGTTGGAGGGAATTCAGGGGACATGGACAGCAACAATGAGTGCCCTGGAAAGCTATGTATGGCCCATGGGCCACATTGTGCCTGCCCCAGTATAAAGCCTGAGAAAGTATGTGTTTTAATTTAGAGTATCTGGGCTGGGCATCAGATTTAGTCCCAATTTCTCTCTCCTCCTCCCACTTTCACACTTTGTAGAGGAAAAGTCCTCACCTTTCGATACTCCATCATCTGATGCCTCGCTCTTTCAACACTTTCAAATTCAGGACAAGTTACATTAATTTGACACTGGGCCCTCTCTTTTGTCAGTTCTTCTTGCCTACAGAGGCTTGCTTCGAGCCATTCACACATGTGCATGGTCCCAAGGCTTGCCTACAGAAACAGTTGATCCCCTGGTTGAATTAATGGAACTTGTCTGTATTGCAAGCATTGGAACAGCAGGCTTCCATCAGCTGTTCTTGCCTACAGAGGCTCCCTTGGGACTGTCCATGCTTGCAGAGCAAGTTTGGAGTGGAGGGAAAAAAAGGTGCCAAGCCAGTTGAGAGAATTTACAAGCAGCACACACACACGGTCAGTCCCAAATGAGTCTTTGCAAATCTGTAATGTTCCCTAGGTTGGATGGGTTCTGCTTTTCAAAGCCTGTACTCAGCTTACATGAATTGTAATAAATGAGTTCAAAGTACAAAACTAGTTTGCATTCGATTAACTCAGGGAGAAGAGGAGCAGAATCTTCCCTTTCCAGTAGGTTCAGGCAAAAAAAACCTGCTGCAGCCTCTCCTAGCTTATATGTTCTTCCTCTTCAATAACTTTTGCCATCTTGACTACATATGATGTTGCTTAGCTACATATGCCTCAGTTTTCATCTGTAAAAGATTGAAGGGTATGAAACTGGGCACAGGGATATGAGCCCCCGAAACACTCAGAAATTAGACCTCCATACATTGAGTATAAAGGTCCGAAGTAGGCTTTGTATACCACATTATATACAGTAAAACACAGTAAAAAGTTCCCTTTCCATTCAGGAAAGCTTATACCCTTGTATTCAGTACACAAAGATCTAAGTTACTTCTGGATGCTTGGGGACATTGGGGAGCTGGCTTAGGTGCCATCAGCATCCCTGTTCCCCTATTTTAGCCCAACGTATGTCCAGGCAGACGCTTGAATATGACTCAGTCTGGAGCAACACTTTTACTTTGTTGTTGTTATGTGCCTTCATGTTAACTCCAACTTACAGCAAACTTATCCTAGGGTTTGCTTGGGAAGTTGTTGTTGTTGTTGTTGTTGTTGTTGTTGTTGTTGTTGTTATTCCCTGAAGTTATTGTTCATGGAAGCTTTGCCATTGCCTTCCTCTTGAGGCTGAGAGAATGTGACTTGTCCAAAGACACCAAATGGATTTCCATGGATGAGCGGGAATTTGAACCTTAGTCTCCCAGAGTCTTAGTCCAATAATCAAATCACCATACCATGCTGAGTCTCTGTTACTTGCATGTTTATTTGACTAAAGTTGGATCCAGGCTTATTCTGAGTTAATTCCATAATTGATTGGCTCAGAGTGCTTCAAAATGAGGCTTTTATCATACAACTGACCTGTTTCATTCATGGAATTTTATGAGAAGCGTCCTAGGTATCCACACCCTAACATTTGTAACTTTCTCCCCCACCCGGCCCCATTTTCTTCCATCTTTTTCCACTATGAGGAGGAAAATATAGAATACCTACTCTAGGGGCCTTTTCATACTACACAATTATAGAAGTATGATTCCACTTTAACGGCCTATGGAATCCTATGGAAATAGATTTTGTAATTTGGGAAAAGCACTAAAGCTCTCTGGCTGAGAGTTCTAAACACCACTCGCTAAACTGGTAGTATTAGGAGCCCTTCATTTGTATGGAATCACCTTTAAATCTGATCAATTGGCTAACAGGTTCGTTTCTGAGGTAGCCATTCTTAGAGCAGTCCTGGTGAATTTAAATGCCATTGATTTCAGTGGGATTCCTAAATATTGCTAGATCTACATCCATCTCTATATGAGTAACCAAGTTCTTTTAATTGTACAATTGCTTGCTATAATTTGAATTTGAGAATGTATGTTACTTACACTGGAAGCAAAGAGAAGCTGAATTGTTCTAAGCCTCAGTCTAACACATACTCACAGTTGCTCCTGTGTTGTAAAAGTTTTCAATTTTATACTTTAAATTAGAATGAAATTACCCGGGGTGCAGAAGTGAGTGAAAAACATTACTGAGTAGTAGCTGGAAACTTCCCTTGCCCTAATCCTCTGCAACAAAACACATTAAAAATCTAACTAGGTACAAATAAAAACAAAAATATCACTGCATTGTCTTGCATATTAATTTTAACAGTATGATTACTTGCTGTGAGCATCCCAGATAGTGAGACGATAACAATCTAAAAAGCCTTATTCATTATAAGTGCTCCTACACCCATATGTAGCCACTAAATGCCCAGTTAAATTAAAAAACAAAAGAACAGAGTTTTAAACATAACCTGGATGGTACATTTAATTGGATTACATTGTATTGACAGAGAAGGGTATGAATTTCCCATTTACAGCTTCTCACAGGAGATAAAGAAGATAAAAATTATATATTTTGAAGATCAGTGAGAGGGGACAAGGGTGTCGTTTCTTTCCATTTGTATTACTAACAACAGGACCTAGCATTCCACACAGAAATAATCTGACATCCTGAAAAAAAGTACTATAAGGAGAAAAGGCACTGAGATACACAGATAGTGCTGTACAATAAGCCCACATTCATTAAATTAGAGATGGAGAACATCCACTCCAGGGGCCAAATTTACTACATGGCGTTCCCCATTTTATCCTCAAGCCTGTGCTCTTACTCACAACCCTGTGACCTGCCCAGACCTTCAGGGGAGCCCTTCCTTTCAGTCCCAACACATTCTGTGCAAAGGTTGGTGGTAATGAGTTACAAGTAATGAAGTTTCAAGTTACTTGGGTGGGGGTAACAAGGGCATAACAAAGTAACATTTCAAAATTAACAGGTGGGAACAAAGTTACTCTATTGATACAATAAGTGACTTCTTGGTTACTTTCATTTTTATGTGGTTTTAAAACCATTTTTGGAGACATTTTACAAGAATGTTTCAGTTTTTATGCCATTCTCTTATCAATCCTAAAATTCCACACACACCCTCCTAAAAAATAACAGTGAGCTATGCAAGGGGCATTACAACAAGTTATTTCCGACATCCCTGCAGAGGCTCTGAGTTCCAGCAAGTCTAAACCTGACCAAGAAGTGATCTGAGCATGGCAACGGAACAGTAGAAAGCTCCTCCGTTCCCAAATCATTCTTATCCCCCCACTACAGAAAACAAGGTCTAGAGTGTGCCCGGCAGCGTGAGTGCAGGAGGTACCACTTGGGACCGACTCTTGTTGTCATGGCAGACATGGAATCCTGAGACACTCTCAACGGGGTGGCCTCGACATGGATTTTCAAGCCCCGCAGCATTGCAAATCAAAGAGATTCCAACACCTCCCCTGAGACTACCCCAACTAACTCAGGCAGAGAGACTGTTGAGCAGCAGACTGAATGGTACACCGACAGAACCCCTAATGTATCCTGGCTATCTACCTTTAAATAAATAAAATAAAATATAAATAAAATAAAACTCAAAGCCTCCAGATTCGGGGATAGGATGCCTGGTCAGGGTGATATTGTCCGACAGACCACTGCAAGTCCACCGCCCTCCTGCCCACATCTTGCCTGCTGCAACACAGAGAGTCCTGGTGGGCAAAGCTGAGAGAGATAATGCCCCCAACCTCATCCAAGCAGATCTCTGTAATACATGCCAAATCAGCATGTTCATCCACCTACTGAAAATAGAATATAAGTGCATAAAATAAATTAAAATTATAAACAATACGGATTATTAGGTAAGATATGGATTATTAGGTAAAATATAAAAAGGCATTAATTAATTCCATCTAGTTAACATAATACAATTGAGTTGATCTCATAAAATACTAGTGTATATACCCAGCATCTCCTGGGATTTTATTTTCTCACAGGTTTAGAAAGATTTGAGAGCCTATGTCTCTAATTCCCCAAACTGTCTTTTACCTGTAACTATCTGTGACTTTTCCTCATATTCCCCAATCCAATCTATATTCAGAGGTAATAACATTATCTCTGAGTTCCCGAGGGAATGCACTGCACTCCTCCTCCTTGCTGCTAGGCCTCATCTCCATAGCAACCAGGCCCAAGAGCTCTGGCTGAGAATTCTAAAGGCTCTTCCCTAAACTGCAAACCCCAGAATTCCATAGAATCTTCTTAGGTAGCCAATCATAGGAGGTCTTCACCTAACATAGACAAACAGACAAACTTTGACTTTTATATATTAGTAGATTACCAATATCCCAACATAATTTTGATATTTTTCCCTCTCTGATCTTAATAGCCGATGACAGGAATTTAGCAACTGATGGGGTTAGGATATCACTTGCTACTGAATTATTAAGGAGGTAGGTGTGTGTGTGCATGTGTGTGTGTGTGTGTGTTTAGTGGGAGGGGGGAGAAAATATTGAAATTAGGGCTGCAGTCAATAGATTATTATTTTGAGAGAGAGAGAGAGAGAATCTTTACACTGCCTTTTCCTCAGCCATGGAACTCAAGGCGGCTTACAAAACTTAACACAGATATAGCTAAAAGTACACACCATACCAAAGTTTAAATATAAATCAATTATCAACAGAATTATGAGCAATTAAAAGCATGACCTTTGGGAAGAAAAACAACACATGTAGGCAGCATAGAAATTATCAATCGTTTTTTCTCATAAGCAGTTCATCATCAAAGGCCTGCCAAACCAGAGTCTTCACCTGTCTACAGGTAAAGGATAACAAGGTGGGTGGCAGTCTGGCCTCTCTAGCAAGGGAGTTTCACAGCCTAGAAGCAATCACCAAGAAGGCCCTCCAAATGTGCCTATCAGGCTGGTGTGACAGAAAGAAGGACCTCTGTTAGTGCAACCGACTAGAGCTTCAATTGCACATTGCATTTTGCTTCCCCTCATTTAATTGTGCTGACAAACAGTGGTAGCATTAATATATTAAAGCTGCACACTTAAAAGAGAAATTGTCTCTGTCCATCAAGATCCTCTAAAACAGCAACCAAGGTTTTGCAACATATATGTTTCATCAATTAACTAAGCACTTCAAAGTCTGCCACTAATAACTTTAAAACAAATCTTCAGTCTCTCAGTCTGCTCACAATCCTAATTGAAAAATGAAAAACTGAACCACAACCACTAACTGAAAGCTAAACTGCCTGGAGAAATTTACTAAAGAATGTGTTAGAGACTTCTAATTATTTGGGAATGGAGAGCAAAAGCAACAAAGTACTGTGTTTCCTATTGTTTGGAGTAAAAAGCCATGGAGTTATGTTTGAAGCTTTTCCATACAGGGTCAGAAGGAGGAAACTGGACCCTCCAATTGTCCCAATTGGGTAGAGACAGTCCTGATTAATCCTCTTCTGTCATCTCACTTTCTCCCTTTATTCTGACTTACTTTAATGACTGTAAACTAGGTTCACAGTGCAATATTAGCTTGCATGAATTAACTCAGCTGTGGGGGAGAGGAGAGGGCAGTGGGAGGAGAATCTTTTCCTTCCCAGTAGGCTCAGGAAAAAACAAAGTGCTGCAACCTCTCCCAGCTTGGGTGTTCTTCATTAATAACTTTTGCCAACTTGACCGCTCTCTGCTGTTGCTCAGCCGGAAATGTCCCAATATTCATTTGTGAAATGTTGGAGTATAAACTTGCTAATTTCCATCTTTCCATTTTTCTTAAATCTCATGTTTTTTCCAAATTTGAATTGTATTTTTAAAAAGCATCTTCAATTAAAAAAAAATACAATTCACACTAACTAAAAGAAAATTCTCATCCATCCCTGGTCCCAGACCACCAAGTACCATACACCACTTTATCCTGAGATGGATCAGCTATGATACGGATGTTTCCGTAGAGAGAGAGAGTGTTATCTTAAGCAATCCATCCCTTGTGTTCTATCTATCTATCTAGAACAGGATTGGCCAACTTTGGTAGGTCCAGTGGCCACTTTTCTGGCCTTGGGGCCCTTCAGGTGTTGAGTGGACTGCTTCCTAAATGCTGCCAGCCCAAAGCCAAGCCGAGAAATGACAAGAAATCCACTTCTGGTATTGAAAAACAGATTTTAAAAAGATTTTACACAGTACAGGGGTGGTGGTGGTGGTTACAACCTCTTTAAAAGGTGATTAACTACTACTCCTGAGTACTTCCTGGAAAGTCAAAAGAGCAGACCAGGGAAGTCCGGGGAGGTTGAGGGAGCTTGCAAAAAGTCTTTGGGGTTGCATGTGACCCCCATGGATACACTTTGCCCTGTTCTAGAAAGAGAAGCTGGTTCTTAGGCCTTAGGGTTGTCTGCTAGACATAACAGCATCCAGGCCTCTGTTTTCAAAGAGACTCCAAATTATTTTTGTAATGCTGAGTGGTCATCTCCTATTGTTAACATCTAGATCAAATACATTTTCTCTAAAAACCAAGCCAATATGCTTTTGAGATTTTCTAAAAGGAAAAGATTTATTGAGCTGAACTCCATTCAGTTCTAGTATTCAGAACAAATGTCTGGGGTCCTAGTTCTTTAATTCTAAGTGTCTTGTATTATGGTGGATCTCAGGTTTATGGTAACCTCCTCCCTCCAAAAAAACCAAAATAGATTCTGCAAGCTTGATGTCTGCCAATCCTTGGTCTAGAATTAGGACTTCACCATATGGTAAGGTAAGCTGAAGGGGTAGCATTAAGGGTAACACAAGGGGAGACAAGTGGATCTTATATCAGCTAAGATGTTCTCGTTCTCCAGGTATATTCAAACAAACTGGAGCTGTGCAGAGAACTTCCTAGTGACTCGGACCCCATATCAAATTATTGGGTATGTGTTTTTAACCACGTATTTTTTAAGAATATTGAGCAAAGATGACAAGCAGAAGTCAATGGGGGAGGAAGAGGAGTCACCTTGCACTTTAAATGCACAATCAATGCAAGGTAATGAAAAAAATCCCAGTTAAAAATCACATTCTTCTGCCATTCATATGCTGAGAGCTACACAAGGGAGTATAGTATATAACAAACTGCAGACAATAAGTCCCACTAAGTAACCTTTCGTATAACTGAGAATTTGGAAAAATTATTTTTGGTGGCTACGTAACTCCGAAAATCCTCTGGCAGCCATGTTAGTTTGGGGGGATTTGGGGAATTGTAGTTGGAAAGTAACTTTTCCCAGCTCTGCTGAAACTACAAGTTGATGTGCACTTTCCTCAGCGATCAAGAAATTCTCACCTATACTATGAAATGAGAGAAGAATCTTGTTCTGACTTCTGTTTCCTGACTAGAGACGGTCATCAAAAGAAAAAGAAAATAATTGCTATTAGAAACAGAATCTGTGTCTTGAATTAATTAGTGAAAGACAGCAAAACATTTGTTTGGGTTTTGTCACTCATGTACCAAAAGGTCTTCAACCAATCTTGGGAACTAGGTAAGGTTTCTTGGTTCAAAGTATTTCTGATGGGAAAGGCAGGATGGTCAGATTATTTAAAACACATCACCAGGACAGTTCAATGTCAAGTGGTTACTCAACCACATTTAATTGGCAAAATATGGATTGAGAGCTCACAGTTGAACATTGTTCGTACAGACTTCCATTCTGACTGCATAGCAAGCTATCCACCCAGTTGCTTCAGTCTATGTATCTGGATCTTTTATACTGATCGTATATTCATCTTTTGCACCATGCCTTGCCCCTGGTTGCTGATGAAAGCCCTGCCATCTAGTCCAACTGCCTCTCAGGGCCTCTTGGGGGAAGCAGAGTAGCCAACTTTTGCTGTACTCAACCCACTGCCACACACACATACGCACTGCCGTCCCCTTTTGCTTGTGTGTCCCGTCTTTTTAGACTATAACGTGAGAGCAGGGAACTGTCAAATTAATGATTTGTAAACCACTCTGGAGGCCTTTTTGACTGAAGGGTGGGGTATAAATGCAATGAATGAATGAATGAATGAATGAATGAATGAATGAATGATCAGTACTATACTGGGCAAAGCAACCCCATCCACCCCTTCACCATAACATTGGTGGCTAGCAGCTTCCATACCAGTAAGGCAGTATTGGGTTTCAGGGTTTCAGTCTGAACTTTAAAGGTGCTATCCCAGGTGCTGAACCCTGCCTCCGATGTTGGATCGCTCCTTTAAAGCTTGGACTGAAATTCAGAGCAGATTCACCTCTCCATTTATCTTCCTCCTCTTCATCATTTATTTATGTAGCACCATGACTGTACATGGAGCTTTACAAGTGAAAAAAACAACAAAATAGTTCCCTGCCCTCAGGCTTACAATCTAATTCCATTGGCATGTGAACTGCCCACTCCTGCTACCCTGTGGGTGAAAATTACAGAATTCATCTACTCCCGGATGCATCTCAGCAGCATCACTATTGCAGCGAGGAGGAGGCGGATGAGGAAGATTAAGAGTAAGAGTCTAGACTATGTAACAGCCTTGTAAAATGAATGCAAGAAAATGAATGGTAGTGTTTAAGCATTGGACTGCGACCCTGGAGACCAGGGGTCAATTCTCCGCTCACCCATGAAAACCCACTGGGTGATTTTTGGTGCCTCACACACTCTCAGCCCCAGAAAACCCTGTGACAGGTTTGCCTTAGGGTGGCCTTAAGTTGGACATGACTTGAAGGCACACAGCAGGAAACAACAACATCAATGCATAAGTTAACTAATGAGCTCAGAGCACAATTTTATAAATATCTACACAGAAGTTCCACTGATTTCAGCGGGACTTATTCCTGGGTAAATGGTAATGAGATTGCAGCCTTTGTACAGTGAATTTAGCCTGTATCCAGTTCAATAGCTTCAATGAAGTCTACATAAGTGTAACTCGTGCTGCTTTTCCTTTCCTTTTTCATGAGCTGTTGTGGGGAAGACCAATTATTTCAGGGTGGAGATGAAATGACTAAACTAAAACAGAAGTACAGAGATCCCTTCCTTACTCTTGGCCATGCTGTTGTCATCCAGAACCAGACTCTAAATGTCTTGGAACAGGATCCTGCTGGATTTACTTTTTTAGCCTGAAAGAGCTATGTGCTATAAATAAAGAGCTATAAATAATAATGATGTGCATCCAAGGAACCATTCCCATGACCAAACTGGCAAGATGAGCATGTGTGTTCAATGGATCTGGCAGAAACCAGCTCTCAAGAACCTGTGTCACCAGCACTGACCCAGAGTGCAACTCACAACCCATACTAAGCTATTCCTCAAATAGTTTTTTGCATCTTTATAGCAGGTCAGTGATAGTAGGTAAAATTACAAGTACCGTGCACGACGACAATGTTCCAAATCTGCACAGCCTACATTTTCTACGAACCCATTTCCACAGCTTGGAGAGGTTACTTTTTGGACCACAGCATGTGGATTCTGAGTGTGGCAACCCCAAAAGTAACTATTTCAAAGCCTGCCCATTTGGTTTCTCCACTGCTCATGAATGTATACTGTATTTCATTGATGGGTTGGGGAAGGAGTGGGACCTCCTTCTCTTGCACAATGGATACCAAGAATAATGAGGCACAACAATTAATGGAACTGGCTCTACCATTAAGTAGAGTTAACAAATTCTTCAGAAAGCAGTTGCTATGGAGTACCAGTTGCTATCCCCTGGCAGTTTCTACCAAACCCATGGCCATCTCCACCTGTTGGAAAATGGAGCTGCCTGTATCACACAGTCTGTCCTGTTTCTCTTAAAATGGCTTGTTGGCCTTGGGTGGAAGACACTGACTGGTTGACAGTGTTGTAAAACTCAGCTGCCAATCCAGTTCAGTTTTATAGGTGGAACAGGAGGGAGCTCAGCTTCCCTTTTGCCTCAGGCAGCAAAACTTCCTGGGCCAGCCCTGTCAAGTAAAAATAGTCTATCAGGATCTGAGAAAACAGACCAGGAGACAACATATTTAGAAAAAAATGGCCCCTCTGTTTTATGGACTGGAATTTCAGTGATCCGTGTAATTCAGTTTTTGCTTTTGGACATATTAATGAAAAGGGGAAAATGTATTAATCATATTTAAACAACTCCTCTCATATAAGCAGAGTCAGGCCTGGTAACTACTTGGATGGGGGACCAACAAGGAATATCAGATGTTATAGGCTATATTGCAGAAGAAGACAATGGCAAACCACCACTGCGGATTCCTTGCTTTAAAGAAAAAACTGAAATTCATGGGAGTGCACATATATAAATGCAGCGTAATAGGAAAAGAGAGAGACTTTTTCTCCTGCTCAGTGTGTCATGAGAGAAAAATCATTTAAGAATACTTTTGTTACACATGGCTCTTTTCCTCCATGGCAAAGATATGTAAACATTTTATTACTTCCCAGATGGATATTGAAAATTACTGGGATTCCCTGTTTTGACTGGGAAAATGGCCCAGCTGAAAGGTTTTAAGCATCTCTTTCCTCTAAGTCCATGCCCTGATCAAACTTGTTACTATAGATGCATTTAAGTTTAAGAAACAAAACAAAACCTCCAGATACTAGTCACAGGTCTCCCATGTCACATGTAGCCTGGCACTAATATATTACTTAATTCTGAGATGCTGTGATACAATGGCTGAGATTGTGAAATGAGAAAATCTCACTAAGTAAAGCTGAGGCAAACTACTTTCACTCTTGGCCTTAGCTCAATATCTGCACTATGAAGATAGTGATATCTTCCTACCCTACAGAGCTGTTGCAAAAATTACTGTTATCCTGTCTCCGAAGCTTTGCAAACACTTGAAACACATTACAGAAATCCCGTTGTATTGTTATTATTCCGAAACTGCAAATGTCTTTTGAAAGTCCAGAACAAAATGGTGATAATAATTATTGTAGTTTGACTTCAAGTCATTTCCGATTTAATGGCAATTGTAAGGCGAACCTATTGTGGGGTTTTCTTGGCAAGATTTGTTTGGAAAGGGGTTTCCTTTCAGGCTGAGAGAGTGTGACTTACCCAAGGTCATCCACTGGGTTTCTATGGCCAAGAGGAAATTTGAACCCCATTCTCCGGAGTCGTAATCCAGTGTTCAAACCACTACACCATACTGGCTCCATGCTAATGATTACTGATTTTTTTTTTTCAATTTGCAAAGTGGTTTGCTCATTTTGTGTGTTTAGCCCTTTGAAATCACAATTAATCCCATTTTAAAGGTAGTTCTAGAGTACAAATGATTTGCTCAAGGTCACACAGGGAAAATTCCCAGGAGAAAGACAGGATATAATTTAAAAACAAATAAACAAGCAAATGAATAAAACCATGTCTAAATATCTAATCTCCTGGACCACTCATAGAACAAAGTCCTGAATGAGTTGATTCAGATGCTACGTCCTGCTGAATTTTACTGGGATGATCTCTCAAGTTAAGTGTGAATAAGATTATGGCATTAGACTGCACTGAAGTCAAACTGGCAGTGATTCCTACAGAAGGTGACTGGGATTCTTACATTCCAGCTGAGTCAATAAAAATCATTATCTCGGCAGCTCTTGTGGGCTGGGAGGCAATACTGTACAGAAATACTATAAATGCTTGCAATGTCACCAGAGATGTTTTTGTTGGGAATTATCGATAAAGAACTGGATAATAAATATGAACTACTTCTTTGATACATGGTAATGGCTGCAAGAAAGTTGTTTGCCCAAAGGTGGAAATAGACTGAAGTACCAATGACGGGAGAATGGGTTGTTACGGATCTTGCCCAAATTGCATCACTGACATGGATTTTAAGACGCAAACCAGCTAAAATTTTTTTTGAAAAGACTGGAAACAATATATAAATATTTTTGAGCAATAAGAAATCTAATGATGCTAGGGTCATATTTAGTAATAGTAATAGGTTAAATATAGTTGAAAAGGATAGAGTTAAGAATGTAACAAAAATATATAAGCAATATGATATATAACTGGAATAAGTATATGATGATAAAGGATCTGGAAAGAAATAATAATGTAAGCTATTTCATTGTAATGTTTTCTTTTTCACTTTTATGGTAATCACGTGGTGTTATGTTTTGTTTGTTTTTTCTTTATAATTAATAAAAAAATTTTAAAAAATTTAAAAAAGAAATCTAATGATGCAATTTGTGGTTAGCAATTCTACTAAAGTACTTAGATCTGTAATGATAGAAAACGATGTGGGATATTCACAAATTTTTCTTTTTCATTACAATTGTTAATATTTGCTTTTGTGTTAGTGCAGTTAGGATATATTTAATGTAACAGATGAGTTATTTAGGAATGGCTTTTGTTATTATCTTTTAGTTTTGGTTTAGTTCAATTCAGTTTAGTTTTAGTTCTAGTTTTACACGCGTATTGCTTATGCATATTGTAGTTGGTTTTGTTTTCTCTTGTTCTTTTTTCTCTGAAGTTGTGAATGTATTTGTATCTTCTACTAAAATTAATAATGTAAAAAAGAAATACAATAAATAAATAAATAAATGAGTAAGTAAGTAAAACTGGTGTGACTGAGAGCAAAAGTCAGAGTTTCAGTTATTAGATACTTGGGGAGAGAGTATGTTAGAACAATATTTCCTGCCAGGTGTATGTGGGGAGGGGAAGTTTGCCAGCTGTTCCTGAAAATCATCAAAAAGTTGGATGAATTGGAAAAGTCCTCTTCAATTCCAAAACATGAAAAAAATGTTGCTTTTCTGGACAATATAACTTCCAGACTCCTCACTGGCTATGGGGTATTCCGGCACTCGCAGTCCAAAAAATAACTTCCCCATGCTCTGTTAAGTCCTAACTGGACTGCTTCTTAACTTACATTTCTACTTAAATTACTACAGTTGGCCCTCCACATTCACTAGGGTTAGGGGCACAGGACCCTCACAAAAGTGGAAAAATCAGAAATATCAAAATGTGGGCACGTGTCTATGGGAAGGGGGGCCAAGGCACGGTGGGGAGAATGGACACCCAGGATTCAAACCAGGTCGGAGAAAGAGGAGAAGGGGGGTTGGTACGGTGGCCCTCTTTTTCCTCTCTCTTGCCCACCTCCTTCATTGGGTGTAGGGGGCATGTGGAAAAGGTTTGTGGTCCTGAGAAATCAGGCTGCAAGCCATCCTTAGCTGGCCAAGCAATGTTTGGTGGAGGAGGAAGACAACTGGAGATGAGTTTTTAAAGAGCTGCACGGTCCGATCACAGCTACCGAGAGGGAAAGTTCCTCCAGAATAGAAATGCCTGAGGTTTGGGGGCAGGGGTTGAAGAAACTGGCAAATAATCAAATTTGTCAAAGTCAAACCTGAAAAAGTGGAAGGCCGATCATATTCTATCCAGGGAATACCTTTGGTAACAGAAAGGAGATTTAAATGGACAAGCTGTATTTTTAAAAACAATGTATCTTTATTTATGATTTACTGGGTGTTTCAAACTCTTCTAATGTTTTAATGTTTTGTGTTATGTTTTACTAGTGTTTTAACTTGATTTATGTTTTAAATCAAATTTAATTTGCATTTTTCCATGTATAACTTTATTTCCATATAGCTGTTTTTTAAAAAATTATGTTGAAGGCCATCTTGCATCCCAGCTGTATAGAAAAACGGGATGGAAACAAATAATATTTCTTCTCAAAGAGATTGATCTCCATGCTGGGAAACCCAAGTATTTTCTATCTCAGATAAAGGGAAGCACATATATACACTTTTATCCATGTATCTACAGATGAATTAACATCACCTCACCCTTTTCCCCATATCTGTTTCTGTAAAGATGTTTTCCTGCTACTCTTCATATATCAGGAAGTTGATGTAGCCTGGGGCTTATGAGCTGGGACAGTGAGTCAGGATGTTCTTATTCTGATGAGCCTTAGGTGGCTGTTTGGCAAGTCATTGTTCCTCAGCCTCAGTGTACATGCGCATAGATGCGTGCATGCACCCGCGTGCGTGCACACACGCGCACACACACACACACACACACAAAATCTTTAGAAGTGCAACAATCCTACTGGCCTGCCTCATGGATGAGTTATATAAATGGTTTTTTTAAAAAAAATATTGGGGCACTTGAAATGTGCTCCATAAAATATTTAATGTTACAACAGAGATTGAAATTAATACTATTTACATGTCAAATGTTATGAATGACATTTATTAACAGCTGGTACACAATGCAACATTTCCTGAGCACTGACCTTGGTCTGACTCCCAGTATGGTGTTGAGAACCAGCATCATGATGCTGCCTATGTGTTGGACTAGGAATCTGGGAGATCAGAGTTCATATCCCTGCTCAAATCACACTCTCAACCTCAGAGTAAGGCAATGGCAAATCTCTTCTGAACAAATTTCGTCAAGAAAACCCTTGGATACAGTCACCATAAGTCAGAGTCAATTTGAAGACAATGACAACAATGATAAATAAATAAGCACACACATAGTGTGGTCCTCTGTGCAAGAAACTGCAGTCAAAAAAAGAAAACAAAATTAATAGGCCATCATTCAGAATTAATCCAACAAGCCTGTTCCACCCCTTATAAGCAAGCAACTCTCCCAACTGGGGAATACAGCAATTGGGCACCACCAGTAGATATACTGGCATATAACAGGCAGTTGCACATGTGCATTTCTTATTTCATGAAACATATGAAGTATATTAAATGCACCTATTTTAAAATAATCTAAAATGTGAAGCAGCTCTCAGGTTGCAATACCACTGTCCTGCCCCACTTTGTTTAAATGGGCAGACTCCCAAAAGGAAAAGAGAAGCCACTTTGGTCCCCAGGTGATGGCTGGGTTCAAGGCACCAATAGGAGATCTGTCTGTGATCTCACCAGAATCTGAAAAAGTTACTTTCAAGGTACTGCAGCTCTCAGAAGCTGTGACTATGGATTGAGTGGTAGGGGATTCTGGGAGCTGTATTCCCAAAAGTTAGCATTTCCCAGCTCTGGATCTGATCCGTGGAGCACAATCTACTGGAAAGTCCTTTAGCCTTGGCTCATTGATATAATCAGGGTTTATATACAAGAGCGCAGCCATTCAGAATGAGCAAAAAATAAGTAGATCTAATATTATTTTCAGGCACTGTGGAACTGTTTAGTTTCTGGAGTCACCTTGATCTAACTTGCACTGAGAGTGCAAGCTGTGTTGTTGAGTTGGTTTTGCCCCAGTCCAACAATAGAAAAGACCTCCCTGGTCTTTCTTTCACCTGCGGTTTTTCATCTGCTCTAGATGAACCCTTGTTCCTGCCTTCTCTTTGGGGCTGGTGTCCAATAAGTAAGAACGGAGTTCTCATGAGTTATCAGTGAACTGTGAACAGAGAACTGTGGGAGTAATACAGAGATAGCTGTGGCAGCACTGGTAACTGTGCCCCTGAAAAAGGGCTTGGTGCATATACTGTCCCTTTCATATGATACCCAGTAGAAAACTCAGGTTATACAACAGAGAGGCAGTGTTGGAGTAGGACTTTTGGTGTTTAAATCCCCACTCAGCCGTGGAATCCCATTGGATAACCTTGGGTAAGTCGTATTCTTTCTGTCTTAGAGGAAGGCAACAGTAAATCTCCTCTGAATAAATCTTGCCAAGAAAACCCCATGATGAGGTTGCCATAAGTCAGTCACCTTGAAGGGACATACCAACAAAACTTGGGTTGCACCTATATGATACATGTTTTTACACAATCTACAACTACAAAACCAGGGTTTGCCCATGTATATACTCAGCAGGGCACCACGGACAGTTCTTGCCCTCCTTGCACACCAATGTGATATCTTTTGAAAGAACTGTTTCTCACATTCACACATTATGTGTGGTGGGGGGCGTGAGGCATTCTCTTAACAAATCTCAAGTGAACACCAACAAATGCCATGGGTGAAGAGGCCTTGATGTTTTTTCAGTGAGTGAACTGTGCTGTCACAAAAGCTTTGTCATCATACTGCTGAATAAATTCTTTCCATTCCAACCTCAGACATCCATCCCTTCAGAAACCTGTTTTCATATTCTGTGTTTCCAAAATCGGAACACCTGTCTAGTTTGGTAGGGTGCATCAGAGAATGTCGCCATCCTTAAGACAATGATAACAAACCATTTGCAGATTGGCATCATTTTGTCAGAACAAAGGATTGAGCATTTATGAGAGAGTAGTTGCCAAATCATCCGTCCTGTGATTGCATTACAGTTTGCCTCAAGGTGACAAGGATTTACCATTATCTTCTGTATAATAAGGTAAGATTTCTCCATATGCTACATATTTATGATGCCAGGAAATTAAATCAAGACATTGATTTGGGCTTGTTTTCTTTAAAAAAATTATAATTCAAACTAATTTTCATTTGTGATTTTTTAATTTCATACAAACAAGCCAATTTCAGTAAGATCTTTTTTTAGCCCATTTCTGATTTTTTAAAAAAAACAAATCATCTAAACTCTACTTTTTAAAAAAGCGATCCCCTGCCACTCTGCCAAAGGCTATGATTTTTGTTTTGTTTTTCTCAGAGACACCCTAGTTGAGTTATTCCTGCTTTTCCACATGAAAAATAACTTTTAAAATGGGATTGATTTCAAAATGTGAACACTGTAATCTTTTGATATCCAGATCAAACCAACTCCAATACCACCCACACCTTCTAAGAAATCCAGCTTTTGAAAGAAGAGCTTATTCTGTTAAAAAAAAAAAAGCACAACTTCCTACATCATCTGATTGTATAACTGTTTCTCATCTGGTTGAGGCCATATAATTTAGATATTGGCATTTGAAGTTGCCTTCAAACATACACACGCACATCATCTTGGGCATTTGTAATAGAAAGACAACTTTAAAAATGTATAAATAAATAAACAAGTAGAACTATAATCCTAACTACCCTTTCTTAGGATAAAGTTCCACTGAATTAAATGACACATACTTCTGTGGAAACACATATGGAGCTGTGACACTGTATCCATTATTTTTTATTGCAATTTGAAACCTGGCCAATGTGATGATACTATACTAGTTTCCTAATATTATTTCACTGCACTAAATGCACTTTCCCTCTGTTCACTGATCATTCAGTCCAATCATTATTTTCCTTTCTGCAATCTGATCACGCAGGGTTTACTCACAAATAAGTCCCACCTCAGTTTACTGGGACAGGAATGTGTATGAATGCAACCTTGATTTTCTTTGTACACTGCTTTGAACATTATTTCACTAATTATAAACACGGCTAAGAAACATGTCAATTTGGGTGATCCATAGGAGAACAAACAGGAAGATTTTCTTAACACAGAATTATGGAACAAGGTATAGACTGCCAAGCGGGATGTTTAAATAATCTGGTAAGACTTATAATAAAACATTAAAGAATCATTTCCATTTCCTGATGATGGTATGGGAATGACCTTTTTTTAAAATACATACATGCATGCGCATACACTCACACACTCCTATACACATACACTCATACACTCCTATCTGTCATCATTAGTATATATGATCACTAAATTTAGGGTTAGTTTACTTAGCACACTTGCCACAGCAGTGACTTTAGCATCCATAGGAGACAACTTGCCTTCCCAAATGAAGTAAGAGATAGCAACTAAATAAAATAAAATAGGAAGAAGTTTGGTTACATACTAGTTTAGATGGCTGGTGAGAGCAGCGATCCTCCAGCAGATAGAAGTTTCCACATTGGCTTGTCAGACAACTTTTGTCTAAGGCTCCAAAGCTAAATCCAGAATCCCGTGACGGGAAGGCAGTCACCAGGGGAGCACTGAGAGAAGAGTGTGTGTCAGAGGCAAGTTAGGCAAGTATTTGCAAGAAGAGCTACTCCAGGAGTGACTGGTTCAAGCCCTGACAGCAGGGAAGGAGCCAGGAGAGATCCAAGCCCCACCTCTCACCCCACCCACTACCTGCTGAGTTTAACCCTTCTAGGCATGGACAAGTGCCTTGGCAGAAGGCCTCCTGGATAAGGCAGTGCGCATATACACACACCAGGAAGCAAACAAACAGGTGGTAGGTAGTTAGGTAAACAGGCAGACATCTCTTATTCAAATTAATTAGAAGGTTTCATTTTGTCAGATGAACAAACACATAATAATTAGAGACAAAAGTTATAGTGATTCCTATATTTCCCCTTCCTCTTTCAAGCCTCCATTCATTCACAGTGGTGGAACATCTTGGTCTTTTCTTCTGAAGGGCGGAATGAAAAGTATTTTCACCTGGGAGTTTTTGTACAAATCATCACATGCTGGGCTAGCACAGTGCCTGATAGTGCGTTTAGATATCTTAAAATTGCCCAAGGACCTTTGGTGACCCCATGAATTTCATAAGGTTTCCTTACGCAAAGAATATTCCAAAATGGTTTCCCATTGCTTTCCTCTGAAATATAACCTACAGCCCCTGGTATTTCTTGCGGGTCCCCCATCCAAATACTATAACCAGACCTGATCTTCCACCTGTCCCAAGTTGGCAGGGACAGTCCTGAATAATTCTCTGTTGTGTCACTTTTTCAACTGCTTTTACAATGTCTGTTTCTCTCTCCTCCTCCTACATTTCCCCTACGTCCTCAAAGGGGACAACTGCTACAAACAATTAAAAATGCAGCAGCAGTTTGCATTCTATTAACTCAGCAACAGGGAGAGGAATGGACAGGAGTGGATGGAATCTTGCCCTTTCCAGCAGGCTCAGGAAAAATCACTCTCCTACAGCCTCTCTTAGCTCGTCTGTTCTTCCTTATTAATAACTTTTGCCATCTTGACTGCTCTCAGATGTTGTTTGTCCCCACACATCTCTGTTTTCATCTGTGCAATCATGGAAGGTACGCCCTTAGAGTCCCAACTGATACTGACACCACCTTATTTTTCTTTATTCTGGTGCCAAATTAAAGCATGTCCACCTCTGGAGTAAAGAGCCAGGTGAAAGGAACAGAGGCCACAAAGCTGCCACACTGCACAGTTAATTAAAATGCTGTGATTTCATTTTAATGGTCATAGCAACATCCTATGAAATCCTAGGATTTCATAGGATGCCATTTTGGAAGGCATATTTAGAATTCTCTGCCGGAGAGCTCAATAAACTACAAACCACAGGATTCCAGGGATGAAGCCATGGCCGTTTGTGCAGCTTGAAAGGGCCTCTGGCCATCTTCCTGACTAGGATGGGATATATTTTTTTAAAGGGGAATAATGGGGGAAAGAATATTTGTGGAGGTGAGTTGAAGGGAGTAAGGCATTTGTCTCTGTTGTATCAGAAACCAATAAAAATTAAGTTAGAAAAAGTACACCTCAAGTGTGTCCAGATAAATGAGGAAATGTGGGATTCTGTTAAATGCTTCCCAAATTATTGAAAATTAACCATCACTCGTATCTGCAGTGTATGCAGTTGATATAAGCCATCCCTCCACATTCACTAGGGTTAGGGGCACAGGACCCCTGTGAATGTGGAAAAACCGTGAATAACTCTAGGCCCTCCCAAACCATATTTAACACACGAAAAAGTATGATCACCATATTCAACCCACCGTGGATTCCTTTGAGGCATCAGGGTTCCCTCACAAGGCAGAAGCAGGTGGCTGGTGGAGCTTAGTGCCACCTCCACTGCTGCCCCACACTATTTTTAATAGGGACTTACAAGCCTCATTCGCAGTTTCTCAGTCTTATGAGGCTTGCAATCCCAATTAAAAATGGCATAGGGAGGCAGCAGAGGTGACAGCAAATAATCCGTGAATCATCAAATCTGCAAAAATGAAACCTGCAACTGTGGGGGCTGACTGTAGTTACTCCAAGCACTGAGAAAATTATGTTCTACTTGCCTACCTTATGGATGATAAAGATGAGGAACCTCTCCAAAAGAACTGGCAACACAAACATAGCACTAACATGGGGCCCTTTCAAACTACATAATTACAGCCCTCTGATTCTACTTTAATTGCCATGGTAACATCCTACAAAATCCTAGGGTTTGTAATATGGTGATCCACTAAAGCTCTCTGGCTGAAAAATCTAAATATCCCTCTCTAAACTGCAAATCCCAGAATTCCATTAGACATTTCCATAGCAGTTAAAGTGGAATCATAGAACTATAATTCTGTAGTGTGAAAGGACGGATAGTTGAATACACAGGGATTCTAACCAAGACTTTGAAGTGTTAAGTATTCAAAGCCCACAGTCTGAATGGATGAATCTCAGTTTCACTTTTAAAAACTTTCACGTCTTGCCAACCTCCACAGGGTGTGTGTGAACATTTTGTTATCAAACATGAGCTAAGCCTTGACTCCATTTTTAACAGGTAATATACACTTTCAAAACTTTATTCAGCCTAGGATTGCCAAGTCAGGACTAGTTGAGACCTCAAGATTTCAGGCCAAAACTTGAGACTTAAGGGCAACTCCTTGTGATGTCGCAGAAGGCAGGCATCAGTGATGTCACTGATCATAATATATTAAGCATCAAGCACATAATTCACAGTGAAAACACCAAGACTAACAAAGGAGGAAAACACATACACACATTTCCCAGAGATCTCTCCACCTTATCCTAATGAATAGAAAAGAGGGGCAAGACCTCTTTTAGATGACCTTAATTCAGACATGCACAGATAGTCTCTTAGGTGCCTTTAGTCAGGGATGTGGCTATTCCCTGCTTAAAGTACACACAGACATTCTGAATCAAGAAACCTGAACTGAATCTCTCTCATGGAAATTAGTAATATTTGTAGGTGTGTTTACTAAGCACTGGTTATTCTGCTTTAGGTAATTATATCAAGAGGCAAAGTGCTATCAAAGTATCAACCAACCTACTTCACTTCCTTCCACTTCCACATTGCCCTGCTCATTTCCTTATTTGTCTTGTCATTGCCATAAGGACTAGAAACTTCTTTGGTGGATGCTGAAAATCTCAGAATGCTGAATGATTCACCTATTCCCAATTTCTCCAGTTGCAGAGTGTGACTTTCAGATGCACAGAACCTTGGTCTTGTGAAACAGCTGCATTAGCAAGAGCACCACCTACTGAACTCCTCTAACACCACTTTCCAAGAGGGAAATCAAATTTCACTTGAAGTTGGTTTGCCATGTGTGTTTTCTAAGGTGAAATCTGGAGAATTCAGTGTTTCTTCCCTACACCTTTGATGTCTGGAACCACACATTCAAAAGTAGCACACCACAAACAATTAGCCATAGAGAACTTTGTATATCCCTAAAACTATGAACAATTGGTCCACACCCAAAACTGTTCTCAGAGTGCAACCAGTTTTTCCTTTCCCTGGATAACTTATGCTGTGTCCACAAGAGGCATGTGCACAAGACCCACTGATCTTAGGGTGCCTGAAATGCCCAAAATTCAAGGGATTAAACAGGAAAGATAGTTGGTCTGTTCAACTTAGCACTGTCTACCTCCTGGTAAACCACTCTCCATACATTCAGACCAGGAAATCTCCTAGACATGCCAGAGCCTAAACTTGACTCTGTACACACTAGAGCTTGGAGGAAGTTATTTTTTGTATTACAGTTCATATAAACCAGGTTTAGGCAACTGTGGAATGCTAGGTGTCTCAATTAGTCCCCTTGGAGAACTTGGAGAACTGTTCCTGTTCTCATAAATTAGCGGCAGCAGTTGTAGTAACAACAACAACAGCCTCCAAATGTCCCTGTAGGCGTGGGGAAATTTTTAGAAAGGACAGTTTAGAGCATTTCCGGACAAAAAAACTTCTTTAAAAAATTTTCAAAAATTGTTTTTCACATCCGGGGGTCCAGGGGGCCTCCAAACACAGTAGAAATGCCCTCCATACCCTCTAGAATGCATTTGGGGGCATTCTGAAGCAAAATTTTAAAAAAATCTCTGAGCAGCCCCAGGGGCCACAAAAAAGACCCTGAGAGCTACTTGTAGCCCATGGGCTGCACTTTGCTCACACTTGATGTAACCATAGCCAGAATAGCTGGTGGATTCTGGGAGCTGAAGCCCAAAATGTAACTTTTTTCTAAGCTCTGCTATATGGTGTAGTTTTCCACTGCGATTTAGGCCCAGCCCTATCCTTAGGAAGAGTGAGGCAGCAACCTCAGGCAGCAGATGCCAAGGGCCAGAAAGTGGCAAAAAAAGGGAAGACAAAGGAGTGGGTGGCATGTGGCTCTCCTGGACACAGCAAGCTAGCCCTTAAGCGGGGTGAATGTCCTAGTCCCATTGCCAGTCTACCCAGTTTCCATAGGTGGAAGGGGTGTGTCTCTGCCATTTTGTCCTTTGCCTCAAGAAGCAAAATGTCTTGGGTTAGCCCTGGTTAGATTACTCCATCATCTAACACACTTTATAAAGATCTGGCTTTCTGAAAGTACAGTGTGTATGGGTACACACATACTCTCACACGCATATCCCACATAGTCTTTCCACCCATTTTCAGCGCCTTTCAGAAAACAAACCAAATTCCATGAGGATTCTGCCATCAGACAGCCAGGCTTCCATAATTACACTCACTTGGTACTATCACTGTGGCATGTATAGTTCTGCCTTACGGCAAACATTATAAACAATAAAGTCTTTCACTCAACAATGAAACTACAATGTTGGACAGGGATAGTTTTGTGACAATCTCCATCCCTTCTCCATCTCCAAAGTTGAGAAGAAGCCTGAGGGTTGACTACCAACACCAGAGCTTAGAAATGTGCCTTTTGTGGACCGCGACTGCCAGAATCCCTCAACAAGCATTCTGCTTGTTGCAGTCTATCAAATTCACTTTCCCAATCTTTGGGGGAAATCCTATGCATGTTGCAGCTTTCCCTTGAAGACAGCATGCTGCACATTGCTAGCTCCATGTGCTCTTGTTGGTCTCCTCATGTTTGGTACCCATAGGTACTAAATGCCTGAACGCGCACACATGTGCAAGTCTGCAAACACACACACACACACAAACATATGAGGTCCCCATCTATAAAACTGAACTTAAGGTGGGTTATCCCACAAGATGGTTGTGAAGATCAGAACAATAACAACAGTTGGAGCGCAAAACAGTCTTCTGTGATCTGTATAAAGCCTGTTAAAATTCCTGTACTTCGGTAGCTGAAATATTTCACAGATTTGCACAGATTTGCTTGTCTTTTGCACAGGAAAATCACTGAACAAGAGTGCATGCTATCTGCTTAGACTGTAGGACTCCAAAGTTTTGGACTCAAGGCATTCAAGAAATTAAAGCTTTTGTTTGTTTGTTTGTTTGTTTGTTTACTACACTGATCTCTTATCTGTGCTCCAAGAAGCTCAAAGTGGCCAAGATGGTTCTTCGCCATCATGCATTTTATCCTCTTAACAACCCGGTAGTGTAAGGTAGGCTGAGAAATATTCACTCAGTGAACTTCATGGCTGAACAAAGATTGGAATACAGGTCTTAATTTAAGTTACTAACTACTATACTACACTGGTAATGCACTAGAAGACTGGTGATTTAGCAGGGGCATCTCTGGTCTTATCAGCTTGTGGGCTGCCAATCGTTTAGCTCAGTTCCCAATGATCTGGAAAGCAAGTGTCTTCAAATCACATGCATTTATTGAGACACTCCTCATTTCTCCACTATACTGTTACAGTGCTATTATTCCATTTTCTTTTTTTATTATTATATATTTATTTTCAACATTCTATAGAATCCTGGGGTTTGCAGTTTAGGGAGGGGCATTTAGAATTCTCAGCCAGAAAGCTCTTTGGCCTCAGTAAACTAAAAACGCCAGAATTCCACAGGATGTTGAAAGTAGAATAATAACACTGTAACAGTGTAATGCAGAAATATAGCCTCTCTTAGGCCAATGTCTGGGCCTATGAATAGGATTATACCTCGCAGTAGTGATATGACAGATGAGCTTCTATAGATAGTGACTTCTAGCCTATTACATAGCAAATCTATGGTGCCCTCATTTGAGTTTTGAATGACACATACCCACTTCCAGTTGAAATGAAATGTGGTACATTTCAAAACCTGGCAAATTTTCAGAATGCAGAGAAGATTTAGCATTTTGGATGTTTCCCAGTTTGTAACATTTGGAATAAAACTGTATGTGTGTGTGTGTATATTAAAATAACAATTAAAAAAAACAGCAGCAACAACAGGAGTCTTCTTTTGTTTCATTTAAAGGCCATACAGCTCACTGACAACTTTCTCAGTCCAACCCCAACACACAAACACCTCGTCAGAATTTGGAAAAGTTAGGTTTTTGTGCACCAAATTTCCCATAATTCTGGGTCCCAGAGTTCAAAAAAGGAACAAGTTTTCCAACTGCTTATATGCGACAGCCAGTGGGCACCCCCTGCATAGTTCTGGACTTTCCACTTCCAGACAGTTCAGCAGGAATGAAGGTGATCATCACAATGTGGATTAAAGGTTCAGTCCTCTAAAAGACAGAGCCAGTGGTATAGTGGTTTGAATAGAGAATACTGAATATTAAAAATTGAACTGCCATTTTAGAGATCAGGGTTCAATTCCTCGCTTGGCCATGGAAACCCACTGGGTAAAGTTGGGTGTGTCGCACACTGTCAGCCCCAGAAAACTCAGTGATAGGTTCATCTTCGGGTCAGCATAAGTCAGAATTGAATTGAAGGCACGCAACAAACAACGATAATCTCTAAAACATAGGCTTGCATGGACACCAGCAGATTAGCAGGACATGCAACAAGATTTTATGGAATGATGCTGATTAATCTGGCTGAGCTCTCTGGCTGAGAATTCTAAATGTCCCTCCCTAAACTGCAAACCCCAGGATCCCATAGGATGTTCAAAGTAGAATAATAGCACTATACCAGGGTAGTGCAAAAATGGCCTAGGGAAGGGAGTTTATGCTTGAAGCCCCTTTGTATGGAAAGATAGGAAGAAGGGAATGCTCCTTATCATCACCCCAGAGCTTGCAAAAGTTTCTTTTCAAGTTTCAACTCTGACAATCTCCAAGAAAGCATAATGGACTGTAGTTTTAAAAAAGCAACTTTTCTGAGCTCTGCCTCATCCTGGAAATCCACACTCCCACCTTCACAAAAATGTCTTCTTTGTGTTTTCGTCTATCCTTCTTCGTCTTCTTCGTCTTCTTCTTCTTCTTTTCTTTTTTATCAGGAGCATCAGTATAAAGGCTTTTTTCAAGGCCATGGTTCCCGGGGACAGGTAGGGGCTTGCCCCCTAGCTGAGGATCATCTTCAGGAAGAGCGCCGGCATCATCTCTTCCCTCACAGGCCTAGCTAGTGCAGAGACCACACAGGTGGAGTAAATAAAGTTAATGCCGTAGAATTACCGTCGGGGCATTTCCTTGCTGAGGAGCGTCTGAAGCACCGTGCCGAGCTTTGAAATTATGGCTAATTATAGAGGCTATTTGCATAAATTACAAGGAGAGAAGCAATTGCCGCCAATCCTTTCCATTGCGCTTAGGAAGAGAGTTCCGCTTGTTGGATGGCGACAACCTGGAAAAGGGGGGGGGGGAGACCCTGATGATGAGGCTGAAAACAACAGCAGGAGGAAGGGAGGAGGGAAGAGTTAGGGAGATGGCAGCTCTTTGGTTGGTGACAGAGCCTCGAACAAGTTTTGGAAAGAGGCCTAACCATTTTGCAGAATTTGCTGGGGAAACCCCAGTTTGCAAATTGGAAATTCAAAACTTGGGATTTTCACAATATGAAATCTGAGCCCTTTGTGAACCTTCAGCTTTTCAGGGAGCTAGGGCAGGGCAAACCTCTGTCAAGACTGTGTGTGTTCATGTACTTTTTTGCCTCTGAATATTTGAATGAAATTGGCCTACCTTACAAGGTTGTTGTAAAGATTATTTTTAAAATATTTGCAGACTAATCATTTTTCTGCCTAGAGCGGCTTCTGTTCTAACCTCCTTTTCCCCTGGGACCTGTATCTCATTAGAGCAAGTTGAAAATGTCTGCAGATCTTGAAGGGCACGGTGAAATTTCAGATTTTCATTGCTCAGATGGGCTACCCCACTGAGACACTATTAATTAAAAAAAACCCAAAACCCTCCAGGTTGCTGGAGTCCAGCATCATGCCGCCAATGTTTTACTGTGTTGCCAATAATATTTAGACCACCAGAGATGCTTTTCTGTATCAGGCTGTGGGCAGAGGACAAGTGAGAAAGCAATAGTACCGTTCCGCCATGTCTGCTGCCCTTGCTAAGCCTTTTGAGCAAAATGAGATCGGACTTTTAATCTACCAGCTAGAAAACATGAGAAAAGCACTGTTGAACAAGACCAAAAGCCTATCTAATCCAGCTTTCCATTTCCCTTATTGGCTAAGATACCACAAAGAAACCCACAAGTTGGAAATGAAGACAACAGCTATCCTCTGCTGTGTGTGCTAAATACCTGGTGCTCTGAGATACGCTGCCTCTGAACATGAAGGTTCTATTCATTTATTTAAATAGGTAAGTAATTTAAATCTACAGCCAGCATGATGTAGTGGTTTGAGAATTGGACTACAATCCTGGAAACCAGGGTTTGATGCCCCGCTCAGCCAAGGCCGCTGGGTGACCTTGAGCATGTCACAAACTCTCAGCCCCAGAAAACCCTGTGATAGATTTGCCTTAGGGTTGCCATAAGTTGGAAGCAGCTTGAAGACACAGAACAATAACAATTTAAACCTGGCTATTCACCCAAACATTTGGAATCTAGCAAAGTCAAAGCTTGGTTTTAATGTTTTGGATGGTAAATTGTTAAATTGTTTTAATTGTGTAAATGGTTACTTTGGCTAAGATCCTGTGGTATCAAATCAGCTGTGCAATAGACCTTAGCAGGAGTGATGTATCATTTTCCCATACATGCATTCAGATGTCCACAAGCTTGCTGCACAAGCAGAAGGGTGACAGCAGCCCTTCTGCTGCACACTCCGCTGCTGCCAGAGAAGGTGGGAGCCACATGGCAAGCACCTCCTGCCAGAGGCCAACTCTATATCAAACCAGCTATTTCCTCAGTCTTGGGGTCTCAGGGACCTGCAGAGTAAGGCATGATGGAAGGGAAGTCTTGCAAACCTAACCCAAATTGCCTTAGAGCTGCAGGGTTCACAGAGCCAAGGACAGAAGAAATAGCTTGCTCAACACAGGAGGAAAGCTGCAACACATGCCATTTCCACACTAGACTGTTAGAACACTATTATTCCACTTCCAACATCCTGCAAACTGCAAAGCCCAGGATTCTATAGGATTTTGAAAGTGGAATAATAGCGCTATAACTGTCTAGTGCAGAAATGACCATAGTGATGCTGCTTTACTGGGGTTGAGTAAGATCTTGGTTGTTGTTTTTAAATCATTTTTAAAGTGACTCCACAGACTGAGCCCTGCCTGGAGATCTGTTATAGCGTGAGCTTTCTTAGCTAATACCTACCATCCTCAGTCTCTCCTCCGTGAATTTAATTGCCTTTTACAAATCACCTATCTAAATATTCCATACTAAGAAGGAATTTTTTATAAAAATCAACATTATGATAAATATCTATCTATTCCTTAATTTTTGATGCCTGTTTCTGAGTCCTGCCCAGAGAGGGCATACTTAGGACAGATACCCATGTCTGTCTCATCCAGCTGGCCATCACCCAGATCCAGCTGCAATGCCAGCCTTGTGCATAGATAAGAAGTACCTGGTGGTAGCCACACTGTCTGCTCTGGAAATTATGCGCTTTAATCACAGATGTGGCAGAACTGGTTGGTTTACGGGTACACAGTGGTCAAGGAAAATCATTCCCTGCATGTTTATTAGCATTCTGCTTGCTTAACTAATGTGTGTGTGTGTGTGTGTGTGTGTGTGTACACATGTGAGCATGCCTTCAAGATGCCAGTCGACTTGTGGCACCTCATGAATTTCTTTGGGTTCTCTTAGGCAAAGAGTACTTAGAATTGATTTTGCCAGTTCCTTCCTCTGAAATACAGCCTACAGTATCTGTTACTCCTTGATGGTCCCCCATCCGTGTACTAAATAGGCCTGATCTTGCTTAGCTTGTTTGTTAGTTATACAGCTGGCCCTCCACCTTCAGTAAGGTTAGGGGCACAGGACCCCTGCAAAAGTAGAAAAACTGTGAATATTAAAGTGTGTGTGTGAGTCTGCAGGATGGCAGCTGAGGGTCTAAACCAAGTAAGGGAAAGGAGAAGGAAAGGGGATGGGTTGGCAGGGTGGTCTTACACTTCATCTCTCTTGCCCATCTCTTTCCTTGAGCATGTGGGGGGCATCCGGAAAGCGTTTATGATGCTGAGACATTGCATTGTGAGCTGTTGTTAGCTGGCCAGGCAGTGACTGGTGGAGGAGGAAGAGGACCAGAGGCAGGTTTTTAAAGGGCTGCATGACCCGATCAGAGCTTCCGAGAGGGAAGATTCCACCGGGAAAGAAGCAGTTGGGGGAGGGGGGAGTTTGGAGAAACACACAAATAAATCCATGAAAATGAAATCCACAAATGCAGAGGGCCAACTGTACTTATATCTCCTTTTTCAACCAATGAGAGCAAAGTAGCACATATGGCACTCCGTTTACAACAACTTTGTGATGTCGATCAGGTTGATACAGTTGAAGCTCAAGCAGTGAGCTAAATACCTATGCATGTTACCAGACTGTTGCTGTCGGTCTGTAGGTTTGATATACCTCCCTCTGTGGGTTTACTTGTGCTGCCTAAATACCCAAAAGGCACTGGATCCCATCTGATCTTAGAAGCTAAGCAGGGTCAGCCCTGTTTAGTATTGGATGGGAAGCTGCCAACATATAGCAGGTGCTGTAGGCTATGGTATATTTCAGAGGAAGGAACTGGCAAAACCAACTCTCAGTATTCTTTGCCTAAGAAGATCCTTTTAAATACATGGGATCACCATAACCCAACAGACAATTTGAAGGTACATACACACACCCTCATACATGGGTTTACTGCATTGCAAACATGATGCTAGTTGGTTCTTGTGGGTTTTTTGGGCTTTGAGACTGTGTTCTGGTTGCATTTTCTCCTGACGTTTCGCCTGCATCTGTGGCTGGCATCTTCAGAGGAATGGTGAATTGGAAGTGGAGTGGAGAATATATATGCCAGTCTCCTCCTCCAGAGGGGAGGCAGCAATGAGCATAATAGTCCTATTGTGTGTATTGAATACTTGTTCCTGGAGGGAGACTTCCTGAGTCCAGGTGGGGCTCGTTAGGGCTCGTTAGTATCTTTTGTGTTTTGATTTTGGTGTTTTTCAATACTGGCAGCCAAATTTTGTTGACCTTCCGAGTCTCCTCTTTCTTGTTAAAATTATCCAAATGTTTGTGGATTTCAATGGCCTCTCTGTGTAGCCTGACCTGGTAGTTGTTAGAATGGTCCAGAATTTCTGTGCTTTCAAATAACATTCTGTGTCCGGGTTGGTTTATAGTGTGTTCTGCTACTGCTGACTTTTCTGGCTGGATCAGCCTGCAGTATCTTTTGTGTTCTTTGATTCGTGTTTGGATGCTGCGTTTTGTGGTCCCTATGTAGACCTGACCACAGCTGCACGGTATGCGGTAAACTCCTGCAGAAGTTAGGGGATCCCTCTTGTCCTTTGCTGAGCGAATATTTCCATTTTTGTTGTTGATGATGGTGGAGGCTTTGGGGGCATTTTTGGCAGTCTGTGCAACCCTCAAAGGTTGCCTGGGGTGATGGGGGAATAGTTATTGGACCTACCACAGTTGCCCAACCCAATTTAAATGATTGTAGGCCTTTCTAGAGAACCAGCACGGTATATTTTTTCAGTATTAGAGTATAATCCTGGAGACTAGAATTCAATGCCCCACTCAGCCATGGAAACCCATTAGGTGACCTAGGGCACTTCACACACTTTCAGCCCCAGAAAACCTTGTGACAGGTTCACCTTAGAGTTGCCATAAGTCAGAAATGACTTGAAGCCATATAACAAAACAAGGCAGTGGTGTATTTAAGTACTTTATTCCAAGTCTCAAGTCAAGTCTCAAGTCTCTACCTTCGAGTCTCAAGTCGAGTCTCAAGTCCTTACAAGATACTTTCAAGTCAAGTCTCGAGTCAAGTCTCAAATCTGGGAGCCAATTTTATACCCCAACCTGTATTCCAGAATTTCTGGACAAAGTCAAAAAAAGTCAGTTTTAACAATTTAAATAGAGTTGGCCCTCTACGTTTGTGAATTTGCTGTCTGCAGCTTTGGAAGTGAGGAGTAGGATCCTTCTTATTCCCCGTCACTGAAGCTTCAAAGCTTCAGAAGGAAGGACCCTTCCTCTTCAAGCTCATTGTCTAACACATTTTCTGGTCCCCTATGTGAAACGTGTCCACACTTTGGGCTTGAGACAGATCATCATGTGACCAATAAGTTGTAAGATTACTGGATGAATATATTATATTACTGAACCAAGTGCAGCAAGTCAGTCACTAAAAATATGCAAGTCTCAAGTCAAGTCAAGTCAGCATGTAATTTTTGCCGAGTCAAGTCCAAGTCAAGTCATTGAAATGACTTAAGTCTGACTTGAGTCCGAGTCAATTGAATTGAGTCTACATCACTGCAACAAAGCATTTCTAAATATGCATTTATACCTATAAATTAATATCTACACATTTTTCGAAATATCCTCCCTTTGGTTCTCTTTTTTCCGTTGACATGCTAACTTTTTCTGATGTTGGCTAATATAAGCTATACATCCACCATTGGTTACACACAACTAGCCCCGATAGGGAAAGACTCCTACTTGAATCCCTGCAGAGCCATTGCTAGTCAATTTTCAAAGAGTTAGTCCGTTTCAACATAAAAGGAAAGCAGGTGGGAGTGGGGAAGGAATCAAACAGCACCTTTAAGCCTGACTTGTTTTTGGCAGAAAAGCTCATGCTAAAATATATCAGTCATTCTTAAAGGTATTGCTTTATTCCTTCTCCTTGCCCCCCTTTCTTTTTTTCCCCCCTTTTAATACCAGTCATTGTAAAATAGTGGTTTTTAACCTGAGGTTAAAGGGCATGAGACCTCTGCAAAAGTGGAAATTCCACAGTGCCCTAACTGTGGCCATTTCCGCACTAGCCTGTTACAGCGCTCTTATTCCACTTTCAACATCCTATGGAATCTTGGGGTTTGCAGTTTAAGGAGGGGATATTGAAAGTGGAATAAGAGCGCTATAATAGGCTAGTGCAGAAATGGCCTGTGTAGTACAACAAGGCTCCAAGATGATGGCCAATGGGGCCTGTCTGGGAGGGAGATGCCCAAGGCCACTGGCTGTTGATTCCATCTCTGCCTAATCAATTCCAGGTAAAGATCTTCTGGCTTGCACAGGTTGCTTAAATGCTTTCTGTACTGTTTTAAATATGGGTTTCTTTCCTCCTGCTGTGACTCTTTCATGTGGTTTTTGTGTTACTTATTGATAGTTCATGTCGTAACCTGTTAGCCTCTCTGAGAGATTTTCACTTGAAAAACAGGATTGAAATCTCATAAATAAATCAATCAGTGCTTGCCATGACACTACATCCAAACTGACCAGAACTTGATCGTGGTCAGACAGAGGATTACAAAATGACAGGGGTCTTCCCCAAATTTTCTTTGCCTAATTGGCAGTTCCTCCAAACAGGGGGTCGTTTTTGGACTACAACTCCCCAAAACCTCCAGCCAACAGATGCTGGGAGATTTAGGGCCTTTTCGCAATATATTGTTATAGTGATCTTATTCTACTTTCAATATCCTGTGGAATTCTGGGGTTTGTAGTTTACTGAGGCCAATGAGCTCTCTGACTGAGAATGCTAAACGCCCCTCCCTAAACTGCAAACTCCAGGATTCCATAGGATGTTGAAAGTGGAATAATAGCACTATAATAGTGTAGTGCAGAAAGGCCCTTGGTCCAAAAAAAAAAAGGGGGAACTTTACCAAGCTTGGCAGGGGCTGACTGCCTGCCTTATAATCGTCTCCCCCCACTCCCACCCCTTCACTCTTAACTCCGTCTGATTTTCTTATATTTTTAATGCCCTGTTAAAAGTTTCCTCAAACCACTTTAGAATAAAGTTTCAATGTATGATTATATTGTTGCAATAATAGATTTAATATGTTTAACAACTGAGCAAATTTACAATTAATTAATTGCTTTTATGGTTACAAACACACACACACACACACACACACACTTGTCAATTTGAGAAAAACATGTTAGTAGCAGAGTAACCTAATTTAAATTAAATTTATAATAGTTTAGGACTAAGGGGATGTAGAATAATGCTAGAGGATCAATAACTCCTATTAGGCATAAGGAGGAAGTTTCTGGTGTTAGCTTGTGAATTTGTATTGGTTTCCTATTTGCTTTTCTCTTTTCCTTTTTGTTTTTTCTTCGTTTTCTGTAATCTTTTTTTTTTCTGTATTTATTTTTCCTTATTCTTGTATTTTGTAAGTTTGTTATTTAGTTTAATGAGATGTTATTTAGTTTAATAAAATTAAAAAGAAAAGAAAAGAAAAGAAACAACGAGAAGGCCTGGACTTTCTAGTCTACCTTGTGCCTTCTTTACCGTTCTCTCTCTCCACCCGGGCTCCCACTACTTCTTTACACTTCCATCCCCCGCCCTGGACTTTCTGCCGGATGGCAGGAAAGACCTACACTCAGCACCCGGCGAGGGCTTTTTGTCCTGGAGACAGCGCGTCCGTCGGTGGGTTTTTGATGTCTGCAGTTCAGAAGCCGCCCTTCCAGGTGGCTCGAAAGCATCTCTGTGGCTCAGACTCGTAGGCTCGCTTCTGTGTCTCCCCACCCCTACCTCAAATCCCTTCTTCCTCCTCCTCCTCCGCTGTATTAAGACTTTGCTTCCTCCCTTCCAGGGATCTGTAATTTGTCCCCCCCTCTCCCCACCCCCATTTCTCTCTCACACACACACATCTACTCTCCCTTTTCCCATTTTTTCCCCACCTGGTAACTGTGCTCTAAAAGCCATAGGTGTGGAATCGTTAAGATTAAACAAATCGGCAAAAATTCAAATCTGTGCAGAGCTGGGGAAAGTAACTTTTTGGACTACTCCCCGAATCCCTAACCAGCTTGATGACTGGAGGATTCTGGGCGTTGCAGTCAGAATGATCACTTTTCCAAGTTCTAGTCTACTTCTCAATTTTGCCCTTGTTTATTAGATATGACGCCTGACAGAAGAGCCGTTTAATCAATCGCTGAACACATTGGTAAATCTCATTTATTCAATAGATTTACTCTAACTGGGACTAACCAACAAGATTCTTTTCCATGCTGTAGTTTGTGATTTTGTGTGTAGGTGCCTTCAAGTCACCTGTTGAATTATGGTGACCCCATGAATTTCATAGGGTTTTCTTAGGCAACGAATAATCAGAGATGCCAGTTCCTTCTTCTGAAATGTAGCCTACAGTGCCTGGTGGTCTCCCATTCAAGTACTAACCAGGACTGACCCTGCTTTGCTTCCAAAATCAGTCAGGATCCGGTGCCTTCTGGATATTTAGGATACTCTAATCTTTTTCATTTGAAATTTTCACACAGTGTTTATTTTTTTCCTTGAGTGTTTCTGAAAATTGGTAGATGATGATATTCACATAAGCTTTGCAAGAGCTGAGCTAGAAATCAGCATGCTTCCTGCAGCACTGTGGCTCCTTCACACATTAACTGAAATATGCTTTGCATGAACTCAGCTGCTAGATCTAGGCAGAGCTCTGCACCTTTATTAATTCATGTTTGGCAAGGTGTGAGTAGCTAGAACATATCTGACCAGAGCTTCTGGAAATCCTTCAGTTCTTTTTCCAATTAATTAATATTGGCTCAGGGATGTTGACAATCTGTTCCAGCACTCCAGCAAATAAATCTCCTCTTGCTCTGTATTTCTAATTAAAAAAATAATACAGCTCATGGTATATTACTTGTTAAAGAGTCACGCAGATGAATATCTGGATTTTGAAAGATGCTGATGTCTGCCTGCCTGTGATTTCATTATTTGTAATGTCTGCATTCCCTGCAACATTTCACAGATGAAAACTGGGACCTATATGGCCAAGCAACACCAGAGTGTGTTCAAGATGGCAAAAAAACTGTTAATGAGGGAGAACACACAAACTAGGAGAGGCTGCAATTGTTTCCTTTTGCCCGAACAGAGACCTTTCACTTGCTGCCCAACACCTAGCATACTTCATGGTGTTGTTGAACAGGAAAATTGGGATAAACCCACGTATGTTGCCCTAGACTTTATGAAAAAGGATGGAACGCAAATATGATTAATAGATTAATTCGCCACTAACAGCACTGTTGTTGTGTACGTTCAAGTTCTTTATATCAACCCTAAGCTGAACCTCTCCGGGATTTCTGGGGCTGAGAGTGTGTGACATGCCCAAGGCCACCCACTGGGTTTCCATGGCCAAGAGAGGAGTCATAGAGTCAGTCACAGAATCATAGAGTTGGAAGAGACTGCAGGGGCCATCCAGTCCAACCCCCTGCCATGCAGGAACCCACATCAAAGCACTCCTGATAGATGGCCATCCAGCCTCTGCTTAAAAACCTCCAAGGAAGGAGACTCCACCATACCCCAAGGCAGCATATTCCACTGCCGAACAGCCCTGACCGTCAGGAAGTTCTTCCTGGGGTTTAAGTGGAATCTCTTTTCCTGCAGTTTGAATCCATTGCTTCTTGTCCTAGCCCCTGGAGCAGTGGAAGACAAGCCCACTCCCTCCTTGACATGACATTCTTTCAAATATTTAAACATGGCTATCATGTCCCCTCTTAACCTTCTCTTCTGCAGACTAAACATACCCAGTTCCCTAAGCCCTCAAAGGGCATGGCTTCCAGACCCTTCACCATTTTGGTCGCCCTCCTCTGGACCTGCTCTAGCTTGTCAATATCCTTCTCGAAATGAGGTGCCAGAACTGAACACAGTATTCCAGATGAGGTCTAACCAAAGCAGAATAGAGTGGTACTATTACTTCCCTTGATCTAGACACCATACTCCCATTGATGCAACCAAGAATCGTGTTGGCTTTCTTGGCTGCTGCATCACACTGCTGGCTCATGTTCAGCTTATGGCCCACTAAGACTCCTAGATCTTTTTTCATATGTACTATTATCCAGCCACGTGTCCCCCATCCTGTATTTGTGCGTTCCATTTCTTCTGCCTAAGGAATCTAACCCTGGTCTCCAGGGTCGTAGTCCAATGGTCAGACCACTACAACACGTAACAATACTGTTGTTGGCCCCAGACAACCAAGTTTTCTGCTTTAGAGAGGACTGTCCTCTAACCGAAGGGCTCTCTGCTGCAAACTGGGTTTAAAGACAAAAGAACCATAAAAAGAGTCTTGATGTTGCCTATCCACAGTTAGCACCTCGATAGCTGACAAAGTAGCCACTGGGTCACCTAGTCACAGTCTTCTTCACTACCTTGTGCTATAATTTATTGCTATGTAAATTAGAGAAAGTGGTTTGAGTGTTGGACTATGACCCTGGAGACCAGGCTTCGATTTCCCATGCAGCCACAAACACCCACTGGCTGAACCTGGATGTGTCACGCGCTCTCATCCCTGGAAAACCCCCATGATAAGTTTGCCTTAGGGTTCCCATCAGTCAGAAATGACTTGAAGTCACACAACAAGAACAGTGGAGATGGGCACCCTACCAAGAAGCCATGGGAAGTGAGTGGAACAGCTTCTTCTTTTTCCACCAGAAGGAGAGAATTGAAGAGCAGTTTGAAACATTACAAATGATCTGCAAGCCATGCAAGCAAATTAATGTATGCAGATCTTCACTGCCTCCATAATCTCATGCCGGGGAAAGGCAAGATATAAATTAATTAATTAAATACATATAAGTAAATAAATCCAGTTTTATGCTCAAGACTGAGGGCCCTTTCACATTACACAATCATAGCACTAGGATTCCACTTTAATTGCTATTGTTACATCTTATGAATCCTGGGATTTGCATTTTAGAATTCTCAGCCAGGGAGTTCTAGTGCTCCCAAGGTTTCCATAGGGTGCAGCCATGGAAGGTAAAGTGGTATCATAGTGCTGTAATTGTGTCATGTGGAAGAGCCCCGATTTTTGCAGAAACAGAACACTTCTGAAACATATGATAGCAAAGTTACCACTGGTGCAGATCTGTTCAAAACCTATGTAAACATTTCTACACTGCAATCTCTTTCTCAGTTACCTTAACTTCTACCCTTCTTAAAATTCAGCCAAACCATTTCTCAGGCAGAGGTCAGTTTCTAATATAGAGGATACTGGGACGGTACACCTTCTGTTCACCCCGGCTAAAGCTTCCAGGATCCAACAACATGGGAGCAAGAAATGTTACGGAAAGAATACTCTGCTAAGCTCATCTCTCTATCTTGTGATTTCATCCAGGATCTAACAACATGGGAGCAAGAAATGTTACGGGAAGAATGCTCTGCTAAGCTCATCTCTCTATCTTGTGATTTATTTATTTATTTTTTGGATTTATATTCTGCCTTTCTCCCAGTGTGGGACACAATGAAGTTCACAATATGTGTTAAAACAAAATACAATTAAAACAATGGATAATACAAAAGCTTTTAAAAAGCAAACAAGTATTAAAAGCATTAATTTCAAATTATTTTAAAAGTGCTGTTAAAATGATAAAAAGATAACACACCACAATTAAAATATCTTCTTTACCAGATAGTTAACACTCAAATGCTTGAGTGAACAGAAAGGTCTTCACCTGTGATCAGATAGAGAGCAAAGAAGGGGCCAGCCTAACTGCCTGTGGCAGGGAATTCCACAGTCTGGGAGCAGCCACTGGGAAGGCTCCATCTTATGCTATCACCAAATGTGACTGTGATAGTGGTGGGACTGCAAGAAAGCCCTCTACAGAGGATCTTAAAACTCAGGCAGGCTTATAGTAAGAGATGCAGACCATTTCTGCCCTACACTGTTATAATGCTATTATTCCACTTTCAACATCCTGTGAGATCCTGGGGTTTGCAGTTTAGGGAGGGGCCTTTAGAATTCTCAGCCAGAGAGCTCTTGGGCCTCAGTAAACTACAAACCCCAGAATTTCACAGGAGGTTGAAAGTGGAATAATAGCACTGTAACGATGTAGTGCAGAAATGGCCTGAGTTAGACATTGGGATTCTTCATATTTTCCAGTCCAATATTTCTGAAACCTCCTACCAGCCCCCAACTGTTTTCCTCTCTGCAGAGGAAAAATAGTCTCAAGGAATAAGATACAAGTTCAGTGGAAGGAAGGCAGTTTTCAGTAGAAAACACAGTGAAAGGGAAGGATGGTATTGGATGCCAAATTCTGGTTCCTATGAATTTCAGGTTTAGCCACTAGCCCTTATGGCTTCACAAATTTGGCTGAAAGTGTGATAAGTGTGGTTGTATGACTTTTCCATTGGTTATGTGCCTGCATAGCTCTTTGATCTTAGCCATGCATGACTAGCTAAATTACAATGATTTATGCGGAAGAGTTAATGTCGTTGAATACATTATGCAAAGCTATCAAAATTATGCACGTCTGTATAACTCACATAAGTTGCACAATTTTGCTTTGCTTAGTACAGAACTTAGGCCCTTTCCGCATGACAACTGTCCTGGCATGGGGATGTAAAAGGACCGCAATGATGCTTCTGTATGATGTCGTTGCTGTCCCATCCTTCTCCTGTCACTAGCTGGTGCAATTGTGGGATAAATCCTTGACGGAGGTTCTCTGTCAATGACCCCTGATCGTGTGATGCTCCCATACTTACCTGCCATGCAGAAGGGCGAGAAGCGTGATGGAGGTGCTCCTGCCCCAGCGCAGTGTGGGAAAGAGCCTGGCTGTGCTGCGCTGCAGAAGGAAGAGGTATGTCCCTCGCGCTCGCTTCTGCAGGGAGCTGATCAGGTGTGGAGGGGAATGTTCCCATCACAATCCCTTCCTGCCAAAGGTGCTCCTGGGATCACAACCGGAAGATGATGGCATCAGGCAAGGTGCGGAAATGGCCTTTGATTGCCTAGATACAGAATCTGAATTATTTCACTGTGGTGAACACACAGCCCTATTCACAGGTCCTGCTCTAGACTACTATTCCAACCCTGTTGGTTGTAATTTAACAGGGAAGCCACCGTTTCGCTGAAAATGGGCATCTAAATGCTGGAGAGCAAGTAGAGGCTCAGTTAATGGCTTTTCTTGTCTCTCTCTTTCTCTCTCTCTTTTTCTATGTAAATGCTTTAGTTAAGCCAAACCCAACTATAAATCACTCATTTATTGAGGTCCACACCCACAGAAGAGGGAGAGGTACAGTAATAGAGATGATAGCAAAGAAAAGCTGATTTTCTTGTGTCTTAAATTCCCTTTGGAGGGGAGGGCAAGGAGTTCAGGTCAAGGTCAGAAAGATTTGCAGGAGGAATGTTTCTGCCAAGGATGTTCTAACCAAAGTGCTCTCTCTGCTCTCTCTGTACTTAGAGAAAGCCTATTTCACAGATTCTCTTCATCTCATTCTATGTACCCCTCGGCACTTCATTGACAAAAACACTCCACTATGGCATAAATAGCAAGATTTTTCCTCCCCCCCTTTTTTCTTTTCTTTTCTTTTTTTTTTGCTGTGCTACACACTGTGCAAAGCAGAAGCAGATTCACACCAATCCCAAAACTTTACCAAAGGCTGCAAGCTTTAACCAAGGCAATCACCAGGTTTAACAAGCAAAGTTCTGATCAACCGTTCAGTTCTACCTGAAGTACAGTTGACCCTCCACATTCACTAGGGTTATGGCCACAGGAAATTGCACAGGAAAAATTACAAATATCAAAATGTCTGTCTGTCTGTCTGTCTGTCTGTCTGTCTGTCGGAAAGGAGCTAAGGCATGAGTGGAGACAGTGGGCACCCAGAGTCCAAACCAGGTCAGTGAAAGGAGAGGGTTGGCACGGTGGTCCTTAATTTCCTCTCTCTTGCCCATCTCCTTCCTTAGGTGTATGTGGGGCATTGGGACAGGGTTTATGATGCTAAGAAACAGAGCTGCAAGTTGTCCTGAACTGGCCAGGCAGTGGCTAGTGGGGGAGAAGGAGGACCAGAGGCAGGTTTTTAAAGAGCTATGTGGCCCAATCGGAGCCACCAAGAAGGAAGGTTCCCCCAAACAAAAAAGTGGCTGAGGTGGGGGATGGAGTTATGAGAAACTTGCAAATAATCAAATCCATAAATGTCAAACCAGCAAATGTGGAGGGTCAACTGTAATCTGATAGGGAAAGAGATTGATCAACATATTGCCAAGTGGGTTGCACTGATATGCTTCCTATAAACACTATGACGCATTTTCCAGAAAAGAAATGCAAAGATCTCTCCCTCCCTCTTTCTTTTCTTCCCTTCTTTTTGATCCATTTTGCTTGTAGCATTTGCAGATATTTGCACTTCAAGCTGTAGCGGTAAAGATGTGGTAGAAATCATGTGGCTCTCCAAATGTTGCTGAACTGCAACTCCCAGCTGTCTCGGGCTGATGGGCACCATTGTCTACACTGACTATGATAGATAAGAGCCGCAGTCCCACAACTTCTGATGGGCTGCAAGATTCAAACGCCTGCTATAAAGATTTAATTCTAACAATATGAACTCATACGTTCCAGCATTTCACAGATTAAAACCGGGACATATGTGGCCAAGCAATGTCAGAGTGTGGACAAGATGGTGACAGTTATTCATGAGGAAGAACACACAAGCTAGGAGAAGCTACCAGATTATGTCTTTGCCTGAGCCTACTAGGAAAGAAAAGATTTTGCCTCTTTTCTCTCCTCTCCCCTCTGTTGAGTCGATGGAGGGCAAACTCTTTTTGTGCTTTGGACTTAAGTTTGTAGCAAATAAAGGAAACTAAGGACAAAGGGGAAAAGGGGGGAGAACCCAGAGTATTTCTAAAAGCAGCTGAGAAAGTGGGATGACAGTGGAATCACTGTCTCTGCCAAATTTGGACAGCTGGAGAGTATGTGAACTGCCTGCCTTCCAGTTGCAGGCCAATGCCAAACAGAATTACGTGCCAAAGTAGCTTTTGAATATTGGTGGGTTTCTTTAAAACATCATGATAGGATTTGTTCAATCTTGGCTTGAGGCAAACTACATGGGCCTGAGCCAAACTACATAGGCCACACACCGAGCAATCCTATGCATTCTGATCAGAAGTACATAACTGCCATCAAGACTCTTGTGGAAGAGAGCAACCTTTGTCACATACAGCATTTCTGTTGCCAACATACACCTGTAAACTATGGGGACTGCAAATTGGATATGACTACTAGTTTGGGAGTACAACCTCGAAAAATTACTTATTTTATTGAAAATAAAAATGCTGATATGTTTTGTCAGAGATTAAAAGGGAAATCAGACTTTGTGATACAAAGAGAATGGCAAATTGTAAACGGTTGTGAATAATTGCTGGGTAATCAGTTGGAAATCTGTAATTCATGATTTATGATAAACTAGGACGGGGCTACAGTGTATATATCATGAGGCGGGAATATGGAGATGAAAAGGCAAGAATCGATGAGTAATATTAGCAGTTAAATGTAGTACAATATTAGAAGCATGATAAGTAATATTGATAATGAAAACTAGATCAGTGAGGAAGAGCAGAAACATTTCAATTAAGCTGTCAGTTACAAATGTATGTTTTATATGTGAAATTAAATAAAATGATTGATTAAAAAAAAAGAAAAATTAATTTTGGACTACATCTAGAGCACACCTGTCAACATGTGGAGAAATTCTGGGAATTGTAGTCCAAAAGGGACTTTACCAAGCACTGGGTTGCAGGGAGAGAATTGTTAAATCTTTTCTGCTCTAGTGTTTCTTTTAACCCCACATGTTTTTCCCATGCAGGAAAAATATACAAGTACTACTCTATTTACCCGGCATGGCCTGGGATTTTATTTCCTCTCAAGAACTCACCAAACTGTCTTCTCCAGTACCTGTAACTTTTCCTCATATTTCCCAATGCAATCTGTATTCAGAGTTATTTATATACACAGTTTGGGTTCCTGAGGGAATACACTGTTCTCCTCCTTGCTGCTAGGCCTTGTCTTCATAGCAACTGGCCTATTCCAGTACCTGTAACTTTTCCCCATATTCCCCAATCCAATCTGTATTCAGAGTTCTTAACAGACAGACAGAGGTTGGGTTCCTGAGGGAATACACTGTCTTCCTCCTTGCTGCTAGGCCTCATCTCCATAGCAACCACCTATTCTAATACTGTAACTTTTCCCCCAGTCCTCAATCCAATCTATGTTCTCTGGCAACGTTGATGTACTGGCTTTTGATTTTTTTTAATTTTTAATTTTTTTTTTTTTTTTTTTTTTTGCTTTCTGTTGAATTTGTGCAATGGCTTTATGGTTTTCTAGAAGCATTTTTTGTTTTGAATTTCAATTTTAAGATTCCTCACATATGGAACCCATACAATCTACTGTGTGAGGCGAAAAGATCTTATAATTATGTTATGTATGTCACTTTAATTTTTCTCACATATGCCTCCCAAATGTTTTCCGGCATCCTTATTGATGGTAGGCCTCATCTCCATAGCAACTGGCCTGAGGCCCAAGAGCTCTCGGCTAAAAATTCTAAAGGCCCCTCCCTAAACTGCAAAGCCCAGGATTCCATAGAATCTTCACAGCCAGCCAATCATATGAGGTCTTCTCACCTCACACAGCCAATCATACGAGATCTTCACCTGCCTGACACCAACAGACAAACTCACAGACAAACTTTAACTTTTATATAGTAGATGATACAGCTAGCTGGCCTAAATATCCTAAAGGCACCAGATCTCATCTGATCTTTAAAGCTCAGCAAGGCCACATCTGGTGATGGGAGACTTCCAAGAAATACCAGAGACTGCAGGCTATATATAGGCTATATAGGGTCACCTGTCAACTTATGGTGACCCCATAAATTTCACAGAGTTTTCTTAGAAGGAATACTCAGAGCTGGTCTTGTCAGTTCCTTCCTCTGAAATATAGCCTATAGCACCCAGTATCCCTTGGCAATCTCCCAACCAAGGATTAACCAGGGCTGACCCTGCTTACTTTCTGAGATCAGACAGGATCTGATACCTTTAGGCTCTCCAGCACAAATAGCCAGCCATTGTCTATCAAAAGGTCACTGAAGAAACACCATGCCTCCACTACCCTTGGCACTTAAGGCCAGCTGCCAATATGATTGGAGGAATGTATCCCATCCTTCTTTCCCCTGCCGTTACTGCTGATCGAGGCCAGGTTAAAAGGCTAGGGGCCCCGGAGCAATTCCACACACAGGGCCCCCTTCATGTACAGGTGTGAGCTATTCAGGAAGTGCAGGCATAGAAATTAAATAAACACAAAAGGGAGGGAACACAATAAATAAATATAAAGCATAAATGATTCTCTCTCTCTCTCTGTATGTATATGTGTGTGCTCCTGCATTTTCAAATCACCTTTTGATTTATGGCAACCTCATGAATTTCATAGGGTTTTCTTAGTCAAGGAATATTCAGAAGTGATTTTGCCAGTTCCTTACTCTGAAATATAGTCTGGTATTCATTGGTGGTCTCCCACCCAAGTACTAACTAGCTGACCCTGCTTAGCTTCCAAGAACAGAAGGGATCTGATACCTTTAGTGTATTTAGATCTACAGCACAACAAACCCATTTTCAGTCTAGACCCAGCATGATCTAGTGCTTTAGACCAAGGTTTGAATCCCAGCTTAGCCATGGAAATCCACTGGGTGACCTTCAGCAAATTACACACTTTCAGCCTCAGAGGAAGGGAAAACAAACCCCCTCTGAACAAATCTTGCCAAGAAGATCCCGTGATAGTTTGCCTTTTGGTTGCCATAAATTGGAAACAACTTGAAAGTACACAACAAACTTTGATGAGAGTATTAGCCTAACTTCCGTTAGTTTGACCAAGTTGTTCAAGTAACACAGAAAAAAAATTATAAAAACAGAAATAGAAGGAGATTTAAGAAATGACTGTAGCAGAAGAAGAAATAAGCTGCACCTTTTCTCCTCTAGCATTGAGGCCCTAGCCTGTGAGGAGCCTGGAATAATTGTTCCAGTTGAAACACTGATAAGTTGGCCCTATTCTTGATGCTGCTACTTCAAAAGAGTATTTCTGTCTTTCAAAGGAAATGTGTGTACATTATAATCTACTCATTTACATGGAGAAAACATTCTGTAGCTTCTTCCTTCTGCTTCCAAACTTACAATGTACTCTTCCCATTTCAGTACTCCCAGCGCTCACTTGTCCCTTGTAGGCATGAGTGAGGAATTTATTTAGTTTGCAGTTTAATGGTAGTTAACCTAAGTCTGCATTTCCAAAGAAATGTGTGAATAAAAACTGAGTTATCTTTTGAAATGTTTATTCTTCTGAATTGTACAATGGAGTCCTTTTTAAAAAAAATGCACACAGAAGGCACATATTAAGGAAAACTGTGCTTTCAATTGCATATTATAGTAAAAAAACGAAAACCTACATACATTTAAAATGCATTACATTTGGAATTTGGAAAACATTTATATTATGCAAAATTGCATACAAAACTCCGTGGAAGAAGTTCACACAGAAATGCATTTACATTTTAATCCATTTTTTTTTCCAAAAAAATCTTGATGATAGGGATAGACAAAATATTAAGCTGGTAAAATTCTTAAAGGTCCAGATGCAGAACTTGAAAATGTTAATTTTGGGGCTCTATAGCTTCCCAAACCCAGCAAATAGCACTGAAGACACCTCGAGACAGAAATCAACCACGCAGGAAAAAAACAGCAGGCAAGGGAACAATCATGTCTGCTGGTCTTCCTCTGCAATCCCCCTATTACATACTATGGTGTGACCAGGGAAACACAAACCCTACCTTTCTTGTGTAACATGAAGCTCGATCCTGAGACACAGGTTAAACTGAGCCTGAATTCAGAAAGGCGCACAGACGTCCAGTCTAGTTAACCACATTCCACTCCAACACCACCTAGAGGCAAGATCATCCAACCATGAGACACAGACAATTCGGTTCCACCCATGCACTGGGCCTGCATGTGCCACAGAAAGAGATGCAGTGTGGAAATAAAGTCTTCATAGAAGTTGGTCCAACAGAGCTTAATAGAGACAAGTCAGTTGGGAATGCTGAAAAGCACAGACCCAAGGCCCCTCCCTAAACTGCAAACTCCAGGACTCCATAGGATGTTGAAAGCGGAATAATAGCGCTACAACAGTCTAGTACAGAAATGGCCATGGACAAATACATTTATTTATTCCATTTTATTCCTGACCTATTTCAAGGTCTCCATATCTTTTTTTAAGTAATCCCCCCCCCCCCGCCCAAAACAAAAATGCCTGCATAGCAGATCAGGGTGAAAGACACTGACTTGACCATGAAATCTGAGAAGTAGGTTTCATGACTGAATAGGGGTTCTAACTTAGGCCTATTTATTCAGAAAGTTTCAAACTCGAAACTGTTGTAACCTGCATGTTACCCATCACTTTCAAGGCTTCCTGTCCTGACAATGGCTACTTTGTTATTCTCACAGTTCTGCCAAAATACAATCAAAGGTTCCCAAGCTTTCAAAAATGACCCCAATGATTTTTTGATATTATCCATTTCAGCTAAATTCAGTCAATTTTAGGAACTAATCCTCATTTGTTGGAATTATGGTACTTTTCCATTTCTGTGCATAGGTTAATCTCGCTTCCAAGATCATATATCATGGTAATCTTCCAAATCTTCCCTCCATTTGGTCCTCTAACAGTCCTAATATAGTAAATATAAGCCAGGTTTCAACTGCATATTGACCTTCAAAATCTTCAGTATCAGGATATACTTTTGTCCTCAAAATTCTTTAGTCACAAGTCCACCACATATGACAAAATGTCCCAACTTGTTTCTCACATTTCCAACGGACATTAGAAATCCTTTTATGCATGTTAGCCAATTTTTCTGGAAATCAAATACCAATGGTCCATCATTTTATAAAAATTCTCGTTAAAATCATAACATAAACTAAATTTAAGTCTCTTTGATCACATTTTCCCCAATTATTCCATCTGTATTATACCCAAATTCTGGGCCTACTTTATCACATGATATTTGATTTATTCCTCTACCAATACTCAATTTTTAACAAAAGTTTATACAACTTACCAATCAAATGTTCATCATCCACAAATAGCTACACTTCAAATTCAGATTTATTCTTTTAAAAACCATACATTTTCTTATAAATTTAAATCTTTCAAATATTTGTCTATAATAATACTATTGAAAACTGTAACCCTCTATCAGTATTTCTTCATTTGACTTAATTCTGTATTGGTCTTGATCAAACTCCAAAAGATCCTGGTAAGTTACCCACTTTTCTTTAGCTATTATTTTCTTCCTGTAAAAGGCTTCTTGCATTGAAACACACAAAGACATCTTAGGGAATCACCTTGGTTTGTATCTATTCCATATTCTTAACATGGCACGTCTCACAAAATGATTATTAACATCAGCATTCACTTTAGCTTTACTGTACCATAACTAACCATCCCACCCAAACCTTAGTTCATGCCCCTCTGAGTAATTTGTTTTTAAAATATGCATTAATTTTCTTGAGAAATAAACCCAACCAAATTCCTAGTAATTGATTCAAAACAAAGAAGGGAAGTTGAGATTCTAAAAAGTACAAGAGAATCAAAACAAAGAGATTTTCACACCCTGAATAAAAAATCGGAAGAGATGGGAGGGGTTGCTAATACGCCAGAGGACAGGATCAAAATTCAAAATGACCTGGACAGATTGGAGAGCTGGGCCAAGGCTAACAAAATGAAATTCAACAGAGAGAAGTGTAAGGTCCTACGCTTAGGTAGAAAAAATGGAATACAGAAATATAGGATGGGGGACACGTGGCTGGATAGCAGTACGTGTGAAAGGGATCTAGGAGTCTTTATAGATCACAAGCCGAACATGAGTCAGCAGTGTGATGCGGCAGCCAAGAAAGCCAATGCAATTCTCTGCTGCATCAATAGGAGTATGGTGTCTAGATCGAGGGAGGTACTAGTACCATTCTACTCTGCTTTGGTTAGGCCTCATCTTGAATACTGTGTCCAGTTCTGGGCACCCCAATTCAAGAAGGACATGGTCAAGCTGGAGCAGGTCCAGAGGAGGGCGACCAAAATGGTGAAGGGCCTGGAAGCCATGCCCTATGAGGATAGACTTAGAGAGCTGGGTATGTTTAGCCTGCAGAAGGGAAGGTTAAGAGGGGACATGATAGCTATGTTTAAATATTTGAAGGGATGCCATGTAGAGGAGGGAGAGGGCTTGTTTTCTGCCGCTCCAGAGACCAGGACAAGGAGCAATGGATTCAAGCTGCAGGAAAGGAGATTCCACCTGAACCTCAGGAAGAACTTCCTGACAGTCAGGGCTGTCCGGCAGTGGAATACGCTGCCTCGGAGTGTGGTGGAGTCTCCTTCCTTGGAGGTTTTTAAGCAGAGGCTGGAGGGCCATCTGTTGGGAGTGCTTTGAGGGTGTTCCTGCATGGCAGGGGATTGGACTGGATGGCCCGTGTGGTCTCTTCCAACTCTACATTTCTATGATTCTGTGATTCTATGGCCGTTTTGAAAGGATGAACGGCTTGAGGAAAACCTCACAAGTGGCTTTAGAGTCAGGAGGTGGTTTGTGTTATAAGAAGGAAATAGGAATAATAAAAATGGTGCCAAGTCAAAGATGGGGTGAGAGTGTACACACAGTGAAGAAAGAGAAAGAGGTAGTAATGGGCAGGAAAGCGGGAAGATTACGAACAGGTTGGAAGATTAGGCCTGAAAAGAAAGGGGAAGGTGAGGGAAAAGCTGACACAGAAGCCCAAGAGCAGGAAAGACTGTATTGGTTTGTCACCTTTGGCCTAAGCGAACAAGCCAAAAAGGAATGGCTTTTTGTGTGACTGTGCGTAATTTCACATCATAATTTGAACTTGCCAGTTTAGCATTTGCAGAGTTTATCTTAAGCACTTTAATTGCCAGCAATTTTCCTCAGGACAGGGAGTTTTTCTCCATTACATTGCCCCAAATAACCACTATACCGCCCAGAACACACCTGATCTCATCTGACTGTGGAAGTTACGCCAGGTCAGATAATTAAAATAGGTGCCTATCAGTGAAAACCAGAGATCTCCAGAACAGACTAGGAAAGACTGATGGCTGAAACCCTCACAAGTCACTGCCTGTCAGAGCAGGCAATATCAGATTCAAAGGACCAAATGATCTTATTCAGTTAGCATTGCCAGGTGTTCAAAACAGCACTGAGAGGCAGTCAAAATTCATGATGTATATGGTTGACAAACAGGACGTAGGTGTTAACAAGTCTGTGTTCTACCTAAATACTATACAGAAGTATTGATTACAGTTAATGTAGCCATGTATCTCTCTGTAATATTAACACATTGTCCACATCCATAAATGACATGATGCACATATTTCTGTCTTTATGGAGGGCCCACATCCCAAAATATACATATTTTTTGCAACACATCTACAATGTCTACAAAAGAGGAAAAGTTCTCCAACCTGCAAATAGGTGACATCCCTCCTAATAGGGGAATGCCTCCCAGCCCTATAAGAGGTAAGTTGTCCAGCCCTCAAATAAGGGGCACCCCTTACAATAAGGCATGCTTATCAGCCCTAGACTCAGGCCATTTCCTCACTACACTGTTATAGTGCTATTATTCCATTTTCAACCTCCTGTGGAATTCTGGGGTTTGTAGTTCACTGAGGCCAAAGAGCTCTCTGGCTGAGAATTCTAAAATGCCCCTCCCTAAATTACAAAGCCCAGGATTCCACAGGATGTTGAAAGTGGAACAATAGCATTGTAACAGCATAGGGCAGAAACGGCTTCAATATAAAGCAACTTCCTGTGTTCCTGACTGGTCATTCTTTTGTGTTACTTTGTATGAAAACAAAACAAGCAAACATTTAAATAAGTTTTAAATATTCGTAACTGTTTTCAATCATGTTTTCCTAAAAAAATGTTTTTTAATTCCTTAAAACTTATAAACTATCCTTTTAGTGTAATCTTCAAATTATTGTGAGCCAATCTGAATCCCATCTCAGAAGAAAGGCAGGATATACATTAAACAAAGAAAGAAAGAAAGAAAGAAAGAAAGAAAGAAAGAAAGAAAGAAAGAAAGACTAAGTCTGTGAAGCTTTTAAAAATACGGAAAGCCAATCAGCTCTAACAAACAACACCAAAGCACCCTGAGCAGTAGGTGGAATCAGGACTCCTCTTTAATCCAAATTTTTCTCCTCACATACATATACACACACATTCAGCCTGAGCTACCACAATTCTTTTCGCCACCCACTTGGAAAAGGTTCAAGGGCTGTAAGCGAAACTCCTCGGTGATCCTGGGTGCCAGTCTGGCTTGGTTCCCCTTCTTCACCTGCTCCTCCTTCTCTTCTCACAGGGCTGCTTCCATCCAGCTGCTTGGAAGCTTCTCACATAGTAATTTGAAACAGGGGACAGAGAGGGAGAGAGAAAGCAAGTAAGCAAGCAAGCAAGCAAGATCTCTCCTGTTCCCGCAGGGCACGACACATCAAACAAACTTGAGCTGGTTCTTGTGAAACCGACGGCAATTTCCTCTTCTGTCGTAAAACAAATTGTTGTTTTTCAGGAATGCCACTTGGTCATGGGGCACCGTGTGCTTACTTGCCCTGCAGGCTGGAGGTGTTGTGAAGGGGCTCTGGGCAGGAGGGAGATTATGATGGCTGGCCAGCAGCACAGGCATGACAGAAATGAAGATGGTTTGCTCTGACATTTGTTGTATAATTCACAAAGGTGGACCTTTTGAGGCCTTGTACAAAAGTCAGGCTGGTTGTGGCAGAGCTTGGAAAAGTCACTGTTTGGGGCAAGAGCTCTGGGGATCTCCTAGGGAGATCAGCCTAGGGAACTTGCAGTTTGTAATCTAAAGCAATTACATTTCCAAGGTTTTGACAGAACCTTGGTAAACCTAGGAACATACCCTCCAACTGTCCGAAATTGGCAGGGACAGTCCCAATTAATCCTCTGTCATCCCACTTTTTCAGTTGCTGTTTGATGATGTGATGACGACGACGATGATGATGTCCCTGTTTCTCTCTTCTCCCACTTTCCCCTTTTGCCATCTGCTTACTTGAGTTGTTACAAACTGAGTTCAAAATGCTGAAGTAGTTTTCATTCAATTCACTCAGGTGGTAAAGGAAGGGGACAGAATTTCGCCCTTCCCAGTAAGTTCAGGCAAAAGCAAACTGCTGCAGCATCTCCTAGCTTGTGTGCTTTTCCTCATTAATAACTTTTGACATCCTGGCCACACTCTGATATTGGTTGGACACATGTGCCCAAGGTTTCTTCTGTGAAATGCTGGAGGGCATGTAGGACCAAAGCTGGTTCAAAGCATTGTTGGTGCTGGCGGAAGGTGGAGGATCTAATACGTATACCTACCTGATCCATGGCCCCCAGAAGTTCTCCCCCACATACCCACACACTGAAACTCACTGCTGTTCAAGAGCTGTTCTTTATGGAGACAATCCACTGTGCAGGAGAAAAATATGCTGTGTATGACTCTTTGGTCAGGTCTGTCTCTGTCCATTAACTTCCCCTATGTACAGCATCCCACCATCCAGACTGCTGTCAGGACACAGTAAAATGGCTCTGAACAACACAGAGGTCAATTTCGGCTAAAAGTTAATAACAACAGCATCTAACAAGCATGTATGTACCATTTTACACGAATTATCTGAGTAATCCTCACAAGAGTCTCTTAAGTTATTATTATTGTATAGGTTATATCCATATTGTAGATTCCAGTGAGGAAGATGCGGCTTTGCCCAAGGCCACACAATGAGTTTATAGCTGAGTTGCCATTTGAACCAAGAACATTAATTAAAAAAAACACACAAACCCTGGGCTAGACTGTGTTAAACAATATGGGGCACCAAACATACATACTATCTCAGTAATAACTAAAAGTCAATTTATTCACCAAGGGCTGATTCTACCGAATGGTCTAAGAATGCTACAACAAATAATGAAAAATGATGCCACTGAGGCACAAGACCAGCAGGCTTGCAGGGGAGCCTCATGTCTGCAGAATTACCAACAAAAACAACAAAACTTTAGGGAGGGAAAACGGGGGCAGAACCCTAAGCATCTCACTGGCAACTAAGCATGCTGAGTAGGCACAGAATTTGAAGTGTCTTTTGGAGAGGAAATGGAAAACTGGGAGTGGTGATCGGGAATGAAATTGAGTATCCTGGAAAATGGCTTTGCTGCTGGCTAGCATCCTGTATGGTGGATCTGGATATTTTGTTGGAGGGGGTCAACCTGTCCCACCTACTATTGTCAGCTCTGGCTGTCAGCAGCACTGGCTAGCTCTTTCAGAGCACTGCCAAATGAAGACGTTGCATTTCAGGACCCAACAGAACAGAGGAACTGAATTAAGCCCCTTTCACATACCAGCTGTCTCAAATTGGCAGAGACAGTCCTGATTAATCCTCTGTCGTCTCACTGTTTTTAGCTGTCCCAGTTTCTCTTTTCTCCTCCTACTTTCCTCATTCATCTTTGGCTTTCTTCGGTTGCTGCAAACTGAGTTCAAAGCACAAAAGTAGTTTGCACTCCATTAGCACAGCAGGAGAGAGAGGACAGGAAAGGGAGGGATCTTGCCCTTCTCAGGGCCTTTCTGCACTACACTGTATAGTGCCCTTATTCCACTTTCAACATCCTGTGGAATTTTGGGGTTTGCAGTTTACTGAGGCCGAAGAGCTCTCTAGCTGAGAATTCTAAAGGCCCTTCCCTAAACTGCAAACCCCAGGATTCCATAGGATGTTGAAAGTGGAATAAGTGCACTATAACAGTGTAGTGTGCAAATGGCCCCAGAATGCTCAGTACAAATTCAAACGGTTGCAGCCTCTCCTAGCTTGCGTGCTGTTATCATTAATCACTTTTGTCATCTTGACCATATTCTGATGTTGCTTGGTCACATGTGGCCTAGTTTTTATCTGTGAGATGTAAGAGAGTATGTTTTTGCCTCCTGATCTAGAGAAATATTTCACAATCAGGATCCAGTGGTGCACTTTCATGCTTCTAACAGAATTAGCAATCCCCATACCACTTTTTTGAGCAGCTTCTGTGCATCCTGAAAGCATGGTCCAGATATAAGGATGTTATGATGCCTGAGGGTTGCTCTTGTGGGGAGAGCGGGAGTGAAGGGCTCAGTTTTGCTGGTACTAGATGCTAGAAGACATATTGGTACCCTGGTCCATGAACAGAACATTTTAACTGGCTAGGCATGGAAAACAGAGCTTTGGATGTTGCATAACTTGGCTCTTTGGAAAGGCCTGTCACAAGAAATTTAGGATTATGTCATTAGAACAGGGATGGACTTGTGCTCCTCCTAGTAGAATCATGTCTTCCTTTGCAAAGATGACACTTCTCTGCTTCAGGGCATCCTCTGCTTGAAAGACTGCCCATTTCAAGGCCACTTTTAAAGATTTTTTTAAAAAAAAACATAAGGAAGAAATAGGATCTTGAAGTCTCCCATCAGCAGTGAGCACCTGAATAGCAGGCTGAGCAAGCACCCAGGTGGTCTAGTTACACTCTTCCCTGGTGAAATGTATTGCATTTCTCTTTAAACTGAAGTAATTATTTCCAAATTTGCACCTAAGCACATAAATTAGCTTACGCATGTTTCATATAAATTTGAGTCTCCCATTGCTCACTCACTCTTGCTCACTTTCTCCCTACATGTGTATGAGAAAGAGAATAAGATGTGGGGAGGACACTCTCTATTTGGGTCAATGGCTAAATGGCTATCCTCATTCTCGTTTGGTGGTCCAATCTATATTGTAAACTTACATCCATTTTGGAACATTTTGTCTTGTCATGACATTCCTTAACAAATCAGAGGGTGGTGACAAAGGAGGGCATTTTCAACTGTGTCTCACCTCAACCACACACTGGCCTATAGAAAGCTTTCTCCAGCGATAATTACTTGCCCTGAGTCTGAAAAAAAGTAAGACATCCATCTACTCTCAAGGATTTGAAGGGATACAATGGGCTCATTATTGAATATTGGCTTTAGGCTAGGGGATTTTTCTCTATAATTTGTTCTTGCCGGGAAATCCCGTTTTATATTCTACGCCAGTGCTTAGGTATCTAATGCAGGGGACCAGCAATTTTTTTCCCAATGTGCCAGCACTAAATTTGTACCCGTATGTATATTTTTTTTCTCCTTTCTTTCCTAGAAATTTGCCAGGGACCAGCAGCCAATGGCTCTGGGACTAGTACCGATTCAGGGAGCATAACTTTGACACCATTATTTTATATTTTTAAAACTTCTGCATGTTTTAATTATAAGATACACTAACTGGTGGGGATTAGACGAAGGGGTCTAATAAATAAATAAATCAATAAAGAAGAAAAAGTTGTTTACATGTGTGTAGTTCCTAGTGCTAATACATCACTGCTGTTCCATGCTGATATATGAGCAGAATTTTAATTGACTGTGCACACTATTAGGAATATAACTCTACGTTCATCTTGTTATTGCAAGCCTCCCATTTGCACACAGGTGGCCTTGTCATAATGGATGGGAAAGGGAATGGGCCAGTTTTCTTAGCAGCCATTTTGGGAGAGAGAAAAATGTATGGGAACTTCTTGAAACATTTTGTACTAATCACAGATTGATTTAAAAATAATAGTCATTACTAACCATGAAATGCTTTTAAAAATCCATTGTGTTTTCCCTTTCTTTTGAACTGAATATGTTTAATCAGGGCAAAATCTTAGTGCCCAGAAGTATTTTTTTTCTTGAAAAATCAGCATTATTGTCTTATAGCACTGCAACATATTTTCATTTAAGCAATATTTCACTAAACTTTATGTTCAATTGTTAGACCAAACTAGACTAGAATCATTTCATCTGTGGGAAACTGGCAAATTAATTTTTATATGAGTTCTCTTGATTCAATGAGTTGATGCCTAACATTTCCAGTACAGGCTTTCCCCACTTATCTGAGAGGTTAGGGACCAGAGCACTGTCAGAAAATGGAATTAGTTGAAAATTGGAACCCTGCAGGGACCATGAAAGACTTATGGAGGTTCAGTTGTTATTGGCTATACATGCATTGCTTGCAAAGTCTCTCATCCAAGTTAATGTCTTTTTCCCTCCTCCTGAATCACTTTGCAAGCAGCACACATGTGCGAGTGGTTCCAAGCAAGCCTCTGTATGCAAGAAGAACTGATGAAGGAGTGGAGCCCCCGTCAAATTAACAGAAGTTAATTTGAAAGTATCAAAAAAGTGAGTTGTCAGATAATGGGGTGTCAAAAGGTGGGGGCTTCCTGTATAAACGTTTATAATGATATCTAGGAAAGAGTTGTATATTGAGGACATCTCTATTGCAGTTCTCCCTGCACATTCGTGGGTTTGGCCTTCACAAATTTGATTATTTGCAAGGTGCCTGCTTACCTCCCCCTTGTTACCGCTATTTCTAGCCTGAGCTTGTGGGATATCAGATATCATTTGATATCAAGAATTTGGCCTTCTTTACCCATTCCTCTCCACGTGCTTGCGAGGCCCCCGGACAAGCACGCACACAGGCACGGCCGAAAATAGCCGAACCATTCAAATCACAATCCAGGCAGGCCAGTCATTGCCGAATACAGCTTTAGGAGACCTCAAGGCAAGTACCTTTCAAACCATATTATGTATGCATGCTACTTTCAAAAGATCCCCTGCCCTGAGCAGGCAGCTTGATGAGCAGACTATACAACTCTCAAGCACTCCGCGTTTGCATACTGGCTACTCTATTGACAACTCTGTCATAATTCAATCATCTAAAGTACTGACCTTTCAGAGGCTTTGTCTCCAGCCCGAAACGCATTGTTATCCCCAAAAACAGACTAGCCTGCGGCCACAATTTTCCCTCAAAGAACCCCTGACTTTGAGCGTCTCGTTGGATCGCTCTTGGCTTCCATCCTGCCTTGCTGTCGCTTTATCCAGCAAGCCTTCCCCTCAGCTCCTCGTGCTGAGAATCCTCACTTTCACGGACTTCGTCTTCAGACTACCCGGGCTTCAGGACGGGTGTAGTATTTCCCATACCAAACCTCCTCTCAAAATCCCTCTATCCTACTCCTACCTTTTATTTCTATAGTTCTTCGTGTGAGTGTGTTGCATACACGTGTTTGACTGTATCTCAATAAAACATACATTATTATTTACTTCTGTTTGCTCACTGACTCGGTCTGACCCCGTAGACATTGGGTTCAAGATCTCGCTACCTTGCCCTGCCTCTTGCATTGCTAACTAGTGCTCTTTGCTAATTCCCTCCCCATTGTTTTGAGCACATCGAGGTGTGCCTCCCGGGACCCCCAGAAAATCAGGGTAACACCCTCCATTCTCCCCCTCCCATTCCCTGGCCTTTTGCCCAGCCATGCTGCCTTCCTTCTCTGTGCTCTGGCAAAAGGCAAGGGAATGGAAGAGGGAAAGGTTCACATGTGCAAACCTTTCCCTCTCCATTCGCTTGCCTTTTGCCCAGGTGCACAGAAAGAAGGCAGGGCGTCTGGGCAACAGGCAAGAGAATGGAAGAGGGATGGTGCATATGCATCTTCTTTACTTGTGGGCCTGCCCCCTCCCTTTTGCCTGGGTGTGGAGAAGGAAGGCACATCTGCACAGGCAAAAAGCAAGGGAATCGGGGGGAGCCCTGGAAGGGAATGGAAGGGAGAGCGTTCACTCGAGGCCGGGGGGAGTTATTCACTTTTTTTTATTTTTGTAAAGGTTCTGTACCCTGAACCCTCACAAAAGTAGAGAGACTACTGTAGTAAAGATTGTGCTGCTGTTCCATCTGTAGAGAGGACAAGTTGTTTTCAGAGAAATGGATCCTAACTTTAGCATTTAGAAAGCATATGGTGGCTATTCCATCTTTTTCTCCTTCAAATGGAATTTCTACTGTAAGGAAAAAAAAACAGAGAGGAACAGTATGAAAAAGAAAGGAGGGTTACAAATTAAGAAAGATATTGTGAAAATTCAGGGAATGAGGCAAGGCATAAAAAAAAGGTAGAATACAGCACTGGGAAAACACAGAAGAAGGGTGTTCCTTAGACTCAAAGATGAGTGGAAATGGAGTTAAACTAACGGCCTAAGGTGGAAGCAGATTTAATCCCTTTCTTTGTGTGAGGGGGATAAGAATTCCCAATTAGTATTTTCTAGCCATCCTTGCAGGAAAAAAAAAGTCCTCAGGGTTTAGAGTTGTCAGGTTTCAGGAGCTGGACCTGAGACTCCAGTTTTCATGGATCATCTTCAAGCAGAGCTAAGGGTGCAAATTCTTTAATTTTGGAGGGCTGAGCTCTGGCAAGAGGAAAAGGCTGAGTACAAATCTCCCGTTCACCTAGTACAGCAGCAGCAGCTTGTCATAATTTTCAAGGACTAATTGAAAACTTGCAAAGATTCTCCAGTGTGGTCTATTTATTTATTTAATTAGATTCTTCCTTCCATCCTTGTTGTTCCATCCCAGCGCACCAGGGCTCACACTCCACTCTGCTCTGGACACAACTTTTGGTCAGAAAGAAGTATCCTGCATTAAGTGTTCTTTATTGAATGATCCTTATCCCATCTCCTTATGTGAAAATTAATAACCCCCTTATTTCACCTTGACTTAGGAATAGTCACTTTAGCTAAAAAATCTGTCCTAATTTCCAAAGAGGAAATTATATTCTTGGGGGCGGGGGAGAGAATGACAAGCTGTGAGCAACTTTGGTTGGTACTTAAGGCATAATAATAGCATCACCAGGGTCAGTTCCCAGTCTCAGGTCTGAGCCCTGGAACGTCAGGTCCTGAACTGTCAACCCTGTCAAAGTCCCATGAAAAATGAGAAAGATGGCTTTCATTGGGTACTGTGGATAAGTCATATAATAAGCAGAAATGCAGACTGCTGAATGTCTGCTGGTGTCTCATCTGTTTCCCCATTCCAAAGAATGAGAAAGTGGGGGAACCAGAGAACTATGTGATGATATGTTGATGGGAAATAGCTAAATACGAATGACCTGTGTGAATGTTCAGGTATGGTTTATATTTATGGTGGTTTCTTCCAGATGTGTCTTCTCAAGCAAGCAAAGCAAAGTTTATTCAAGCAAAGTTTATTTTCTAACTTATTATTCTAAAATTATATCAGTCACTGTTAAGTATGTGAGGGGGGAACCATTCTGTAGGGGTCAGCTGGAACAGGAGTTACTAATAGAATGTTGCATTGAAGAATGTCAGGTGAAAACCATATTCATTTGCTCCTTTTGTTGCTGTGGTTTCTAATTGAGGCTAGGTATTACTTTGTATCATTCTCTCTTTAATAATGTCAGAAATTGTCAGTGTGCCTTCTTATTTCTTACAATCCCTTGTTATTCTGGTTCTCACAAGTTCACCTCGGCTTGGATTGTGTCGCATTTATCATCGCTGAGGCCCCATAAAAGCCTCTGGCATCTGACCTTTCAGAAGAAGAAACCTGGCCTCTCCTAACGTTTTTCTAAACTAGGCAGTTGACAGCCCAGAATAATTCATGCCTGGTTTTTAATTATACCCACTTCCTTTCCCTCCCTATCCTCATCAGAAAACATGTCATGTCATCTAGGGAGGGGAGAACCTGTTTGACCAAAGTTAGAACCTATTGAGGGAAAAATTCCAAGACTTGAAGATAAATTTTAAAAATGGTGATAGCTGAACAGATACATGAGTTCCTAGCCAGCACACGCCCTAAGTTTCATCATTTGTGGGACCTCGCTAGGGTTCATTAACATGAAAGAGACATGCAACATTTTGTAAATGGAGTGGCATGTCCAGGAAAGACATAATGTAATGCCGCTCCTGAAACTGGATTTTAAAGAGGAATATGGTTAACTTACCTTCGCTTTGCTGCCGCCAGGACTGGTCTAGCTGGCAGACGACAAAGACAATGGGCTCAGACAGGCATGTTCTCTCCATACATAACCCGGGTGCAAAGGGAGCACACACAGTACATCATGAGATAATCTGAGCAATGTTTTGAACATTGCTGACATGTAGGACACAATTCACTTGGAAATTCTCCTGCAGATAGGTTGGTCCTGACAGTGAAGTCACTAGGGGGAGTGCAGACCACACTGAGTGACACCATCAGAGGGGGTTGATATCAAAATGACTCTGTCCATTTTTAATCCCCCTCTCCCATGAGAGCCTATATAGCTTCGTGTAGGACAACTGTCCCCTTTTTTCTTATGACTGGATGAGACCCCCCAGTGCCTTTGTGTACATGGAACCAGGCAGGTAGATCAGGATGCCCAGAGGGCAGGTCCCCATGGCAGTAGACTAGGACCTCTGGAATTCTGGTTCCTGGACAGAAAAGACTCCATAAGTTATTGTACTAGGTGATATCAACCCTAGTGACACCACTGGATCTTACTATTAGGCAGGGTCACCTCTGGCAGCTGATTTAAGATGTTATAAAAGGGCAGCAAATTGTTATTTATTGTTGCTGTCTGCCTTCAAGTCATTTCTGATGTATAATGACCCTATGGTGAGCCTATCACAGGGTTTTCTGGAGGCTGGGAGTGTATGATGTTCTCTAAGTCACTCAGTGGGTTTCCATGGCTCAGTCAGGAATCGAATCCTGGTCTCCAGTGTCATAGTCTAATAGTCTAGTACTATTAGTCTTTGTAGGACTAGGTCCTCTGTCCATCTATATTTTTACAATCCAACTTGCCTATTCTGCTGTTATTATACATACAAGTGTATATGTTTTATTATTTGGTGATTGTTACATAAGCCTTGTGACATCCCAGTCTTAGGTCTTGAAATTTCAAGGAAAAGGAAGCTGCTGACCTGGCAATCCAGTGTAGTATTACTGTATCTAAATGGTGCTGTCTAGATGGAGGACAACTGGACACCTCAGTTTCTTTGTTTGATGACACACTAAGTTTCTTAGGGGAAAAAAACATTCAAAGTGGCTAGAGCACAGGATATTCATATAATAAGTATTCTTTTTTGTGTAAAACTAGATAAAGGCCCTTCAGATTTGCCTGGCAAGTCTATAGCAAGGGATGGGAGGGTATGATCTTGGGGTGGAGAAATTCCTACCCCACATGCTGTTATCTCTGGGAAACCATGAGATGGGAGGCTGTCTGCATAATAGCAGTAGGTAGGGCTAGAGCTGTCCCATGTTTCCTTTCTCACAGCTAGGTTTGCCGAAGGAAATAAAGGGCAGGGCTTCTGCATCTTCATGTAAAAGAGGGAGTTGCCTCTTCTATGCAAGAAATAAAGGCACAGGCACACTGTCCCTTATCTCACCTGGCAAATTTATCACACACACAAATGCATCCATTTTGCTATCTTAATCTTCTTTCTCCCCTTCTGTTACCATACCCTACCACCCCTGCTATGAGATACGTGATTTTCATAAATTGGACTTTTTAATGACCAGAGAACATAGTTGGGGTCACACTGACTGGAGATGTGTTTGGGGTCACGAAAGTTTAGATAGGATTATGTGGTAAACCCCAGTGCCTATGGGTTTGTATTCATCCCTTCAGTGCTTCAGACTTTTGGCATTTTTGAATACAATGAAAGATGAATTGCCCAGATTGGTGAGCAATCAGAGACCATCCCTTGATCTTACCCTACAGAAGTCTTCCCTATACCCCCTACCTGATTGAACATTAACAGATTGTCCTGTATCCCATCAATGTTTTTTCACTCCAGAGTTAAGCAATCAGTCCATTCTGGACCCCTTTGTCAGTCCCATGGGAAAGCCATTATGGCTTTGTCAAAGCACCCCTTCGGGGTGTAAAATAGGATATAAAAACCCTACCTTCGACCCCAGCCAATTGTAGTATGTAGTGCGTAGAATATAATCCAGACAGCTGCTCCTCTGTGCTACCCTCAGACACTGTCTGAGCCCCTCTGCTGTGACCTCCTTTTTCAAGACTGGTAACGATCACCCTTTCCACCCCCAATCTCTCTCTGTCTAGCCTCTCTTGCCTCTCTTTCCAATAGTCTTGTATGGTTCTTAAGATTGTCTTATTTTTCGTATGTTTGTCAATTCATATAAAATACTTTTTAAAATTTAACTGGAGTCCTCTCTACAGTTAGTACTGGTATACACAGATGAAAAGATCCTGCTGTTATCCTCTTCTCACAGACCTCCTTTGAACTGTAATTCTCCCAAATTGTAAGGATACACTGGCATTACAGGTGAACCTCATTATGATAACCTCATTAGGAACCTCATAAGGTAACACTTCCTCATCTCTTTCTCCCCTCTTCTCTTTCTATCTCTCTCCCATTTCTCTTCCATTTTCTCTTTCTTTCTTTACCCAGGCCATTTCCACACTACACTTTTATAGTGCAATTATTCCACTTTTAATATCCTATGGAATCCGGGGGTTTGCAGTTTTGGGAGGGGCTGAAACTGCAAACCCCAGGATTCCATAGGATGTTGAAAGTGGAATAATCGCGCTATAAGAGTGTAGTGCAGAAACGGCCCTAGTTTCTTTTATTCTCCCCTTCCTTCCCCCCAGTTCTTTCTCCTTGTTAGCTCACCTTCTATGCAATAATCAAGTTTTTAAAAAATTTGGGCATGAGGATACAATGCATCTGCCAAAAAATTAAAACAAAACAAAACACCTAGCTGCTTATTGCTTTGGTGTTTTGGGCTTCTTGCATTTTTATGTAAAAGAGCTGCAAATAATTCACCCTTCCAAGAATCGAATGGTGGAACAGGTTTGTTTCAAGGGCAGGATCAAAGAGAGCCTAAACTGTGACTGAGCCAACTGAGGCAACGTCAGAGACACCTGGGGCAGGAATGACGCCACCAGAGTAAGATTTAGCCCTTTGTAAATTATACCTTTTGTGGGTTATGAGGCCTTAAAAATGAAGCTCACGAGCCACTTTCTAATTCTTCGAAGAAACCATTTGCAGTGCCTAATGATTTTTTGAAGGCCCAAATGAAGAGACCTGCTTTCACTCAGAATTATGCTGCAGTGATTGAGATCTACTGGGAATGAGCCTCCTTCTTTGCTCTTCCCATAATTACATTTTTAATGTGAACAGTGTTAACATAAAAAGATGATAGTCATATCTTTCATATTATACAATTGTTGCACTTTGATGCCACCTTAACTGCCGTGGTTTATCCTACAGAATCCCAGGATTTATAATCTACAAGCAGCGATGCCTTTACTGTGACAACTCTAAAACAATACATTATGCAAGCTTTCAAAGCTTCACTGGCTTCTTCATCTGCAAAGATGTTAAAAATCATACAGGAGTAAAATGGTGATGATGATAGAGTCTGAGATGTTGTCAGTTAAGAAGGTATCAAAGGATTTCAGTGCAGACAGAGGCTACCCCCCTTATCAGCCATGCGAAGACTAGGAACAAAGAGCAGTAAAAGACAGGTCTGAAAATATCAACTCCATTAGCAACACAAAAAAGTGACTTCTCCTGAGATCCAGCTGTCCCTGTCCTGTGCAAAGCTAACTGCTTCTTGTGCACAGGACAGGACAGATGGATCTCAAGGGAAGTTACTTTTCTGCTGCTAATAGCTCTGTAAGTTTGGCCACCAAAATGGAAAATCATAAGAAAGGTGGGGGCTGGTGAAAGAAAAAAATAATCAGAAGAACCAGAAGTCCTCCCCCTCAGAACTAAGGAAACTACTACCCACAGGAGGGATTAAGAAAAACATAAAGCAATGATTGAATACATACCCTTGTTGTTGAGATAGCTGGATAATTACCTTTCATGGGGGGCCTAGAAATGGGACAAGTTCTGCTTTACTCAAGAGGAGTGCTGACATTTTGTATAGATACCAGCTGCCACTACAAGCAGTATTTGGGAACTGAATAAGAAAGGAGAATCCATACCCCCATACAGTAGAGGAAAAACATAGGCTGACAAAGACTAATTGGTTGAAACATCTCAGTTAAAGATCCCAGGAATGGACGTACCATCAACTCTCACTATCATTATATCTAAATATTATATCTGTCATTGTATCTAAATAGTTTTTCTTGTACTACATTGTCCATTGGTTGCCTGCTCTGTATAATAGTTTTTTGTATAACATTGTGGTCTCAGAACTTTATATGTGAGTTCTTTCTGTAGATGTACATGGATATTATTTTGATATGTAGTTTTTAAGAATACAGTCATCCCTTCACATTCGCTAGGGTTAGGGGCATAGGACCCCTGTGAAAATGAAAAAATCATGAATAACTCTAGGCCCTCTCAAACTATGGCCCTTTTCACATGTGGGGGGGGGAACGGTGTAGAGCGACCTCTCACGGAGGTCGTCTACACCGTAGAGTGGACTGGCGTGGACTACTTTTCGTAGTTCCACACCAGAATCCACTCAGGAGTGGCCGGAACTAGCCGGGCTGCGTGTTTTTTAAAAACCTCTTTTTAGAGGTTTTTAAAAAGCATGGAGCGCGCAGCCCCGTGCCACTCCATCGCCCGGCTCTAAAGTGGATTTGCAGGTGTGCGCAAGTGCGTGCCTGCAGATCTGCCGGGGGCGGGCTTCCAGATGGCGAGCTTCTCCGGTTGGTGGAGAGCCTCCACCAACCGGAAGCTGCCATCTGCAATGCTGGAGGAGTGTGAAGCAGCGAGCTCGCGCTGCTCCACGTGGCGACGGACTTACCCGGCTGGAGGTAAGCTCCGTTTTTGGGCGTTTTCACCCGTTCCCCCCAACACACACATGTGAAAAAGGCCTTTATTTAACACACAAAAAAGTATGATCACCATATTCAACCCACCATGGATTCCTTTGAGGCATCAGGGTTCCTTCACAAGGCAGAACTGGGGGTGGGGTGGGGCTTAGTGCCACCTCCACTGCTGCCCCACACCATTTTTAATAGGGACTTACTAGCCTTGTTCGCAGTTTTTCAGTCTTACGAGGCTTGCAGTCCCTATTAAAAATGGCATAGGGAGGCAGCAGAGGTGACAGCAAATAATCCGTGAATAATCAAATCTGCAAAAGTGAAACCTGCAAATATGGAGGGCTGACTGTATACTATAGAGCCCTTTCCATGCCACACCTGGATCCCACAATATTCTGGTGTCTTCCTGGCAGTGCTATTGCTGGGATGGGACTATGTCCCGAATGCTCCCTTCCATACCCGGACAGCTGATGGCAGATGGTAGCATCCTTCTGCAGTGCAGTTGGCCTCTTCCAGCACTGCACTGAGGAAGGAAGCACTTTGATAGACATTCTGCCCTTCCCACATGGCCCCAGCTGACATGATTGTCATGCAAAAGGAGCCCATTACTGGATTTTTTCCAGTAATAGTATAACGGTCAATCAGAACAACTGGGGACGCAACAGGAGTGAGACTGTAATGAGGTTGTGTGATAGCACGTATTGCGGACCAGCTTCAACACATCCCCATGCCGGGATGGGGATGTAGGGTGGAAATGGCCTAAGATTTTGGTTGATAGAAATAGTAGTATTCTATCAATGGTTTATGTTTTTTTATACCTCCTGTGGGTAGTACTTTCGAAAGAAAAAGTCATCCCTGGATGCATTTTGGAAGAAGCTTTCAACTCATTTCTAGAAGGTTCAGAATGCTTTTGTTTACTTATTCATGGCTTACCTGACCTGTTTGTCTCAGTTCACATGTGGGTATTGTTAGCCTGAGTAAAAAGTTTGATGAAACATACTGAACTGATCTCCTTGTTTTGTGGTGTTGGAACCTATGCGGATTCTTTCCATGTTATTTGTGCCTCTGGGATAGAGTTACCATATTCTGAAAAGCAAAAATAAAATAAAATAAAATAAAATAAAATAAAATAAAATAAAATAGACTACTTGAAATCACCAGTCACTATGACAATTCACTCTTTAAATACCCCTACTATATGAGCTGTGGTAATTGCTACTAGATATATTCCTATCCTCCATTGTACTTAAATAACAACAATTTTAATAGGTTATTTAGTGATATTTAATAATACCAAAAATTTATCTGTTTACTTCAGCAATATCCCAACACAACGTGGAATTAAAGGCCCATTAGTTGTGCCTGTCATCCACTAGTCCAGAGCTGCAGGTTCCCACAGCAACCCTGCAAGGTAGGATGGCAGTTGGGAAAACAGTCAAGGGAACCAAAAATAAGAGCAGTGGATGGTGAATGGGGCAACGGATGCAGGGTCTTGAGTAAGGGGAAGCAAGGGGAAATAAACATCTGGGTATTCTGGAGGAGAAGGGAAAACCCACCACCACTGCATACCACTCAGTAGTTTCTTCCCAGAGCTAACATCACCATTATCCTCTCCCCCCCCTTCCACTTCTCTCCATGAGTCCTATCGGTGCAGAGATTAAAATAAATTCACAAGCTATAATCTTAGTCATCCTTAGTGATAGGACATTCTCTATATGTCAGGTTGATTTTGTCCCATAGATTTGAAATAGCTATACTTACAAAAGCTGATTGCTTCCATGTTTCAGAGGAGACCTGACTATTTTATAAAGCACCTGAACAAAAATTTTTACCTGTGAAAAAGTGGACATGTCTGGAAGTACAGACAAACCAAGAGAGGCTGCTGCAGTTTGTTGTTTGCCTGAGTCTCTTGGTTTGTCTGTGCTTCCACATTAGCAATCTTTGGTATCTTGACTTCACTCTGAAGTCACTCTGAAGGTATTGAATTTTCTGTTAAAGAATTAATATCCAGGAATACATGTACTTCATTAACTGAGGAATACCTGTAGTTTTTATGTAGCCTTTAGCCTAAGATATCTGGAAATAATCAGTTCAGGTCTCAGCAAAAGCAATCTGCCACCTTCTCCCCAACAGCCTGCTACATAGGGGAGAAACAGATGGAGAGGGAAAATGGGCACGCAGGAAGCAAGAAAGTGGGAAATGAAACAGAAAAAAGGTGGTCATGTATAGATGGGGGTCTGGCTGTATCCACCTCTAGCTTGCCCCCACTGGCATATTATCTCCAAGAGTATGCAACCTCAATGGAAAAAATGTTTGCCTAGCCATGATGTACAGAATTCTGCTGTTCTCCCTAGCACAGATTCTCTAGGCAAGGCTAAGTCAGTGAATCATACATGCAGAATTTTATGCCCACTCACCCTATTCGTCTCCCAGTAGAGTCAGAGAGTGAGACATACCCACATATGCATTAGAGTCACTCTTCCTCTGCACTCTTCCCAGCTTGTCCCTTCTCCCCAAACCTGTCAGGCTAGCTGTCCTTCTTCCAGAACCTGCCCAGCTACCTAACTCAATGCCATGCAGTTTGCTCAGAATGAGAGAGCTCTGTACATGAGTCAGGGAGGTGTCACCCTTCCAAGACATGCCTTTGCTAGTACCAAGCTCACTAAAATAAGGATGTCTGGCTCCTCTTGGTTTTTTTCTTGCAGAACTTGGGAAAGTTATTTGTGTACTACAGTTCCCATAATCCACCAGCATTGGCCATATTGGCTGAAGGATTTTGGGAGCTGGCATCTCCAAAAAATGTAATTTTCCCAAGTACCACACCCTGTGGTGTAGTATACATTTTGATGTGTAGGCCCACATCATGACAATCCCTATACTGACATTTCTAAGGACAGTCCAAAACTTCAGGCAACAGTATCAATCTATATTGGCAAACCAGTTCTACTACTTTTCATCTGCGTCAGGAGCAGGCCTTTCATAACTCTAATGGATTTGGGCCACCCAAAACCAAGCCACTCCATTTTACTTTAGATTACAACAGGGATGTATGTGTGCATATGTGGCTTCATGCCTCCTGTCAACTTATGGCGACCCCATACATTTCACAGAGCTTTCTTAGAAAAGGAATACTCAGAAGTTTTGCCAGTTCCTTTCTCAGAAATATAGCCTACAGCACCTGGCATTTGTTGGCAGTCTCCCATCCAGGTACTAACCAGAGTTGACCACCTGCTTAGCTTCCAAGATCAGACAGGATCTGGGGCCTTTAGGGTATTTAAGCCCTGCCCTTCCTAACAGACTCAGGCAAACAAACTGCAGCAGCCTCTCTTGGTTTGTCTGTACTTCCATATTAGTAATCTTTGCTATCTTGACTTCACTCTGAAGTTGCTGGACCACACAAGTTTTCATCTGTTAAATCCTGAAGAGTATGTAGCACCTTCTCCCATATCTGAGGGCAACAGGGTATCTTGGAGGGAGAAGCTGTGTGGTTATCCACAATTCTGTTTTCCAACAGTTTATTGTCCCCAGAACTTGTCACCTGAGGCAGCTGCCTCTCTCTTCCTGAGTTTTGTTTTGGGGCAGTCCATTTGTTACCCTGATTTCTGGGGTCCCGTGGGGGACACCTCAATGTGCTCCAAATACTGGGGAATGGGAATTAGCCAGAGCACAAGCTGTAGCACTACAAGAGGCAGGGTATAACCTAGCGAGATCTTTAAACCCAATTTTTACGGGGTCAGGCCAAGCCAAAAACCAAGCAAAATTGTCTAATCAAATGATTTTATTGAGGGGAATTCACTCATGCATGCACACAAGATACACACAATCACACGTTCACACACGAGCTATCTGAAAGAGAAAGGGAGGAAAAATTATAGAGAGGCTGAGGGATTTGGGGGGATTTATAATTACCAGTCCAGAAGAGTAGTGAAGAGTAGAAATGTATTTTGGCTTAGGTAGGACCTAAGGGCAGTTCTCATTCAGGAGCCAGACGGACAGAGTGACGGGTAGACCTTCAAGAGACTGCACTGGGCATCCCCAAATCAGGGGTATTTGTACCCTGAAAATGGCTTGTGGCTGTGAAGGTTCCAGATGCAAGACAAAGGGAACCTGTTGTGGACAATGAGTCTTTTGCCTGCTGATGGGCTTAGTGCTTTGATTGACAAAGACATGATGAATGTTGTAATAGCTGTCTATTGTGGGTGCTGTGAGGACAGAGGAAAGAATCCAGGTGTACAAGGGATGGACATCTGTCAATCAGTGTCCTGGTGAGCTCCTCACAGTTGGATTCCCTGGAAAATTCCAGCTTCTATTTAAGCCTATTATCCACAGGAATGGTGTGTATTTGCCTGACAAATGACTCAGTCTTACCTGGAGGAATTTTGGAGTTGACCTATGCTTCTCACATTTACAGTCAAATTCTTTCCCTCACTCGGTTTGACCTCTCTGTCACCTTTCAGGCTTGAATTTGATATCAGAGTCAATAAAATGTGTTGCCAATTACATATGATGTCAATTAGGTATGGTGCCCATCCAAACCATACTAATATTGGGGACCCCCAAAGCGGGGCCTTATACATTCCTGCTCCAGCTACTCTGCAAATTGCAACTAAACTCAGAGGGAAGAGACACCTTTGGAGGTGGTGGCACCAGAAGATGATGTCATAGGCTGCTAAACAAAAAGTTCATGCCCTCCGACATTTCTCAGATGAAAACTGGGGTATATGTGGCCAACCAACATTGAAGTGTGGTCAAGGTGGGAAAATTATTAATGAGGAAGAACACACAAGCCAGGAAGCGCTGCAGCAGTTTGATTTTGTTTGAGCCTACTGGGAAGGGCAAGATTCTACCCTCTTGTCTTCCTCCTGCTAAGTTAATGGAGTACAAACTACTTTTACACTTTAAACACAGTCGGAAGCAACTGAAGTAAGCTGAAGATGAAGGGAGAAAGTGGGAAGAGAAATTGGGAACTTTTAAAAGGAGCTGAAAAAGTGGGGTGGCAGAGGATTAACTCGGACTGTCCCTACCAAATCAGGACAGTTGGAAGGTGTGAAAGTTCAAGGGCTTTAGTCCTGCAAGCCCTAATTCCACTACAAACTAAGAAGCTTGCAGGATGCTGTTACTGCCCTGGCTAGTCCGAGTTTTGGGGATATTAAAGATATCCCTTGATATTGCAATTCGGCTGCACTTCTCTATTCCTCTCCACGTGCTTGCGAGGCCACCGGACAAGCACGTAAACAAGCTCGGCCGTTAATAGCCGTAATATTCACACTACAATACAGGCAGGCCAGAAATAGCTGACTCACTGCTTCAGGAGACCTCCAGGCAAGTACTCTAATTAAGTATGCACGCAACTTACAAAAGAGCCTCTGCCCCGCGATGGCAGCTTGATGGGTAAACTATACAATACCCAAGTACTCTGCGTTTGCATGCTGGCTACTCTATTGAGAACCGCTACGATAACTCAGTCATTCAGATTCTGACCTTTCGGAGGCTTTGTCTCCAACTCCAAATCTATTGTTTTCCCCCCAAGTACGGCATAGCCTGCAGTCACAATTCTCTTATAAAAACCCTTGATTCCGAGACCTTTCTCGGATCGCTCCCGAGTTTCATCCCGCCTTGCTGCCGCTTTGCTTGGCGAGCCTCCCCTCAGCTCCATGTGCTGAGCTACATCACACCCCAGCTTCACTCTCTATTTTTCTGGGCTTCAGGACAGGTGAAGTATCACCCAAACCAGCAATCCCTCTCAAAATCCCTCTATACCACTCCAACCTTTATTTTCTTTAGTTATCTTGTATGAATGCGTCGCATACACTGTTTTGCTTGTATTTAATAAACATCATTTATTATTTCAACTTTTGTGTTCTCCTTGACTTGACCCGACCCCGTAGACATAGGGTTCAAGATCTCGCTAAGTTACCCTGCCTCTCGTAACGCTAAGCAGTGCTCTGAGCTAATTTTCCCCACCTTTAGTTGAGCACATTTTGGTGTCCCTGCCGGGATCCCAGGTACACAGGGTAACAATGCTGTTATCCGTGAGCAAGAGATTTCAACATTTAACAAAAGACAGGCCTACCTGTTTCTCCTCTAGCAGAAGTACATCCTTGTTCATAAAATTCATCCAAGGATTAAAGTGAATGAAAATGGGGGGAAGCAATTTACAGGGTGTGTATTAAATAACTTGTTCCCAAATGTCCTGCAGTCATTTTTCTACTACAAAATCCCACCTCCTCATACTGTTATCCAGCTGTACTCACACTTCATTGCATGTTATGCATATTTTGGCCGTATGGACGTTTCTTACCATTCTGTGAAACAGCATCAGCAGCAAGGATAAACATTGTTGAATATTATTTTATTTATAAGTTACATTTAGATTCCACCTTTCGTTCAACGAACTCCCGGAAGTGTATAGAGCTCTTGCTCTTTCCCTTTTTATCCATTTTTGGGGAGGGCTGACTATATTTTGAATTTGAAAATAAACCAGGAAAATGGTTGGCTTACAATTTAAAGAAAGAAAAAGAAAGAAAGGTGATTTCGAATATGAGAGATGGAAAAAGAATAATCACAGACAATGATACGACAAAAAAAAAGTTTTTTCCAAATTTTTCTCTTCAATTTATAAAGAAGAAGAAAAAAAAAGAATTACAAGAAAAAAATTAAGATATTTGGAGTTGCAGAACTTACCAAATACTACAGATGTTCAAAGGGCTAACTTACCTGTCAATATAACTGGCAGAAATGGTGGAGACCTTTAAAAAACAGAGAAAATGCCAGACTAGATGGCCTCTCTGCAATATATTATAAAAATCTGGAAGAACAATTGTACCTGCCTTTTCAACAACCGATGAATTCAATTATAGATATTGGAAAAGTAGAAGAAAGTTGGATTCATGAAAACATAGTGTTGATTCCAAAGGAAGATAGAGACACAACAGTTCCAAAAAAATATTACATACCAATTTCTCTTTTGAATAATAACTACAAGATTTTCACTTTAATTTTGGCAGAAAGAATGAAGATGATTCTTGACACAGTTATGCATGAAGACCAGTCTGGATTTTTCCCTAAGTAACAGATGAGAGATAAAGCAAGGTGCATTGCAGATATATTAAAATATTTAGAGGTCTACAATGAAAAGCAAGTAGCTCTATTTTTTCTGGATGCTGAGATGGCCTTTTATAATGTATCCAGGACATTTATGACTGCTAGAGAAGATGAATTTTGGCCATAATTTTATTACTTGGATTAGAGCTATTTATTATTGTCAGAGGATGCAGATTGTGGTAAATGGAGATAAAACAGATTTCTGTGGTAAAGTGAGAGGGACAAGACAGGGTGCCCTTTGCTGTTTATACTAATTTTGGAAGTACTTAACAGGACTATTAGACATGAAGAAAATATTAAAGGAATGTCAATAAAGAAGTAGGTGTTCAAGTTAAGAGCATTTGCTGATGATTCAAAGGATATTTCTAAATTTGTTTGGCAGAGAAAGAAACCAAAGGTAAGACTCAAGGTTTTACAAGATGCTAGACAGAGAGGTAGAGTTGGCCTTCTGGATTTGAAATGGTACTATTATGGATCTTGCATGATGTGGTTGAAAGATGGGATTATGTTGAAAGGAGAAAGACTTTTACAACAAGAAGGTTTTGATTTAAAATTTGGATGGCATGTTATTTTGTGGCATGATAAAATTAGAGCAAATGTAAATTTTAATAATCATAAGGATAAATGGCTAACATACAGATAATTGAAACAAGTAGATAAAGAAAAATTGCAAATGAAAACAAACAAGGACTTGATTCAAAGTGGTTTTGATATTAGATGGTTTGCTTATAGACTATTAACTGAATGATTTAAAATGAATAAAAATCTGAATTTGAAGAACAATTGGGTAAAGATGGTGAATATTTAATAGCTAAAATGTATAAACTGTTGTTGAAGATAGAGATGGAAGAGGAACAGAGTGTATGATTAAATGAACTCAAAATGTGGGCCATAAGACTCAGATGAAACAATGGGTAAAGATATGGATGAAAGATTTAAAATTTACTTTATGATCTGAGAGAAATTTTTATAAGATGATATATAGATAGTTAACTTCAGATAAATTGTCTAAAATGTATAAAGGATCTTCAGATTTTTGTTGGAAATGTAAACAGACTGAAAGGATTTTTTTTTTTCATTCGCAGGGGACTTGTGAAAAAGCAATAAAATTTTGGGTGCAGATTCACCAACTAATGGAGGATATTTTGAAAACAAAAATTCATATGAAGGCAGAGCTTTTCCTATGGGGACTGACTGATGATTAGATAGACTAGACCAAGATATGACAACAGCAGTAAGAATATTTTATGCTTAGAAATTGAAAGAACCCACAATACCATCTCAGGATGATCAGATGATGAAAATTGCTTGATATAGCAGAGATGGATAATTTGACTAAAGAAGTGTTACCTTAAGAAGTGGTAGGCCTTGAGTTCCACACGCAATGCTAACATCTCCTTAGAATTTCAGGAATTATAACTCAAAGAAGACTTGCAATAGGAGATTAATGACAGAATCTTTTCACCTGTGTATACCAGTACTAACTGTAGAGAGGAATCCAGTCTGGGGTATTATGTGCAGCATAATATGCCCATGCACTCCAATTTGCTGGGGATGAAGTTAGGGTTTATATATCCTATTTCTACCCTGAAGGAGGGTCCATAGACAAAGTGGCAATTGCTTTTTCTATGGGTTGACAACAGAGTCCAGAATGGGCTGATTGTCTTAACTCTAAGTGACAAAACATTGATGGGAGTCATGACAATCTTTTAATGTCTGGTCAGGCAGGGGGTCTAGGGAGGATTTCTGTAGGGCAGGATCACAGCGAGGTCCCTGATTGCTTCACCTGTGCAGTTTTACCTTCCATTGTATTTGGCTGTGCACGGACCTGGAGGTGTTAAAAAGATTATCACAAACCCATTAGAGCCAGATTTTCCTGCCTCATCCTCTCTGAACTTATGACCTGACCATGTCTGAGGTCATCCTGACCTGGCATATGCTTCCAGGCAGTACACTTTCAAACATATTTTCCAGCCATAAATATGTTCAATTATGAAAATAGCACATCCTGCAGAGCGGGGGTATAGAGTGTGGTAACAGAAGGGTCTCTGACCAAATTGAAGAAAGAGTGGGAAAAGGTTACCAGCTATTTCAGATGTTGTCGGGGGGAATTAGCAATGGTATCACTGGAATAGTATAATTAAAAATAACATTGTAGAACATTACGTCTATTATATTATATACTAACCATAAGTGAATGAATAGTACAGTAGGACCCCCGTATCCACAGGGGATTGGTTCCGGGCCTCCCCGCTGATACTGAAATCCATGCATAGTACTGAATGCCTTGTCCCGCCGCCCACCCCAGGCCTGATCGTGGCAGCAGCCAGTAGGAGAACAGCGGGGAGTGCGGGATCCCACGTTCCCCGCTATTTTCCCACCGGCCACCACCGCGATTGGCCCAAGGCCGGAGGCAGGAGGTGGGAAAACAGTGAAGAATGTAATCCTACAATCCCCGCTGTTTTCTTGCAGGCCGCCACCGTGATCAGGCCTAGGGCGAGGGTCAGGAAGCAGTGATGAGCGCAATCGTGTGCTCATCACTTCTCTCCCACCCACTGCCAGCACAATCGGACCTAGGGCGAGGGGCAGGAGGCGGTATCCTGCTCATTGCCTCTCTCCAGCCCACCGCCGCTGCTACTGCAGTGGCAGCAGGGAGCCAACCACAGATAACTGAATCAGCAGATAAAGAATGCACGGATATGGGGGGTTTACTGTATAAGCATAGTAGTGATCAATTTAACATTTTTTTCCTGAATTTTAAGTTTAAATATTCACAATATTGTTCAATTTTGAGGAAGTATATTAACATATCAGATCATAGCCATTCTCTGGGGAGCTAGAAGTCATGTGTTCAGTCCTTTTATCCCCTTTTTGTCTGTGTTTGTCTTTACAATTAGGACTTTTTGTGTGTGTGTTTTGTGTTTAGAGAAGTGGTTGGGTCTCCTCTAGATGACTTCAAAAAGAGGCCGGATAGCTACCTGTGGAGGATGATTTTGCTGGAGATCCTGCAGGAGGTTGGACTCAAAGGATCCATGAGGCCCCTTCCAGGATTCTATGATTTTATGACATTTATTCCACAGCATTGTCAGTCTGTAAGGCACTCTGTGATTCTTCATTGTCATTGCTATATTTGGATGGATGGAAAAGGGAAGGGAAGGAGTCTCAAGTGCTCCAGCTCAAACAGCGTTGAGTCTCAAACAATTTTAATGCCTATGATGGTAACAGCATATTCTTTGATAGCTTCAAGAACTGTTCTTGCCCTCTGTACTGTTTCTTTGGAGCTTACGATGCATGCACACACCACAAGAAATTGTTCTCATGGCAGCAGCTGCCTCTGCTTGTGGGAACAGCTGACCTTGCAGGGAGCTTTCCTCTTTTTTTATGCCAGTAAGCAAGCATTCAGTTTAAACTCTAAGGAAATGGGGCCCAAGATGCCCAGAAGTTAAAAGATAGTCAGCAGAATCAATGTACCCTATCTCCTATTGTTAAAAATTCTAACAGAAGCAGAATTTGGGTTTATTTAACTGATTCAGAAGAGTCCACCCTGTAAAGCATGTCGGAAATAGACAGTTGGCCCTCCATATTCACTAGGGTTAGGGGCGCAGGACCCTCACAAAAGTGGAAAAATCACAAATATCAAAGTGTGTGTTTGTGTGTGTTGGTGGGAAGGGTGCTGAGGCATGGTGGGGAGAACAGGGACCCAGGGTCCAAAGCAGGTCAGGGAAAGGGGGTGGGGTGGCATGGTGGCCCTAAACTTCATCTCTCTTGCCCACCTCTTTCATTGCGTGTGTGGGAACATCAGGAGAGGGTTTGTGATGCTGAGAAATTGGGTTGTGAGCCATCCTTGACTGTCCAGGAGGCAGCTGGTAGAGGAGGAGGACTAGAGGCAGCTTTTTAAAGGGCTGTGCCACCTAACAGGAGTCACCAAGAGGAAAGGTTCTCCCAGAAAAGAAGTCCCTGACGTCAAGGGCAGAATTTGAAAAAACTCACGAATATCTAATCCATGAAAGTCAAACCTGCAAATGTGGAGGGCTGACTGTAGATTGTAAATGATCAAATTCCTATTTTATAAAACTCAAAAAACTGTATAAGAGGCTGTTGTTTTAAGTTCTAACATTTGCAATATATCTCCTGTATGGAAGATCAGGCTGCAACTTGAACTATTGAAAACAAATAAAACAACAGTGGTTGAGAAATTTAATTTTTTCAAGAAGAAAAAAAACATTTATGTGGCATACCAGGTCTTGCAAATGTTTTAGCCACTTGATATGATTTAACTGCTCAGTACTTAAAAATGATCCTGCTTATCTGATTACCTTCCAAAGAGGCTGAGCTCATGAAGAAACTTTTCTTTGATGGAGCAAACCAGCTTTTGAAAAGCTTATGCTGGATGAACAAGAAGCAAGAAACACTGGCTTAAAAAAAATTACCAAAGTGTAAGTTGTTTAATTGGTTTTCAGTGTGTAATTTTGTTTGATATATTTCAGTTGATGTGCTTCTGCAGAGAACTCTGCAGACGTTGACATTGTTAGTTTGAGTTAGCAGCATGGTTCTTACGAGCATATCTTGAGCATCTTAATTGTCAGGAACATTGTTTAGGAATCAGAAATAATGTGTAGCCTAGTAGATGAAACCTCTTAAAAGAAGCACAAACTACAAAGGTGGTTGGTGAATGAATTCCAAAAGCTGCAGGGAGGGACACCAGCTCTAATCAACAGAATTCTACTGCCTAGAGGGATGAAAGCTGTGCAGTGAAGAAAAATATTCTTCGTAAAGCATTGAAATAAAGTGAGAATGAAAACCAGGGGCCTTTCACACACTACACCATGCTTCTACTTTAACTGTCATAGTTGTATCTGAGGCTATTCACTTGGTGAGCTCTCTAAACTGCAGAAGAGCCAGTGTAGTATAGTTGTTTGAGTGCTGAATGAAGACTCCAGGAGACCAGGGTTCAAATCCCCGTTTACCCATGGAAACCCATTGGGTGATCTTTTGCAAGTCCTACTCTCTGAGCCTCACGGCCTTTCCACACTACGCTGTTATAGTGCTATATTATTAGTATATATTCCTCTTGTTGGGGATGATAGAAGTTTCAGCCCCACAGAAACACAGCGGAAAAACCAGAGTTCAGCGAGCCAACAGCAGCAGCCTTGTTCCCCAGTAAGGATACTCACACACAGAGGAGTTTCTTCCAAAACAGGAGGCACTTTATCTTGCAGCAAAGTTCCGTTATATACAAAACATAGGACAGACGGACAAAAGCTTGCGCCAGGCACCAGGTTTGGTCAACAGACAAATACATACTGGCGTTGCTTTGTTATATACGTATCTACAACCAATCAGGTAGAGGTTTGCACACCTCCCTCTACCATCTGCACACGACCCCCGTTTCTTATGCAACCTTGCAATTACCCACAGCTGGGGCATGATGCAACATCTTTGCAGTGGGCTGATCATTTTCCCAGGGTTCCCTGCCTGGAATCCCTGACAATCCCCTCCAAAATGGTCAGGCCACTGTGTAGGACATTTTCACAACCCATACATGTCATACAATACATGTTACATAATACATACAGTACATACATTCAAGGGTACAACTCATCTTCCACCTTACACCCTGGTGGCAAGGCCCAGTTTACCTGCCAACTTCTCATGGCCTACTACTGGAAGGGCCTTTGTGAGCAGATCCGCAATATTGTGTTCAGATGGACAATTCCACAAACACAAAATCCCCTTTGAACAATTCTTGCTAAGAAAATCCCTGTGATAGTGTCACCTTAGGGGCACCTCATCTCAGAAATGACTTGAAGGCACACAACACATAAACTGCAAATCCCAGGATTCCACAGGATGCTGCCATAGCAGTTAAAGGAGACCACAGAGCTGTAACTATGTAGTGTGAAGAGAGCCCAAGTGTGTCATATTTACTTTAACGTCAAGTGGCTAAAAAATAGTTACCTCATGTAAACATAAAATAGTTTAAATTATGTTTTCTGAAAGCTGGTAATTTTAATGGCCCAACTTCATCACCAATAATAGCTTTTAGGTTTTGGGGAGCAGGACAGGGTAGTGGCAACAAAAATATTTGAGATGCGAGGAAGATACGATTGGACACCAGGGTTCCATTCTCCATTCTGAAGTATGAGACAAACATTGCAATCCATATATGTCTACTTGGATGTGAGCTCCATTGACTTCAAGAGGATCTAATCCTGGGTAAATGTGTATAAGATCCCAGCCTAATTGTTACAGCAAGGAGAGTCTAGGAGGTAGGAAAATAAGAGCTTTGTTCCCATGTGAAATTAGAAAACTCACTAATCCTCCCCAACCATAATTCAGTTTCATCATTTATAAAGGTTTTCAATGCTCAATTAAAATAGCCCATCAGCCCTTTGAACAATTCCTATGCCAGGTCACATTAACTTAAATAGCATTAATAGAGCGCAGACTTCAGGGTTCAGCATAATAGCAGAGTAAGCAGAAACTCCTTGTCTTTCTTGTTCTGTGTGCATATTAGCAATATATTTGTCTTTATATTTCACATGATTATGTCTTAATTCAACAGAAGTCAGGAGAAAGTATCATCAGTGTAGTGTAGCAAATGAATAGCACTGTCTACAGCTTACCTAGAGAAATACTGTTCTGTGCAGATTTATCGCCATCACTGAACAGCAGGAATGGTAGATTATTTTAAAAGAAAATCAACCACGTCAGCCCAAATGAAAATGCTAGATTCTGTGTTAGGTCAATACCTTCTACTGAGCCAACTCAAAGGGCACAAAATGCTTTGTGAGCTTTCAAGTTAGGCAGAACTCTCAAGGATGACTGCCTCAGACATCAGATTCTGAGAAGCAGGAATCAGTCGCAAAATTTTGAAGCAGAGAGCATCAGTCGTCCACAAAGCTTATCCTGCACCTATGGCTGCCAAATCTGGAACATCCCAAATCCTGAGATCTCAGAGCCAATTGTTTTGAAATTTAGGGATAGGCCTTGATGTCAAAAGGGAGTGAGCATCAATCATCGTTGCTGAGACCATGCTGTTCAAATAAAAAACACAAAGTCTAACAAATGAAAAAATTGTTCCCTGGTTGGAAATTAAGTTTTATAAGCTCTGCAATGAACATACACACAAAAACTTTTCTCAGCTCTTTTTTACCACCTTTGCAAGCAATGCTTTTAGCAATGCATAGAAGGTTTAGTCAAACTGTTGGACTTAGCTGAAATGGGTAAACTAATGATACTGATAACAGAAAGATCAATGAAAAAATCATTTGTGTTCTTTTGGGATCTTTAATAAGCTTTTTGCAAGAAAAAAAAGTAGAATTTATTGACATTAGGATTTATTATCTAATATATTGAGAAGCATAGCAGTGGAAGTATCAGAAAGATACTAATAACAAGAGAAGGGTTTTTTTGGGGGGGGGGGTTACCTAAATCTGGGTTAGGAAAACTGGAACGTATCTTTTAAAAAATGTTTTTATCATTTTTAGTTTCGTTCTAATTTAGTATTTAATGTTTAATATTTTTTGTTGTTGTTCATTTTTGTATTGGTTGATTTGATTGTTATACTTTGTTGTTGTAATTTGTTGTTCTTTGGTTTTCTTGTTTTTGTCTTGTTTGTATGTGCTTTTATAATTTTTTAAATAAAATGTTTTAAAAAATATTCAGTCAAACTAATAGGTTTTCCAAACTCTGCTCTGAATGGATTTTCCCCAACTTTTTTTCTCCAGCTCTGCCTTCAACAAGACATGGAAACTGTAATCGGGTCAAAGAATGTTTTCCAGGCTCTGCTTCGAAGCAAAAAGAATGTCTTCCAAATTCTGCTTTTAATTGCTTGTTCCTATGAAGCAGTGCTCCTCATTGGCCACATTTTTTTAAAAAAAACAAGCAGGTGGTGGAATGCTCCCTTGTCCTGCAAACAATTATTACAATAAAAATAGTCATGCTATCAATAATAGCCAAATATTTTGGAGAGGGGGAGATGAGGAAGAGGATGAGGAACACCAACAAGTCAATAGAGAACAGCAGGCTGATACGTTCTCTGCATATCTATTAGAAACAAGCCCTATTGAGTTTAAAATGCTGAGAATCTTACATTTCCCAGTCACATTTTGAAGATTTTATTTCAGTGGAAGGAACGAGAAAGAGCTGGAGAGAAAGAAATGGAGGAGAGGGATGGGAAGTGTGATTAGGAGAATTGAGCAGAAAGAGAGAGCAACTGAGAAAGAGAGGGATGAGGAGTAAAAGGGAGGGGAAAAGCAAAAGGACCCAGGAAAATTGGGAAGGGTGGAAAAGGAGAAAGAGGATTAGAGATAAGGAAGGAAAGGCTACAGAAGGGTAGTGAAGACAAGTGACCAAGTGGAGAAGGAGAAAAGGAGAAAAGAGGGATAAGAGAGAGTTGGAGGTTTGGTGAAAGCGATTGGGTGCAGGAGAAGGAGGAAAAAAAAGAATGCGGCAGAGAGGAAGAAACAACCAGAATCAGGGAGAAATAGAACAGGGAAGAGGAAAAAAAGGAAGACTGAGAAACTAGAGAGAAGAATGTAGGTAAGAGTTGCAAGGGAGGAGAAAGAGAAAGAGGATAAAAAAAGAGGAGGGAAGTGAAGGAGAAGGTGTTTTGACTGGAACCAGGCAAGGAAGAGGACAAGAGAAATGGAGAGACGTTAAATAAGCATTTGCAAAAGAAAGGAGTAAGGTTGCCTAGGCAGTGCTGAAGAAGGGACAAGTCCAGCAAAATCTCTACATCAATCACCAATCTCCTTTAGAACAGGAAGGAGTGGCATCGCTTTTGTAAGTGTTATTAAGTCTCATCAGATCTAATACTGGGGACAATTGAATAAGCAAAAAAAAAAAAAGCTAAAAATTAATATTTTTAAATTTGGTGTTCTGTCCCTGGATTGCTGTCCACATCCTTCAAGAGGGCTTTTGTCTGGATCCTGTGAATGTACCTTTGGAGCTACGGTTTTGGATTGTTTATTCATACTATTGAAGTCAAATGTAAAACATCTTCCAAGACTTTTATTGGCATTTCCAGAGTCATTTTGTAGATTTTAATAACAGAATCAAGAGGGGTTTTACCACCTCCGAGATGGAAGGTTATAATTTTGAAGTTATTGGTCAAATGCAGGAGCAGCTGGAAAGGAGTGTAGCCAAAACAATGCAGGAATGTTTGGGAATCATTAATAAACCTCAAGACAAGCTTGAGAACCAGTAAGAAAAAGTAAGTGAGAAAAAGATTAAAGGACTTGGGCAAGCTTGCCTTGGGAATCACTAACTGAAACTGGAGCTCAAGTCATGTGGCCCAACATCTAGTCCCAGTGTCCACCTACCCTCATGACCTCACTTTTGATCCTGACATCCTAATGAGAGTATAACACACACACACACACACACACACACACTTCTGCACAAATAGTCTTTTAAATAATTAGTTTTAAAAGCAGGTTTATTTTCGAGCGCTGCACATATGGTGTGATTCACATCTATATAAGCAGAAAATATTGGGGTGATTATGCTTACACGTTAATTAATCCAAAATACAAAGGAACATAACTCTGCTGCAAAGTAAGTAAAACTTCTTTAGTTTGCAAGAAATCAGCAGTTTTCCTGCCCACATTGCCATTTAGAAAGCTAAATTAGAAAGCTGTGTCCCTTTTCTCCTAACCACTGCAATTCCCTCCTGGACGAGACAAGGCATACTCAAGATCGGGGATGCTGCATAAGGAGGATTGCTTCCTTGTATTCAGTGTTAATTTTTCTAAAACAAGAGCAGGCAACTCTAGTAATCCAAGGGCACCTTTTCTGCCCTTGGTTCTTTGGGGAGGTGCCAAAAGGGAATCAGAAGTGGACAGAAGCCCAGTGCTGATTTTGGAGAGAAATATCAGAAGATTCTTTCCAGCTCCTGCTGGAAAGGACAATCAGATGGGAGTCGGATAGTTTCAGGCGGTGTTTCAAAGGCCATAAAAACTGACTGGGAGGCTGCATGCAGCTCCAAGACTACATTTTGCCCACCCCTGCTCTACAATATTTGACCAATGTAGAATGTTCACACATAGCCATTAATATAGCATACAGCTATGACCCATGGTCCAATGTGTGTGTGGGCAGAGAGGCTCATTCCATTGCTCTAGAATGAGTTTGCTCCTCCCTGTTGGACCATCGGTGATTTGTGGCACAATAGCAAATGAAATAACAACGCTGAGTAAATGGCCTCTCTAGTGAATCTGAGAGCCCACGCTTCTGCATAGCAGGGTGGGAATTGTGTGAAGTTTCAGACATTTTTGGACTGCAGTTTCACATTATTCCTCTCTATTGGCTCTGCTGGCAAAGGGTGCTGGGAATTGTGATCCAAAGATATCTGGAGATCCACATGTTCTTAACTTATAAACAGGCTTAAAAATCACAGTTGTACTACCCTCACTAGGATGGGTTAAGTACAAATGATGAACGGAACAGAAGTATTACCTGAAACACTTCCTGTAGTTCCTTCTCTGATTTCCGATTTAGGCTTGCAAAAGGCCTAGGTTCAGGGCTAATAAATATAATAGCCAGCCAAGTTTGTGGATGAGATACACTTATTCAGGATGTGAAGAACTAAGTGGATTTCACCAAAAAGGGTGAATTGGTCAAGCAAATAGCAAACAACTTTCAAAGTAAAGACAGTAAATGCTGAATTATATGGAATGGGATAAAAATACTAACCATGTGCATGTTAAAAAGAGTAGAACTGGCTGTGATAAATCATCCAGGAAACTTAGGGCCATGTGGACAGCTCATAGCAGACTGTCAATTATATATGCAGGAACAACGAAAAAGGCAAAATCAGTGCAGGATGTTGTTAGGAAGAAGAATGGGGGGAAATGCTAGTATCATATTGCGTTTATATAAATCTGTGGTGCTGTTCATTGAAAAGATACTAAAAAGTGGGACAAAAAGTGTTGAGGGGTTGGGGTGATTTCCCTTGTCAGCTTAAGAAAATGACTACCACTATTAAGACTGAGATCCTATACACACCTGTTGTTGTTGTGTCCCAATTTAAGGTGATCCTAAGGTGAACCTATAAGTTTTCTTGGGCTGAGAGTGTGTGACATGCCCAAGGTCACCCAGTGGATTTCCATGGCTGAACAAAGAATCAAACCCTGGTATCCAGGGATATAGTACAACACCACTTACCTGGAAGTAAATTTCATCCAACACATTTGCACATACTTCTCAGTAGGCAAATCAGTGGCATAGCAGGGTGGGATGGCGGCAGAGGGGTGTGGGCAGAGCACGGCGTGCATGGGCGGGATGACGGTGCGCAGCAGTGGGGCAAAGGCGTGCGGCAGCGGGGCAATGGCACGTGGGGGGGCAGGCAAGGAGCAGTGGCGCCCCCAAAAATGTCACTCAGGGTACACCACCTCCTCTCCCCTGTCCCTATGGCACTAAGGCAAATATAGGAATATATAGAAGGAGGCACAACATACAAATCTATACTATTATAAATGGAAAGAATGGAGAAAGACAGATTTTTCTCCCTTGTTCATGATTCTAGAATTCAGGTTCACGCAGGTGAGAGTTTCTGAACAGGGATGTAGAGCGAGGAAGAGCTACATTACACAACCAAGGGCCCCGGACCATTTTTTTAACAGAGAATTTAACATTGGCAGGAAGGTTGTCATTAATTTGCCTATTTGCAGGAACTTGCAGGTTGAAGATAAATTGCTTTATCTATCCATTATAACTGAAAAATCCTTAAATATGAAGACTCTTCCAAACACAATCACTGCTTAGCATGTCCTCTACATATTCAGCGTAGTTTTCTCCCAAGTAAGTGTGTCTAGGACAGACTGTAGGCAGTCTGTATTATTCTTAGGAGAGCTCAAGTACAATAGCTGTTCTAATATTTCTTAGTGTTAGTTTAAAAAATTAGTACATTTCTGATAGATAATTCCTACAATTATATAGAATTCCTGGTGGTCCAATTTTGTCAGATCCTTTGGGGGAAGCTCAGCCCCACCTCATCCAGTCTTAGGGACCCCTCTGTTCCGTAGTCCATGCACACAACATATACTTAACAAAAATTTCTTCACCAAAAGGTGTAAGGGTGGCCAGTGTCTTTCTAAGGGAATAAATTCATGGAAGATTTACCAATCAACAGCTAGTAGCCATTAACAGTTTAATGAAACCTCCATGTTCAGTAGTACTATATCTGGAAAAAAGGGCTTGAGGCAAATCAGTGGGTGGGTAATTGTCATTGTGTCCTGTTTTATTGACTTCCTTAAGGCATCTGCCTTGCCATTCCTGGAAACAGAGCTTGAAATGGTTACTTTTTTGGCCTACAGCTCCCAGAATCCCAAAGCCAAACAGGGCATTCCTGGACATTGAGCATACCAGGTGGGAAATTCTGACATGAGAGTCCAAAAAAAGCTGGTTTGGGCTGAATAGATTGTCCCTCATTCTGATCCAGCAGTACTCTTCTTAATGTTATTATAAAAGCCACAACTGAAACTTAGTCTGGCGATATCAAGCTGGAAGGCTCTCTCGGTTTAACCGCAGTTCGCATCATCGCAGTTATGCGCTTTGATACAAAGTCCTTTTTGCTGGGAGGGGGGAGAGAGAGGCAGCTGCCAAGGCCCAATTTAAAGGACCAAGGTTTTTGGGGAATCGCCTAGCTGCCGGGGAGTGAGTAAGCCAAGGGAGCGGGTACATGAGCAGGAGCAGAAGGTAATTAAAGAGGGAGGCACTAGCCACAGCAAGTTCCCACAAATGAAGGCCCCGGGGCTGTAGACACCAAACAACAAAGGACCAAGCAATTATTTGGCTCCAGTCGAAGGTGCTGGTCCCAGCGAGGAGCAGGTTTTAGCAGGGTTTGGCAGGGGTGGCAGAAGCGGGGGGGGGGGCGACAGTGCGGCAGGCCCTTCACAAGTGCCCTGCATATTTTGAGTCCCCTTTTGGGTACAACATGTTTGGGTGAAGGAGGTGTCCCAAATTCTTCCCTAGGCAGAGGGGTCTCCCAAATAAGGCCACAGAGTATTTGTAAGAATGCAGGATCCCAGTTAAAAAAAAACAGGATGGGGGTATTTTTAAATCGTGGTTGCTTGTATGCAGGTGGCAATAGTGGTAGCTTTTGAGGACAGCAAACACAGCACCTGCGTTCAGTAGGTTTTATACTTCTGCCTTAGACCTATCTGAAATCTTTTCTATTGCTTTTCTCAAATGTTTAACTTATAGGATCCAGCCTCTCAGCATAAGCTATTCATAATCTTCCCCAAGAGTCAGCGGCCCTAGTTCCAAACTCCAAAATCAGCTGGCTGTGGATTATGGCAATAGCTGTCCAAAATACCTGGAGGGTGTTGGCCTGGGGAAGGCTCTGTCTAGGTTATATATTTTTAGATTCTTCAAATGTGCTTCTGTAGGGAGGATTTGTTTCAGCATTTGATGTTATCAGTTACCACAGCCAAGACATATTGGCCCTTTCTGCACGAGGAAATTAAGACGGGCCAATGCGTCCTGTCACGGAGGTCGTCTGCACCTTGGATCGGACTAGGTTCGGACTATTTACCTTAGTTCCGCACCTAAGTTTGATTCAATACGCCCCCAGGTGGTCCTCCAGCGCGCTATGTGAAGACCGGAAAAAAGCAGGTTTTAAATTTTCCGGAGCGCGCCAATTCGTTCCTGCTCAGTTGTGCAGATGCGCAGATTCACACCAATGCGAGCCTGCGATCAGCGGAGGGTGGGCTGTGGGCATGGTCAGCTTCAGCGGTTGGTCCGGACCCACAAACAACAGGAAGCTGCCATTTTGTCAGCCTCACCAGTGCGGATCTAAAGACCTCGCACTGCTCCGAATCGCCCTGGAACAAACAGAGGAGCCCTGCGGAAGGGTTTAAGGGAAAGTCCGCGTTGTTTCGAGCCCAGAAGAAGCGGTAAGTGATTCCTGGCAGAATGCACGGAGTGATTCCTGGCCTCGTGCGGAAAGGGCCATTGTCTAGTTCAGACTAGACCCTCCCACAATTTGTAGCACTATGAATCTTATCACACGCATCCCAGCCAAAATGGCTATTGCTGTCTGTTGTAGGAGTCATAGTCACACACATCTTGAGGCCACCAGTTTGGAGAATATTGGTCTAGCTACTGTTAATCCACTCACACACACCCATAGTAGATTACTGGAATATAAGGCAGTGCGGAGGCACTACTGTTTACACAGAATAAACATTATAGATTTATATTTAAAGCATTTATATTTAAAGCATTCTGAATCACCTGTCCACTCAGGCCATTTTCAGACTACACTCTTATAGTGCGATTATTCCACTTTCAACATTCTATGGAATCCTGGGGTTTGCAGTTTACGGAGGGGCCACTTGGCCCCTCCGTAAACTGCAAACCTCAGGATTCCATAGGATGTTGAAAGTGGAATAATCGCACTATAAGAGTGTAGTGTAGAAATGGCCTCAGTGAGGGCTTGAGATGATTTGTGGCAAAGCCACGAACAACTCTAAAGCAACTTTGATAAAATACTTTATATTAAACTAGAGGAAACTTCTGAAATTACAGAAGGACTGTCCACGGTGCAGAAATGTAGCAATCTGATCCCAGTTTAACTGCCATGTCTTCATCTTATGGATCATATATAAGGAAGTAGTGTCTCATACTTAGTAGTTACAGTGCTTTGCTTTAAAGGGGTGGGGAGTTTAGCGAAGTATATGCCACAGGTGCATATAGTCCTAAGGCCATTCTTGCACTCCAGCTATTCCAATTTGGCAGCGACCATCCCAATCAATCCTCTGTTGTCCCACTTCTTCAGCTGCTTTTTTAAAAAGTCCTGGTTTCTTTCTCCTCTTCCCACTTTCCTGCTTTATTCTCCATTTACTTCCGTTGCTGCAATCTAAATTCAAAGCGCATAAATACTTTGCACTCAATTAACTCAGCAGTGGGGGAGGGAGGGAGAGAGCAGCAGAGGGCAGAATCTTGCCCTTCCTTGTAGACTCATGCAAAAGCAAACTGCTGTAGCCTCTCACTTATATATTCTTCCTTATTAATAACTTTTGCCATTTTGGCCATTCTCTGACAATGCCTGGCCACATCCTCCAGTTTTCATCTGTGACATCTTGGAGGATACGTACCCGCTGGCTCATCCTGGACCCCTTAGTGCCACCTGTGGCAAGCCCCCTCCCAGTGGCAGAGCTTGGAGTGGGTGGAGGGGGGAGCAGGAGGGGCGGGGGGCTGTGGCACGAGGGGCGTGACTGCTGTTGTGCGGGGGTGTGGCCAGGGCACATGGGGGTGTGGCCAGGGCCAAGACACACCAGAAACATTGCCACCCGGGGCGAATTGCCCCCACATTCCCTACGCGACTGCTCCCTGCCATGTATAAAGGTAATTTTCTGCTACTCTAAGCCTTCATGAATGCTAGTTTTGCAGTATCTTCCCCCAGGAGCTCCTAAACTGACTCCCCCTGCTCTAAATCCTCAAGCAAAACTGGAATTGGACTTCCAACCACTCCCAGTTTTAATTTTTTCCAATAATGTTTGCATTTGGGGTGGTGCTATATCTCAAACTATGTCCTAGGAATGAAAAACTTCCCCCTGGAGGCCCAGAATTTTCCTATACTTGCACTAGGTCTCATAGCTATTGACAGAGAACGGGAAGGAAAACTTCTGGACTTCTGAAGTTTTGGGCCCTAACTTGTTGGTTAAAGACAAGGGATTATGGAAGCTAACACTGAAATTCTGAATAGCCAGTGGTTAATCACTCCTGCTACAGTGACTGCCTTATCTGTCACCTGTGACTGTAATCCTACCTAAATTTGCCCAAATGCACAACGCAAATTGCCCTTGACACCAAAGTGATCTCAGCAACTCTTCCTCGAACATCTCATCATGCCGCATCCTACTGAGTCCTTCTTCACTGCCATTATTCATGTCATTTTGTGTTCTGACTTGAGTAGGACTAGGGCTGAACAAGATGGCCTCAAAGTTACTTCTGTAATTTTAGAGCTGTGGCTTTTTCTAGATGCCACATTCATCAGCCATCTTAAACACTTGTTGTCACGATGAAACTCCCCAACTCCCTGTGGCAATTTAACACTCCTTTTGCAGCACTTTCCCCCAACCTCCAGAACCTAATACCATCACCTTTCTTTGAAAAGTTCTTTGACATGACAACTGTTCCTAGATACAACTAAGCCATAGTAGCTTGTCTGTGATAGGGTTACGAAGAAAGGTTTTCTCCTTACAATCTTTCTAATACTACAGACTGAAACCTGGTTTAGTTACCATGGTACCCCAAAAAAAGGAACCCATAGGATATGTGTGTTTATAAAGGTGTTAATTTTTTTAAATTTGATTTCCCCAGAGTTCCCTTGTTGGTAGCTGCAAGAGGTAGAAGACCTGAAAATGGCTGAAATGAGAAGTGCTGTAGCTATAATCTTAGAGCTGCCCATTCCAGCTGAGCAACCTGACTGAGGCTGAGTCTAAAGCTATTACTGATAAATCTGACAAGGCTACCAATATCTAACATTGCAAATGTGCCTATCAAAAATGCTTCCTAAAGCAACAACTCTCCCTACACGTCAACTGCCTCCGAGGCTTCACAGCAAAAACCATATTAATGATGAATTCAATATTTCATGTACTAGTTACCATAGCAACTGCACCATTCTCACTACTCCTCCCCTAATACATTTTCCCAAAATATTGTCTCTATAACTCCCATCGGAAATATGTAACTTCAGGCTTCTTTGTGGTAGCAAACTGCTCTCCCTCTTTAAAAAAAAAAAAAAGACATCACTTGAGTACTCCTTTTTTTCTTCTTAGCTTACTCCCATTTTTTTCAGTTTGATTTTTTTTAGCCCCAAACAAGTCTGCTCAAGCAATTAAATAAATTCTCATCCCTTCCTCCACACTGCCCCGCCACAATCCCTCCTGGCTGAACGGAAGCTGAGACACAGACAGATAAACACAGGTGCGGAACTGTGAGTGAGTACTGGTTTATTTATGGTACGGAATCCAACCATGGTGATGGAATTCCTACATTACAGTCCCTAATCTGTCCAGTCGGAAGCCAAGTCTCCGTTCCCTCATTCCTTCATAATGTTGAGCCAAAACATGACGAAAGGACAACATCCTCCACAATCTCCTTGTGACAGTCCAGCCACTGATTTACTTCCTCTCCTAAATTCTTATCCCATAAATAATCTCACAGCTTCTGTTAGATCCTTGGGTGATCTACAGACCACCAAGAGACCACATGGAAATTTGTCAAATATTCACTGAAGAATTGAAAAGGAACGCATTTGTAATAGAACGTCATGAAATCTTTGAGGAGCAGGGGGTTTGACTTCATAGAATATGCCTTAATTTTGGAGTAGGAGCCAGTGTGGAGTAGTGGTTTGAACACTGGACCCTGGAGATCTGGGTTCAATTCCTTGCTTGACCGTGGAAACCCACCGAGTGACCTTGGGTGCATCATACACTCTCACCCGGGAAAACCTTGTGATATGTTCACCTTAGGGTCACCATAAATCAGAAATGACTTGAGGGCACACGAGACATTTAAACTAATCTTGCCTCAAAAAGATTGCATCTGAGTGTCTTGAAATGTGGTGCTGGAGGATAATACTGTGAATACCATGGACTACCAAAAAGACATTTAAATGATTCCTAAACAAATTAACCCTGAGCTACTATACTTTGGACTCATAATGAGAGAATATGACTCTCTGCAGAAGATGTTAATGCTCAGTAAAGTGGAATAGAAAAAGAGGAAGACCATACTGCAGATGGACCAGTTCAAGAAAAGAAGCAATGGCCTTGAATTTACAAGAGTTGAGTAAGGCTGTTAGTAACAGGGTCTCTTGGGGGGTCTTTGATTCATAGAGTTGCATAAACGAAAGCCCACTGGAAAGCAAATAACAAGAAAGCATCCTCTGATAGGTGACTCTCCAGTTCTGCTTTTAACATTCTGATGACAGGAAAGTCTACTTTCTTCTGAAGCAGTCTGTTCCACTATTCAATGGCTTTTGCCATCAAGAAATTTTCCTGAGTTTCTGGTCACAATGTTTTTTATTGCGATTTCAACGCATTGGTTCAAGCCCTACCCTTTTGCAGCAACAGAGAACAAATTTGCTCCATTGTCTTTATGGTAGTATTTCAAATATTTGACAATAACTGCAGTATTTTATTGCTTCTACATCATCTTTTCTCTGATCTTAACATACCAAACTCCTTTGGCTCACAGGCACGTGTTGCCATATACCCAGGATTATCTTTGCCTATGTACTGTTGAACTTTTTAATGTTCAGGTTCTCTTTTTGTGATGTAAAACATTAGTGTACAGAAAACAGAATCAAGGCAAATACACAGGAAGTTCTCTCTCTCTTCTGTTCTCCTTACCTCCCTTTCTAGAGGCTAGCTAGCCGTGAAAGAATGGAAATCTTGTCCCAAAGAAGAAGGATGCCTTCTCTTTCACTCCAGTCAGCCCTCTCAATCTAGTGACATGGACCTTGCTCTCCAGTTATACCCATCTAGGAAAGAGAAAGCGTGTATAGAGAGAAATCAGAATATAGAAGATCAAACTGACAAGCAACACAATTAAGTGTGTTCCTTGATGACATCATTGATATACACTGAGCCAACATGAGTGTGCTCTGAGTATTACCCTCCATAGCAAATCTGTGGAAAAGTGTGCTCAGCTAACTTTCCCACAGTTCAGAATCTGTCTGTCTGTCTGTCTGTCTGTCTGTCTGTCTATCTATCTGTCTGTCTATCTATCTATCTATCCATCCATCCATCTATCCATCTATCCACCCACCCATCCACCCACCCACCCACCCACCCACCCACCCACCCACTAGTGGGGACAGTCTGAGAGCTGTAGACCAAAAAAGAATGTTTCCAAATACAGAGCCTTTCCAACAAAACAAAATAGGATCATATTTCTGCATTGAACATTGGCATATTAATTAGAAAGGAAAAACAAAACCAAAGCACATACCTTGAATAATTGCCCTTTTTTCCAAATTCTTGGGCGTATTTCAAGCCAGTACCCAGCTAATGAGCCCTTTGCTCTCCCAGTCTTTCTGACCAAAGAGAGATGATGAATTCTCTTTTACTTCTGCAGGTTTGTGGCTGTAGATTTTAATTCGACATGCAGTCACCTGAAAGGGAAACGGCTTTGAAACTGGTAATTTCAAAAAAGAGGGAAGTTTTTAAGTCTGCTTGTAACTCACATTCTTTGCCCTGGAAGTTTTATTCTGAACACCTACAGGAAGCCTTGTTCTACGTCAATGGCAGGCAACTGCTCTGCAGCAGGTCCAAACCACCTGGAACTGCATAGCGGCCAAAAATGCAAAATGAACATCCCAAATAAGCCCCAAATACCAGAAATGGCTTTGGGAGCAACCGTAAAACAGATTTTTAAAAAAATGTCAAGCAGTGTAGTGGAGGCACCGAAACTTATTGAAAAGTCATACTGCCACTCTTGGAGGCTTTCCAGAAAGGTAATTCACCATTTATTTGGTCAGAAAACACATGGTTTGGGGGATGAGGTATCTGGAAAAGTCAAGGCTGCAAAAATAGACTTGGGAGTGAACTTTGCCTACCCTTGCCATAGCTATTTGGTCATGAGAGACAGCACTCCGTGTATGCTCAGATGCATTGACATGTACCTGGATAATTGCATGCATTCAGAAAAAGTTCTGGTGTGCTTTGGCCCTGGTAAATACTTTGTTCTGATCCGTTTAAAAAAAAATTCTCCAAGCAAGTTCAGAGGCTCACAACCAGCTTCTTTTGATACTAGAAAGCAGTCTTGAAAGATAGCAAGCAGGACAATCCTATTTGCTTTGACTGAGTTTGTCTAACTCAGTGAGAGCATCTAACAAATTAAAACAAGCCAAACTATAAATTAAGTTGGAAATTTGTCAATAAGAAGGGACAACTTAATTAAATGTATTTTTTTAATGCAGCTGGTTGATTTAGATTAGAATTTTAGCATTAACTTGTTTTCCTTATTAAATTATTAATTTAAAGCAAGTCTCTTCTATCCATGGGGAACACATTCCCACACTTGAGTGGATGGCCAAAAATATGGAAACAAAACCAAACACTTTTTATTTTCAATGGGATGAACAACGTAGGTATCGAGATGAATATAGAGCTTGGACAGGAGGCTCTGAAACTTGACAGAACTTTACAAAACTGCAGAATCTAAAAGAAAGAAATTTTGCAACCATTATTTACAGTCTAAAGCCAGTGCACAACTGATGAAAACATAAAAACTAACATCGATGTGTGGTCAAAAAATAGATGAGAACAAAATGTTTTCAGGTATGCAGAAGATCAATCATATCCTAAGTGTCTCAGTGCTGTAGTGTTAGGCTAGTATTGACCTTCCGATGATACATTAGAAGGAAGATCATCATCATCAGAAAGAATATCAGAAGGTAATCCTGGATTATAGCACCAGGATGATATTGATGGTTAGATCTCAGTCTCAAGAACAGATGATGTTGATGGCTCTCTGAAAGGTTTTGTTGCTGGAACATTTTGGAAGAATGTTGTAACTAGAAGTTGTTGTCTCTTTCTTTTTAACTCTTCACACTTTTGCTGTAGAGGCTGCAATCCTTCAGTGATCATATGGGTGACTTTAATTGCTGTGTTGCATCTAAGGATTGTATTCCATATTTTTATCTTTAATGTCTGTGCAATTTCAAAGATTTCAGCATTTCTCTAATGTCCACATTGCTGGTTCTTTTCCTTTTCCTCCTCCTCCTCCTCCTCCTCCTCTTCCTTCAGATGTCTTAACAAGCTCCTCCAGTTTCTCACTGGTTAACACTTCTTCATGACCACTCACACGTTCCTCCACTTCCTCATTCAGCAGGTCAGCAAATCCTGTACGCTAAGGCCATTTCCACCCTACACTGTTATAGTGCTGTTCTTCCACTTTCAACATCCTGTGGAATTCCAGCACTATAATAGCACTGTTACCCTGATTTCTGGGGGTCCTGGAAGGGACACCTTAATGTGCTCAAAATAATGGGGAATGGGAATTAGCTTAGAGCACTAGTTAGCAATGCAAGAGGCAGGGCAACGTAGCGAGATCTTGAACCCAATGTCTACAGGGTCAGGCCGAGTCAATAATCAAACAGAAGTTAAGAATAATTGTGTTTCTTTATTTATAAAATCACAGCAAACGTACGCACTCACTCAGAAAATTAAGAAATACTGCACAATTGCACAGCCACACACACAGTCCTAAAGAAATAAAGGGAGGAAAATAGATAGGGGATTTTCAGAAGGAGTTTGTGGGGAAATACTACACCTGATCCTGTAGCCCAGTAAAAGGAAAGAAGCTGGGGAGCGTTGGTTCTCAGCACGTGGAGGCTGAGGGGAAGCTCATCAAATGGAGAGGCAGCAAGTCGGGAGGCAAGTCACAAGTGATCCAACGAGACGCTCAAAGTCAGGGGTTCTTATAGGGGAAAATGTTCCCACAGGCTAGTCCGTTCCAGGGGAAAACAATGGATTTTGGGCTGGAGACAAAGCCTCCGAAAGGTCAGTGCTTTAGATGATTAAATTATGACAGCGTTGTCAGTACCATAGACAGTATGCAAACGCGGAGTGCTTGAGAGTTGGACAGTCCGCTTATGAAGCTGCCTGCTCGGGGCAGGGGATCTTTTGTAAACAGTGTGCATACATAATGTGATCTTAAAAGGTACTTGCCTTGAGGTCTCCTAAAGCTGCATTCGGCAATTACTGGCCTGCCTGGATTGTGATTTGAATGGTTCAGCTATTTTCGGCCGCACCTGTGTGCGTGCTTGTCCGGGGCCCTTGCAAGCATGTGGGGACGAATGGGTAGTGAAGGCCAAATTCTTGATATCAAATGATATCTAATATCCCACAAGTTCGGACTAGAAAACTGCAGTAACAGCACTATAACAGTGTAGGGTGGAAATGGCCTAAGTCACCTTGCTGCGTGAATGATTTTTTTTTATTCCTTCAGCCCTGGCAAATTACAAGGTTTAGGTCACACAGGAAGACAAGTTGGAATAGGGAATCTTCTTTATATCCAGATGGTCTTTTTGTGTTCTGTGCCAGACACCACCCAGAGGTTCCTCATTAGTCCCAGGAAACTCAATTTGTGAAGCTCTTAACCCTGGAGTTTCAGTAATCTAAAGAATGTGGGATATTTAAGATATAAGATCATAAATGAAGAGAAAAGGGAAAGACAGAGAAGCTGGGGTTAGTGAGAATCTAAGTTTTCAAATATTAATGAAGCTGTTTCTTTAACCCCGGAGCTCAAAACAAAGATGGGAAGGGGGCAGTAAAATAAGGGATGAGATTTTCCACCTTGATTCTGGTATGGCTTTCATGGTAATAATGTAATGTATCTTAAAATATATGCATGTATGTATGCACATGTGCTTGCTTTCAAGTCACCTGTCAACTTACAACAATCCCATGAATTTCCTAGGGTTTTCTTAGGCAAGCAATACTCAGAAGTGGTTTAGCTAGTTCTTTCCTCTAAAATATAGCCTACAACAGCTGGTATTTGTTGGCAGCCTCCCAACCAAGTACTAACCAGAGTTGACCCCACTTACCTTCCACAATCAGATGTGATCTGGTGCCTTTAAGGTATTCAGAGCCTTATCTTTAAATGCTCACTTAAAACTAATTATTTAAAAAGTTCCCCTTTGATTGTAAATATAACTGCACTAAAAGGGCTAGCTTATTTACAGTAAACTTGATGTGTGAACTCCTTACTGCCATCTTCCCATATCTGGTCTAACTCTGCACACAGTTTCTTTTTTCTCTTTATCAGCAAGCTACCTGGAGAAGAACGCCATAATGAAAATAGGGATTATTTTTATCTCCATGAATCTCTTTGAAAAAATACTTAAATGGACCATCATTAAAGGTAAAGGGTTCAAGCCTCCCATGTCTTCTCTGGGCTAAATATCTTTTTCACGTTTAGGGCCGGTCCTACCATGAGGCAAACTGAGTCAACTGTCAGAAGCAGAAGATGCTCAAGCAATCTTTTGGCTGCTTCACCTGAGGTTTGGTGGAAGAGGGTCATTCTATTTTGTTGGGCTTATCCACTCCTCTAAATTAGCCTGCTGCCCTCAGCTGTAGGGGTGTTGGGAGTGACTGAAATATCAGTCCGCCCTATTGGACTGATGCTGCCTTATTGTCAGTGTTGCAGTAAGGAAATTGTGAGAGTCTGGTCAGCTTCTGTAGGAACAACCATCAGTTGTTTTGTGTCCCTATGTATGGTGCATAGACCAAAGCAAAAGGCACAAAAACATGATCATACAGAACTAGACAGCATGTGGTCCCTCTTTCTGCTATTCTTTTGTTTAGATAGGAGTGTTGATATATCATTCCAGGGGTTCAGGGAATCAGAGAATTCACCTTCATGACTGGAGAGAATTCCTCTGTTCATGTGCAGAATAGCTTTTCTTCACAGGCAGTAGCAACCACACATCTGGGAGAAGCGGGGGAGGCTAGAAGACTTCTAGGCATCTTTGAACCTTTGTACCTCTAGTCTAAGAAATAAAATCCTGACTGGCACATTGGCAAAGGAAGTCAAAAGACCAACCTAGATCTTGGGAAGGCTGTGTAATAATGGACTTTCTCCCTTATCTGGACAACATAGCTAAAGGAGGATAGTTTCCTCTACAGGTAAACAAGTGATTAATGAACTGCTGCATTTAAGTTACATTTATTGGGGTAAAGATCACAAGGAGCAACAGAGATCATGAGAGAAAAGTGCCTAGTTAGCAAGACCAGCTGTGGAACAAGGTGAGAAGCGTCAAGGTCCTTCCAAAGAAGAGGTTATAAAAGCCTCTGGGGAAAAGGAAGAGAGAGAGAGAGAGAATAAGAATAAGGGTTGGTTGCAATCTGGACAAAGCGTATCCAGACTCCTGGCCCCTATACCATCCCAGTATCCAGACATCACAGAATAAGTACAACAGGAATGTTTAGCTAGTGACGTTAGGGCCTTATGTTGTTTTGAACCTTGGTTGAATATGACTTAAGCTTATTCCTAACTTTGTAGTTATTTCTAAGTAATGCCTCAAGGACAGTGCTTTCATGTTTATGATACCCTTTTGCCAATGTAGATTGCTTGCTTAGAAGAAAAGCTTTTTCCTTTAAAGATCTCCTCTGTCCTTGCTTTCTTTGTGTGCCCTGCTTAGTGCATGCCCGTGTGCAAGGAGACAGAGGCCATTTCTGCACAGGGTGAGGGAATTGCCCCGTGCCGCTACTTACCGGATCTTCTGGCTCCCCAGTCCGGTCCAGGCTGCTCCGGAGCAGTGCGTGGCCGTCGCTCTGCACTGCTCCGGCGTCCAAAATGGCGGCTTCGGGTTGGTCATGGGTCTTGACCAACGATTGAAGCTCGCCAGCCTAAAGCCTGCCCCCTGCAGATCGCAGGCTCGCATTGGTGCGAGCCTGCAAATCTGCATGGGAGAGCAGGCATGCAATGGCGCGCGCCGGCTTTTTGAAAAACCTGAAAAATCAGGTTTTTCAAAAACACGCTGGAGGACCACTTTGGGTCGCTCCGGAGCGGACTGAGGTGCGGATCTACACTAAGTAGTCTGGACCCAGTCCGCTCCAAGGTGCAGACGTCCTCCGTGAAGGACGCACTGCACCATTTAACCTATGCGGTAATGGCCAGAATGCTCCTCTTCCACAGGGTGTGGGAAGGGGAAGGGAAAGGTTCTGCAGAGTCAAAAGAACTCTGAGGGCCTTTCCGCACTACACTGTATAGTGAGATTATTCCACTTTTGACATCCTGTGGATTTCTGGAGTTTGTAGTTTACTGAGGCCAAGGAACTCTCTGGCTGAGAATTCTAAATGCTTCTCCCTAAACTGAAAACCCCAGGATTCCATAGGATGTTGGAAGTGGAATAATAGCACTAGAACAGTGTAGTGCGGAAAGGCCCTGAATTAATTCCCCAGTAACTTCCCACTGAGGCCCTTTCTGCAGGATGTTGTCATCGTGCCGTAAGGACGAGAGAAGGACAGGACCGTTACGACAGTTACACATGATGTCATCACAGTCCCGTCCTTTTCCTGTCCCCAGGCAGCACAATCATAGAGTAAATCACTGATGGATTTTCCCTGTCAATGACCTGTGATCACGCCACCATTGTGGACTTACGTGGTCTGTGGAGGATCTAGAAGCGCAATGGCTGCACTTCCTGCCCCAGTGCATCCTGGGAAAGTAACTGGCTGCACTGCGGAAGGAAGAAGCAGGGCCATCGCGCTTCCTTCATTCTGGAGGCAGCTGATGTGGAGGGGAGTGCTCCTGTCTCCCAGCGCCGCTGCTGGGATCCCCATGGGAGGATGTCGGAAGAAGGCAGGGTGTGGAAAAAGTCTGAGTTACTGAACCATGAGAATTAAATCAGTGGGGTGGTGGAAGTCTAGATGGTCTTCAGAGATCCCATCTCCTACTCAAGAGCAGGAGTAGGATCAAGTATGATCCTTCACAGGCCGTCGTCTCCAAATGCCCAGATGTAATCCAAAAAGGTAATTTCCTGAAACTTTTCACCAATGATTGTGCCTGTAGTTACCTTGAACAACCTCTTCTGATCAAGGTAAACAGGAGGTACAAAATGTTCATTTTAAATACACCACAGGGTTTTCATTATGGGCTTTTATGGGCTTCTAATCCTATGCAAACTAAGCCAGTCTCTAGGCATGACTGGAGGAGGATACAGCAATATCCTTTGAAAGGGCTTACATGTAGATGGATCCTATAAGTCAGCTTCCTAACTTCAAGGTCAGAGCTAGGTGGAATTGCCTTTTTACTTCTGATCAGTCTCTGCACCTTCTGTGGCTATCTGAAAGGCAAATCAGTGCAAGCTGGGGTTGTCTTAACATACACGTACAGGAAGAAGGTGGTTGTTCTATGACTTCAAGTCATTTCCAAATTATGGTGACCCTAAGGCAAACCTATCATAGGGTTTTCTTTGCAAGATTTGTTTATAGGAGGTTTGCCTTTTTCTTTGTCTGAGACTGAAAGAGTGTGACTTGCCCAGCGGGTTTCCTTGGCCAAACAGAGATTTGAACCCTGGGCCCTTTCCACAGCTTACTAGGGTCCAGGATCATCGCAGCATCATCCCAGCAGTAGCTTTACCAGGATGGGAGCATGACCACCAGCGCTCCCCTCCACATCCCTTCTGCTCACTGCAGAAGGAAGCATGATGGCCCCACCTCTTCCTGACGCAGCATAGGAAGACCCTCCCATGCTGTGCTTCCAGGACTTCGGCAGCTAAGGTAAGTGTGTGGGTGCAGCAGGATAGTAGTGCAATCGCTGGTCATTGATGGGGAAAATCTGTCAATGATTTGCTGCATGATTATGCCGCCTGGGGACGGGAGAAGTACAGGACTGTGATGACATTGTGCATAAGCATTGCTGCAGTCCCGTCCTTCTCCTGGCCCCTACGGCAGGTTGGGAGGGTGGAGCAGAAAGGGCCTTGGTCTCCAGAGTCACTGTCCAATGTCCAGCACTCAACCACTACACCACACTGGCTCTCACAGGAAGAAGGTAGGGATGGGAAGAAGGTAAGGATAGGAAAATAGTTCCTCTTTTACGATCTCTTGCCTGAAGCACCTGTTTTTCACATGGCTCCATGGTCAAACCATCCTTTTAATCCAATTTTAGTCAAGTAGAGGAAAGGACCAAAGTCCAATTCATGGAGAATAGTAGGATGGCCAGAAGCAAAAGTGGACACGGTCAACTTTTCTTCAAAACCATGTAGAAGAAGGAATCTCAGCAAATGTGACTCGTAAGACACAACCTGTTAATAGTACAAGATTTCTGTCCTGTTTTATAGTTCCCCTCCCTTGACTTTGGAGTGGCCAACAGTCTCAGGACAATACTCAACATATACGTATGTGTGTATTTATATCCCACCTTTCTCCCAAATGGGGCTCAAAGCAGTTTACAATATAATTTAAAATAGAATAGCTAAAACAATACTGAGTACAATAGTATTAAAAATGTATTCTTGCTCCAATTGCTTGAATTGCTTGAATTGCTTGAATTCTTGAGCACACTATATGTGTGTCTATGTATATACTGAGCAGGAGACACTAGATAAAACTGTATGAAAGTTAGCCTTTTAAAAAATTGAGGTTTTGTCTCCAATTATGGTTGCTGAGAAGGGTATTAAAAACATGGTTCCTGTGTCTATCCTAAAATTATAAAAATTGTCGGTATGGCAGACACAAACATACTTATCTTGAAGTAAGTTTCACCCAACTTTACTTCTGACTAGGTGCCCATAAGCTTGATTGGGAGTCATAATCCAGAAACTGTGTGGTTCATATCTTCCCTGAAGCCATGCACCTGCTAGGAAGACTTTAGCAAATTCACAGCTTTTATTTAGCCTTAACATCTGAAGTATGAATACGGAACAATGTGGATCAATTTAACAGGACAGCTATGAGAATTACCGAGAAGACTGACGTAAGCAGTTTGAAAACTTAACGCATTATATCAGTTCTAATTAGCACTATTAGTATTAATGAGTTCTCAGCTTCTATCAAGTCAGCAATAACCATTTTTTTCCTCTGTAACTTGACAGCATGCTTCCGACATACAGCAATAGTATGCCTACACCTGTTTAAATACAAAGAGGTCTCAGGTGGACATAGACACATTAATCTCACACAGACAAGTAACTGTGAGTTTAAGCACTTTTTAAAGTGCTTTAAAATTTAAAAATTTAAAAGCACTTAAAAATTTTTCCCAATATTCCTGCAAGTGATGCCCCCATGCTCTTCCCTCCCCTCATCCTTTAATCTCTTTGTCAGTCTTCTTTGCTCTTAAAATCAAGGATCCCTCCAATTCCATTGCTGAGAATTCCACTCATACACCAATACAGCCTATATGGGTGAGAACTGTGTCCCCACAGTTGAACTGCAATGTCTAGCAGCCCTAAACAGCATAACCCATGGTGAAGAATGCTGGGCACTGCAATCCAACAGCAACTGGAGAGCCACATGGTCACAAGCCAGCTATAAAGCAGCATGGGTTCCCAGACTCATCAGTCAGCTCATTTGCAAGTGGCTTGGTGAATAGGGAACTGCCATTTTCTTCTCCCGACACTGATCATCTTGCCAGGGAGCCATGTTCCATGTATATGAGCAGACTGATTGCCCACTACAGGACTGGGCTTTCACCAATGAATGTTGACACTTCAGGCTTCCTTCAGGTCTGTTGCTGTTGTCACTGTGTGCTTTTAAGTCATTTCCAACTAAGGGAGACCCTAAGGCAACACTGTCATGGGATTTTCTTGGGAAGATTTATTCAGACAAGATTTGCCATTGCCTTCCTTTGAGGCAGAAAGAGTGTGACTTGGTTAAGGTCACCCAGTGGATTTCCAAGACTGAGCAGGGATTCAAACTCGATCTTCCAGAGTCCTAGGGCCTTTCCACCCTATACTATTATAGTGCTCTGATTCCACTTTCAACATCCTGTGGAATTCCGGGGTTTGTAGTTTACTGAGGCCAAAGAGCTCTCTGGTTGAGAATTCTAAATGGCCCTCTCTAAACTGCAAAGCCCAGGATTCCATAGGATGTTGAAAGTGGAATTCTTATAACAGTCTAGTGAGGAAATGGCCATGGATACTAGTATTGCATTGTGCTTGGACAGGAAGCGATGTTGCAACCTTTTTTCCATTTCAGTGTGTGTTGCTGCTGTGATGTCAAAGAGGGAAGCCAGGGCAAGTACTGAAGAAGACTTGTAATATCTTAGAATTGAGGCAAGAGCCAACACTTCTTGTTTATTTAGGCAATTAGCTGGCTCAATAAAACTACCATCTCACTTGCTCTGGGAGATAACCACAGCTGCTAAAAACTAAGATTCTGGTCTGCATGAAATCTAGTTGGGAATTTCTTCCTGCATTTCATTCTCTCTTTCTTTTCCTGAGCAAGTTTCTAGCCTTTAGGGTAGGAGAGGAAACCCCAAAAACCATACAAGCAATTTCAGCTGAAAGTTCAGAAACCACAAGCGTCCCCTGCCGGCAGCTGCTTGGTTTGGAAGGTTTAATCCTCTGCCAAGTCATCATTCCCCTAGAACATTAAGTGAATTATTTTGAAATTGCTCTTCACCCCATTCTTGTTTTAGTGGTTAGCAAGGAAGCTAGCTCTAGGCCTCAGAAGATTCAGGTAAAGTTTTTCGTTCTGCCGTAGATTTCCAAATCTGGTTGCAGAGAATTATTTGAGCAGCTTTCTACATCAGTTTCCCAGAAAGACAATCAAGGCTGAAGCAAGGGCTGAGGAGCAGTTCCAAAAAACCCCACCGGACCTCCTTTCTGCACGTAATCCATTTCCACACTACATTCTTATAGCGCGATTATTCCACTTTCAACATTGTATGGAATCCTGGGGTTTGCAGTTTCGGGAGGGGCCAGTCGGCACCTTCCGAAACTGCAAACCCCAGGATTCCATACAATGTTGAAAGTGGAATAATCGCGCTATAAGAGTGTAGTGCAGAAATGGGTTTAGTCTGAGGATGTCTACATAGAAATTAATTAAATGACTATACAAATAATAAATAAAAATTGCCATTGTTATTTGCCTACAAATGGATTTTGACTTGTAGCAACCCTATGAAGGAGAGATCTCCAAAAGCCCCACTCCTCAACTGCCATGCTCAGGTCTTGAGACCTCAGAACCATAGCTTTCTTAACTGAGTTGATTCACCTGCAGTGTGGTGTGCTTTTTTTCCTACTGCCTTCCTTTTCAAGTAAATTATAAATGAAATATAAAGTACAATAGGCAGCAGCAAACAAATCTTCATGTAGGAACTCATTTTCACAGCTAACAACTTCAGTGAGATTAACAGCCTGATCCTGTGCATTTTTACTCAGTTACTCAGCACACAAAATACTGAGGATGTGGCAAATCGCTGGGAGATTCAGGAAGGGATTGGGAAAGAAGGGAAAGCACTCTATACCTTTTCCTTTCAATTGTTGGGCCCCTAACCTGAGGGTGCTGGAACAGTTGCTTCTCAACCAACGATAATCTGCCCCTGAGGATAATAATCCTACCCTGATCTGATAAACTGAAGAGAAGGACAGGACCAGCAAATGCAGATCTGAATATGGAAACAGCAACTGGTCTCTGTTTTACATCAATAAATGAAAACATCTAATAGTCTGCTGGAATTTCATGTCTGCCGGAATTTCATGACAACCCAAACCAAATGTCTAATGCAGACAGCTCGGTCTAACAGCAGGACCAGCCTTGCCCCTGACTTCGGTTTTTACTGCTCTTGGATCCCACACCATCTTCTTGCTCTGGCCTTCAAAGTCCTCCAAAGCCTTGCTTCACCTTAGCTCTCTACTCTGATATCTGGATCACACCTTGGAAATTTTACTGTTTTTGCCTATAGCTCCCTATTAAAATATCCCACCTGGATAGAGCCATCCTCATGACTTTTGCTTTTCTGCCATCAAAAGGTCTCATTTTCCCTCAAAAGAATATGCCATTTTCCACTTGCTCCCCAGTCATTTGTGCCTTCCCACCCCTCTTCCTTGTCTTCTGGAGACTAGGATTCAAATACCTCCTCAGACAGTGGGTTACCTTGGGCAATTCATATTTTTTCAGAGGAAGGCAAAGGCAAACCCCTGCTGAACAAATTGTGCCCCCCTCAAAAAAATATCCTATGATAGATTCACCTGAGGGTTGCCATAAGTCAGAAGTGACTTGAAGGTATACAGTGACAAAGTGCCACTGGCAGGGGGAGTTTTCTTCTGGCCATCATGTCTCTCCACTTTGAAAACTGACTTACAGGGACCCTAAGACAAGCCTCTTGTGAGGGTTTTCTTGGCAAGATTTGTTGCCTTTGCCTTTCTCTGAGGCTGAGAGAATGTAACTTGTGTTGCCCCCTTGGTAAACCCTGCCCCGGGGTCTACAACTTTGATATAAAATTAATCTAACCCACCAGAGAGGTCACCCAGATGCGCACATAGGCAATAACGGTCATACGATCAAACGCACCAGGTCAGGCCAGTAAACTCCCCAGTCATGTAGCCACAGGAGACCTCGTGTTGTGATAACCCATGGTGGATAAAAGGTCATCAACCTTTAAGGAGTCCACCTGAAGGGAGTAAAAGTGTTCCTGGAAAGTTGAGCACTGGAAGCAATAAAATCTTATCAAATCGATCTCCAGAAACTCACACCGCAGCCCCAAAGTGGAGGAAGATCCTGTTATTTAGATGACACCTTGTTATCTTCCGATAAAATGCCTGGTGTGTTGTTGTTTTTCTTTT